>OZ010792.1:241486756-242966666 GCA_963932465.1 Maratus speciosus | reverse complement strand
GCAACGATTCCCAGCTACAATCGGCGTTAAAAGAGTTATGGGACTCGATGCCGCAACAGCTCATTGGCAACCTCGTTCTCAGGATGGACAGAGTTTGTAAATCCTGCATCGCAGTCAGAGGGGACCATGTCACCTATTAATGACTGAATTGTTCCTACAAGGTTCCTGTCAGACGGACGTTTTTGTCTTCTCTGCAGTTGCGCTCCAAGCTACCTTTTCAATAAAGTGCTTTTGTATCCTTTTGATAACTTTTTAAAAATGGTTTTAATCACTTGTCACATATTTTCACATCTTGGAGAACTTATGGTATGATTTTGGTCGATTTGGAAAACATCTGCACGACGTTACATTCGAAGAACTATCTCGTCCTTAATATTTTCACGCCAGTGTATGTGTGACCTATAGTTCGTCGGTAACAAAAAGAATTATTCCGAGATATAGAATTTTTTTTATTATTTTAAAATATTTATTGCTATTATTATTATGAAATAAGCTTTATAATATACTAGTATATTACTCATCCCCGTCAAAAATGACGGATGACAGAATGTTTATGTGCGCTTCATGTTCATAAGACTTTATACAAACAAACATCACAAACAGAATGAAGATTCTATTATTACCATTAATCTTCTTAATGATATACTTTCCTTTTTATATCGAAGCCCCATTGAAAAATCTGTAGCCATAATTGCCACAAAGCCAAATTCGTTTTTATAACATCTGCATTGTTTATTTCTTTTTCCTCAAAACAGAGATCCCTTACTCCTTTCAAACACTTGTAAAATAATGCACCTTTGATAATGAGTTTAAAACATTAGGAACTAATCTTGTACACTTATTGCAAAGAGCCTAACCTAAAGAATTATACATATGCTATGAATCAGTAGTGTTTTTGTCATCAAGCAGGACGGTCGTTCTGCCAAGCTGAAAAAAAAATGCTAACCTCGCCAAACAAACAAACGCCAAGAATAAAACGCAAGACACCGTAACTGCTTATTATACTGATGTCAACTTCTCCATGTTAAATCAACCAAACATGCCAGCGCAAAATTTCCCATATCAAAAGAACCAATCATCGCAGAAAAATAAAACCAAAACCAGAAGGACCTAATGGAAAAGATCTTCAATTTGAGACCAAATGCATCCTCATAAATTAATTATAAACAGAGATATAGATTTTTTAAAATAACGTCGATATACTGAAAATGACCGATTTATTTTCTTCGTCACAATGTATGGTTCAATCAAGGTAGAGACTTAAATAATGGACATAAAAATGTAAGGATTGCATTTTTGGACAGATATTTACTCAATCTACGTGCTTTTGTAAAATTCAGCTTTAAAAACACAAATTTTCTATTCTTAATTAGCGAAAAACTGTTAATTAATTCTAAAGTTTATAAATTATGCCAAACAGCGATAAACCCGCCAAATCATTTCAGAAGTCTTTTAAATTTTTTTATATTATCCTTTTGCATTGATTTCATCGAAGAAAACTATGGCCGAGATCCAGATAGATTTTTCGCTGTTAGCGAAATGAGTTTGACCAATCAGAAGCCAGAATGTTTGAGAATTTTTGCTGCTTCTGGATCCCGGCCTATGTCATAAAAGTTTTGAATCATTTTCTTAGTGCCATGGATGAAGTGCAATGTTTACAGAAATTTAGGCTGGGATCCAGATGGATTTTTCGCTGTTAGCGAAACGAGATTCACCAATCGATAGCCTGCATTGCTGCAAACAGCGAAAAGTTCGCAAAAGTGCAAGCTTCTGATTAATGAATCTCGTTTCGCTAACAGCGAAAAATCTATCTAGATTGCGGCCAATTATGTTGAACACAATTTTGCATTTCCACATCCAGGAAGGGTATTGATGTCATAACAACAGTGCGTATTCGAAACTATTTAAGGCATTGATTCTGAATTCCTTTGCTATACATTTCAATATTAAAGAAGTTGTTGTTTCAATAGTTTTAGTACTTTTCTCTATTGCTCACTCTAAAACACGAATATCGAAATTTAACCAACAGCGCTCAGAAACTATAGCGCCTAGAATATATAGTGTTGAAATCGGCTAACCCTGTAATACTTAAAAAAGCGCTAAAATATTGTATCCCTTAAATGTGCAATGATACTGCTGTAATATGTAGATCGCAGCGACATCTGCAGGATATTTTCTACAACTGCAAGAAATTGCTAGTCTATACAATGTAATAATAGTAATACGAAAATCCCACAGATGTCGCTGCGATCGACACTTGAAATTTTAGCAGTATCGTCGCACATTTAAGGGATACAAATTTTTAGAACTGTTTGGATAGCATATTTCAACACTAGGTATTCTAGGCGCTGTATCAGAAACAACACCATAACAGAGAGCCTTTATACATAAAAGTGGTGATATATGCACAGGAGACATGCTCATTTCAAGCTTTTGTCGAAAGTACGGCAATCCGCTTTCTTGAATAGAGGATATTCAATCTACGTTATGATCACATGGTCAAGGCAAGAACGTCTAGCGTAAAGAAGGGAAGGCTCCGTCTACGTAATGTAAATCCCAGCTAGCCAATGAAACAGTTCATGGGAGAAAGCAGTAGTACACTGTTAAAAATATCGTGAAAAATTACCTCTGTTTTTAAAGGCTATATGTATTCTGACCAATAAGAACGCTTCATAGGCGTTTATGTAGCGTTCTCATTGGTCAGAAAATAGAGAACCTGTAAGAACCGAGGTAATTTTTCACAATATTTTTAACAGTGTGGTTTCCTGTTTCCCTTCTTATCAGTTAGAAATTCTTTGGGTAAATTACCGGTACCACGTGACTTTTTCAGCCTCGAACCCATATTTGGAATATCCTCCATTAGAAGATACGCGCATGGACGATCTCTATTAGACTAGGGAAATAATTCAGCATGCATTAACCTGACGATAATGGCATGCTCGAAAAGAACTTTACCGATTTGTTTTTATCACTTTTACCAATAAACATTTATTGGCCGTATGTCGCTACTTCGTTATAGAGACACACTTGTTCCTAATTAGATCCCGGCCTTAATGTATCAAAATACGGAGTTTGCTTTCTGTACTATTCCTGAGCTCAGTTATAGCGTCTAGAAATATAGGCCGGGATCCAGGTACAATTTTGCAAACAGTGAAAAGTTAGCAAAAATTCTGGTTTCTGATTGGTCAATATCCTTACGATAACACAGAAAAATCTACCTAGATCACGGTCATAGTGTGGAAACCGGCTATTCCAGTAATTCTTTAAAAAGTGCTAAAAATTGAATCCCATAAATATTGAAAAATACTGAATGACAAATGTCGATAGGAGCAACATTTTCTAGATCTTCTCTGAGCGAAACGTTTTCTTTTGAAATAGTTATGTTGGAATTACCATATGTCGCTGTAATCGACATTCGTCGTTCGGCCACGTTCAACATTTATGGGATACAATTTTTAGCACTTTTTTAATAAGCCGATTTTTAAACTATATCTTCTAGAAACTATAGCTCCGTTATAGCGTCTAGATTATATGTTGCAGAAATCGACTATCCCAGCAATACTTAAAAAAGCGCAGAAGTATTGAATTCCTTAAATGTACAACGATGTCGAATTCCAAACAGTCATTTGCATCGACATCTGCAGGATATTTTTTAAAGAAGAAAGAGACATGTGTAATGCACCGATACAGCGTCTAGAATACATAATGTGGAAATTTGCTATCCAAGAAAAGCTAAAAAGTGTATCCCTTAAATGTGCACTGACGCTGAAATCCAGGGAGATTATCGCAGCGACATCTGCTATATATCTTCAAATTTCAAAGTAAACATCGTATTATTACAGCGGGTTTGACGCCAAGCTCACAGATCAAATGTAAGTTAATAAAACGTTAAAAAAGATGTTACAGCGTCTAGACCAAATTGTCTTGGAGTTTTGGGAAATATCCTGCAGATATCGCTGTGATTGACTGATTGGATTTCCACACTATATATTCTAGACGCTGTAGCGCCGCGGTAGCCTGTCCTTTTTCGTTTGCCTCGAAGTAGATGGCGTCATTTGAAGCTGTTCCAAAGTGTGGCCAGCTCATCACGTCACACGGAGTTGATTATCTGTACACGGCAATGGACAAAAAAAAAAAAAAAAAAAAAAAAAAAAAATCGGCGCACTGCTTTGTACTAATCATCGTGTAAAGATGATCCAACTCCGTGTGACTTTTAAACGTCATGAACTGGCCTATTATATCATTGGTCACGCTAACACCCTCCCCCTTGCGTCCGCCATATATAGCTGCATCTTGCACTGGAGACTGCTAAATGGGCTGCTATCGGTCAAAATCAAGAGAGAAAAGGGCAGAAGAGGGGGAAAGAACTCGTTTTTTTATGTAGTTTTTCACACGGGAAGATTGACATGTCTGCTCCTCTCCTTTCATAGCTTCATGGTGGTGAAATAAACAAACTCCCCCTAAATATTTGAGAAAGCCTTGACACGCGTCACAAAAACATCACACAAAGCAGGCAAAGCAAAGGAACAAAATCATTCATTGGCTCGTGGATATGAACGAGCCAATGAATGATTTTTCTTCTTTGTTTTGCCTGCTTTGTGTGATATTTTCCTGACTTGTCAAGGCTTTCTCGAATATTTAAAGGACGTTGAATAGGCCGGGATCAAGATAGATTTTACGCTATTAGCGCGATGAGATTGATCAATCAGAAGCCTGCATTTTTGAAAACTTTTTTATGTTTGCAGTAAACACTCTGGATCCCGGACATTAACTTTGGTTGGTTAAGACGATTTTGAATAAAATCAAATCAGAAAGCCAATGTTTTTAAACTTTTTTGGTTAGTTTAATCGAAATCTTCCACGTCTATTAATGAAAACTGAGTTACTGTACTTTGGACAAAAACTTGAATATGAGTACACGACTTGTGCATATGTGTCACAACACTTACATATAAATGTACTCTGTTATGAGCATGATTCTAAGCGCAACTGGTTAAATTTGAGTATCTGGGTATTAGATAAAGCAATAGTGGCCCACCGTAGCTGAGTGGATAACACACCACGCCGCTAATCGCTTGAGAACGTAGGTGGGGGCGGGTTCGAATCCCGCCGTGATCCCCACGTGATCTGATATATATGTGTTCAATAAAACAAACAAACAAACAAGCAATAGTGAAAGGTACAGTTGCCATGGAAACAACGACTTCTTTAATTCGTATAGAAAATTAATGAATAGTTGTAAATGATTTAAGTTCAAAATGTAGGCAAATGCTCTGAAAATATCAATGGCTCCCATCTAGTATTTTACAAAAGTAATTTAATATATTCACATGATGTATAAGTTGATGCAACTCTTACCTAATGAAAATTCTGCAACAAGACTTATGTAGGTAGATCTTTTCAATGATTAATTCAGAATTCTAAGAACAAAACGAAGTTCTTAAGCGCCCTTCCTCACCCCTCCCCCCACTCAAAAAAAGAAATACGATAGAAAGGTATAAATATTTGGATAATTTCAGTATTTCTGTGATCTTTTGTCAGAGTTTAGAAAAGGTGTCTGGGTATTAAAAAAAAACATATAACAAATTTGACGAACGATAAGACTATAGATTTCAGGCAATTTTTAACTGCAAAAAAATTTTATTCTAATGTTTATGCGGCTTTAATAATAGACTATTAAATATAATCAATTTACGGGAATTTTTATACGAAATTATATTCTCACGTTTATGCAAATAGGTATGGATAAACAGACTTGAGTAAAATTACATATTTATTCTTTCTTCTCTATAACACGATCTAAATGAAGATGAAGTTATATGTACAGTTTATATCTTTAAATTTTTAGATTTTTTTTATCAAAAATGTTTCATCATCATGTCTAGAACTGCTAGATTTACTTCTTTAGACAGATCTTCGATTCTTTAGATGCCTGCGGGGCTTCATTCTCGGATTTTCCGTAGGTATTTGTAAAGATAAATTTATTTTGCAAAACCGTCAGCAAAAAAAAGTTAGAACAAACAATTAACTGACAGACTAACTGTAAATATATATTTTATTTTGACTCTATTTGATTTTTACTAAATTTTCATCCTTCATAGAAAATTTTAAGGCGATATAAATTGAGAAAGACTGATACTTTGAAAGAAGAAATTGACTTTCGTTACTTTTAAATTATTAATTACTGTAAAAAATGAATGATAGGAAACAAAGTGTATACCATTGTGTTTGTTCCCTGCTTATAAAGGCTATACAAGGACTAATTTTAGCGAGTAGAATTATTTCAATTATATATAATCTGTTTAAAAAAAAAGAACTGATATCTACTAAAAAACAACTTTTCAAAAGTAAAAAAAAAGCCAAGCAAAAAAAAAAAAAAAAAGAAAAGAAAAGAAAAAAGGGGAAAGTTGTGGATAAAAAATAGTGTGATATCAAATTTCCAAGCTAATATTATGGTACTTATTTAACATTTTTTATTAAAAATTTACCATATGTAAGTCGAGTACCTAAGTATGCGTTGATAGAAAGCCTTTTCTCCTTTACTAAATACATCATAACGTGTTTCTGAAAATTAATTTTTTTTAATTATGAATGATGGGCTTGGCGGCCATCTTTCCATATTTTACACAAATTTCTAAGCAGACAAGCTCGTAATATGTTTGCATTATTAAGAATTTTGAACTTCTAGTTTTGACTACAAACAGATAAATTAAGAAGGTCTTTTATTTTGAAGAAAAAAAAAACAAATTGATTTTTACTGCTTTAACTAATTAATTAACCCCCTCCGAAAAAAGAGAATCATAAGATGAAACCTGAAGTTACTTCAACTTTATTTTAAGACACAAATTTCTAGGCACTCATTTCCATAAATTAAAAGCATAAAATGTTTGCTTTAGCAACAATTTCGAATTTCCGATCTTAACAATGTACTTGTGTGCTTAGAAAATTGTGTAAAATATGGAAAGATGGCCGCCAAGCCCATCATGCATAATTAAAAAAAATTAATTTTCAGAAACACGTTATGATGTATTTAGTAAAGGAGAAAAGGCTTTCTATCAACGCATACTTAGGTACTCGACTTACATATGGTAAATTTTTAATAAAAAATGTTAAATAAGTACCATAATATTAGCTTGGAAATTTGATATCACACTATTTTTTATCCACAACTTTCCCCTTTTTTCTTTTCTTTTCTTTCTTTTTTTTTTTTTTTTTTTTTTTTTTTTTTTTTTTTACTTTTGAAAAGTTGTTTTTTAGTAGATTAAAAATACAAATATGAAGCCAATGATACTTCATTCTGTTTAATATTTTATAAACCAGTTCAGAATTCGTTATTATTTTTAAACTAAAAAGACAGAAGTGATGAAGATATATGAGCCATTTTTTTTAATCAAGAAAGATATTTATCTTGAATGAAGCAAGCCCGGTAACTTCACGCAGTATGCCGAAGTGACGAATGTCCACCACATTCATGAAAACTGTATGTATTTTTACGAAGTTTGTCAACTACGTACAGTTTTTCTATGAGCCCCACAGAATGAGAAAGCATGTATTTTTCCCCTTACATTCCGTCTACCTCATGTCTTTGGAAAGTCATGTATCGGAAAAGAAGTAAAAACAGAGGAAAACCATAAATGCGCAACTGGTAAATAAAATGTTATGGATGTCCAAAAAATATTTTTATATTGCTGTGTTTCTTTTTCGATCTCATAAGTGATATCCTTAGCTTAATGTGATTTAGGCATCTGCATATGAGAATCGAACATTCTATAATTTTCAACATTTTCGACTTGTAGAGTTGAAGACCCGGCTATATCCCGCAAGATGGTTTGTACATTCCTCCTCCTTAGGTATTTGAGAAATTAGCACCATCGGTTACCTACATTCAAGTGATACTTCGACAGTTATCTATGTTTGATTCCATAAAAGATCATGCAAAAATAGTATGTTTCTGCACAAACCTTATAAACAAACACATCCGAAATATTTTAAATTAAAAAAAAGTTTTAGTTGCAATTGTTTGGCATTTGGAATAGCACTTATTGATTCTAAGTGAAAACAAATACATAAAAATGCATACTGAAACTTCTCACAGCGTATGCCGACCATATGAGTAAGGATAATTGGATGCTAAAAATGAGAAAATGCTACTCTTTCATTTTCAAAATGAATTAGTTTCCATAGAAACTTTTCAACTCCGTAGGTTTTTCCTGTATTTAAATTCGTTTCGCCTTCATTAAATTCCTGTTATATCTTGGTACACAATGCTTTCAGGTGATAACTCTTAAACTTCCATTAAAATATAGTCATACTTCTTTTAGATGTGTTTCCAAGAAAATGCGACCTAAAAGGTAGCTAAATCAGTTAAATTTTGAATTTATTTAATTTCAAAAATCAATAATATCTGGTAGGGATCGCTTGAATATACAAGGTGATAAAATAAGTCTTCCTTGGTTACAGAATATAAGTGAAAACTATTTGTTTTAAAATTGATAGCTCTAATGTCTTTTTTACATTTAATATATTTTTTGTAGAATGGCCACTAACAATACCAAAAATCGTAAAAGCAGAGAGTCCATAATTAAACGACTCTATTTTAAACTCGTCTACAGACGGAACTATGGATCAGAATTTTGTGAAATTTTGTGTAGGACATAATAAAGATACGGTAATTTGTTTGAGCGAAAAAAAGTTAGTTGAAACTTCCACAGCCAGAGGGCGCGCTTAAACGAATTAAACATTTAGCATATATTTACGATGCATTCACTCATAAAATAGTTGAGATGGAGATTCATTCACTGATTGCAGAAATTCCTGTTGGATTGTAACTTACTTCATCCACAAGCAGTGAAACTTGTTTTTGATCCTCCTGGGTTAGGATATTTATCAAAATACAATTTTCCCACCTTACTATGGGTATCGAAGCAATGCAGACTGGCCGCACCATGCCTTGCAGTCAGCTTGGACGGTCAATTTCGATACACTAACAAATCGTGCAACTTTGCCCACCATGTGGTCTTTAGCACGGTTAAGGCATATGATAGCACTATTTTTGCCAATCTAAATTATTACACAATTTAATACAATATTTCCATTCTTCAGAACGCTCTACTTATTCCACGTTACTGATATGATCACTGATCAGGAAGCACTCCAGGCTCGGTTTTTCTTGTGTCACCTCTGAAACATCTTTCGTATAAGTATAACGAAGCCATCATTATTGACAACGGTGAATTATCTAATTTTGAGCCTTCTGTAACTCACAAATGAATTTTATTTTTAATTAATTTGACAAGTTGATATTGAAAGTGCTTTTTTATGAGTTTCCTGTAATGTCATACAATTTATCAGTTTTTATAAAAATTTTGAAGAACAATTTTTCCAATTCAATTTCAGACGGAGGAAAATATTTATTCACTGAGCCTGTGGTTATTTTCTATAACTGAATTTAATTACATTTCTTGTATATGTGTGCAATTTGAGTAAATGTTCAGCCTTTCATCTGTAATGTGCTCTGATTGTTTTAAGTTGCTTATTTTTATTTTAAAGACAATGTTAATATTCATGAATATTTTATACTTATTTTGATATATATGTCGTAGTCTAATTGAGAAATCGGGCTCTTTGCAAAGAGCCTAGGCTGTTTGAAATGAGAAGGGCTAATTGGAGAATCATCTCCCTTTTTTCAATTAGCCTGATATTTTTCAGGCTTATAGCAAAGAGCCTAGAGAGCGCTAGGCTAATTGAAAAATGACCATTTATTTCTCAATCAGCACGATATTTTTAGGCTTATTTACCCACAACGAGACCAGAACAGGAAAAAACCCTCGAAAAACCCGAAATCTGACACGAACCGTATACGAACCCGATAAAAATATTCCACAGAAATATTCCATCGGATCAGAGCAAGACAAATAATTTCCGTGACATGCAACGCGGTATGAACCTTAAAATTTTGTTTGAAAAAAAACCCGAAATATGACCAGAACCAAATATGGAAACCAACAAAAATATTCCAAAGAACCATAACCCGATACGAGCAAGACAAAATAATATCCGTGGACACGCCAAACGACACGGACCTAAAAATCTCATTAGAAAAACCATAAATCTGACACAAACCGAATTTGAACCCAACAAAAATATCCCAAAGAAACATAGCGCGATCCGAGCAAGACAAAATAATTTCCGTGGACAACCCTATCCGAACCTAAAAATTAGTTTGAAAAAAACCTGAAATATGACCCGAACCAAATATGATGACCAACCAAAACATTCCAAAGAGCCATAATACAGTCCGAGAAAGACAAAATAATTTCCGTGGGCACACAACCCGATCCGAACCAAAATTTAGTTTGAAAAAAACTCGAAATATAACCCAAACCAAATATGATAACCAGCAAAAACTTTCCAAAGAACCATAACCCGATCCGAGTAAGACAAAATAATTTCGATGGACACGCAACACGACCAAAACCTAAAATTTCCATTAGAAAAAAAACCCGAAATCTGTCACGAACCGAATCTGAACCCGACAAAAATATTCCAAAGAACCGTAACCCAATCCGAGCAAAACAAAATAATTTTCATGAGCACCAAAGCGCACCCGAACTTAAAAATTCCATTTGAAAACAAAACTGACATCTGACCCGAATCAAATCTGAATCTGACAAAATATCCTCCGAAACCATAACCCGATGCGAGTAAGACAAAATAATGTCCGTGGAAACGTAACACGACCTGAACGAAAAAATTCCATTAGACAAAGCTCGAAATCTGACCCGAATATAATCTGAATCCGACAAAAAATATGGTTAAAAACCATAACCCGATCCGAGCAAGACAAAATAATTTCCGTGGACACGCAATCCGACCCGAACATAAAATTTCCATTAGAAAAAACCCGAAATCTGAACCGAACCAAATCTGAATGCGACAAAAATATTCCAAAGAGCCATAACCGGATTCGGAGCAAGACAAAATAATTTCCGTCGGCATGCAACCCGACCTGAACCTGAACGTTTTACTTGAAGTTAACCCGAAACACGACTAGAAACCGAAATAAAAATACATCAAGCCGTACCCCTATCCGAGCAAGGCAAATTAATTTATAAATAAATAAATAACTTTTTAACAATAAATAAATTTTTAATGCTTTCGCAAAGATCTGGATTTGATTGTATTTGTTGCAAGGCTCTATTTTTGTTACAAAAGAAACAAAAAGAGATTTTCTCTTTCTCCGTCATACTTTTCCCTATTTAAATAAATTGGGTATTGTTAAACACAAGCTTTACAATAATATCATGTAAATCGTACTACAGCGATTACTTTAAAACGCTTTGTTTCAGTAATTTAATTGGAAAACTTCGAAATCTCTTGTGAATAATTTAATCATCTAATGATTTCTAAAGTCCAGTTTTAAAGCTATTGGTTGTTTGTAAGATTAAGTTAGAAAATAATTTGCGTGCATCTTACTTTAGAAAATTAAACATAATGTCATCTTTAAGGGACATTTTTAAACATTTACAGAAATATGTTTTGCAGACAAATGTCTGATAAAAATGTTTATAAATTTTGAACAGAAATTAAATTTTAAACTAAGAAAAATAATTTCATTTATGAATATATTGACATTTCGCATGCTACATACTTCAAAAAATGTGAAAGATCTTCAAAACAAATAGAGCTAGCAATTTGAGTGATAATTTTCTGCTTTTCAAAATCTTTAGCAAGTATTAATAAGCACTAATTTTAATAAGATATTAACTATGTTGTTGAGGATTTAGGTATATCTCCACCATTCTGCTCAGCGAGGCTAATGATTTCATTGCGGACTTCCGAAAAAAAAAGTGAAAAAATGTTACATAAAAAATCCGCAAAAAATTCAGGAATTGGAGTTCTGTAGGAGTATGTTTATACCCAGTAACAAACTATTTTTTTTTTTCAAATGAATAAGAAATTTTGCCTCAACGTAAAAAATTAATTTTTGTTGACCCTTAACTCGACAATTACCGTCTCAGGGGCGGCGGTATATATTATATACCACCTACGATTAATCAGGATTTGCACCAGAAAAATTTTAGGAAATTTTAGTTTTCTGACTTTAGTGGAGAAATGTCGTAAAATTGCTTTTCCTTATTTTGAAATATTTTTTTCTAAATTTCCGGTGGAAATTAAGCATTACACAAACGCAATTGCTTGCCCTTCAAGGGGTTAATCTCCATTTGGTACGTCACGAAATCTGTCCGGAGGCCTTGAGTATTGAGACGGTAATGACTCGACACGAGCTATGCAAATTTAATCGGGAATCAGTCAGATCCGTAAGTGCTTAAACTCGAAACCTACCTGGAACGATAATATGAAAGTGAATCGATTTTAAGCAAAATTGCGGGAAGGAAATCTTTTAAAAATTATATATAAAATAAACATTTCATATTTTATTCAGAAATAATAATTTGTAACGTTATGCTCACTCATATTCAAATATATACCATATTTTTGGTTTAAATCATTTTCTTCAATTTCATTTGAATAAATGGGTTGAAAATCCCACATAAAAAAACTAAAAATTAATTTTAAGCACTAAACTAATAAACAAATAAATTTAAAAAATCAAAAAACCCGAAAGCGTAAAAAGCGGAGTAATTAATTATTTCTCATAAAAGTGATACTATTTTTTTTTCAATTCCTACTATTAGCTCACACTCTTCGCTATATATGTCTTGTTCAAATTTTCAATTATTAATAAAATACTTATTATTCATCCAATCAAGCTCAAATAATTTTTTTTAAACTTGTAGTGGATGACACTTGATGTTAATCCTGTTTTTTTTCAAATATTAATTCATTAATTAAATTAAATTAATTAATTTTCAATAATCGAGAGAGCCCTGTTCGTAATCGAGGTATTTTAAGACCGAGAGAGCCCTCTTCTTGATTAAGGCATTTTAAGCGCCACTCAAGAGGAAAGAAGAATAGGAGAAAAAAAATTCTCTTATTCACCTAAGTAGGAATTTACTTAAAATATATTTTTTTTATATTACTTCTTTATATTACTGACCTATTTTTTTTATTTACTTGTATTGATGACTCTTAAGTTATGCTTAATTGTTAGTGCTAAACTATAAGCACTGTTTTTATGAGGTCTATATATTAGGATGGGTCGAAAAAACCGAAATTTTTATAATCGTAATGTAATAGCGCAGAAAAGTTGCTTTGGTAATACAGAATAAATTCCTAAAATATAACATCGATCGGTTAATATCTTTTACCGCCGCAAGAGGGTCAAAGCTTCAAAAAATCGCAAAAAACATGTTTTTTTTTCTTTTTTTTAAAATTATCCAAACATACCAATACAATTTCTAATAGAACGCCATAGCTACATGAAGATATGAGAAATGTCCCAGTAAATGTTAATTATGATGAAATCATATCTTTATTTGCCGCAAAAAGACCATATTTTTTGTAAAAACTTCAAAAATTTCAATTTTTAATTTTTTTTTCAAAATTTTCATAATTTCTATAATATGTCTAGATATAAATTATTTTAGTTTATATCTATTAATATATCATAATTTTTATAACTATTTGAAATAGACCTGAAAATAAAGTTAATCATTCATTTTTCTTGACGATCGCTTCATCTGCTGATGTTTTACTTCATAAGAGCCAATTAATGCCACCAAAATTATATAAAATGAGCAAAATGTTTTAGTATTTTATTAATTAAAATACAGAGATGTTTAACCAAAACGGGTTAAATAAACTTAAAATGAAGAAGTATTTAATGTAAATGAATTTTATAATATAACTTGCTTTCAGATGAAGACATTATTCCTCGAGAGGCCAAAATTGATCAGATGTGATCCTCCCTCTGTTCTAGTAAAAAACTTTATCAGCACTTCAATGACTAATTTCGCACATCTTTCTAGTGATTGAGTGGGACAAGGAAAGTTATAATAGCTGGTATCTTTAATCGAACATTTTAAAGTCACCAGCGTTGTTAGTCGATAGAGAAACCATAACAGGTGGTTCCGTTAGTTTTCAGTTTTGTCCGTAGACTAAAGCCATACAATTTAAGCTTCAATGTTGAAATCTGCTATGATAAAGTGATGGATGGCACTATTCTAGTCCACAGAATTTCGTGCTTTTGCAATTTTCTTCATGGCTGGGGCCCTGATGTTTTCCTCTTCATATGCTATCATTCCAAAGAGGCTATTTGTATGATTTGCGAAATAGTTATTTCGTGAAAATACAGGAACTATAATCTTCCGTAGATTATCTGTCAAGTAACGTAAGTTACTAACTATAGTGCACAGATTCTGGAAAACATGAGTGATTCATTTTAATTGTGAACCAACTGATGCAGTACACTTTCAGATGTACTCAAAGAGTATGACAAGTTAAGAAGAGGGTTTCTTTGTTCCAACGTAGAGTCTAAAAATTCGAATAGCAGTAATAATCCACTTTGCGTGAAATATTTGTCCAGGGACTCAGCAAAAAAGGTCAATTGTATACACACGTGTTGAAAAAGCTTGCAATATTTCAGACATATACTTCTGGTCAGTTGACAAATCATCTTTATCAACATGTGATCAGATTAAATTGGCTTAAATTTTGCAATTGGTATTAATTCGCAAATCACAAGAGATCAAGAAATTGGGCCACAATATGATACAGAACCTGTTTTTCTTCATCAAGATGTTTGAAAAGATGTCTCAGTGGAAGTTAATTGAAGTGAGGTCAAGGAAGCCAATAAAGTGTTTTTTAAGAATTGCTCTCAAGTAATCCTACTATAACACCACCTTTGCATCCTGTTTTGAAGACAGTTCCGCGAAATTCGACTGCAATTATTACTACAGTTTGCATTTTTCTTCAAAAAATCTATAATGTCGTTGCATTAGAGGTCGCCTTGCCAGACGATGGGGTCAAATGACGAAAATAATTGAGACCTGGTTCTAGTATCAAAGAGATATGTTCTTCCTTGACTTCGCAAAGATGAAACTTTGCACACCTCTTTAACCTGGCAGATATTTCTATCTTTATGGCCATCAAAGTATAGAGTAAAAGGAGTACATTACAAAACAAAAGAACAAAGTGAAACGTGGCCCTCTAACAGCGAGAAATTAATTTTACGTGCAGGCAGCTGCAGGTGTTTCTATCATTGAGATTTTTTTTTATAGAATTACAGTGATCATGGTTAACAATGTGCATGAAATTAACAACATAAAATGCCTTTCCCATCCTATTAGAAATGTAAAATATCTGAAAACATTACAAAAGTTATGAAAATTGAAAAAATTAAAAACTTTAATTTTTAACATTTTTTACAAAATTTTGGCCCTGTTGCGGCGGTAAAAGCAACGATGTCACAACAATGAAATGTTAATGTCACATTACTAATATCTTGGCGTGGCTATTGTGCTCTATTAGAAATTGAATAGGTATGTATGGATAATTTAAAAAAAAAAATTCAAAAAGTATGTTTTTTTGCGATTTTTTCGAAATTTGGACCTCTTGCGGCGGTAAAAGATATTAACCAATCGGTGTAATATTTTACGTATTTTATCTTTTTTACAAAAGGCAACTTTTCCGCGCTATTACGTTTCGATTATAAATATTTCGGTTTTTTCGACCCACCCTACTATATATGTCTATGATGGTTAGAGTTGCAGTAAAGCTAGGGATCCTACATACACAACTTCCAGGTTGTATAATATTTTAACGGAGCTTCTGACTGTAAAATAGTCAATGAATCATCGTCTTCAATTTGAAAGACCTATCCAATGATATGCCACTCAATAGGATGCGTAATTTTTTTTCGTCTCTACCACCATGAATTTATAAAAACAAAAACCAACCCATAACCATCGGGCCGTTAAGACGATTTCCTAGAGACCTCATTCATTAAAATCCATCCAGCCGTTGGCATGTTTCGAGGGTATAAAGAAATTCACATACACAGATAAGCGGAAACACATAACCCTTCTTTTCAGTCAGGTAAAAAGTACAGAGTGAAGTCGACCTGAATCTTGCTTTAAAAAAAATAAAACTCACCAACTAAAGAGCTATAACTGGAATTCACGAACAATTCACACCAAGCTGCAAATACTTTTGCTAATATTCATACGAAATCAATCTTCCAAAATGTTATTTTATAATGCTCATTAATACTGGAATGGGGGAGCTTCAAACGATTTTAAGCTTTTGGGTTGTAGTCGCCCATTTAGTCCGTGATTCGATATTGCCAATTCTTCCTTTTATTTCCGATGACTCAATGTTTCGAGAATATTCATCGTAATAGTATAGCAGAATTTTTACAATTATTACATTTTTTCCGAAATATGCTTTCCTTGAATGTGATGCCGGTATGAGTGTCTTATAATTTAGTGCAATATCATTCTTTTTTATGTGATGTACTCGTATTCTCCATTTACGTCAACCTTAAAAGCTCAAATGAAATTCCAGATTAACCTGATTAGACTGATAGGAGGCAATCAGATAATTGATGGATATCATTTGAGCGCTCGATCGAGGTTTAATAGGTTGAGGTAGATTGAGAATACGAACATTAGAACCTGGTTTAATTCTTGCCAGCTGTAAACTTCTGCAATATGTCCGACGGTCTATTTCCTGCTTGATTTGTATTTATTTAACATTATTTGTATAAGGCCTCTTTTCTGGATTTTATTTCTAATGTCTAATATTTGTTATGTTTTTGCGGACATTGGGAACACATTTTCTGTATTTTTAAGGGGACATTTTATAGAATTCATCTCAACAGTATGTCTGTTTCGTGATAAAAATGATTAGGCGTCGGAGAAAAGTTTCATACTCTAAATTCCATTAAATTTTTTTTTCAATAAAGAACTGATTTTTTTCCCACGATACTAATTTTTCGTTGTGAAATTTATGGAAACTCTATGACCGCATGCATTTAAACACTGGGGTGGTTATAAATGGAAACGACTGCACGAGTTTAAAAGGTTTTCCCCTCAGGAATGCTTCCCGAATCTAGTGTCATATCGATTCTTGTTGTCATGGAGAAAGAAAACGTAAAGCTGTATCATTTTGTTTTAGAGAAATTCGTATCCATCCATGAACTTTAAATTATTAAAAGATTTCCTGAGTACATTCTCGATATTCAAAGATGTTTTGCCACATTACTGAAAGTGAATATTGTAAAACTTAAAATTTCATCCTAACAATACGTCTATAACATATTTATTTTTTAAATATTTTCTAAAATTCCCTATCGTTCTTGTATCTGGTAGAGTAAATTTCACGTCTAATATTTAAAACATTAACAGCCATAAACAGTAATCTAAAACTGTAAAGTCCTAAAATATTGTATTTGAGTTTTGACGTAAGGTTAAATGTATATATTTTAAATATTGCAGCTAAATACCGTTAACACGGAATGAGTGAGCTTTAACAACTTTGGGATTAGTGTCACGTATACGTGATGCACAAGGGTCTGAGAAGTCTTAATTATTCACACCAGTTATTTTTTATTGTAAATTTTGTCTTATTTAACTGGACATTTTCACGATTAAATAGGAAAAAATTACTGTTTTGACAAACCGGCGAGAAACGATTAGAAATTCTGTAAAAAACACTCGTCGCGATGGGGTTAAAGAATTCCATTCAAACACATTTTCATATTAGTGGTAACACACTCTTATAGGCATAAACTATTCCTTTCTGACAGGACCATGAAAATATATCTTTAAAGACACGATTACGTCAAATACAACCCACATTTTGTCAGAAGTTACCTCATTAATAAAAAATATTTCAAAACAGGTTATTTCTAGAAATATGAAATTACGCATTGTTCCTTTTAAATAAATATAGTTCAAAGAAATGTTAGCTTTCCGATTGCAATTATTAAAGATTGTATTTGACTGATGTAGGAATAAATTAAAAATAATAAACTACTTCACTTTATTATTCCATTAAAATTAGAATGTAAATTTGCATTGAAATTTACTTTCATGTAAGAAATAAAAAGAAATAATCATTTCAATGTTTTACTAAAGCAGTGCCATATTCTTTTTTAAATTCTAAACAAGTGACGAAGAAATAATTTATGTAGTATACGATATTTATGTACGATAATTAAAACTACCTGGAGCACAACAGTGACTTTTTTTTAATTTTAAGTAAAGCAAAGATATTTGAAATGAAAACGTAAATTACTTTTTACACCCACTTCTCGATTGAGGATTTTATGAAAGTTTAAACTTGTTATTATTGTTGTTCATAAAAATCCTGATTTGTTATGAGCAATTATACATTCCAACCGAGTGTGTTTTTCTTTCGTATAAAATCTTCGATCCATCTGGAAATAAATATAAAATTTAAAACTTGTTTTTTTCACAATTATCTAAATATAAAGAATAATAGATCTAATTAAATCGATCTAATTGAAAATATTTTTAAATCTCAAGTTTGAGAACTTGAATAAAAACTTATTTCTTATTACATTATATATATATTTGTTTTGCATATTGACAAAAATAAAAATGTTCTAAAATAATTCTAGACTTTTATAGATGTGAAAAGTAGATGCTGAGATATTAACATTAAGTAAATAAAGAATTTGCGTTTTTTTAGTTCGCTTTACACAACACTTTTTTAATATTTTTGATTTTCATCAAACATGACTTTCTATAACTATATAATTTTTTAAAAAATCTACTATAATCATAGCTGGGTAATAGTTTCATAGGATTACATTCGTAAAATCAGTATTCTAATGTACTTTAAAATTGTGCTTTTACCCATAGTCTTCTTCAAATACAAAAGTAAAGTCAAAGTCCTGCAGTTGAATTAAAATAGTCAAGAACTAGAATTATCGACAAGAATGGCTCACCAGAAGGTAGAAAAGAGAGAAAAGGATGCAATCCCATCATATCAAAGAACAAGAACAATTTTCAGTAAATAGCATTTGCCGATATTCCAACAAAAAGAGAAATGCCATTGTATCCTTGCATTGTCTAAAGAAACCACGATTGTATTTTTTCAGAAGATTCTGTATTTTCAGTGAAATAATATGCTAAGGAATCAACAGAAGATAATGTGTGAGAAAGAATTTGATGCACAGTTTATGCTTAAAAAAAATATATATATATGTATTTTCATCTCTTTCAGTGAACGTTACCTTTGCATTTCCTTAACACATTTGTCCCCAAGAATTATTTTTTGATAACACTTTCTTTTTAGGGTTCCGTACTAAAAAAGTGAAAACGGAACCATTATAAGATCACTCCTGTGTCTGTCGCAGCCATTTTACTCGTAAACTATGGAACGTGGAAAGTTCAAATTGGGGGAAGCAATAAAGACCATTGATCTACATATTTCCAGATTATTAAACATTTACAAATATTTTTTTCGGAAAATGTAGAGAGGCTAATTAAGTAACGTGAAAAAAAAGTCTTTTCATTACATATATCGAGTGGGGTATCGTGTGAAAGCCTTCGTAACGCTGAACACAAAAGTATATTTCATTTAATTTTAGGTATTTTATTTTCAGAGTTATCGTCGCAAATGTAGTGCAAAAATATGTACCCCCCTTCCCATCTATTTTCGAATCTACTGAAACTAAATTATGAAAAAATTAGAGGTAGTAGAGGTTAATTAAAACTTTGCAGGAAAATTATAGCGATACAGAAATTTCAATTTGCGGGCGTTCAGCAAAGGCGCTGGGGAGCGCTGGAGGTATCTATCGTAGCAAAAATATAAAAGCATTGTTGATGATGATTTTTGAGAAAAATCGTCGGTAATTAGCCGAGATATTAACCCTTAAAGACACGAAAGATTTGGACATACATAATGGCAGGGAAAGCGTACTGTATGCACCATTGGCTCTTAAATCCTTGATAACAACTTTTAATGATACATACATTGTATAATACAATACCCAGTAGCAGTATAAAAGTAATAAACGTCAAATTGTTAAAAACAGACTGATTTAATTAGAATGAATCACATAAATATTATCAGATTCGCAACTAGTTTGCATTGAGTGATCTCTTGCCTTCCGCGTCTTTAAAAGCTAATTAAAAACCTATCTGGAAAAACGCAGCACCGATCAAAGCGGAATTGCTTCTTTGCGACCTCCTTTCTAAGCGGGCTTAGCGAAATACCAAGTTTAAATTTTGAACAATGGTTTTGTTTTAGCTACGCTGTAAAAAGATAAGATTATTACAGCGGTGAATTTAGTTTTATGAAATGCCAAATGAAGTTTAAATATGCACTACTTTTATTGTCAGTGCCGAATTAAGTTCATCATAAACATATTAGGATAAGATTTAAATAAGCGTTATACAGAATAGCAATATTTGATACTATTTAGGCTTTATATCTCTTTGAACTTTTACGGTATAACCATTCATACTTTCCTAGTATATAAAAAGTATATTTTTCAAGTATATATATATATTTAGTAACTATTTTTTTTAAATAATACAGCTAAGAATGCATATCATTATTGTTTTGAACCTTCTGAGCTCGATTAATTCTCGCAGTTTACCATTTATTTAATTTATGATAAATATCTGAGGACATATTTTGAATTTATTGTTGAAATTTCGTAATTTCGGTTTCTTTTTGCCTGTGCCGAAAATGGGAAACACGGGATTCAAGTGCAATGAAATGGACAAAACAAAATCAGATATTTAGAGTGTAGCAATATATATATATATATATATACAGGGTGTCCCTAAACTCACGGTGCATATTTTAGGGACACCCTATATATATATAGTAACCGTGCGGTAACTAAAAGCAAGTTGCAAAGTGAATCGGTGTTATATATTTTTTTTCATTGTATATATCTGACCTAAAAGCAAATGTCAGAATTCGCAATTTAAAAATTTTTAATACTACTATATTCAAATTATAATCTTCGGATTTTTAAATCGCAATTTCTAAATTTTATTATGGTAAATATTATCGTTTAAGATACGATAAACCGCAATCCAAGTAGGCTACAATGCGACCTTTATCAAAGTCAGAATCGCGCTGGTACGCATTTGTCCTTCTTACACGAGGCATCACAACAATTTTTCACCAGGCAACAACGTTCAACGACAATGTGTGTATGAGAAACCAGCTGAATAATTTCCTCATTTAAATACATGGTAGGTGTCGCTACCGCTGTTTAAATTTCCCGTCTGTAGCATGTTCTTGGTGTAACAATTTTAATGGCCAGTAGTGTACATATGGACAGTAACACATTCTTGTACATAGAAGAACTTTGCGAATGCAAAATTAATATGCTATCTTCACGATATAGTGTAAAAGTCGTCAGTTTGGCAAAGAAGCGACTTTTTGTCATAAAGGCTGATTTAGCGAAAATCCCATAATATGTTACTATTGTAAACATTGATTTTTTTAAGAACTAGGAATTTTTTTTTTTTAATTTATCATATGTATAGAGCACATACTAATATAACTGACACGCAGGTTGATTCCAAACTCATAGAACAGACTTTAAGGGATGGTAACAACAATTTATGGTATGGGCGAAAATCACGCGTTGAGGAACAAACACAGGAAAAAGACATGGAAGAAATGGCTTATATCCTATATCAATACAACACGGTGGCAGTTGTTGCTGTATTTTTTATGTACGAGGTTTTATGAGAACTGCTTCAAAATGTCTCTATGGTTATTCGTAATCAACTTTGGTTTCAGCATGATGGGACGCTAGCCCATTTCAGCACTGTTCTGCGCAATTCCATGAATGACACTTTTGAAGCCCTTCGGTCAACCCGATTTCCTGATTTCTCGAGCCGTGATTGCTTCTTATGAGGACATCTGAAAAGTTTCGTTTATGCGACTTCAGTTGACTCTGTTGAGGATGTCATCGATCGAATATCTCTTGCTGCTGTAATGCCAATCTCTCCATCGTTGCTGTAAAATATATATTACTATTGATGAAAAAAATATTGTGCAGTTATTGTAAACAAAGCACTTTTCATGACGATGCTAATTAATTCATTTAATATCAATCCATTTCTTTCATGTCTCTTTTTTTGTCCCAACGCGGCACTTGTGTCCATAAATTCCAATACAATAAATTATTGTTACTGTTTGTTTTACCAACCCTGAAAGTTTGTTACTTGAGTTTGGAATCACCCTGTATAATAATGATACAAAATTGTAGAAAAATTTTAATATTCTTAAGTACTTAAAATGATTTTTTTAATAATATTGTAGGTGGCTATTAAAGTAAATTCAGAGCAAGTGATAAATAAGAACCTTTTTAGATAAACGCTTAAAGTAAACTTTTAAATTAATACTATTAAGAAAGAGTTTTAATAAGACTTGGTACACAAGAATTGGTTTGGGCCCAAACGAGTTTGGTGATCTTAATATGAGTATTTGTAAGAATAACATCACAAAAGCATCAACGATATTTTATTAAATCTCTAGTGAGATACCAAAGTACGTAGCAAATATACCTTTACACAGATTTAAATAATTTTATCTGAATGATCAGAATAATATCAATGCAAAATGAAATTTAATATCATCGGAAACGTCTTTATTCGGCACTTGTGTCCATAAATTCCAATACAATAAATTATTGTTACTGTTTGTTTTACCAACCCTGAAAGTTTGTTACTTGAGTTTGGAATCACCCTGTATAATAATGATTCAAAATTGTAGAAAAATTTTAATATTCTTAAGTACTTAAAATGATTTTTTTAATAATATTGTAGGTGGCTATTAAAGTAAATTCAGAGCAAGTGATAAATAAGAACCTTTTTAGATAGACGCTTAAAGTAAACTTGTAAATTAATACTATTAAGAAAGAGTTTTAATAAGACTTGGTACACAAGAATTGGTTTGGGCCCAAACGAGTTTGGTGGTTTTAATATGAGTATTTGTAAGAATAACATCACAAAAGCATCAACGATATTTTATTAAATCTCTAGTGAGATGCCAAAGTACGTAGCAAATATACCTTTACACAGATTTAAATAATTTTATCTGGATGATCAGAATAATATCAATGCAAAATGAAATTTAATATTATCAGAAACGTCTTTATTCGTTCCATCGATGTCCAACCAAAGTGGTAGAATCTGTAAGAAATCACCGCATTAAATATTATGTGGCTTCACTTAGTCGTCTTCCCTCTGGCATATTTGCCACATCTCCAGATTTTTTACTACCACATTTTTCGAATCGATATATTCGTATTAAATAATCGCAGGTAATCGACTGTGAATTCGATTACGTAAAGCAAATTTTTCTGTATCACCATTTTCATGACGGGACAATGAACCTCTGCCTATCTCTCTACTCGAACACTGATGTTGATTTGTCAAGGACAAATTTGAACAATAGCATCGAATAAATACATAAAAAGGCATGTAGCCTATAATAAAAGTTTAAAATAGAATACAAACTACTCTTGTTTGTACGCGATTTCCAAACCTGTAATGTAATACAAATGAGCATTTTATGATATTTATTCTAAGAATTTTTATTTACTAGGTCTAAGTTCCATAAATGTGCATAAAACCACTCTACTGTACAACTTTGTAATTATCTTCAGTATCTTTTTTTATTTAGAAATTGGCAACCTAGCTTTTATTATTACAACTGTAGGCGTTATGAGCTGTATTAATAAAGATCTCATAATTATCAAACCTTTAGATAGTATAATTTATATAAGATAATTTAAATCGAGTGACTGATTTTTTTTTTCTTTTTACTTTTCAGTGTTCCTTTTCTGGAGGATATCGAATTAAGAACCAGTCCAATCAGTCCACCAGAAATACTGACAGTGACTTTTGACATTTTACATTACAAAATAGAATGCTCGAATCTATATTATTGTTTTAATAGAATTTAGAAGCTATATCTTTTAAACATTTCAACTCCTCGAATTAACATATCCGTTGACTAATCTGTGGGTTTTACCACAGTAGAAAGATTATTATATTAATAGAATTCGACAAATATAATACAGTTTAAGAACATTGAGTAATGATTAATACTCTCAAGTGTTACATTAATATACGTAATTAAGATTTTTATATCATGTCGGATGCAATATCTTTTTTTAGAAGAAAAAACAACAATTTTGCCCGTTTGCTCAATGGTCAAGGGGTTAATCTTCAAAATAGGTGTAAAGGAAAAAAGACAGAAAAGCATATAGGTCTCTCATTGGTATTTCTAAAATGTTAATAATAATATTAAGCCTGGAAAAGTAGACAACAAAACAACTTTACACTGTTAAAATTGTGCAGCATTCTGGCAGGTCATTCGACCGTTTTTTGAAAAAACGGTTTCATAACCATAATTTAACTATATTCTGACCATAAAATGGCCAATAATATGGTCAGAATAGTGTTAAAATTACGTTTGTGTAACCGTTTTCTTAAAAAACGGTCAAATGACCAGCCAGAATGCTGCAAATTTTTAACAGTGTAGGCTATGACTGGCAGTTGGATTTTGTTTACCTTCTCTAACATAAAATATGGAGTTGATTACAATCTAAAAGCTAATCCGCATTCTGGAATCATTAATTTAATTTAAATATTACTTTAAAATTGTATTAAATGTTTACTAATTTTTCAATTTAATGAATTTTTACATCATACGACCTTTACAAATGTATTCCTTAATAATCTGAGGGTCGTTGCAGAAAGGTATTTAGGGGAGATGCGGGTACATGAGAACAGTTCGCATAAATGTAGCCTTTTCTCATAACTGAATTAATTTCTATAAACAAAAACTACTCAATATAGTAAACAGAACTTTCTTTTATACATGGTATTTTTTTTTTAAATCACCTGTATAGTTTTATAAAATCAAAAAAATTTTCACATGTGCCCCATCTGCGGGATAGTTGTGAATACTCGTGAGGCACATGTGAACACAAGGAAAAAATATCCTTTGACGTGCTTTTTATTCTGTTATTCATTTGTCAACATAATCATTAGTTTTATTACCTGTTAAGTTCACCATAAAGAATATATATATATATATATATATATATATATCTTGTTTTTGAGTGATATGTTTAAGCAAAAGATTATAAAAGGAAAAAAGTCCTTCCGGCCAGTGCCGGGAGGAAGAGGTAGCTTTCATATTCCTTATTTTAAAAAAGCCAACTTATGTTATTCAAACACACGAAGCTCAATTTAGTGGTAACCGAATAAAGGAGATTCAATACTAATTTTTAGCAATACTAAATTATTATGAATGAGAATTTCGCGAAATTAGTCAGCTTTATCCGAGCTGCTTTTATTTAAAGTAACTTATATTTGGCTGCCAAATTCGGCGATTTCTTAAAGTGCCTGCCATTTTAAGAGAGCATGGTGGATAAGGCTAACCAGTGAACTTGGTCGAGACCTTAGTAATTGCTATGCACATGCTCACTCACATCGGAATCGATTGATATATACGAGTGCTGTCGTAGGCAAAAAATCAGATTTTTCAAAATGTCACCCACATTAGATATTGAAATTGCTATATCTGAGCCATTTTTGAAGATAAAGACAAACAAAAAATACTCCTGAATCCTTATATCAAGGTGAAATACTTAAGAAAGAAACCTTTTTCAATTTCTAATTTTTTTGCACCTCACTTTAAATATAATTTTTTTCAATTTAATGGCCGCCATTTTGAAACAAGATGGCTGAAGAAGCTGGCCAGCGAACTTGGTCGAGATATTGATGTATACTATCCACATGCCTTCTTACATCGATATAGGCGAATACGTGTGTTACCGCGTGACAAATACAAGATCGTTTCAAAGTGTTATCCATGATAGAAATTCAAAGTGCTATAATTCAACCACTTTTTAAGATATAAACAAAAGAACAAATTTTCAGAAACAAAAACTGCTCCAGAATCTTTGTATCAAGGCCAAACACATAAAAAAAAATCTTTATCATTTTCCAATTTTTTAATACCTCATTTTAAATTTTAAATTATATATTTTTTTAAATGGCAACCCTTTTGAAACAAGATGGCGAATGAAGCTGGCCAACGAACTCGGTCGAGACATTGGTATGTACTATGTACAGACCAAGTTACATTCAAATCGGTTCATAAATACGCCTGTTATCGCGTGACAAAAATCAGGTCGTTTTAAAATGTCAGCCACAATAGAAATTCAAAATGTTATAACTCAGCCATTTTTTTAGATATAGACGAAACAAAACCTGTTCCGGAATCTTTGTATTAAGGTCAAACACATACGAAAAAACTCTTTTTCATTTTCCAATTTTTTGGTATCTCATTTTAAATTTAATTTTTTTTAATATTTTTTAAATGGCCGCCCTTTTGAAACAAGATGGCGGATGAAGCTGGCCAACGAACTCGGTTGAGTTATTTGTATGTACTATATACACACCAAGGTACATCCAAATCGGTTCATAAATACGTCTGTTATCACGTGGCAAAAATCAGGGCGTTTCAAAATGTCAGCCACACTAGAAATTCAAAATGCTATAACTCAGCCATTTTTTAAGGGATAGGCGAAACAAAAACTGCTCCCGAATCTTTTTATCAAGGTCAAACACATAAGAAAAAAATATTTTTTCAATTTTCAATTTTTTGGTACCACATTTCAAATTCAAATTTTTCTTAAAATTTTAAATGGCCGCCATTTTTAAACAAAATGGCGGATGAAGCTGGCCAACGAACTCGGTCGAGACATTGGTCTGTACTATGTATAAACGAAGTTACATCCAAATCGGTTCATAAATACGCCTTTTATCGCGTGACAAATTTCAGGACGTTTCAAAATGTCAGCTTCGCTAGAAATTTAAAATGCTATAACTCAGCCATTTTTTAAGATATAGACGAAACAAAAACTGATACGGAGTCTTTGTATAAAGGTCAAATACATAAGAAAAAAATATTTTTCCATTTTCAATTTTTTGGTACCACATTTCAAATTAAAAATTTTTTTTAAATTTTTAAATGGCCGCCATCTTGAAACAAAATGGCGGATGAAGCTGGCCAACGAACTCGGTCGAGACATTGGTATGTGCTATGTACACACTGAATTACATCCAAATCGGTTCATAAATACGAGAGTTACAGTGTGACATAGGTCAGATATATATATATATATATATATATATATATTGATATATATATATATATATATATATCAATTTTGAACGGAGGGTGGTTTCGGGGTCTGGGGGTCATGATCGATGAAAATATACCAAAATTTTTTGAAATCGCTTTCCTCCGAACGGCTGCAATAGGTAGCTTTTTGTAAAGAAAGCTACCTAATAAGTAGATTGGGAGGGTTGGCTTAGATGATTAATTAAGTATTGTTGCAATAAAATAAAAAAAAAAAACAAAGAAGCAATTTTAAAAATGTAATTAAAACTTTTAAATTTTGCTTAGGGGTTTTTGTTTGGGGGAAAATTTAGGGGTGGGGGGATTTACATAATATTTTTCGGAAATCTGCCACAATACGAAAGATTCTCACACCTGTATTTGCCTTATTTACGTGTAAATTACAGATAAAGCAGGGGTTTTTTAGTTATTAAAAAAATAATCTCTACTATAACCCCCTCTTCCTAACTTCTTTTGCTTTTGGAAGAGGGGGGGGGGTTACAATCGGGATTTTACGGTAGATATCAGTTTAAAAATTTTACTTTCTTAAAATATTACTGATATCTATCTCAAATTCAAAGCATCATATACATAACTGTTTTAGAGAGGGAAGTAAGCCATCATTGCAAGTTTAGAACAAATGTAAAAGAAAAATTTGCAAAGTTGTTTAACGTAATACTTTTTTCTATTAACAATGCATAAAAAATATTATTGTAAACCGTTTAGTAAAATAATACATAACACTTATTGCATTTTAGAAAACATTAAATTTATTTAAAATACAATTGAACGTAAACGAGCTTGTTGCTCTTTATGTAATTGCTGAAAGATGTGTGTGTGGAAGTTTCAATACAAAATAAATTTTGTCTGAGGAAAACGTGTTCTATTTCAGGAAAATTATAGATAATGGTACTGACATTATTTCTCATGAAGTTAACTGAAAGGAACATAATCACAGAATGATTAATGGGGCACTTACGAACAGTTCACATCTGCCCCGACTATTCTGTTCACAACTGCCCCACACGGCTGCTAGAGTTAAATTGATGAATCATTAACATTTCTCAGTTTTAGAAGAAAAAGAACTTTATCAAAAATATTTATTTGTATTCATAGTATATGATACACAAATTCAAATAAATGAATAATTAAATAAAGTTATTCGCTTAACAACTTGGAACGAAGATTTTACTTTTGAGACCTATAAACAGTATTTTGGTTACAGAGGACAAACAAAATGTCAAAGAGCTTCAAAAAATTTTTACCATGTGTCTACAGGTGCTATTATCTTTAGTATTTTCTTCAAATAAAAAAACTTATAATAACTATTGAAAATTTTCGATGTTCGCATCTACCCCGTGTTCACATGTGCCCCCATCTCCTCTATACATAAATAGGTGCAATGTTTGTCATGTTGTTCTACAAATTTACATAAGTAGACGGTAAAACGGACATATACATAAACGGAAAAACATAGAAAAAGAAATCCAAATAGAAAATAATAAACTAAAAAAAAAAAATCTTAAATTAAGATATCAATTAATAATAAAAGTAGATGCATTTTAAAAGGAACATTAACAAAAATCGAATAAATCTTTTGCATATCTATGGCATACGTGAAATATTCGAAGTATTTATTAATTCCAAAAATATTTGAAATACAAATCGTGTCTTAATAATGTTTCAATGAGGATGCGAAATCCAAATTATTTATAACGTGATGTGTTATAAATAATTTCGATCGTCTCGGAAAAGATTATTTTATTCAAATATATACTTTCACTCATCTTTCAAGTTTAGAAATGTTATAAATAAAGCTGAATTGAAAGTACTGAATGCATGATCATTGGAGAAAAGGGATTTAATTTCAAATGTAAATTTCCGATAAGCATAAGCATAAAATTCTATCAAAACCTCTAGAGTGCTACCTGCAGCTATGATGTAACCCGCAGAAATAGTATTTCCTTCGGGCTATTTTAATAACCCAAGAGAAAATTTATGTATATTAAAATTGTTATTAGATTTCACATTTTTCGATAACTTTGAATTAATCTAAAATTTGCATTATCTGACTGAACTAACAGTTTTGTCTAGAACTATGCCAGAAAAGAGAGCATATTTTCTGGTAATATCATTAATGATATTTACCAGAGTTGATATTTGTCAACTGTGTTAATATTTCTTATAATTAGAAGAAAACAATTTATGAACAATTATGTTGTAGCTATCACAAACTTTTCTTTTATACAAATCAATTTTTCTGTAACCACAATAAAATGACTACCGTTCCTGAAACAGGGAAGACTAGAGAGGGTTGACCATAGGTGAGGCTTGACCCACCCTTCAGTTTTCATATTTTAAAGAATTTTAGACTTTTACCAATAGGAGGCAACCAGAGGTACTGAAATTCTCAAACAATAGTATTTGTTTCATGAGATAATCGGAATAGGTAAGGAAAAATCCATTGTGAAGAGTTTCCTGCTTAAAAATTGTATTTTTGGAAACATTTTGTAAGATTTTTTCAGAAGAAATATATCATAGAAATTTAAGTAAGTAGGATTTAAGTAATGCAGACATATTAATCTTTCATTCCAGGCATAAAGATAGTACAGAAAATTAGGATAAAGATAACAGTGTACAATACTTTAAAAAGTGGTATGTGGGGAGGCTAGACCCAGCCAATGTGAGGGAATGTTGATCAGATGGAAAGAATTCTGATAGTACTAGATAGTGATTTCATGCACTGCGTGGTGTATAATTTTCTTTCTTGATTGATCAAACTATATTGAAACCAATTTAAAATCGTTTAACCATACTTACGTCCATTTTTTAAAAAATAATTACTTGTAAATTAGTATTTTTTATTACGTTACTGTTATTACTGTTACATTCTATTTCAATTAAATGAGATAATTTTGACACGATATCTGAAGCCAGTATTTAAAAAATCAAATGAAAAATTACGCTCAATTTATTTTCCTTTATTTAGACATATTTACTAACTATTAAGATAATTCTTCGTTAAAAGTTTTATTTAAAACGCCTTTTACTTGCTTCATTTTAAACCAGGAGAGTCTATTTGTTTTGTTTGGCATTAAAAAAAAACTTAAAAAAAAACTTTTTATTTCATTGGACTTTCTTTTACTTTTGAATTAGATTTATAGATACTAATAACGGCTACTATAGACAGATATAATTAATTAGAATTATATAAAATAAAATACAACTTACTTCAGCATAAGTATGATTCTTTCTTTTCGGGATTGCAAAAATTTTAAAGGTTTAACTTTAATTTTTAAATTGTAAATTTTAAAACAAAAAATTAATTTTATGATATTAAGAACTGCCTGCAAATAGCATTTTTAAAAAAATCGTTGCTATCTATTATTTATTTTATTTTTGTATTAAAATTAAATTAAAAGTAGAATTTTTTTATTTGCTATTTCAAGATAATATTTTAGGCTCGATTGTTGAAACGCTAAATTTAAGATACACTTAAATCAGGAATTATACATACCGAAAAGTTTAATAAGCAAATAAATATCAATGGCAAGAATGAAAGGGATAATTGTCAAAAATTATTAAATATCATTTATTCATCGCTTTTTCTTTTCGGAGCATAACTTTAATTTTTCTACATCTTTTATACAAATCTTCAATTATGATTATTCAAGAATCTGTTAGTGATCTTGCATGTTTAAATCTATATTCAAGTTTGATTTTTAAAAGGCTGTTGCCTTGCTCAAAAGTTTTCAAATAATAGTATGCTTCTCAAGCTATCAGATAGCACTGAAATCTCAAATTTATCAAAAGTGGGACGATCATAAATTTTTTCTTTGAGTTTTAATATACGTAGAAATAACAATGTCTATAAAAACATGTATAATGATCACTTATAAACAGATTAAGTAAAATAATGCTATAAAGTGATAAAATATCATTTATTAAGATTGACGATCGTTTCGTCGCACCAACGGCGACATTTTCAAAATCATACACGATAGAAAATATTTTCACATAATTTAAAAATAATAAACATAGTAAATAATGTCACGAGACATGATGCATGATGAAATATTGCAAACATAAAATAAATTAAAATTAAATTAGTTATTTGTGAACGTGGATTAGTTTTCATATAATTTAACAAAACAATAACATGGTAAATAATGTCACGAGACAACATGCATAATGAAAAATGTTGCAAAACATAAAACAAAATATAAAACTATCTTGGCTATTTGCGAGCATGGATTAATTTTGACTGTTGGTACTAAAATTATACAGCATCTCTTTCCAAATTTTAGGTAAATCTGGGGACACTGAATCATTGCAAATATTCTTGTTGCGTAAAAATATCTCTATTGATTCTCGGATTATGGATGGTAAATAAAATCTTGATGTGTAAATTAACTTGCTATTTTTAAAATCGATCTGTAACGGTTCTTAGTTGCATAATCTGGCCAAAGCTGTTGTTCTTCTGTTGTATTTGATGTCTGCTATATGTTCTTTGATTCTGGTTTTAAGTTTTCTACTTGTCATACCTATATAAAACTGCTTTCTTCCATCTTCTTTGGTGAAAAGTATTTCGTATACACCTGATAACTGGTTTGACTCTATTGGATCTATTTTCTTGCATATTATATTTTTTAATTTCATAGAAGGTTTTGCGACTACGGTGACATTGAATTTATTGAGTTTATGTTTCAAACGTTCGAAGAAACCAGGAAAATATTATAAAGTGGATAACATGGAATTTTGTGGATTGAAATTTCTTTTCTTTTTATTCTTCAAGCTCTTAATTAATTTTTCTATGGTGCTTTCTTTGTATCCATTGTTTCTTGCAATGTCATATATTTTATTTATTTCATTATCCAACTGTTCAGGGGTACAAACTGTGAAAGCTCTATGAATAGAAAGTCTTAATGCAGAAACTTCAGAAAAATATTTTCTATCGTGTATGATTTTGAAAATGTCGCCGTTGGTGCGACAAAACGATCGTCAATCTTAATAAATGATATTTTATCACTTTATAGCATTATTTTACTTAACAATGTCTATGTTGTTTATTAAAAAAAGATAAGTGCAGGCATTTTTGCATTGCTTTAATGGGTAGTTTTACATAAAAATCAATGTTTTGTTTTTCATTTTTGTCAAAAATGATCCCTGCTTCAAATCAGGGTTTTTGAATGTAGAGTACGCATAGCCCGTGTGTGTATGCGAAGAGTTTCTGAGATACTCAATAAGTGTGGATCAACGGCTAACACACGGCATAGCACAGATAAGTAAATTAATTTAAAAGTGTTTTCTACACCAGCTAATTAAAAAAATAAGATGTAAAACACACTGGTTGTTGAAAATGAGGATCGGCCCAGTTTCATTAAATTGACACTTAAATTCAACATAAATACAAAATGCAAGAGTAAACAATCGAGAATCATACATTGAAAAACTCGCTACCTATGAAGCTTACATTAAATTTACAATAAAAGTTATGCTTATTTGTATACCATTGTTGTTTATTCTTTGTTGGTACTTACTATTTATAAATCTTACCAGCAGCCAAAAAGAAGAGATACGGCGGGTAAATTAAATTAATCAAGTATTACATGGAGCATGCAAATTTAGGGACTACTGCATTTTTTATTACAGTGCAATTTTATACAACATAATGCCTAAAAGTTAACAAAAGACAGTCATCCATATAATGCCATCTTATTAAGGGGTCTCAGGACTCTTAAAATTGGAAAAAAGGAGAAAAGAAAGGCCATTTTCAACATTTAATATCTTAAAATGCATTTGATTTTAAGACACAATTTTAATTGGAATAAAATATATAAGTACGTTCTTTCATTTCATGTATTTAAAAAATTATAAGATGCACGATTAGCATTTACAGGGGGTTCCAAACTGTTAGACAGTTGACGAGCAAAAAATCGTCATAACAGCTTACGCGCACGATTACAAAATAAGTATTGCAACTAGAATGAAAATTTTGGTGCCTACTTATACTTCGGATTGTCATAATTACTCTGAACCTAAATAAATTTGTATTTAAAGCACTTTTATATTTTTAATACAAAGTTGTATTTAGCTAATGCAAAATTAAGAGAATTTCAACAGTATAATTACCTAAAAAAATATTGCTTTGAACAATAAAAAGGAAATTTTAGGTTAAGTTTATACAGACTAACATGAAACATATGCTCTGAAAATCTTATGAAAAAATATTCATAAGTTTTTGAGATATCGTGCGCGTTATGCCCAAAAACGTCATTTGGAGAAAAATGGCTTCAAAGTTTCCGAAACGACGCTTCAGCTATTGAACGTGTATAAATGTAAAACCCATAACTTCAGTTCTAATAGGAATTTCAAGGAAACAATTATATTAAAATGTTCAGAAATGATAGGAGTTTAACATCTAAAAAAATTAAAATTTTGAAAATTTTAAAGTTTTAAGAGTCCTGAGAAACCTTAAGCTTTCATATTTGATTAAATATATGCAGAGTTCCTATTACTTTATGCAAAACTATTATAATTCTGCGAATGAATTATTCAAATAAATATTTTGGCAAGATGAAATTGGATATGAATTATTTTTTAGAGGCATTATTTGACAGACGGCACAGCATTTTTAATAGCTCTTTAGAATTAAACAGTAAAAGAAAGCAACATGTACAATTTTCTTTTTACAGATATTGGTAATCTTTATTTGCCAAATTTTCGCATAAGGAAATTTCGAAAATAAAGCATTTAAATTCAAGATAATTTTTTTCCCTTTATTAAAGCTTAAAGGTTAACAAAACCCAAACAATCTTCAAAAGCCGAATTTATTTTAACATCTCTAGATTAAAATTACTTTTCCAAGTAACATTTTGTTTTATATTATATTCGTTTTGTATTTTTAAAGATTTATAAAGTGTGCTGAAGTGCACAATTCATCCTATTACCATTCTTTAATTTAAGGTACTAGAGCACTATAGCATTCACAGGTCATACCATTTAGGCATCATGGCCTCATACTAAGGTGTTTCATTTTTCCAAAGATGTGATTTTCATATGACTTTGCTTGCGCATCGAGTTTGAGTGATGTAAAAGATAATTATATGCCAAATTTCAAGATTGTTGGATAATATTTAGAGATCGCACACTTTGATCATTTTTATCTCAAATTAGTGAAATTTCTAATATTGAAGTACTTTGTACTAATGGGCTTCAGGTGTGTTTCTATCATATTTTGAAGATAATTCAACTTTAAAATTGGACCCTTAAGAGGAATTTGGCGGCTAGGAAAGGTGCTTAGAGATGATGTTTTATTAGCTCAATTCCCTGCAAAGGAACAAGTACTCTTAGCTTTATTTACCATTTTCAATGAAGTGAAAGAAAGACTTTCGGTTTCTGCTAAATCTACCAGTCCTAAACAACAAAAAGTGTAGAAAAAAACAAATATTCCTGTTAAGACGGAGGAAAATATCAGTGCTGGTTTACGGAAGATGTACAAAGAGTAATCAACCTGAGTAAATAAAAATCGAGAAACACGGATAAAGCAAATATAAAACAGCCAAATTTGAAAGGCGACCTCCTCAAGTTATTTGACATTTCCTGGTAAAATGTGATTGGCATGACTAGCATATCACACGAAGATAAAGAATTTCTTAGGTCACAAAGGGAAGATGATATGAGTTCGTCAGTTAGTGGAGTTGAGAAGGTTTTCATCTCAAAAAAGAACTAACGGTACAAACCGGTTAACTACCTCTAAAATGTCCTAAAAGACAGAAGTCATCTAGGAGAAGATTACAAAGAGTTATTATGATTCTTACTCCTGTACCTAGAAAGTTGGTCAAAAAACGACTTCAGTTTCAGGATCCCAGAGCTTCTGAATTAAACAAGGTGGATGGCAAAGGCAGTATATTTACTAGAAAGTGTACTCTTCTCTAAACAGTCCTCAACGAGAATTGGAAGGAATGAAAAGAATAGCTCATTGTGTCAGCATCACATATGCCCACTTTTGGCTTGAGGCAATTGTAAGTCGATGGGCTCCAAAGAAGGATCTGGATATGCTACAGCTTCTGAAAACTTACCCAGATGCAGCTGCAAAAAATGTGCTCTAACAGTTGCTAAGTTGATACAGATATCTTTGGAATCTCAGAAATAAACGTAAGATTGACTTTTTTGGACGTGCGTAGCAGTTCGGCTAATAAGTGAAATATGGCTCTAATTTCAGAAACCAAACCTGTAAAGAAAAAGGAAATGAATCTATTCGAGGTAAATACCTAGTTTTTGAAGGAAAATACCTTAATGATTTCGTTACTAATAAAAAAGACGTTCTTTGAATAGTTTGGGATCCACGATGTGGCAGAATACTACAGTGATTCTATAAGAAGCCATTTGAACCCTCTTATTGTGATCAATACAGCAGAAAGAGGAATTGATATGATTACACGAATTGGTCAGGGACAAACAACAAAAACAATTCTTATAGAGGGTAGTCGCGCATCACAGACAAGTCGTCACCAAGCGAATAAAGAGGAGATTGCATCGTTCAATGTTGATAAATATAACACATGTTTTGCGTATTATGCTATCTATTAATCTTAGTGTCTACTTTTAGTATTATTTGAAGTTTGTGATTTCTAGTTTCCTCAATAAAAGCAATTAACATTAAAAAATTCGTATTTTTGCCTACTTTTACAAAACTGATCAAAGTGTGAAACCCCTAAATATTATCCGATCTTAATGCAATTTGGCATATATATGTTTTATATCACTTAGACTTGGGGCGTAAGCAAAGTCTGAAAAAATTTTACATTTTATTTTTTGCCTTACAAAATGAAACACCCTACATCATATCATTTAAAAAAGTATACATCATATACTTAAAAAAAGTTATATGCAATAGATGTATAAGAATAATGAAAGTAAATTGAATGGTCAAGGATTATGCACATTAGTTATCTTCTACTGGAAGAAAACGGTAAACTTTTCAAATAGAACTGGTAACAATACGAGTTGCTATTTAAATATCTATTAACCAGGGAGTATTTTTTTTTATCTTTTAGGATGATCATACACCCCTCTTCATTTATTTTCTGCTTAACTAATCATTTCGTGCGTTGCTGTATATAACCCAAACAACCATTTTGTCTAAGCTCTAATCCGAAGCTCTAATTAGAGAGTCGATCGAGATTATCACGCGAAAGAATGATAACTTGTCATTTAGCATTCCGATTATTTGGCTTAATTTATTGAAACATATTTAAGACTCCCCCTCCTCTTTCAGTTCAAGAACTATTTTGATATTTATTTTTCAGCCTACTTTTTCTTTCTTTCTCTTTTTCTTTCCCCCTATCTGTGTCCGCGCGTGGCGCCACTTGTTTGTTTATCCCCCACGATTGTCTCTTTTATACCTTTTTCTCTTTCATGTTTTCCCTCCATTTTCATCTAGTCGGAACTCGAGCCTTCGTCGTTTCGTTCTTGTAATCCCTTGAGAAAGCCCAAATGGTTTGGCTGGAACCATTGGGAAGTTTTTTTTCACATCGTTTTAATGTCAGACATATTGTAATTGTTATGTACATTTCATTTCACATTATGCACTGATCTAGAAAATGTATAAAAGTGTGAGCCTTTTTTGGCTTATTGTTAATATATTAATCACAGTGTAAAGTCCACTTTTAAAGTTTTTTTTTTTTTTAAATACTAACCATTTTGTCATTTCTTGCATTTCCATTTGAGTTGAAAACAAAAATGCGTATTTTCTAAGATGCGCCATCGAAGATATGGAAATACATCCAAATTTACTACCTGTATAGTATTTCCTCTGAATTTTGCAGACCTGGATCAGTTTAATTTGCCTTCATAACATATTTCTAGAAGCCTTTAAATTCTCCTGGGTCTTTCGTAAAATAAAGAATCTCCTGGACGCGTCTTAAATAGCGTTGATACGGATAATTTAAACCTACCTCCGTTCCTACTCATGCAGACACACAGACACATGTATGACAAAAGGAATGTATATTTATTTAATCATTCATATCCCTTTAATAAAGAAAGCCCCCACGTATAAAATTATATCAAATTATACTAATTATATAATTTATCTTACCTCTAACCCGCAATATCCTTCATCATTAGCAACGTAACATACACCTTATATTTCTTAAAATATGTAAATAGATTTGTAGCTTTTTGATTTTTTAAGGATGTAAAGTATCAGTATATGTGTTTAACAATAAATTACAGTCTTTATTTTATGCCTAGTTTATTTCAAAATAAAATTGCACAATTTTTGTAAGAATAGGATATTTTAAACATGGAAGGATTCTTTATTCTTAGTCTTGAACTGTACAACTGTTTCACCTACCTGGATTACACAGAAATCTCTATACTTGTTTTTTATATATATATCTGCATTTTTAAAAATCAGATCTTATCATTCAATATTTCACAATAAAGAACCATAATAAAAGAATTATACATGACTTAAGCTAGTATATGTCGCGTCACATCTATTGTATTCTAACTTAGTTTATTACTCTTTATACAATTAAATAAAAAAACAAACATACATTATATAATTAGACTGCAAATATCGAATTACATTAAATGCGATTTAGCAACAGTGTAAGTAAAATTCATGTATTAAAAAAATATAACTAATAATATTTGCAATTATAGATAGTTTAAAGCTTTTATTAAAGCTTCTCTCAAAAGTTAAAGACACTCAGAAAATGTCATACATTGAATAAAAATAAAGCGACAAAAATATTTACTGGATTAGGAACAGACCCCCCCCCCCCTCCACATACACACAACCACGTAGAAAGGCCAAGTCTTGAAAATCTTAAAGTCTGAACAATCACATCCATCAGACCATAAGAAGCTTTCCGATTTTTCACCTACTACAGAAATTAGGTCTTTGTTTCCTGACGCCATGCCAAAGCATTTCCAACCTCCAGGTTCATACAAATTCTACTTTTTTTCGTCTCTGAGTAATGCTGTGAGCTACATGGTTTTATAAGACATGTACTTTCCAGCGTAATCAGTCATGATCTATTTATGGCATAAATCTAGGCGTGTTTTATGCAATATTTTCTTTAAAACCACATTCTTGTATTTCCTGATGAGTCCTTTTGTTTAAATGTGTCATTTGACACGTTTACACCAACATCATTTTTAGTTTGTCTTATGGAGATTTTTCGTTTAGACGCCATTCTTCATTTGAAGATTGGCGGTTGACAATGATTAATGATTGCAATCATTTGTGATAACAATGATTTTCGGTATTCCTTAACTGTGGCCGTCGTTGTTTCTTGACATTGTTGTTTTGGAGAAAGAGCATTGTTTATTCTATGCTTTGAACGATTTGAACAAATCATATAGGAGTTAAATAAATTATCGTTCGGTTTGATATTTCTCTCTAAAATAAAATTTTTGAATTATTGCCGCGAAATAAAATTCAAACATTAAAATTTGGGAATCACTGTGTCCCATATAAATCAGAAAATATTTGACTCTGAATACACGTTATAGATACATAAAATTCAACTCGTATATCAAAAAGGAGAAAAAATGTGCATTCAAATTGTTATCTTGACAGTCGAAGGGAATGATTGACGCAAAAGAAAGATTTTGTTTCAAACTCCACCATTAATCATTTTGAGAATAGAAAGAAATAGTCGACAAATGTAAACGGTAAAAATAATTATTCACCTTTTATTAAGAATACAAAATACGTGCGTAATAATTGCAAAATAATTTAGTGTTATGATGTTTTTAATATGATATAACAACTTTTAACTTGTATGCTGTACAGCTTATTATGCTGTTAAAAAGAAAAGTGAAAGAAAACAGAAACACGACAAAGAATCTAAAAATATTTAATAACAAAAAGAAAAATAACTTTAAAAACTAATATATATGTATATATTATATATATATATATATATTAATAAATCATACTTCAAATAATTCAACACACGGAAAAAGCATCTAACAAAACGTAACAAAAATTTTAAACAATAAAATCATGAATAACTAAGAAAAACAAAATTCGATGACAGGCGGCAAGGCTAATGACTTTTTAGGTCAAGTCAGTTGCTGTTAAGACATCCAATGGTTGTTTTCGTGTTTGATTAAAGAAGATCAGTTAAAATTTTGAAAAGAAGCTAAAACAAAATTATTTAACAAATTCTTTGCCTCCCGATATTTCTTAACAGCGTTATAAAACGATTGACATAATACAATTTACTACAATTTACTGCGTTAACCCCTTCAAGGACGTTCATTTATTTTTGGACCACTTAATTTTAATTCTTAAATGCCACATTAGCACCGGAATATTGGAATGAAAATTTTCCTTCTATTAAGTTAGTCAACAAAAGAATTTTCATACTTGGAAATAAATTTGTTCGTAAATTCTGGTTCATTCACTGATTTCAACATTTTACGAATAGAAGTACCTTGCCCCTGAAAAGGTTAAACGCATATTAAAATATTTATTATATTAAAATTTCCTTTCTCTTTTAATATTCACGCGTATATACAATTTTCAAGACATATTTTTTAATATTTTCCTGCTTTTAACACGTACTCATTTAATAGTAATTTTAAAGGATTTTTCTGTTTTTAATAGTCACGTGTAAATAATTTTTTTATCGCAGGGAAATATTACTCTTTGCACTGTTTTTAGAATTGAAAACAATCTATATAATAAAAGCCTAATTCATGTGACTATCATCGACAGTTCCGGACGGATCCCTTCGTTTTTTATATTCCAGGCGGCCATTTTGGTACTTTAATGTTATCCAACCACAGGTGATAAGTGGCCAAATATCATTATATCGCCACCATTTCACCTATATTATAATAGTCCAAGTCATGTCACTGCACTGCCATAGACAATTACGGCCCTTCGCTTTTCTTATGAAAGGTTTCCATTTTTATTAAAGAATCAAAAAAATTTTTTTTAATAAAACTACATAAAAGATGCCATGATCTCAAAGATTTCTTGGTACTTTTATGTTATCCGGATGCAATTCTCGGCAATAGCTTTTTTTTTAACTCGCCAGTTGGAATTTTTTTATTTTTCGATTGGTAAATTTAAACAGTACTACTATGTTATACCGTCGACCAAAAATCTATCGCCAAACTATAAGATTAAATGCCATAAAGTGAGTTTTATTTCGACGTTTTATTTGTATTTTTATTAATGTTATACTAATTTATTTGTTCTTTCGTTATTTAAAATAAGAATTATGTCAATGTGTATAATTTGGCGAGTGTTTGGCGATTTAAATAATTTGGAGAAATGGGTCAGGGGGATAACTATGTAGTACCATTAAATCATTGTTTTGAAGTCCGAACTAAATGTCATGATTTGTTGCATTATTTAATATTTATTTGGCGAAAACCTCGTTTTCGTATACCAACTACATATGTTTTTTTTTAATTATTTTCTATTATTTTTAAAATGAAATAACTATAAATAAATAAAAAGTTTAATTTATTACTATAGAATAAAACAATTAATAACATTTTGTTTAATGAACTTAAAATAAAGGTTAATAAACATTTAGTAATAAATAAGCAACAATAGACGGGTTACCATGTCAGGCAAAATAACGCCATTTTGGCGCCAATTAGGTACCCCTGTGCGTATATGACATCTGCTCCTAATATTTTTATTTTTGTTTCGCTTAAAAAAAAGAAAGAAGTGAAAGCCATTAATTTTAAATGTTTCAATTTTAAATGAATGTTTTGTATTAAATAAAATGATAACAAAAAATATGTTTTTAGCATAGATTTAACGGAGGCCAAACTGGTCGCCAAATTAGTTTAAAATAATAACCTTTTCTGAAATATGAAAATAAATATATGTTATGATTAAAATTTGAGTTGCCATCATTCAAAAAATGTATTTAAAATTAGAAAAAAATTAATATTTCGAAAACTAAATCGAATTTAAAAATTCTAATACCAGTTTTGAGATCTGCAGATCAATACGGATGTTTGGTGTTAATTTCATCGCAAAGTATTTCATATTTTAGGAGAAATCTCCGTGAAACATAATCAGTTGTTTAATCAGTCGTTTCCAAGAATCGTTGCCCCGACCGGCGTTGCCCGGGCCCGTAATAATATTTTTAACCCGACAGTAGTCTCGTCTTTTTTCAGAATGTTATTAGTCGCGCTCGGTCTTTGTGCCGCCGGGTCCCCGCATGCAAAAAATTCAAAATAAGAAACTTTTTTCGACTAATATTTGAATATTACATTTCAATGAAATTATTAAATTTGCAGTTTACATAAATTATACATTTTATTCATGAAATTTGGAATAATGAAAAAAGGAAAAATAATTTTACATTATGGATCGTTGTGTAGACATTTCTACAAAATTTAACTTTGCTTGAAAAAATGTACTTGCACAAAAAACAGAGATCTCTTGATACATCATTGTGGTGATACAGAAACATTTAAAGTCAGCTACGTGATAGTTCTCTATTCTATTTGTAAGTTGATACGTGTTAGGAGAAGATAATTCATATGGGCGGCAAAAAGACCGAACCGCGACTACTGCCGTGTTAAAGAAACATGAAATTTGTAGTGCAATTTTGAATTTTTATTTAAAATTTTTAGGTGAAAAATTAATTACAAATACATCATAAATTGTAGTACTGAAAAGGGAATAATAAAATTCCAAGAAAATACTACTATATACATTTTTAAAAAGGTACTATCCAGCAAATTTATTTTCTAATAGAGTAAAGCCTGTTTATAAAGGAATCGTGCAATAAAACTGGAAAAAAAGATGTTTTAGCTCCCCCCCCCCCCCCAAAAAAAAAAGCAATTATGCTTTGATCAATTTAAAGAGACTGCATAAAACGGATTTTATCACTGGTCGTTGCGTTTCCGTCTAAGTAGTTTCCATTGTATCTTACTTCTAGTGGGGGCCCTGTATTGGAAATAATACCGGGACGGACAGACTCTTTGCACGGCCACGTTTGTATCATTTTATACCTTTAGAAAGTTTTTTTTTTTTGGCCGCTATGTAGCGAGAGTTTTTATAAGTGAAACTAATGTTTTTATTTGTTAGGATTTAAAAAAAAAAAAACTCTTGAAATTGAAAAAAAAATTATTAAATAGATTGAACAATGTAAAATGTAGTTTTTAGTATTATTATTATTCAATTAATTTATGTGTGATTTTTTCTCAAAGAATTCAATTGATTTAAAATTAAGAATAATTAGAAACCCTTAAAATTGTAAAAAAGAAATACAAAATTTCTTTTAATTAAACTAGGGGATCGTACCCGGGCTCCCCGATTTACAGAATATAGGTGAAAACCAAATTTATTATTTGAAAAGTAATATATATATATATATATTTTTTTACATGCAATATATTTTTTAGATTGCCCACTGAAAATAAAAACGCATTTTTCATGTAAGAAATATGATTTATATAATCAAATAAACTTTTGAAATTTATCAAAAGCAATTTTTTTTCTTATTAGCCGCTGCTAAGAGTTATTAGCCCAAGATTTTGCTGCTTACGACCTCCTTTTATTTTCAGATAATTTCAGAGCTTTAAGCGCATAGTTCAATTTTATGTCTGTTAAATTTGTGTTTTATTTATATTATTTTATTTATTTAATCAAAGAGGAAGTTTTTTATTTGTTTATGGAATATTAGTCGCAGGAAAATAATTAACTCTTTATGTTGTTTTAAGGGGAAACGGATTAATGTTTTTTAATCGAGCTCCATGCGATAGAAATAAATTTAAAAAATAACCTCTCATACCCGCAATCACCATTTAAAAAAAATGGTTTGTTAATTTGATCATTTTAAAATCATTTTAACTCAAAACGTGAAGTCATGATTGTCAGCAAAATTTTTGCATGTGAACAGTCGCACTCCTCGAGATTCTAATCTCAGTACCGGAGAGTAAAAATTGCCGTAATTTATGTTTTTTTTTCTTTTTGACGCATTTGCATACAAATTTTAGATTTATCTAAGAAAATCATCGTTTTCTTCTAAATATGATGTCATTTTCACTTACTTAAGCAATTCATCTGGTGTCTGAAAATTAGTACACATGCAGAAAAAAAAAAAAAATATGGAAACTTTATGAGAAAATGCGTGTTCTTAAAAGCAGTACGTCATTTTCCGTTCAAAATATTATGTCCCTAATGGGATTTTGCGCCATTATACCCTATACAACAATTTTTTATAAACAATTTTGAATTTTCATCAGATAATCATATCAATAAAGATAAATAAGATTCATTATTTCTCTCTTCTCTGCAGTAATGAAAGCTATCTCATTACCATCATTTTGAAGAAGTCTCATAGAATACTTTTAAAATTCAAATATAATAATCAGATATAAAAAAAAGCAGCTAGTGTGGGCACACCTACAAATGAACAGCTTTCAGTTAAAAAATCTATTAGTAAATTTGGTTCAGCAGAAAGCTCAGAGCAGATGCCTAAAAACATTCTTGTGTTTTAAATATAAAGATTATATAAAATTATGAAAAATTAAATTAAGTAAATTATGTTATTTTGATAAAATTACAGTAACATGTCTTAAAGAATAACAATAAAATTTTATTAGTAGACAGAATTTTGGACAAAAACTTGTGGAACCTGATATTATTTTAAGTCTTGAATTATTGCCAAGATCTTCGTTGATTCCTTGTCTAGCTCGGCGAAGAGAATTCATTTCAAAATAGAATCATCAAGTTCTGTAAAATAAATTGCAATTTTTCGGACAAAGAACATGCACACTGTATGTTACTGCTCTTTCATAAAGTAACTCTAAATGTTTGTAAAACTTTGCGTTTTATCAGTTTGTTATTTCGATTACGCTATTTTCAAAGATAAAGCATTTTTACCTGTGAGTAATTTCAAAGCAGCTAGGGGTGAAAATGACGCACTTCTACAAAACATATTTCAGTTTTAAGAATTAAAATACACGTTTTTATTTACAAAATGACGTCAATTGCATCCGCTGAAGCATCCAACTATTACGATCCCGTCTTAAACAAAATCTATAGAACGGTATGCAAATGACATCATTATCGCGGAATAATACACAAACCTAGCAAAAAGCAATGACGCCATTTAAGAAGCTCGGTAAAACAATCTCGGGTATTTAATGACTTATGTGACTTCACTTTTTTTTATAATATCTCCATGTTTTATCAGTAGTCATTCATTTATATTTTTTGAAAATTCGGAAAATGTAATTACACACGGATTAATAAAATTGCATTTCTTCAGATTTTGGATACGAATTAAGTAAATGAGGAGAAAATAGGTCACACAATTTTTTTTTAAATACATTTTTGTAAATAAAAAGTGCTGTATTGTTTGTAAAGTTAAATTGCAATAAACTAAAAATCATTTAATTGGTAAATAAAAACGAAATAAAGCCAAAACTCACCTGGATTTATAACAGATGATATTCTAGACATAGCACGTATATTAATTTTAATTTTTTTTTCAGTTTTTACGAGAAAATGGCAATAAAAAGATACAGCAATCTACTATTTCTTTTTTTCCCCTTTACTTTCAACTGAAATGGTGTTTTCAGTTGCCAGGATTACAAAAAAAGTAATAAAACTACAAAAATATTAATATCTTGAAATTAAATTGAAATACAGCTTTCAAACAAATTGCATTTAAAAGAGCATTTTTTCTTTATACGACGATGTAAAAATTTAAAATGTGCGATGTTTAGAAGTTTAAAAATTTGCAGTAGAGAAAATTGCAAAACCAAAATTTTATTTCAAATTACAAATTGTTGCCTTTTGTAAAATGGCGTGTGCGTTATGCACAGATATGTTTGTCCTTTATAATATAGATAGATACGTTGAACAATGAGATTTATTAAATGTAGTAATTTTTTTTTTCATAATTCGATTCACTTATGTGTAATTTTTGTTTTGTTTTCTTTTAATAATTCAATTGTTTTAACGTTAACAATATTTGCTCTATGTATTTATTTACTTATTGCCATATGGATTTAGAAATGCAAAACTTTTTTCTTACTTTAGATCCTTTAAAAGAAGAAAGAAATCCTTAAAATAGCTAAAACGAAATAATTAAAATTTCGACTTAGTCCTATAGAGTTTCGAACCACGATACGTTCGTACATTAAACTAAGGTATTAAGCGACTACGCCACAATCGATATCATTCAGTCAGTTAAGGTTCCCTGTCGGAGACGAAATGATTTCTTCATTCCCCTTTTTTTGCGTCGGTTTCATTAGTATTACAACGCCGTACTCTTATTATTACTATTTACTAAACAAGGAGGCATAACTATAAGTATCCTTATAGTTTATTTAGATATTCACAAGAGCTGTCAAAGTGCAGCTATTCAAAATAAGTCATTTCTTACAACTGTATCGATGCTACTCGGCTACATGCAAAGCCTTACAATCTCAGCCTCTCTGTGTATGGAGCTGCTATCTTTTAATAAAGATCGCTACTATTTTTGGGATTCTTGTTAGGTTCGGATATGACACCCCTCCCCTCACAGTTCAAACGAACTACAGGCAATCTTGCTCTTTGACTTCTTCGATGTGGATCACTTTTGTTTGAGTCCTCGTCATTAGTTTTAGTCAAAGTGTCTTTCACAGATTTATCAGTTGTATCATCATTTTTATTACTCAAAACTGTACATGTTACGATATCATGCGAAGGCTGAGATGTGCTTGGTTCTATCGTATTATCATTATTAAGCTGTTCTTTTATTTTTAAATTAATTCCAGAAAAGCGTTTTTGACTAACCCTTTCATACCTATCATAATCACTGTAATTTTTACCACTATGTCCCATATTTTCAACTTTGTCTGACCTTAGTTTATCATTTCGATTCATCTCTACAACTCTCTCTGGTATTTTATAACTTATCTTTTTATTACGTCTCAACTGATTAACGTGACGCTTACACATTTTTCCTTCACATCTATTAACTAAAACCCATCTACTCCCCAATAATTTCATAATATTTTCTTTTACCCATTTCTCCACTTTTTCAAAGTTTTTAACAAAAACTAAATCATGACGCTTATATTTGTGCAGGGTTTGCTGTATTTTAGGTTTTGATGGTAATGCCAAGTGAAGGGCTTTTCAAACTGGCCTTCCAAACATTAATTCAGCAGGAGTTTTTCCAGTCACCGAATGAGGAGTGGAATGATTTTATAACAAAAATCGTGAAATTGGCAATGTTATGTCACTTTTATCTAGCTTTTTAAGACAAATTTTCACAGTTTGCACATATATTTCTGCTTGTCCGTTCGAAGACGGATGATATGGTGGAATAGGCGTATGCTTAATTCCATTATTTTTTAAAATTTCCTCAAATTCATCACTTGTGAACGCGGGAGCATTATCACTGACCAATTCAACAGGTAATCCAACAGTAGCAAAAATTCTCCTTAATACCTTAATTGTAGTTTTACTATCAGACCTGGGTACTACCTCTACCTCCAAACATTTAGTATAAGAATCGACTACCATTAAAAATATTTTACCTTTGAAAGACCGGCATGATCTATATGGAACGTTTCCCAGGGTAGTTCAGATTTCTATTTAAAGGGTTCCATTTTGGGGCAACCCCTTGCAAACATCTGACATCTATTACAAGAAATTACTATTTGTTTAATTTCTTTATCCATATTTGGACACCAAACTACCCCCTAGATTTCGCTTTAATGCTCGCTATACCCTGATGAACGGAGTGCAGTAATTATAATATATATCCACGGCCTTCATCTGGTACGATCACTCTATGTCCCCACAATAGACAATTTTCTAGACAGGAAATTTCCTCCCTTCTACGAAAATATGGTTGATATTCTTCTGGTTTAACCTTTCGCGGCCACCTATGTAACACCCACTCTAAAATTTGTTTAGTTACATGATTCTCAGTTGCCCACTTTGCAATAGCTTTAGAAGTAACAGGCCAATTATCCTTATTTGAAACGAACATTATTTCCGCAGGATTACTTACTATATTTACATTTTCTGGGAGAGGTAATCTACTTAACGCGTCAGCATTTTTATTATTTTTACCTTCGTGATACACAATTGTATAATCATACCCAGCTAACATTAACGGCCATCTCAGCATTCTATGTGATAATGTATCAGGTACTTTTTTAACAGGATCAAACAATCTAATTAAATGTTTATGATCTGTTATAATTTTAAAGTGTTTTCCAGCTAAATATTGGTGATATTTAGTGACACCAAACATTACAGATAAAGCTTTTTTATCTATCATTGCATAATTTCTTTCAGTTTTATTTAAAGTTCTAGAAGCATAAGCAATATGTTTCTCTTTACCCTCAACAATGTGGCTTAAAACTGACCGTATACCATGTTCAGAAGCATCACACTTTAAAACTATATCTTTGATAATATCATATAATTCTAAAACATGAGATGTACACAATAATTGTTTAACTTTTTGAAACGCTTTTTCATTCTTTTCTGACCATGCCCACTTTACATTATTATCTAAAAAACTATGCAAAGGTTCTAAAACATCTGAAATATTAGGCAGGAAGTTTCTATAATAAGAAATTAAGCCTTAAAATGAACGTAATTGTGACATATTATTTGGAATAGGAGCATTCAAAATAGCATTAACTTTTTCTTGAATAAGTCTAATTCCTTTATAAGATATTTTATGTCCTAAATAAGAAACTTCCGAAACCATAAATTTTAATTTTTCCTTATTTAATCTTATACCATATTCAGAAAAGCATTTCAAAACACTTTCAATTCTTTCAGAATGTTCTGACTCGTTACCAGCACTTATGATTACATCATCTAAAAATACACCAACATATTCATATTTTTACTTTCTTCTATCTTTACAAGAAGAAATTATTGGATTCATGAAAATTTTCGAATTCCGGTTTTCGACGGATTTACACGTTTTAGAGGTCAGAGAACACGAAAAACATGTTTTTACAAAATGTCTGTCTGTGAGTCTGTCTGTCTGTCTGTCCGTCTGTCTGTGTGTCTGTGTGTGACACAAATTTTGTGGGCGCTCTATCTCAAGAACTAATGCACGGAATTTAATAAAAATTCATATTCAGTTAGTCCTTGATACAAATTGACGCTGATTAGTTTTTGAGGCAAATCTCTCAACAGGTGGCGCTGCTATGCTGCATTTTTTATGATTTCCGAAATGGCTCTATCTCAAGAACTAATGCACAGATTTTCATGAAACTTCAGATTCAGTTAGTCCTTGATATGACTTGATGCTGATTAGGTGTTGGTGTAAATCGCTCAACAGGTGGCGCTGCTATGCTGCATTTTTTATTACCGCAATGGCTCTATCTCAAGGACTAATGCACGGATTTTCATGAAACTTCAGATTCAGTTAGTCCTTGATATGACATGATGCTCATTACGTGTTGATGCAAATCGCTCAACAAGTGGCTCTGCTACGCTGCATTTTTTACGATTTCTGCAATGACTCTATCTCCAGAACTAATGCACGGATTTTCATCAAACTTCAGATTTAGTTAGTCCTTGATATGACTTGATGCGGATTACGTGTTGGTGTAAATCGCTCAACAGGTGGCGCTGCTGTGATGCATTTTGAACGATTTCTTCAATAGCTCTATCTCAAAAACTAATGCACGAATTTCCATCTAACTTCAGATTTAGTTAGATGTTAACACAAGTTGTTGCTGATTAGGTTTTGGTGTTAATCGTCTAATAGGTGGCGCTGCTATGCTGGCATTTTCATGATTTTCGCAATAACTCTATCTCAAAAACTAATGCACGGATTTTCCCCAAACTTCAGATTCAGTTAGACTTTGGTGTAAGTGGTTGCACGGTAGTTTTGTTTAACATAGGTTTTGGTGTAAAGCACCCAATAGGTGGGGCTGCTAGGCTGAATTTTGCTGCATTTACATGATTTTGTAGATAGCCATATCTCAAGAACTAATGCACGGAATTTCATATCTTTAGAATCCCCATGATGGGCATAGATTGCCGTTTAATTTTGGTAGTGTGATAGTGAATTTTCAAGTATTAACATGCATGAGATAGAAGAAAGTTTTGGGATTGGTATATCCGACTAGTTTAAAAATATTTTTAATTTTTCTTTGGAACATTCCAGGAGCACATTTTACCCCGAATACTAATCGTTATACATTATACAGAACTTTATGTGTATTTATATTCAAAACTTTACTACTTGCGTTATCTACAGGTTAATGTAAACATGCATCTTTTAAATCAAAAACAGTAAAAAAATTTTCACCTGATAATTTAGAAAATAATTCTTCCATTCTAGGAAGAGGATAATTATCATTTTCAGTATTGGCGTTAACTGTTGCTCTATAATCACCACATATTCTAACAGACCCATTAGGCTTAGGAACAATTACTATAGGACTAGCCCATTCTGAATGATCAACAGGTTTCAAAATATCCTTATTTGTTAATCGTTCCAATTTTAAATCAGTAGCTTTTCTTAAAGCAAAAGGAACATGTCGAGACTTAAGAAAAATTGGTTTTGCATCTTTTTTCAATTTTATTGACACGGGAGGACCCTTGATTTCCCCGATTCCGTCAGCTCAAACATTAGTAAAATTTCTAATTAAATCATATTTCGAAATGCTTTTAATCATATTTACAGTGGTCGAAAATAATTTTGATGCTTTTAACCAAGTTTTTTCAATTAGACTCGGACCCTCCTCTATAATAACTAGTATTTTTAAATCAGTAATACAATGTTCATCAACAACAGCATTTACTTTTATTTCTCCCAAAACAGTTAAAGAATCTTTAGTATAAGTTTTTAACTTTATTTTAGATTTAATTAAATACAGCTTACCTGAGAACAATTTGTGAGGAACACTTTTACTTACAATAGTATGAGCCGCACCTGTGTCTATTTCAAATTTTATTTTTACCCCATTTATTTTAACCGATTTTACCCACGACACATTATTGGAGTTGTTTTCCATGAAGTTTAAACAATATTCTTCCTGAACAGTTTTAATTTTTCTGTTCTCTGAGGCATAAAGTGACCTGCCTTTGACAATTGTATTTGAAAGAATTAAAATTCATATTTTTAAAAACCCATTACACCATCGATTTGAAGAAGATTCAAGCTTTATAAGCATATTTTTAGATTGTCAGTACCTTTAAAATTGCATCTAGGGGAGATGTTGCAGTAGGAGAGAAAAATGTTTTTCGGTAAAAGATCCTTTTTTAACTTTATTTTTCAAGGTTTTAATTGTGATATATTTTTTAATTGATTGCAGCATTTGAGACGTAAGAGTACAATCTTTCAAAACATGTCTTCTATTTTTAACTTTACTGAGCAGCTTTGACGATGTTAATTAATAAATAATGACAACATACCCCCGAAATATTTTTTTCCGTTCTTCATTTGCGTATCAGCGCCTTCAGCTCACGCGTCAAATATTTCCCCGTTTTCTGAGGACCATGATGGATTTTTAATTAAATATAATGACGGTTGTTAATTAATAACTTAGCTATGAATTAGAATTTTGAAATTCTGAGAACCAGGTACATCAGGAGAGACTTTGGGCTATTCTTACAAAAATTTTGAACCTCGTACGTGCCGTAGATATTGCTAGCTATCGACGACACACACAGAACAATCTGTTTTTTTTTATTAGTATAGATATATATGAAACGTTGTATAAAATTCTTGTCAAAATAGTGAAAGGCTGTAGTTAGATGCATGAAAATCTTAGAATATTGGCAGCTCGCAAAAAGTCCTATTAATTTTGAAGTCGACAAATTCAGTCAACTTATATAAATTTGTTGGTCATGCCTGAGATAGGCAAGTTCTAATTGAAAACACTGGTGTTTTTTTTTTTTTTTTTTTTGCAGTCGCGTCATTAATTCAATGGTTAGAGAGTAAATATAGCAAAGCAAAGGGGGAGAACTCCGGTAATTTCTCCAATGAAAAAAAAAAAGAGCCAATTGACATTCTAAGTATTTTAATTCACTAAAACAAGGAAATGAAAGACAATTCCCACATTGTGAGAAATTTCGTACAGGTATCCGTATGGAGCGTGAATAGCTATATAGCGCTATAAGATCTTAAATTAAATTAGAACTGTACATGACGTGCAGACACCCGGTAACATTTTTTGAATCACTGGAAACAAGAAAGAATTCTGGGCTCCGAACACACTGCGGCTGGTTTTGTAAGCATTCGGGTGGGAAGACAGATTGTAACGTAATACAGAAACGAACAAATCAGTAGGCGGCGAACGTCAATCAGCGAGAGCTAATATAATGACGTGAGAGAAGAAGTATTTTAGGAGAATTAATCTCAGACCTCGTAATGCAGGGATTTCGAGGTAAAAAGTCTGGACTCTCCAAGGCGCAGGAAACAGATTCGTGGAATTTATGATTAGAAATAAAAAATAGTAAAATGACCTTTCAAAACATTCGAAAATAAAAATTAGCTTCTCTCAGAATATTATAGTTTTGGTTACTGATAAAAATTTCTGAAGGGGATTAAAGTTTTAGATTAAGATTTCGATTAAGATAATTATTAATATGCGCGTTTTAAATTTAAAGAGAATTAGCTAGAAATAAATAGGGAAATAATGAATGTGCGGAAAACTTAGAATAATTTAAACGAATAATTCAAAGTAAAATTTTTATATAAAATATATATACATATATGCAGATATATATATAAATTTTCTAATATGCTTAACCTGATTGAATTTTCGTTGTACTATGATTTCCAATATAAAAGAGCTTTTCTTAAAATATCACTGTTGATTTTGTCACCCTCTTCGACCGTAATCTTCCAGTAACTATCCAATATTTTGAGATTCGGCTTATAAAGAGCTTGTTTTAAGAGTCCAAGTGCGCTGAAATTCATAGTATACACCAAGGAGGACTTGGGCTGGATGAATTTAAATGGAATAGCCTCAGATCCAGTATCATGTATCTTATTTTCCTTAAAATATATCAGTGAATTTAGAGGTATAGCTGGTAGCCTTATCCAGTTGGAACTTAACACAGTGAAGGTTTTTTGATAGCAATGGTACAATGGAATAATGGAAGATGGACTTCCCAGTTGCTTGGCAACTTAACATCCAGTATAGAGGTTATTTGTTTTGTAAGGGCGTTAGAGAGCCTTAAAAAGGGCATTAGGAAACCTTATAGAATGTCTTCTTTAAAAACATGTGTCAAAACTTATTTCTGGTAGCAATCCGAGTGAATTTCGACATTTCCACTACTTTATTTATTTTATGTTTTCCATTATTTAAGAATCCTCAAATAACCATAATACATTTAGCTAAACTTTTATTATTTTCTATCCAATATTTTCCTTTCGATAAACTTACTTTTATTGGGAAAGCAGTTTTTACCATTTTCCGAGCCAAATGTAAACTTTGATGTTTCTTTCTCTTTTTTATTAATTATTTTACATTTTACATTTATATTATATTATGCTATATTTTACTTTATACTTATTTTACATATAGTAATATTAGAACCTGATTTTGACAACTTTTTTTCAATAGTCGAATAAGATTATTTCTTTTCGTAAAGCGTAAATATAATAATTTTCGATCCATTGTTTATTTTTCAATGACGTTTGAAGCAAAGAATACTTTAAAGATGTAGACGATAATTAAACCGTATTCCAAATTAGTACCATATAAGTTTTCTATTTTCTTTTAAATTTAAATCTTAGAGAGAGTTAATTTTTTTACAAAAATGTATGTAATTTTCCTGTATACACAAAAAAATGTATGTATATATATATACATTATACATGTGTTTGTTTGCATGTTTCTGTGTGTGTATAAGGATATTAAAAAATCAGAAAAAAACCTTTGATAGAACGTTTAAAGGAAACAAGTTAATACACTGTGAAAATTATACCTTGCGCGATTTATGTCAAAATTTGAACAAGAAATATGTAAAATACCCTACAAAGACACGAAATCATCCTACTACGGATATTGCAGAAAAATAAAAAAATACAACACACTTGAAAAAATGCAGCAGAATGCATTCTTATGGCAGCTGACAACAATGGTTCTTCCAAGATTTTTCTTTTCAAATTTTTCTAACAACTAAGGCATCAAATGTAAATTTAGCAAGGCAATAGTTACGTTACTTCATGAATGCAAAATCACATTTCTTTTGTTTTCTGGGATTTGGAATGCGATATAGTTACGTTTAGTTTAATGTTTAAGCAGTTTTACATAAATGCATAATGTGTTTTCATGTTATAATTGAGAATGCTTAAAGAAATTTGAATGTTAAAAGTGAAGTGGAAAAACAGGATTGGGAGATATGAAATATTTAACATGGAAGAATAAAGTACTGGTAGAAAAAAACTCATAAATATCTTCTGATTATGAGCAGAAAAGATATCTTAAGTACATTTTGCCGTTTCTCAATAATTTTATTTATATATGATTTATTACTATATATTTTTAAAAATATGTCTAATTTTCAGATGTTGTTAAAAAATGACATTTCAAGTAAATAAGCTGCGGATATTACTGTTCAGAAATCTTCAACAAATCCATTTATTACTCAAAATACTTTTATTTTGTAAGCATTCATGTAACATTTCTGTTGATTTTATGTATTTTTTGCAATAGTAAAGCATATTCGTGTGACCGAATGCTATTTTAAATGGTCTAATTTGGATAAAATAACGGCAAGAATTATCCATAAAAACTCTGCACTGATAGCAATTTCAGTGTTAGATCACCTGAAAATATTGATAGCACAAACTCCTGCATTTTCCTGTAATAATTCAGTATGTACTGTTATTTATATGGACTTTATTTCGCCGTAAATGATAGTATGTATGAAGAACGTAACTGGCCGTAAATCACAGTAATACAGTGTGACCTCAAGAATAGATTCAGAATTTCAAAAATCAGGCATCAAAGTCACCCCTTCTTTTTTTTTTTTTGCACTTCCAACTTGCAGAAGAAACTAAAACAGAAATTGTTTCGAATAAAAAACTTTGTGATTGAAGGCCATCGATTACTGAACAGCGAGATTGCTGACGCTGTGCTAAATAAAACAGCCGGTAAAGCTGATAGTCGCTCAGAGGAACAAAAACGAGAAGCCGGTAAAAGAAAATGTGTCACTGGAAAAATGCATAAATTTGACTAGAAAATTAATAGCTACTTTTGAGAAACAAGTCTGTATTTCCAAATCCATATTCTTCTCTTTTATAAAATCCAAGAAAAATTTATTAAAGAACAGCCGTAAAGATTGAATCAAATAAAATTGACATCGATAGTTAGAAAACTACAGGACATTTGATATCACTGTTTATTAGAACATTTTTTAAACATAAAAAATATCAATTGAAGTAAGTTTTTATTAAATATTTAATTTTCTCTTTTCCTTATATAAATATCACTTGATAATGAATTAAATTGTGAATAAAGGCACCATTAACAATATCGGAAGTACTTTTGATATTCTTTCAAAAATTTGACTTAGTCTCTGTCCCCAAGATGCCAGATTTTTTAAGTTATACCGTATGCAGATTGTAAATGAGCGTATATGACCGTATCCGTATATGTCTTTTTTTTGTATCAATTATTATTTTGTTTCAATTTCTAGTAAAGGGATATATATTCTCTGTGATTTCTATCTGATGGGCAACTGAAACTTCATTTTACTTCGTATGTGCTAGTAGCAGCGATGAATAATATACTCATTTCAGTGGATTATTATCCTTTCAATTAATTACAAAATGACATTTGAAGAAAATAAGCTGCGGATATTACTGTTGAGAAATCTTCAACAATTACATTTATTATTCAAAATACTTTTAATTTGTAAACATTCATATAACATATTCAAGGCTGGAGTAGCAACTTTGAAGTATATTCCAACAGAGCGAAACATGTCCAGACCAGGAATCGATCCTGTATACTTGACGTTCCGTGCCAATTCTTTACCTGTTATGCTGTCCAACAAATAAGAGTGAATTATGTCAGCCTGGTATAGTACGGATAACTTAACAGGTAAAGCATTAGCACGGAACGCCAAGTATCCAGGTTCGATTCCTGGTCCGGCTAATTTTTCCTCTGTTAGAATAAACTTCAACAGTGCTACTCCAGCCTTGAATATGATTTAATCCAGTTGGAAAAAAATATCTGTTCTATTCATATAACATTTCAGTTGATTTTATGTACAGGGTGTTTTCAAATGAATATCGGGGTTTTAACGCTTGGTAGTATTTATTATATAAAACTTAAAATTATAATACATAAAATGACAGAGCTACTCAAAGAGTTTTACCTTCAAGCTTGCAAGTTTTCAAAGTGAGCACCTTTATTCACACGGCACACATGAAGTTCAGCCTCCCCAAACGTTGATTAGTGTTTGTGGGGTAATTGTTGCAAAGGCAGTAGGTATTTTCAAACTGATGATACCGCCTACGGATATTATTATCACCTGAGGGATCACATCTGAACTTAATCCGGAACGCACGTTGCACTGTAACTACAGATTCGGTCTTTGCGAACTGCAGAACACAGAATGCTTTCTGTTCACTAGTTGCCATTTTTGCTACAACAAACTGTTTGAGTTGTTCTTTCATTTTCTGTACTAAGTATAATTTTGTCATATAATAGATACTACAATTTAAATTAATTTTTCAACTACTTTTCAGCAGTGAAATTACGCTTGAAATTATTGAATATTAAAGACGCGAATAATCACTTTGCTATCAAGTCGTAAACCAACTGAGCGAAAGATATCCAAACCGGGAATCGAACCCGGGCCCCTGGAATAGATCTTCAGTGCTCTACCACTAAGCCACAAGGACGATGCCCAGCTTGGCATCTCTCACTTATATATAAGTCGGTAAGGCTGCAGCCGCAGCACTAGATGGAAAAGTCTCCATGAGCACACAATCTAGTGTCGAAACATGAGACGCAAATGAACCCCGCATCGGTGAATACACATCCTTGTGGCTTAGTGGTAGAGCACTGGAGATCTATTCCAGAGGCTCGGGTTCGATCCCGGCTTGGACATCTTTCGCTAAGTTGGTTTACGACTTGTTAGCAAAGTGATTATTCACGTCTTTAATATTCAATAATTTCAAGCGTAATTTCACTGCTGAAAAGTAGTTGAAAAATTAATTAAAATTGTATATTCACCGATGCTGGGTTCATTTGCATCTCATGTTTCGCCACTAGATTGTGTGCTCATGGAGACTTTTCCATCTAGTGCTGCGGCTGCAGCCTTAACGACTTATATATAAGTGAGAAATGCCAAGCTGGGCATCGTCCTTGTAGCTTAGTGGTAGAGCACTGGAGATCTATTCCAGGGGCCCGGGTTCGATTCCCGGCTTGGACATCTTTCGCTAAGTTGGTTTACGACTTGTTAGCAAAGTGATTATTCACGTCTTTAATATTCAATAAATACTACAAGGCGTTAAAACCCCGATATTCAATTAGAAACACTTTGAATTATTTTCAATAGTAAACCATATGCGTGCGACCAAATGTTATTTCATATAGTCTAATTTGGATAAAATAACAACAAGAATTAATCATAAAAACTTGATACGAAAAATAAAAGCAAATTTTGTATGTTCTTGTTTATCTTATCTGTTTTTATAATATTAGGATGTAAAACGTAAACCCGAAATTGTCTCATTCTAAATGTACTTCGTACAAAAATAGCGAATTCAAGAAACACTGGAAAAAAAAAAGAGAGATAAATTCAAATAATGTTCTATGGCAGCTGACAGGAATGATTAATGAGTTTATTTTTTTACATTCGTCCACTAATCATGGCGATAATGGAAAGATTTAAACAACTACGCAGTAAAAATTTCCTAAAAGATGTACGTTTTCTTAAAAATTGAAAATAGATTTGCCTTGTTCATGTAACTTTTGAAAAGGATAAGTAAATTACCTCGTAATTTTTAAACATTACTAGGTAATTTAACCCTTTATGTACTGAATTATGAATTCATGAAAATGTTATCTTCTAAAGCATTTTTCATGTATTTTTAAAACTACATTACAAGATTTACAGAATCATTTAATAAATTTTAGAAGGATTTTAGAAGTATTGAAAGATTTAGTAGGATTAATTAAATTTGATTTTATAGGGATTTTGCACAATATTTATAACCCCACTCAAATCTTTTATTTTAAATAGATTTCTTAGTATTTTGTAGAATTAGGAAACATACAAATACAATGTTCTTGCAATAGCAATAGCGAAATATTTCCGAATTGAAAAATCCCCTCCCCCACAACAGCAAGAAAACTGAAAAAAGATGCAAAAGCAAAATAAATCCTTATAAAAAATAATTTTTTTGTGTATAAGCAATAATGCTCTTGTAACAACATAAAGTAATGCATCTATAACTCATTCTAAACAGTATTACTTTAATGGTACTTATAAGTACCGTCAGTGGATAAAGGTTTAAATTTTCACTTAACGTTTTTGATATTTTAGTCCCACGATGAAATAGCGAATAAAGATTCTATATATAATGAATCTAAGAAATGTAAATAAACACCTAAAAGTTCATAAAGCTTTTATTATGAGAAAATACAGTTGTTGATGGGTTTTTTTTTTTTGGGGGGGGAGAGGGGAGGGGTGGTGGTAAAGTCCATAAATCTATTCTAAATAGGGCGTTGAAACTATCTTAGGAAATATAACGTTTATGTTGCTGTTTCTTAATACTAAAATTTATATCTTGTTTTTTTCATATTAAATATAACATTGTGGTTAAATATATAACATCGCAGTATTATTTTTTTTAAACACTTCATCATTTGATTATAGATATAACCATTTGTAGCCCAGCGATAATTGCGCGAGTTACAGCTTGTACAGGCAGGTGGCAGATAACCCGAATACATAAATATTTTTCAACAATGTTGGAAAGTGTTTAAAAAAAGCTGATAAAGAAATTTTTAAATTAAATTCAAATGTTATTTCTTTAAATTAATTTAAAAAGAATTTTACTACATTTTGTATATTTAAAAAAATTCAAGCGTATAAAACTTTTTTTTTTTTTTACTTGTCATTATATACCTTCTTATACGGCGAATAAAATAAAATGGAAGAATTTTTTACAAAAATTTCAGTTTTAATTCAGTGATACTATTAATGATTTTTTAATCTTCTGTTTTAGTTTTAATTTTTCTTTTATTTATCGCACATAAAATTTATAGTTAACAACTTTTCATTCAGAACTTTCACCATACTGTAAGAAAAATATAGGAATAAGGAAAATTTCAATTTATAAATCGAGATCTTATTCAGAAATACATTTTATTTATATTTAAATATTTATAGTTATATAATAGTTATATGTTTCATAAATATTTTTTTATTAAGTAAGGGGCCCTATGAGCTACGCTCGCCAACTAACGTTCAGACACCGCAGAGTCTAAAAACACTCTAATTGGATCTACTTTAAAAATATTACGGAAGATTGATTTATAATTAAAAAGACAGCGGTGATTTCCCTGTAAACGGGTTTCCGTTCATTTCGTTTTGATTGGGGAATTTCAAGGCTAATCAGCTGCCGTTAAGATATCCAATGGTTTTTTCGTTTTATATTAAATAAAATAAGCGAAACCACGGCCAAACTCGATCGCCTGCCTTATACGGCCTTCACAATTCCCCTTACTTTCGCAATCATTAATGTTCTACTCTCTCCGGCAGATGGCGCAAATACAAACTGTAAACAGATTTTCTCTACTGTAAATAATGCTTATTAAATGTTACTTTTACATATAAAGATACGAATAACCTCGCTCTATATGTGTTATAAAAGATATATATTATATGTACACTTTCCCTCGGTATTCTTTATACTATAAACAGGAAAAACTAAAAGATTTAGAGATAAATAAATCCAATGCTTTAAGCAATTAAAAATATTTTAATTAACTCTCTACTATAGCATCAAAAACAAAAATTATAAGTAAATTTTTATTTTTATTATATTTAAATTCTTGATTATTTGAAACTGGGAATTCTGACCGTGAAATACACAGTAAAAAAATTTCTAATAATGTTTATTAGTTTCAAAATAGAAAATTAACCAAAAGTTTTTCAAAAAACCAAACTCTACTCAAATCAGGATAACTTTTTAAAACATTTAATTATTTTTACACCATACTTCGGATGGAAAATATAGGTATGTAAAGTTGATTGCGGGCAACTGTTTCAATAATTTTAAACATTGGAAGTACAGAAGATGAAGTGTGTTAGGAAATAGAAAAATAATAATTATTATAGATATTATATTTAGGAAAAAAAATAATTTTATTTTAAGGGAAATTGTAAAATCAAATATTCGAATTCTGGACAGTCATAGTATAAAAAATATAATACTTTTTTGTTTTAAAATATCTACACAATATTCAGTACATCGATTATTTTGCACGATTCTTAATTATTTAAAAAATATAGATATATGTATTTTGCAAATAATTTTCAATAATTTTGGCCATTATATGTGTTGATGTGAAATGTACAAGCATATAGAAAAATAACAATCTTACATATAAAATTAAATATTTTAACTCTGGACAGTCATTGTATTAAAGTATACGATAAAAATATATTTACATGTTTCATAATATAAACAAAGTAAGCAAACCTTTTTGCCAATATCCGGCAAGAAATCGTATCATTTTTTTTTAATGGAAACTTACACGACTCTTAATTATTTAAAAATATAGATATTTGTACTTCGCAAACAATTTTCAATAAATTTGGCATTTGCCATTATATGTGTTTATTGAAATAACAAGCATATAGATATAGAAAATCAACGCACGTACATATAAAATTAAATATTTTTAATTTGGACAGTCATGATATTAAAGTATACGATAAAAATAAAAATATATTTACATGTTTCATAATATCAACAAAATAATCAAGCCTTTTCGCCAATATCCGGCAATCAAATTATATGGATTTTTTTTTTTTCCAAAACATGGATATTTACATAATTCTTAATTATTAACAAAATATATATATATATATCTACGTTGCGAATGATTTTCAGTAAATTGTGGGTGGTGATTATGAAATACAAGGAAACAAAATAAATAAATAAATAATAATTTTTACAGTTCTCATTATTTTAGAGAATCAATAAGTCGTGTTTTTCTTCTTTTAATATTATGTACGCCATTCATTCCAGAATAGCTTTTGCAGAAGGTTTAGAACACTGGTTAGAAATTACAGAATATTTTTTCAGAATTTAAAAATATTAATTCGTAAATCTATTTACTATACGCATATAAATAAATGTATCTGTAGATATATGCACGTTCAATTTCTTGGTTATATTTCAAACATTGAGAATTTTTACAATAAAATATATAATAAAAATTATAAAATTAAAATTAAGTAAACTTTAAAAATTTTCTTGATAAAGAATTCTTATATGAAGATGAATTTGCCTCATTTGTAAAGTTCTTTGCCATATTTTTTTAAAATAATGGGCAAAATTTTGCACATATTGATGTTAACGAGCATATATTTATTATATGCCCGTTTAAGTCACATTCCCACAAAGGTTTTTTTTTATTAGTCTCGGATATATCAATTCATAACTATATGGAACACAGCAATGAACCATTTTTTAATAAATAAAGAAATCAAAAATCGCACTTTCATTCAAGTTATACCTAAAAAAACACAAGAGTAGAGTAGGGAGAGTAGAAAAAGATAAGGAAATTCCCCATTAGACACAGTTGTTAAAAGCACCCCCTACAATTCTCCGGAGCGAAAGTAAGATTCACCGAAAACAAAGGGATTTCGACTGTTTGTTACGGCCGCATAAGTGATCAAGTTTGGCCGTGGTTAAACATTTGAAAAGGAGCTAACGTAAAATTAATTAACCTTTTACCCGCCAACGTTCCACAAGTGGAACATGGACTATGTGGTGCTGTATCTTTTTAAGTATTTGTTTAATCTGTTTGAAATTTTTAATATATATTTTTAAGAGATGTGTTTTAATGGATTAAAAACTATTTTTTTATAATTTTTTGTGGTTTCTATTTTGGAACTTGTTGAAATGTAACAAAAAACGTAAATGTAGTAGACTGTGCTTTTTACTCTATCTGTAACTTTAGAATTCAAATGTGAGTGCTGTGATGATTATTATTGTATTGCTTAGAGTTGTTTATTGCGTTTCATGCATAAATGAATGTTTTATCTTATTTCGTTTTTGTTTTATGATCATTTGAATGCCAATGTTCCACATGTGGAACGTTGGCGGTTCAGGTACAAAATTATCTTATTGTTACTTTTTTAGGATCTTGATCAGTTTCACTGGGCTTCCTCGGGCGATTATTTTTTTATTATTTTAGTACCAGTATTATTAAAGAATAAATTTCATCATATATATATATATATATATATATATATATATATATATATATATATATATATATATATCTTGCCCCTGTTGCCAAAGTGTCTGTGAAAAAGTTTTGAACCAATAAATGCCAATAAAATCTACAAAAGAATTGCAAAAACAAGAAGGAGATTTTGAGTGATGGCAAAGTTGTTTGTGTACGATGGAGTGACAACAGTGTCGTTACTGTTATATCAAATTGGGAAGCTATCACATCGCTAACTCAAAGTGGAACATGATATTCTCGAAAATTGAAGCGAGAAGTTTCAATCAAATAACCTCGATTGATCAGATAATATAATTAGAATATAGGTAGTGTAGAATTTTTGTATTATTTGCGTGGAACATATCGTCCAGTATTTTGATGATAAAAATGAAATCTCTTTGCAAATGAACTAAATATGGCTGTTGTCACTTGTCATGCAGTAGGTTCAAAAGAAACCCTAAGCCATTTGGAGTTTCGTCGTGAAAATGCGACTGCTGCCATAAAAATTGGATTTGATTTTTGAGAAAGGAAATAGAAAGTCCTACTGCTCCAGTAAGTATAGAAATTAGCACCTCATTCAGTAGCTCTTGTTTTTCGTCTGCTACTCAAGAAGATTCTCAAATCGACAGAAAAACATGAATAAATGGTGTGAATATTATGGAAAGCGTATGCATAAAAAATGTTTTCAGTCCTTCCATAAACATTTTGCTGTTAGTGAGTAGTTAACATGTTCCTAAAAGAGAAACATTTTTTACTTTACCTTGTTTTCTTTGTTTTGTTATGTGTGCAGTGCTGGTATGATTTCGAAAGAAAAATTCACCAAAATGTACAAATGTTATTCGTACCGCTAACGTTCCACAAGTGGAACATACCTGTAACTCCACTTCTATTTTACATAACATCCCAAAATTTGCCATGCAACCTTAGAATTAATCTAAATCGTCTCAAAAAATTTTGCAAATGAATTTGACAAGCAGTTCATGGTGCGGCGGGTAAAAGGTTAAAGGATGAGTCTTGTCTCCCGGTATTTTTTAAAAAGCTCAGAAAGGTGTTTTAAATATGACATTTTAAATGTATCATTTAAAATATGACGTAATTTTCGCCAAAGTTTTCCTTCTCTTTTTAATATCCCCTGAAAATGCTTTTGTCGCTAGAAAGGAAATATTTTTATTTGCGCTGCCTTAGAATTGTTTAAAAGATTTTCTAGAAATGTGAAATAAATGTGTCGTGTAAATATATTTTTAAATTTAAACTGTTTGGCAATATTTTTATTTGGCCATTTTAAATAGGGCGCAATTCCCTCCATTTACGGCTCTTAACGTATATTAATGTATTTATTATTTTAAAATTTTCTTTCTCTTCTAAAATTCACATGTAAATATAGTTTTTAAAATGCAATTTTCAATATTTTCTTGCTTTTAATACGTGGACCTTGAAAACCTTAGAAAACAAGTTCTTATTTTTTTGTAAATTTCTCTTTAAATACTATTCAAGTGTACATTATATGCATTATGGCATGCATTAATCACAAAAAAAAAAAAACAATGGAAGTTTACGCGTCGTCTTAGAAATCTTCGAAATGCCCTCTGAGCGTTCCATATCAATGAAAATCCCCAATATTTTTTTATAAAAGTTTGGTTTATATATATATAAATAAAACTGTGCATGAAAGAAAAATTCTAACATTTTTTCGAAAAAATTTAAAAAAATTTTGAAATTTTTGTATACCTTTATATTCAAATATATAAAATTAGATGCACAGTTTTATTTATATATATAAACCAAAATTTTATAAAAAATATTGGGGATTTTCATTGATATGGAACGGCATTTCAAAGATTTCTAAGATGACGCGTAAAATTCCATTTTTTTCTGAAAAATATTTTTTTTGTGATAAATGCATGCCACAATGCATAGAATGTGCCCTTGAGTAATATTTAAAGCCAAATTTACAAAAAAAAGAAAGAAAATTAAAAAATTGAAAATTTTTGAAAATTTTTCGAAAAAAATTCAAAATTTTTCATTTTTTTTTTCTTTTTACTTTTATATTCAAATATGTAAAATTCGATGTCCAGTTTTATTTATATATATAAATCAAACTTTTATAAAAAATATTGGGGATTTTCATTGATATGGACGCTCACGGGGCATTTTGAAAATTTCTAAGATGACGCGTAAAATTCCATTTTTTTCCTCATAAATAATTTTTTTCTTAATTTTTTTGTGATAAATGCATGCCATAATGCACATAATGTACCCTTGTGTAATATTGGGAAATTTACAAAAAATAAAAAAATGATTTTTAAGGTCCCTCGTCCCCTTAATTCTAGTTTGCAAACTTTTTTCACTTTATACTAGTCACGTGTAAATATTTTTTTTATTTGAAGGAAATATTATTCTTTGCGCTCTTTTTATAATTGACGACAATTAAAAATAATAACATTTTCTAAAATATGTAAAAAATGTCTCTGGAACTGCTGAAAATTTGAAATAAAAATTGAAATAAACCCTGAAATAATGAGTCAAATTAAAAAAAAAAAAATAAATGCAGTCTGCATACCGCAAGTTTCTAATTTATATCTTCAGAATTCCTATGTATAGTTTTTGCTCCTATAAAACTTTTGTAATGCAATGGTTTTGTCCAACTTTAACATTAAATATCTATTAAAGTAATTATTTTATTTAAAACCTGTCTGCATCAGCGTATTTACCAAACATTCCTAAACAATACTAGCCATTTTCATATTTTTGTATAGAGTAGTTTTTTTAATGTTAACGAAGAAAGACCGCTGGTCACAAAAAACTCTTTACACTGGCGGTGATAGCGTTATTTACCTTTTTTTAGAATAGAGAGATCACCCACACACAATATTTTTTTTTACTAATAATTATGCGCTTTCTCTAACATATAACAAAATAAACTTAAAATATGTATTTAATCAACTATTATAACTTTTAAATATTTTATACTTCTTTATATTTCTCAAAATTAAATTTAAAATTTTATTTACAAATATAAAATAAACCTTCAAAACCTGATCAATGGGATGAAAGAGTGACTATCATTTGAATCTACGAAAATGTTCAAAGGAGAATCTTGAACCCTAGCTCGTCAAATTAATGTCCATTTTATCTTCTAATCCACGGAATTATCTTTTCCAATGAATAGTTGAAGAAATGCGACAGTTCATTAACTATTTGAGGATTATTTAATTAAAGTATTAATCTTGGAATGCGCACATGTTTTGACGTATTAAAACTATCATTTAAAATATTTAATTAAATAGTGTTGAATAAAAGATGTTTCATAATCATTAACAAATATCAACAAGAATGAAAAATCATGCGGAAAGTATAGATTATGAAAAACTTTCCAATACATTCAGAATAATGTAACAAAACTGCACCGTTTAATAAGTTAAAATATTATGTCTAATTTCAACCATATGGAAACGCATGACACATTTGAAAATAATATTTTAGCTGTTCCCGTCTACAATTGGAAAATTATCCGAATTCTTTGAGCAGCCCGGCATGTGATATATAGATATTTATCTATTAATTACATGCATACCAAAATTTATTTCAGTTAAAAAATACATATACCTCAGTTGAAAATTCCCCTTCAGCAATTTCCGATAATAAGGAGAATGGCACATGAATTCTTTTGTGCAGCCCTGTTTATGAGATATAGAATTTATATACAACGGGTAACATGCAAAACATTATTTAAATTTAAAAGCGCATACCGAATTTTAAAACGCACTTCCAGCAATTATTACTCAAAGACAGTACTTGTAACCGATTTCATTTGTGTGTCCCTATAAATGAACGGAAATGCTATGAAAGTCCTATTCTATAGTAATGATCTTGAAATGAAATTCGGTGATTTACATCAATTCCAATATATTTGAATATGCGTAATCTCATTAAAATATTCTGCAAACTATTTTTCTCCATATACTATAATGTAATAGATTTCTTTTGAGTGCCCTGTAAATGAAATATTAATCCCAAATACTTTATATGCAATACCAAACATGCCTTTGTGACCCTAAATAATGTTTATCAATTGCATGAAAATCCGAGTATATTTACGGGAGGTAGAGTGTGGGCAGATGGACAGACAAACCGAATGCATAAGGACTTTTCAGCTTCGTTTGAAAGTGTTAAAAATTAATATTCATCGCCGGCTTTTACTTACACGTAATTCTAATTATTTAAGCAAACATTTTTCAGACTAAAATTTTTCAGAAAATTAAAATGAAATTCATTATGTTATATTTGCAATATTCACTTTATAGCCAAGTTGGAGAATTCTTGTATTCAAAATATCTAGCACTGTTTCAGAATAGTAATATTTTCTTTATTATATGACATGCATTCCGTGATTAAATGAAGAGAAAATTGATGAGGAATGAACAGGAAAATGAGGTACATATTCGGGTAAGAATAATCCTCCAATCGGCAGCACTGCGTATATTTGGATAAACATTCGGTTTTTTAAATAAACTTCTCATTTGAAAGTGAGATTATCTTAAATATTTTTGTGTGTAGTTTAACGGGCTCAATGTAAGTTGCGGTGTGCTTAAAATAATAAGCTTAATATTAATTTGCCATTAGACACAAATTTATTTTGATTCTATTTTAGGGATGCACAACCTTTTTAAGAGAAGGACCACTTGCAAAAATATTTAAGTTGTCGAGGGCCACATCAGTAACACAGAGAGAATTGTTCAATCTACAATTCTTTCTGCAATTCTTCTTTTCAATCTACAATTCGTGTCTACAATTCTTTATTCTTGATTGTTGGATAATGATTTTTTGTATAAAAAATAAACAAATAGAAATAAATAATTGTATGCAGGACTTCTTCATATTTGTAAGAATAGCCGTACTACACTTTACGAAGACTAACTGTTCCTTCTTGATAAATGGAAACTTGAAGAAAAAAAAATTATTGTTATAAAAAATTATAATATTTTTATTGAAGAATAACTTTATTTTCAATAAAAGGAAATGTATTTATTGAACTAACAAAGCATGATACACTAATTATGCTATTTTGTCTGGGACTGATTAACAAAATTGATTTTATTTTCCTTTTGTAAATCAAGAGTGAGTGATTGACGAAATTCGCGTTTTTTTATCAACGACCGATTGACAGAGTTTTTGACAATTATCCATTGCCGATTGGCAAAATTTGAAATATTTTCAAACAGCGAATTTGCGATACCTTCGATAAATAGACGAAGTTTGCGTTTTTTTTTCAAAGAAAAATTTCAAAATTCGCTATTTTTTCACACAGGATCGGAACAACGAAATTTGCGATTTGTTCTGCTCCCGGTGGAATTATTTTGCAACTTTTTTGCTCTGCGATCAGCCTGCGAAATTTGCAATTTTTTTCATAAGCGATTGATAAAGTTTGCTATTTTTTTCTCATGCGCGATTGGCGAATTTTGCGAAATTTTTCTTGACGGATTGACAATATTTGCATTTTTTTCCAACGACCAATAGACGAAATTCGTGATTGTTTGCTAAATTACATTGATGTAATTTGCAGTTTTTTCCAGCAATAAATTGACGAAACTCACAATTTCTTTTCCGCGCAAGGTCGACGAAATTTGCGATTTTTTCCTGCGACCAATGGATTTCTATTTCGCGATACTTTTTGTGACAGACACACAAAATTTTCTTCCATGAGCGAGTCACGAAATTTGTGAACTTTTGACAAAATTCACGAGTGATTGAAGAAACTCGCGACACTTTTGCGACCAATTGCAAAATTTGTAATTTTTTTCATCAATTCCTGATTTTTTATACCGCAACAGAGTGACAAAATTTTCTATAGTTTCTCGCGATAAATTGACGAAACTCGCGGTTTTTCCGCAGCCGATCAACAAAATTTTGAGATTTTCCTGCGCCTGCTTGACAAAGTCGCGATTTTTTCGCTCCCGATCAACTAATTTCTTGTTTCTTAACTGACTGGAGAAATTTGTAATATTTTCTCAGGAAAATTGCCCAAATTCATGATTTTTTTTGCAATAAGCTGACGGAACTTGCGATTTTTACGCAGTCAATCAACGAAATTTGTAATTTTTCGCCTTCTCAACGACAGAAATTCGCGATTTTCTTTTTCTGCGCTCGATTAACAAAATTTGAGGTTTCTATGTACTGAATCGACAGAATTCGCAATTTTTTTGCATTAGATCAACGATATTCGCGATTTTTCCGCACCCGACCAACGAAATTTGCGATTCTTAACTGTCCCTGATGCTATTTGTAATTTTTCTCGTTCCAAATTGACGAAATTCACGATTTTTTCTTCCGATAAAGTGACGAAACTCTCGACTTTTCCGCAGCCGGTTAACGAAATTTGAGATTTTCCCGTGCCTGATCGACAAAGTTTGCGATTTTTCCGCTCCTGATCAACGAAATTCGTAATTCCTAACTGACTTACTAAATTTGTATTTTTTCCGTGGAAGACTGGCGAAATATTATAAATTAAATATGAATTAAATACTATAAATATTATAAGTTGTGTTCGAAATTATGCAAAAACTTGTACGTTATGTATTCTGTTATATTATTATAAGCTACCTCAGGAAGCTTTTGCTTTAATAAAAGTGTCCTTACATCAATACCAATAAAAAAGTTGGGGGGAGAGAGTGCTAAAACGGATCTTGTGTCCCAGGCGTAATGTCGATGACCAACCCATTGTAATAGCTAGGAAGTGAAAATAATATAATAAATTCCTCTGAAAGTGACCCTAGTTGTGATTAAAATATATGTAAATCTTTATGAAACTCTATTTTTGACCAAATTATTAATTTTTTCCTTATAAAGTATGTTGTCAAAATCGGCCATTAAATTCAGAGAGATGGTAGTAGGAGGAGGATGAAAAGAGGATGAAAAATTACCATAGAACAAGTGGGTCACAAACCCCTTATTTAGTCACATGTACACGGTGTTTCATCCTAACTGAACTTGGGTTGACGGTATTAATTTTAAGAAAAATAAAAACTTTGGAATGAAAATGCAGAGAGAGTACCTTGTTTTGTATGAAATGGTATAACATCACGAAAAGTTCAGGAAAACAGGGTGCTCAAGAAATCGATGACACCGTATGAACTGGTTATGACAGTCCAAAATGTGGAGATTCAACTGCTGGCACGTAAAATAGAAACATCTACCACATTTTGTTGATATTATCATATATACAACAACGATTAGAATGTCTATTAAAAATTTTATTGTACTACAATTTAGTTTTCGGAAAGCTATTACAGTCAACCGAAAGTGTATAAGAGTAAAACATTCTGTTTTTTTTTTTTTTTTTTTTTTTTTTTTTTAATTATTATTAAATATATGGTTTGCGACTTTATGTTCAATAGTAATTTTTCACTTTCTGGATAGTACTATCACCCCGCTACAATTGTCGGTCGAATTCGGCAACGTTCTGCATAATCCATATCGTGAATGATAGGATAATAAGTAGGCAGAAAATCTTCCGAAAAGTTCTAATTTAAAAATTATCTAATTATAACGAATGAAAATCACCTGTTAAAAACTACGTATTGAATAATAAACATTCAAAATTTAGAGCTTAGAATGTTAAATTACATTTTCTAATTTTTATTAATATCTGCTGAAATTATAATCCTAATGTGACAAATTATTTGTGTGGTTATAATACTAAAAAACCCAAACATAAATACAGTGAATTTGTAATTAAAAAAAATTATAATATTAATTATGAAATTAATATTCGAAAAAATTATGAATTGCAACCTACAATTTTTTTGATAGATTTATATTTATTATGTTTTGCTTTATGCGAATTCACAATTTCAGAATTTTCGTCAAAGTAGTTTTCGAATTATGATTAAAAAACTTCAAAGTGGTGATTTAAGGGCCTGTCTATGATGTGCGGAAAATAATAATTAGAAAAAAATATTTTACTCATTTTAATTTTGGAATATTTGGGCTAGCAATAGCCAAAGCAAGTGAAATAGTCATATTGAATAGAAATAATACATTAATAGGAGTGTCACAGTCATTCTATAGCATTTCAACAATCGAGTACCGAACTTCAATTTGGATACAAACCCTAAATTATGCTCATTTTTAAATAACAAATTTTTCTGAGACTAATCATACGAAATTCATGAAAAATTGCATTTAGGCTAATTGAAGTATGTTGAACTAATTTATGGTGTCAAACTTGGATATTTCTACAGAAAAAAAATGTTTTGTTTCGGTTTGATCTGTAGATGGTCATCTAAGCAAATTTTATATACATGATTTCAAAGTAGACTTTATTTACAATCGTTTGGTACCAGCAACTTTCTTCTACAATAATTTGTTGCAGAGTTAGTACGGGGTGATTACTTTTCTTCCCCACGACATTACATATCAGAGTTGGGAAGATTCGTAATCTGATTAACTTTTAATCTAATTACAATATAATGCAATGTAAAGGATTATAATTTCAATTACATGTAATTATAATCTAAATTTGAAATTCAGTTAGCATTGTAATCGTAACTATAAATAATAATATTATTATTATACAAATGTAATCATAATTGAGAAAATTTTAATTACGATTACGCGTAATTATAATCTAAACTTGAAATTCAGTTAGCATAGTAATCGTAACTATAAATAATATGATTATTATGAGGATCCATCCAGAAGTAGGGTTCCCAAAGAGCTCCAGCCCCACAGGAAGGTGCGGGGCAAAATACGGCAACAGCACTGTGCGCGGCTGTTCCCGCACTCGTTATTCCCACGGCCGCGCTTCGCTGCGCCTCTCAGCAGTCGTCTGAGATGGAGGTTCACATTATTGATCCCGCCAAGTGCGAGATTCGTCCCGTAATTCGCTTTTTGCACGCCAAAGGGACTCCATCCGTGGATAATCGTCGTCAGTTGACAGATGTACATGGCAGGAAGTGTATGTCAGTTCAACACGTCCGAAAGTGGTGCAAGGAGTTTAGTGCCGGTCAGAAAGACGTCCACGATGAAAAAGGGAGTGGCAGACCGTCAATTTCGGAGACGGATATCGGACCTCGCACCTAGTGATTATCACTTGTTCCCCAAGTTAAACGAACACTTTGGTGACCAACGCTTCCGGAGAGATGATGACGCCAAAGAAGAGGTGAAACGCTTCCCCAACGGGTTGGCGGCGGAGTTCTACGACATTGGGATACAGAAATTGGAGAACCGTCTACAAAAATGCGTAGAAAAAGATGGCGATTGTCTAGAGAAATAGAGCAAACTTTCTTTTTTCCAACGATGTAAATTTCTATTAGAATAAACAATACTGTCTATTTGTAAATTTGATGAGAACCTTATTTCTGGACCGACCCACGCATAATTGTAATCATCATTGAGAAAATTTTAATTACGATTACGTGTAATTATAATCCGAAATTTAAAATTCAATTAGCATTGTAATCGCAACTATAAATGCTATGATTATCATTATTTACTAATACATTAGAGTCCCGCTATTCCGAACAGAGTTCAGAAAAAATACCGATTTTTGTAACTTAAAAACGGAAAAAAATTAAAAAGACGTTCGTGAAAAAACGTACATTTATTGTTATACAAAGATGTTAAATAGAGACATACATAGAGCCTAAGCTTGATGAAAACGCCTGAAACCAAACTGGAATGAAAGCTGGTTACCTACATGTTGGCTCCATTTATACAATTCTGTAGAATCATTTTTAATCACCGCTAAACGCAAAAAATAACTAATATACACACACTTAAGAAGTAAAATAAGTGATTTTTTCCTGACGAAGAGTCCTGAATCTACTTGAGGATGCAATGTTCCGCGATCGCTGCATGAACATAACATCATTTGTTGTTGATGAAGCGTGTTGTTTGACGTAGTGTAAGGCCATGTAAGAAGATTTGTCGCATCTATGTGTGATATGAGTTCACTTTGAGCGTTCTACCCCTCCTCGTTTTCCTCCGAGACGATCTCAGCTAATGGGTCCATCACTGCACCATTGCTACAATGTCGTCGTCTCCATACTCCTGGTTGGCATTGTCGTCAACAGCCGTCTACTCCTCAACACATCTTTCTTCTGCGTCTTCACAGACAGGGATTTTCTTGACTCGTGGAATAAGGCGAGAGTATTTCGCTGGTGTATATTTGTTTCAACAAATTCCAATGTAAGCCTGAGATTTTTCCTTGATTTTTGTATTGCGCCTTTAGTGGTGTTATCCCATATTTCAGCCACGCAGTAAATCACATCTTTTATTGTAATTTTTTAAAGTTTTTGCAGGATTGTGAGTTCATTTTCATTCTCTTCAAGTAAGGTGCGAAGTAGCATTTTTCTGTATTTTTGTTTAATGGCTTGCAACACACCTTGGTCCATTGGCTGAAGAATTGAAGTAACATTCGGTGGCAGAAAATTTGCTTTGATGTCTCCTCAAAAAGTTCCATTTCTTCTGGGCGGGACGGAGCATTGTCTATAATGAGCAGACCACGATTATGTAATATATTTTCTCTATGAACGCAGCTACTTTAGGGACAAATTGGTGCTTAAACCATCCCTTAAACTAGTCGAGTTCCATCCAAGCTTTTCTTTTATTCTTCTTATAATGCACACGAAGTGAGTTGATGTTAATGCTTTTTGAACGCTCGTGGTTTCGACGATTTTCCTATTACGATCAGCAGAAATTTGCTTGTTGCCGAGGCGTTGCTGCAAGCTAAGACAGACGTTTTTTGTCCATCTGAAACCCTGAGGCAGATTTCTCTCCTTGCGAAGCAAAACGTATAGTAGAAAAATGCTAGAAATTCAGTCCGGTTTCATCCGCGTTGTAAAATTGCTGCGGTGAGACGTTTTGAAAGGGACAAGTTCTTTAAATTCTTTTTATGCAATTTGCAGCTGCTTCGTTGTCAGCTGACATCTTCTCCCCAGCAATCGTGAGCTGTCTAATTCCGTGTCTTTTCTTCCAACGATAAAAAAAAAACTAACAAAGTTAGCTGAAAATGATGGGGCAACATCCATAGGCTTATTCCATTGAAGCGCCTTTACTTTTACCGAAGGACCAGAAATGGGGATTCCTTTAACTCTTTCTTGAGTGAACCACAAGAATAAAGCCTAGTCAAGTTTTTCATATGAAGACACAGTCATTTTTCACCATTTCGCTTGAAGCAGAACAAAACATCTCAATATTAAGGCTATTTTTTTTGTCACTTATCGTTGTTTTTCCTACACCATATTCGAGTGATAATTTAGTAGCACTTTCTCTCTTGTCCAGTCTTTTTACCACTTCAAGTTCTTCTTTTAAAGTACACAAAGAACGACTTAGTTTGCTTTCCGTGTTTAATGTTTAACAGTTAAAGTCAAGGACTACGAACATGAACAAAAAAGGCACAGTGAGTCGGTAAAGTAGCAACTCAATACACACGGTACAACAATTTTTCACAATAAATTAGCAAAAAGCGCACACAGTTCATGAAACTGCGATAGAGTAAACACTGACCAGGAGACGAATTTCAAACTCATTTGTCAACTTTGCCGAAAACACGGAATTTATACGTCAATACTCTGTGGCAGCGAAAATGCAGTGACCCTGTTAGTAATTCTTGGAGAGGGATAGGTAGGGTGAGGTGATGAGCAATTGAAGGTCACTGCCCTTCCCTTCTCACTTTCACTGAATCTGTTCACCACGAGCCAATCAACTCTGTATAGAGCTGACACAAACAGATGCCTCCGCACTTAAACTACGCTTAACAAGATTTTTTTAACTTAAAAACTTGGAAAAATTAAAAAGATGTTCGTAAAAAATCGTACATTTCTCGTTATACAAAGAAGTTAAATAAAGACATACATAGAACATAAGCTTGATGAAAACGCTTGAAACCAAATTGGGATGAAAGCTGGTCACTTACAGTACATGTCGGCTCCATTTATACAATTGTGTAGAATCATTTTTAATCACTGCTAAACACAAAAATAACTAATTTACACACACTTAAGAAGTAGAATCAGTGGTTTGTTTCTGACGAAGAGCACTGAACTGACTTGAGGATGCAATATTCCGCCGTCGCCGCATGAACATAACATCCTTTGTTGTTGATGAAGCACGTTGTTCGACGTAGCGTAAGGTGGGACAAAGGGCATTTGTCGCGCCTGTGTGTGATATGAGTTCAGTTTGAGCGCTCACCTACTCCTCGTTTTCCTCCGAGTAGATCTCATCTGATGAGGCCTGCACTTAAAGGCATAAGGCTCCTCCCGGGATTGCACTTATACTCTAAAGCGAAAGCTGGGATCCCGGGGCGGTCATCCCTGTCATCCCTGATGAGGCCTGCATCATTGATACGATGTCTTCGTCTCCGTACTCCTAGTGGCCATTGTCGTCAACAGTAGTTTGCTCCTCAACACAGCTATTTTCTGCGTCTTGACTAGTGGAAGAAGGTGACACTCTTTCAATGGTGCAAAAGTTGTTTCAACAAATTCCAATGCAGGTCTGCGATTTTTCCATGATTTCTCTATTTCGCCTTTAGTGGTGTTATCCCATGCTTCAGCCCCCAATAAATCACATCTTTTATTGTAATTTTTTAAAGTTTTTGCAGGATTGTGAGTTAATTTTCATCCTCTTCAAGCAAGGAGCGAAGCAGCATTTTTCTGTATTTTTGTTTAATGGCCTGCAATATATCCTGGTCCATAGGCTGAAGAATTGAAGTAACATTCAGCAGCTTTAAATGATCAGAAAATGATAAAAATACGGAATAGACCTAAAATCCGCGCTATCCTAAAATTTAGAAAGCTTTGGTTAAAAACTTCCACAATGCTCCCATTGCATAAAGATTAAGTTTACATTACAGAACTGATAACCAAACTTTTGAAATCGATAAAAAAATTTTATTTTTGTCCTTTTTTGCAATTAAGTTTATTTTTCTAAAATTTGTTAGCACTTAATAAGAAGCATTTCGATAAGAAAAGTAAAATGTAGTGCATACAATTAAAATTCATCCAATTTCAGTTTATATGATAATGTTTTTTTTTTTTACAATTTTTTTTTTTTTTTTTTTTTTTTACATGTTTTGCTAATATTTGAATAAATTTCTATTATTTCTATTATTCTGTAAATGCACAAATTTTATATGTTAAACGCAATCGTTTTAAAGGGGAAGTTTCGTTTTAAATATTTTGTATGGTAAACGTAATCATTTAGAGGTGGCGACTCTATTGATTTCTTATCAAAACCCTCGAATTTTAGTATATGATAAATATAAGGGGCCGTGAACATCAATCACTTATAACTTGATCTGTATATGTCGTAGCACTCTCATTATTTGTATGGTAAATATAATCTTTATTAAAAAAAGGGGGGAGGGGGTCTTTGCCAGTTTTTGTAAAACCCGAGTTACAGGATTTTATGTTGTGAGAATATTTATGTTTCATCTACAAAAATACCCGGTACATCTATAAAAAAAAATCAACAGAGCACAACTCCCTTAAAAAGTTTACGTTTATCATAAGAAATTTGTGTGGGCTGCGAAAATGTGAATCCAAGATAAAAGTGTTTGGTTTTATTAGAGCTTTATTTTCGCGTTATAATAAAATTTAAATATTCCTGCTGAAAAAACCGACATAGCTTCGCCGTTATAAAGATTATCCTTACCATACAAAATATGAGTGTCATACGATAATTACAGCTCGAGTTTTAAGCGTTTGTAGTTGTCAGTATCTTATTTAAGATTGACGCCGCAGGAAATTCTTAAAGCGATTTATTATTTATGTAATATCGCGATTTTTATTGATAAATATATTTAACTGTGATGTTACATTTAGAATAGGGAAATCATTTTTTAATTTATAGTGACAAAATAAGGTCTTAAATCCCCCTCCCCTGTATTATAAGCAAGTAAGGAGTTTTTAACTTTCCAAGTAACTTTGACAAAATATTTATTTTAAGCATTAAAAAGTTTGCATGAGCAAAGATCGTCGGGGTTTTCCACTTAAAAAATTAATGAGGTATTTTGCAAATTTTGATAGTTCATTTTCAAAGAAGTATATAAAAGAAGTAATATACAAGAAGAAGGTTGTATTTTGTATGCCCTTTGAGGACTGCTGCATCAATAGTGGGGGGGGGGGGGGTTAGCCATAGCTTTCTTCACTTGCACCTCCGTGCTAAAAACATACAAAAACATTTTTTTAAATCATTGAAAAGTTATCGAGGGAAAACAGAAGCATATTCAATGAATCAAATGCTGAATTTAACCAATAATCTTTCGTGATGAGAAATAAAGTTAAAAAGAGAAGAAAAAATAAAGATGTATACAATATATGCCGCAGTTTTATTTCCTTTTAGGATTTAGATTATAATAAAATTCGTTTAACATAAATGGTGACATTCATGTATTGGATTAAGAAGGATTGAAAGTAAGAGCCACGGAGTAACCGACTGCTTAAATTCGTGAAGTTTTTGTCACCGTTTGCATCTGTAGGATTAGCAATGAAATACATGTAATTTTCAGTGATCAGAAAATGACAAGAAAACGGAAAACTGCAGGGAAAACTCATGAAAGTCTCCCCTTCTCTGTAGAAATTAGGTTAGCAATTCAGATGTATGATTTAAAGTATTTTTTTAATTAATTTCAAAATAATAATAAATTCAAACTAAAATATTCAAATATTTCCAAATACATGAAAATTAATTTTTAATAAAAAGAATGCATAAAAATTCAAACAGAAATTCGATGAATTTGTATTTCAAATATAACATTTTATTTTTTTTTAACCATAAATACTGAATAAATTTTAGACATGTATCGCAAAAAAATTATAATCAAAAATGCGTTACAAAAATTCAACGTGTGCAGCACCGCAATGAGATGCATAACACGATGCGTGACTCTACTTTAAACTGTTTTAGTCATTTAGAAAATAATAAAAAACAAAACATATATAATTAAATATTTCCAAAATATGTGAAAAAAATATTTTTTCATCAAAAGAATGCATACAAATGCAAACTGATATTCGATGAATTTGGAATTTATATATAAAACTCACACAAGTGTTTGAGTGTTCTACGATAATTTAAGCTCGGGCCATAAGATGTTTTATTTGTCAGCATCTTATATTTATGATCAGCACTGGACGATGTCAAAATTTCTGAAATCGAGATTTATCATCAAGCTAATATCGCGATTTAGCAATTGATCGAGTTAACACCGATGTTAACTTTAAAAGATGGAAATCCCTTTTTAATTTATAGTGACGAAACAATGTCTTAACCCGGGAGAACTCGCTGCATGAGATTTTCTCTCACCGTCGTACCTTTTTTAAAGACTCTTATTTAAACCCTTTTTCACTTTAATAAAAATTTTAAAATGTTATTTCAATTATATTACCTATTTGTGAGTAAAAGTACTAAGCCAAGCAAAAAAAATGATATTAAGCGAATGTAATGTAAAAGAAAAGCAATTGGGCACCGTGAGAGAAATTCTCACTAGCGAGTTCTCCCGGGTTAAATAACCCCTCCACTCTGTTTTATATAACTTACTATTTTTTTCCGAGTAATTTTGTAAAGAACTATATTTTACACATACAAAAACTGGAAAGCCAATACGCCATCGGGTTTTTGCATTTTTAAAATTAATGAACAAATTTAAGAAATTTAAGAAATTCATTCTTTAAGAAATGATAAAAATGAAAAATATTATATGTTGTCTGATTTCTGAAGGCTTCTGCAATCTAAATGGTGCTAACAACATTTTTTTTCTCTTTACTGAAACAGTATTAAATGTTATTACCGTAAAACAGAAGCGGATTCGATGAAGTGAAATGATGGACTTAATAATTTTCCATGATGTGAAATAAAGTTAAAAATAAATAAAATAAAGGCGTGTGAAACATAAGTAGCTAGTGCTGTATTATTTTGTTTTAGGTTTCAGATTATAATAAAAAAAATTTAATAAATATGCTGCCATTCATATAATGGATTGAGAAAGATTAAATGTACGAGCTTCGGAGCAACTTATTGCTCAAATTCATGAATTTTTGTGACCATTGGCTTATAGGATTAGTAATAAAATATATCTAGTTTTAAATGATCAGAAAGGATAAAAAAGCGGAAAATTACAGATTCAAGGGACAAAATCTTATGAATGTGTACCCTACTTCACACCACTTTCATTTCGCTGTAGAACTCGGGTCACACAACAGCATAAAGCACAAATAAAGCGGTCTTAAATTGCTTGTAGGTGCATATATGTAATATAAATTATTTAAATTACATTCAAATATCTTAAAAAATACATTAAAAATCCAAATTAAATTCCCAAAACGTTTTCGGACAATTCACACTAATCTTAAATAAATTGGTGTTTTTTTTTTATTGAACATTTTATAGATAAGTTCTAACTTTGAAAGGAAGGCATGCACAAAATGCAAACGTTTGAAGAGAATTGTTTATGTTTATGCTTTGTCCCGACTATTCCTATGTGACGTAAGGTACTATGTAAGTATAAATGTCTTCCAGCATTCTGATAATCGAGTTTACGAAGATCTTCGGATGTGCATCAACAATAACAAAGTTTTCCATATACAGATATGTGATTTAGCGCATCATCAATTGAATAGGTATTTGTAAAAGTTAGCATGACGGTTTTAAATGTTTTTAGAGCAAACCTTTTCTATTTTGTGATTTTTCTGCTTTCTGAGCTTGTTTTAGTAAAAGAGGTATTACAGATTACAAACAAAAATTTTATTTGGCAGAGCTCTGTTTTTAGTAAGGTATAGTATTTTACGATAACGTAAATGCATTAAATAGTCGAATTGATTAAAATGTGATTTAAATGAAAGTACAGAGTAACTGAAAAATAAGTTACTTAACTAGACAAATTTTAATCTTAAGATACCTTAAACAATGCTGTCGTTTGTTACGAAACAATATCCATCACAGAGATTTGAGAAAAGTTGTACCTGTATTCTTAAGGTTACTGTAGAAGCATCATACGTTTTTATGTTCAATAATGTCTCACAGATGTGTTCAACTTGCTTGCAATGTATGCTCAGAATATCTACTTTTATTTTAATTAGCCAAAAAAAAATATGTATTAATAAATAAAGCGTTTTAGTCAAATGTCCACATAACATGGCAACATATGTTTTCTTTGATAGATAGCGATAATACAAATGTTTGCGAATTTTTGTAATAAAGTGTTTTTTATTTTAACCAAGCTGTTATACGTGAATATGTTCACGTAACACACAACACGTAACTTTCATTCAACATTAAAGAAACAATACACTAATTAAGTAATAATTTCATTCACGATAGTTAAAAACATATACCAGCTCTTTATCACATTTTAAAGTAGAAAATACTTTTGGTGCTACTAGTTTGCATATTTATGCTTTTAAGTATAAGATCATTAAAAACTCTTTTACAAGAGGGACATTTCATACACTTTTTTTAAGATTAAATGTCGAATATATTTACCTCCTTGTTATTCTATTTTGTCATTTCTATTTATTTTATTTTACATATATTCCGTTAATATATATTGATTTGTTTTATGTATTCGTGTTTAAAAAATATTGTTTAATATGTTTATGTTAATAAATATTTTTGAGGAAATTTATTAATTTGATAGATAATTTCAGAAATGACTTTGAGGTGTTTAGAATACTCGAAAAATCAACATGCAGCTATATGTTTCTAGTCCAAAATACTTCACACCTTGAAAAAAGGAAGATATATGTTATTTTAAAAGGAAATTAAAACATGGTGAAGCATAAAATTTCAAAAATAAATAATAGTACTAATATCTTTAAATTTCATTTATTTATTGCATGGTTTTTTTTTTTTTTTTCAAATGATATATTTTTCACAGCTGTAGATCTACCAATATTATAAAAATGTTTATCAGGTTTAAAGAATTCTCAAAGACTAAGTGCGTATTTTTTAAACAAAAGAGAGTCGAATTACTTTCAATCGCGAAAAAAAACACTGTTATTTAAATAATAATCGCTTCAATTATGCACAAACATTGTCATATAAATAGTTGTGTTGTAATTCAGAATTATGGAAGTTTCGAAAATTAACAAGAATACACTGAAGTGGATGACAAAGATTTACTTACAGAGGTGTTTTCAACTATACATTTAGGTATTTTGAAATTTTTAGGAATTATATAATGCGGTAACGCTGTGGCATTCCACATCAGGCTGAATTTTTATTTAGGGATTCCGAATTCTCACCAGTAAGTTTAAATAGTTGTTATTGTTTTATAACATGATAGATATTCCACAAATAAAAGAAATTTGCTATTCAAAAATTTCCGGCGTGAGTTCCAACACCAGTGACAAGTCGGTCGATTAGTGATGTCGCCACAACTCGTGTTCTCTGCCTTGAGTATATCGATGGCAACGGCTTTTCCATAATCACTGTGCGTTAAAAAAAACTTAAGGAGATTTTCTTACTTTAAAAAGTGGCATCGGCTCTTCTCTGTAATTCACGTTAACTGGCAAATTCTAGCGTCCAATGAAAATTAAATACTAACAACTTTTATATTTTTAATACATTTGAGTGAAATCTGGATTCTGGAAGATTATACTATAAAAAGGCTTTAAAATTATGCATTTTCGTACAAAGAAGCCTGTTGAAATTATGGCAATTTGTGTACTGTAACAAAATGCTAATATTGTCTAAATAAAAGTTAGCGCAACAAAGTTTCAAGACAGGTCATATAATTCAAAATTTATTAAACATTTTTCTACCGCGAACTAAAATTCTTCGAAATATGACCCTTGGGCATCAACACACCGCTGCCAGCGTTTTTCCATTGTTGATAGATCCCATAGAAGTCTTCGCACGAAAGGCTGTTAAGGGAGTTCGTCGAAGCTGCCTGGATCGCTGGAATCCTGACAAATCGCTTCCCTTTTAGGACTTTCTTGACCCGGGGGAACAAAAAAAAGTTGCTGGGGAAAAGGTCGGGACTGTAAGGGGCTTACAGCAGTAATGCCACGTTAAATATAGCCAAAACTGAAGGAGTTCTCCAGAGAAAACTGACTTGACCCGCCGCGTCCGCCCAGACATCAGAAACGATTGAATTGTTCCCCACGACAATGCACCCTCTCACACGTCGTTCACCGCCGCCGAAAGTTTGGCTATCTTTAACGTGGCAATACTGCCGCAAACGACCTACAGGTCAGACCTCGCTTCCAAGACTCTTTTTTGTTCCCCCGGATCAAAAAAGACCTGAAAGGGAAGCGATTTGTCAGGATTCCAGCGATCCAGGATATCCAAGAAAATTGTAAACAATTATGCAATCACATTAGGTGAAATGATCCTCATGTAATCACTACATACAGTCATATATCTCGATGTGAAATCTTCGGTTCGCCCAGAAAAATTGGGCAACCAATTGTGATTGTAATTGTAAATCTCACAGTAACCGAAATAAATCTCAGCAGCTTGATCAGGGACCCAACGCTCCCTCTCAGACTCTGGTTGAGAGTCGGGAGGAGTGGATGTGGTCTACCCCTCGGGATTGCACTAACACTCTAAAGCGAAAGTTGAGTTCCCGAGGTGGTCATCGCTGTCATCGCTGTCGCTGTCAGCTTCGACGAACTCCCTTAACAGCGTTTTGTGCGAAGACTTCTATGGGGCCTATGAACAATGGAAAAAACGCTGGCAGCGGCGTGTTGATGCCCAAGGGTTATATTTCGAAGAATGTTTATTCGCGGTACAAAAATGTTTAATAAATTTTGAATTATCAGACCACTCTTGAAACTTTGTGAACACACCATGTATATCTTGGGTTTAAAACATGTTAACATTTAAACAATTTTTTAAATGAATTGACAATTCATGTTTAATAAATTAAAATGCAATCAAGTCCCTTTCTGACCAAAAAACCATACATAAAAAAGTTCAAAATTATTGGACAGTTGTGAAAATTTCAATTTGATCTAAAAATGTGGCAGCAGGAGAAAAAAGACAGGAATTCACACTGAAGATATCAAATAAGAAGATTAAAAATAAAATTTCAATTTTCAAATAATTGTAAATACTATTATCAAAATATAATTGAACTCAATAATTACCTGATTCTCATGATGTCATTATATACAGTAGCAATTATTCTGTCATTTATGATTTTCATGCCACTTGTATTATTAACAACTTTTTGGAAAGTTTCCGCTTTGTTTTAATGGATAAGTCATTTATTCTTCTTTCATTCCATTTCATTTCAAATATGACGTTATATCTTTCTAAGCGAAATATTTTTACATGATATAATTCCTGTTAATTTTTCTAAGCTACTTGTATTATTAACAAATATTTGGAAATGTCCTTTTTTCCGAGGCTAACGAGAAAGACAGGCTACCGCGGTGGGTCCAATTCTTCTTTTTTTACAGACCGCTGGAGTCACGTGATGCTCGAATGCACCAATGAAGGTGTGCGAAAAGAGCATCACGTGACCACAGCGGTCTGTAAAAAAAGAAGAATCAGACCCACCGTGGTAGCCTGTCTTTCTCGTTAGCCTCGTTTTTTTCAATATGACGTCATATTTTTCAAAGTGAAATATTTTCTTTAAAATATAATTCTTCTATATTTTCCCCCTGCTGTTTAAGAAGCCATTTGTGACAGAAAATGTCTTCTCAGAAAAACTGATATTCATGCTTCTCGACAACAACAAATATTTTCATTTCAAATATGACTCTAGATTTGACTTTATTTAATTTTACTTAATTTTATTTTCACGTGGATTCTTTCAATTGAAAATTAATTACTGTGGAAAAATTAACATTCCCGGTTTTGAATTTTTCGCAATTGCAAATAAAAATGGTTAAACTTTATAGGAAGAAAAATGCCCATTGATTCTCTATAACATAAAGAAAATTTTGAATTATTAATAACCATTTTAGAATAAAATAAATAAATAATATCATATGATATTTTCCGATTTATAATATATCTATATGCAAAGTTAGAAAAACATTAAATCATTCGTTTTCTCGCTGACTTCTACCAAACATTCCCACACGATTTCTATAACATAAATAAATTATATATTTTTTGGGATAGAATAAGTGCATCGTTTGAATTATCTGTAGAGTAAATGTGTGCTATGAAGCAATAGAAGATATTCTAGAGTCCTTTGCAATTGGTAACTTATTTCTCATTAACCCTGTGGAGTTATTCAAGCAGTGGAATATTCGTGTGGTCTCGACAATATAAACATATTTAATTGCCACCAGGAATTTATGTCATTTGTCACCTTATTTGATGAGTTAAATTTAGTAATTAATCATGTTTGACAAACAACAATCCTTTGCATCTTTGACTAACAATATTTTCTGTTAAGATGAATGTCAATTTTTTAATAGTATTTTAATTGTTCTGAATGTTTATTATGATTTTTTTATAAAATTTACTAAAACATTTCCAATAATATTCTAAAATCAAGGTATTGTCAATTTAAAAATGGCAATGAATTTTAATAAAAATTAAATAAGTATTTTTTTAGTTTTCATTTTATATTTATACAAAGTAAAATCCAGGCCTTCATTGTATTTATGAACATGAAGCTGTGAAAACTGTTATGTTAAGGGTCTTTTTACTCTCTTAAAAACACACGTTCTCTAACGTTAAAACTATGGGCAGGTTGTTTTCGAATTTCTCGTTTAAATTTGAACATTTTTAAACGATTTATTTTGTATAGGATAGCTGAGCTCGATCTCTAATAGGGCCACTCTGTACTTTTTAGATTTTGATTGCAGATTTATTTTATAAAGTTACTTTCACTTTCGAAACCTGTTAAGAAAATGAAAGTGTCTTTATTTTAAAAAATTACATCCGAAATCGAAAAAGTAAAAAATAGCCATATTATAGATCGACTTCGGCTATCCCTGAAAAAAAAATCGTTTAAAAATATTAAAATTTAAACGAAAAATTTGAAAAAAACCTTCCCATATGTTTAACATTAGCAAAGGGGTGTATTGAAGGGAGTGATAAGAGCCTCCATAATAGTGCCATTGTAATTATTTAAAAGACTTTTATTAGCTAACTTTTCTATGTAGAAAATTACAAATCACTCTTCAAACAAAGCAATCATCTGTTGATTTTATAAGCTGAGTTTTAAAGCTTTTGTAATTGTTTTCGAAATAATAAATTGCAAAATAACTTTCATGAATTTTACTCTAGTAAATCAAACTTTATGAAACATTAAACGCTTGCTTTAAAAATTCTCCTTAAGTCTTATATAACTAGAAATGGATGATTATTTGGAATAATTTCATACTGAATTTAAAAAAAAAATAATTGATGAAGTTATTGAAATTTAATTTACTGTATATGTTTAAAAGTGGATCTTCTGTGAAAAAAAAAAAAAAAAAAAAAAAAAAAAAAAAGATTAATATGACTGATATAAATGTGTATTTTTAAACCTTAATTTTATATTATATAATACTTTTTTTAATTAAATATTCATCTTCAATTTCTACATTGGGAACGAAGTGCTTCCCGGATGGATTAAAAAAAATGATGAAAAGAATATACACGTTTTAGCGTTAATTTAAATTGGAACAGAATTGAAACGAAAAATAAATAATAAATAATTTTTAGGATGCATTTAATGATATATTTTTTTAAATATTTAAATTGTGGATATCCCACAAATAAAATACAGTTATCTGTGTAATAGAACTACGATCTTTAAAGCCTAAATAAAAAAATATATATATATTAAAGAAATTTCTCTTGTTTGGTGTGATTTTTTAATTAGTGCGGTTTATTCTTTTTTTAGACTCCACCTTGATTAGTGCGGGGATAATTTCGATTAGTGTGAAAATCGCAAAAAAGGTGATCCTTTTATTTCCAGCAAGATGGCGTGGAATTTTTTTTAATTAAATAAATATGGATAAAATACCGAAAAAATATTAACATTAAAAGAATTCTAGGAAGCATTTCAAAAATTAGAATTCAACAAACGGTAACCGATAGAAATAGACACATACAGGTAGAAGTATATCTCACGATAAACAACTCGTTGTAAATGATTCCGCCAAGCAACAAATCTAAAAAGACAGTCATAAAAGGGTCATTCCACGTAAAATGAGCAAAAATTTAAAAAAAAGTCGTGGCCACATAGTAACAGATTTTAATAAAATTTGATATACAGGTTGAATTCATATTCAAATAGAGCTCTGCAAAATATCTTCACAAAAAAAAATTATTTTAGCAGTTTTGGACATTTAAAAAACTTGTGATAAAGAATGGCATGTGTGCAATCGTTCAAAGTTGCAGGTTTGATGTTCTGTATCTTGAAAACTATTTAACTGAAATGAATTTTTTTTTAAATAATGTAACCTATGAAAAATTATCTTCTTATTTATTGAGCAATAATAATCTGGTAACACCATGATTATTCTTTAATTGGTTGTAAAAATTGAAAATTTGCAAATTTTGAGAAAATTAAAAACGTAATAAAAATTAAAGGAATTTAAAAACATCTGAGAAATTAATGCCTGATGTAGTTTTACATATTAAGATCGAATTACTAAAGTTTTTAAGTTGGCATGTATTTCCTTCACCTTTAAAACATTTTAGAAACTTTTAAAAAAATGACAAAATCGTAATTTTTCCTCTTATTGACAGGTTAAAAAAAAAAATGAAGGAAATGTCCCACATTACAGTTATTGCACAGACATAAAGATCAATAAGTCCATAATCTGATAAAAAAATTTCAAGCGTGCCTTTTTGATTCCTAACGTCACAAAATTGGGTTAAAAAAGGCAATATTAACTATATTCCATGAGCTATTTTTTTTTTTAAATTCGCGCGCGTTTCTTAAAATATTGCACGATTTCAAGGTGAAAAAATTTAGTGCTGCCATCTATTTTCTGTATGTGGGTTTAGAAATTAATATATAATTTTCTGTTCAATTGAGCTTTTTTTTCTACTTTAATTAAAAATATTTTTGAGGAAAAAATAAACTGAAAGCAAGTATAAAAGTTTTTATATTTAAAATATACACTGTTATCTATAATATTAAAATAATTAAAAGTTTAAAAAAGCTTTCTTTCAAGTCGAAACAAGTGATAGAAATATTGCATTTTATCCTCAACATTTTTTACTTTTTATTTTTTTTCTCATTAAGGAATAAAAAAGGCAAGAATTAAAGTTTAAATATTTAATATATATACTTTTAGCTATAACGTCAAGCAATTTTGATATTGTCAGAGGTGTCCTTCATCTCTATAGAAACGTTGCATTTTTCACTCAAATTTTTTCAAAAATAATTTTTTCTCATTCAGGAATAAAAATACAATTACTAACTTACGTCAATCTGTTACTTATCATTCATTCCTAATTATAAAGAATTTTTAATATAGTCTTTGCATTCTTAAGGCTAATAACCAAAATTGAAACTTCAAGCATGTAGCCAAAACAACGATTTTGCATCCACTTTTAATATAAATTTTAATACTTAAATAAACAATCCTAAAATCTATTATTTTACATTTACTCATAAATAGATATGATCTACTTACAAAATGATTTTCGATAAAATCTGTGACATGTCTGCCACAGGTGATTTGCTCATTTTGTATGGAATGACCCAAAAAGAAGTGATATCACATAAAAAGAAGCGATATAGAAGTGAATACTCCGAGTGCCGTGTAAAAATATATTACTACCAGCTGAACCGCCCGGCGTTGACCGGGTCCGTGGTAATATTTATAAAGTAACCTTTCATTTATATGATTTTTTATCTAACTCGATTTTGTCTGAAATACGTACCCACTCACAGTGTTAAAATGAGGAAGATGCAGTTGCAAATTTTTGAGATGTTATGCAAATTTTATTCATAAATTTTTGTAAAATTATATGCCATAGTCATGAACAAAATAAAATTTTAAAACACCCTCTACTGATGAAAAAATGAGTTAATAGGAGAGGAGTGAGTGTTTAGTAATGTACAGGCCAAAAGCTTTAAAACGATATGTCACATGAAAAAATCCATTTCCACCCCCATAGGGAATGCGCCCTAATAGTCTCAGATCAGAAATAGACACCACCAATCAAGAGGCTGTGAAGAGTTTCACGCTCAGTCAGGCCTATAAATGAGGTCGAATCTTGTGGTAACTTAATTAGGAACGGAGTTAGAAAATTCCACCCCCCGGCAAGGATGCAAATTTGAGTGAAGGGTGAAGAAGAGTTCATAGTATGAAAGAGTGATCCGAGGGTTTTCCGATGATATATCACATGAGGATTTCTGAAAAAGTTAGAAAATGTCCTCCACACATGGGTCCACTTTGGCGCCCTTGGAATTTACGCATTCCCTTCTTTGAAAATTTTACATTTAATAAATATTTATTGGAGTTCTCTGTCAGAAAACAACATATAAAGGATACTCATTGTAGAAAACGCTACAGTTTTAAGAACAATTATCGTCGCCGTCCTTCCAAACTCGAAATTCAACTCTCTCACCTTCTTTAAAATTTTAAAGTTTTATCAAGTATCACATTCACGTAAGTTAATTTCAATTGTATTCGTTCTTCGTGTTAATGGCAATTTACATATGCATAATCGCCCAAGCATGGAATGTGTTTCCTGAACTTTACTTTCTATGAAGTAAATAATTTCCGTTCTTGAGCTATTAAGAGTCCATTTATGTGCGATTCTTACAAAACTGATAATGTATCACAAAATGCACACCATATTAAGCATTTCATGCACTCAAGGATTTTTCACTCAGTTCTTATCCTTTGTTAATATTCTCTCATCCTAATGAAAACATATGTTACACTTTATTGAATGTTTCCACATTGAAAGGGCAGAGTAAAGTTTAGGCATAATTCAATAAAGCGAAAATTTTGAGTGTTTGTTACTTATAATCTATCTTCCTGTTAATGTTGTTGACTACATTTTTAGACACCCATGAACGATGAACACATAACATGCGATGAATTGCCACAAATAAAAAAAATCACAAATTTTGTCATAGATCGTTGAAAAAAATTGTGAAATGATCGTAAAAAAATGAATTTCATCACACGATTTTGGAAAAAAAGTCATGAATTTTGTGAAACAATTGAAGAAAAATATTGCAAATTTCATCAAAAGATCCAGAAGCACATGCTGAATTTGCCAATCTGTCACTGAAAAATATCGGGAACTTTGGCAAATGGTCGCAAAAAAAAATAAATAAATAAAATCACAAATTTCGTCATAGATCATTGAAAAAAAAACGCGAATATCGTCAAACGATCGTGGAAAAAAATCGTGAATTTTTGAAACGGTTACTGAAACAAAACCCGCGAATTTCAATAAACAATCGAAGAAAAATATTGCAAATTTCATCAAAAGATTGCGGAAATGCATGGCAAATTTTGCCAAAAAAGTGCAGAAGCGTATGCCGAATTTGCCAATCTGTCGCTGAGAAATATCGGGAATTTCGACAAATGGGCGCGGAAAAGAAAAACACAAATTTTGTCATTGATCGTTGAAAAAAAAAAAAAATCGTGAAAAAAAATGCAAATTTCGTAAAACGATTTGGGGAGGGGGGATCGTGCATTTTGTGAAACGATCGTGAAAATAAAACGTGAATTTTAGTAAAGGAAGAAAAATATTGCACATTTCATCAAAGATCGCAGAAACGCATAGAAAGTTTGTCTAAAGAGTGCACATTACGAATTTTGCCAGTCCGCTGAGAATTATCGGGAACTTCGACAAATGGACACGGAAAAGAAAAACACAAATTTTGTCACTGATAGTTGAAAAAAAAAATGCAAATTTCGTGAAACGGTTTTTTGGGGGGAGGGGGTGAGGAGATCGTGCATTTTGTGAAATGATCACTGAAAAAAAAAACGTGCATTTCAGTAAACGAAGAAAAATATTGCAAATTTCATCAAAAGATCGCAGAAACGCATAGCAAAGTTTGTCTAAAGAGTGCACGTTACGAATTTTGCCAATATATCGCTGAGAAATATCGGGAACTTCGACAAATAGTCGCGGAAAAAAACATAAAAAATTGCGTCACAGATCGTTGAAAAAACGCGAATTTTCTCAAACGATCTTGAAAATAACAATCACTATAAAAAAAAATTTTTCGGTGAACAATCGAAGAAAAATATTGGAAATTTCATCAAAAGATTGCGGAAATGCATAGCAAAGTTTGTCCAAAGAGTGCATATGCATATGCTGAATTTGCCAATCTGTCGCTGAGAAATTTTGGCAACTTTGTCAAATGGCTGCATAAAAAAAAAAAAAACACAAATTTTGTCACAGATCGTTGAAAAAGAAAAAAAAAATTTCGTGATCTTGTAAAAACAATCACTATAAAAATAAAACTCAAATTTCGATAAACAGGCGAGAAAATTGCAAATTTCATCAAAAGATCGCAGAAGCGCATAGCAAAGTTTGTCTAAAGAGTACACATTACGAATTTTGCCAATCTGCCACAGAGAAATATCGGGAACTGCGACAAATGGCCGCGGAAGGGTAAACAGAAATTTTGTCACTGATCGTTGAAAAAAAATCCCCCCCCCCCCAAAAAAAATGCAAATTTCATGAAACGATTTGGGGGGGGGGGAGTTAAGACATTGGAAAGTCTTAAAACGTAGTAATTTTTAAAACACTTGAAATTTCTTAAAAAAAACAACAATTTTTAAAACACTTGAAATGTCTGAAAAAGCCGCCATTTTTTAGACATTCGAAACACCTAAAATGCTGCCATTTTTAAAACACTCGAAACATCTTAGAAGATTTTTTTTCTCTTATTTACTCTGTCTCATTGACAGCATGCTAAAACTTAGACATACAGTCCAGCTACAAAGAAAAATAAATGTTTGCCAATTATGGAAGACTACAACAGACTGCATACTATACTGTCGTAATTTATTTTGTATGGCAGCAGGCCGTGTGCAATGTTGCCAAGTATATTTATAAAATACTGGAACTTAACCTTTTATATTCATTTTTAATGATGAGAACATTACCAATTAAGCATAGAATTTTTTTTTCAAAATTACAATTTTAAATTAATCTATTTTGATTCTTGCATAGTTGTAGCAGGATATTATTCATTTATAGGACCCAATCTGCCAGGATATTCCCTATCCTGCCGTTCTAGGAATTAAAATTATTTTATAAAAGTTACGATCTTCTTTAATTACTTTCAAAAAATGTTTTTTCCTATTCAATATCCAAAACACATTTATGGGCTCATTTTTAGGTGCAGATGGAGTGCGTTACAAACAGCCTCCCCCCCCCCCCAAAAAAAAAAAAAAAATGTTGAAATATAAGTAAAGATAAAACTGAATTTTATGAATATGTCAAAATGTAATAATGACGTGTATTTGAGAACAGGGAAATATTTTTTCTCAGCTTATTGTTCATAAATTATTAAATAAAACTTCTCTCGTCCAATTTTCTGATAGTGCATCCATTTTCCAGTTGTTTTTTTTTCATTTATTAAGAGTCTATATAAGTGACCCTAACTTTATCATGAAATACCATGTTAATCTATGAAGAAAAATATGTGAATACTCACCTGATATCTATTTAAAAAATATTTTTATTAACGGAAATTTCACATCAAATGAAGATATATTTAGTCCTTATAAATCGTCAACTTGGTGCGAATTTTTAAAATATAAAACTTTATGACAGATTTTTTAAAGATATGTAAATAATTGAAGCAGACATTCATCAGAAGTTTTACATTCATCAGATTCGATGGCAAGATATATTAGTCCATTTTCAAGTATTCAAAAATATTATGTTTTCTTTGTTTACTTTGGAAAATAGTTGAAGAAATTTATTAATCATTTAGTCAATTTAAATTATTAGACATACATACAAACCATATCTGGGATTATTATTTATGTTATTTTTCCATAGATTCAATGTAATTAAAAACGAAATGCCTCACCCCTTCAACATTGTAGACAAGAGAAATATAATGTAATTTTCAAATCGATATCCCCTTTTCTTTATAAAATTTTTCTATGCTTCATAACAAATAAATCATAACAAATTTTTATATTTCATTTATAATTCAAGGAAAATGTGCACTAACACAAATCCGGGCACATTTTCATAAACAAACATTTGAAGTATATTTAAAATTTCCAATAACAATGTTTTTTTTTTGTTTTTTTTTTTTTTTTGTAAGGTGAAATTAAGATAATCATTTACGTATGATTTTATTATTCAAATTTATCTTGCTGTAAAATATTAAAATCACTTAAGAAATCAATTTATGCTACAACAGTTAATAATATGTTTGTTAAACAGGAGTCAATATTTTAAATATTTTTACACATCATTTCAACCGATTATTAAATTCACCGTTCATATATAAATATTTTCCATCAGATAATTAGAAAAATCTGAAAACATTGCATGTCTTTTTGCTTCAATTTAACATGTAATTGTTAAAACATGTGTAACATGTGTGTAACATGTTGTAGCACATTTACTAATTAAAATTGTCAAAGATTTATGTTAATTCATTCATATTTCCATTGGAGGGGAAAAAACAGCTTAATTAATTCATACAATTAATTCATATAATACATACAATTAAAAATGAGACAATTACTTTTTTACACAAAAATAAATAAATAAATTTATATGATTAAAGTTTTTTTTTTTATGAAAGAAAATAAACCGCGTAAAAACACAGAGTTAAACAATACTGCATTTTATAGTACGAAAAAAAAAAACCCACAGAAAATAATAGTGTAAATATGGATTAATATTAATTTAAAATCTTAGACATAAATGTATACTTTAGAAATGGAACCTCATAAAAACATAGATAACATTAATATTTGTTAAAATCAAATTTTTTCTAAAAATAATATAACATATAGAAAACATTAGTGGAACAAAATAGAGTATTATATTTTATAAGTCACTTACCCTTTTGCATTTTCTAGTAAGTTATATTCCTTCGTTTACATGGAGGAAATATTTTTTGTGTCCAACAAAGACTTCTAGATAACTGATTAATATATATTTCATTTAAATAACCAGCTATCATAGAAGACCCCATTAGACTAAAGTCTTACGAATTACCACGAGGTTCTCTTTTTCTTAGGTTACTTTAACATGTGCCACTGCATTCCACAGAGGATAATCTGAGCTCTGAGCTGGCAGACAGGGTGCATTTTCACCTGAAAGGCCTCGACAATAGAGATTGAAATGTTTGTCCACTGTTCATTTATTTGCATTTCACAGTGATTTTTTGACATTCATAGAAGGAATTCGTTTTCTATTCGAGTACGGCACACAACAACAAACAAATATGGCAGGCGGCTGCATTGATAATACAGTGCAGGGAGTGTCTGTATTGGATATCTTTATTTAAGACATTTCACCATATTAAGACACTTTATATTAGTTTATTTCTACTACCAGTCCATTAAGACACACACGTATCTTAAATTTAGACTCCTGTCCCTGCCGGCGAAAGCACTCACGAGCTAATGCTAATCCTATGGGGAGGGATTTTTCTAATAATTCGATTGCATTTCGACATTTGAATTTTTTTTTTTTTTTTTTTTTTTGCATTGGATAGCCGAGATCCGTCTCTACATCGCACCTTTTTTACTTTTTCGATTATGGTCGCAGATATTTTTTAGAAAGACACTTTCATTTTCGGAACCGGTTTTGAAAGTGAAAGTAACTTTTAAAAAAGTATCTGCGACCCAAATCGAAAAAGTAAAAAAGGTTCGATGTAGAGACGGGCCTCGACTATCCAATGCAAATAAATAAATAAATAAATAAATAAATAAATGCAATCGAGATAGTAGAAAAATCCCTCCCCTCATACCATGCATGGTCACGATGACGTCAATGTGACGTCACTGTAAGTCACTGTGGTCACGTCACAACTGTGACCAAAATGCCACCACGCAGCGATGTCACATTGTGACTGATATGTGAACTTCTTAGAAAACTTTTAAAAAGTACAAAAATTCTTCAAAACATTTTTTTTACTGCAAAAAATATTTTTCTGGCAATTGAAAAAAAATTGTGATGTCTCTGTTATTACACTGCATGTAACGTACGTCTCATTAAGTGACAAAAAACCCTACCATATTGTAAACTCATAGTGTGACAAAACATATGTTAAGATTAAAACTTTCCACTTGAAACAATAAAAATAATTCAGTGTGTGTTTCTGGTTATTATTTCCCAACAAAATTAAAAACTTCATTAAAAAATGTACATAAATATAACACAAATTTAATAGACATGTAATCGAACTGCTCGCTTAGCCTTACTACTAGAACTATTTGAATTTAAAAAAACTGTTGTAAGTAGTAAAATATTTGACGATTTTTTCGACTATTAACTCTTGGACTGTTGCTAATATGAAAGTATCGCTATTGAATTTTAAAACTTTATTTGAATACATAATTGATATTTTTCATATAAAAACGTTTTTTGGTGTAATGAGTGGTCAATCTAGAAAAATGTATTAATTGTAGAGATTTAAATAATAAGAAAATCTTTTCCTCCTGTATTCTATAATCCGAAAAATTGGTTTGTTATTTATAAATTACTAGAAAGGTAGCCCGTCAAAAATGACGGAAAATTAGATGTAAAGATATATACAACTCATGTGCAAGAATATGAGTTTTTCTCGCTTGTTCCGCAGTGATAGATGAAAATAACACATTTTAAGAACGATACACATTTATGAAAATCTGTGTACAGTAGAAGACCACTAATCTGCAGAGTTTAGTTTCAAATGTTGTCCGGATTTGAGGCTTTTTGCGGTCATGTCTATTCAATCTTTGTTTACATTTTTTAAAATTCATATATTGGAAAATTTAGACTGTTAATTCTTAAAAATAAATAAATTACACACTTGAAGTAAGGTAAAAACTATTAAACTATCGTATACGATTTAATGAAATGATATTATACGTGTATGCTTCACGATCTTGGTTAAGACGTTGGCGAAATTGGCTACAACTTGTCATAATCATAATTGTGGGGGCCGCTATAACAAATACGTGACCAGTTTTTAATAACATTTCTGATATAAAGTAGTTTTCAAAAACTTGTGTAAAATTGCCGGCAGTTCTGATGTTATGTCAGTCCTAGGAATAATATTTTAACATTGAAGAGATTCCATGTATATGTGGAATTTAGAAAAGCTTCTCCAAAAGAAAGGTCCTGTAATGACATTGTAATTCCTCTAACTTCAAAGTTTAATCGGGCCCTGATGTTGCTTACTGAAATCTAATAAATACAGTTATTTTGAATATTACATCAGAATTAAAAGGTTACACTTATTTAACTTAAACGCGCTGTTGTTACTTTTAGTATTAACAAAGAAAATTATTTAAATTTTTCAAATCATACATTTATATTTTTTTTATTATTTAATAACTAAATAATGAAAAAATATGCTTTTGTTCGAGCTCATAAATATGACAATAAAGTAATGTAACTGAGACACTGCAAAATAAAATCTTTCTGAATTCAAACCATAATCAAACAATGCCGCCACCATTTTACCTACTATGACGTCATAAGAATATTGTCCATTGATTGTTGGAGAATTTACTTTATGAATGATTACCTCAATGGTTTAATATTTTTCACGGTTCACGAAGAATGAATCACTTGTGTTTGTTTAGGTTTATGGAATGAGATATTAAGCTGTAAACCTAATTTCGACTGAAATTATCCTAGGATACGTACTTTTTAATCGAAATTAAAACAATGCTTTGATCTCGAAATAAAATGTTTTAGTTTATATGATTTGTTATTTCTATTAATTATTTATTTAGGTACTTTTCCATTATAGCTCATTTTTTAAAAAAAGCTTGACGCAATTCGGGCTTCAGAAAGTGAGATATGTTACCAAAATATATAAACAGCTATGAAAACAAACTTGATGAATTTTTATTTTTGTTTATACATGTATTTGGCACCGATGTCATATTCGCCCCATATTGGCGCGATTTGTTTTCGGTTGCCAATTTGGCGGAAACATCAACATCATAAACAACATAATCCGGGTTACCACATCAAGCAAAATAACGACACTTTGGCGCCAGTTAAGTACCTGCTGCGTATATGACATTGGCGACAGAAAAAAATCGCGCCAATATGGGGCGAATATGACATCTGGGCCATGTATTTATTATTATTAATTATTTATGTAGGTACTTTTCCACTATAGGGCACTTTGCATTTTAAAAAAAAGCTTGGCGCAGTTCGGGCATCTGAAAGTGAGATATGTTGCCAAAATATGTAAACAGCTATGAAAACAAATCTAATGATCTTTTATTTTTGTTTATATGTGTATTTATATACATAAAAAATAATTTCGAAATATATATAATATATTTTATATATATGCAAATTACGGCATAGATGTCATATATGCACCAGGGTACCTAACTGGCGCCAAAATGGTATTATATTGCCTGATATGAACCCGGCTATTGTTTTCTATTTATTAATAAATTGTTTATTTACTTTTTTCTTTTCTTTTTTTTTTTGGCAGAGATGTCATATAAATATTGACCCATACTGATGCGAATTTTTTCCGACGCTAATTTGGCGAAAACCTCGTTATCATATCATCTATACCCGGATTACCCTATCAAGCAAAATAACGACACTTTGGTGCGAATTAAGTACCCGGTGCGTATATGGCATTGGCGTAAAAAAAATCGGGCCAATATGCGGCGTATATGACATATGTGCCGAAATTAATATTCGAAAAAAATATGAACTGCATCGTACGATTTTTTTGATAGATTTATATTTATTATGTCCTGCTTTATGCAAATTATCAATTTCAAATCTTTCTTCCACGTAGATTTCGCATTATGCCTAAGAAACGTCAAAATGGGGGCCGCCATTTAAGGGGCCGCCTATGATGTCCAGACGGCACATCATAGTACAAAACAGTTTATATAATTAAAAAGAAAAGGCTATAGTTATTAATAAAACTTTGGTACAGATGTCATATACGCCTAATAATGCTGCGATATTTTTCCGACGCCGATTTGGCAAAAGCATCAACAGCATAACCAACAACATCCGGGTTATCATATCAAGCAAAATAACGACACTTTGGCACCAGTTAATTATCCGCCGCGCATAAGAAAATTGGCGTCAGGAAAAAATCGCGCCAATATGGGGCCAATATGTATACCATATCTGTGCCTAAACTTTTATTTATTTATTGTTATTTGCTTTTCAAAATAATAGCAAATAATTAAAAAATATATATGTAACTGGTATTCGAAAGCGAGATTTTTGCAAAATTGGCGACAGAAAAAAAATCACGCCAAACCCGATGCCTATATGACATCTCTGCAAAAATTACTTCTGTTTCTTTATAAAAATGGATAAATAGCTTTTTTATATTAAATAAATGGTAATTAGTTATCCCGTCGACCAATTTCGCCAAATTATATAAATCGCCAAATTATACAAATTGACCTAATTTTTATTTTAAATGACGAAAGAACAAATAAAATAGTATAACATTAATAAAGATACAAATAAAACGTCGAAATAAAAATCCCTTGATGACGTAAACACTTGTAACTTGCTTAAACTCAAGTGAATGTGACATTTCCGATTAACCATTATTGATATTTAATCTTATAGTTTGGCGATAGATTTTTGGTCGACGGGATAGCTAAGTTGTAACAAATAAATTGTATACACATGGATAAAATTGCTTGCGAGCATAAATTAATAAATAGGAGAAAATACGTTGCCAAACTTCTTTCTCGCCAAGAAACATTTCTCCGAAGTACTGTAAATATGCGATGATTGCTGGAAATGCATTTTTAATTATGATATGCGATTTTATGTTTCACTATACTTATGCATACTATACGGTGTGTATAAATGCTATAGTTCATATACAGGGCTACAAAAAAGAATTCGCTTAAAGGTGGTTTTTAAAGGAGTGTTATGCATCTTTATGCTGAACTGCGTTTAGTTTACTAAGAAATGTTTGTATAATATAGATAACATGATATACAGGGCCACGCAAAGAATTGGATACATAACCACCTACGGATGTTAATATCTGGAAATGTGATTTCAGTAGTTTTAAGAGTGTTTTAGTTTAAATTAAATTTTAGCTAAATAGTGGAGAGTAATAACAGTATTATTGGCTATGGACGGTAACTGCTGAGATCAATTTTTAAAATATTTTATGCGTTTTCTAAAATATTTACTTAGTTATCATATTTATCTAATTTCCCCAAATAACGAAGTTTTATTAAAGCATTCAGAAAGTGTTGGAAAGTGTTTCATAGTCTATGCTTAACGCACGATTTTTCTTTCTTGTTTAGTCTTATTTTGCATTTATTTTATTCTTATTTTTTTAGTCTTATACTTCTTTACAGAAACTTCAATATTTAGTTTTTTCAACTTTTCGCCCCCCCCCCCCCTTTCATATAGTACAAACTATAGCGCAAATTGCGCAAAATAATAAGCAGTTTGATACTTTTCTACTATTGGGGCTTTGGCTTTTTTTTTTTTTAAAGCTTTGTGTAATTCGGGCATCAAAAAGAGAGATTTGTTGTCAAATCCTATAAACAGCTATGAAAACAAACTTGATGAGCTTTTTTGTTTGCTTATAAATTCATTTGGCACTACTTAGTCATCCTGTCGACCAATTTCGCCAAATTATATAAATTGTCGGTACTTCTTAGTTATCCCGTCGACCAAATTACTGTCGACAAATTGTAAGATTAAATGCCAATAATGGTTGCCATTAATTAACTAATTGTAAGATTAAATGCCAATAATGGCCAATAAAACATTAATTCGACCTTTTATTTGTATTTTTATTAATGTTTTACTAATTTATCTCTTCTTTCGTTATTTAAAATAAAAATTATGTCAATGTGTATAATTTGGCGAGTGGTTTGGCGATTTATGTAATTTAGCGAAATTAGTCGACGGGATTACTAAGAAGTACCAAATTGCCAAACCACTCGCCAAATTATACAAATTGACGTAATTTTTATTTTAAATAACGAAAGAATAAAGGAATTAGTATAACATTAATAAAAATACAAATAAACGTTGAAATAAAAATCCCTTTATGATGTAAACGCGTGTAACTTGCTTAAAGTCAAATGAATGTGGCATTTACGATCAACCATTATTGGCATTTAATCTTATAGTTTGGTGATAGATTTTGGTCGACGGGATAACTAAGTAGTACCATGTATTTTATATGTATATTATTGATGTTTTTTATGTCCAAATTACTTCTGTTTCTGTATAAAATTAGATAAATGACTTTTATATGTTAAATAAATCGTATAAATTATCGAAAAAAAAAAATACGTGTTAGTGGATAGTTTCCCGGAAAATACGTTGCCAAATTTCCTTCTTCGCCAATGCACCTATGCTGGAAAAGCATATAAAGCACATTAAAATCGCGTAGTTAGGAGCTCAGCGTCGTCTATTGGCGATTATTTTATTAGTAGCACCGGGAGGAAGATGTAAAGATGTACATTTTCGTATATTAAACTTTAAATTCTCACCCGTGGATTAAAAAAAAAAAAAAAAAAAAAAAAAAAAAACCTTAAAAGAGCGACGTTTAAATTAAATTGCGGTGACCTCCTTTATGAAAGATTAATGATTTTAAATGGGAATTTCGCCAAATTAGTCAGCTATCGCCAAGTTAGCTTCATGTATTACAACTTATTTTTGTCGCCAACATTTGCTACTGTGGTAACCCTACATTAGTATTTTTCAACAATTACTCATTTCAATGAGGCGGTCCTACCGGAATCGTGAGGGACACACAGAGACTTGGATTTTATATAAATAGATTCTTATCAGCGGAAATGGCAGAATAATTAATATACAGGTGGAGAAAGCAAAGATTTGTTTGTGTGTGGGCATGGGAAGGGGCGGGATTTTGTAATAAAGCAATGCTTTATTATAATAAATAAAAACACTTGCATATTTTCAGTAATAAATTTTTCTTCTAGTGTTTAATTATTTTAAGTAATTCTTAAAAAATAAATTTGGCTACTTGTGTCACACTTTTTAAATAAATTTAACTTTTTTCCGAATATAAAATAAAATATAATTATATCATATTTATTTTTTTTTCGTTTCTAGAAATTTATTTTGAAAAATACCGTTATTTTACGAGCTGTTTTACTCTACAGGGAATTAAAATAGAAAAAAAAAAACCGACAATTGCCTGATCCTCAACCCCACTCCCCCACTAAAAACAGTATTTAGGCAGTTATTTTATTTCTTTTTTATGAACATATTTTGCATTTACTACGTATAAAATAAACTTTACTTTTCTATTTTCAAAAGATCTTGCATTATTGCAGATTAAAATGAATTTTAAATATTCTAAAAATTTAAACATTCTTTAACTTGTTATACTCCCAGTATCAGTTTAATTATTGTCATATTTGACAAAAAAGTAGCTTTACAAAACTTAAAACTTGAACTATTTTGAAACACATAAAAAAAATTAAATGCATCAAAATTTCTTGAAACAAGAAATTTTAATTTGAACTATGCTTATAAAAATATTATGTCATATAAATATATAAGAACGGTTCTGGTCCTAGATAAACAAAAGGGCGCGAAAAATCACATACTATAAAAACTATTAAACACAACATATTGCGTTGATTTATATTATTTAAAAACTAATATCTGTTCAGAAGAAAAGAAGATAATTTATTCTATTTAGAAGAAATAAGAATTTTTTACATAATGGAGAAGTACTATTTAAAGGATATCATGCATATGCAGTATTAAGGGGGAAAAATCAGTGTCAATGAGTATTATTCGATGTGAGAAAAGTTATAAAAATTTATAAAGAGATATCCTTATCTGGTAAGAACTTTTCAGTTAAACATTATGAACGAGAAGTTTTCAAAGTAAACCGGTGTTTCAATTTGTTGACAAATATGAAATTATGCAACCCAGTGAGAACTTAAATATGAACTATTATTTTTAACACAATCAAACTGATTGGTAAAGTTATCATACGAATTGAATATTTCCAACTGAGCGAAAAAATGCCCAGGCCGGGAATCGAACCCAGATCCTTGGCTTACAAGGCCAATGCTTTTCCATTTAAGCTAACTGGGCCGACAACCAGCCAGCATATTTCGCTCAGACAACCATATAAATATGGTTTTATTGAAAGATTTTAATTATGAAAAAACATAGTATCTTGAATGAACTGAATGTACTTAAATGAATGAAGCTAAAATGTAAAATATATTTCATTATTTATTTTATTTTTCTGGATACTTTTAATATTTTATTTCCTGAATGATTTTATACGCATAAACTTCAAAATATCTATACTATACACTATATTAATAAACAGACTGATTAAAGGGGGCTTGTTATTTATAATTAACATCTAATCCTGTAAATAAATAATAGTAGTAATAATGAACCAATGTTTGTTTCTATTTCATGCTTTTGATTTGAATTTTTATACTTTATTCACATAAAAATGGCTAACTATTTTATATTATTTTCATTATTTTTTATTTTACTGTGTCATATAAAAGTAAATATGATTACTTGCAATTGTAACAGACTGTATATATAAAATGTTCACCACAAGTTATTCTAAAACCTGTATAGTAAATTAAAAACATCATCAAAAAATGTACATAAATAAAACACAAATTTGATAAACATGTAATCGAACTGCTCGCTTAAACTACTAAAATTATTAGAATTTAAAAGAATAACTGCTGTAGGTAGTAAAATCTTTGGCGAATTCTTCGACTATTAACTCTTGGAATGTTGCTAGTATGAAAGTATCGCTATTGAATCTCAAATCTTTATTTGAATAAATAATTGATATTTTTCATATAAAAATGCTTTTTGGTGTTATTAGTCAAATGTATTAAAAAGAGGTGCTAGTTCAGTAAAGAAAGAGCCTAATGACAGAGCTTCATGAGTAAACGTATTAGTAATGTGTTTAGTAATGCTATAAGGAAAAAGTATATAATTTGTTAATATGATAAATAAGTTGATATTAATTATTAAGGATTTTATGAATTACAAATTGAAAAATGCAATTAAATAACGACATGATTTAACAATATCTTGTATTTTCTAAGGAAAAAAAGTTCTGTAATTTTTTAAAGGTCTTGGGCACATTGATTTAGAAATACTGTGATATGGGGAAGTTTTTTACAAGAAATATCTGATTGCAACTAAAGGTGAATTTCACTTTTTTTAAAGGGTGTATTTCAGCAATTTTAAAAAAGAGCAGGATGCTGCAACTTTAAAAAATGATTTAGAGGGAACAGTAAGTAATTGCAGAATTAATAAAAACAGCAAATAAATATAATTTAGTTAGTGGCACAAATAACAAAACAATTAAATGTGGTTTGCAGCTCATCTTGCATTTGTACAAAGGAATATTATTGTTAATTACCAACATCTAAACTTACACATGTATATATGTTAACCAAATATATGTATATACTAGCAAAATTAACCGGCTTCGCCCGTGTCAATTTTAAGGAGCCCTCCAGGTAAAATAAATTAAAACAAAATAATACGGCATTCACAATAACTGGAATTTGTACATTCCCATTCACAAATCATTAAAAAGACAATCAGAAAACATGACGTTATTGTCTCGCAACCATAGTAAAATCTCTGAGCTTTAATAACAGTATACGCGTTTTCTTTGGTGGGTGCAAGAGAAAAATATTTAAAAAAAATCCACCAAATCGCGCAGCATATAGTGAAATTCTCTTTTGTATATACCATACAGAAGTAAAAACACTATGTCAGTGCCTATAAATTGTGCCCCATAAATTGTAACCCATAAATTGTGCCTTTACTGACTTCTAAACACAACACAATTTCATTTTTTACAGTGTCAAATTGAAAAAAGTTCTTTCAAATAAAATTTGTTTGAAAATCGAATCTCAATTTTCTGATTTTAATGGATTTTAAAGTAATTTTCAAGCATGGATATTTTTAAAGGTGCGTGGAACCCGATTACGAAAGATGAACCCATTTACTCTTAATGCAATGGTATAAAGAAAAGACATGTCTATGAGTAACGCTTGTATCATATTTTCGGTGGCAACAATCTAACACAACAATAAATTTCTTTTTTACTGCAATTTAACCTCTAAACATCGCACATTCGATTGTTCCACCCGTCTTATAGAAAATAAAAGTACTTTCAGTAATATTTATCTAAATTTTTTATGGATTAACAGATTTTTTATGGATTTTAAAGTAATTTTCAAGCATGAATATTTTTTAAATATGCTTGAAACCCAATTACAAATTATTTACTCAATTATTCAAAAACATTGTAAATAATTCATTCTTTGTCACGCGTAACAGAAATATACGATTTCTCACAATACGGGGAAAAATACAATACATGCATCAATTATAAGCTTTGATTAAAGTATTAGATCAAGAGGGTTTCCACCCTAAATAAAACATCACTCTTAAACGTAAACTTAAAATTTTCATTAATAGAAATTAAATCTACAATGGTTAGATGAAATGATGTCACTTTCCATACATTTTAAATCGTGACATCAGCCAAGAATTTTTTTGAAAAGGGAACTAACTTTTATCTTTCTACTATAAATCACAGAAAAGGTAACTACTGAATCTAAATCAATACAACACTTAGCTATAATGTATAGCTATAAGATATGGGTGTAGTATAATATCGAAGTAGTAAACAAAATGTAGGAGCCATTTATTTTTACAGTGATTTTGACTACACGATTTGATAGAATGTGACGTCATATCTAGCCTTTATTTTCTTTTTTCTTAATTTATTTCATGAAATTTTACTGTCTGTATTAAAAATAGATGTTTTAATCTAAAAAAAATTCAAATTAAGGTGTTACGTTATTTTACCTCTCTTATAATTAAAGTTTTTATTTTATATTTAAAAAGAAATTGCATTTCCTGTTAAGAACGACGTTAATTTCGAAAATGCAAAAATATAGCAAGAAAATCTGAATTTTTATCCGCAAATAAAAAAAAATTACACGCATTATCGTTAATTTTTTCACACTTTTGTGTCATGGGTGTGGCAACAGGAAAGACACGATTTAATTAGAAATTTTAAAAAGAGATATTTCTATGATGTTAAATTATGTAAGTTGGTAGAAAAAAAGTATAAATATAGGTCTTATGATTTTTTAAAGTTGACAGTGATCTTTTCCACATTCTAAAACGTATGTAGATGAAGTTTCGTACAAATTGGTCAAAAATTGAAGATTTGTATACCGGACATACACACAGAGAACGGCTTTTATATATATAGATATATGTGTGTATGCGTATTTATTTATATGCAAATTAGTTACACATAGAGAGTAAATGTAAGAATAGCCAATTATATCGAAAACCTCAAAATATCAAAGAGCAACATTGTTACAACTCTGTGAGGATTATTAATATACAGTGCTAAAAAAAACTTCCTTTTCAAACTTTAATTAATTTCTGTGGTGTATATGAATTCAAAAGTAAAAAGATAAAAACATTTATTCAACCTCTACCGAAAAAGTACTTTCTGAGCTTAACTTTTTTATACCAATTAATTCTTTTTATCTTTCCATTCTTTATAATACCGTGTTTAGTCTCGTAATAGTCTCTCCCCCCCCCTCCCCCCCGCCCCATCCAATTTGAAGTAAAAAAAAAAATCATCAAAATTTTTTCTTCGTATAAATTGGATGGGTGAAAAAATGATGAAAGATTGGTTTCGCAATATTTGGAATAAAAGGTCTAGAGCATTACTCAAAATTCCAGCCATGCTGGTATCGATAATTTCCGGGGACATCTTGTTGATGGTGTAACGAAGGAACATTTAGAAGCAAAAGAAATCTTGTGATAATTTCTGGAAGACTCAAGTTGGTTTTGCAACCGTTCGTCATATCGGTTAACAAACCGTTTAAAAACAATATAAGACGAGTATATGGATATAGAGAACAAAGAAAAACTCCGAATGAAAAAGTAACGCGTCAATCCCTGGAACAAATATGTAGTTGGATATTGCAAAGCTTGACTTTAATAACAAGCGATATAATTTCAAAATTTTTAAGAAGACGAGTATCTCCGACGCTTTGGACGGAAGTGAAGATGACATTTTGTGGACTGACGGAGATTCTTCAGACACTGATTCACATTATAATAGTGATACTGATACCTTCAAATGATATATTATGAGAAAATGATATATTATGAGAAATTTTTGTCAAAATTTTCACAAAGAATATTTATAAAGTTTACGTCTCTAAAAATATTACCATAAAAAGAAAAATGGTCTTTAATAAACAGCACATAATTTGGAAACATTTTATAAGTTATTAATTTTATTATAATGTGTTTTTTATACCAGTAATGTTTTAGCATTAGAGTGTACAATATTGTGTAGTAGATTTCCCCGCATAATAGTCACACTTAGACTTTCACAATGAAAAAAAGGCCAAAAACGTGCGATTATTACGCCAGTAAATACGGTAGTTGTTGAGCAGATATCATTCTTTCATTCTTCTTTAGCTCCAAATTGTTGTAAATTTATTATTGCAAAACTAGAATGAGAAAATAACATATTACCTAATTATTCTTTTACTCGCAAAAATTTATTATACTTGCTATGTTGTTTACAGAAAAGAAAGAATAACTTGATTGGTTAAAGGTGAATTTCGTCAAAGGATCACGAAAAAATGCAAATTTCGTCAAAAGATCTTGGAAAACGAATTTCATCTAAAAATAATAAATTTTGTCAAAAGATTGTAGATAAAACGCGAATTTCGTCAATTGACCGCAAGAAAAGGCGAAATTTTGTAAATAAATCGGGCAAATAAGGCGAATTTTGTCAAACTATCGCGATAAAAATCTAACTTTCTTAAAAAAGTCTTGGAAAAAGATGTGAATTTCATTTAAGAATCGGAATTTCGTCAAGAGATTGAAAGTAAAACGTGAATTTTGTCAAAGGATCGCGAAAAAAGCTAATTTCGTCAAAGGATAGCGAAAAAACGTAAAATTTTGTCAATAAATCCTGCAAATAAGGCGAATTTCGCCAAAGAATCGCGAAAAAGCGCAAATGTCGACAAAGTATCGTACAAAAACACTCTGAAATTTTTCTGTGAAATTCAGAATTTTCTTTTACTCATAATCACTTTTGCCTCCATTATCTAGGTTCATTGATTGGACTCGAATAGAGATTTCATTTCTCAATAAATGTCTTGTATCTTAACGCTGTCACAACATTGTCATTGTAGTCATTGTCATTCGTCACAAAGTTAATTACAAAATCGTCACAAATGACACAATTTTCACAACATTGTCACAATGTGACTTCACAACATTGTCACTGTCGTCAAAGTGTTAATGATAATTTCGTCACAAATGACACATATTTCAGAAATTGGTCTCGCCGTGACTTCACAAATTGGTCACAATATGACTTCACAAATGAGCTCTAAAACGGCCATAACTACTTTACATTCTAGTCGGTATGACTTCACATCGACATCACGTGACGTCACATCGACGGTCACAAAGTTACAGTGTGACTTCACAACGACGTCGCCGTAACGTCACCATGCCTTAAGGGTCCCCATAGTATTAGCATTAGCTCGTGATTGTCTTCGCCGGCAGGGACAGGAGCCGTAAGGTATCTATTATGTCTAAGCTCTATATTAAGACATTTACGTCTCTTAAATGCTTTTTCAGTCGTTTTTCTGTCTTAGTTTAAGACTCCTTTATTTGCAGTGAGGACATACTGATTCGTATGCCTTCCAAATATTTTCTTATATTTCGGATAATTCATCCGATAAATTATAATTTATTTCAATAAAAGTCCGGAATTTTACAATTCATCGTTATGAAATGGTTTTCCTAATTTCGGCCGTATTTGTAAATTTGTAAATAGCACTATAACCTGATTAAAGATTAACTAAAAGCTATTTATGGCATATCGATAGCACTCTTTAATTAGAAAGTTCAAAATAACGGAGTAGATTCATTTTTAAAATATCCTTATTAAAATTTTTATATGAAAAAAATAACAAAAAATTCCAATAAAACTGCCAAAATTTTATTTGATATAAAAAATTGTAAGTAATGAATCAAAAGTTGCGAAATAAAATACCTTGCTGACTATATTACCTTTGTAAAATGGATTAAATTTAATAAATTGCAAAATTTGGAGTGTTGAAAAAGTATTTGAGTGTATGTGTAGTGTACATATCGAAACACAGACAGAATAAAATACATGTAATTTCTGTATGAGTATTTTGCAAATTTAATCAGTTTAACAGTAAAAGAAATACTTACATAAATTATAATTTCTTCAACATGAGAAATTTTAAATGAAATTTAAGAAACCACTATTCCATTTATTATAGTCTGTCAAATCTAATAAAAGCACATATATTTGTATTTATGCATTTTTAACACGAAAATAACTTTTTAATAAATGGAATGTCGAAGCTTTACTGTAACTTTCATTTTAGTATAAGAGCAATACGGAAGAGAATATTTTCCCTCTTATTTGAGTATGATAAACAGTTATTCTAAAGTTCTGTTGAATTGTTTTCCTGACTAAAAGTACTCTGTGATTCACTAAAGTGCTTACATTATCTTTCTTGCCCCACCAGTGGCCAAGGGGCTCTGCTCTCGAAGCTGGTAGACGGGAGGTGTTGGGTTCGAACCCAATCGCGCCCGTCGGCCTAATCGTTCGCAGTCTTCGCGGTTTTCTTCGAACCGCGGATTTCCATGCGTAAATACGGATTATGTTCCCTTAGAAAGATCACCACGGATGTCACTCCCCCCCACCTACGGCCTATATCCCTCGAGTACATAATCAACAGTCAAAAATCTACCCAACCCATTATCATTCTGCGCATGTTCGGCGGGTTTCTCTTTAGTCGGTGTTTACCTAGAATCTTTCCATAATCGAGGTCTGCTGGTAAGTTTCTATAATATAGTTTCTCCACGAATATCAGCAGGACATTCCGCGATGGTTAATGTGCTTCCGTCAAAAATCTTTGCGATTTCGTGCAAAATAAAATTTCATTTAATTGTTATCTAAATATAATTTACAAAGCCACCAGCAGTATTGAAATTTTAAAGGAGTGCGTGCTGAAAGATAGAAGAATCTTTAATAAAGAGGATAATAGAAATATCTTTCATAAAATGGAAACCTTGATCATTGAGCTTTAAGATCAACAAGCTGAATTTATATTCATTATTTCAAGTAACATGATAAACTTTATAGAGATTGAATTAGTATAAATTCAATAAAATACATATCATCCTGTATATATCCACCGGTTGTAGAGTAATAAAGATCCTTAAAGTGACCCTGAAAGAAACATTAAATGCTTCAATGCAATTACAATAGAGAGCTTAATTGTGTCGAATGAAGTAGCATATCTGAATACCATGTGTATAACCACTTTGACAAAAGTTAGGCTATTTAATATTGCTTTCTCCTATATTAAGTACAGGAATCAAGTACTTGTAACTGATGAAAATGTAAAACTAATCGACATTTTTACATGAAACTTTTGAGACTTGAACTACTTATAAAATAAAAGAAAATACAGCAAACGGCGTAAAAATCCGATAGTTACAGGCCTCTGTAGCCTTATCAAAAAACTTTAGAGTGGCTAAAAAATATTTTGAGTGACCCTTTAGACGATACGTAAATGCTTCAATGAAGTCTTACAATAGAGAGCTTAATTGTGTGGAATGCAGTAGTATATCTGAATACCATGTGTATAAGCACTTTGACAAATGTTAGGCTATTTAATATTGCTTTTTCCTATGCTAAGTACAGCAATCAAGTACTTGTAACTGATGTAAATATAAAACTAATCGACATTTTTTTATATGAAACTTTCAAGACTTGAACTACTTATAAAAACGAATAAAATACAGCAAACGGTGTAAAAATCCGATAATTACATATCTCTGTAGCCTTATCAAAAATCTTTAGAGTGACTCAAAAATATTATGTGTGACCCTATAAAGGAAACGTAAATGCTACAATTCTGTTTTACAATAGGAAGTTTACTTGGGTCGACTGTAGTAGCGTATATTAATATCATGTGTACGGCCATTTTGACAAGAGTTATGACATTTAGTTTTTTCTTGTTGTTGTTGTTGCTCTGTGATAAGTATAGGAATCAGTTACTTCAAACTTATATAAACCAAAAATTAATTCATATTTTTACACAAAACTTTAAAGGTTAAAATTACTCATAAAAACAATTCAAAAACAGCAAATCAATTAAACATTGGATAATTACACAACTCTTTAGCCCTATGTAAAGTTCTTTTGATTGGCCATGTAAACGAACCACAGTGAGAACCTTACTTGGGTCGACTGTAGTAACATATTTCAATATCATGTGCATTTGACCATTTCGACAAGAGTTAGGTCATTTTTTTTACACTGTATTAAGTATAGGAATTAATTATTTCAAGCTCATATAAATAAAAAACTAATCAATATTTTTACAACAAACTTTCCTGAGTCAAGTGGCATGCCCCATTCCATAGACACAAGAATTGTGTTTTTGTGATAAATAGAACTCGAGCTATTAAGGTTTCAAAATCGCGATTTGTTCAGACCACAAAATATAATTTAGACAGAGTACTAAATTATTTTTGCAAAATATTTTGGCATCAATTGGCGGAAATTCCTTTCATTTACGGTTGATTGCATTGTTGTTTTGTTGTCTTGGCGAGAAACTCTGTCGAGTTTATATGATAACTAGACCAAATATTTAAAAATAATTGGAAAATCGAATTTTGCGTTACCTCAAGTTGCATTATTCTATATAGAAGGGGAAAAACTGTGGAGTTGGCAATTGATAAGTTGTCGCTTAAATAGATTAAAATGCATATAAGTTTGAAGTAAAAAAATATATTACATTAAGTTTTAAATCAAACTGAGTAATTTTTCAAAGAGTAACTTAAATAGAAAATAATCTAACATAAATAACTTAAAGAATTTTAGTAATGCAGAATTAAAATTAATAGATAATTTATATTTTTAATAATGTTAATTGATTCTAATTTAAATTCTGCTTTTCAATGTTTCTTCTTAAATTATCTCAGGAGTTTATGTTAAGAAATCTAGATAAACTTTTGTTAAAAGTTCTAATTAAACTGCATAGTATGCTTTTTAACCATAATGTACCAAACACAATATCGTAGTACTGTTACATTATTTGTTGGTGTATATTTGGATTTTGAAAAATTTGACTGTTGATATATGTTTTTTTTTCTTCATTTTAATGTATGTTTCGAATAGTATGTTAATTGTACGAGATTAATCAACAGCACTAATCGAAGGAAATCTATATACTGAATTCACTAAAAGATTCAGTGTGTAATAGTGGTATTCTTGCTGTATACAAGATATACTGTATTTTCCTCCGGCGGTCAAACATTACAAAATATAAAAATGAAAGCGCCCAGTTGAGCTGATGGCACACGGGCTATTTACACTAATTTTATATTATACTCTTATTTCAAAGAATAATGCCCCTCGAAAAATAAATTAAGGGGGACTATACCACCCATTTCCCCCTTTTATACTTAACCAATGAGCCTCTACATCTAATCGGAGAAGCGTCTTATCAGAATAAACCTGTATATCAAATTTGAAGCAAATTGTATAATTCTTTATGAAAAACACATTTAGCTAAATAAAGGGGGGAGATTAGCTCCCCTATTCCACCCCCCCCCTTATACTTAACAAATGAACCTCCAAGTCTAATCAGGGAGGCACTTTATCAGAATAAACCGGTATATCCAATTTGAAGCAAATCGGATAATTCTGCACGAAAAAGCCATTTATCTAAATTTAGGGGGCATAGCACCCCGTTGCCCGTTACCCCTTTATACTTACCCAATGAACCTCCAAATCTAATCAGGGAAGCGTCTGGTCAGAAGAAACCGGTATAACAAATTAGAAGCAAATCGGATAATTCTGCATGGAAAACCCGTTTACCTAAATTAAGTGGAGTTTAGCCTCTCGTCCCCCCCTTTTATACTTAACCAATGAACTCCCAAAACTAATCGGGGAAGCTCTTTATCAGAATGAACTTAGAAAAAAAATGGAAGCAAATCGGATATTTCTATCAAGAGTTATCGCGTTACGTACATACATACATACTTATATACAAAATCTTCGGGCACGTTAGCTCTCCGGCTTTGATAGCCTGTGAACTAAAAAGATGTTTTAAAAGTTAATGTTATGGTTTACTTTGAAATAAATAATGGTTGAAATTCTAATAGTTTCCAGAAAATCTTCAAAAAAACTGTTCACAAATGTTTGTGCAATGCGCGAATCTAAATAAACTTATATCTGTGGTATAAGCTAATATTACTAGACAGCATACCAACTACTGGACTAAATAGGACCTGCATTATAGAAAGTGTCATAAGCACTGGAAAATCGAGCGAAAAAATGCATGATTGCAACCATGTTCTTATTTAATAGAAAGAAACTTAACATCACTAACTATAAGAGCGTTCTAGAAAGATTCAATAAATTTTAATAGTGCTGCTGGATCTTAAGTCATGGCTGCCGTCACCTCACGTTGCCTGTGAAAATTTTTATTGCGGTCTGGTACAGCATGCACACATTTACTTTGCACATAATTATATTTCGACTCAAAATAATTACACGCACTATGTTATATTACAATAAATAATTTAAAAAAAAGAACCCAAGAAACTATATATCTAACGGAAGTTTAAAAAGTGTGTAAAAAGAAGTTGGAGATATGTTACATATAAGTAATTAGAGTGAAATTCTAAGTAAAATGAATCTTCAGCCTAACATTTAAGTTGTGTTTTATTGATTTGTCAAGCTGTAGAGTTTAATCTATTCAAGCAACCGCATTAAGAGGAGCAACCAAAGACGTGTTGCATCAGCCGATTTTTCTTCAAATTTAGATAAATGTAAGTGACAGAAAGTTCACTGAAACAATTTTGCTCCTTAATTTTTCAAAAATTAAATTTGTATTTTATTTATGAACCCTTTATTTCTTGAATGTGTTATATCGATCAATATAAATACCAATCAAAATCGACTTATAAATAGCAATTAAAATTATTGTGGCAAAAATTTGCTAACTTATGTAAAGAAAAAAATAATAAATATTTCTTTTTAAATAAATATGCTTTGTTTTTATGATTATCCATTAGTTCTAGTACGATTATTAAAAAGCATTATAAGATAAAGGCAGCAAACCTTTTTTTAATACCGTTAAGCCACCGTCAAACGTTAAGCGTGTGCATACAAAAACTAGTCGGATGTACCAACCCCAAAACTTTCTTCTATCTCATACATGTTAATACTAGAAAATTCGCTCTCATACTGCCAAAATTAAACGGCAATCTATGCCAATCATGAGGATTCTAAAAATATGAAATTCCGTGAATTAGGTCTTGAGATATGGCTATCTCGGAAATCGTGTAAATTCAGAAAAATTCAGCATAGCAACGCCACCTATTGGGTGCTTTGTAACAAAAATCACCAAGCAACCACTTATGTCAAAGTCTAACTAAATCTGAAGTTTGGGGAAAATCCGTATATGAGTTTTGGAGATAGAGTTATTGCGAAAATCATGACAATTCCAGCATAGCAGCACCACCTATTGGACGATTAACACTGAAACCTAATCAGCAACAACTTGTGTTAACATCTAACTAAATCTGAAGTTAGATGAAAATCCGTGCATTAGTTTTTGAGATAGAGCTATTGTGGGAATCGTTCAAAATACACCACAGCAACGCCAACTTTTGAGCGATTTACACCAACACGTAATCAGCATCAAGGCATATCAAGGACTAACTGAAACTGAAGTTTCATGAAAATCCGTTCATTAGTTCTTGAGATAGAGTCTTTGCGAAAATCGTAAATAGTGCAGCATAGCAGCGCCACTTGTTGAGCGATTTACACCAACACGTAATCAGCATCAAGTCATATCAGGGACTAACTGAATCTGAAGTTTCGTGAAAATCCGTGCATTAGTTCTTGAGATAGAGCCATTGCGTAAATCGTAAAAAATGCAGCACAGTAGCGTCACCTGTTGAGTGATTTGCACCAAAAACTAGTCAGCATTAATTTGTATTAGGGACTAACTGGTTATGAATTTTTATTAAATTCCGTGCTTTAGTTCTCGAGATAGAGTGCCCACAATATTTGTGTCACACACAGACACACAGACAGACGGACAGACAGACTCACAGACAGACATTTTGTAAAAACATGTTTTTCGGGTTCTCTGACCCCTAAAACGTGTAAATCCATCGAAAACCGGAGTTTGAAAATTTTCATGAATCCAATAATTTCTTCTTGTAAAGATAGAAGAAAGTAAAAACAATAACACAATAAAAAACAAACTGTATAATATCCTTCTTCGGAAGTAAGTTAAAAACATAGGTTGCACTTTTTTATTTGGGTAAAATTAGAGAATAAAATTGCACTGGAACTAATAATCTAATACAAAGAAAATAGAACTATACTGAAAAAAAAATTTACATAGCTGCATAAGTAATACAACAGAAAGAATAATCGCAAACATGTGACAGAAAGTGAACTTATGAAAGAGGAAAAAATGACATATTTCGAAACAGAATATTTTTTTGCTCTTTTAATTAAAGAAACAAATTTTTTAATTACTAGATGGCTCTACCCCTTACGAGCTACGCTCGCCAACCCCCGTTTAGGCACACCAAAATCTAAAAAGCACTCTAATTTGATCGGCTTTTAAAATATTGAATTTAAAAAAAAAAAAAAAAAAAAAAAAAAAAAAAAAAAAAAAACAGTAGCGATCACTCTGTAAATGGGTTTCCATTCGTTTTCCTTGGATTGGGGATTTTTAAGGCCAAATCTGCTGTTGTTAAGAGATACAATGGCTGTTTTCGTATTTAATTAAAAAAATTAGTTAAATATTTGAAAATAAGTTAATATAAAATGAATTAAGTAAACAGTGTCATTGTTTCTCGGTATTTCTTAACAGCGCTATAAGATAGTTCTTTTAAATAATTCATTTTAAATGTATCGTTTCAAATCTGATGTAATTTACACCAAAGTTTTATTTCTCTTATTAATATTCACGTGAAAATACTTTTGTTGTTAGAAGGAAATATTATATGCGCTGTCTTCGAATTCACGATAATAGTTGAAAAGATTATCTCAAAATATCTCGCGCAAATATATTTTTCAATTTAAATTGTTTTGCTATATTTTTTGCCATTTTAAATATGACGTAATTTCCTCAAATTACAAGTTTTAACGCATAATAATGATTTTTTTTAATTTTAAGATTTTGTTTCTCTTATTTTAAGATTTTGTGTAAATATGGTTCGGCACAGATGTCATTGACGCAATTTTTTTCTGACGCGAATTTCATATACGCAACGGGTACTTAACTGATGCTAAAGTATCGTTATTTTGCTTGATATGGTAACCCGGATGTTGTTGTGTATGCTATTGATGTTTTCGACAAATTGACGGCGGAAAAAAATTACGCCAATATGTATATGACGTATATGACATATGTGCCTATGGTTCTTATGACGTAATTTTCCGGCTTTTAACATGTAATCATTTAATTCTAATTTTAAAGCTTTTTTCTGATTATTTTTTCTGTTTGTAATAGTCACGTGTAAATAAATTTTTAATTTAAAGTAAACATTATTGTTTGCGCTGTTTATACAACTGGCAACAGTTTAAATTAATAACATTTTCTAAAATTTGTAAAAAATATCTCTCGAAATGCTGAAAATTTGAACTTAAAATAGAAATAAAACCTCAAAAAATGAGTCAAATAAGAAAATTAATTCAATCTGCACACCGCTAACTTATAACGTATAAAATGATCTAAAAATGATTAAATTTTCATGTATAGTTTTTGCTCCAATAAAACTTTTTAGTGGAACGATTTTGTCCAACTTTAGCATTAAATATCTCTTCTCCTCTAGACTAGATTTGAAGTTAATTATGGAGCAATTAAACTTTCGAAATAACATTGTACAAATTTTCAAAAACAAAACTCAATTTATTTTGAAATGGCGTCATTAACTATTCATTCGAATTTCAGAAACAACACATTTTTAAACCACATAATTATATTTTTAAATAATTAATAAGTTATTTATTTTCCATAATTACAAAAAAAAAAAAAAAAAAAAAAAAAAAAAACATAATTGCAACTTAAATCCTATTTCAAACAATGTTTCGTGAGCATTTTGTTACCCGTACTTCACAATTTCTACTATTTATTAAATGAAAATTACTCTTCTGTAATATTACTAACGAATAATAACATATGTTGCATAAGTATTGGTATTCGACAGTTCCGCCAATAAATGCATACATATTTTTCTTCCTTTAACAAAAGCATTATTTCGTGCAATTTTGGCTTAATAAAAATGAAGAAAAGTAGTAAATAATGAATTTCTGTTAGACTTTCGAGCTAATGTGCGAATTATAGATGGGAACTAAATATCAAGTGAAAAGAAATCAGAAGTGTTAGAAAGTTCTGAATTTGAGAATTTTTATTATAAAAAATCTTTCAAACGAAATTCAAAATCGTTATTTTTGTTTGCAGCTGCTTTTACACAAGATTTCTGCAGGTCTCAGCTGATTTATTGCCGCATTGTACAAATTAAATATAAAGATGAATAATTTATATATTTATATTTGTAATGATTGTAGATTGTAATACTCACTGGTACCTTAATATAACTAAATATGATTATTCATTAGGAAATGTCTATCAAAAGAAAAATCTTATACTGGATTATCATCACTGGACTTCAGTTTATATGTAGTAATTATATTATTATTATCCATAATAAATATCCGTTTATAAACTTTATTACCTTCCATTTTCATAATTTGCCGCATATTGTCCTTATACGTGTTTTAGTGCCAGAAAGCGCAGAAAATTATTAAAATTCAAATCGTTGTAATTCGGAACGTTTAACTCGTACAAAAGTGGAATTTTTGCTCTTTTACTTGTTAGAGCATAGATAATTTTTTTTTCTAAATATAATTGATAGGTCCTAGAGAATGTATAAATATCTATAATTAAAAATATTTTGACGAAAATGTATTTTCATCTGAATAATACATGTATTTAATTTTTTTTTTCAATTGGTAGTATACTTCTAAAAGTAACGATATAGGAATTAGTTGTAGGCCAGCAATAAAAAGGGACACTAATTTTAATATGCGATTTCTGTATGGTTAATATATTATGTTAAAAATTCATTTATTACTTTCTTCTATCTTTACAAGAAGAAAATATTGGATTCATGAAAATTTTCGAATTCCTTTTTTCGACGGATTTACAAGTTTTAGGGGTTAGAGAACCTCAAAAACATATTTTTACAAAATGTCTGTCTATGAGTCTGTGACTCTGTCTGTGTATCTGTCTGTGTGAGACACAAATATTGTGGGCGCTCTATTTCAAGAACTAATGAACGGAAGTTAATAAATCTTTAGATTCTGTTAGTCCCTTATATAAACTGGTGCTGATTACTTTTTGGTGTAAATATCCCAACAAGTGGCGCTGCTATGCTGCATTTTTCACGAATTCCGAAATAGCTATATCTCAAGAATTAATGCACGGATTTTTATAAAATTTCATATTCCGTTAGTCATAGATATAATTTGGTTCTGATTACATTTTAGTGTAAATCGCCCAACAGGTGAAAATGCTATGCGGTATTATTTGTGATTATCCTAATACCTCTATCCCAAGAACTAATGCACGGATTTTCACCAAACTTCAGATTCAATTACTCCCTGAAATAAATTAGTGTTCTTTTGTTTTTAGTGTGAATCGCCCATCAGGTCGCGCTGCTAGGCTGTATTTATCACGATTTTTGCAATAACTGTATCTCAGGAACTAATGCATGAATTTTCATCATCTTCAGATTCAATTAGTCCCTGATAAAAATTGGTTCTGATTAGTTTTGGAGTAAATCGTCCAACAGGTACCGCTGCTATGTAGATTATTTTATTATTTCCGCAATAGTTCTGCCTCAAAATTTAATGCACGGATTTTCATTAAACTTCAGATTCAGCTACAACTTGACTGATTACATTTGGTGTAAATCACCTAACCCGTGGCACTGATATGCTTTATTTTCAGGAAATATTAACATGTATGAGATAGAAGAAAGTTTTGGGATTGCCACATCCGACAAGTATTTTTTGGGGCACTACAAAGAAAGTCTAATGTTTTTCTTAATCTCTTTTAAAAGTTTTTATATTTAATATTTTTTATTCATTACTAGCAAGCTTCGCTCTTTACTCTGAACGTTTCCTGCAAACGTTTCTTTGTATTAAATGAAATATATCGGTGAATATGACCTTGTATTTTAAAGTAATATGGAACTTTGCCAAAATGTTCTTTCCTTTCGCAAAAATTACACAGAGAAATGTTAATTAATTGAACTTTGTTTTGTTTTTCTGAAGTTCTACTTTTCTTAGTTTTCTGTTAGGACTGAAATTTAAAATAACAACTTTATTTTAGTGAAATTACATAAAATATGCTCTATTAGCCCCGAAATGCCACATATTTCGTCCAGCAATTAAAGTGTGGTCTCCAAAAATAACTATCCGTTGTATAAGTCTGCCGTTAAACAAAGCAGATGTATCATTGTACTGTTAAATACTGTACTACAATTTTTTAAACTTCTAATCATCGCACATTTTTAATTTTCATACCGTCTTACTGGAAAAAAAAAGTACTTTCAAATGCAAATTGTTTGAAAACTGCATCTAAATTAATTTTTGAGATATTAATTCTTTTGTAGTTTTTAAATAATGTTTTTTAATGTTGGCTACTGAAGTATTCCATTTCTGTAGAAAGTAATGGAAAAAATATTTGGAAAATAGTAATTATATCTTTTTGTTGCCATTTTCCCATATCAATTGAAAAAAAATTTAATTGAAATACGTGCTATTTTGAAAACAATAAAATTGAAGGAATTCTGATGAAACATTGAACTATTATAAGCTATATTTAAATTTAAGTTTCTATATTAATATTGCGAACAAATGAAGGCACGAATCATTAGATAGCCGAGTTTTTTGTCGAGTTGCTTGACTAACAATATTTCTCTTTTTTTTTTAGATTTGTGCATTATTTAGCGATAGTGGCGTTTTATGCTTATTTTACTGTCGATGTTGATTAAGACTAGATCGTAAATGAGGAATTCTTCGTCCGGATGCGAATGACGTCATTTTATATAAAATAAAAGCGTGTGTTTTAAGACTTCAAACTGAAATATGTTTTGTACAATCTATATTCATTTTTTTCATCCTGGATGACACTAAATTCTGAAAAAGCAGAATTCCTGTTTTCTAATTTAGTATTTTCTATTTCTCAGCTGTTTCACTTATCTGCTTAAAGTAATTCTTCCTAATATCATTTATTCTAAACAGAAAAATGATTTATTTATGTTATATAAGTGGGGTTTTTCTTTCGGAGATCAAAATCGCCATGTATAGTCTTACTAATGCAATTATAAATTTTAGGAAGTGCATATTTATTAATGGTATATTGCCTCGTAACTATTCTTGCCATATCAAGGAAAAATCCATGTACTGTGAAATGATTTTGCGACATTAGCAAATATAGTTTTAACTATAGAAATTTCTAAAAATAGAATAAACTATGAAGTGTCAACGTTTTTCTCAAGCGCTGCACACCACGAAGAACTTAGCAATCCAAGTTGATTATTTGATATTTCTAACCACATGAAATGCAAAGTTAGATATCTCGACTGATAATAAAGAGTTTTGGGTCTTCAAAAATTATAAATTATTTAATTTTATAATAACTTTTTCTATTATTCTTTTTCCGGTAGTTGTTTCAATACATTTTCCAAAAACTGCCCTAAAATATCTCCATTAATTTGTCTAAAATTTCCTTGCTGTTTTCTTTTTAGAATATAGTACAAGAGAAAACATTCCAATAAAAAAAAAAAAAAAAAAAAAAAACTGGTGTTGCAGTTTGAAATTTTTGAAATTTTTTCACTGCAAAATCAACTGCTGTTTTTCATATGATTTTTGAGAGCATACCTCAAATTACTTAAAACCATAATATCATTCACTTTTTGTGAACAGTATGATATCTAGTTGCTCATATATCGGGATATTTTTTTATCATCACCCAGTACTTTCAGCTCGCTCACTGGAGTGACTGCGTCCTCTGTTTAATATTTTTACTAATTCCCTTTTCAAGACTTTTTCAATAATGCTGTGTTCATTATATAGCTACAATTCAGAAAATTTAGTAATTGTAGCAATTTAAATGTAAAAATACATACATATATATATAGGGTAAAAGCAGCAATAGTCAGCCATTTAAGCGCTTTCTTTAAGTATATAGCTCAAAGCGTAATTTTAAAAAGTAATACAAAATTTTTAGCAGAACACATGTTAATGTACACCTTTCTTTTACTGCTTCAGCAATTGTTTTTTAAAAAAATGATTATAGTTTTTATTTATAAAAAGTTAAACTTAAAAGTAGCAAAGGTCTAGCAGTCGGCCACTCAATTCTAGTGTTCGGCCATCCCTGGATCAGTAGTCGGCCACTTAAACGCTTTGTTATTTAAATAACTTAAAGTATAACTTTTATAAACAGAACAACATTTTAATGATAAAATGTGTTAATTTATTCTTTCCTTATAATGTCGCTGTAATAATTTAAAATATTGTAATAGTACAATTCTTCACTTCAACACTTTCCAATATAGTTTAAAAGTGTTTCTGAATTTGGATTGTCTTCAGTCTGTCCGAGTTCTAACACTCGCAAATATACTCGAATCTTCTTGAAATTTTGGTGTGTTTTTGACGTTAACAATAGCACGATCGCTATTGAAAATAAAGTGTGTAGAATTTATAGTTCATCTACAGGGACAGTCAAAAATATCCCGATGCATTACGCTCAATGAGAAAATTTGCTTCAAGTTTATTTTAATGATGTTGGCCATTTCAAATATAATGAAATTGATATGCATTTATGAAGTGCATTTAACTACGCATTCTAGACAATATGGAGTCCAAAGAACTTATTATTCATTTATAGGCAAAAGAATTCCTTTACATAATAGTGCCAAGGGATAAGCAGTTTGTAGCGTATTTTAGTTCTCTTATACTACATCAAATAGAATGAAATTGATATACAACATTACCGAGGCTTACTACAAAATACTCGTTGTATAACATGATATGCATAGCATTTATCGTTCATTTACAGAGAAACACAAAAAATTCGAATACAGTACTGTATCTTTCTATTAGCGATAATTGTTGTAAGTGTGATTTTGATGACATGCGTTTTTAAGTTTAATTAAACCTTTGCTAACAATGCGGTGTGTATAACTGATATAGATCATATGCAAGGCTACACAAAAGAGTTTGTAAGCTTTGTGGGGTATCAGCGTGAATGGCTTAAAACAGGCTTTTATGCTCTTTCAAGCAGAACTGTATTTAGTATACTAAGATATGTTTGTATAATATAAATAAAACCATATACTGGGCCACGCAAAGAACTGAATACATGACCTCCCAGGGATAATAATGTGTGGAAGTATCATTTCAGTAGTTTTAACCACGTTTTAGCCTTAATTAATTTTTAGCTTAATATGTGCGGCATATAAAAATCTATTGGTAATATACAGGGCTGAACAAAATAATTCAAGTATGTTTCCATATAGGATTAGAAATTGCTGAAGGTAAATTTTCAACCTGTTATGCATTTTCTTACTATACTAAGTTTTATCATACTATGTATAGAATGATATACAAATCTTTAGATTAAATACAGGACTGCGCAAAAGAATTCAACTACTTTTTCAGTTAGGGACCATAATCTGGTTTTCAAAAGTATTATGCCTTTTCTAAAATGTTTACTTTTTTTTTTACAATATTAAGCAGCTCAATTTCGTTGAAGAATTCTGCAAGTCATGGGAAATGCTTTTATAATCTATTCTTCATGCAAGATTTTTCATTCTTGTTTCTTATGGAAAGTAAAGTTAAAACTACCAAATTATCTAGTAGTGGGCCTTTCAAATTTTTTGTTTAACCATCGTAGTCTAGACTGCGGGCAGAGACAAAATTATTACGTCATCCTTCAAAATGAAATTATGATGTAGGACAAGATTATTAACAGAACATGAATGACTGATCTGTCGATGCATATCTTATTGTGATATCAGTAGTAGGGAGCGCCAAATCGTCATTTTAGTGTTACTATCATGTCGTCGAGTTTCGGGATGAAATTTTAATATGTTACATGTCTCGACTAGTACAATGCAAATATTTCAGTTTATCTTGGGATTTCGTGGTTAGATATTTGCAGAACGCGGCACCCATTTTCCATTTTCGCGTTACTATCTCGTAATCGAGTTTCGAAATGTAATTTTAATAAGTTGCATATCTCGAATAGTACATTACAAATATTACAATCTGTCTCGTAGTATCTTTTAACAATACGAGCAGAATCAGAAGCCAATTCTTATTTAAGGGAAAATATGGTTTCTTGGTCAGTTGTTTTCCCCTATTTGATATTTTAAATACATGTGAAAAAGCAATCGTTTGTTATTCTTGTTATTTTAGTAGTTACATTATTATTACAGATTTGTGATTTTATAGTAACAGTCGTTTTGATATAATTATGCGATTTTATAAAAAAAAAATTCTTGTTTTTTGTTATCTTTTTTGTGTGATGAACTCATGGACGCATAGCGTTCATCAAAACTAAAACTAATCACTGGATGCAGCAACTTCATCGTGCAACAGTCTCAAAAACGCCCTAAATTCGCGAAATCCGCGATCATAAACGAACGAAATTCGTTAACGCCGCAATCAGTAACGAACGTATGAACGCATAGCACTCATGAAGACCGAAGAAAAACATTACTGGATGCAGCAAACTTGCGCAGCTGCCTCTAAAATGCAGTAATTCGCGAAAGCCACGATCACGAACGAACGAAATTCCTTAACGCCACAATCAGTAACGAACGTACGAGCTAATAGTGCTCATGAAAACCGAAAAAAATCACTGGGTGCAGCAACCTCGTCGTGCAGCAGTCTCTAAAACGCAGTAATTCACGAAAGCTACGATCAAGAACAAATGAAATTCGTTAACGCCGCAATCCGTAACAACGTATGAATCCATAATGTTCATGAAAACCGAAAAAAATGCATCACTGGGTGCAGAACCCTCGTCGTGCAGCAGTCTCTAAAACGCAGTAATTCGCGAAAGCCGCAATCACAAACGAACGAATTGCGTTAACGCCGTAATCATTAACGAACGTATGAGCTAATAGCGTCATGAAAACAGAAAAAAAAATCACTGGGTGCAGCAACCTCGTCATGCAGCTGTCTCAAAAACGCAGTAATTAGCGAAAGCCGCAATCACAAACGAACGAAATTCGTTAACGCCGCAAAAACTAAGGAACGAATAAGCGCATAGCACTCATAAAAAATGCACTGGATGCAGCAGTCTCAAAAATGTACTAAATTCGCGAAATTCGCGTTCACAAACGAACGAAATTCGTGAACGTTGCAGTCACTGACAAACGTATGAGCGCAAATCAATTTCATTTAACTTGTGCATGAATGATATTTATTTAAGTCTTATAGAATGATATTTATTTAAGTCTTATAGAATGATATTTATTTAAGTTTTATTTAAGCCTTATTAAAGTCCTATTTATTTAAGTCTTAAGATATATTTTAATTTTTTTTTCTCAATTTTTATTTGTAAAAACTATGAAGTCTAAAAAGGCAACACTAAAGTAAATAATAATGACATCGTTTGAGCCAGTGCAAAGTGCAAGGGAATTTCTTGGATGCATTTGTGATAAGAGCCGTTGTGAGGGCCGCGATTTAGACGTTATTTTATTACCCAACAGGTGGGTAATAACGCCTAATAGCATTGGCCAAGAAATCACGACACTATATTTTATGAATATGCTATCTGCCAAAATAGTCTTTCTTGTATACATAATCAATAAGTTACTGTATCAAATCCTATATTTTTTGGGGAAAAAAATATAAAACTAAGTTGTAAAAATTGGTAGAATCTTAAGGTGGCGTTTTTACCCCAGGACACCTTATATATAGTGTACATAAAATGAAATGCAAGTAAAAGGTATATAAATCTCAAATTGCAAAAATCAAAGTACGGAAAAAAATAAAATTATTAAAAATAGACTTAAAAAGTGAAATGGCCTTTTAGCCAGTTGTCGACCGTGGTGGCCGATTACTGAACATGTAAGTAAATATAATACCCAATAATCGGCCACATTAAAATTAATTAATGCAAACACATTTATTTAATTTTGATACTGAAAAACATTAGTTTTTCAGTACCTGGGGTACAATTATAAGACTCTACTATTAAAAAGTTTAATAAACTTTTTAATAGTAGAGTCTTATAATTTTAGAAAATAATAAAAAATAAATTAATACTACTCTTTTAAAAATTTTGTCATCGGTTAACAAAAAAATAGCAAAAACGGTTATTTGACCACAAACAAATAAAAAATGGCTGTTTACTAACGCAATAAAAATACCCACAATTCTTTGCTGATGGCTTATGACGTATAAAGGATGGCTACATAGGGGGATTGTAATATTTCATGTGAAATCAAAAATAAGCTATTCATAACGTATTTTATCTCAAAATGGCCTACTATGGGTAGTGGTCGACTACTGGTGCATTTACCCTATATACATTTAGAAAATACTACAGTAGTTTACTTATTTAAAAGTAAAAAAAAAAAAAGAAAAAGCTAATCAATCTGTAAAATAATCGTTATAAAACCATTTAATATTAAAAGCCAGATTTGTATTCTGTGTATGGTGAAATATTTCAAATATTTCTAAAATTATGAAATAGTGAAACAGTACCCCGCGCCCTAATGACGTTTCTTTAAAGGTTTAAAAATAACGCTATTTTTAATATTTCGCGGGAAAGATGAATTTAAATAATGCTTACTTGGATTCATATTTCAATAATAGTGATGTTATAGATAATGTTCTATTAGTGTTATTGTGTGTATTATCACTAAATTATGGTAATCTATTTTTAAATGGAAATTTCCGATATTCCTCCAGCATGAAATGTTGTCAAAATCCTCTATAACATTACTTTACACAACATACACAACTTTACACAACTTTACACAACATTACTTTACATAACATTAACACAGTAGTGGAAATATTATTTTCTTCTAACTGTTTGAATAACTCGACTGAAGATTTATGTTTATTATAATTGCCGTTTACATTAATTTTGATATATACTTTTTTAAAACATCGAAATTATACAAAGGTGCTATTTCCTAACTACCCTAATCAAACAGCTTGTCTAGAAATATGTCTTGCAATTGTTCAAATGTAAAGTATTTGAAAGTATGTGAAGTATATCTACAGATAGTATTACAAAAATACTTTTGTCACTTATTATTTACGTAACTTTTCTTTTTGTTATTTCGTCAAAATAATTCTGCTCTTAGATATTTTATTTTGAACATAATCCGACATCTATAAAAACATCTATAAATATTTGAACATCTATAAAAATATTTGAACATTGTTTTTTTCGTAAAAATTCGTTGTTTTATAAGTTGTTAAGAAAAGATGACGCAAAAGAACATATTTTTAATGTTAATTAAAAACGAGAAGACATACAAAAAATTCCATGTAAAAGTTCATCTTTAATGATGAAATGGCAGTTTCTTAGAAAAAAAAAATATGTATATATATATATTTATATAAGAGCTTCTCTTCAAGACAATTATCGTATTAAGTTTTTCCTTTTTAAATTCCTGAAGTATTTAATTACCGTAATTTTCGGGGTATAATCCGCGGATCAAACAAGTACGTTCGACACAGAAATTTTATTTGATAAGGTGCTGCTCCCTCTGTCCCGAATTAGTTGCTACATTTGATTACTTTTGTACTGATTATTGATACTGATGATTTTATGATTTTGTTTGAACATTTTTCCGAGTTTTCAAGGTGCTATGCTATCAATAAACAACATTTTCTTACCAAGCATTCATTCCGTCTTTCCTTAAATAATTACCAAATTACTTTAAAAAATCCAAGGTTCGCAATCTCTTAAGCCACGTCCCATTTTGTAAGGATACTTCCACCAGAAATCCCGTAAAACTACCTTCTAGCTAATGAATCATTAATTCTTTAGGAGGAAAATGATCTTTATGGTATACTGGTGGTAGAGTCCTTACAAAATGGTGTCGATCTACTAAACTGCATCGGAATTTATTTATGACTCCACCCACATGAAATGTTGCAACTAATTTCGGATAAAATTTTCGACCTAAATGTCGCAACTAATTTGGGACAGTGGGAGTACATCAATATCACAGTACATACTTAACTTCAATTACTAAATAAAAATTCTGGGTCCAAACATGATTCTTTGATCTGCGGATTATATGCCGGAATTTATGGTACAATACATTTTGTTCAAATTTCTCTTAATTTTGATAAAATTTTACAGTTTTATCTTATTTTTGTTTCCAAGATCTGAGATCAATGTTAGTCAGGATAAAGCATAAAAACAGAAAATTAACCATAAATACACTTACTTAGTTTGCACATTTTTTACAGAGATATTGCATAAAGTAGTAATGCTATTACTTATGCAGTGTTCATCGCAAAACGTTCAACTCACTGTGAAGGAAAAAAAAATATATATATATAATTTTTACAGAAAAAGAATTGTATTTTTTACCGAAGAAAACTCTCTTAAAGAAAAAAAAATGTTTTTCTGGAGAGAAAAAAAAAAAAAAAAAAACAGAATTTCGTAATTTTTACAGAAAAAATCTATATTTTTTACAGAAAAAAACCCCGACTTAATGAAAAATCACATATAGTTTCCTTAAATTAATCTGTTTTCCACTGCCTTAAAATTGACAGTCAATTTGAGAGACTTTTACAGTGTATCCGTTCTAATATAAAAATTTAAAATACACAGTTACAAACAAACAAATTAAATAAGATGTATAGTGAATAAAAACATTCTGTACTTTTTTCAGATTTTTCTGAGTATGTCCGCATGGAGACTTTCCTTGTAAGAACAGATATAAAGTTGACCAACTCCTGATTGATCACAAACAAAAATAGAGCCAACATAGAATTTTTTAATAGTAAGTATCCTACTAATTAAGTTTGTGCTATTCCGCCCGCTCAATTTCATGTCTATTTAATCAATAAAAAACTAAATACAGAAAAAAACGAATAATACGAAAGAATTGTGAATAAAGTCTTCCATTAATACGTATAACCACATTTTTCTATTTAGTTAAAGCGGCTAATTAACGTTTTACGGAAACTAATTTTATGTAATGATTAACGGTTACACTAAGTAAAGAGCGGAACGATAAATCAAAATTAATTGTTTCAAGTATATTTCGTACTTTAGCTGTTCGAATTTCCCAGTATCGTCTAAACACAGTCATTATTAAAATACTTTTTTAGACGCAAACTCTATGTAGCTATTATTTAGTAAATAAAGTGTAAGCAAAAATACAAATAAAAATAAATTTTTAGCTTTTGTGCTATCTGTTATTATTAACAGAACTGTTGATTTATAAAGAATCAGACAAAATTAGACGTCTTCCATTTTTAATTGAGAATATTTGTATTGCAGATTTTGTATTATGTTTATGACAATTGTACATAAAATGATAAGATACATGCAAAATACAAAACTTAAAAAAATGTCTAAGATTTAGTTCAATTTCATTTGAACAGAATCTAATTTTTTTAGGGTGTTTTAAGTATCATATTGTATAATTTTTACTTTTATTTTTTAATCTTCTATTGGCTTAACTAATTTGTTACAAAAATTAAACATTAAATGTAGAACTAATTGAATAAAATATCTTAATATCTGTCCCTTCTCGGGCTTAAGCAATGTAGGATTTTTTTTTCTTTTTTAATTTGTTCTTCAAATTATGTTTTTCTCTAGTATGTCAAGTTTTTTATAACTACTGCATTCAGACGAACACATTTCAAAATTAATAGAGGGTATCATCACCAGACTTTGATGAAAGCGGTATTGCATCACAATGTGTGATGCAATTTACCAATGTATAATTCAAAATATTCCACCATTGTAATAATGCATAATGCAGGTTGCTGTAGTTTGGGCAAAAGCTTCCAATCTTAACGTAAAAAATCTATAATCAAAATATAAAAAATTAACTTCACTTAAATTTAGATACACTATTTCCCACCCAGGAACGCTATGAATGCAAAAATAAATTCTGTTAAATTCTTACTGATAATATTTAGCAATATTATAGCTGTCATGCTGTAAAAAATAAAAAATAAAAGCTTTACTTAAATTTTGTTACCTTATTCTCTCCAAAGGGGTGATGTAAATGCAGCTGATATTCAAAATATTAGAATAATTACTTTTTTTTTACAAATTGAAAATATTGTTTGGTAATTTAATTTATTTTATATGCAGATATACAAACGATATTTTTATTAAGAACTTATTGTTGAATAAACTTATTTATTATCTTAATATTAATATCATTTTTGAAAAGATTAATTGAAAAAAATTATTTTGAAAAGTCAAAATATTAGAATATTTATTGAAATGGCTCGAAATGTTAGAATATTTTACTTTAATTGTCCTTTAATTATCACCAGTTCATAACTGATGGCATCATTGATTAAATTCAGACGATTTTATTTAAAATCAGTATTCTTTTTGCAGTTTCTTTGCTTTTGTCTTAAAATGGGTCGTGTGAGTGATATTCCTGAATCTATTAAACTTCGTACGGTTGATTTGTATCGGCACGGTAAAAATCAATGTTGTATGGCGAATTATTTACATTGTTCGCAATCGAGCGTTTGTAAAATACTAACACAATATTCAAAAAATGTAAAATTTCAAAATAATCGCCAAAATGGCGGCCGAAAACCAAAAACATCTTCTAGACATGACAGGAAACTGGAGCGCATAGTTAAGAAAAGCAGTTTTAAAAGTGAGCGATTCTTGTACCGAAAATGGAAAGAAGAAGGAGTTGAAGTTTCTGATCGACAACATTAAAACCTCTCCATAAATTGAAGTTTGAATCTCGTGTAATGAAAACAAAACCTCTCATGACTGAAAAACAAAAGCGTATAAGATTGAATTCGTGTAAATCAAGACGTTTATGGAACGAAGAAGATTGAAAAAAGTGTATTATTTATTGATGAAAGTATGTTTTGTGTTTCATATGGAAATCAAGGTGTTCGAGTTTGGAGAATTAAGCAAGAAGCATTTGATAAAGATTGCCTTAAACGTTCCGTAAAATTTGCTGCTAGTATCATGGTTTGAGGTTGCATGAGTGCTAAAGGACCTGAAAAGTTATGCATCGTCTATGAAAGGGTTAACTCTCAGATATATCAAGAAATTTTGGATTATTACATGATTTCATCATCAGAATATTTATTTAAAGATGATTTTATCTTTCAACAAGATTTAGCGTCACCTCATTCCTCGGTGTCAACTAAGAATTGGTTTCGCCAACGTAATATTAAGGTACTTCCTTGACCAACAAACTCACCAGACCTTAATCCCATCGGAAACGTATGGTGTATAATGAAGAAAAAATTCCAAGAAAATCCTCTTTCAAGTAAAACTGAGTTAGTGGCGCTTATAATGTCTATTTGGGCAAATATTGATAGAAATGTTTGTAAACATCTGGTATACAGTATGCAAGATCGATTGTACGCTGTTATGAAAGCTAAAGGGGATGCAACAAAATATTAACTATCATTTACTTCATATTCATAAGTTAATATTGTTGCGTAAAATAAAATATTCTAATATTTTGAACCAATCTAAATTATATTCTAATATTTTGATGTGTTTCAGAAAGCTGTGTACCTAATTTATTGTACTGTGCTTTATATTTTGAAAATGTTAAAATCTTATCTAAACATTCCAGATTTTTAATTTATAAGAAATTTAATTGCATTTACTTAGTATCAAAAATAAATAAATAAATAATTTTTTCTTATTACTTTTTCTCAATTATTCTAATATTTTGAATATGAGCTGTACATCAGAGATTTATTACCTAAGTTTAACTTGGGGTATAAATAGTTCTCATCTCGAAAAAAAATATACATTTTAAAATTTAAGTTATGTAATTCCTCACTAAGCTCGCTACTTAATAAATATATTTATAATAAATATACTTAAAAATAGCTATCCATTTGAAACTTTTTACTAAAACATAAACTTGACGAAAGCAAAAACCTATTCTGAAAATATCCTTTTTATTTCCACTATGACGCCATATTCACCTTTTTAATTCTTGAAAAGAAAAACTAGTTCAATTTAATATTTCACGCGGAAATCTTTCAACTGAAAATAAATAAATTATTATTACGATTTTGCATATTTTTTCAACAATGAAAAAAAAAAATTTTACATTTTCTATGAAAAATGTCCGTTGATTCTGAATGAAAAAAGCGAAATTTGGAATTATTAAGAAAAATATTTGAATATTGAAAAAAAAATTGTCCCATGTTTCTTTCTGGGTTATAATTCACCCATATGCAAAGGCATTTTACCATTCGTTTATACCCTGACGTCAGGCAAATGTTTTTACACTTTAAATTTATAATATCGTTAGAATTAGTAAAGAAAAAAAAAATGAGTGGCACCAGGGACAAAAAAGTGGGAAAAAAATGAAAAAGTTATGATCTCCATAGGCTTTTCTATGTTAAATTAACATTGAGAAGTGACACTGGAAATAAATAAGTATTGCACTGCCGCGCAATACTTAAATATATTAGGTCGTACAATTTGATAAATTGCTTTGTGTAATGCATACAAAATGTGTTTTAACAGATTGAATAACTTTATCAAATATCCAACTCATATTCACGTAACTAATATTCACGTATATAAAATTCATGGTGCGTAAACTGACCTCTTTCATTTTAGACAAAAAATAGAGTGTTCCTATTCGTTTATATTACTTATTTATCTGATTTATTTATTTATTTATTTATAACATTGTTTGACTCGTTGTTAAGAATTTTCCAAACAGTTATTAAAATTAAAAGTTATATTATCATTCATAATACTTTTAATTACTGAACTGTTCGATTTCGGTCCAGAGCTGGCGACTATTTGTATTTGCAACCGTACAGCAATTAACAAAAAAAGATCTTTTATATAGATTTTTCTGAAAATAAATCCTAACATTAATTTTTAAAAAAGTTGTAGAAATAGAAATAAAATATGTTCCACCTGGACCTACATATCTCAACCCGTAATAAATGGGCTAGTGTTTTTCTTAGTAAAATCAGCATGGTTGGTCTGTTACTAGGGACATGAAAAATGAACCTGTTATTTTAGAATTCACCATTGAAACTGCTCTCAGTCTAAATTTTAATTTATTTGATTTGCATGTCGCAGAAAAAGGCCCGCTATGAATTTCCAAACTGTACAAAAGAGTAACAAATCTATCCACTAGACAGATATTTTTTCTGCACATGAAGTAACAAATAATATGTTATAATATGTATTATAATAGGATATAATAGATTTCCAGTATTTAAAAATAAAACTTTTTGTCTAAATTCTAAGTTTATTTTACCTCTAAACTAAATTGCTGTATTTACTCAGATAAGTAAAGTATATTAAATCTATAAAAGAAATTAGGTTTCTCCAAATTGTACCTTTCTTTCTCTACCAACTACATAAAGAAAGTTTAATGTGGCCAATATATATGTTAAACGTCACAGCCAACTAATCTAGCAAGCGGCGGTACCCCATAGATATCGCCTGCGTTTCTCTCTGCTTTGGTCAGCCTACCTTATCACTAAATGGTAGAAAACATGCATCGCGTGACAAACAAGAGAGTTGGAAGTATCGCAATCTGATTCTTTTGTGTACATACATAATACAATGTTGCACTGATATGGCACAACAATGTCTTTAATTACAATTATAAAATAAAAAATACATAAAGAAGAATAAAAAAAATATATTAAACATATTTGTTGCGTATTATATGAAAATTGCTTAAATCCAATTTCATAACAAAAGCCATTTCATAATCACAACATATGCATTCATAACACACAAATTACGCAACTGAAACTTTCAAATTATTTAACATAAAAAAAAAACATTCTATATTCTCATGAAATTATCCTGAAATATGGGTGTTGTTCGCAGCGACTTATTGAAAATGATTGTTTGAATTACTGCGTGAAAATATATGTGGGAATTACTGCGTGCGTTTGCATCTTACTTTTTAGAACTAAATTATTTTTAGTAGTGCCTAGCTGTAAAAACGTTAATTGTCTGAATAAAATACAGTGATGATCTTTTCTAATTCCGTCATGATGACGCTTTTTTTCGTCCAGTTTCTCTCAAACATTAAAACCGATCAAATATGGGTAAGTCTCCAGAAGAATTGAGAGCTTCGACCGGTGCGTGTAGTCACAGTTTCATTTTTAACACGTTCACGCCGGCGTGCACCACCGGTGGGTCACGATTGACTGTCCCATCGGGCGGCGTGCATCACAGGTGGGTCACGCGTGACTGTCGCATCAAGCGGCGTGCATCACCGGTGGGTCACATTCTACTGTTAAATAGAAGACGTGCACTACAGGTGGGTCACACTCGACTATGCCATAGACGGAGTGCAATACAGGTGGGTCACACTTGAATATTCGAAAATTCAGTAGTAAAAACAATTCAATATTATAAACCTTATACATTTACGACCGGAAACGATAATTCTCGTCTTCATTCAAAAGATATCTTTGACTAAGGGCGTGGCTTCTACCTCACAGAAAATGCATTTATATCATGTTGTCCATATTTCTTTAGATTTTAAGGCATTTTATATTAAATTCGTACATATGCAGTCAATAAAATCATGTCTCTAAGTAATTTGCTCACTCCTTACGTACTTTCAGACATTCAGAATCAACTCTGCTTGTTATATTCAAGTTCAATTTAATAAACATGAGAGGGGCGTGTCTTTACCTACAGTGTCTGAATAATCGAAAGTACCGCACCGCCAGATGAAGAAAAGCATTAACTAGAGTGCCGCCTCACAGCGAGAAACATGAATATAGCCGCCGGCGTGAACGTGTTAAGCAGTTTTTGTATTCTTATTCATTTTTTTTTCGTTACTTTTTTCACAAGTAAAATCTTTATAGTCCGCGAGCCAGCAACAGATTTTGATGACCAAGTTCCTCTCGGCCGATCATTTGTAAAATGCTTCAGAGAGATGTATCATGAAGCTCCGTGAACGTCACCTGCGGTTCCGTGGGTGGGTTGAGCAGCGGTAGCCTACCAAACATGTAAAAAAAGAAAAAAAAATAGTTATTTCCTCCCGGTTGAAAATTTGTCAAATTATAGCTAACCCAATATCTCGAAGAAAAAAAAAGTCAGCTGATTATAGAGTGGTGGGTTATTCGTCAGCTGGTCACGCAAACATGAGAAAAATATACAGTGTGCAAAGGAAAGTCTCTTTAACCATAAAATACTTGCGAACGGAGATAGCTACAGCTATGGAAGTGAGGTAACGGTATAGTAAAGTGACTACGCCCAATTTAATGCAAACGACGGCAGCGACCCCTAGTGGCGAAATTTGGATGATAGCTACTGAAAATCGTAAACGAAAAGAAATAGAGCAAAACTTCCAATTAGAAACTTTTAGAGCATCAATTAATTAGTACTAAACGACATTTGGTTCACACGGATAAGATAAATCGTCGCCTGTATACCCAAAAATGTCCAAAATTGATGTACTCTATTTCGTGTAAACGTTTGAAGGGAATAGCCAGAAGTATGAAGAAATACGCACAATTTATGGTATAAATATGTGCTTATCTCAAAATATTTTGATAACATCACATAATAAACAAAAAAGTCAAACTTACTCACAGTGATAAAAAGTTAATATTCAATATGTTCGAAATGTTCGCCATTGGTCACGATACACATTTGTAGTCTTGAGAGTAATTCTACATGCCACATTTCTCAGCATGGAACGTCTAATGCTAGTCTCTTCAATACGACGACATAGATTTAACCCTTTCAAGAGCCGTGGCTAGACGGTCTAACCCCCTAATTTTAATTCCAAAACTGACAAATGGCAGCAAGAATAAATTTTCACTTTTCTAGTGAAAATTAGCGGGTTTTTATTTACTAAGAAATTCGTTTGAATATTCTGGTGTCAGTAAATTACTTCATCAGTTTACGAACAGAATTTTTCTGCCCCTGAAAGGGTTAATCTAAATTTTTAAATACATTGGAAATTAAATTTTTGCAGACATTACAGCACAATACAACGTCACAATCTGAAATTGTGCACTGCTACATTTACGGGATGTGAATATACAAAGTAGAATCGTCGCTCATCGATTTCGGACATTTTTCTGTATACAGGCGACGGTTTATCTTATCCGTGTGAACCAAATGTCGTTTAGTACTAATTAAGTGATCCCCTAAAACTTTCTAATTGGAAGTTTGATCTATTTCTTTTCATTTACGGTTTTCAGTATCTATCTTCCAAATTTCGCCACTAGGGGACGCTTCCGTCGTTTGCATTAAGTAGGGCGTAATCACTTTACTATACCGTTACTTCACTTCCATAGCTGTACCTCTCTCCGTTCGCAAGTATTTTATGGTTAAAGGGACTTTCCTTTGCACACTGTATTTTTTTTTTCACGTTCGTGTGACCAACTGACTAATAACCCACCACTCTATAATCAGCTGACTTTTATTTTTCTTCAAGATATTGGGTTATCTATAATTTGACAAATTTTCAGCCGGGAGGAAATGATTAATTTTCTTTGCTCATTTTAAATGACTTTTTTTCTTTTTTTACATGTTTGGGAGGTTACCGCTGCTCAAACCACCCCCGGAACCGCAGCTGACGTTCACGGAACTTCATGATACAACTCTCTGAAGCATTTTACAAATTATCGGCCGAGAGGAAATAACTGACGAAATTTGCACCTGGCTCGGGACTATTATATATTATTATAAATGCGAAAATGTGTCTGAAAGTTTTAATGAAGTCAACGCCAAAACGGATGAATTAATTCCTTTGTATCTTTGCATATAGATGTATTATAAACATGAAATGAACATAGGCTGAGCTTTATTTATTTTATTCAAATAGTTTCTGTAATAATTCAAAATTTCCTTATTTTTTTCATATAGAATTAATTGAGAAATTTCCAATAAAGCTTAACCATCTTTCTTTTTTCGCTGTCAAAAAATGAAAACCCGGAATAATAATTTCTCTTGAATAATTATTCTTCAATTGAAAGGATTTCACGTGAAAAAGAGAAAGCGAAATAGAAAAATTAAGAATAAAAAAAATATATATAAATTTGATGTCATATTGGAAATAAAACATAAACTTTCAAGTATTTCTAATAAAGAAAGGTGCATAGATTTTGAAAAAGTACGTAAACGAGAAGAATATGACCTCATAAATGGAAAATAAAACAAGTATCCTTTGATGGTTAAATAAAATGGAATTGAGTTATGATATCAATTCTTATTACTTAAAGAAAATATATTCAATGCTTATCGTCAGCGCACGGTAGACATAAAGAGTTAATTATTATTTTAAATCTGAAATAAATTAAATAAGAAAGATTAAAAAGAAAATTGATAGTAAATGTGAATAATATGCACCGCAATCTTATCCATGTCGTAAATGACGTAACGATTAGAGAAAAATATTTTTTTCAATCTAGATTTAGGTAGATTCTAGTTAGATTTAGTTAGATCTAGATCTATTATTATATAACTAGATCTATTTAGATCTAGTTAGATTTTTTTTTTTACTTTTTAAGTAAAAAAATCTAACTCGACTGCCTAAAAAAAAGGATTTTTTGACGAATGCTAATTCTAAAAACCATTCATTTTAGAAAATAACAAAAAATATTGCTTTATTTTTTAAAAGAAAATTGCATTTTCGGTCATAAAACACGAACATTTAATATGATTGCGCCAAAATAATATAATTTGTCACTTATCAAAATAATTTTTTTTCATAATAGATTTTTGAAGTCATATAGGATGTAGTTAGTGTATTTATATACAAATTTCAGAAAAATACCACCTAAAATACAGTTTTGCAGTAGAATTCTGCCAGCATTGATTTTTCGTATTATGAAGAGAGATAGATTCGTCGATATTCCCGATTTTACTTGGCCCTCCTTTTTTTCACTGATTGCTATTTCATTTCCGCGATTGCTTATAATATCCGGCACAAAATTTCCTTTGCTTGACTAAATTACGCAAAGGCATAAATAACATGTATCGCATTGTCTCCTAGGAAATAAAGATTGGGTTAATATTATACATTTTAAATTATCGTGAGTGAAATCCTTTACTTCATTAATACATGTATTTTTTTTAATGCTACGTGAAAGACATCACGGGGAACAGCTAGTCTATCTATGCTAATATTATAAAGAAATGCAATTTATTTGTTTGTAGGAGGTAATCTCTGAAACTACTGAAGCGATTTCAAAAGTAATGGTATCAAAATAACGGTATTAGTCCCTGTTCGAACATAGGCTATATCTTACGTCGATGCGACTACCCCAAAAGGGGTGCGGGTGCAAAAGACGTTCTAAAAATGTGAATTTTGTGTTACTTAAGGGCCTATAAACATAAAATTTGGAGTGGTAGTTTCTTATATTATATAAATGATCTTTATGAACATTTCCTAAAAAAATCGAAATTTAAAAGGAGTGAAAATGTACGAAAATCGTTCTAAAAATTTCTAAGGAATTCTAAGGATTTCTGGCGATTTCTAAAGAATCTCAGAAAGTACAGAGACCATTTAAAAAATAATGGTGTGAAAATGATGGTGACAGCCTTTGCTCCAAGATAGGCTATATTTTTCGTCTGTGCCACTACCCCTAAAAGGTTGCAGGAGCTAACAACTTTGTAAAAGTGCGATTTTTGTTTTACTAAAGGTCCTACATACATGACATTTGGCATGGTAGTTACCTATCTATCTGTACAAATACACTGGTCTCCAAAAGTTAAGGTACAGGGACAGGATGCTTTCGATTGCATACATTTTGTTGAATATATACCAACATTATTGGCGAATTGTTCTAGAAATCTAGGATGTAAAGAACATGTTTGATTTTATATTTCTCGGTGAAGATATATCTGAGGGTACTGTTAGGGGGCTAATAATAAATTTACTAATAAAATAATATTTGCGATCACATATGTAACAGAAAAGGCTGGAAATGGTTCGTCACTGTGGTAAATGACTATTTGGGTCCTGTTCAATGTCTGTATGCATTTGTGTAAGCATAGCACGCATATTCCTGAAAATGTTAACGTTTTTGTGCAAAATTCAAATGTTTTTTGTTTATTGCATACAGAGTTTTCAACTAAATTTAACACATCTTTCCAAAAACTTGCCAAAGAATAGTAGCAACAGTATACTGCAATTAAAACATGAATATATTGAACATTTGATGATGTATGGGCATTTTATGAGATAATTTTTAACTGCGCATGGGCGGAAGATTTCAAAATTTTTATTCCATAATTTTGTAGTCAGTATTTTGGGGTAACTTCCATAAAAAGTCCAGTCAAATGTTGTGAAAACTTAGAAAGATATAGTGAGCTGATTGAAAAGTTGTGGAAAATTCCTTATAATAAAGCTATTTTTAGGAAGCAACTTACTATATCGACCCTATCTTTGTGAATTTTCGCAATATTTGACGGGACGTTTTATATAAGTTGCCCTAAATTCCTGACTACCAAATTATATAATAAAAATTTTAGGATCTTCCAAGCATGCGCAGTTAAAAATTATTTCATACAAATGCCCATATCTCATCAAATATTTAATATATTCAGGTTTTAATTGCAATATACTGTTGCTTCTGTTCTTTGTCAGGTTTTTGGAAAGTTGTGTTAAATTTGGTTGAAAACTCTGTATGCTATAAACAAAAAAATTTTGAATTTTTCACAAAAACGTTAACATGTTTACGAATACGAGTGCTATGCTTATAGAAATTCATGCAAATGCATACAAACGTTGAACGGGACCCAAATAGTCATTTACCACAGTGACAAGCCATTTCCACCATTTTCTGTTACATAGGTGATCGCAAATGTTATTTTATTATTAAATTTATTATTAGCCCCCTAATCGTACCCCCGGATAAATCTTCACCGAGAAATATAAAATCAAACATGCTCTTTACATCCTAGAAGTTCAAGAACAATTCGCCAATAATGTTGGTAGATATTCGACAAAACGTGTGCAATTGAGAGCAGCCAGTCCCTGTATCTTAACTTTTGGAGGCCAGTGTTTCTTAAAGAAGTTAATAAAGAAGTTTCTTTGTTTGTAGGAGGTAATTTCTGAAACTACTGAACCGATTTCAAAAGTAATGGTATCAAAATGACGGTGTGTGTCCCTGTTCAAACATAGGCTATAACTTATGTCCATGCCATTACCCAAAAGGTGTTGCAGGGGAAAAAAAAAACGTTCTAAAAATGCAATTTTTGTATTACTGAAGGGTTTAGAAACAAGAAATTTGGAATGGTAGTCACTTATAAATGATGTCTAAAAACATTTCTGAAAATATCGAAATCTAAAAGGAATAATTATACGCAAAAGTGCTCTAAAAACCGTTCGAACTGGTGATTTCTATGCAATCTCAGGAATTACCGAACCAATTAAAACGTTGTGTTAAAAGGATGGTGACAGATCTTGCTACAAGATATACTATATTTTATGCCTGTGCAACTACCCTAAATGGTTGCAGGAGCAAAAAACGTTCTAAATTGCTATTTCTGTGATACTGAAGAGTCTAGAAACTTGAAATATGACATTGTAGTTACTTATAAAATATAAATGCCTTCTAAGAACTGTTGAAAATAAATTCGAAATTTAAAAGGGGTGAAGCGAAGGGAAAGAGGGAAAAGCGGTCTAAAAAATTTCCAAATTATGATTTCTATACAATCTCAAGGAATAATAAACCGATTGGAAATACAATGGTTGCGAAACAATGGTGACAGTCTCTGATTTCGCACAGGCTACATTTTATGCCGGTGCCAGAACTACCAGAGGTTGGCAGGAACAACAAACATTATAAAAAAGCCTTTAAAAACTTTCTAAATTACGCTTTCTATGGAATATTGGGAAATACCAAACAGATTACTAAAGTTAATGTTGGCTAATTAATGGTGACAGTCTCTATTTCAAGATAGGCATTTTATGTTGGTGCCACTACCACCAAAGTGGTGGTAGACCGTTAGACAAGAAGCTTGGGATTTGACATGATGTTTAATTTTATGATGAAAATGCGTACTAAGAACGGTTTCTAAAAAATTCAAAACATCCCATGAATACTGAATTGAGCATACAAGCTTCAAAATACTTTCTGCATTATCACTTATTTAGAATTAGTTTTAGTTCTTCTTATTAATTTTCGCCTCATTTCTGCCTAATGCAGTGTTATTCTAATAACCAAGTTTAGTCAAACTGTGGCTTAATTAGTAATTTTTGAATTATTACTAAAAGTATAATTTCTCCTAATAAAAATTAGATATACAAATATCTCTTGGCATATTTCAACTATTACACGAGCAAAGCCGCGGGTTTTTGCTAGTAATATTATAAATGCGAATGTGTGTCTAAATGTTTGAATGAAGTCGACATCAAAACGGATGAATCAATGTCTTTGTATATTTGCCTATACATAGATAATAGCCCGGAAATGAACATGGGCAATTTTTTATTATAGTTTTATTAAAATTTCAAAATTTCCTTATTTTTATAGTGAGTTCAATTGACTTTTTAAAACATTTAAGTATTCTTCTTTTCGGTTGCCAAAAAATAGAAACCCACAATAATTACTTCTCCCCAATAATTAATTTTCAATTGAATAATTTTCACGTGAAAAAGGAAAATGGAATATAAAAAAAAAACAATAAATACTAGATGCTTTCAGTATGACGTCAATCATAACGTTTTACTTTGAACCTGACTGCAAACAAGACGTTGCCACGTTTTCAATTTCATCTGTATATTATAGTTATAATTTATAGCTACATCTAACAGCTAAGTTTTTGAATACTTTATAAGCAATGGTAACATTTTGTAGGATGTATATTAAATAAGAAATGAAACATAGCAACCTGGTTGTTTAGAGTCAGTTTCCAAGCAAAACGCCATGATTGACATACGACTGAAAGCGTCTTATAAAAAAAAGTGAATGTGTCATCATATTGGAAATAAAAGGGAATTTTTCTAGTATTCCTTAATAATACAAGATGCATAAATATGGATAAGTATGTAAAGCAGTCGAATATGACCCATATATGTAAAATAAAACGGATATGCTTTGATTTTGAAAGAAAATGCTTTTGGGTTATGGCGTTCAGTCTGGGATTTCGGTGCATCGCAATCTTAAATCTTGCGCTCGATCGTAGGATAGGCGTTCCTGCGTTCGATCGTAACTTTGTATTGCGGTGCCTGTAAAACCTCGTGCTTCGGCTAAGTCCTCTTGCAGTCAGCCAATGATAGGCCGCTGTTACATTTGTAGTGGTTGTGCGCGCATAACGGCTAATGTAAAGATTTTTATTTTTAATTGAAAATTGAAAAAAATGTTAAAAAACTATGAAAAGAAAATGGATTTTAAATATCAATAACATACACCTAAAAATAATCCATGTGGAGAATCCCGGTATGATTAGTGGAAAAAAAAATATTCTCAAATTCTAAAAACGTAGGTCGATTACCTGAAAAAAAAAATATTTTTTTTGATAAGTGTTCATTCTTAAAGCCGTTCATTTCAGAAACTATGAAAAAAATACTTTATTAAAAAAAGGAAATACGCAATTTCGTTCAGAAAACCTAAAGATGAACATCTGTATTGAAATTTGGCTCAGAAGCTGGGAGTATATTGGAGCGAACGCTGCATACTCAATGGAAAGTATGCCCCGATTGGAGACACGTTTGCAAATCGTGGTTTGGCAACTGTATTTCAATTCCACATATCTTTTTGCTTGAAAAAAGTAAAAATATATTGTCATTTTTTAAAAAAGATCTTTTTGTAAGGTTTTTTAAATAGACTTTTGTAGCCTCGAGGCTAACGAATAAGAAAGGCTACCGCGGTGCTTTACGCGTATCTCTTTTTACAGACCGCAGGAGTCACGTGATGCTCGAATGCACCATTGCAGGTGTACGAAAAGATCATGACGTCACTCTAGCAGTCTGTAAAATATGATATTAGGAATGCACCGTGGTAGCCTGTCTTTTTGGATAGCCTCGTTGTAGTCTTATGTGATACAATGCATACATATACAAATTTGACATCAAATGTCATTGGCTGTAGTTTCATTTTTGCAAAAGTTTATATTATTTGGCACAAAATTTTACTTTTTTATGACTGAGTTATATCAAGAAACGTATAAATGATAAATGCCATACCATCTGCTATAAAACGTGATTTCGAGTTGGTTAATTATATTCGTTTTACGTTATCAGGAATGAAATGTTTTCTTAATCAATTCCTTAACATCCAGGACATACGTTGCGTACGGTCTGATTTTATCGTAGTCGACTACCAGACATACATCGCGTACGTTCACGTGGAATATGAAAATACAAATTTAAATTAAACGCTGGTATATGTCCATACTTGAAAAAAGCTATGTGTGTATCAAGGGGTTAATATATTTATCTTTCTTTTAAGGCTGTTCTCAAGTTCACTGTCCAACAAACTCGAAACTTTCTGACGCAATGACGGGCTCATTTTTAAAAGTATAGGTAATAAAAAAAAATGGCAATCCTGACTATGAAAGCGATTTGGAATCGAAATGAATTTTTCATTTTTTGATGAATAAATTACCTATCCAGTTATAAGCAATTTTGACCACGAGGTAAGACTCTTTCTCCATTCTACAACTGGTTTTTCTTCTTTCGTCCTGCAATTCGGTTAAAAATGTCCACTTTGCAGTATTTTATAAAAGATCTATTATATTTACAAAAAAAAAAAAAAAAAAAAAAAAAAAAACTGGAAACGTTTTTTGTAACATAGTTTCTGAATAACAACACTTGCCAGTTTTATGCGTTTCCGAATAAAAATGGATTAAAACTTATGTCATAAATTTTACCCTTTGTTTTTGAAAAAAAGCGTGAACCACGTTTCGGGTGACTGCTAGTAAATAATGAATGCATTAAAATAAAATGTAAAAAATGACACACTGTCAGAAAAACTCGTCAATTTATATTAAATTGTTCATCATTTTTTATCAAAAAGTTTCTGTATTCTTAGAAAACATATTTTATCCGTAAATTCGTCCCAAAAGTCTGAAAAAGAAGACGAAATTCCGTTTATTGCTAGCATACATACGCTGTATTAATACTAAAATACGAATTTATTTTAAAAATGGAAAACCAAAAATTCTATACATTAAGATTTCTAATTTAATTTAAAAAAAAAAAGTTTTCGAACTACTTTCTTCATAGCACGGAAATTATCCTGGCAGCATTGCTTCCAGTGTTTTTCCTTTAATTGTTGAATATCCGTTTATTTCTTCTCCGTTAAAAAAGGTAAAATATGCGTAAATGGAAGAAAGTGGGGGTAAAAGTAAAAGCTTCCCTTCTGGAATCGGACCAGCTATCTCAGCACTACGATACGAGTACGTTAACAATTTGACTACAATTGTACGGTGATAAAGTACTTTGAAGTAAATATGTTTGCTTCAGATTGATATGGCTCTATTAATTTTTTTTAAAAAAAGCTTTTAATTTTGAAGTTAATTTCGAGAACATTTCGTCTTTAATGAGATTGTGCCTGGGTTTTTACAATTCAGTAATATTATATTATAAAAACCAATTGGAACCGTCGAATTTCGACGAACTAAACTGTTTAGAAAGAAACTGTTAGATAAAATTTATGATAAACCTACAAAAATAATTATAATTAAAAATTCATCTTACATTGGTTTTCTAACACTTAAAACAAATAATATTTTTAACCTAAAATTACATAAATGATATTTCCACAAACTTCAACTGCTTAAATTATTGAAAAGTTAAACTGGATTAGAATACGTAATCAAGATGAATAATTATGATGAAGTTATCTATTGAGGCTCGTATGTTTGTTTTTACGGGATGAAAAATCAGTAAAAAGGATTTTGCTTAATGACATCATAAAATTTTCCCCCATAAAATCTAAACTGTACGTTATTTTCACATTTTCAAAATTTACATACGAACCACACAAGTTCACAATTTAAAAGTACCGGGTGATCCAAAAGTCAGGACGAACTTTAAAAATGCATAATTTGAAAACGAATTAAGATACAAATATACGGTTTGTACCAAACGGATGGAAAAGAGACCGGGTTTTGTGTGGAAACGAAAAATAAAATAGTTCTGTTGGCGACCAACAGATGGCGCTGTCGGATTTCTTATGTAGGATTATGCGAAGCAACAAACGATATAAAAAGGAGCAACTGCAGCAGGTAATGGTAGTCGAAGCTTGTATGCATCGGAATGCTGTCCATAGTTGAGAAAGCCCTCTTAGTTAAACTGTATTATAAGAATTCGGAAAGTGCCAATGCGGCATTGCGAGCATAGCGCTACATGAAGGGTATGCGAGATAGCGAAGAAAAAATAATGTCTTCTGCATTGAACAAAATGATGAAGAAATTTGAAGCTACAGGGTCTTTGGCGTCACGTCAAAGAATTGGACGTCACACAACAGCCGCTGCTGTTGCCACGACAGTGGAGCAGCTGGTGCAATCCATGTCGGCGGTTGCTGCACATGGGGAGTGCAGTGCTCTAGAAGTTTCGAGGCAGACAGGAGTGTCGTAAGGAAGTGTCTGGAGAGCACTGCAAATAACGTTTCAACGGTATTCCTACAAGTTGCAACATAACCAAGAACTGAAACCTCCTGACTTCGACTCTCGCCGAGATTTGCGAATTTGGTATTCAATAAGATGGAAGAGCAGCACGACTGGCTTCAAACTGTGCTTTGGACAGACGAAGCGATATTTCACATTCTCTGTTGCAGTTAATACCCACAATTGTCCAGTGTGGACCACAAAAAATCCACATGCATTTGTTCAGGTACCCTTGCAACAGCCTAAAGTGACATTCTGGTGTGGCTTCACTGCTGATTTCATAATTGGTCCATTTTTTTTCGAGGAAGTCACACAGACGGGTTTCAAAACAGTTTCTGCCACTGGTGAGCGATATGTAACACTGTTACAGAACAACATTATTCCTGAATTGCAAGCACGGCAGGCATTCCAAATACTCACCTTTATGCAAGATGGAGCACCAGCTCATATTGCTCTGTCTGTGCAACGCCTACAACTCTCAACATTTGGGAAGGATCGCATTATCAGTCGCTACTTTAATCACGCATGGCCTCTAAGATTTCCCGATCTGACACCCTGTCACTTTTGGCTGTGGGGATTCTTGAAGTCAAAAGTGTACCGCGACAAACCGACATCACTAGCAGCACTGAAAGATGCCATCCGCCAAAATGTGTGTGGCATAACGCAAGAAATGCTGATAAATGCTGTTAACGGTGTGGTGACTCGTCTCACAGCTGTACTTCTGAATGATGGACAGTATATTGAATATTTATTGTAGTACTAATTAACTGTATTTAAGCTGACTTGTAAATTGTCAACATTTTTTTCATTTGTAAATCATCTTTTGGTGCAATGAAACACTATAACGCCATCTGTTTGTCGCCAACAGAACTATTTTTTTCGTTGCCACACAAAACTCGGTCTCTTTTCCATCCGTTTGGTGCAAACCGCATCTTTGTATCTTGATACGTTTTCGAGTTATTCATTTTTAAAGTTCGTCCTGACTTTTGGATCACCCGGTATTTTAACGTGCAATAACATTATTAATGAATGTATTTCCAAACTTAAAGTCACGTTTGTCCGATACAACTTTGCATGTGAACATTTTCACAAACTGTAAGTTCTAATCTCAGTACCCGCGAATAAAAAATTCAGAAATTTGCCTTTAGTTGTCATAGTATTGGCCATATAGTAATGGTCAAATATTTAGTTTTATCAAAGAAAATAATCGTTTTTTTTTTAAATATGACATCATTTTTATTCACAGAATCATTTTGTTTAGCGTTTCAAACTCAGTATCAGCGTAATGTAAAAATATTGAAATGTAACTGATTTATAAAATAGAATGCGTGTTTTGTTCCCCCCTTTTTATGGCTGATGTCATTTTCTGTTCAAAAATTATAAAAAAAAGTTACTTTTATTTGTAACGTAAAAATTACATCAATAAGGATATAATCAATAAAAGTAAATAAACCATGACTATTTTCTCTTTACTTTTAATAGAAATGGTGTACTTCAGTTGTCACAATTACAAAATTGGTACTAAAAACTATAAAAATAAATAATATCTCAAAAATAAATTGAGATAGAGCTTTCAAACAAATTGCATTTAAAAGTACATCTTTTCCCTATATTACGGTGTAAAAATTGAAGCTGGGCGATGCTTAGAAATTTAAAAATTTGCAGAAGCGAAAATTGCAAAACCGAAATTTCATTTCAAATTTCAAAGTGTTGCCATTCGCAAAATGACGCATGCGTTACGCACGGATACATTTGTCCTTTATAATATAGATATGAATTATAAATATTTTTTAAGTAGACTGCCAGATATAAAATATGAATATTATGCTTTTATTCGAGAAGACTGTTTTTTCTTTTCTGAGTAGATCGATTTTTTCCATTTAACATTTAAATTAAACTATCTGTTAACCGTTTTCATTTAACATATATTTTAAATGCGAATGCTTTTTATAAACAACTTTATAAATTCAATTTTATTTAACTTTACTTTATATATCCAACTTTAAAAAAATATATTGTGAGTATTTTTCAATGAATAAGAAAAGAAATTGTTAACAATTATTTTAGAATGTATTAATACTAAATATTAAAACGGCAGATACAATCTCTTTAAAGACGAAATCTTCCGGAAATTAACTTCAAAATTAAAGTTCTTTTAAAGAAATTAATCAAGCCATACCCAAGTGAAACAAACATGTTTACTGCAAAGTACTTCTTCTCTGTGCGACGACAGTCCAATGGGTAACGTGCTCGTCTCGTAGTATTTAAATAACTGGTTCCATTCCAGGCCAGGAACATTTACTTTTACCCCACTTTCTTCAATTTACGCATATTGTACATCCTCTTACGGACAAAAATGAACGAATTATTCGTTAATTAAAGGCAAAACCCTGGAAGCAGTGCTGCCAGTAAAATTTTCGTGATATGAAGAAAGTATTTCTGAGAGTGCATTAACGTTGCCTTGTCAACAAAATGATAGGTAAATAATTTGACTTCTGCTTCAGTATAGAATAATAAAGTCATCGAAGAAGTTATCGAGCTCTTAAAACGCAATGTGTAATTGTCGTTGTTGTCAGTTTTATCCTTCTACATATAAAAAAAAAGTTTTGATTTGGAAATGGACCAATGAACATCTGCGTAGATATTCTGGGTTGAACCGCATCCAATTTGAATGCTTAAGCATGGCCTTTCATCGTTAATATTAAGAAAACTGTTGCATACAAAAATATGAAAATCGGTGGTATTATAGAAAAATGTTTGATAAACACGCTGATGCAGACAGTTTTCAAATCGAAGAATTATTTTAAGAGATATTTAATGCTAAAGTTGGACAAAGTCGTTCAATTAAAAAAGTTTTATTTGAGCAAAAACTATGCATGAGAATTTAATCATTTTTAGATCATTTTATACGTTATAAGTTCCCAATGCGCAGATTGCATTTATTTTTCTTATTTGACGCATTTTTTGAGGTTTTATTTCTATTTTTAATTCAAATTTTCAGCATTTCGAGAGATGTTTTTTACAAATTTTAGAAAATGTCATTAATTTAAACTGTTGCCAATAGTATAAAGAGCGAAACAAATTATCATATCAAATATTTCTTCAAATTAAAAATTTATTTACACGTGACTATTACAAACAGAAAAAAAAACTTTAAAATTAGAATTAAATGATTACATGTTAAAAGCAGGAAAATTACGTCATAAGAACCATATTTACACTTGAATTTTACGTCATATTTAAAATGCCCAAAAAATATGGTAAAAAAATTTAAATTGAAAAATATATTTGCGCGAGATATTTTGAGATAATCTTTTCAACTATTATCGTGAATTCGAAGACAGCGCAAATAATATTTCTTTTTAACAACAAAAGTATTTTTACGTGAATATTAATAAGAGAAATAAAAGTTTGGTGTAAATTATGTCAGATTTGAAACGATATATTTAAAATGAATTATTTAAAAGAACTATCTTATAGCGCTGCTAAAAAATACCGGGAGACAATGACACTGTTTACTTAATTCATTTTACATTAGCTTATTTTCAAATAACTAATGTGTTTAATTAAATACGAAAACAGCCATTGTATCTCTTAACAGCAACAGATTTGGTCTTAAAAATCCCCAATCCAAGGAAAACGAATGGAAACCCGTTTACAGAGAGATCGCTACTGTTTTTTTTTTAAATTTTAATTTAATATTTTTAAAGCCGATCAAATGCGTGCAATTAGCGTGCTTTTTGGATTTTGGTGTGCCTGAACGGGGGTTGGCGAGCGTAGCTCGTAGAGGGCAGAGCCCCCTAGTATATTAAATATTTGTCTTTATTATTATACAGGTATAATTTATAAATATTACAGCGGTGAATATAAAGAGATAAATGAATATCGATTATGACTTTTAAAAAAAAATCACCATATTTTGAAATTATAAGCATACGTTTGCGTGATAATTAACCGGTTTTTATATCGATAAATCGAAATATTGATTGCAGGGTCATGTTTCTTTTAAAATAATGACAAATTTATGATCATCATCAATCATACTTTATAAAGAATTTGATACTTTCATGAGTGCATAAGCAAATACATCTGCCTTGACTAAGAGTAAAAAGCGTAATAACTTAATTTTTTATGCAGAGAAAGTATGTAGAATTTATAGTAATTTATATTTATAGTTATTATTTTAACTTAAGTAATTTTTTTTTAGTATTTTGCAGAATTACAAAATGTACAAATATAATGTTCTTGCAATTGAAATAAAGAAATATTTCCGAACTGAAATCCCCGCCCCCCCCCCCCCCATTCTTCAACGTCAAGAAAGCTGAAAATATGCAAAGGCAAAAGAAATCATCTTTTTAAAAGTATTTTTGTTTTGTGTAAGCTATAATGCATTTCGAACAAGATAAAGTAATGTATCTATAACTCATTCTAAACTGTATTACAACTAATCGATGTAATAAATGAATTTTATAACAAGTTATTCTAATGGTACTTATAAGTACCATCAGTAGGTAAAGGGTTAAGCATGTTTTTTTCTCCAAAAAGTGCTCTTTATAATGAAAAGAAACTAACTGACCCATTTAATGCATCACTTGATAATAAGAGGAATAAAAAATGAAAACAATGTCCCATGTATCCCACGCCTGCAGGTGTTTAATTAAGTCGTGTTTGTCACCTCTATAATAGCAATACACTATTGTATATGAACATTCAGTGTGATCTTGATCAAGGTATGCATTTGAAGCCATTCATTAAAGTACGTATATTTTTTATAGTACATTATTTTGTCTATTTAAAGTGAGGTATCGTAATCATATTTTATGTAACATATCAATTTAATAGGAATTGCTGAATTTAAAAATTATTATCTATATTAATGAAATTTCAGATTATGAATACAGATTCTGAATTTGAGACATAAGTCATTAAGTCGTAATTCAAAGAAAATTTACGCTTTTTTTTTTTTTTTTTTTTTTTTTTTTTTTTGCTCCGATAAAATAATGTATTTCATTTAACTTGCAACCCATTCGTTTCGTTAACGAAAATTTACACAACCTTATTTTATTAATTTAAAATGCGATGCCTTAAATATATTTTATGTAAAATATCAACATTATATAAATCGGTGAAGTCTGAAGATTTATAATCTAAATCCAATCATCCATCTTCAATCATTATAATCATCCAATTTCAGATTATGAATACTAACTAGGAATTTCAGGCTTAACGGATTAACTCATAATCCTACGCAAATTTATAAATTTATTTTTTGCTTAAATAAAATAAAATAACTTATTTAATTTTCCTCACTTTGTTTTGATAATGAAAATTTTCAAGCTGTATTTATAAACGGTTTTATAGTAAAAGGAAATTAAAATAATGTAAATATACTTTTTACGGATGTTTTTACGCATTCAACAATGTTCATTTAAAAAAAGAATTGTCAACAGAATTTTTATATTACTTTGGAACTTGTTGTATATATTTTATTATTTATTTTATTTATTTATTTTTAGAAGTTTCATAGTCGAATGTACACATATATATATATTTCACACAATTTTCACAAAATACTCTAACATTTAAGTAGTTTAGCTGATCAAGTGCAAATGAAAAGTTATAATGAAGTTCTAGAAGCAAAGCATATTTAGTATAAAATCTTCACGCACGACTTGCTTCAAAGAAAAGCACTGCTACGCTATTTGGGAAACCTGAAAACTGCGAGAGCGCTGTTATCCATAGACGTTAAACATTTGGTTCTATTATCTATAATAATCTATACTTCTTTCTATACTAATATTATAAAGAGGTAAACATTGTTTATTTGTAGGAGGTAAGCTCTGGAACTACCTAACCTATTCCAAAAGTAATGGTATCAAAATGATGGTGTTAGTCCAACTTAGAACATAGGCTATATCCTATGCCCGTGCCACTGGCCAAAAGGGGGTGCAAGAGCAAAAAACGTTCTAAAAATGGGATTTTTGTGTTACTGAAGGACCTAGAAACATGAAATTTGGAATGGTTGTTACTTATAAGGTATTAATGATATCTAAGGACATTTCGTAAACAAATCAAAGTTAAAAAGGGGTGAAAAAGCGCAAAAAGCGTTCTAAAAAACGTTCTAAATGGCAATTTTTGCACAATATCATGAAGTACCAAACCGATTTCAAAAATAATGGTGTCATAATGATGGTGGCAACCCTTGCTCAAACATAGGCTATATTTTATGTCGGTGCCACTACCCCTAAAGGGGGTGCAGGAGCAAAAAACGTTCGAAATTGCGATTTTTGTATTACTGAAGGGTCCAGATGCATAGAATTTGGCATGGTAGTTACTTATTAGACATAAATTATTTCTAAGACCATTTCTTAAAAAATTCGAAATTTCAAAGGGGGTGAAAATGCGCAAAAGGCGTTCTTAAAAACGTTCTAAATGGCGATTTTTACGCAATCTCATGAAGTACCAAACCGATTTAAAAGATAATGGTGTCAAAATGATGGTGACAACCCTTGCTCTAATATAGGCTACATTTTATGTCGGTGCACTATCCTAAAGGGGGTGTAGGGGCAAAAAAAGTTCGAAATTGCGATTTCTGTGTTACTGAAGGTCCCAGATGCATGCAATTTGGAATGGTACTTACTTATAAGATATAAATGATCTCTACGAACATTTCTTTAAAAAATATAAATTTAAAAGGGGTGAAAATGCGCGAAAAGTGTTCTAAAAAACGCTCTAAATGGCGATTCCTACGCAATTTCAGAAAGTATCCAACCTATTTCAAAAGTAATGGTTGGAAATTGATGATAACAGCTCTTGCTGTAACATAGGCTCTATTTCATGCCAGTGTCACTACCACCTAGAGGTTGCAGAAACAAAAAAACGTTCTAAATTGCGAATTTGTGTTACTGAAGAGCCTAGAATCCTGAAATTAGGCAGGGCTGTTATTTATAAGATACAACTGATCTCTAAGACCATATGAAACCGATTTCAAACAGAATGATTGCAAATTGATGGTGATGAACCTGCTCAAACATAAGTCTATATTTTATGTCGAGGGTTGCAGGAGCAAAATCTTTCTAAATTGCGATTTCTGCGGTACTGAAGAGGCTAGAAACTTTAAATATAGCACATTAGTTACTTGTAAAATATAAATGTGCTCTAAGAACAATCGAAAATGAATTCGAAATTAAAAAGGGGTGAAGAGAAGGGAAGGAGCGAAAAGCATTCTAAAAGAGTCCTAAATTACGATTCCTATGGAATCTCAGGAAATAATAAACCGATTACAGAAGTTATTGGTTGCGAATCAAGAGTGATAGTCCCTGATCCTATCAGTCTCTGTTTCAACATTTTTGAGACATTCTATTTCAACTCTGTTTCGGCATTTTACGTTGGTGCCACTGACCCCAGAGACGTGGTAGACTGTTAGACAAGAAGCTTGGACTTTGACATGATGGTTAATTTTAAGATGTAAATGTGTTAAGATGGTTTCTAAAAGATTCAAACTTCAAATGAATACTGAAATGAGCGTATGAAATAAGCATAAAAGTCTCAAAATACTTTCTAAATTATCATTTAATTGGAATTAGTTTTAGTTCTTCTTATTAATTAAAATCTCATTTCTGTCTATTGCACTTTTATAATGAAGTTTAGTCAAACTGTGGCTTAATTTGTAATTTATGAATTATTTCAAAAAGTGTTCTTCTAATAAAAAATAGTCATGCAAATATCACTTGGCGTATTTCAACTATTACGCGAGCAAAGCCGCGAGGTTTGCTAGTAATATGATAAAACGTTTTCCATAAATAGAAGTACTATTTGAAGCATGACAGAACGTTTAACGCTTTTTCATCCAACAACGAAAAGTTTGTTTATGAATTTCAAACTACTTAAAGCATTAGTGGTTTTCAGAAATTTTTTTTTAATTTAACTACTTAACGATTTTTTATGTTTTTTCATCTGAAAGCATTTCATCAACGATTCAGAGAAATGAAGATCAATTTTCCTTAATAGCATATTTTTGTTAGGAAAAGCTCCAAAACGATAAATTACTAATATACGTATTTTTTAATTTTAGTAAACACATTTTTTATCTAAATACTATTTGATTTACACTTAATTTTATGTTTTAAACACTCTTTTAATAACACATCAATTCATTATTATTCACTGTATCATAAATTTATTAAATGTTTATCACACATCACATTTTAAAAAATACAATCTTTTTGAGTATTTATTTAAATAATATATTCAAATAAAAGCCAAATACATATAAAATATTTTTATATGAACACATGAAAACATTAAAAATGCTTCATCAAAACACTCTACTAAAGTAGATGCGATAAAATACATACAAATGTTTTCCAAAATTAAAAAACACTAGGCGTCAAAATGATAAAAACTACTCCAAGCGCTTTCAGCTAAACGTAAGCCTTTGCCAAGGAGAAGAAAACTGACAGAGCAAACACCTGACACTCGACGCTCACTAATATATTTTGAACGGAAAGGTATTTCAGTATGCCCGCAGGTGGTCGTAACCATTAAAACTGAAGCAGTGGGTAAGGGAGAAAAAGCTCAATCCTCTGGGAGATCAAACTCTCTTATAGTATGAAGTAAATTAAACCAGATACGCAGAATTTGGTATGATAATACGTCATTGCAACACATTCCGGCTTCATTTAAAATTTTCAAAGACTCTAAAATTGCACAACTATTAAAATTGGAAGCCTGTATAGTGATGTTCGCCTTTTGAAAAGAGTCAGAGTAATAATATTAACCATAAAAAATGATTAAAGGACAAAAAGAATAGAAGGATGATAGAATTGCATGTTACCTGATTTTTTACTTTAGATTCCAATCAACATTCTGGTATAGCTGACTCAGGCCCATACACTTAATACGTACACTTCATAAACTTCTATCACATTTCAGATTGCTAGAAAGAGAAAGAAAACGAGGAGACAACCTCCGGATACACAATAACATATAATGTAAAAAATCAAATGTGCATACAGTAACATACAAAAGTATCAAGGGAGGGCATATAAATGTGAAAAAAATGATAAAAAAGATAAAAAGAATAGAAGGGTGATAGAACTGCATGTTACCTGTTTTAGTACTTTAGATTTCATTCAATACTCTGATAAAGCGAAATCAGGAACATACACACAACCAGTCCAATTCCCAAACTCCTATCACATTTGATAGTGATAGAAAAAGATAGAAAACGATGAGACCACCTCCATATGCGCAGTATCATACAAGGTAAAATATCAAATATGCATACAGTAACATACAAAAGTATCAAGGGAGTTCAGATAAATGTGAAATAAATGATAAAAGGACAAAAAGAATAAAAGGGTGATAGAACTGCATGTTACCTGTTTTAGTACTTTAGATTCCATTCAACACTCTGACAAAGCGAAATCAGAACCATACACACAATCCGTTCAATTCCCAAACTCCTATCGCATTTCAGAGAGCTAGAAAGAAAAAGAAAACGAGGACACCACCCTTATATACACAGTAATATACAAATTTAAATATAAATCTGTATACAGCAACATACAAAACATAAAGCAAGGTTAGTAAAATGTGAAAAAAAATGATAAAAGGAAAAAAACAAGGGATTTAGTATTGCATGCTACCTGTGTTTGTACTTTAGATTCCATTCAACACACTGATAAAGCTAAATCAGGCTTATGCACTAAATCCGTCCAATTCCCAAACTCCTGTCATATTTCAGAGAGCTAGAAAGAAAACGAAAACGAGGAGACCACCCTTATATACACAGCAATATATAAATTTAAATATAAATATGTATACAGCAACATACAAAAAATAAAGCAAGGGCAGTTAAATGTGAAAAAAATGATAAAAGGAAAAAAAAAAAAAACTAGGGATGTAGTATTGCATGCTACCTGTGTTTGTACTTTAGATTCCATTCAAAAATGTGTACTAGAAAAGTATGAATGGGTATACTATAAACGTTCAAAGAGATTTACAGCCTAAATAGCATCGACTATTGCTATTCAGTGTAATTTTTTAAAATCTTAGCCTAATCTGTTTATTACGAACTTAATTCGAGACATGGTATTTTTTTTCATTTGTGAAATTTACTTACAAAGAAAGATATTCATTTAAAATGTAGTACACTGATTAATTTTTAAGATAAAAACAATGATGACAAATGGGCCAGAAAGAAGAATTTCTGCATAAAAAAATATTAATTGTTAAAAGGTTTCTTTGCTTAATACTAAATGCAAGTAAGAGGAGGAGTTTTAATCAAATGTAAAGTAAAGAAGCAATTAATAAAAAAGTTTTCAGAAAACATTTAGCTTTTCTGATAGTGAAAAACAAACATTAATTACAGTACCTACCACAATACTAAAGACTAAGCACTTTTAAGGTTTTTTTTTTATAAAATTAATTTGTATGGAACAATCTAAATTAGGTTGGGTATGATTCTTTACTAAGGATTCTTTTAAAAAAAAATTGTAATTTTTTTTTCTAACGATTTCTAATTTGTGCATGATCCTTTTCATAAAATGTAGTAGCTTTTAAAAAGGAATGCATTCAGATTCACTGGCGCTTTATTAAAAAATAAGAATGCACTGATTTTATAGTGGAGTCTAAAAGGTGGATTATCAAAAACACCTAAATAGTGTCAGCAGTAATAATGAGCATTGTAAATGATATTTTATCGTTTCTAAAAAGAACATTCAAGATTAATTTTAAACGAAAAAAAATCTTATTTCTTTTTTTCTGTTTTGAAAATGTAGCAATTTAGTATTTATACAAGTAGAACCCCGTAATCCAAACCCCGGTAATCCGAAATTCCGGTTAATCCGAAACGATTTTATTTTCAAAAATTATACTTGAACAAATAAACTGAGGAGATTAACTTACGAAATTTCGGAATTACAGCTGATGATGTCAAGGTAAACGTATCGAAGTTAGAATTAAACATAAAATGACAGTAGAGCATGTTTTTTATTCTTTAAACAGCTTGAATAGAAGTGAAAAATTTTCAATAATGTAAAAGTACAACATATGTACATGAATATAAAATGAAAACGTGCACTGTACTCCTACTGAAAGAAGCCATGTTAAAAAAATCTAACAAAAACATTGCTGTGAAAAAAGGGAGCCAAGTTCTGTAAACACAATGGCAAGAAAAGAAGTGATATCTAAGTGGGTGCGAAGTTCAAATAAAATTCACTCAAACTTACCTACTGAAGTATTATAGCATTTTTCAAATTGTTTAGAAATAAAAATTATTGACAGCATATTAATAATAAATCTAGAACTTTGCAAGTTTTTACCTACGAGTCATTTATTTTTAATAATAACATTATTATATAAAATATTGCTATTTAATGATTGGAAGCCTTAATTTGAGTAAGCTCCTTCCCCTTGAAGGGCGGTGGCATAAAATATATCCCACCTAATTTAACTGCAAAATGCCACATTGACACCAGAATTCAGGACTAAAAAGTTTAATTTTATTAAATACGTGAAAAGAAGCTTTTACCAATTTTGAAATAAATTTGTTTTTAAATTCTGTTGTGATTCAATCATTTCAGCATTTCACGAATAAAAGTTATTGGCCCCTGAAAGGGTTAAAGGGGTACAGTCTCTACAGTGATGACCAAGAACAAGCGTAAGTATATCTGTCTCTCTGTCAGGCATCTTAGTCTGTTTGCATTGAGGTTTATGGAGGGTGGGAGCTAGAGTGATAACCAAAGACGAGCGGGAGTGCATCTGTGTATGTATTGGTTTATGAAATCTTTAACATGAGTCATTTGTTTATAATAATAACTATATTATTTTTTTTGTAATGTCATTGAAATTAATATTAACATCACCATTTTATTAAGACATGAAATTGATAGGCATAACATTTATCAAAAACTTGCCAAGTTCTAGATTTATTATTAATATGCTATCAAAAATTTTTATTTCTAAACAATTTAAAAAATGCTATAATACTTCAGTAGGTAAGTTTGAGTGAATTTTATTTGAACTTGGCACCCACTTAGATATCAATTCTTTTCTTGCCATTGTCTTTACAGAACTTGGCTCCCTTTCTTCACAGCTATGTTTTTGTTAGATATCATTACTTTTTGTAAATTTAAAATATATTTAGACACTTTACTTAATGCTTTTTAATGTGTTTGCATGTGACTATTTTATTCACCAACCAACATTCAATTTTAATTTAAATTTTCTACAACAAACTATTTGGCTGTCAATTTGCGGCAGAAATCTATATTTTAATACTGCAACATTGAATGCATGTTTTGAAACGAAATGTATTGATTCGAAATTTTTATTGTTTCTGAAACAACAACTCCTATTAAATTTTCCTATTAAATTTTCCGATTAAATATCCTATAGCTGGGCTTGCTTTTTTGTACTGAAAGTGAAAAATAAAGTTATGTGCTTATGCCACACTATGTATCATTCATCCATGGGTGCCGGAAAAGAGGCAGTGCAGAAGAAGGACATTGCCCCTCCCTAGATTTTCAAATTTAATTAACTAAATATCCTTTTCTCTGGTGATTTTGAAAATAACAAGTGGGTAAGTGTGATCACAGATCGCACAGAGGGTTTCGTTTAATATTCCTTTCAAAAAACTTTATCCTTTTGAAAAATCTGTTAGTTCCACATTTCGCAACCAGGGGCGCACTCTATTCTAAACAAACCTCTATCCGAACGAAACTCCATTTTACATACCATCCGTAGATATATTAGTCAGAGGGCTTGAGCCCATAGCACCCGAGATAAGTAGGCGCACCTGGCGGTAAAAAGTGGAACTAAAATATGTAACGCTATGGTGCATAATATGAAAGAATGGTCAAAGGGGTGTCTGGAAAAGTGCTCCCTGGGTGAAAAGGGCGGAGGTTAGAAAAATTGCTTAAAATACACAAATTAGAGCCCGGAGGAAAAAATAATATAAGACTTTTTGAAAATTTTATGATTTGTCGTGTGGTCTGAGGTATTCAGCTATACGTATGCAAAAGTCATGTATCCAACTTAATTAGGGGCTCCCTTAGAAAGAATTGCTTAAAATACATATGTGGTAGCTCAAAGGGTTAAGCGTAAGACTTTTTCAAGATTTTATGATTTGTCGCCTGGCCTCAAGTGTTCTGCTATAAATATGCAAAATTTCAAATCTGCATTTTAATAAGGGGCTCAGTTAGAAAGAATTGCTTAAAATACGCATGTGGAAGCCCAAAGGGATAAATGTACGACATTTTCAAAATTTTATGATTTGTCGCATGATGGTGTTCAGCTATAAGTATGCAAAATTTCACGGCTCCAACCTAAATAGGGTCTCACTTAGAAAGAATTGTTTAAAATAAACATGTGGGAGCCCAAAAGGTTAAATGTACAATTTTTTAAAAATTTTATGATTTGTCGTTTGATGTGAGGTGCTCAGCTATTAGTATGCAGAATTTCACGCCTCCAACCTAATTAGGGACTCACTTAGAAAATATTGTTTAAGATACACATGTGGGAGCCTAAAGGGTTAAATGTACGACTTTTTGAAAATTTTATGATTTGTCGTTTGGTGTGAGGTGTTCAGCTATAAGCATGCAAAATTTCACGCCTCCAACCTAATTAGGGGATCACTTTGAAAGAATTGTTTAAAATACACATGGGGGAGCGCAAAGGGTTAAATGTACGACTTTTCCAAAATTTTATGATTTCTCGTTTCATGTGAGGTGTTCAGCTATATGTATGCAAAATTTCACACCTCCAACCTATTTAGGGGCTCATTTAGAAAGAATTGTTTAAAATATCTCAATTATTAAAATATATCAATTTGTTGATTTTCTGTAAGCAAGTAAACCCAGATAAACCCCCAGTAAACAGATACGTTTACAATGGAAGTCTATGTGAATTTGGCGAAATATTAGAGATATCGCCAAGGTGGCGTCACTTTTTGCGACTCATTTTGGTCGCCAAATTTGGCGATATATCGCCATGTTTTCCGAAGGCAAATTAAAATTTTGCCTAATAGACGTAATGTTAAAGTAAAAATGGGCACCCCCAGGTGGATAATTCATCAATTTTCTCATTTTTTTCCTTAGTTTTTTAGTGTAAACGAGCTTCGCACCGAATTTGAAGTCTGTAGCTACAGTAGATATACGAGATCTTTTTGATGAGTGAGTGAGTCAGTCAGTCGGTGGTAAAATTATCGATTATCAGACATTTTCAAATGTCATTATCTCGGAAACTAATTATGCGTTATTTATAAAATTTTAGATTTTAGGTAATTAGGGTGGCCTTACTACACGTTTCGTATAACAGGTACGTAGGTCTCATAGATTTTCAGTAGTAGAGCATCGAAATTTGACGAAAACAGCTCGAAATGGTTCGTGTAAATAACACACGGCTATGTCAGGCGAACTTGGCTGACACACTGCCGTGTGTATAGATCTCGAATATCAATTTGTTTACAATTCACTATAAAATTCTCCTTTAAAATGCAAAAAGTATTTAATTCAAATAACATTTTTTTTTCTTTCAACAGTATGATTTTGCAAATTATCTGCATAAATGTTTCTTTCTTTCCTCCTAGTCGACGTGGTGACTGAGCTATTAATAGATTCGCGATTTTGAACGGTTTGTAATCGTTTGTTACGAAATTCCTCATTTTGAGATTTCATTGGATAAATATTTGGATCAGGGAAAAAATGAATCTAACAAAAACATAGCTGTGAAAAAAGGGAGCCAAGTTCTGTAAAGACAATGGCAAGAAAAGAAGTGATATCTAAGTGGGTGCCAAGTTCACATATAATTCACTCAAACTTACCTATTGAAGTATTATAGCATTTTTTAAATTGTTTAGAAATAAAAATTATTGATAGCATATTAATAATAAATCAAGAACTTGGCAAGTTTTTACCTACGAGTCATTTATTTTTAATAATGACATTATTATATCAAATCTTGTTATTTCATGATTGGAAGCCTTAATTTGAGTGAGCTCCTTCCCCTTGAAGGGCGGTGGAATAAAATATATTTCACCCAATTTAACTGCAAAATGCCACATTGACACCAGAATTCAGGACTAAAAAGTTTAATTTTATTAAATACATGAAAAGAAGATTTTACCCATTTTGAAATAAATTTGTTTTTAAATTCTGGTGTGATTCAATCATTTCAGCATTTCATGAATAAAAGTTATTTGCCACTGAAAGGGTTAAATGCGTGCAGTCTCTAGAGTGATGACCAAGAACAAGCGTAAGTATATCTGTCATTTTGTTAGGCATCTTAGTCAGTTTTCATTGAGGTTTCTGAAGGGTGGATGCTAGAGTGATAACAAAAGACGAGCGGGAGTGTATCTGTGTATTTATTGGTTTATCAAATCTTTAACATGACTCATCTGTTTATAATAATAACTATATTATTTTTTTTTTGTAATGTCATTGAAATTAATATCGACATCACCATTTTTTTAAGACATGAAATTGATAGGCATAACATTTATCAAAAACTTGCCAAGTTCAAGATTTATTATTAATATGCTATCAATAATTTTTATTTCTAAACAATTTAAAAAATGCTATAATACTTCAGTAGGTAAGTTTGAGTGAATTTTATTTGAACTTGGCACCCACTTAGATATCACTTCTTTTCTTGCCATTGTCTTTACAGAACTTGGCTCCCTTTTTTCACAGCTATGTTTTTGTTAGATATCATTACTTTTTGTAAAGTTACAACATATTTAGACTCTTTACTTAATGCTTTTTGATGTGTTTACGTGTGACTATTTTATTCACCAAGCAACATTCAATTTTAATTTTAATTTCCTACAACAAACTATTTGGCTGTCCATTTGCGGCAGAAATCTATATTTTAATACTGCTACATTGAATGCATGTTTTGAAACGAAATGATTCTAAATTTTTATTGTTTTTGAAACAACAATTCCTATTAAATTCCTATATTAAATTTTTCTATTAAATTTTCCAATTAAATATCCTATAGCTGGGCCTGCTTTTTTGTACTGAAAGTGAAAAATAAAGTTATGTGCTTATGCCACACTATGTATCATTCATCCATGGGTGCCGGCAAAGAGGTAGTGCAGAGAAAGAACATTGCCCCTCCCTGGATTTTCAAATTTAATTAACTAAATATCTTTTTCTCTGATGATTTTGAAAATAACAAATGGGTAAATGTGATCACAGATCGCACAGAGGGTTTCGTTTAATATTCCTTACAAAACACTTTAACCTTTTGAAAAATCTGTTAGTTCCACATTTCGCAACCAGGGGCGCACTCTATTCTAAACAAACCTCTATCTGGACGAAACTCCGTTTTACATACTATCCGTAGATATATTAGTCGAGGGGATTGAGCACATAGCATCCGAGATCAGTAGGCACACCTGGCGGTAAAAAATGGAACAAAAATGTGTATGGCTATGGTGCATAATATGAAAGAATAGTCAAAGATGTGTCGGCAAAAGTTGGAAAAGTGCTCCCCGGGTGAACAGGGCGGAGGTTAGAAAAATTGCTTAAAATACACAAGTTAGAGCCCGGGGGAGTAAAAAATATAAGATTTTTTGAAAATTTTATGATTTGTCGTGTGGTCTGAGGTATTCAGCTATACGTATGCAAAAAGTCATGTCTCCAACTTAATTAGGGGCTCCCTTGGAAAGAATTGCTTAAAATACATATGTGGTAGCTCAAAGGGTTAAGCGTAAGACTTTTTCAAGATTTTATGATTTGTCGCCTGGCCTCAGGTGTTTTCAAATCTGCAATTTCATAAGGAGCTCAGTCAGAAAGAATTGCTTAAAATACGCATGTGGAAGCCCAAAGGCTTAAATGTACGACTTTTTCAGAAGTTTATGGTTTGTCATTTGATGTGTGTTCAGCTATAAGTATGCAAAATTTCACGCCTCCAACCTAATTAGAGGCTCACTTTGAAAAATTGTTTAAAATACACATGTGGGAGCCCAAAGGGTTAAATGTACGACTTTTTCAAAATTTTATGATTTCTCGTTTGATGTGAGGTTTTCAGCTATAAGTATGCAAAATTTCACGCCTCCAACTTAATTAGGGCTCACTTAGAAAGAATTGTTTAAAATACACATGTGGGAGCCCAAAGGGTTAAATGTACGACTTTTTCAAAATTTTATGGTTTGTCATTTGATGTGTGTTCAGCTATAAGTATTCAAATTTTCACGCCTCCAACCTAATTAGGGGCTCACTTAGAAAATATTTTTTAAAATACGCATGTGAGAGCCCAAAGGGTTAAATTTACGACTTTTTCAAAATTTTATGGTTTGTCATTTAATGTGAGGTGTTCAGCTATAAGTATGCAAAATTTCACGCCTCCAACCTAAATAGGGGCTCATTTTAGAATTGTTTAAAATACACATGTGAGACCCCAAAGGGTTAAATTTACAACTTTTTCAAAATTTTATGATTTGTCATTTGATGTGAGGTGTTCAGCTGTAAATATGCAAAATTTCACGCCTCCAACATCTATAGTTTCTGAGAACGGGCTCTGCGACGGATAGTATATCTTAATTTGTTGATTTTCTGTAAGCAAGTAAACCCAGATAAACACCCAGTACGTAGATAGGTTTACAATGGAAGTCTATGGTAATTTGGCGAAATATTAGAGATATCGCCAAGGTGGCGTCACTTTTGGCGACTAATTTTGGTCGCCAAATTTGGCGATATATCGCCATGTTGGCGAGAAACTTGGCGGTATTTGGCGACAGAACAGCGTCCCCTCCTACGGCAAATTAAAATTTCGCCTAATAGACGTAATGTTAAAGTAAAAATGGGCACCCCCAGGTGGATAATTCATCAATTTTCTCATTTTTTTCCTTAGTTTTATAGTGTAAACGAACTTCGCACCGAATTTGAAGTCTGTAGCTACAGTAGATATACGAGATCTTTTTGATGAGTGAGTGAGTCAGTCAGTCGGTGGTAAAATTATCGATTATCAGACATTTTCAAATGTCATTATCTGGGAAACTAATGATGCGTTATTTATAAAATTTTGGATTTTAGGTAATTAGGGTGGCCTTACTACACATTTCGTATAACAAGTACGTAGGTCTGATAGATTTTCAGTTGTAGAGCATTGAATTTTGATGAAAACAGCTCGAAATGATTCGTGTAAATAACACACGGCTATGTCAGGCGAACTTGGCTGACACACTGCCGTGTGTCTAGATACTATTTTTTTCCGAAATTGTGCCAGATTATACAGCATGCCGGACCTTAGGATGCCGGATTAGAGGATGTTTATTATGTTACTGAATGCTTATAACTTGCAATTTTTTAGCACGCATCTTTTTCTCTTTTATTTTTATGGGAATTTCGAATAATCCGAACAGCCACCGGTCCCATTTAGTTCGGATTAGCGGGGTTCTTCTGTAGGTTATTTTATTACTTAAAGTTTGTAGCAAAACTTTTATGAAAAATTTGCTTTGTAGAAACAATGCTGAAGCAGAAATTTAAAATATATTTATTAATGTTCTCAAGCACGGATATATTTTTTTCTTTCTTTTACAAAATCATGAAAGATTTTTAATGTAATGTGAAAACAAATCTTCAGATAAAATTGCGATTTAAAATGCTTTCTTCAACCTGAATTAGATAAAGGGAAAAAATATTTGAGTATTATAAAACGTTGAGTGGTAATTTTAAACAAATATTGTAAAACTAGATTCCGATGCTTCATCCTCATCTTTATTTACTTTATCCCTTTAAGAGCGGTGGGGAATGTTTTTGAAAATAATGAAATATTTTTTTTAAATGAAGGTGCATTACCATTTATATGTTCAAATATTCTGTAAGAACTATTTCTTTTATGTTTTGCATATTTAGATTTCACAGATATTTAGGACTGAATGATTTGCCAGAAATTAAGAAAGTTTAATAAATTCGACCTGCACTATCAAGAGTGTTCTGTCTTAAAAGGATATCATTATTTTTTTATATTAGCCTTTTAAAAGTACTTTAAGAGAAGAAAGGTATAAGTTGCAGCTCTGTAGTTTGTTGAATTCTTAGGACACGTTTTTAATTAATAAAGTTCTAGAAACAAGCACGAATAGTATCTATAATAACTTTAGCTTCAATTGCAATTTTACTTAAAAAAAATGAATTTAAAATGTACACTTTACTTTTTAAAAAAATTACAAATTGGCCACTTTGAGCGCCTAGTCTGGGTAAATTGCCCAACATAGATAAAATCACATTTATTGAGGGTGTATATTTTTTAGCCAACACGAGCTAAAGTAACACATATTAATAATAAGTATTTATGTTTTCAATATTTTAAGTACTAAATCGTTAAAAGATAAAGTAATCAGTAGTGAGTAAATTTCAATATGACGAATGGAGGAATACAAGTGCTCCCAGCAGACATGCAGTCTGTAAATGTCGAGAGTATGCCTTTTTCTGCGGAAGTTATTGCCCCGATCTGACATTAGTCTTTCAAAGAAAATAATTTTAGATAGTATTTTGTTAGGAACAATGGACACAAAATTGTTTCTGGGCAAAGTAGCCATCTGGCCATTTCGTCTAATATCTTTGTGGGCACTTTGCCCGGAGTGACATCATTACAAACTGTGATCTATTATCTTATCTACATGACTTAGCGTTTTCAAATACACATAATTTAACTAAAGGGTGATTTCACATTGATCTAAATGCATAAGAGCAAATAATTCTAACACTGCATATTAATCAGCTATAAGCAAGAAATTGTACCTCTTGCCTAAAACGCAATAGGCGAGAAAATAATAAAATGAGTTCTGAACTAGAAAAAGGTCGCATCTGGCTACAAAATCGCAAGCAATGCTATCAGCATCGGTCACGACTTTTTTTACGAGTTCCTGCGTGTCGGGGCGCTATAGATAATATATAGGAAAAGAAATGACCGATTTGCTCTCACCGCCCACTTTACTCGCTTTTCTCCTACTTAAATATTATTACTCAGGCATTCTAAAAAAAAAAAAAAAAAAACAGTGTTAATGTCGTATATGTGTTTCCTTTAAAAAAAATCGAAATCACAGCGGCTCCTGCTAAATTGAGATGCGTTCTAGCGTTTGGCATTCTCGTAGCGTTCAATTATTGATGTAATCCTTCTGAAAACACTGATGAATTTAGGTAAAATTGGAGAAGCTTCATGAAAGTAATTTGTAAAAACACAGTTTAATATTTGTATAAAAGAAAAAGGACGATTAATGTTGACGATCGTAAAGATAATATTAATTACGATTATTTTTATCATTCAAAAATTTACAACGTATCTTTAGAAATATGCTGTATGGAAAAATGCACATGATTTTAGTACATTATGACATTTAAACTGTCAAGCGAGTTCTTGGGAAAAATGGTGATTATTAAGATCTGAATAGTAATAGTCATTCGAACAGTCACAATATCAAAAACGTTTACCTAACACATACTGAAGGCATTTTCCGAAATGGAAACAACATGGAGATTTGAACATATCACATGTATAAGCTATGTAAATGGCTATTAGGATGTCATAGCACAAGAAATAATGTTAATACTGTTTGACGAAGGTCCTAAACACCACAGTCACTTTCGAAGTCATTTCTGAAGTGCCACAAAAATCCGTCATTTTTCTAGAATTTTCCAGACTGACCACTCTAAACGTTCATTTCCTCATCTTAATTCCTTTGAACAGCGGTAAATAAACTTAATTGGATCAAAAATTGTTGAGTTCCTGTTTTGAATCCTGTTCCATTAAGCATAAAAGAATCTATTTTCTGTCATGCATATGCAGGGTTTCCCAGAGACATTGACCTCTGCATTTATTACTTAAATATTGATCAGAGGCATATATTATAAAATACAAACTTACGTAAAAAAGGGTACAGCATTTTATGAAAACGATTAAAATTTTCAGGGGTATAAATTTTAAGAAATACAAAATTTAAATTTTTACACCTCCACCGTACGAAAAAAAATATTACATTTTACTCATTTGGAATATTTGTGTACGGGGCCGTATAAAATTAAATTTATGTATTTCTTTAAATTTTATTCCCTGGAAATTTTAATCGATTTCATAAAGTTGTGTAACTTTTTTTACTTAAGGGGTCTCAGAACTCCTAAAATTGGAAAAAAATGAAAAAAAAAAAAAAAAAAAAAAAAAAAGAAAAAAAGCATTTTCAGCATTTAATATCCGAAAATGTATTTTAACATTGTATGCAATTAAAATTGTGTAATGTACACAATTTTAATTAGGAATGAAAGATATATGCATGTTCTTTCATTTCAAATATTTAAAAAATTTCAAGACACAGAATTGGCATTTACAGGGCATTCCAAACTGTCAGACACTTGACGAGCAGAAAATTGACATAACAGATTTTACACAGGACTACGAAATACATTTGACAACTGGAATAAAAATATTGGTAAATACTTAAACTTCAGATTATAATAATTACCCTGAACCTAAATAAATTTGTATTTAAAGCATTTTTATATTTTTAATACAAAGTTGCATTTTGTTAATGCAAAATTAAAAAAAAAATTAACAATATAATCACATAAAAAAAAAATTAACGATAAAAAGAAAATTTTAGGTTCAATTTAGACAGACTAACATGAAACATATGTTTTGAAAATTGACATATGTTTTGAAATGACTATTTATATAAACTTTTGATGGTTAAAATATTTTTAAATTGATGGATATTTATTTATATAGGGATGTTTATATTTTAAACACTTTTTTCCCTTAATATAGATTAGTAATGGAGAAAAAAAATACAACTAAGTGAAAAAATATCAAATGTTACAAAAATACTAAAATTACTTCGTTACAAAATTACTTCGTTACTTTACAAAATTACTTCGTTACAAAAATACCAAATGAAACTCATATAAAGTTCACAAGCAATAGGAAATTATTATTATTATTAATATTACTATTTACAATTTATGTACCAATTATACATTACTGTTTATTTGAAACAACTTTACTATAATATAAAAAAATATATTAACGCATGGTATGTATACAATTTATAAACGTAACATTAAAGAAATATATCCACGAATTCACATATAATATAAAATATTTGACTAAAACGTTTTCACTCTTACCGGGACATCATCATTTTTACTTTCTAAATGCCTTTGCTTCTGTACTTATTATGTTTAAGATCAGTAGATTCCCTCGTTTTTTATATATCCTTTTCTTTTTCTCCCTCTTCTAACATCATGTTCCATCGACACTCGATAGTCGCGTGTGACATGTTATTGAAAATTTCCGTTTTAGAAGTACAAATTTCAGTTGCTTCTCATAATATGGCATTGTATATATTTCTATAATTTACTCGAATTTTACGCTCGAAGACCTCCGCGGAATTTGAACAGAGCGGCGTTTTCGAGCATGTCCTTCCTGCATTCCTCGAGCACTCTGCAACTTTCGGTATAATAATCGTAAAAAGTATAAAATTAAATTCAATAATATTGATTTGCCATGGTCACCAACATGTAAATATCTTGGTCTAAAGACTCACTTTTAAACAACATACATTACGCGCGTAACAAATTTTGAGCTGCTAAAAGATTAATTTTTTCTCTAATAGCTCGAAATATTGATTTGACAATTAAAAACAAGTCGCTTCTTTACAGTTCCTATCTTCGCCACATTTTAACTTACTGATGTCAAATATGGTCATACATCTCCAAAAGTCACATCAAAATATTAATTAAATGCCAAAATGCAACCATTAGACAAATTTATGATGTGCTTTATTACGTTCGAAATTACCATCTTTATAAAGAAATTGATTTCCCTAAACTTAACACTTTTATTCAGGATCAATATTAACTTCCATCTCTCTTTAAAAAACTTACATGATAGTGCTTTAAACACATTACTGATGCATAGCTGCCAACGTGTACGGATTTTTGCTACCACTAAAATTTAATAGAAAATTTTGCCTAATTCAATCGACAAATTGCAGTGAATTTTGATAATTAAATAAGGTAGACATTTCTGTTAAATTTTAGTGGTAGCAAAAATCCGTACAAGTTGGCAGCTATGCTGATGTATGACATCAATAATTGATGTTTGATATCAATAATTGAAATAGACCAAAAGTTGGTATGATTCTAAATGCTCTTCATGTTTTTTAATTTCAATTTTTTTAATTTTTCAACTCTTATTATTTTAAATTTTATTTATGTTTTACTTAATTTTAACTTTAATTTTAAAATGTTATTCTTAATGGTCTTTAAGATTTGAATCATAACTTATCTCAGCCAGTAAAATTCATCCTTTCCCACTTAAGCTCCTCCTACTTTTCCTTGGTACTATATAGCACCGCTCGTGAACGGACGTTGTGAGCAGCTCTCCTAATCCGCGGTGAATCCGAGGTATACATAGGGCCTTTTTCAAGGCCAGAGTCTGCGTATATCGGGTGCAGCCACGGTAGCTTGGTTCTTCGCTGGTTTCTTTATGCACCGCGTTGGACTTGGCGCGTGGAACGCAGCCCAATGGATAGTTGTTTACCTATTTATAAAAAAAAATTAACTTCTTAATTTTTAATTTGTTCTTAATTGTTTTTCTTTTTATTTGTGTGTGTTGAACTCAAGGACTTAAGTCGCCCCCACCCCCCCATTTTCTCATTTTTTGCACTGCTGTCTAAAGTGCCATAAATCCCAAGTGTCTCGTATCCGGGGATGTGGGATATAGGTCCCAGGCTCTTCGGCCAAAAACTCTTCGCATCGTCGTCGTAGAACTGAAGGTATCGGACCTCCGCAGCGACATCGAGCTTAATGTCTGTTAATATTATTATTAGTTATTAGATGGATTTTCACGAAAATGTCTACTTCTATACATTAACACAAAGTATAATAGGATAGAAAATAATTCAACTTGTTCTTCTTTTGATCGATGAGCAGAAATTCTTTCAGACAATCCACTCGCACAGAATGAAATAAATACGTTAAAGGGTGGGGTTTTAAATGAATATTTGAAAAGGAATTAATTGTACAACAACCTGATTTATTTCACAACCATTATTAATGATAACAATAAACTTAAAATGAGCTTAGTGGTTTGATGGTTCTATTCTAATACAACCATTTCAACATTGCATGGGCATGCTATAGCCTATTAACTTTTAAATTTTCTTCTCTTTGAAAATTTTGTCTTAAGACGGAGAAATATGTATTCACAATTTGACTCATTATCTCAATATTTAACACGTTAAGCGCCATGTCAGTCACCGGTGACTGACACTTAATTTTCTGTTTAGAACTTATGAGAACTTTTAGAACTGTTGCTTCATTCACCGATGACTGACTGTCTAAAATACGATAGAAAAGTAAAAATATATAGATTGTTTTAAGTAAATACTGAACATTTATTTAAAATTTACTTACCTTTTATTTATTACCGGATTATACTTTCTTAAATATTACTTAAAACATTGTAAATTTTTCAGCTTCTGTGTCAGTCACCGTGGCACACAACTTGTTAATTACCGAAATTGTGTAATATATTGCTTATTTGAGATATAATGTTATTTGAAATAAGTAATATAATAAAACATTTTCTTAAAATAATTTTAGTAAATATAACTTTTATCCGTTTTTCACTTTTAGTAGTAAGTTAAGCCCCTAAGCTTGAACTGTTTTTAATTTTAAAGGTATGGCATAAATTTAAACTAACTTAATTAAAACTATTTATTTTGCCTTTTGTCGTGACATTCGCGGTAATTAATGATAAGTGTTTTTGTTGGATAAAGTTTAAGGATTATTTTTAAATTTAAAATCTTTCATTCCCCAATTTTGTTTATCATTAATTAAAAATAAGTAATTAAAAATTCTTAAATTCATAAGAAGTTTAATATAGCAATTATTTATGCATACATGAAAATGAAAGTAGTAATATTTTTTAAAAATATGTAAACACCATATTTTTTTTAATTCCTTAACCTTCAAACATTTTTAGTAGTTTTTTTAAATATCTCACTCAACGTTAATGATAACTTGAAAAAAAAAAAAAAACTCAGGTGACACATAACATTTATCATTTTTTTTTCAAATAATCGACGTACAATAAATAATTCACATCTTGATTTTACTTTTAACTCTCAAAAAGTTCATATTAATGCCCTGTATGATTTTAATTAGGGGACTAGTTTTTTTATAGTGTAGCGAAGCAGACAATATTTTTAGAGATTGCAAAAAAAGTTTACATTTTGTCAAGAAAAAAATAAACAGTACAAGCTATGTATAATGATGTTGTCATAAGGTATTGTCTAGAGAGTGTCTAAAAAAGACTGAAACCCTTTTTTTATACATGTTACACTTTTGAAAATCTTGCGTGGCCGCTGAACCCTCAAATTAGAATTGGAAATATTTTTTCTTCATGTTTTGACAAATACAACATAAAAATTCCATTTTTCGATGATCAAAATTTACTGAGTTATAACACTAAGTATTTTGTGATATTTCGGAGCTTCCCAGAATAAGAAATTGTCATACTGGCTCTTTCTACATCCGGAAATTTCAGAAATTTTAAATTATTAAACCTAGGTTACAGTTATTATGAGTTCCGAAATTTATGAAAATTCTTAGTATCTTAACTTAATTTTTACTTGTGTACTCGTTGTAGCACGGTGAAAAAATCGAAATTTAATTTGTAGGACAATGAAAGCCGCCGTATACAAAATTAAAGAAAAATTAAAGAAAAAAAACTTTTTCAATGTTAATGACACGGCTATTTGATTAACATAATTTAATTCCTACCGTATTATGAATGTTTTGCCGTTTACATTGCGTATGTATAACCAACAGCTTAACAAATAAAACGCCTCAAAATCTTTTTGGTACAACCAGCATAGCAATACTGATTCTAACGATACTAGGTGATAATATTAGAATACAAAAGCGAGAGAAACTATATATAGAATATATTAACTTAGAACACAGCCACTGAAATAGACAGACGAACCGAAATTCTAAACACTTTTCAACTATGGTAGAAAGTATTATGTATTGAATTCATTTATGTTAACAAGTAAAAGTTTAATTTAAAAAATCAAAAAACCCGACTGCGTAAAAAGCGAACTAATTAATTATTTCTCATCAATGTGAAACTATTTTTTATATCACTTATCTATATTTTTATTTACTTGTATTGATGACTTTTAAGTTGCGTTTAATTGTTAGTTCCTATCTATAAACACTGTTTTGATAAGGACTAAACACTGTTTTAGTAGATGTCTACGAAGGTTAGAGTTGCATTAAAGCTAGAGATCCTACCTACACAACATCCAGGTTAAGTAATATTTAAACGGAGCTTCCGACTGTAAAATAGTCAATGAAACATCGTCTTCATTTTGAAAGACCTATCCAACGATATGCCACTCAATAGGGTGCGTAAAAAAATTTTCGTCTTTGTCGCCATTTTGTATTTTACGGTTGCCATTTTGAATTTATAAAAACAAAACCTAGCCCATAACCATCGGGCGGTTAAGGCAATTCCATAGAGGCCTCATTCCTTAAAATCTATCTAGGCGTTGGGATATCTCGAGGTACAAAGTAATCCACATACCCAGATACGCGTGAAACATATAACCCTTCTTGGCAGTCTGGTAATAAAGCACAGTTGGGAAAATTCGTAATTAAATTTATCTTCAATGCACTGAAAAATGAGTACATGGATGTACGCATATCGAATTGAGTATGTTTGGATAAAAAATGAACAAAAGTTTTCTCAATTTTGAAACATCACATGTTATCAAACCCAAACAAAACGATAATTTTGTACCCTGTAAAGGTATATTTCATTTATGGTGGCATAAAATATGTTCATGATGATTAAAGTATTAAATTATGTACAGTATTTAAAAATAATTTAAAAGTGCTTACAAATAAAGCTCATTTTATAAAAATATTCGATTTGGGTATCTTACTAATAATTTTGCTATTTTTCTTAAAATAATAATCAATTAAACGTTTCTTGTTAATAATTTAGAACGGAAAATAAATGTTAGTACATTTTTACTTTAATTTGTAGCTTCAAGGGGGAGAGGGGGAGTAGTGCATAACGAATCATATTTCAACACAACCATGGAATCAAAAATGAGTACGTGTGTTCCTCAATTTTCAGTACATTTGGATCGGAGCTATGTTGAGTATGTCACGTATATTTTTAAAAAATGAGAAACACATACCTGAAAAACTTTTGATGTACCAGATTACGTAGATTCGACACTTTTGCATTTACTATTTGTTAATGACACAGACTTCAGCGACGTACTTTTCGTAACTTTCAACTCTCAATTAAAGTTACAAACTCTGCCTATCACCGCTAGGCTGCGCTGCACTCGGTTCTCAGAACACCTATACGCCGGCATTTGGACCCTAGCCGATATTTGGACCTTTTCCTCTATACATATTTTCTTTCGAGACCTTTTTACTCAATTTTGAGTAACCAATTTTTTACAGTGGGTATTAACAATTTAATTGCGTGTAATTAATTGTAGTTAAAATTACAAACCGTAAAAAATTCTTGAAGCACTGCAGTCGGAACTGTCCTAATTCCATTATGCATGTGAAATTTTTGCGTTTGAATGTATCTAACTATAATCAATTATTGTAATTGTAATTTCAATGCGGATAATTGAGATTACAAATTTACCCAACTCGGTAATAAAGGAGTGTTAGAATTCTAACGATAGATTCCCCTTGATTAAATAATTAAAATTCATATAAAGCAGAAATAAAACGCACGGAAATTGCTTTTAGGGGCACATATATAATATGAAATTAATTAAAATACATTTAAAAACTTTAAAATTACATAAAAAGACCTTATAATTACGTTGAAATTAAAATTAAAATCCCAAAATGCTTTTGCCCAAATTCACACGGCCATCATCAATGGTTATTTAAATGTTGTTATTTCTATTTGCGCTTATTCCTAAAGAAGATATCATTGTAATTTAAGCGTGGCATGGAAGATAAGTTGAGAGGAAAATGTATTCAATTTTTTTAACAAAACAAGCTATCATCTACTATGTAGCAATTATTTCCAGACTCTATGGATGTCATATGAAAATGTATCGTTGCATACTATATCATTATTGGAAATAATCTGAAACGATTTTCTTACATATAACTTCTTCCTGATATTTACTTGTATGAAAGATAATTTTGGATTTATTGAAATCTAAATGTATATGTTGAATTTGAACTAATCCTAGTGTGGGATCTATTTAATCTAAGATCTGCTTCATTTTCTTTTATTCTATCTCAAAATTTCCTTATTGTCATACCTATATAAAGAAAATCTTTATTATCTTTTATGAAAGGTAAAATATACAGGGTGCAAAGGAAAGTCCCTTTAACCTGAAAATACTTGCGAACGGAGAGAGCTACAGCTATGCAAGTGAGGTAATGGTACAGTAAAGCGATTACGCCCGATTTAATGGAAACAACAGCAGCGACCCTAGTGGAGAAATTTGGAAGATAGCCATTGCAAATCGAAAACGAAAAGAGATAGAGCAAAATTTCCAAATAGAAAGATTTAGAGCATCAATTAATTAGTACGGAACGACATTTGGTTTACATAGATAATATATATGTTCCCCTGTGTACCCAAAAATGTCCGAAATTGTTGCACCCCCTTTTGTGTAAACGTTTGAATGGAATAGAGAGAAGTATGAAAAAATACGCACACTTTATGGTATAAATACGTACTTATCTCAATACATTTTGATAACATTACACAAAAAACAAAATAGACAAACTGTCTCACTGTGATAAAATGTTAATATACAATATATTCAAAAAGTACGCCATTGCTCACGATACACGTTTTTTCTTGAGAGTAATTTTGCATGCATATTTCTCAGCATGGAACGTCTATTGCAAGCCTCTTCAATACGACGACATAGATTTAACCCTTTCAAGAGCGGTGGCTAGACGATCTAGCCACCTGATTTTAATTCCAAAATTGACAAATGGCACCAGGAATATTTAATAAAATTTTGCTTTTGTAATGAGAGTGCAATTAGCGGGTTTTTATTTTCTAAGAAATTGGTTTGAATATCCTGGTGTCAGTCAGTTCTTTCATCACTTTACGAACAGAATTATTCTGCTCCTGAAAGGGTTAATCTAAAATTTTAAATGCATTGAAAATAAAACTTTTACAGACATTACAGCACAGTACAACGTCACAATCTGCAATCCTTCACAGCTACATTTCCGGAATGTGAATATGCAAAGTAGAATCGTCGCTCATCGATTTCTGACATTTTTGGGCATACTGACGACGATTTATCTTGTGCGAGTGAATCAACCCAGTAAACACATACCTTTCGGCACACGATCGGACCGCATCCGGCAGTGTCGGTTAAGTGTCGGCATGGGCATAGTGGTTTCGGTGAAGTGTCGGCAACATGTCGGCTACTGAAACTCAGGAATCTGCTTTTTCGACTGCCGGTTACCGGAATCGGTCCCCTTATGGTTATATATAAGTATGCGACTTACACCGGCAAGTGACTCTGGACCGATATGTAATTTCTGATAGTGGCCCGATTAGATTTGCCAACATCGGTCCGAATTCGAAATTTTTAGCCGTAGCCGACATTTTTCTTTCTTTTTCTTAATTTTGTTTGAGTTTGAGTTTTGATAAGATTTGAATATTTCATGTATTTCATATAAAATTCTAACAGTGATAAACAAAAAAAAAGTCAAAAATAGCCTAAATTTATTTATTTTTAAAAAGTTGTTATTGAATTCATTTTAAAAAGGACTTGCAATTATTTGAATCACCAAAAGAGTTTTTTATATCGCTCCTTAAAATTATTATTCATTTTAAGCTTAATCGTAGAAAAAAAAAGCTCTGTTTCTTTTTTTTATTTAAAAATCAAATTATTAAAAAGTGTTTAAAATTATTTTACAAGCTATAAAAATAAAAATAAAAACTACCCAAATTTTTAGCATTAAAATTTAAAAGAATGACTCAGATAATTCTCACTTCTAAAAAATTATTTACCAAAAAGATAAATTAACATTTTTATGTTATTTGATGATTAAAAAATGTTGATAAGTAAAATAATCATTATTGCTACATAATCACTAAAAATATATTCTACATGAAATCATTCAATGTCAAAAAATGAACTCTTATTCTAATTAAAAGTGATTAATTACCAATCATTTTTTTTATTAAAATTAGTTTTTCTATGTTACAAATGTATATTTTTATAACAGAAAAACCTCTGAAATTCACTTATTTTATTTAACAAGCATTTTTAAATTTATAAGACAGATTCATAAATATCCCTAATTTATAAATTATCTTCCAAAAGAAAAAAAAATATGTAAATTAATATTTATTTTATTTTTTAATTAAAAATATTGATAAGTAACAAATTAATATTGCAACATACTCATTAAATATATGTTCTACTTTAAATCATCAAAAAAGACTGAATTCTTATTCTAATTAAAAATTATTAATTACCAACTTTTTATTTATTAAAATAAATTTTTCCATGTTAAAAATATACATTTTATAAATTAACGCAAAGCAACGCATGTAATTACATTATAATTCCTAATAAGAAAATTTGATTAACTGAACAAAACCTCTAAAAATATTTTTTTATGCTTAATTATTCTTAAATTTATAAGAAAAACCAATTAATTTGCTTTAAAGAATTCGATAAGATATTTATTTCATTCATTAAAATATTAAGTTAACTTTTAAATACACGCGCGTAAGACAATTACAAATAAATAAATAAATTAAAATAAAAACACTTAAAAATTCTAATTTTCCCATCTACCAATTACCTTCAACGACAAACGATTACTTATTGATATGTCTTCCCCTTATTACCTCGCATAATCCTCCTCGTGATCAAGTCTCTGTGGGCAAGTGGTTAAGGCATCTGCTTCCTGTCCACGGGTTCTTTGGATCAAATCCCGCCTTTTCCACAGCTGAAATACGTTCCTTTCAAATATACATTCCACGATGGTTCATAGATGGCGCCATCAAAACAGATCTTATTTTTTCAATTTATGCTGATGTCGGGCAGCGGCCGGCTTTCGTATGGATAGCTATCGGCGTGCTGTCGGCATAGTGATGGGCCGATACCGGACCGGCTGCGTGCCTCATGAATCGGGCCGCATTCGCGCGGCGTATCAAAAAAGATACGGAACCGGTAGCGGCAACCGGTATCGTGCCAATACCGCCGGTAGTGGAAAGCGACTGTCGCCCGATTGCTTACCGATAGCTCTGTGTTTGCTGGGAAATGCCGTTTCGTACTAATGAATTGATGCTCTAAAACTTTCTGACTGGAAAATTTTCTCTATGTGTTTTCATTTTCGATTCGCAATGGCTATCTTTCAAATTTCGCCACTAGGAGGCGCTTATGTCGAGCATAGTCACTTTACTATACCGTTACCTCACTTGTATAACTATAGCTCTTTCCGTTCGCAAGTATTTTCAGGTTAAAAGGACATTCCTTTGCACCCTGTATACCCCTGATCTCTTTATAGCTTGAATTAGATAAATTTTTGTATTTAACTCATGTTTAACATTGGGGCAGAACTGTGTTTAATTTTACATCATATTTTAAAAGGGTATGCCTAATGATTTCAAAACATTTACACTCATTGCCATAAAAATTTGCGCACAAAGAAAAAGACGTCCAAATGAAACGAAATTTTGCACGTGTAAGTACTGCTGTGATATTAGTAAGTGATTAGAAAACCAAAGAAAAGGGATCATTTATTGCAGAAAAAAGTACAAATGAACGGAAATTTTAGTACTCTGTTGGATCTCCTCTAGCGTGAATGCACGATGCGATACGAGCGGGCATTGAGGCATATAAGTTCCGTATGATGTCCTGAGACATCTCATTCCACAGTTGCTGTAAACGCGCCTCGAGTTCAACCAAACTCGTAGGGTGTCCAACTTGCCGTCCCAAATGATCCCATATATGCTCGATTGGTGACAAATCTGGGGATCTAGCAGGCCAGAGAAGGGTGGTAATGTGGCAGAGGTAGGCTTGTGACATCCTTGCTGTGTGTGGCCGAGCATTGTCTTGCTGAAAATTGGCTCCTGGCAGCCCTGCCACGGAAGGCAACACATGTGGCTGAAGGATGTCCTGGACGTACCGCTGGGCTGTCATTGTGCCACGGATCAATATTAGGGGTGACCGTGTATCGTAAACAATGGCACCACATACCATCACACCAGCTGTAAGACCGGTGTGTCGCTGTAAAGCGAAGGCTGGATTGAGGCTTTCGCCACGGGGCCTCCACACATGAACAATATTGTCACCGCTGCTCAAATTGAATCTAGACTCGTCGCTGAAGACGACCTGGTTTCATTCCGTTGCAGTCCAATCCTGTCGAGCGCCACACCACTCCAAACGGAGGCGGCGGTCGGTGGGTATCATTGGCAGCACACGTAATAGGCGCCGCGATACCAGAAATCACAGAAATCACCCACTCATGGACAGCCAACCTTGCGGTATAGGAGCTAAATGTCCACGAGGGGAAAAAAACCCATATCCCCCATCCCACGAAACCCCCAGACACCGGAGCGGGCCCAGAGGCCTCAGCAGGATGGAAGACCCCTTTTTTTTTAAATTTCACTTAGGATGTAGTACAATCTTCTCACAAGAGATACCCAATGTTGCATAAGCTGGGCGAGCCCAAATTAAACAATGTTTTGAAACTTTGGATCTTTTATGTATGGATATTACAGATCATCAATCAGTTATTGTGAAAACTACTTGTGAGTAGAAAGAATATGATTTATTTAAAGTTTAATAGAAATAGCTTAAAAGCTTGAAATCTTGAAGCCTGAAATTTAAAATTTGAAATTTAAAAAACTAATTCATCAAGGTGATTAGCATTAAATCTTAAAAAGTCATAGAAGTTTTGATAAATCTTAATAAATTCTTAATACAACTAAATAAGTAATCCATTTAGGATAAAACAGATAATTAAATCAATGCAAGAATTTGAAAATTTGAATAATATTTAAATTAGATATTAAACTTGCTGAATTTAATTATGTTCCTGAGTGAAAACCTGTTAAACAAATTTGAGATATAGATCATTGATTATTATTAATTTTAGAGTTCTAAATTCGAAAGTCTTTGTATTTCACAGTTCATAAAGTTTGTTTCACAATTTTGAATCATTATATTTTACAGATCTAAGGATTATATTTCATAGTTCGTAGGCATTATTTTACAATCCAGAGCACTATAAATTTGAAGATTTAATTCACAGTTTGAGGATTTAGATCACAGTTTGAAGATTTAGTCATATATTTCACTATTTTGGATCAAATATATTATATTTTTTTGTTCTTGGGCATTATTTTACTGAGCAAGGCACTACAGCTTTCTGTTTGAAGACATATTTTAAAATTTAAAGACATATTTCACAGTTTGAAGATTTGAAAACATATTTCACAGTTTTTAGACATACTTCATTTTTCACAGTTTTAAAATTTAAAGATTTGACGATTTTGTCAAAGTTCAGAAATTTAGTCTTTTTGCAAATCAAGATATTACTTAACTATTTTCTGAATAATCTTGGTTGTTTAAGGCATTTTATTATTTTCTATAATATTCTATGACACTGTTTATAAAATCTTTTTTATGAAGGAATAATGTTTATTGAGAATATTGTAGTTTTCATTTAGCGCTGAAAAGTTTGCTGGATCCAGTAAAATTTTTTGGAAGTTTTTCCTTAAGGTTTTGCTTTTATTGAATTTGAAATGGTTAGGTAAAAGAGAGCAATTCCCCAAAATATAATGTTGTACTGTTCCTCTAGCTTTGGTGCAGGAGCACATGTCCGAATTTAATTTGCCGATTTTATGTAAAAATGCAGGAAAACTGCCATGGCCACTAATATAATAGACTGACCATTTTGAAATGCAGATAAATTCTATGTTTACTTTATCTAGAATTTTGTATGTATCACGTCCTTTTTCTGAGTGTTTCCAGATGTCTTGCCAGTCAAGGATAATTTTCTCCAGTATATAATCTTTTGTTATTGAATCTGGGTATGGTATATATTGAATTTCATCGTAGTGGTCGTGTTTAATTGCGTTTTTAGCCAAGGTGTCTGCACGTTCGTTCCCAACAGTTCCTATATGAGCTTTTGTCCATGCTATATTTATTAATTTTTGCAGGATTTTTCGAATTTCTGTATAAATCTGTCATGATTATATTTCTTGGGAAAATAATTTTGAGGGCATCTAATGAAGATCTGCTGTCTGTCAATATAAGAACTGATGTGAATCTGGAGGTTGAAAACCATTCTATAGAATTTAATATTGCTTTAAGCTCTGCCTGATAGATTGAATTATGAGGATTTAGCCGTGCAGCACTATCATGGATAAAAGCATCGTTTCACATTACTGTAAAGGCACATGATGTCCCCTGCTCCATTAAAGAGCCATCTGTATATATCTTTAATTTGTTGTTACGAATCTGTGACTCCGTTATTTCTTCTATTATATTCAGGTTATTGATTTTGTAGTAATCCGGAAAATCAAACGTACTTTCCTTCAACATTAAATTATCCTTATTTATTTTCATTGATTGAATCATTAAATTTCTTTTTCCCATTTTTGTCTGGTATGCCATGAATTCATTCTGGAATTTCGTAATGATTGGTGGTATGCCTGTTAAAACATTTAATGCTTCGTGTGAGATACTTCTGTAGGTTTTGATGACACTCATTAAACTCATTCGTTGTATTGTCTTTAATGTTCTAATACCACGACTGTTTAAATTAGGGAACCAAATTTCATGTGCATACAACATTTGTCTTTCCACTACCGTCGTATACCACATCTTTTTTATTTTTGGATTAATTCCTTTCTGGTAATTTCCCAGAAATTTGAAGCTGGTCTCGAACTGAGATATTCTTGCCTTTAAGTCTTCTAAGTGAATTTGAAATTTTAATTTTTGGTCAAAGATAATTCCTAAGTATGGTAGTGATTTTTCAATTTTAATTGTTTTATTTTTTAATTTAGAAATTGGATGTCTGTTATTTAATAGATTTCTTCCAAAGAGTATGGCTTTTGTTTTTTCTTGTGAGATGTTCAGGTTTAGCCTGTTACAAATTTCTTCAAAACTTCGGATCTTATCGTTAGCATCTTTTTCCAAGCCAGTTCTTGTATTTCCCTTTACTAAGATCACGAAGTCATCTGCATAGACTACTATTTCAGGAATTTTTTAAGTAGTTCCTTAATAATGAAATCTGCCACTATTAACCATAGAAGCGGACCTAAACATGAACCCTGCGGGCATCCCTTGAAACTGCGAATCCACTGAATGAAATCAAAATTGTTTGCTCCAATAAATCTTTCACTTATATAGTTTATGAGTAAATTTTTTAAATATCTAGGTAGTTCTGAATCTTCAATTAGTTCCGAGATCATATTCCAATCTATTGAATCAAAAGCTCCTTGGATATCAAATGATATTAGTCCTACATATTTATTTTGCTGGAGAAGCCCCATTATTTGATCTTTTACTGATTGCAATGCCGTTAGTGTGCTTCTCTTCTCTCTGACGCCATGTTGCTGGTTTGCTAAGAGATTTCTGTTTTCTAGATAAGTTTGTGTACGAATTTTTATGACTCTTTCTAACACCTTACCCATCATTGGGAGTAAGGTTATTGGTCTGTATGACTTTGGAATTCTTGGGTCTTTATTTTTCTTTCGAAAGAATATAACTACACCTTTCTTCACGCCGTTGGAAAATGGCCAATCTGAAGACATTTGTTGTAAAGGAGTAGCATCAGTTTTGGATATCGTTTAGTTAGGTTCTTTATTATTTTTATGTCAATTCTATCATACCCTGGTGCTTTTTTAGGATTTTGTTGGCTGATAACATATTTGAGTTCCCTCATATTGATTTTGATCTTGTCAAAATCTTCATTTGTAATAGGGTCCCGATTTATTCTCGAGTGGATTTGCTCTGCATCTGGATTCCCAAAATGATGATAGATTAGATTTTGTTGTATATCGAGAAATGAGTCCTCTGTTGCTGATGTTTCTAGTGTTGTGTGGATTAAATCGGTATTTTTTAGGTATTTTCCTTTCAGTATTTTGAAAGCTGTGCCATATACACTTGTGGCTTTTTGACAGAAAGAATACCATGAGTCTTGTTTAGCTTTCTTGATATGTAGTTTGTATTCAGCCAATGCTTTTTTATATCCTTTCCTGTACTGTTGATTTTCTAAGTCTCTTCGAAATCGTTTATGTAGTGCGTTAAGTCTACTACGCTCAATTTTGAGTTTGTCTGTGTACCAGTTGATATTTAGGTCTCTTTTTTGATTTTTCTTTTTAAGTATCAAATTCATTAAATTTTCCATGTGTATTTGGAAGTTGTTTACCCATGTATCTAACTCCTCAGAAGTTGATGTTTCTTGAAGTGTTGTCCATAATTCTTCTTCCTTTTTATCAAATTCTTTGTTGAATTTTTTAAAAGTTTCATATTTGGTTTTAAATCTGTACAGATTTCGTAAGAGAGGTTATAATTTCAATGTGAAATTTATGTATCTGTGATCACTTAATGATGGAAAGTCCACTTCTACTGCCCAAGAGTCGAGTAAGTCCTTCGTACTTAATCCACATAATGTAAGATCAGGGTTACCTTTCTTCTTTCCCAAGAAAAAAAGATTTTTCTGCTTGTGGGTCATTCACTATTGTTAGATCTCTATTTGCAAGATAATCTAGTAGGATTTCACCTTTTGCGTTATTTCTGCTGTAACCCCAGGCCCTCAGTTTGGCATTAAATTCGCCTCCTAATACTAGATTAGTACAATTGTGAATGATATTTGACCAGTCCTCAAAATCTTTAGCTAGATCTCCTTTCGGCTTTGAGTATTGCGAAGCAAATTTAAAATTTTCTAACTTCGTTGTTACATTTATAAATACACTATTATCTGTTTGCAGAATCTTATTATGTACAAATAAGGGGTTGGCGATCAATATTCCCGCTATTTTTAATGTTGATTGATATAAAGCCCAAGAAATCGGGAGACCAGTAAAATAGTTTTTGCTTCTATGGTAGTCCTGGATTAGTGCTATGTCAATATTGTTCTGGTTCATGTATTTAATTAATTGAAAATTTGCTGCACGACAATTATTTAAGTTTATTTGGGTTACTTTTATATCTTGTTGATGTAATGGTGTACCATCAAAGAAGTACGTTGATTGTGATGATGAAGCTTGGTTTTGATTATAAGTGCCTCTATCGGCGACTGGGAGGCAAAGCCCCCCTTGTATATTTTGGATATGTATAATTATGGTTCTTTCTGTTCGAGTTTTCGAAGGTTCGCATTGTTATAGTTCTTGTTTCTCCGTATCTATCCTTTACTTCATCCTCTTTATATTTTATCTGATTATCACTTCTTCCATATCTGTTATTTGTATATTCTTTACTTTTTGTATAATTGTTGTCATATTTATTGTCATTTTCATATCTATATCCTCTAATTCTGTTTTCAGAAGGTTGGTTTCCAATATGTTGGTCTTCTCTCTTATAGTTTCTTCTTGACATTTTTTCAATTTCGTCTTTGTTTTCTCTTGTTAGAGTCTTCATATTCGGAAAGATTTCTTTCGATTTGTAGTATTCTTTCAGTCTTTTGTCTTTTTCATATTGGAAAATGGGGCATTGTGGTGAATACGCTGGGTGATTGACTTCGTTTTTATTGTATCTTATACAATTTATACATTTTGTTACTTTGTCTTCGGATCCACTAGTTTCATGTTTCCCCGAGCACTTGGCACACCTTGTCCGAAATTCGCACTGTGATTTGACATGGTTATTAAGTTCTTGACAGTTTGTGCATCGCATTACTCTGATATAAAATTCAACTCTAAAGACTTCATAAAAGAGTTTTACTTTACCCATTTTTACCATTTTCCTACAGTCGGCTGCTGGCGCTTCGACTACCCAATTGTTGTACGATGTTTTCTGAATTTCTATTGATTTAAGTATGGTAAACGTTTCTAAATATTTTCTTTTAGTTAATTCATCTTCTAACTCTTCTTTAGTGATGTCTTTATTTATTTTCAGTAGTAATATTTTCATCGTTCTTTCTTCCGGATGTATGATTGTAAAGTTGTCTTGTTTATTTTCTAGTAACTTAGATATTGTGTCTATTTCTTTTTCTGAGGATTTTAGCTCTATATTATTATTCGTGGATTTTCTTATATTCTTGATTTCCGGAGGTTTGTCTGATTTTTTAGCCTCTTCTCGTATTTTTTTTTAGACATGTGAAATTTCCATATTCTCGTTCGGTATCAGAATGAGTTTTTTAATTTTTTTTGTTTGCATCATTGGTTCTTGACATGACCTTTCATTTTGAGGGTGTAACGCTTTTATTATTTCATCTAATTTTTTAGTTTGATCTTTAAACTGCTTCTCCATGTTTTCTAACAGATGTTTCCTTAACTGTTCAGTTTGGTTCTCTTGAGATTCGTAATAGATGGATTGTAAGGTTTCTGTTTGTTTTTCACAGTATTGTTGTAGTTTATGAAGTTTCCCTTGCGTTTCGAATTTATATTGTTCCTGGTATGTCTGGAACGATGTGAACTTATTCTTCGAATTTCGTACAGTTTCTAATTCATTTAGGATTTTATGATGTCCTTCAGCCAAGCGCCTTGCGTTGGTTCGGGAAGACACAGGAGTCCGTAGTGAAGGTGCTGCCTGTGTCTCAATAGCGGCCAATGAGGCAGTTGGCTCTACGCGTGCGTTTCGTATGATGTGACGGTCTTCTCGACGACTGGCCTGTCGAGGACGTCCCGAGCCTGGTTGCCGTGTAAATGACATCTCTTCAGCCCACTGGTCCAAACACCTCCTCACAGTAAAATCAGAACGGCCTATTTGACGAGCTACTCGCCGAGCTGATCACCCAGCTTCCATCATCCCGATGATTCTTCCCCTCTCGAACTCTGACAGCTGCTCATATTGTCTTCGATGGCTACGTAACGGCATGCCTACCTCAGCGTTTACTTTGCAAAAGAAAAGGTACTCTCAGACAAGTTCTGCTTACCAGTTTTATACTCCAAGGAGGACGAAGTTCAACGCCCTCTAGTGGTATTAGCAATGCGAAATCACGCTGCATTTCTAATCATTTGCATATCTGCCTGATATGTATCTTCATGCCAAGTTTCGTTACGATTCCACAATTATTTCTTGGTGCGGAAATTTTTATGGCAATGAGTGTATGTTAATAAAAATGTATGTATAATTGATATTTTGGAAGATTAAACTTTTTTTTAACTTAAACTAATGTATATTTATCATTATATTTACCGTATATTTCGGTGTACAAGCGGAGAATTTTGGGGCATTTTTTTGGCTCCAAAGTGGGTAGGTCGGCTTATATATGAGACTAAGAAAACTTCCTAAATTGATATTCTAAAATGAAAAAAAAATGATAAATTTAAAAAACATAAAAAATAATTTTAAATTTCTAAAAATACTTTAATGCTCCATTCTTTTACAATGAAAAAGTAATCCTCATTCACAATTATTATTATTAAAATTCTTAAGCAATTATTTTTCTTTCATTTGTACGGTCGTGGAAAAAAAAAGTAAACACCCTTTACTAACTCTGCAAAACATTATCGTAGAAGAAAGTTACTGGTACCACACGATTAGTAATAAAGTCTACTTTTAAATGATGTGTATAAAATTTGCTTAGGAAGCCATCTGCATAATAAAGCAAACCATAACTTTGTTTTTTTTTTCAATTGCAGTACACAATTCTGACAGCATAAATGAACTCTACACCATTCAATTAACCTAAAAACAAATTTTTATGTAATTTTCGAGAAAATAAATAATTTAAAATGAGCGTATTTTAGGGGCTGTATCCAAAAATAAGTTCGGTACTTGATTGTAACCGAGAGAACCCCCTTCTTGATCAAAGCATCTAAGAGCCACTCAAGCCCCCATTGAAGACTGCTAGATTACAGGATAGCAGAAGAAATTTCAAAATATCTAGTCACTGATACTAGCTTGAGCAAAAATTCTGGGAAATTTGGGAAAGTTGCGTTGTTATGCGCAAATTAACAACAAAAGCAACAAGAACTATTTTTCAAAGTAGAGACCATCATAGTCCACGACTTTCTGCCATCGTTCTGCCAGATTCCGGATTTGCTGGAAGTACCATAGCAGCTCCTTGGAATAGAAAAACTCCTAACATGCTTCTTGAACTTCATTGAAGGATTCAATTCGACGGCCCTTTAATAAATGTTGTACTGATCGAAAGAGATCATAATCGGATTCAGCCACGTCTAGGCTGTAGGTGGGGTGTGGAAGAATTTCGACGCCGTCCAACTGTGCAAACTTGTCTTTGGTTCGCTGGGCCATGTGCAGTTTGGCATTGTCCTGCTGAAACAAGCCCCACCAGTGGCCGAGAGGTTCTGCCCTCGAAGCTGGTAGACGGGAGGTGCTGGGTTCAATCCAATCGCGCCTTTCGGCCTAATCGTTCGGAGTTTTCGTGGTTTTCTTCGAACCTTGGATTTTCCAAGCGTTAATACGGGTTATGTTCCCTTAGAAAGACCCCCACGGAGGGCACTCCCCCCCCCTCTTAGGGCCTATATCCCTCGTGTTGATAATTGGCCGTCGTAAACACAACACAACCTGCTTAAACAAAGCGCGCTTTCGGCGGACCAATCTTGGATATCTCTGCACCAATTTCTCGTAGACGCGATCCAACTGCTGGAAATAGAGCTCGGCATTGATGGTACGACCATCATATACTATACAAATTCTGGTAACTATTAGATTAAAAATTTCCCATAACTTTTTGATCAACCTAATATCACAGACGGCCCCTTAAACGATCATTTCGCCATCTTTAAGCATAATTTGAAAACTACTTGGAAAAAAAATTGAAATTTTGGATTTCCATAAAGCAGGACTTAATATATCTAAAGCTATCAAAAAATTGTAGGTTACAATTCGTAATTTTTTCGAATATTAATTTCATAATTCATAATTCATATAATAAAATTATAAACATTTCAAATTCAACGTATTTATGCTTGAGTATATTAGTATTATTCGTGCACAAAAAATTAGCACATTAGGAGTATAATTTCAAGAGATATAAATAAAAATATGAAAATATAATTTAACATTAGAAGCACTAAATTTTGAATGTTTATAATTCAAAAACGTATCATTCAAATGACTTGAAATTTGGTATGTGGGCATAGTTTCAACCGAAGATTTGAAATATCTTGTTAAAATTGGGTATTGCTATTGAAAAAAATGAAGTTTGGGTTCTTTTCAATATGTAGATGGCCCCCTAAGAAAATTTTATACACATCATTTAAAAGTAAACTTTATTTCCTATCGTTCGGTACCAGTAACTGTCTTCTACGATAATTTAATGAGACGTTAGTAGGAGGTGTTTACCTTTTTTTTTCACGACTGTACATCAGTATGAATTACAATAGTGTCTAATTTATCATCATCATCATTTTCGTGAATAACGGCATCTTTGAGACCTAACCTATTACATTACTGATGCAACATTTTCTGAATGATCGACCAATCCTTTCTAGTGGTAATTCAAGCCAAAACATAGGAGGTTTCGTTTCTATGAACGAACAATCAAACCAACGAATTCAACTAAACAGGTTCAGCAGCACGCCAAGACATAATATGAGAGATAAACAATTTCATAGAGCGCATTTTTTTCTATCATCTATGCACAAAATAAGTTCTACGTTTTTCTCCGTTCAATTTTTCATCATCGTAAGAGCCATTATTGTGAATTCCAGACAAAAAAGTGATATTTTGATAGTTGTATTTTTTAATTAGCCTGATTTTTTTTTATGTTGAAGTAGATCATATCTAATGAATATTGTACAATTTTGAAGCCCTGAAACAATTTCCTTTTTTCTGCAGAAAATGTCAAATTCAAGATCATGAATCCCCTTTTTTCATGAAACTTGAAATGCCAGAATATTCGAACTGCTATATCTCCGGAAAGCAACATCCATATAGTAAAATTTACTTGGTTTCATGAGGCATTATTAATTTTCATTGTTATTTTGCCACAAAATGCAATCAAAATGACGTTTTTATCCGTTTTCTGCACGTATTATTTTAGTTAAGCAATACTACCCCAACATATTTCTTATAGAATATGAAAGTTTACTATTATGACAAGCTAAGTAATATAGAACTTTACCGGGTTATCGATGCTGTTAGCAGATATAATCTGTTAAATCTTCAAAATTTTCAAAATCTGCAACTTTTGAATTAGTCCTATCTCAAAACAGCATCACAGTAAAAACAAAATATATCAGGTAGTTGTTGAACAGACGTACAAAAACATGGAAGCGAAAAATAATTGGGGTCTCATGGTATTTTCAGAAAAAAAGGACAAAAGTTACAAAAAGGCAGTGTCAGTATCAGACTTTTTCCTTACCATAAAATGATTTATCCCGGTTCTCATTCCCTTTTCTATGTTTTTTCCCTATGAGGAAACACCCCTTTTCTCTTTCTCCTTGTAGGGGAAAAGCCTGATTATATTGCACTGCCTTTTTGTAACTTTCGTAATTTTTTTTTCTTCTGAAAATAGCATGAGACGCCACTTATTTTTCGTTTCCATGTTTTTGTACATATGTTTAACTACTACCTGACATATTTTGTTATTCAACTGTGATGCTGTTTTGAGATAAGACTAATTCAAAAGTTTCAGATTTTGAAACTTTTCAATATTTAACAGTTTATATCTGCTAACAGCATCGATATCCCGGTAAAATTCTATATTACTTAGCTTGTCCTAATAGTAAACTTTCATATTCTATAAGAAATATTTTCGGGTAGTATTGCTTAATTAAGATAATAATTGCAGAAAACCGAAAAAACACCAATTTGTGGCAACATAACAATGAAAATTAACAATGCCCCATTGCAACCAAGTAAATTTTACTAAGCATGTAGTGTTATACTAATAGCTTATGACAAAAGAATTTTGGGATGTTGTTGCTTTCCAGAGATATAGCAATCCAAACATATTGGCATTTCAATTTTCATGAAAAATGGGATTCATGGTCTTGAACTATGACATTTTCTACAGGATACAGGACATTTTTTTGAGAGTTTCAAATTTCACATTATTCATTAAATATGACCTACTTCAACACAAAAAAATCATACAAAACAAAAAATACAGCTATCGCACTTTATCTGATTTTCAAAATAATGACTCTTAAGATTGACATATATACGGTTTTCGGGCAATTTTTCACTGAAAAGTCGTGTGCTCGGCTTATATACGGAAATATACGGTACTTTAGACATTTTTATATATCTAACACAGTAAGTAACTCAAAAATGTAGTTGTACTGCAATTTTATTACAATTGAAGTCTAAAAATGGAAAATGCTGAAAGTCCAAAGAAGAAATTTTTTTTAAGTGAGCGAAAAGAAGAAAAACTCCTACTTCTGGTACTTACACTGTTTTCCACTTCACTCCTTTTGACCGCTTAGTTCAATTCTTTAAAACTTTGCGACCTAGCTTCATATCGTGTACTGTTAAAATACCTAATATTACCATTTGTAAGCATTACTTTTCTTTATATATCTAATATTTGCTTCACCTTGTTAAAAAAATATACCAATGATGAAAACAATAACAACATCATCAATTTGTGTAATGGCCAGTAGTCGCCGCGCATCTTATTGTTGTCACTCACAGCTTTCTCCACTTTACATCGTGTGTGACACATTCAGCATTCTCCATTTCACTTCGGATGGCACATTCAACCAGAGACATTTTCTACACTTTTCTGAACTATTTCTACTAGGATTTTCATTTTAAGTTTTATCTTGTTTGTTAAGCTTGGCATTTAAGACATTTTTTCGTAAAATAAAAATAAATAAATAAATAAATAAAGAATTAATTTTTTGGTACTTTTAGCGTTTTTCATTTTTAGTCCTCAATTTATGAACCGTGTGCTATTAGGGTCAGGAGGGGTAATTATGACATCTTTATATATTTTCAACATTGTTATTTTTTTTTACTTTTTTCTATTTGGAAAAGTGGTGTTTTCAGTACATAGGAAGTAACTTTGACACTTTCAGAACACCTTATGAAAGTTTTAATTGTCACAGCTGTTTTTTTTTAAGTTAAAAGGATGGTTATAATTACTCGATCAAAAACTCACAATCGGAGAATTTTGGGATAATTAAGACCACTAGTGAATAAATTATGATCACAATATTTTCTCTTTATACTGGCCTATGCACATTTGTTTTGGGTAATTGAGACTACTTTTAACTACAAAGTGAAAAAACCATTTATCAAAATTTTGATAGATTTAGTTTCAAATTGCTATTTGGATCTCAAAAAGGCTTCAGACTAGTGATAAAGAATATCTGAGATGAAATATACATTATGAGGTTAGCATCTAAGCTTGAAACAAAATTTTACCATACACAGTTTTCTCTAATATGGTGGCGGTCATAATTACCCCTCGTGATCATATGATGTGATTCTTAAATTTAAGAAGTAGATTTTATTTTTTCATTGAGAATAGTTGACTGGATCTCATAGTTTAAATGAAATATTTGAAAATGAATGTATAAGAAATAGAACTTATATGAGACTTGAAATATATGAAAAGTAATATTTAAAATATACTTTCAAATTACTCAGATCAAGTACAAAGGGATCATTAAGGCATTATGTTCATGCTTTCATGTTATCTGGTTCTTAAAGAACCGAACTGTATTATCACATATAATATGTAAACTAATAGCCAGTCATGAAAAAAATAAATCCATTTTCCAAAATTTAAAGAATGCCTTTTAAAAATTTTGTGTTCTATTTACATTACATCTAAAATAATATTTCTTTTCTTTCAATATTTACAAATTCGACAGTATGATTTTTAACCGAAAGCGACGATTATATTGCGGTTTTAAATGAGCTTCCCGAAAAATATGTTTATTTTTACTGACTTGCAATAAGTGATAATACAAGGAACAATTTATTACTAAAAATAAAAAAAAATGTAGTCTGTAAATGCAAAAAAAAAAAAAAAAAAAAACTAATAAAAGAATAAGGAAAAGATTCATTTTAGCATATAATCGGATTTTCGCAATATTTAGATCAATGCAATTTCTTATAGCATTATTCCTAAATTTTAATTTTATTTTATTTACCTATTAGCATTTTATTATGATTATCGATGAATATTTGTTCCATTTAAAATATCTTTTTAATAGAAAAACCATTCATAAGCATTTTTACGATATCAGGTTATTCCAGGAAGCATGAACTATATCACGATAGTTTATGGCATTCGGTATTGAAAAACGAAAAAACTTATACCGCATTCATTGAAATCTATTGAGCCATAAAATCTGTAAAAGCGAACAAAAAACTTTGATATTTACTTAGTAACATTTTACTGGTAATATTTCGGAAATAACAGGCGAATGAGCAATTTCTCCAGTCAAATGCCTGGAGTGTTACCAATGCAAAAATTACTTATTGAGCTTGTGACACTTGGATGTAACAGAATATGTACAGATGGGAAATATTCTTGCTTAAAAATTCTCTGGTTTGTACTGCCCATTGAAAATGCTGTGACTGTAACATTACAGAGGACTATCAATATAACCATTGCAACTGTAGTGATTCAGAAGAGGATGTGTGACATAACAGTACCTATCTACATATAAATACTGTTTTCAGTTTCTCTCAAATAGCTTCAATTATTCTTGTTATTTCATTTAAATTCTTTGTATAGAATTTGTTGATAAAACACTAACATATATAATGTATATTTCTTGTACTTTATTTGCAATGTCTTACTTTAAAAAGTTTTAAAACTCAATTTACTCCTATTTTGATTGTAGATTTGTATTTCTGAACCTTAAAAAATTATAATTCGACATACTGGTCTATAACATACCCGAGATATTAAAGAAGTCACTAAATGGCAGACATTTTGAACGCTATGTTGAAAATCCTCTCAAAAATGTGCAAGAAAAAATGGCACCTAAGATATTTGGAATCTACGCGTCAAAATCTGCAGAATTAAGAAAAACTTAGTACGTCAATGCAGCTGGAGCCACATTTTATTACATTTCAAACACTATCATTATTATAGTCCTTTTTCAAACTACTGAAACCCTATTAAGAGCTATTTACAGGGCTCCCACTGGTCCGTTTTTTGGACACCAGTAATTTTTTAGAAAGAAATTCGTAGTAGGTTTCTTCAACAATTGCAAGAAAAACGCTCTGCCAGGCATGTTTCTACGAAATTTATAAAGAAGATTTTTCTTTAAATAATAGTGGTATTCAAAAAACGGACCGAGTGGGAGCCCTGTATTTACTCAATCTCCAGCTGAAATCCACATCAGATTATCTTTTCAATCAACAAAAATTGTAACTTTCTTTAATTTAAAAACTTCAAAACTTAACTTATACCGTAAAAATCATATAGATATATGTGACATTAAATTAAAGAAAGTATGTAAAACACGTCATTCGTTCAATATTTTCCCTAATCAAGTAAATTAGCTATCCTCGGAAGACAGCTAAAAATGGAACAAATAAACATGTTGCCTACTGCTTATGATAGTTATGGGCATATTCTAGTTATTCTACATCCATATTTGTGAAAATTGCAACGCCATGAAAGAATTATCAGAAGTAAATGAAATTTAATACATTAACGACTGATATTGGTACAAACAATTGATTACATTTTTAAAACAAAACACCAATATTAAATGTCCGAAACCAGTATTTTGTGTTGCCACCGCGCGCTACAATAAGTGCTGCTATATGGCATGGCATGGAGTCATACAGATTTTGAATGTCTGTCTGGGGAAGAGCAATCTATATTCTTTGTATGCGTACGCAAAATCATCTGTAGAAGCTATAGAAGGAGGATAACGAGCGAAACACCAATCAAAGAAATCCCCCACATTTTCAATGGGCAACATATCTGGCGAATACGCAGGCCACGGTAGGAGCTCTTTGTGTTCTGCTGACAAGAAGCCTTAAACATCCCTTGCAACATGTGGGCGAGCAATACTCTGTTGAATGATAGCTCCAGGAAAGCCTTGAATGTAAGGAACGACTACGGGCCCTAGCACTTCACTGGTGTACCTGTTTCTCTTCAGATTAACCACAATTCGTGGCGGCTGCGATCTTCCACGGTAGGCTATCGCATCCCAGACCATTACTCCTTTTCTTCCACTATGACGTCCGATAATGCCATATGGAAGGTTAACGTTCACCGGTGTAGCATTTAACAAGAATGCGACCATTATGGTACCATAAATTAAAGCGGGATTCGTCAGATAAAGCAACTCGTTGCCAATCTGTATGGCAATCTCTATGCCCATGGAGCACATTGCAGTGCAGACGTAGATCATTTTGCGGGAGTTGGATCCTGTACAAAGGAACTCTTGCACGCAGTCCATGGCGTAGCAGACGTCGACGAATTGGCGGCGCAGAGAGTAATACACCTGTAGCAATCAGCGTCATGTGAGCCATGTGTATATCATCGCGCGTTGACGTCACGGTTCGGTGTCCAGTTTTCGAGTTGTCCGATCCTTGTCGGTCCACTGCTTTAAAACGTGCATCACCCTTATGCTGTTACGCTGCACACGAGCTGCTATTCCACGATAGGAAAATACTTCTTTAAGAAGGCCGATGATTCTCCCCCATTCAAACTCTGTCAATTGTTGAAATGTCGCCATCTTTCGTGAAAGATGCATAGTTAGGTATCTTCTAACGTTTACCATTAGCAAATAACTATAGACAATTCTCAACGTCTCGCTATAGCTCTGTATTTATACGATTTGAGCAGCAGTCCAGAGGGCGCTGCTCATCCCACGCACCCATGCGTGTTGACTCTGAAACTGGAATCATTTGCATAACACACTATACTGTGCATAATCTGAAATTTTCAGCTCAATCGCGTCATTCCTTTTGCAATTTTAACTAACACGAGTTTAATAATACAATGTTTTGTGTTGGAGTTATTTTTATAATATAATTATTTGAAAAATATGGATGACATTCATTTATATGATTGACGCTCATTCAACTTCTTGAGATCTAGGAATAATTACCTGGATCGAGGGAAGTCCCAGGACTTTCTCAAATCTACAAATATTGTGGCTTGTAACTTGCCTAAAATTTCAGAAAAAGAATAATTTTAAGCCGCTTTTAAATATTATTAGACAATTACGGACAAGGACTTCAGAGTCTTATCAACCAATATAAGGTGCATTCACTCTCTATAGTATACATATTTATCGTCTATCAAAAAATAAAATGGTCTCTCGGGTTAACGAAGTTTTTTTTATCTTCCATCTTGCAATTCGCCCGTTGCTCGTTTACATTAGATTAAACTTTTACGTGGTTAATATCACTATATTTCGATATATAGCTATTTAAACGAATAAACATAGGCTAAATACCACGAAAAACGTTGTAGGCTTTTTTCTTATTTTTTTTTTCTCGATTGTATTTATTTAGCTAACAAAAATCGAACAATTTCCTCTTAAGAAGAATTTTTAAATATTAATGATACTTAAGATAAAAATATTTTTATGTATTAAAAAAAATCTTTAAAACAATGCACCGAATTTCATAAAATTAAAATGTAAGTTAGAGATCTTAATGACATATAATTATGTTATGGTATACATTTTTCACTTTCTTCTATATTTACAAGAAGAAAGTATTGGATGCGTGAAATTTTTCTACTTTCGGTTTTTGGCGGATTTACACGTTTTATGGGTTAGAGATATCTAAATCATGTTTTTACAAAATGTCTGTGTGTTAATTTGTGAGTCTGTCTGTCTGTCTGTATGTGGCACAAATTTTGTGGGCGCCTAGACCTAACGTGCGGAATTTAATAAAAAATTTTATTCAGTTAGTCCCTAATAGAAATTGGTGCTAATTAGTTTATGGTGCAAGTCGCTCAATAGCTGGTGCTGCTATGCAGCATTTTTTACGATTTCCGCAATAGCTCAATCCCCAGCACTAATACACGGGTTTTTATGAGACTTCAGATTCGGTTAGTCCTTAAGATATTTGAAGATTTATACATTTTGGTGTAAATCGCTCACAGGTGGCGATGCTGAATTTTTCAGAATTTCCCCTGTAGCTGTATCTCACGAACTAATGCATGAATGTTCATCAAACTTCAGAATCAGTTAGTCTTTGACATGAATTGACATTTTATACATTCTGGTGCAAATCACTCAACATGTAGCGATGCTATACTGTATTTTTCAGAATTTCGACTATGGGTATCTTAAGAACTAATGCACGAATTTTTATCAAACTTCAGAATCAGTTAGTCCTTGACAAGAGTTGACATTTTATACATTTTGGCGTAAACCGCTCAACAGGTGGAGCTGCAATGCTGTATTTTTCAGAATTTCCACTATAGGTGTATCTCAAGAACCAATGCACGAATTTTCATCAAACTGCAGAATCAGTTATTCCTTGACAAGAGTTGACATTTTGTACATTTTGGTGTAAATCGCTCATTAGGTGGCTCTGCTATGCTGTTTTTTTTGCGATTTACGCAATAGCTCTATCTCAAGAACTAATGCTTGGATTTTCAACAAACTTCAGATTCAGGTATACCTTGATATGAATTGGTGCTGTTTATGTTTTGACGCAAATCGCTCAACAGGTAGCGCTGCTATGGTGTATTTTCCAGAATTTCCACTATAGCGCTATCTCAAGAACTAATGCATCAACTTTCATCAAACTTCAAATTCAGATATAATTTGCTATGAATTGGTGGTAAATTCATGTAATTTCTTGTACTATTTAAATTATTTAATTGACGTGATTAATATAGAAGAAAGTTTTGTGACGGCCGCAACATACTAGTTAATACGTATTTTTCAATGATATTAAAAAAAATAGAAAATATGTTTTTATTTAGAAAGCAGCCACATTTTTTCTGTCAAACAATCAAAAAGGATCAAATATTATTTGAGATATATATATACCCAAATTAACCTATCCGCATCCACAAAAGTAGTTACAAATATATCTGTTAAAATGATATACCAAAAGCGAATTTTAAGGCGGACCCACTCAGTTGCCCAAATTTAGAGGTTGAAGAGACTCGCCTTAAAAGTTACATTTTCTTTGCTTATCGTCTGCGATCAGAAAATATTCGAAGTAATATTTTCATGTCATTTTACCATTCCATATCAACCGTAATTATAGTAGAGATTATTCTCGAAAAACAAAATACAGCACGGCGAAAAAAGAAACGATTTACGATTGTTTCTTTTAATCGTTTGATTAATTTCGCGTTTTTTCCGCACTCTTTTTGACGAAATTCACATTTTTAAAAAAAAAAATTAGATCGATTGACGAAATTGATATTTTTTTCCGCGAAAGATTGTCGAAAGTCGCAAATATTTATCCATGAACAACTGACAAACTTTGCTGTTTGTTTCCGTGATTTTTTGACGAAATTCCCGATATTCTCCTTTCATTGTTTGTAAAAATTTTTGAGTTTATTCGCAAACGATTGATAAAATTTGCGGTTTTTTGAGCGGTTATTTGCTGAAATTTGTTATTTTTTTGAGCAACCGATTATTGAAATTTGTAATTTTTTTCATAGACCAGCTGAAGAAAATGCCACGAATCGATTTTTCGAAATTCCGCAAACGGAAAAAAAAACGTCGGCTCCTTTGAAAATTAAAAGAAAAGTCGTGAAAGTCTGTGAAAGAATTAAAGCAGAAAAAATTGTACCCACCATTTTTTATTATGCGGGATAATTTTTCTATTTTTGTGCACGATTTGTGTAATTCCGCACTATATTGCAAACCCTGCCTCTTAACAAAAACTTTATATCCGCCGCACACACGCAAAATAAAAAACCCTCTTGAAATTGCGCCCCTGCATCCGAGTATGCGAATTCGTTATGAAAATATTCGCAGAAAAACTATTGTCTCGTAGTCAACACCCATTATGAGTGTTTTATGTTACGAAAAAATAAGGTTCGATTTTTTTTTCGGAACTGAATGCTTAAATTTGCCAAAATTTTCAACAGGAACAGAATCTCCCGTTTCTCTCAGAAAATTGTCAGAGAATTTTAAAAATAGCATGGCGCACTTAAAAAATCGCATGGCGCCGCGCCGCACTAAATGTACTTACTTTAATCTCAAATTCATAATACGTTATTCCATCGTGTAGACCTTATGGGATACTAATTAGGAATACCCTAATCCTTAACATTGGCGAGGGTTAGGTTAGCGGAAACATTCGCGAATGTTGAGGCTATCTTCCCGTGCATAAAAGTGGGCTAGACTATATTTTAGTTGGGTAGTTAATACTTTTTTTTTTTAATGGAAAAGAGCATTTGAAATTAAAATAGTACATTTATTAAGCCTTATACATTAAAAGTACAATGTTGAAATAAATTTGAATAATTATAAACATCGTGTCCAAATTTTATTTGTAAGTTAAAGACGGAAAAATTTTAGTGATGTGCGATTTTTTGACAGAACAAATGGGTTTCTTTGTGAATTCCTATGTAAGGGAAAGTTGCGGCTTCGATTTCTATTTTAAATTCTTCCTCACCAGTGAAGAATTGACTCTATTGCTTTTTCAACAAGTTGTTGTTGATTTAAAATTTCCCCGACAATTTTTTCAGAAAATATTTAACCTGCAATAAAAATCTGGAATTTTAGAAAATTTGGAAAATTTAAAAAAAATCTGAATAATGAATAAAAAAAATTACTCAGATATATTTTCCCTCAACACGAGTCCTGAAGTTCTCGTAATATTGGTCATACAGTAATACAGTAGGATATACAGTAAATAAGTATCCAGTGCACCGTAGTTCATAAAATTAGTGAAACAGTGAAATTGGTAGAACAGTAAAATTGGCGAGTTTCCTTTGTAAAAAAAAAATATTCTTCATAAAACAAAATTCGCGAATAGCCAAGTATTCGCAAATGTTGAAATGTTCTCCATTTTCTACTTCGCGAATAATTAAACCTCGCGAATGTTAAATCCGCGAACGTTAAGGGAGTAGTCAAAAAAATCATACTACCATTGGGAGTATGTTAAAAATGTGTTTTTGAATCCCTTGTGAGTTTTTCAACGGAATTGAATTGCAGAAAGTATTGTGGGTTAAGCAGTAAATAATATTTTTACAACCCCCCCCCCCACACACACACACACGCAAACAACATTGTGAATCCCATATATCACGATATGCTAGTATATATTGTTTTAAGTACATTTCTGTAAAAAATATCGTTTAGAGAAAAATGGATATTAAATTTTGCAGTTTTGTTTAACAACACTTACCGGGTGTCCCAAAAAGGACTGACTGATTTTAAAATTCAATAACTTGCAAACGGTGACAGATATTTAAAAAAAACTTGCAGGAGGGTTATGCATAAGGTCAAAAGTTTTTTACAGTGATTTTCAATTTTAGTTCGAATTACAAACAATAGATGGCGCTGCGATCAATAGACGCTGAATTCAGGCTCGATTTTTGGTACTTCGTGGCCCGGATAATACATTTCCATCTCCTTTTTCAGCATGGAACAAGAGAAAGGACCAGAAATCGAGCCTGTATTTAGCGACTATTGCTTACAGCGCCATCTATTGTTTGTAATTCGAACTAAAATCGAAAATCACTGTAATAAAACTTTTGACCTTTTGCATAACCCTCCTGCAAGAATTTTTTAAATATCTGTCGCCGTTTGCAAGTTATTGAATTTTAAAATCAGTCAGTCCTTTTTGGGACACCCGGTAGTTACAGTTGTATATTTGTTGTTGTAACTTTTGTAATAAATTCAATTTCAGAAAACCATTTTGTGGTTATATTTTAGACATTATTTAACGTATCAGGAAATTAATAAAATTAATTGGTATTTTATAAGATTCAAACTTGTATGTGCCCGTAAGAAAAAGCGATAATCTGTATGTTTAAATGTTTTATTTATATGTATGTTTTATTTCTTATATGACACATGTAAAGAATCCCTTGGGTTATTCAAACACAACTAAAACTCATTAGCTTAGTTTAAAGAAGATAAATTACTCAAAAGTATATAAATTCCATATTTCTAAACTCAGAATAAAAATAATGACCACAATCTGTAAAGCTTACAACTAATATCCAAAGAAATAATAGAATAACGGTTTGTTGCATTTATTTTTAATTTTTGTTACTTACGTATCATCTGAACCAGGTGGATAGATCGGTAAAGCGGATTCTCAATCGCCAATAGAGTTCAAAACGGTAATTTAATGTATTTTTAATAAATACATTAATATGGTTAAAAATTATAAATAATATAAACGAGAACTAACATAATACAAATCAGTAGCTTAGAATGAATTTATTAAATATGTAACATCAAATTGACGGCTTTATGAAATATATGATATTAACGATGATAACTTTCATTCCAGCGGTTTGTTACGCCCATCAGAATGTGTACGATATAAATATTATGTAATATAAATAAATTGTATTAATGAATAATTATATGTTATATTTATATTTTTGCCATAGCAAATTATATAGCTATACGTATACAGTGTGTCCACGTATAACCTGACCGACCTTTATTTTTGCAACCGTTGGTCCTAGATGCATACTTCCAATTACAAAAATGGTTTAAATAAGGTAAATAATTATTTTTAAAGCGATTTGGGTCAAGAGAAACAGTTCTTAAAAAATTACGAAATTAAAATTTTTATACGGTCCCCCGGTCCTATAAGTGATATTTACTGAAAATTTACTGTGACACTAACAAGTAAGACAAACAAAGTCCCATTCAGCTAACATTAAAATTGACCGAGGTATGAAACTTTGAAATGCATGACGTATACCACTTTTTTGCATATCAAAACAGATGATTTCGACCATGCTTTCAGGGGCGTGTATAAAGTACTTAAACTTATTTCAAGGTATCTGCGCTAACAGTTTTAGAATAGATAACATAAACCTGCGATGGTTGTGATTTTAAAAGTTTATAATTACGTTTTATGTATTTTTTAACGCCGAATAAAAAAAAATGCCTTCACTATTAACCATCATATCAAGATTTTTCGCAAATCGTAAATTGCAAGGTTAAAAAATAGCGAAAAATCTGACATTATAAAATAGATGTAAGACTTGTTTATTCAGTTCAGTTTTATTTAATTCAATAAGTTATTAGATATTTTGGCTTATACTGGGTTTCTTACAGTTAAACAGCTTGGGGGTCCGATGAGGTTGGGGGGGAGAGGGGATCAATTTTAACTTTTAGCTTTTAACTTTGGAATTTGCGATTTGAGAAAGATCCTGACGTGATGGTTTAAAGTGAAGGTCATTTTCGGATTCAGTGCTAAAAAATACATAAGAATCAATCTTCAAAAGCTAAAAAACATGTCACAACCCAAAATTTGAAAGATAGTGTAATCTAACAGCATTTTAAAATATGTATCATTTTGTAAAAAATTGAGGCTGCAGTTTTTCATACTTTTATTTAACAAAATATCTGTTATTTTTATCCTCTTATAATGTTCAGTACAAATTGCACATCTTGCAGTAATATGTCAGAATGATTAAAGATTCCAAATTTATATTGCGATGCTAATTTACTCTCAACCATTTCTTTAATATAACTGATGAAATTATATTTCTACTAAATTTGTGAATGACCCCTAATATGCAGCAAAAAATATACTCCAACTTTAAACAGTTAAACTTACTCGGTCAATTTTAATCATAGAATGACGGGACTTTTTTGGCCTTACTTGCCAGTGTAACAGGGAAATTTTACTAAATATAACTTATAGGACCGGGGACCGTATAAAAATTTAGATTCTGTAATTCTTCACTAAATTGTTTTTTCGCTTAAAACTTTTTTTTTATCTTAACCCTGCACCTAATTTTGTATTTGTAAGTATGCATCTAGGACCAACGGTTGTGAAAATAAAGGTCGGTCAGGTTATACGTGGATACACTGCATAAACACTTTTGGCACTGCCTTTAATATAAGAACTATATAATATTAAATATACACATTAAATGCAAAATAAAATAAATAAAATGTTTACTGAAAAACTATTTCCACTTCTATTGTTGGCACAGTGTGAAGATGACATGACCCAAATAATACGTAAGTACCTAATTTCTAATAAATATAAATCTCAAAGCCTTCAATTCTCGTTCAAAAACATATCAAGATTTTGTGTGGTACATTTATCTCAATTAAAAAAAAAATCAGCAATGATGATTTATCAATTAAAACATGAAAGCTTACATAAAGTTCTATTAGAAAGAAACATCATTAAGTAATTAGTATTTGATAGTATACGATAATGTACATGTATTCAAAGATTATAAGATTTCAGAATTTCTGATTCTGTTATAATCATAGTTCGCAGTAAATAGAGGTGTAATCTATATCTATACTTCCTATTATAAAAAAGGTAAAAATTGTTTATTTGTAGGAGGTAAGCTCTGGAACTACCGAACCAATTCCTAAAGTAATGGTATCAAAATGATGGTGCTAGTCCAACTTAGAACATAGGCTACATCTTATGTCCATGCCACTGGCCAAAAGGGGGTGCAGGAGCAAAAAAAAATTCTAAAAATGCAATTTTTGTGTTACTGGATGGCCTAGAAACATGAAATTTGGATTATTTGTTACTTATAAGATATAAATCATGTCTAAGAACAGTTCTTAAACAATTCGAAATTAATAAGGGGTGCAAATGCACAAAAAGCGTTCTAAAAAACGTTCTAAATGGTAGTTTCTACATTATCTCAGGAAATACCAAACCGATATAAAAAATATTGGTGTCAAAATGATGGTGACGACGCTTGCTCCAAGATAAGACTGTATTTTATGTCGGTGCCACTAACCCAAAGAGGGTGCAGGAGCAAAAAAAGTTCTAAAAATGCGATTTATGTGTTACTGAAGGACCTAGAAATATGAAATTTGAAATATTAGCTACTTATTACATATAACGGATTTCTAAGAACAGTTCTTAAACAATTCGAAATTAAAAACGTGTGAAAATGCGCGAAAAGTGTTCTATAAAACGTTCTACATGATGGTTTCCACACAATCTCAGGAAATACCAAACCGATTTAAAAAATAAAAACGTCAAAATCATGGTGAGAACCCTTCTCCAACATAGGCTATGTTTTATGCCGGTGGCACTACCGAAAAGGGGGTGCAGGGGAAAAACGTTCTAAACTGCGATTTTTGCGTTACAGAAGGGCCTAGAATCGTGAAATTTGGAATGGTAGTTAGTTATAAGATAGCAATGATCTCTAAGGACATTTCCTAAAAGAATTGAAATTTAAAAGGGGGTCAAGATGCGCAAAAAGCGTTGTAAAAAACGTTCTAAATTGCGATTTCTATGCAATCTCAGGAAGACTGAACCGATTTCAAATATAATGGTGTAAAAATGATGGTGACAGATCGTCCTCCAAGAGAAGCAATATTTTATATCTACTATGCCACTAATTATGCCACTAATTATGCCACTACCCCAGAGGAGATTCAGGAGCAAGCGTTCTAAAAACGTTCTAAATGCCGATTTGTCAGCAATATCTCAGGAAGAATCAAACTGATTTCAAAATTAATGGTAGGAAATTGATGCTGACAGCCTCTGCTCTAACATAGACGCTATTTTATGTCGGTATGACTATCACATAGACGTTGCAGGAGCAAAAAAGCGTTCTACATTTCGATTTTTGTGATCGGTAGGGGCTAGCAACTTAAAATTAGGCAAGGTACATATTTATTAGATATAAATCATTTTTAAGAACACTTTCGAAAAAAATTAGAAATTTAAAAAGGGGTGAAAATGCGCAAAAAGCGTTCTAAAAACGTTCTAAATTGCGATTTCTACTCAATCTCAGTAATACCAAAGCTATTTCAAAAGTAATGGTTGCAAATCAATGGTGACAGTTCCTGCTATAACATACGCTATATTTTATGTTGTTCTCACTACCATCTGAGGGTTGCAAAAGCAAAACATGCTCTAATTTGCGTTTTTTGCAGAACTGACGGGTCTAACACTTTGAAGTATGGCATGGTATTTACTTACAAGATGCAACTGTTTTCTAAGAACAGTCGAAAGATAATTCCAAATTTAAAAAGATGAAGTTTGCCAAAAGCGTTATAAATTACAATTTTTATGCAATCTTATCAAATACCAGACCGATTAAAAAAATAATGATGACAAATTTTTGGTGATAGAACCTGCTCAAACATAAGCTATATTTTATGTCTGTCTCACTACCACCGAGGGTTGCAGGAGCTAAAAACTTCCTAAATTGCGATTTCTGTGATACTGAAGAGGCTAGAAACTTTAAATATGGCATGGTAGTTACTTATAAAATATAATAAAATAAGCCCTCGAAGGACTGTCGAAAATAAATTTGAATTAAAAAGGGGCGAAGCGAAGGGGAGGTGCAAAAAGCATTCTAAAAAAGTCCTAAATTACGATTTCTATGCAATTTCAGGGAATATAAACCGATTATAAAAGTAATCAATGGTAACAGTCTCTGATCCGACACAGGCTATATTTTAAGCGGAGGATTCTACCACCTGGGGTTCACAGGAACAACAAACGTTCTAAAAAAGCCCTTTAAAAGCTTTCTAAATTACGTTTCTGTGGAATATTAGGATAAAACAAACCGATTTCAAAATTAATGTTGGCAAATTAATGTTGACAGTTCCTATTTCAACATATCCCTTTATGTTGAGGGAGGTGGTAGGACTTGGAATTTGACATGATAGTTAATTTTAAGATGTAAGAAGATGGTTTCTAAAAAATACAAAACTTCAGATGAATACTGAAATTTGCGTATTAATTGAGCATAAAAGTTTCAATATATTTTCTAAAGTATCATTTATTTAGTTTTATTCCTATTTATTAATTTAAGTCTCATTTAAGCCTAATGCAGTGTAATAATGATTCTTAATCAAACTGTGTTTTAAATAGTAATTTTTGAATTATTTCTAAAAGTAACAAGTACCTTTTTATAAACAAAAATTTAATAAAATAAAATATTACCTTTTAATAAAATAAAAACTTTGTTAGTACCTTTTAATAAAAATTAGACATATAAATATCACTTGGCATATTTCAAATATTACGCGAGCAAAGCCGCGGGGTTTGCTAGTCATTAAATAACTGAACAAAATGCTATTTTTTGTACTCGTGATTAAAGTGTATATTTATACTTTTTTTGTCATCCGTTGTAATATTATATGTTGAAAGTATTGTTTCTGAATTTATAACAATATTAACCAATTTTAAAACTAAACGCATTCTTATGATTCTGTTGGAAGAAACACACTTCCATCTTATTTTTAAAACGAATTGATTCACAGACGAAGTGCTAAAATATATGAATATATTACATTTTTAACATGACTTACAACAAAAATAAGAGCCTTACAATAAAAATGTCCCTTAAAATGAGATGAGAAAGTTACGAGATTTTAACTGTTTGCGGACAAGTGTCGGCAAATAGCCGCTCAAAATTTACATACATGATTATATTTTAATATTATATTCGCACCACTATATTTAAAAAGTACATTTTTTAGTAAATTTCTGTTGCGCATACTACAGTGATGCCAGATTGGAAATTTTGTCCCCATTTTGGGGACAAGTAGTTCGTGGAGAAAAGTTTGGGTACTATCAACATTTTTGGAGAAAAACTTAGAGAATTGCTTTCACTATTTCATATAAAGTTTATTTTTAGTCTTCTAACAACACTGGATATGCCTCAAACTTGATTTTGACTTGGAAGACGAAAATAAAATACAGAAATCGGATATATCAATCATTATTCTCGTGGTCGTACTCATCGTTTACAACATTACTGTTTACACGTATCACAGATGCATCACGACTTCCTTGGACTATCCCCACCTAAATTTCCAGACCAGTGTGCGGCAGATTTTCCAGGTCACCGCAGACAGACACACAGACATATATACACATTTCTTTTATTACTATAGATTTATTTAACAGAAATAAAAACTATTTTATAACCTTTTTTTTGTTTAAGGCTGGTTAATTTATACTTCATGGAATGGCAGTAGAGCTTTTATCAAGACATGAAATTGCTCACTATAATCACATTGCCACGTATATAACTGAACATTGCCCAATGAATGCAACAGACAACCTAGCTCTCCTTATTAAAAATTTGAAGGAAAACTCTGCTGTCTTACGGCATCATACCTTCACATTACAAAATCTTCAGGACTTATCCGAAACGTTCTTTTGACTTACTTTTTAAAAGATGTGAAAAGCAGCTATTTTTCTTTTATTATTGATGAAAGCACAGTACATCGAAGGTATCACACATTACGATACTCCATCTAGGTACTTCATTAGAGATGAAAAAAAATTGAAAACAAAGCTTCATAGGTTAAGTCAGATAGAAGCCGATGATGACAACACTATCTTAGATTCATTCAAATCCCAACTGATTAGAGATGGTTTAAACTTTGAAAAAATTAGTGGTATAAGGGTAGATGTAACTAACGTAATGATAGGCCAGCATCATCGATTGGCAATAATTTAAAAATCAATTGTAAATGAACTTGTCGTTGTAAAATGTATCTTCGATTCTCTTCGTTTAGCTGCGAATATGCATGCAAAATTCTGCTGAGTATAAATGTTTATTTTTTGTAAATGGGGAATTTTTTTATTAAAAAAAAGGCTTGATTTGGGGAAAAAAAATTAGTTTAAATTAGTTAAACATTTTTTTATAGAGGAAAATTGAAAATTGAAAATTTATTTTTTTTGAGTAGAAATTTCCTTGGGGACTTTTTCGGAAAAATACACTGATTTGGGGAAAATTTCGGAATTTTTTGGGTAATTGATTTTTGACTATCTGGCAACGTCAAAGCATAAGTAAAAATGTTTCTTAAAAAGAAAGTGGTGCAAACCGAATAAAGTCGTGTAAGCGATGCCTGTGCATAAAAGTACAAAAATCTCTAACACGTAGCACGTAAACTTATTTTATTTAGTACAATTTGAATAAAATCATGATTTTAGGACATAAAAAATTTTTCGCAAAGAAATAAAATAAAAATAAAAATCTGCAGGAGCAGTAAATACTTATTCTGAAATGGATAAAAATGTTATGAACATAAAAAGAAATCTGCAAATGAAATAAGACTATTAAGCCTTTTAAATACCTGTTCCATTCTAAAATATTGTGAGAAAAGAAAATGGGTAAATTTAATTAGCCACAAAGTCAAACAGAAACGGGTAATTACCTTCAAAGATATTTTAATAACCCAGAAAATGTTCAGAATTAAAATATTCTACAAATCCGAAACATTGTAAGACTGTTAATATAATCCTAATTAGGTAACACCATGCGAAACTTTTATCGTATTTGTTAAAGGTTATTTTAAAGCAGCTTTTCCACGTGGGAATTGGGTTTTTGCGCAAGATTTTATATTAAATACAGAAACAGATAATAAGTTTCATAATTGGTGTCATAAGTTATTTCAGATTTCGAAAGATTACTTGTCCGTATTGATTATTACTATAATATTGCCTATTGGATTATGCCTGAAAAGGGAAAAGTATGTTCATCTTCCAGTTGAATTTTACATGCAAAAGAAAACTCTTTTGGAAGTGTATTTTGTAAAGTCATTAATTTGATTGACTGAATTAATTTAATTAATATGCAGGGTTATCCTAAATGATTCATCGTGTTTCAAATTGATTCATTTGGGGACTGTTTATTTATAAGCATACGACGCGCGACGTATCAAGACAAGTGGTACATGAAAAGATACAAACACTCACCGAGTTTTGGTACATACTACAAATATTCAATTTGTGCGCCCTTAGTCACCCGAATATTATCTCAACGGTAATACAGTTCCTTCCGTACGTTCAAATGCATGTTTCTGTCTATGTCTGTCAGAGCAGCAATGATGCGTTCCAGCACGCGAGCCACGAGGCGGGCTTTTAAACTTTGTGAGTGTATGTATATTGTCACGTATCATAAGTCTTTCAAGGTCGTATACCTCTCAATTCACAGTGTTTTGAAACCCGCTGAATCATTTAGGCTAGCCCTATCTTTCTATCTATCTATCTATATATATATACATATATATGTTTCATCATCAACAACAACCTTTTTCAATCCACTGCTGGATGCAGGTCTTCCCCAGATTTTTCTACTGTTTCCTGCCTAGTGCTTTATTCATCCAATTAACACCGGCTCGTTTGTGATTTCGTCACTTCATCTAACTTGAGGTCGTCATCTTGGTCGTTTTACATATCTGGTATACCAATTTAGGGTGTTTCTGCTCCATCTATTGTCTTGTATTCTTACAATGTGCCCTGCCCATTTCCATTTAGCCGTTTAATTCTTTGAATGATGTTAAAAACTTTCTTCAGACTTGTTATCCAGTTTATTCTCTTTCTGTCTCTTCCAGTTATAACTAGCATATTTCATGTCGATCTCTTCGTTTGTCTCCGTAAATTATAAGTGTTTTTAAGAAGATGATAAGGTATCAACACGTAGATTGTTCGGACCTTGTGCGCATGCCGAACGAGCTCCGCAGCTTTGCGGTCATGTGACCCAGTTCAGTTGTTCTTTTGCTGCCATTGCGGCACGTTGTGTATTCGAGCGGGCCTTATCCCCAAGTATAGAGTATGTTGTTCTTTAGCTGCCATTGCGGCACGTTGTGTATTCGAGCGGGTCTTATCCCCAAGTATAGAGTATGTTGATCTTTAGCTGCCATTGTGGCACGTTATGTTATAGCGGGTCTTATCCCCAGTCTGTTTCTGTTTCTTATAGCGGGAGTATTCCCCAAAATATGTTTTACGAACGTCACTTGTTCTAACAGCGTGTTATTACCCCAAAGTCACCTCATCATTTTATATGTTCTTCAGTGTTTGTGATTGTTTGTGACATTTGTGTGCTGTGTGATTTAAAAATGTGAAAAGAAAACTATTGGTCTTCAATCTTAAAGTTACACACAGTATTCACATACATTTTTTGTGGTTCGTCGATATCGCAGCGAAATAGCTGCTATGGAAAAATTAAATATAACAAAAGGAGCTCTAAAAGGTACTATAACGAAATTACAAAATTTCGTAAAAGATAAGGCAGACGAAATTAATTACTCGAGTACCGAGCTCAAAATAAAGATTCGAAAATTATCTGAGCTTCAAGCAAAGGTATCGGAAGTATGGGATAAATATTATGATATCCCTGATATTAAGGACTTACCAGAAGTCGATAATGAGTTAGATGAACTCGAAGATCCTCTCGAGAAACTTGAGGTAAGTCTCAACATATTTCTTAAAAATCTTAAAGTTTCTGAAATAAATGTGCATGCTGATAGTATTGAATCTATAAGTTTCAATAAGATTAAAGTTAAGTTACCTGAAATCCCACTACCAACATTCAATGGTAAATATGAAGAGTGGTCAATCTTTAAAGTACAATTTACAAATTTAATTATCAATAATGTCCAGTTAAATGACACTCAGAAGCTGTTTTATTTGCGAGCATCGCTAAAAAATGAAGCAAAACAATTAGAAAGTCCAGACGATTCTTTTGAGTCATTGTTTACAGTACTTACTGAAAGATTCGAAAATCAACGTTTGCTCATTGATACTCATTTATCAGCCATAATTAATTATGAAAAAATACATTACTGGTTTTCTAAAGAATTGAGATCCTTTATTGATTGTGTAAGTAAAAATTTGAAAGCTTTAAAAGTATTACAATATGAACAAAACAGTCTATCTGATGCTATCCTTATCAATATTATATTGCAAAAGGTAGATAAGGAATCTCGAAAATTATTTGAATATTCGATTGAAAAATCAGAATAGCCACAATTTAATGAATTAATGTCATTTTTGGAAAACCGAATTTCTACGTTAGAAAGCGTAAATAGATACTCTGCTTCAAAACCCTTAAATAAAAACATTCCTCTTTCGAACAAAGAAAAAAATTTCATGCTAAATTCGAATGATAAATCAAATGGAAAAAATTGTATTCTGTGCAAATTCGCTTTTCATAATTTGAACAAATGTTCTCAGTTTCTAAAAATGAATGTTTCGGAACGATACGATTTTGTGAAGAAAAGTATGCTGTGTACCAATTATTTTAATAACTCTCATTTTGTAAATTCTTGCATTTTAAACTATAACTGTAATACTTGTGGATTGCAACACAGCTCATCGCTTAATCAAGATAAAGAAAACAAATCCAAAAATGAATTGGCTTCCCCCCAAATTTCCTCTCCTCTTGCAAGTGCGGTAAATAGAGAAACTAGAAACAATTCGGTAAATAATGATGAATCTTTAAAGACCTTGAATAATATAAGTAAAGAAAGAAAATCAATTTTATTGAGTACATGCTTCGTTTACATAGAAGATAATTTCGGAAATAAACGAAAGTTTAGAGTAATGTTGGATAATGCCAATATTTTAACTGAGGATTGCGCTGACATGCTGAAATTCAAAGAAAGGATAATTAATGTACCCGTTGCAGGATTAAACGGTTATGCTTATAATGATAAAAATAAAAGTTCGTGTGTAATTACAAACGAAGATGGCACTTTCAGGGAGAATAAAGATTTCTTAATTGTTCCCAAAATCACTGATGTAATTCCATCAAAGCAATTAAATGTATCAAATATTTATTTACCGAATACTGTAGAATTGGCAGACCCCACATTTTTCAAACCGGGAAAAATTCACGCATTGGTTGGGGCTGAATTATTTTATAGAATTTTAAAGCATAATTCAGTTAAGATAAACGATTCTGCAAGACACTGACTTTTTCTGCAAGACACTGTTTTTGGATGGATCCCAACTGGGGCGCTAGAGGAGAACACGCAAACAAACACTATTGGTATGTGCAATTTCGTTAGAGGTTTCGATGATATAAATGATAATTTAAAACAATTTTGGGAGCTTGAGTCTATAGGCATTAAACATGATGATCCAAAATTGTCAGAAACGGATCAAGTACAACAAATATTCGATAAAACTGTCAAATTTGTAGGCGATCGTTATGAAATTCAGTTACCGTGGAAGAAAGACTGGAAGGAATTAAATGATAATTTTAATGTTGCGAAACAGCGATTGGGAGGTCTAAAAAGAAAATTTTATCGAAACCCAGAACTTTTTCGACAATATTCTGAAATAATCACGGAATATTTAAAGCAAGGAATTATAGAGCATGTGCAAGAAAATGAACCTGTTTTAGACAGGGCAGTTTATTATTTGCCCCATCATGCGGTCTGTAAAGAAGATAAACTTACTACAAAGGTCCGAATCGTCTTCGATGCCAGCTCTCATGATAACAATGATTTGTCCCTTAATGATTGTTTATGGCCCGACACCAACTTAAATCCACTTCTATTTGATATTTTAATCCACTTCAGCTTATACGAAATTGCCTTTTCTTCTGATATCGAGAAGGCGTTCCTTCAAATCTCACTCGCTGAAAAAGATCGGGATTTTGTCCGTTTTCTGTGGTATGATGATGATGATTTAAAATCTTTCAAGGTCTTCAGATTTAAACGTGTTATTTTTGGAGTCAATGCCTCTCCATTCCTCCTATCAGCTACCATAAAGGAGCACATCAAGCGGTTTACGAACCTACACCCAAGAACTGTTCACCTACTCGATAAATATATTTATGTTTATGATTTTATATCTGGCGAAGATACGCTGCAAGACGCTCTTGATGTTTCCCTGAATGCTAACAAAATAATGTCTGAAGCAGGAAAGATTCTTCGAAAATGGATAACACATGATGAAGCGTTATTGAAATGCTGGCAAAAGGAAGGTTTAAATATTCAAGCAGAACATGCTGCAATAAGCCTAGAAAGCAATCTAAGCAAGGTATTAGGAATGTCCTGGAAAACAGAAGAAGATTGTCTGACATTCGAAGTCAAAAGTTTAATAGAATTCATGTCATCGCAAAAAAGCTCAAAACGTCTACTATTGCAAGCAGTTGGTAAAATCTTCGGTCCATTAGGCATGCTGACGCCATTCACCATTAAAATAAAATGCCTGTTCCAAGAACTATGGCTGAAGAAGACAGAATGGGATGAACAGTTACCAACTAATGTGCACGAAAAATGGTTAAAGTGGTTCGAAGAACTTCCAAATTTAGCAGAATTAAAAATTCCGAGGAAAATTCTTGGTTGCTTGAATCAAGTAATAGCTGTAGAAATACATGCCTTTTCTGATGCTAATAAAATAGCGTATGGCTCTGCAATTTATCTGAGAATAAAAAGAGAGAGTGGTGTGGAAGTCAATCTCGTGACCTCAAAGAGTTGTGTTGCACCGATAAAGGAGATAACTCTGCCTCGGCTGGAACTTCTCGGAGCCTTACTAAGTGCAAGACTGACCAACAAAGTAAAACCCATCCTAGATCAAAAAATCACATCGACAGTGTACTATTGGAAGGATTCCAAAATAACCTTATTCTGGATCAAGGGATCATCAAAGCGATGGAAGCAATTTGTGGCAAACCATGTCATAGAGATTAATGCAGTTTCAGATTCGAACTCTTGGTATCACCGCTCCAGAAAGGACAACCCTGCCGATCTCTTTACCAGAGGTGCGAGTGTTAATTCCCTTGTAGAGAATCCAATGTGGTGTAGCGGACCAAAATTCCTATCAACTGATGACTTAGTGACTGAGCAAGAAACTATTTCTTTGCCAGAAACAAATTACTTTCCCGTGACTAAATCAAAATATAAAAATAATTGTAATGATTACAATTCTAATATTTCTCTTTCTCTTTTCAGGAATCCTGAAGAAGTAAATTTTTTTCTCACCATAAGTGGTAAATACTATAGTATTCTTCGAATACTGGCACATGTTTATAGGTTTTTTCACAATTGCAAATGTAAGTTAGCAGACCGGCGCAGAGGCAGCCTCACAACCGCAGAAATAAAAAATTCAGAAGTTTCTCTAATTAGATTAGTACAAAATGCAGAATTTCAGGAAGACATTAAGGGTTTAAAACGGGAATCAAGGGTTCCCCCTTCAAGTAAAATTAAATGTTTATCTCCCTTTTTGGATCAAGATAATATCTTAAGAGTTGGCGGTAGGTTGGAAAATTCAGATTTAAACTTTGATAAGATCATTTTGCTGAAAGGCCATAAGCTCACAAAACTCATATTTGAGCATTTTCACAGGAAGTATTTTCATATTGGTCCCCAAACTTTAATCCATTACGTACGTATGCGGTTTTGGCACTGTAAGTGGATGCTAGGGCGAATCTTAGAGGTTATACCAGGAAAGGATGGTAATGTTAGGGTTGCAAAGGTAAAAACAGCCTCGAATATCTTTCTTAGATCCATATCTCGATTGTGTGTCTTGCCCATTAATGAAATGTAATGTATATACTTATTTCTCATTGTTTACTTATTTTAAAGTGCACCTAAGATTTACATGTTATTCTACATTACACTCTTTTTAAGGTCAATATAGAACTATTTTTAGAAGATAGCTTAACTTTTGTTTAACCTAGAATTGCATTTTACTGTATTGTATAGTCCTTCTTATTGCAACTTATCGTTATTGTAATATTATTTTATGGTATTTGTATTTTATTTAGTTCTTGTATTTATAGTGTATTTTTAATATTTTGAATGTGCTACGCACATTGCAACGCTGGGCGGCATGTTCGGACTTTGTGCTCATGCCGAACGAGCTCCGTAGCTTTGCGGTCATGTGACCCAGTTCAGTTGTTCTTTAGCTGCCATTGCGGCACGTTGTGTATTCGAGCGGGTCTTATCCCCAAGTATAGGGTATGTTGTTCTTTAGCTGCCATTGCGGCATGTTGTGTATTCGAGCGGGTCTTATCCCCAAGTATAGAGTATGTTGATTTTTAGCTGCCATTGTGGCACTTTATGTTATAGCGGGTATTATCCCCAATTATTCTGTTGCTTATAGCGGGAGTATTCCCCAAAATATGTTTTACAAACGTCACTTGTTCTAACAGCGGGTTATTACCCCAAAATCACCTCATCATTCTATATGTTCTTCAGTGTTTGTGATTGTTTGTAACATTTGTGTGCTGTGTGATATAAAAATGTGAAAAAGAAAACTATTGATCTTCAATCTTAAAGTTACACACAGTATTCATATACATACATATTTCAAAGTTTATGGGGATTTTTTTAAATACTTATCCATTACAGAAACAATTTTTAAAAACGCACATTGTCGGCACCTAACAGCTGCTTTCTAATAGTGAAAACTGCAGTGTAAAAACTACATTACTCAAAGAATAACCACACTTTTAAGTTGTCACTTGGGTTATGTCGCGATCGTGGAGTTTTAATGAAGTGACATAACAGTTCCCTTAGCAGTGACCCTTAACAATTCACATTCACTTAAGCACCAGAAAAATCCTTTGCAGCGTCGAGTTTTGCCTAAGCTGAAAAGCAGCATTGAATACAGAATGACTATAAGCTTCAAACAACGAACAACACATTGTTTCATCGAGCGCAACGGATAGCAAACTAATATTTTATTTTTAAAAGATTAAATATTAAAATATTTAAATATTTAATTTTTATAGTACAATAACCAAGAGATACAAAAGAAATCAAAGGCGCGAGGTCTTGTGCGTGCTTTACGTACCTAAATTTAAGTTTGCTGGATCCACTTATTCTAAATTTTTGGAAAACATTTTGAAGTATATATAATATTTCTTAAAAAAATATAGTGACTTTAGTAAAAAATATAAAATTACATTTTAATTACCAATCGAAACATAATAATATTTTTAATATTTTATTTCATATTGATTCTATAAGTATGTCTGATTTTTTTTCTGCAATTTGAAAAAAATAATACCAGTAAACGACGTAAAACGACGTACTTTGATATTAAGAGTGAAGTCTCAAGCCAAAATGTTCGGAGAATTATTAGCTTAAATATAAACATCCATCACTATCATCAATCTGTTAATTTGTTTTAAAAATGTAATGTCAGTGTGTTAGGGCGGAACTGTAGAGTCGTGGGAAAAAAGTCAGCACCCCCTAAAGACCAAGGACCAAGGTGGCCATGCAGTTAGGAAACAGCGGCTAATGACTCTTTCTTTTGTGAATTTCCGTTGTAGCAGCTTCTTTACCCTTAAAGCAATATGTGGAGGGGCTCCATCTTGTATGAAAATGATTCTCTCCAGGCACTGTCTTTGCTGAAGTGCCGGAATAACAAAGCTGTTTAGCATTTGGCGATATATGAATCCGGTAACAGAACAAGTTATAGGTCCTGTCGGAGTTATTCTCATAGAAAAATGAACCTATGATCATATCTGCTGTGAAACCACGCCAAACAGATATCTTTGGTGAATGCAAAGGAATTTCTTTGAATGCTTTTGGTGGCTTGTTATCCCAAATTCGGCAGTTCTGGGTTACTTACAGTTCCATTCAGGTAAAAGTGGGCCTCGTCTCCCCATAAGAATTTCCAGGGCCAAAAATCATCCAACTCCATTCTGGCAAGAAAGGTGAGAGCAAAAAAATCGCTTATCATAAATCGCTTATCATGGTCGGTGTGACGTAACTCTTGGACACGGATGATCTTGTACGGATAGAAGGGGATATAGGACAATATAGTACCTTTCGTAGGATTTTCCATGCCGTACAATATGGTATATCTAGATTTCCGAGCTATCCAAGGAGCACTGGAAGTGGTAGCAATATTGTCTGGTGCTCTGTCGACAATCTCTGTTGCCACTTCTTCGATTGTATCCTGTGATACGGGTTTTTGTCCTCTGCTTGACTGAACATTTACAGAATCTGTTTTCTCAAACTTCTCAACCATTGCTTCTCAACCATTGCTTTTAAACCATTAACTAACAAAGGACCGTTACCTTTACGCATTTTTTGTGGTTTTTAAACGCATGAAGAGCGGCTGGTGCATTGCACTGGTTGAGGTAAAAGAATTTGACTAGTACAGCTCGCTCGACTAAAGAAGGAGACAATATGAAAGATAACTTTCAATGAAATTACTTCTAACAGTAGCACATTACCTTTTAAAGCCGAACAAGCTGTCACTGGGCCAAAAGATGTAACGTGAAATTTGAATAAATAACTTCTTCTTCTGCTGTTGCTTTCTTTGGAGCTCTGTAAGCGAAATTGCAGATAAAGAAACTTTAGCAGTGTTTATATAAATTTTTAGCTTTTTATAAACTGTTACCATTTTGAGCTTCGATTAAATTGCTAAATTTGTTAAATAAACGGTTATTTTATTTCAGTATTGATTCTTCATTTTATGAAACTCTGTTTTTCGAATACACAGCGCCACATATTCCCCTGGCAGTGATTTTTGAAACTAATTTTTTTTTCGCGGAATACTTCGTCCCCCGTGCTACAGAACATTCTGAGCACCGTCAGTTTAATTATGGCTACCTTGTATTTTATATTTTATATGTATTCACACATTTATTTATCTTCTGTTTAAAAAATTCTAATTGCTTTTTTAAAAAACCTCCCTGTTTCAGTTAATTTGTTTTATCGAATTGAAAAAATAGATTCAAAAGAAGCAATACTTAAATTAAGCATGTTTTAGCTTTTATGATGCTTTTTTTTATCTTCAAGAAATCAATACCACCATTTAAGAAGTGTGAAGAAATTGAATTTTGCAGCTTTGAAAACAAATATTTTTTTATTTACTTTTATTTATAATTTTAAAGTTGCATGTGTCAAATGCTCATTAAGCAATGTTTATTAATGAAAACTAGTTCTGTTTTAGGCAAATATTGAATGCTTTTACATAAAAATACGTACTACATTTCTTGGAATTTCTAATCTCTTCGTAATAGAAACCCTGCTTAATTAAACGCTTCATTAGCTTTTTAGTAATAGCCTTGTTTAAAATTACTGCATGAAATTGTAAAAAATTAAAAAGCCACGATCATCTTTATCTAAAATTTTGCTTCATGAAATTATGAAAATTTTTACATCTACCTGGAGCGTTGCAGAATTGTAGCATCTGTAATTATAGCATCAAATTTTTGTGAGCATTTGCAATTTAGAATTCGATTTATATAACGATTTACTTAATTTGCTTTTTGCTTGCTTTGATTATAGTTCTTATACACACGTTTCAAATAAAATTACGTAAAAGGTTAGAAGCCCGTTCTTGAAAATCTATTGAAGGAAATGTAAAAAAAAAAAAAAAAAAAAAAAAAAAAGGCAAAAAATGTAAGAAAAAATAGAACTTACCATCCGCTCTTAATTTTGCAGCAAAACATCATAGAAAAAATTAATTGATGTCTTTCAGTAAGTAATATTACTACATAATTGTTACAACGCCTAAATTTTGCTTCGCAGTCACCTAACCTATGTAAAAAAAATCTATGAAACTTTACATTTTTCAATACCAACATTTAGTTTTCTCAACCTATTTGCATTTTTCGAAACATGTTTCCTTCGAATGCTATCCAAACTCATTTGCTGAAGTAGTTTTGAAATTATGCAAGCTTGAATTTCGCACAACTAGCGTTAAAGTTATTTTTAACCACTGCAGAACACATTACCATGCACATATTTTTTTACGCGTAACACAAAAAAATTACTTGGCGGAATAAATTACAATTTCGGATTTCTAAGTTTGTTACTTCTACAAATTGATAGAGGATAGTTTTTTAAGCGTAACACAAAAAAAACTACTTGGCTGAATGCATTGCATTTTTCGATCCTTGAATTTGTCGCTTCTGGAAATGGATATGCATTTAAAAAGTGCATAGGTTGCAATTTAAATTTTTCTCGAAAGTTTATTCCGAACAAAAAGTTGCGAATCTAAAGCAACAAACTATTTTGTGGAATGAACTGCAATTTTGGATTTCTAAATTTGTCGCTTCTAGAAATTAATAGCAGATGGTTTTGTTTTAAGCGTAACACAAAAAAAAAGAAATTATTTGGCGTAATGAACTCCAATTCTGGATTTCTAAGTTTGTTGCTTCTAGAAATTGATAGCGGATAGTTTTTTAAGCGTAACAACAACAACAAAAACAGCCTACTTGGCCGAATGATCTGCAAACTTTTAAGTTTGTCGCTTCTAGAAACTGATATATTTTTTAAAATGCATAGGTTACAATTCATATTTTTCTCGAAAGTTTATTTCGAAAACAAAATTGGAAATTACTTTTCGAAACCAATGTGAATTGTAATCTACACATTTTTTAACAGAAAACGATTTCTAGAAGTTTCAAATATGAATACATCAGCAGAGCTCGTTCCGTTTAGTAGAGTTTGACATATTCTTAAAAACTACACGCATTGCAATCCATTTTCCAAATAAAAGTGAATTTAAATGTAGGAGTTCCAAATTTAAAACGTGCATAATTCCTAATCTACCTTTCAGAATAACTTCTCGTATGATATCTGGATATAAAAAGTGCCTGAAGAATCCAAATAAGAAGTCCGAATTAGTTGTTAGGAAAAAAAAGTTTTAAGTTTGTTACAATTTCTAAATTTAGGCGTTCCCGTAAGCAAAATTTAAATGTAAGCATTATCAGTAGACATTTTTACTAATCGATTGGTACCAGTCATATTTTTGAACGATAATCTGAAACGGAATTACTAAAGGACTGTGTTTTTTTTCAACACGAAATTGCACTGAAACATTTGGACAAAAACGCTGTCGGAGGGAAGTTCGTTTTCTGATTATAAAAAGTCTCTGTACATTTCATTTTAAATTAAAACACCCTTCTCGAATTATAATTATGCAAATGTGTGAAAACAGCACCAAAATGTTCCAAGAATCGATTTTTTGTAATAGTGTTTATTTTTATTATTGTTTATAGACAGGGATCCGGCAGCACAGGCAATCACCTCATCGAGTTCACGAATGAAATTCTAGGATTAGTTAAATCTTGATTCGCATATTAAAACGCAATCGGTCTTCCAAGTCATATCTTGGTGAAAAACACCTGGAAACTCGATTTTAGCGACTGACTCTTAGGTTGACCATTGTGTTTTCCTGCTCCCAGTTCTCCATGTTTTCATACCTTTTAGTGCAGGAAAACACATTGGTAAACCTACGAGTCAGCCGCTAATGTTGGGTTTTCAGATGTTTTCCACCAAGATATGACTTGGCAGACCAATTTAATATGCAAATCAAGATTTAACTAATCCCAGAATTTCATCTGTGAACTGGATGAGGTGATTGTCTGTTCTGTCGGATCCCGGTCTATTATAAGAGACCGTATGTTTCGCTGTTCATGTATATCAGTTTTCGGTTCATTTCAACCAACACATTTATCGTTGGAGTGCTCAAAAAAGGACATGCATTCTATGTATATTATGTATAAAGGCCTGACAGAAATACCTTGCATGTTATAATTAATTAATCTTCTATATTGACTCGATGTATACATTTTTGCATTTTACATATCATAGACTTCACCAAAGTAAACGAATGTATATTTTCATGAGATCTTCAACGTATATATTGTTTGAATGTGTTCTGTAATTATCGAAACATAAAATATATGCTTTTCATATACAACATATGATCAAAAGTTTCCAGCCACAGTGGCGTTTAGACATTTTTTTCGAATTGTTAGCAAAATAGTTAATTATAGTTTATATGTTCTTGAATTTCGGGGATATGAAGAATATGTTTGACCTCACATTTGTCAGTGAAGATTCATTCACGGCCCAATAATGAGACAAAAAACTTTTTTGCGATTTGTATGCATCATAAAAAGTTTTAAATGATCTGCAACTGTACTAAATGTGTACTAGGGGTTTTACAACATTTATATTCAATTGTGAAAGAATACCACGTACATGCATGAAGATATGTTTTTAATTTTCGTAAGCTTTTGCATATTTTTTGTTTATGTTATACAGGAAATTTTATAAAATGTAATGCCACTTTTAAAATATATGGCCAGGTGTAATGGAAACATTATTCGATAATTAGGAAATGAATATATTGAATATTGGAAAAAAAAAGTCCAGTTTTCTGAGACAGTTTTTAGCTTCTTAGGTATGAATGATGTGGCATTTCTTTTTCATAAATTGGACCTCAAGTTCATAAAACAACTTACATGAAAAGACATGTCAAACATCGTGAAAAGCACTTCGCTTATAATAAGTGTAACGGTATTTGCAAATATTAAAAAATACAACTTGTTGCGAAAATATGTCAATTATAAGAGAGCTAGTGCAAAAATAAGCTTTCTCTACGGCTTTGGACAGAGATATTGATGAAAGACATATATTAAGAAAATAAATAGAAGATTTATTTTTCTACGTAAGAACTATGTACATTGAAACATTTCTCATACCGTTTTGTAAGCTTCAAAAAGCTCTCTGGAGGAAAAAATGACTACTATATGTAGGAAGAAGTGTTGGACAGCTTGTATATCTTCAGCATTGCTTCCAAAACGACTTCTTCTGGGAGAGCATTTTTCTGAGCGGGAAACAGATGGGAGTTACTGGGCGGGTGATAAATATGGTATGGTGGTTTATGGAGTTTGGTTAGGGTGCTTCCAAACAAGGATTGTAAAATGATTCTGTAGCCCTCGCTGCGTGTGGCTGGGATTTTCATCCTAAAACGTGACGTCCGATGGTCCAAAGTGATTGCTTCGAAATTCCTTGTTTAATTTTTAAAAGCACATTTTCTCCATATCTATCAGGGCCAGAGTGAGAGGCTCATGCTCTACAAGCAAAAGGATCACGCTATATGCTGGATCGGACAGGTGGAATAGGATATGGTATATGTGTGTCTTTCGCGTTCAACCGCCGCGCCGTAAGGTTTCATTCATTTTGCACAATATCGTTGGTAAAACTTAAAGAAACACATGTTCTTACTTCTCCTTATAAATTGAATTAGAAATCATTTTATAATACATTACAAAATGAAAGTATAGAGATAAATAAACACAGATTTTTTTTTTTTAACTGAGACTACGTATGAATATAGCTCATGTTACACAATAGTTTTTTTAGCATGTTTTTCAAGAATAATGGCAGATTTAGAGGTAAAGAATGCAATATACGTTATTGAGAACAACTTTGTTTTATTCTTATTGTATCTACTGACATCTAATCGCCCATGTCAGCGGGTTTCTAGTGCTCTAATACCAATTATAAAATTACAAAGAAATTTGGCTTTTTTCAGATGCAATAATATTTAGAAAAAAGCATTTCCTACCTTCCCGTAAGGCATGGTGACGTCATGTCGACGTCGTTGTGACGTCACGCTGTGACATTGTGACCGTCGATGTGACGTCACGTGACGTCGATGTGAAGTCACTGTGACTAGAATGTGAGGTCGTTATGGCCGTTTTAGAGCTCTTTTGTGACGTCACATTGTGACGACTTTGTGAAGTCACGGTGTGACAAATTTGTGAAGAGTGTGTCATTTGTGACTATTTTGGTATTAACTTTGTGACGAATTTGTGACGAATGTGACAATGCTTTAAAGTCACATTGAGATCAATTTGTGAAATATATGTCATTTTTGACGAAATTGTCTTTAACACTGTGATGATTCTGTGACGACAGCGACACTGCTTTGAAGTCACATTGTGACAATTTTGTGAAAATTGTGTGATTTGTGACAATTTTGTCATTAACGTTGTGACGAATATGTGACTAGCGGCAATGTTGTGAAATCACACTATGACATACTTGTACAGTTGTAAACACGTATGCATGTCACACATAGTCATAATTATGCATGTTGTAAAATCATTTACATCTATAACGTTAATATACTTCGGCGATACATCGCAATTAAAACTTGGGGGCCGATATAACAAGGGTATACCAAAAGAATTTTATTGAATCAAAATGCAATGCCCCGCAGACTTCAATTTTTGTTGCACCTTTCTTTCCTATTGCAATAAATGAGAATATTGAAGACAACTGAATGATCGATCTATCACATTTTTTTTTCTTCAAAATTAGCTATTTGTTAAAAGCATTAAAATTACCAAAGAAACAATTTGTTTAAATTTTCAAATCTTTATCAAGATAAAATTTGTGTTGAAAATATAATATTTTATAATATATACAGTACTTTTTATATTCTTTAAACTATAGAAAATACTGAATGAAATTAATTTATTTCATTTAATACGCATTACAAACTCGAAGTCACTGGTGAGGTTGAATTTTTTTCGATTACACAACATTTATAATAAAAAAAAAAAGAAAGATAAAAAGAAATACCGATATTAAGTAATTAAATTTTATATGTTTTATGATATTGATTACCATAAAATATATATATATGATTGTAATTCAAACAAGTTGGGGCTGAGAAAATAGGAAACTTCTTTGTTATAGAGGCCCCTATAAATTTGATTATGCAAAAATTGCAGTAACGACATTGCTAAGATCATTGTGAAGTTTATGCATGCGTTATATACATATATATATATATACATTCGAAACGCTCATCATGTGCCATATAGTCATTATATATGTATTGTTTACGTCTTTTATGCCCCATACATGCATTACAAAATTTCCGAAGTACATTTTAGCAATAACCATTTGAAACTACTCAAATGAAAAATACAGCTTTGGTATAGAAAATTAACTGAGTATCACCAGTATCATTATGTTGAGAATTCTAAGAACAATTTCGGCAATAATCGTTATGTTGGAAGATAGCAGCAATAAATAAAATCGTATTTTTATGCTCACTGTAAAAGTAAATAAAACTTTTAGTTATGCATAGAACGGTGATACAAAGGGTTAATTTATTTTACATCAGGGTTTGCTTGGAGTAAAATCCATATATAAAACAACTTTTTGATTATTAAAAAATAACTTTAATAATTGATTGCCAAAATTACATTTTTATTTATGAAATTATATATTATAAAAATAACTCTTACTATCTATGATTTTTTAAAACAATAATACCTTATTGTTTATAAAACACAGCACCGCAGCTACTCTATTTTGCGTCTAATGTGAAAGTTTTTTTGTTTTGCCAAAGATCTATCTGGCTGGATATATGTTGCCATGACATCTATAACTCTGATAGTGTCATAAATAGTACAAACAGATTAGAATCTACAACGAAATTTTTAGAATAAAGTCTGGTGAAAGTTTTATAAATACATTAGAACGCCGATTATTGGAACTCCCATTAACCGAACTTCCAATTATCCGAACAGCATATTTCTCTCAAAGAATTCTTTTTAACCGAATTTTCAATTATCCAAATATTTGTCTCTCTAAAAAAGAAAAAAAAAACACCTAACTTCCAATTTATTTTTTGCTTAAATTATAATCTCTGAAGTTTAGAAAATGATAAAAGAAAAAAAAAATAAGTAAACAAAAAACAATTAAAAAAAACAAAACAATTTTTAACCACTCCAGAACTAACTGGTGCTGTCAGTCCTAAACCTAGATAAAGTGTGAAGGTTTTAGAATAGTCAGGAACATCCCTTAAACTGTCTACCCATTTATCCGAACTTTTGTTTATCCGAACTAGGGTCGGTCCCGACTTGTTCGGACAATCGGCGTTCTACTGTATATATTGTATTAGAATTACAAATAATCATATTTATTTTATATGGCACAATAAAACAAAATAATGAACTCAGTATCAAATGGTTAACTACTTTTTAATGTAAATAAAGTATAAAAATTGAGCCCATAAACACAAAATAGAGCCACACATAGGTTCATTATTATTATTAATATTTTATTTACAAGATTATGGTAATTATAAATAAGAAATCCATTTTAATCACGCTGTTTATAAAGAGTGTATAATACAGATACTTTGAAATTTATCTCGATAAAATCATTCAGGAGATAAAATGCTAAAATTATCCAGAAAAAAAAGTAAATAATAAAAGATGATTATTACATTTTAGATTCATACCGTTATTTGCGTTATTTTTAAAGTAAAATCATATTTAAACACTTACTGATTGCGTAACTTCTATATTTTCATTTGCCAACAGACTTCTATTTCACTTTGAAAACATTTCAGTAAGAATGTTTAACAACTGAAAAGCTTTCACCCGCTATGACTATTTCTTTATAGATTTTAAAACATTTCTCAGGTTGAATAATACATTAAATAATCATTTTTTTTCTTAACATTACATATCTACGATCTCTTTTAATAGTATACGTTTCCGTTGTGTCTTATTTTTTATAAATTCCTCTTCTGAGCAGATGCAATTTTTTTTAAATAAAAACATACAATTCAAATTGTTTAAGACCATCACTTAATACAAAATTAAAAAAATATGTTTGCCAATAATTTTATTCCATAAAAAGACTTTTTTTAAAAATAACTTAATTATCTTTAAATGTTTATTAATTATATTAATGACTGATTATAATACTTATCCATATACTTTCATATTTAGGACACTATGTGGTTTTAACCAAATATTTAAATAAGAATATAAACCAGATTAAAATGCAATTTAAGTCACTAATTTTAATAATCTGATCAAAGCTGTTGAAAAGGAAGTTAGATATTTTAACAAAATAAAAAATAAATGTAATGAAATATTTGTGTTCTATAACATATTTATTAGAAGATAACTAAAATCATTGTAATTAAAAAAAAAGCAAACAGGGAAAATAATATTTTAGATATTTCAACAAAATAAAAAATAAATGTAGTGAAATATTTATGTTCTACAGCATGTTTATGAGAAGCTAACTAAAATTATTGCGGTTAAAAGAAAGCAAACAGGGAAAATAATATTTTTACTTACCTAATTTCATTGACGTTGTACGTGATACTTTGATTTTGGGGAACCAATTAAATCCGATAATAAGTACCATAGCAATGACTTGAATCATCTTCAACAAGTCAAAGCTACCGTAATTTTCTCGGGTTTATATTTTGTTAGCTGAACTAACTTAGATCCTGAGAACGTTCTTGTTTCACTTTTTAAATCCGTGTCAACACGTCTATGCTGTCCAGTGCCCACATAACTTCCCGCGTTTATTCTAAAAAGCTTCACTGTTACTTTTATCCGTTATTCTGCGGTGAGTCGTAACAACTGAAATAGTGCAGATGCAGACGATTTTTAAGTTTCGAAGTTCGAAGCAGATGTGTTTTCGGTTTTATTTGTTTTTCTATACAACAGTTTTGGAAGGAAATTAAATGCGTAATAATTTTATCAAATTGTCTCTAATTCAATTTCCTGTTTGAAAATGCTTTATTGTATTTCACCTTTTATTTTTATCAATTTTATTGAATTGTAAAGTTTCATTTACGTAAATTATAATAATAATATTATCCATAATTAGAGTTTACTAGATAAAATATTGCTTAATTTTTCAAAATGTGTATAAATTAATTTAATGGTAATAATGATGACCCCCTCCTTTTTTTAAAAGTAAAATTTATATCACAGGTAATATATACAAAATATCTTCTTAAAAAATACAACAAGATTATCGAGAAGAGATGAGTTTTTCTTTGCCAATCTGTCATTATCTTAATATTAATTTTCTGTAGAATAAAACATCTTGTTAAATAATTTTTAAAGATATATTTTGAAAACAAAAAATAAAATATGAATAATTAATTATGTCATGGGCTTTGCCTAAATTTTGTACATTAATTTTATATTCGGAAAATGTCAATTTTATTTTAAACGTCTGAAAGAAGTAGAATTAAAAAAAAAAGTTACTTAAAATAGTGAAACACTAAGAGGAAAAAAAAATGACTTGAATGCAAATTATAAAGCAAGAAATGCATATATGACTAAACTTTGAAGATGCTTTCTGCGTGCTCATTAAAAGCTGCAGACTTAACTGTAATAGAAAGTTTTTAGTTTGAAACCACAGAAATGTTTCGACTACTCTTTGAGAAACTTCTACTATAACAGATGATCATTTACAAAAATCTTTATAAAAGATAAGTCGGGGTCTGTTTACCTAAACCATTTTTTTAATAATATGAAATTCGCATAATTAGGAAATATTTTTGTGTCGCTGATGAATTAATTACATTTTATGTTATATGAAAATAAAAAGTTTTGGTTAGAGGCACAGAGGCAACTTGGACCACGGTTTAAAAAAATTTTAAATCCGGCAGAAAAATATTTTTTACAGTAAATAACATGATTTAATAATTTTTGTAATTTTTTTAAGTTTTCTAAGAAGTTCACATCTCAGTCACAATGTGACATCACTGAGTGGTGGCATTTTGGTCACAGATGTGACGTGACCACAGTGACTTACAGTGACGTCACAATGACGTCACTGTGACCATGCATGCTATGAGGGTTTTCTCGATTGCTGATTGTTTCTTCTTTTAGATGATACGTGGAGTGCATAAACATATAGAAATCAGTAATTGATAAGTTGGGCAAATACGTTCACAGAATGATTAAAGCAGAAGTTTAAGATCACTGCAAATTTAAAATCTACATTGTTTTGTTATTCATTTTATACCCATGAATCGAGCTTCATAGTTATTTCTGTATCCAAATATGCTTGGAAATGAATATTATAGATAAGCAAACTGTTCAATGAGTTCCCTAAATGTGAGTCGAATATTTGTTTCCTGAGTTTCTTTCAGCACGTCGCGTAGTTATTGCAAGCTGAAAACCGCAATCGGCCTTTGACATCTTGAAGAATACCGATTTATGGTAAGCGGTGGTGTTGCTTTCCGGAACCATTCATAAAGTACATTTCAATACATTTGGACCACATTTAGAACTAAGTTATACGCGTGTGTGAAAATCTAACGTAAGCTGTCTTTGTCATTTGGTATTTGATATTTTATTTACATAAGACTTGTGTGCTTGGCTGCAAGCGCCTGCTTATAAGTCATCGTCAATATATACAGGGACGATATAGCACATACAAGGAAATTTACAACACAGAGAAATACAGCCGGGAGCTCCACAATGAGTGTGCAATGGGGTCAGCGGATTTCGAACCCGCACTCACCTACACTCTCAAGCGATTAGTGGTGTGATGCCTTAACCACTCAGCCATGGCGTGCCCCTGTCTTTGTCAAGCATAATTTTTGAAGCACTCTCAAGCGATTAAAATTTCTGCAGATTAATCAAGTATGTATCATAATAAACACATTGAATGAACCAGATAGACATATTATTACCAGTGTATTTGAATTCATCTACATGCGTCAGACGGAAATGAAGAAAGGCATCTCCCACCATTTTATAAGAAACTTGAATTTATTATCGACATTAGAAGAAAACATTGTATTTTTTAACTATGTGTTTTTAATTTGTTTTTAATTTCATATTTATTCATAAATTATACTTTATATTCCAGGAATTTAATTGCTTTAAAAAATTTTTCAAAATTCCAAGTTCTTTTGATTTATTCATAAAAAAAGAATTGTTTAAAAATAGCATATATGACGAAAATTATTTTTAGACCGTATCGCATAATTATTTTTTTTTTAGTCTGGAAATAACCAGATTCATTCATAAATTGTGACTGTATTTTTTTTTCTCTATCTTGTAAATCAAATAAGAGTGTTAAAAGTGATATTAATTTATTTTTTATGTTACATTTTAAAACGTTATGCTTGAATTACTTAAAAGGAAGAATGTTGTTAAGGATAACGATTTGTTCCATAAACATATTTTTTATACAAATATAAGTCGTGAATTATGAAAACTTTTTATTTCGCGTAATAAATCTCTTATGTAATAACATACTTCACTACCTACATTAATTCTAAGTGCTTTGGAGATTCGAAGAATAAATGTGAAAAAATAAAGTAAGTCTATCCCATCGTAAAAAATGCTTTGTAAAATTTTCTATAAAAAATAGAATTTTCTTTTGAGAGTAGCACCTAAGTGTTTAATAGCTTCATTAATTCTACATTGTCATTTCGTTCTTAAAAGTAGTTTTATGGGATTAGCTGTAAAAATATTTGAATTATCTTACATATTGTATACAGGGTGTCCGGTCTCAACGGTGTCCAATGGCTAATTCCTAAACCGTTAGTCATACACACATAGTTCCAATTACAAAAATGTTTTAAATGAGGTAAAGAAATATTTTAAAAGCGATTTGGGTCAATAAAAACATTTCTTAAAAAAATACGAAATTTAAATTTTTATACGGTCCCCCGGTCCTATAAGTTATATTTAGTAAAATTTTCCTTTTCCACTGACAAGTAATACAAAAAAAGTCCCGTTAATCTACGATTAAAATTGACCGAGTAATAGCTGTTTAAAGTTGGAGCATATTTTTTGCTGCAAACTGGGGGGTCATTCACAAATTTAGTCGAAATATAATTTCGTCAGATATAAAAAATGATTGAGAGTAAAATTAACATTGCAATATAAATTTGAAATCTTTAATCATTCTGACATATTAATGCAAAATATACAATTTGTGATAAACATTTAAGAAGAAAGAAAACAGAATTTTTGTTAAATAAAATGATGCTAAATTAACAGCCTCAATTCGTTACAAAATGATACGTATTTTAAAATATTATTAGATTGCACTAGCCTGCAAAAATTGGGTTATGTCATGCCTTTTAGCTTTTGATAATTGATTTTTATATATTTTGTACCGTTGAATCCGAAATTGACCTTCATTTTTAACTATCACATCAGGATTTTTCGCAAATTGCAAATTCCAAAGTTAAAAAGTTCAAAGTTAAAATTGAATCTCCTCCCCCATCTCATCGGACCACTCAGCTGTTTAGCTGTAAGAATCCCAAGATAAGCAAAAATATCGAACAAATTACTGAATAAAATAAAATAAAGTAAAATAAAATAAAATATAAAATATTTTACCCATGTTTTATAGTATGAGATTTTCGCTATATTTTAACTTACAATTTGCGATTTGCAAAAAAATTCTAACGTGATGGTTAAAAATGAATGTCATTTTCAGATTCAGTGCTAAAAAGTACGTAAAAATCAATTATGAAAAGTTAAAAACACAACAATCTCTTCTACTTTATAGGATCCGAGTTTTGATATTCTTTAAATTTGATGATTTATGATTTGTGAAATATACTGACATGATGGTTAAAAATTAAGGTAATTTTCGGATTCAGTGCTAAAAAATATATAAAAGTTAAAAAAACCAACTATCGCAGTCTTGTATTATCTAATCTAAAACTTTTTCTTAAACTTCTTGGCTGTAATCTATCCGAAATTTTTTGTGTTATCCCGTAAAATAAGTATAAATGGTAACGACCGAAAATTATAATAATATTAGATTGTTATCGGATTTGCGCCAGTATGTAAAATGCAATCTCGATCGGATATTTAACAGTGGGTTAAAGTTCGAGTACAAATTTTGAACTGGAAATACATACATGCGATTGTTGAAGTAACATAAAAACTTATAAAAATAACATAATTTTTGTTAAAAGAAGTAAAAGAAACAGTCTCAAATCCTGACAAAATAAAACATATGTTATTTTAGCCAATTTGAGACTTAATCGTAATACTTGAAAGATTTTTTTCAAAGCGCAGATACACATGAAATAAGCACTTCAAATACTTTAAGCACTTGGTATATGACTCCTCAAAGCCACGCCGAACTCATTTGTTTTCAGAGCAGAAAAGTTGCATAAGTCATGCATTTTTAAAGTTTCATGACTCGCTCAATTTTAGCCTTATATGAATGGGACTTTTTTGTCTTACTTGTCAGTGTAATAGGAAAAATTTACTAAATATAACTTATAGGACCGGAGAATCGTATAAAAATTTAAATTTCGTAATTTAAAAAAATGTTTTTATTGACCCAAATCGCTTTTAAAATATTTCTTTACCTAATTATAGCATTTTTGTAATTGGAACTATATGTCTATGACTAAAGGTTTAGAAATTAGCCATTGGACACAGTTGAGACCGGACACCCTGTATAGTGGAATGGAATACATGTACGATGGTGGTTCAATAATTATTGTCCCTTGTGTATATAAAATATTTGTACTGCGATGATTGTTGTTGAATATTGAAGCGTAATGCCTTAGATTCCTATATGCTCAATTTCAGAACCGTAGCTGCTGTTATATTCACATAGTTTTGGAGGGAGGAGTGAAAGGTGGGGGGGGGTGTTGATGAAAGGCTGATTTTTAGCTTATGGGGCTGGATTTGTGACAGTGGATGAGACGTAACTACTGTCGTTTGTACTCGGGATCAAAGTGATGTAACCACATGTTATCCACTGTCATAAATGTAGCTCCAAACCAGCATTTCACCCTCACGCCCCTCCTTAAAATCTCCCCCCAAAATAGGTTTTTAAAACTTCACCCATCCCTCCAAAAATATGTTAATATAGCAGCTACGGTTCAGAAATTGAGCATATAGGCATTTAAGAGATTAGGCATCGATATTCCACATCAACCATCGTAGTACAAATATTTTATATACATTAGGGACAATAATTATTGAACCACCCACGTAATAAACGTAAAAGAAATATAGCCTTAATATATGGATTTATTTAAAATTTATTATACATTAGCTAGCAGTTTTTAATGTAAGAAATATAATTTTAATATGCTTATTATGTATTTGATATGCTGATTTAACCTTCTGTAAGTTACTACAGTGCAGTTTACACCGCAGCCAACGAAATAAGTGACGAAGTTTACGAAAGTGACAAACGACCACTATAGCAACAAACCTCTATGAAAGAAGACAAATTCCCACGACAGTGAAAAAATTCTACGAAACAGAAGTAACTTATGATTGCTCAGAAAGAAAATAGTACAAAAGTAAAGCGACAAAATAAAACGATAAAAAATAAAACTAAGTTAATGATCAAACATCAAATTAGGTCTAATTACCATAACTTATTTTATATTATATAATTTCACTATTATGGTATAATCGAAGTATTATACCCTAAATCGTGATGGAATTACATATTTTATCTATATTTTTAAATACCTTAATCCACGACTGCTACTGAGTTACTAATGTAATATGATCATAACTTAGCAAGCTATTCTTTGTAAATAATTGAATTTAATTACCCAACATGCCACTTAGTAAATATCATAATTATTCAGCTCCATAGTATTTCTATATAGAAAGATTGGATGACAATATGTAAACATAAAATTTAATAACTGTGTTCGTAAGCATTTTGGTTAAGTAGTAGAGCTGCTTGATTTCTCATTCTTATCAGTAAAGTTGAAAACACGTATATAGTATGTATGGATCCCTAATATTATTTTAATTTTATTAATTTAACTTATTTTTAATGCATGTGTAATTGATCATCCTATTAGTTTAATACGAAATATTATGGCCTAGTACGCGTAAGTTATTGCAATAGATCGTAAATAGGTTAATTAATATTAATATTAGTTCCTTAAATGGTGACGTTTACTAACATGTAGGCTAACGATTGTAGTAAAGATATATATTGGAAGTTCTCCCCTGAACATTATCAGTACGAAAATTGACCGAAGAATCCAGCCGATTCAAACGAGTGTTGCGCAAGTGTGTGGTTCCATCACCCTTCTCCTATTTACTATTCTTATTTTTCTTGAGAACGCTCCTTTATTAGGGGTTCCATGGCGCAAAGCCGCACCAGCTATAGCACCGCGCGCGGATAGGGTATAATACAAATGCAGGGTCCCGTCTCCCTTAGAAACGACATAATCAGCCTTGCATTTTGGTCCTAAATTATACATGTTTTTGTGGGACTTACCATTTTACGACAATACTCTTTAATTTTTATTAAGTATTCATATACTCTCTCTCCACTTTTCTAAATTATCTTCTCCGCTAAGCCTTTACCGCACATTCGACTCAAAAACATCTAGCATCTCACATCCGCCCAACATAACTTTGATACGATGTGCAGTTTCAGGATAGCAAACCCAGAGGCTGTGATCGCGTAATAGTTGAAATATACCAAGTAATATTGGTATGTCTAATTTTTATTAGAAGTAATTGTACTTTTAGGAATAATTAAAAAATTGCGAATTAAGCCACAGTTTCACTAAACTTCAATATTACACTGCATTAGGCAGAAATGAGACTTAAATTAATAAGAAGAAATAAAAATAATTCTAAATAAATGATAATTCAGAATGTATTTTGAAGCTTTTATGTTCCTTTCAGTATTCGTTTTAAGATTAGAATATTTTAGAAACCGTTCTTATTACGCATTTACATCTTAAAATTAACCATCACGTGAAATTCTAAGCTTCTTGTCTAACGGTCTACCACATCTCTAATGGTAGTGGCATCAGCATAAAATTCCTTTGTTGAAACAGGGACTATCACCATTAATTTGACAAAATTAATTTTCAAATGGATTTGTTATTTCCTAATATTCCATAGAAAACACAATTTAGTAAGATTTTAAAGGCTTTATAGAGCGTTTGTTGCTCCTGCCAACCGAAGGTGGCATAGATTTGCAACCATTACTTTTGAAATCGGTTTTTTTTCTGAGATTGCATAGAAATCTTATGATATTTAGGACTTCTTATTATATTTAGTACGCTTTTCGCTCCTTCCCTTCGTTTCACCACTTTTAAATTTCGAATTTCTTTTCGATTGTTCCTATAGAGTATTCATATTTTATAAGTAACTACCATGCCATATTTCAGGAATCTAGTCTCTTCAGTATGACAGAAATCGCAATTTAGAACGTTTTTTGTTCTTGCAATCTTTTGTGGTAGTGGCACTGACATAAAATATAGCTTGTCGGATAGCTTGTCGGCTTGGCATAAAATATATCTTGTCGGCGGAATTCAATTCCCACAGATATTTCACATCATTTCAAAATATTCTTTGGATATAACTTTTTTAAATATTTATCATTTCTTCGTAGTAAGACGGCACATCACAAATAGAACAACACATATACACAAAAAATAATAGCGCGAATATAACTTTTTACATGTTACCACAACTAAAAACATAACAGAACTAGACTAAAACTAACAGCATTTTCTATTCGGTAGAGCTCACGCAAGACGGTCACGTGATTGCCGGTAAAATGTATTTTTGCAACGGGTAGCGCGTAAGTTTTATCATCACCAATTTGAAACCATTATTTTTGGAATCGGTTTGGTACTTCCTAGGATTGCGTACAAATCGCAATTTAAAATGTTTTTAGAAGGCTTTTCGCCCATTTGCACCCCTTTTAAGTTTTGATTTCTTAGGAAATGTTATTAGAGGTCATTTATATTTTATAAGTAACTACCATACCTAATTTCAAGTTGCTGGCCCTGCAGTATCACATAAATCCCAATTTAGAACGTTTTATGTTCCAACAACCGCTAGGTGGTAGAGACACCGGCATAAAACTGCGCCTATGTTAGAGCAAGGTCTGTCAAGATCATTTTGACACCATTATTCTTTTAATCGATGCGGCACTTCCTGTGATTGAATAGAAATCGCAATTCAGAACGTTTTTTAGAATGATTTTCGCGCATTTTCACCCTTTTTAAATTCCGATTTCTTTAGGAAATATTTTTAGAGATCATTTATATCTTATAAGTAACTACCATGCAAAATTTCATGCTTCTAGGCCCTTCAGTAACACAAAAATCATATTTTTATAACGTTCTTTGCTACTGCACACCCTTTGGGTTAGAGGTATCGATATAAGATGTAGCCTATGTTGGAATAGGAACTAACACCATCATTTTGATAACATTTCTTTTGAAATCGGTTTGGTAGTTCCAGAGATTACCACCTACAAACAAACAATCAAACTTTACGTCTTTATAATATTAGTTCAGATATGTATTTATAAGAAAGATAAGGGACATGACGATGCAACACACATATATTGTTATTACTATCATTATTATTTTTAGTTTTTCAAGCAATAAACTTAAATTGATTACGCTTTATTATCCGTCAATGAATAACCCAATTCCAGAGAGTGTATAGGAATCTCTTGCGTATTTTACTATAGACTATTTTACAACGATCTTTAGCCTTCCATGTAGTCTAACGATACAGTAAAAAGTTTCCAAGGAAACTACATCGTTGGAAGAATTTCCTGCTCCTTGTTAATTCTTCAGAATTATACAGTGCACACAAAAACTTTTTTGTATAATGCACTAAATTTTACTTTTTCAGACATTTTGCTTGAAATTGTACTAATCTCTTAAAATTACAATGTACTGAAATTCAAATACGTGCTTCCGTCATCAACGAATATGTTTAAAAACACCTGCCAAATGTTTGCTTTAAATGACGAAATTTTAAATTGCATTAATCTCAAATTGTATGTTATTTCTTTTATTTTTGTTTAATGTTGCAATATCAAATTTTTTTCATTGGTTTAAATTGCTGTTTAAAAAGGTTTCTGACTTAACATTATATCATACATACGGAATTAAGGGTGGCATATACTGAAGACACTTAAAATCGCTTAATTATTCTTGATATTATTTCCCTTTTATTCCCTTATATATCGTTCTTTTCATCTTATTTACATACATATAATAGAATAATAACTATTTATCACCAGCTTGAAATGCGAAGTGGTCTAATGTTTGCAATGGTATCAAGTATGGTTAAAAAAGTATTACACGAAGCAAAATCATATTCATTTTCATATTTTTTGTAATGATATGCAAAATGCTAATCAATACTGCTACATTTTAAACTGTTTGGATGTTCTTTCTTTTTCTAATCTTGCCGCCTTATCTGAAGAAAAGTTGTGAAAATTTGTCATTCATAGTCTTTCGCTTATTCAGACACTGTATGTAATGACACGCCCTTCTCATATTTATTAAATTGAACTCGAATATAACAAGCAGAGTTGATTGTGAATGTCTCGAAGTTCGTAAGGAGTAAGCAAATTACTTCCCTAGTAGCATCAACAGATCGTATTTTTCTCGGCCTTTCATCAATTCCTCTAAATGTGCTCGAGTAATAACACAGGTATATCCTTGCGAGCAGTACCTGAGAACCGGTTTTCGATGGGCACAATTTTCTCGTTTAAAAGGTATCATTATGAGCATAATTACCGAGGAAAATGTGCTAATCGCATAGTCATGTGCAACAGATAACGGCCCGATATCAAATCACGGTGAAATTTGCTAGAAAACGCAGTTTTTCTGGAAGCGTGAATCTGATTGGTTGAAACACGAGAGCTACGAAGATCCCGGATGAAGACGATGTTGTTGTTGACGGCCGTTCGAAGGAAGAAGGAAGCGGTCGCCATTGCTACACCGCATTTTCCTTGGAATAAATACATTTTTTCCGGAAATATGTAAGTACCTATTTCATTCTTTCTGATGTTATTACCTTTTTCATTTGACAATGCTTCTGATTTACACACGTTTTCCCGTGCTCTTGATTGTAATGCACCTTTTTTAATAGTCTGTGTAATTGTTTATATTTAATCTTATATGACAACAAAGCGTAATTTAAAACTGAAAAAAAAAATTGATTTCATTTCTGATTTTTGGATTTCGGAGCTTGGCAAGTCTGTATGTAGTAGGGTGTCAACGATTTAAATCAGTTGATTTAAATCAGCGATTTAAATCATGATTTTAATCAAGTGATTTTTTAAAAAAAATCATTGATTAAAATCAAAAAAATTCTAAATGTTTAAAATGACGTAAAAAGTATTCAAATCTAAGATGAACATAATTTGGAAAGTTTCTACAGGTATTGTGACTTATGAATACACAAAACAAAGCTTTAAATAATTGTTTCTAAGCATAATTCCTGAGTATTGTGAAAATTTAAGTACAGTAAGTTTGTAAAAAGCATGGTTTTTATCTAACAAACATAAAAAGCATTTAATTTAAAAATGATATTTCAATCTAATATAATTTACAATGCCATAATTTCCCTTTAATAATCAAGTTATTCATTCTTTTATACTATACAATAAACATATCAATAGAGTGTCAATGATTTTAATCAATTGATTTGAATCAGATGATAAAATCACATATTTTCTGATTTTTTAAAATAGTGTGAAAAAGCATTATAATCAGTAATGAAAATGATCACTAAATCACTTGTAAAACATGTAATATTTGTTATTGTTAATTATAAAAATATTAAACTGTGTAAAAAGAAGTATTATACATTTAAAAAAAAACCATCTAACTAAATGTTAAATAACTTCAAAACATTATAATATTTAGTAGCTATTCAAATATTTTAATGTTATGGGGAAAAAATCCGATTTAAGTTTCAAAAATACAATTTTTGTAATCTATTTTTAAATTATGTGTGAATTTGCTGTATACATTGCTACAATTTTTGATCGATTTGATATACATACGCTTTAGAACCTGTGTAAAATTACTGGCTGCTTTATGTATTTATCAAACTATTATTTATCACCTTTTTTCAATCACTTTTTCAAAAATGTAGATTGTGTTCTTAAAAAGTTAATTGTTTAATAATTACAAAATTTAATCTGTATCATCAATTTAAAATTAAATGTAATTTATCAATAACTTTAAAATGTAAGCAGTATTTAATATTGGTTTACATAATTATTACAAAATATTAATGCACATAATGTTGTATGTTACTAAAGAAATTTTTAATTTGCAGTTTTTTGTAAATTCTATAATTGCATAGTTAAAATTTTATTAATTAAAGCAAAAAAACATAGATTATGTTAGTAACAGAAGGGTTGTTCATTTTTGAAATGCTTAATTCTTGGTAAATGTTTAATATTTTAACACAGGGAAAAAAAATAAAAAAAATCTGATTTTTAAAAAAAAATCATGATTTTTTTACACCCTAGTATGTAGTAGTATTTTGTTTCTGAAACCAAGCAGTCTGGCAGCCAAAATCCAAAATGCTTTAGTATCATTCAGTCAAGATTTAAAGATACAAAACAAAAAACATCTTTTAACGCTTTCGTTTATTAACACACAAAACAACCCCTACTGCTGGGATATTTAAAAAGAAAAAAACAGGCAGAGGGGGGGTGGGGGTGATATTAAAATACAAAAAAGTTCATAAAATACTCTTATTTTTATCGCTTATGATAAAAAATAAATTTTTGCAGGGTTCGCAAATATCAAAATAGTCAAATACTTATTGCTGATTATAAATATTTTGAGATTTAATATAAATTGGAAACTAAAATATATTGCACCTAAAAAGAACACAATCTTTTTCTTTCTATTTACACCAAAATTGACAGTCAACTAATTGAAAACAGAAACTATTTGCTTTTCACAAAAAACAAACATTCACTATCAAGGGAATTTTTATACACAAAACAAAATATATTTTTTACTGAAGAATTTGAATGCAAATGTTAGCATGCCTGTATTTTTATTGCCTAACCTTTTTAAATTAAATTAAATGAAAATCAGAAAATATTCTTTCTAATGAAACTATAAGTAACTCATTGTCTTCTAAATTAGGCAGTTTATAAATTAATATTGCTCCACATAAATATTGGTTCTACATTTACAAATCAACATTCAGAATCCTTGGTGTTCTGCTGGTCCGCGACCACTGAAAATTCAACCTGACCACTAAGGGGCAGTCCATAAATGATGTCACACTTTTTGGCCCCTTCCCCCCCCCTTTGTCACACTTCACCTTACCTCTTGCCCTCCCCTCTTGTCGCATGTCATGCTATATTACATAACATATACTTGCAGTTCAGAAACAAAGCACTGCTTTATAGATCATATTTAAAATTTTAACTTTATAATTAAACTTTCATATTAACTTTAACGATTTGTTTTAACGACATTTGTGAACATAACTATAAAATATGATTTGTGTATTTATTTTGTATGAAATAATATTAAGGTTTACGACAAAAAACATAAATTAATATGCAATAGTCATAAAATATTAATATGAAAGAGCATTTGAAAACAGTAGCATTTTGGAATTTGAAATGGAATTTAATATATTTGGCTTTAAATCTTATCCTTTAGTGTTGACTCTAGAAAAAAAGGGCCGCCGGGCGGTAATTTTTTAAAAAGGGAACACTATTCTAAAAAAAGGGAACACTATCTAAAAAAGGGTACATTTCTTCAAAAAGGAAACATTGTTCTAAAAAAAGGCACATTTTTTTTTCAAAAAAGGGACACTTAAATCTTGTTCACAAAAATATTTTGAACTGGTTTGTTTAGAGAGCCTAGAATTTGTGATATTTTTTCGGGATCAATTGGATTGCCACGGGGCACATAGGAAATGTTGAAAAGGGCAGCTGGGCGTATCGGGAGGGTTTAAAAGAGCCGCCGGGCGCAAAAAAGAAATAAAAAGGGCCGCCTAGCGCTGCACCCTGCTAAAAAGCGGCTTAGAGTCAACACTATCCTTACTTTATGAGTATAAAATACTTTCAAGGATCGATGCAGGTTTTTATTCTTGGGGCCCATTTTGTGAAAAGTAAGTTATTTTTGTGAATTTTATAATATTTTTGTGAAAAATAGCATTTTGTAACGAAAGTGGAAATCCAGTTACTCATTCGAACCAAGAATTTATAAACAAAAACTTCTTTAAATCCCCTTGCTAAATTTTTTGTTTTTCGTGATCTGGTTTTATTTACAAATTACACATTTTAAAACAGCTTTATGAAAAAGAATGTTATGAAAGGGGCCTGTTTATTAAAAGGAATTTTGTGAAGGGGCCTATTTTATTAAATAGATTTTTGTGAAAGGGCCCTAAATAGGCCCCAAATTTTGCATGGATTTTAATTTCAAAATAACTTCAAAATTTAATCTGCTGATTTTTAATGCTTTTATTTTAACCAAAATGTGTGATGTCACATTTCTTCTTACCCCCTCCCATCCTCTTGTCACAATTTCACGAACCCTACTCCAAGAATGACATTAGTTGTGGGCAGCCCCTAATTTGAAAAATTTAGTTGTCCGCAGAACCAGCAACTTTTCTGCCCTCCCGATCGCAAATCACAATTTTATTTTATTTTTAACAAATTAAAATTTCACATTTTATTAATGCTGAAAATTTTGGATAACTGAAAAGTGAGTTTGGTTTATATTCTGGGGAGGGGAGAGGGCTCAAAGGGTTAAAGGTGCTTAATAGAATTTTATGTTGTGGACCAGTAAATTCTAATGTTTGAGTCCTTGAGACCAGTGACTTTTTATTAATCAGTTCTGACACAGCAAATTTAGCTCGAAACATAAAGATTGGGGGATATATATATAATAGTAGAAATAAGCAAAAAAAAAAAAAAAAAAAAAAAAAATGCAATTTTGTACCAATCATTCTGACAGCCATAGTTTGGTTATCTTCACTGCAGTCTTGATTGGTTGTTGCCATACTTTCTTAGCAATCCTCTATAATTAGAATGCACAGACAAGATATTTGACTGTGGTCCAAAAATGATAAACATGTAACAAATGTGACCATATTACACTTATGAACTTTATGGTCTTAAATCACATTGTTTGGCGACTTTTTTTTTTTTTTAATATATATATAAGTGAACTATTAAATACAGTCAACTCTGTGAAATCCGCTGATGTATAATCCGCCAATGTCTATTATCCGGACTACATGTTGGAATGTAAACAATGAAAATTCCATTAACAGTTAAACTCTTAGATAAAGTTAAATTTGGTATTTTTTTTCATAAGTTATCAATTCTCCAATGAATAAATATTTAAATATAAATTGGACATAAATGTTTAAATTTCCCAGGGCAACATAATTTTATCTCAGAGCAAAAAGTAATGATTGTTCATAGACTATAGAAAAAAATTATTGACAACAAAGCAAAACTGAAATTACCATTATGTTGTGTCAACGTTTAAAAAAATTAATACAATTAGTAAAATAATAATGCATTATGTTTTTCTTTTACATTGTAATTATAATTTGTGTGCAGTTGTTTCTAATTTATTGGCAGACTCTAAAAAGTAAAATGTAAACAAATGGATGATCTATAATCTGCAAAAATGTGTAATCCGCAAAACCCTCTGTCCCTAAGTGTGCAGATTTCACAGAGTCGACTGTATATAATTTTATTTTTATTTTATGAAAATCAAAAGGGTTTTGTCGTAAAGATGAAAATAAGCACTCGCCACCCGGCGATTAAACTTGAAAGACTGGCGACTAAAAATATGGAAGGAACCGGTCAAATGCAGGATTTTGTAAAAAAAAAAAAAAAAAAAAAAAAAAAAAAAAAAAAAAACCCTCAAATTTCCTCAAAAAATCACGAAAAATGCCGCTAATTTTGTCAAGAGATCGCGAAAGAAGCGTAAATTTCGTCAAAGGATCGCTAAAAACTCGAATTTCGTCGAAGGATCGCGAGAACTCAAATTTCTTCGAAGGATCACAAAAACTCAATTTCTTTGAAGGATCATGAAAACTCAATTTCTTCGTAGGATCACGAAAACTCCAATTTCTTTGAAGGATTGCGAAAACTCAATTTCTTCGAAGGTTCGCGAAAACTCCAATTTCTTCGAAGCATTGTGAAAACTCTCATTTCTTCGAAGCATCATGAAAACTCTCATTTCTTCCAAGGATCGTGAAAACTCTCATTTCTTCGAAGGATCGTTAAAACTTGCATTTCTTCGAAGGATCGTGAAAACTCGCATTTCTTCGAAGGATCGTGAAAACTCGCATTTCTTCGAAGGATCGTGAAAACTCGCATTTCTTCGATGGATCGTGAAAACTCGCATTTCTTCGAAGGATCGTGAAAACTCCAATTTCTTCGAAGGATCGTGAAAACTCCAATTTCTTCGAAGGATCGTGAAAACTCCAATTTCTTCGAAGAATCGCGAAAACTCTCATTTCTTCGAAGGATCGTGAAAACTCCATTTCTTCGAAGGATCGTGAAAACTCCAATTTCTTCGAAGGATCGTGAAAACTCCAATTTCTTCGAAGGATCGTGAAAACTCCAATTTCTTCGAAGGATCGTGAAAACTCCAATTTCTTCGAAGGATCGTGAAAACTCCAATTTCTTCGAAGGATTGCGAAAACTCAATTTCTTCGAAGTTTCGCGAAAACTCCAATTTTTTCGAAGGATCGCGAAAACTCCAATTTCTTCGAAGGATCGCGAAAACTCCAATTTCTTCGAAGGATCGCGAAAACTCCAATTTCTTCGAACGATCACAAAAACTCAAATTTCGTCGAATGGCTGCTGAAAAATCGTGAATTTCATCGAAGGATCATGGGGGGGGGGGATGCAAATTTCATCATAGGGCGCGGAAAAGTTCAAATTTTGTGAATGGTTCGCAGAAAAGACTAGAACGGGCTCTGTGACAGACTGACAGAGGAGCGAGACGAATAGGGTTTCATCAGATGAACGAAACCCTAAAAATTGAATTTCAAGCCCTGTCTTCAGCGGTTATAAAATTTTTGCGACGATTGATAAATCCTGCCATTTCGTTTTACGATTGATTGACAAAATTTACTCTGTTTTTCCTCTGTTGAATTGAAAAATTGCATGTTTTTTTCTGAGATGATTAGACAATTTGATTTTTTTCCCATTAATCGATCACAATTAAAAGATTTCGCAGTTTTTTTCTTGTGTGGAGTTGACATATTTCTTGATTTTTTCCCCCCTCTTTACAATCAATTAATAAATTTTGCATTTCCCTTGCCTATTCGATGAATTTAGCTGGGTTTTTTTCTCCTTCGGCCAATTAGTGAAATTCAGATTTTTTTTGGCAGCTGATTGATGTATTTTTCGATTAAATTAAATAAAAGTGTGAATCAAAAAAAGCAGTAAGGACCCCTGGGTGCATAAAGTGGTTAGTAGTAGGGCCGCCGGGCTTTATGCCCTGACAAATAAGGCCATAGTCAATACTATTTTTACATTACCAAAATTCCTTTTTAGGCGCATTCGTAATTATATAAATATGTAGCTATAGTTGTCATTCAGTCAGTACGTCTGTCTGTCTGTCACTCTGCATATAACTGAGGAAAAACTACCCAACCGAATGTTCTGAAATTTTAAATATATAATTATTGCAATATTTTGTTGAGTCATTTCAAATTTTATGAAAATCAGATCTATAGTTTAATGACAGGGATAGTCTAAAGTTTTTCATTACATTACGGCCAATGGGAAAAAAAAAATTCAAGTGCATTTTAATGATGTTACAGCCTTTCGAACAGAATGAAATGGATATGCACTTATTGAACCGTACTAAAATATACATTCAGTGAGTACAATATGCGGTGCAAAAAATATTTATAAAACTAGCTATAGTACGAACGCACCTCATTAGCTACGTTTGACATGCAATTTCCAACTTGTTTTTGTGTGTCAGTACTTTAATGAAATCCAAATTTTTTTTTACATTTCATTTTTTTTTTAATCCCTAGGATATACCTAGAATTCCTGAGAGTCCACTCTGAGAATGCAAACAGTGTTCCCCTTGCAGCGTGACATTTTAGAGAAATCTGTTTAACGGTATTTATAATTATGTTTATGCTAAAGAAACTACTTTTTGCAGTAGATGCTGCTTAATGTGATTATGTGTAATATCAGTCTGTTAGTGTTTTCAAAATCATCATGTCTCGACCTAACGCATCATGCTAAAAGCATCGCTTTGTGTGAAAAATATTTTGAATTATATTAAGAATTATATAAAAAAATTCAGTTGTAGTTGGTTCAATATATTCTTAATGCAGCAAACCAGTCCCATGAGATACAAATGTACTTTTTAAATTAACTTAATTTTTTATATATATATTTTGCTAAATCATACTTAATTAATGCAAAATTATACCCAGGTTTCACTGATAAATAAATGTATATGTATTATGTAGAAGTTTAAAGTGTTCTGCAAAAAAACTCAATAAAGTCCCAAGCCCCCCCCCCACCCTTTTTTTTAAAGAAAACCCCGAGTTTTAGACCAGTGTGCTGGGTTTTTTAAAACCCTGTATATTGTTATCAAAAACTTGTGGTCCCGAAGTAATCACATTAAGCAGCATACAGTGAAACCCCGATCTATCGTTCCAGCATCCATCGTTTTCCCACATTGATCGTTTTACTTCTATGGTCCCTGCACAAATTATACTTAAATAATGTTAACGAAACCCGCATTCATCGTTCGTCAAGAAATCTTTTTCCCGCATTCATCGTTGTAAAATTTTTCTCCCCGCCAAAATGAAATTGAAGGTCAAGCGGATCCATATGACATACAAACTGGAATTACTTCTTTTATCCTAAAATAACTCATTTGAGCTGTTTCGGGAGGGGGGGGGGGTGGGGACAGAGATTATCAAGAGGTCGTACATCTTCTTGATGCCGGAATAATCAATTGTTTTAAACAATTTTACAGGAGAAAGCTACTGAAATATCTTTGTTTCATGGAATAAGCAAAAGAACGTACTCCAAAAATAGGGCTTCTGCAGGCTATTCATTTTGTACTTTCAGCTTGGCATGGAGTAACGTTTTCATTCCATCCAGAAGTGTTTCGTGAAATGCAGTTTTTTTGCGAAAAACTCATGAAGAATGCTCAACAGAAGGGAAAGAAAATAATGAATATGCTGACGATAATGCAAATGAAGAGTTGTTGCGTGTAAAAGAGGATGTCTCTGTTACAAAATTTAACGATATATTTCTATTGATCGAGATGTTGCGACATGTGGTGTCCTAAGCATAGAAGAAATGTGTGATGATGCAAAAAATGAAAATAATGGCGAAGAAGCAGAGGATAATGTTCATGCCGATGAAGCTAAGCCTACACCAGCGCAAAGTCTGTCTGATTTAATTACGGAATTTGAAACTATACGAACTTTTTTATATGTACATGAAATTACAGAAAATGACCAGAAATATGTTGTACATCCTGAAAATTTGTTGTTTAATTTAAAAAATGAACGAAAAACTGAATATAAAATTACTCATTTTTAGAATAAATATCCATTTTCTACAACTTTGATTTATTTATTTTACAGTTTGGTCTGTAACAAATTAGTACTTATTAACATACTGTATACATTGCATGTATTAGTAAGTAATGCTTAAACTTTTTTTTTTTTTTCGTGTTTTGACTTTAAACCACATTCATCGTTTTCCTGCATTTATCGTTTTTTCCACACACACCTTGAAAAACGATGGATCGAGGTTCTACTGTATTTAAATATTAATAAATTTGTATGTGTTCAAACTGTTCAAAGCAAAAAAGACAGTATTTATATGAAACATTTAATTATAGACTTTTTTCCATAATTGTATTAAAATATGTATTACTTTCCTTTCTCTTCAATTTGTAGAATTTTTTTTTTTTTTTTTTTTTTTTTTTTTTTTTTTTTTTTTTTTTTTTTATTCGTATTGATTTTAAGCAGAAAATTCGTGTTTTGGTTGGTATAAACTGATCCATGTTAAACGTTAACGTTTTTGAGTTACCAGACGTAACTTGACGTCTCTTGCTACTTCAAAGAGTATGTTAAGTTATACACTAACGTAACAAATACTTCTTTATTATAGGGGCTATGACTTAACTCAGTCATGACCGAGTTAAGATTAAGAAAGTGTGATTTCTTGGCAAATATTATAAACTGTCGTGAAAGTGAAATAGCGACCAATAAAAAATGTCTAACTATATATGGCTTATTTATTATATATATATATATATATAGTGTATTAATTGTTATGTTTTATTTACGCATAAATTAAACTAATAGTTTTTTAATGTGTATATTAAATGGTATCAATATAAAACAAATAATTGTTTGTGCGTTTGATACATTGATAACTATTTTATAAAGATATTTCAATCTGTGAATGTTTTTAAAATGTAAATAAAGGTTGCCACAAAGTGATTTTGAAAATGTTGATAAATTGCCAAATAATTTTTGCAGTTGTAATTATTTATGAGTACAAAAACAATGAAGATAATGTGTCAAATCATTTCTTCGAAAATATGCCAACTGACTGTGAATCTGCAACAACAAAATATTTAAACACTAAAAAGTAGAAAAGATAAAAAAAAATAATGTATTTAAAAATTTATATGCCTACTCTTTTTATCATTTAAAATTTTCAAATGGTTTAATAAATATAATTATGATTACACATCAAGAAAACCGTGTAGAAGTCTATTTTTAAGGACCATTTCATGTTTTTTATCCAAGTGTCAATCAAAAGGATGAATTTTCAATAATCGGGCAAATTCCAAATTAACGTGATGTAATGAAAAATTTTTTTAACTACATAAACTTGCAGTTTTGAAAGGTGTGATTTTTAAAGATAAACGTTGAATGCTTATAAATTGTTTTTTAAATTGTTATTTTTTTTCACCCCTCCCTTTTTCCCTCTCTTCTCCCTCATGTCTGTGGAAACATAAATAATTTCGAAATTGGAAACTCCTCCCCCCCCCCCCCCCCAATTGTGAAAATTTGGCTTTTTTTTTTTTTTTTTCTCCTCAGGTTTCCAAGAATAAAAATTATACAAAATTGTATTTTTTTTTTTTTTGCTTGGTTTTATGCACCTTGGACCTGAAATAAAACAGATGTTGTAAAATTATCTGTGTGACTGAAAATAAAGCCAAAATGGTAAATTTTCTCTTCAATCTGCGTGCAGTCTGTCTCAAATCGAAAGGTCTGTGTGACATAAAATAACGATGGTGGTGTAAACTTTTTACAAATTTTACAGCAGTTCATTGAAATTTAATTTTTTTTTTTTTTTTTTTTTTTTTGGGGGGGGGGGGGGGGGGGCGAGATTGTTTTCAGAAAAAAAGTGTCATCTTTTTTCTGAAAACTTTTATCTCTTAACCTCAGTGTAGCTCAAAGAATATATTATAATTACATATGTAAAAGGCTGATGGCCCCGCAAAATATTCTGCTATTTCCAAAAAGAAAAACATGATTGGGTGATCCATTTAAACTGTATTTTACATGTCATGCTAAAAATGTTGTATATGCAACTGACAATATTGCCATCAGTTTTAATAGTTGTTGTCCCGGTAGCAGAATGTTCGAAACAGGAGACGAGCTTCGCAGATTTTCTTTTCTCTTTTGCAGATTCTTCTTCGTCAGACCTTTATTTTGCTTCATAGTATTATGTTTAGCTCTTTCTTTATTACTTAATACAAAAAGTTAATATTGTTATTAATAAAATACTTTAAAATATCTAAAAACGTTACCTGTAAGTGATTGTTTGATTAATTAACGCTTCAATTGTAAAAATATTTTACCTGCAGATTATTTTTTGTCCCTGAAGTATCTGTCACAGGCACATGGAGAATTTTCTGCTACTGGGGTTGTTGTATAATAAAAAATATCTGTTATACTACAAACTATGAATAATAACTGGTTAAATTCAGTTTTTGTGGTACTTTATTCTTTCTATGGGGGGGGGGATGAAATTGACCTACTTTTTCAGCTCAATGAATGGTATCGTGCCTTTAAAGAAAATTATAGAGGATTCCATGAAATCATAAAACCACCTTTTCTTCATAGCAAAAAGCTGGTTTTTGTTGTAAGATTTTGGGTGAAATCTGTAGGGTATACTTGATAAGTACCAGGTTTCAATCTGAAGAAAATCTCCAAAATTGGCTCTTTGTAAAATGGTTATTTAAACACTGAAACTCTTTATAGAAACAAAGTGTAATTTTGTATATGAAGTCTTAATTTTTTTTTCTTTGCAAATTTGCCGGTTCCTATTTGGAAAGTTTTATGTTTGTTAATTTTAACTTGTATATAGAAAAATTAATTGAAATAACAGTAGACATTAAAGGTCTGCACAGACTAAAATTTTCAGGTTTGGCCTTAACAAATTCTATCTTGGCTTAAAATTTTTACAATTTTGCTGTTATTTCAAATTGTGCAACCCAAAAAATCCAAGATTAAAAAAAAAAATGCTAAGCTGGGGCCAAAATCCTAAATTCACCTTCAGTTTCTTTTTTGAATAAGTATTCAATCCTTTTCAAAAGATATTTTTTCTTTCTTAAAAATTTCAAAATGGACTTTTTTGAATGACCCCATATATCTCTCATTGAAATAAAATACAAGTGTACTAAATAAAGCTTACTGAAATAAACCACAGTTTTATATGTATATACACAACACATGATTATGCACAAAAATTTACTATTTTTTTCTCTTTTTGTCTAGCTTTGTGAACTGCATTTTACATCTGATGACATTCATGATATCCCCTCTCTACACTGCAGAAAATGAAATATTGTCAGCAGTTTTGTTAGCTACATTTAAGAAAAGATGGCATTCCGTCCTGATAATTTGGCTAGAACACTTCTAAAACAAGATACTTCATGTAATTACCCAGATGACAGACTTCAAATGGAAAATACAGATCAACCTTCCCTTGCGATTTTTTTTCCGAAGTTATTTTAAATGCATTAGTTTTTGTTTGTTCCTGTTGGAACATTAATAACAAAACAATTATAAACAGTGTAATTGATGCACTTATATATTTAAACTTACCTTGAATTTCTTTTGATGTGTATGTTATATTATGTGTTATTTAAAAATAAATAAATCTTAAATTTATATCAGAGTTAATTAAAGTTTGCTTTTGAAATTATTAGCTATATTTGAGGACATGAGTTTTAAAATTCGCCTTATCCAGGAAATCAAATTTTCAGAAATCGTGAAAAACCTCTGATCACGTCCATTGGTCTTCATTCTAAACCAAGATTTTACAATGCCAGAAATACACAGTAAAGCTAGTGTTTTGCAGATTGTTGGGTATTGGAAATTGGGGTATTTTATTAATGTAGTAATTAAAAAATGCAGATAGTATATGTAGATTCTTAAAACAACACTTCAAGTTTAGAAACAATAAGATAAAATAGCTAACATTAATGTGATGTTTTATGTAGGCATAGAGATATAAAACTGAAAAAAAAAAATGAATTAAGATAATGTATTTTTTCAGTCATCTGCCCTAATATCTAAACAGCATAGCTGCCAACTTGTACGGATTTTTCATACCACTAAAATGTAACAGAAAAATTTTAGTTTATTTAATCACCGCAATTCAAGCAATTTTAACGTTTAAATAAATAAAAAAATTCTATAAAATTTTAGTGGTAAGAAAAATACGTACAAGTTGGCAGCTATGAAACAGAAACTAACAGGAGATGGATGTTGCTATTAAACAACAAAAAGTACATTCAAACCTCATTAACATGTACAGAATTAACCTGGTATACTTTTAATATGAATTGTTCCTACAATGCCTGTCAAAATTAATACAACGATTTTGTTACTAATAATATAAACTATTGATGATAACATGAGGGAAAAAATTTTAATTTGCCTTGAAATTTATGTTAACGAGGTTTGACTGTATAACTACTACAGTAGTATTTTAAATTTTGTTTCAGTCATGAAATTTATGGATTAATAAACAAAAACAGTTAAACATTTTAAATAATATCACGAGCATTAAAGCCTTTCCTTATTCCACGTTGTGTGGATTTGTTCGCAATCAACTATTGTGACCTATGCATCTGGATGCGTAAGTTTAGGTGTTGAAAATTTTTTTCCTACACTTCCAGAGAATGTTGATCCTGTGCTAATGAAGCCCAATTCCATAATGAATATAAATTTATGTAAATTTCTTGAATGAAAAAAATCATCGCAGCAGTGTTTTGGGAAAAAAATTATCAGAAAGGCACAAAAAGTTATTTTCAAATAAATTGGACAATTAGATTGATCAATAATTATTAAAATATTAATTAAAATAGTTTTTCTATCTATTTTTCTTAAATCATATTAAAGATACAAATATTTCAGAGGGGGAAAGACCTACTTTACAGAAGTTTTCACAGACAATACAGTCTTGAAGTATCAGCGTGACATAAGATTTTTCCTTAAACATCTAGGTAGTACTAATAGAAAAGAAATTAACCGTAGACGTGAAAGTTGTGAATATTAACCTCTTGAGAGGCGATGGGATTTATTTTATCTCACCTAAGTTTAATCAAGATTTGCACCGGAAACTTTTAAATAAATTTTATTATGGTAACTTTGATGGAAAAAACTTGTAAAATTGCTTTTCCTTATTTTGAAACAAAAATTTTCAAAGATCCGGTGTGAATTTAACATTACAGGAACACAATCACTTGCTCAAGGGGTTAAATGAAATGGATTTGAATTAAAAATGGGACTTGCAAAGCTGAACCTAATTCATACATTTGTTTTAGAAATATAATCTGTTATTACGGTGTGCTTCTTCAAGAGTTTTATTTTTTATACTTTACAGATATGAATTATGAAATATTTAAGAAAAAAAATATCATAAGCATACTTATTACCACCTTCCCACGTAATGAAAGAAGAAAAAAACTTTAAACCAGAAATTTTATTTAATGAAATAGAGTATATTTCAAATCACTACCACATAGAGGCAAGACACATTTAATTAAATAAATTTTCTGGTTCAAAGTATTTATTTTTGGGAAAAACGGCTTATTGGCAAATATGGGTATGTGTTTGGGACAGTTTGTGTGATAAAAAATGGTCTTTATTTAAACGAGGAGGGTGTGAGGGCCTTTTTCTTTTGTATGCCTCTTGTCAAGGATCTCCGAACAGACCTAAATTGTGCCTAATTAGACACCTGAATCCCACCTTAACCCTCCCCCTCTCCAAAAAATGCTTATTTAAAAATATGCACTCTTGTGAGTTATGAGTGTTTATACAATAGTATAACTTACTGAATTATTCATATGTACCTTGGTAGAAAAAAGGCCCAATGCATTTTTCATCTCTTAAAGTCGAATAAAATGAAAGAAATAACCTTTCACATTTTAAAATGAAAAATTTAAAGGGCAAAAACTTATCAAAGCAGAACAATTAGAATTAACAAAATTCTTTTAAAATATTTCTATCAAACAAAATGATAAAAAATAACAGTGGTAATTGTTAGTCCAATATTAATTCTTAAAAAATGCATTTGATTTTTTTTTTTTTTTTAATAAATCAGTTTGAGTTCAGCAAGCAAACTTTATTTAAAATAAAAGGCTCTAGGAAGAGGATAAATAATAGAATTTAATAGGATTATTTAAATGAAGGAGTAGTATTTGTTCAGAAATAAACTAAGAAAATATGGAACTTTAATTCACCCCCCCCCCCCCCTCAAAAAATAAAACAAAATTTGGATATTTTTGTTTAAATATTTTGTTTCAAATGATTGTAGTAAAGCTAATAGAAATTAAAAATGAGCATATTTAAATTTATAACTCCTAAAATTTTAATGTATGTATACTTCGCAAAATCTGAAAATAAATATTCTGAAATCGCTTTCATTTATACACCCAACCAACCAATCAATAATTCATCGCTTTCTCATCAAAATTTGCTTGATAACTCATCTAAAAGTCATCGCACATTCATCGTCATGAAATCGTACTCCTCGGGGATTCATCATATTTTTTCTAAAATTCATCAGGTTGCGATCATCCATTGATCTAAGGCCAATGAGACATTTCTGAGTAATTGCCGATGAAAATCATCCCTGTCCGATGAGAATACGATAATCGGCCACTTATCGTGTAATCGGATTTCGATGAGAGGCCATTCAAGGGCCAGACACAATTTGCTACTAGGGTTAGAGACATGATTTGATTGACTGCATATGTACGAATTTAATATAAAATGTCTTAAAATCTAAAGAAATATAGACAACATGATATAAATGCATTTTCTGTAAGGTAGAAGCCACGCCCTAAGTCAATGAATTTTGAATGAAAACGAGAATTCTCGTTTCCCTTCGTAAATGTATAAGGTTTATAATATTGAATTGTTTTTACTACTGAATTTTCGAATATTCAAGTGTGACCCACATGTAGTGCACGTTGTATAGTCAGATTACAACTTTTCTGAAAAGTCTAAGTTAACTCTCTGCTTCAGAGAGCATTTAAAAAATGTTTTACCAGAACCTCCTTGAAGCAGTCATTTTGCCCACTTTACAAGAATAATCTTAAACGAATGTAATGGCAGTTATTTAACCGTAGAGTTTGGCTTTGTATGAAAGTGCATACGTGCCATACTTTGTAAGTGAAGTACAGTCGTGGAAAAAATAAACGGTCAAGTGCGAGCATTACACGCGCACAGAGGATTTCGTAGAATAAATATATGAATTTGTAAATGTATTATAAAAAAAAAAAAAGTTACTAAAATAATACTAAGACTTTGTAAAAAACTATACAACGTAAGGTTGGGTATAACTGTATATATTAGAAAAGTGTAAATGGGTATACCATGAAAGTTCAAAGAGATATGGAACCTAAATAATATCAAATATAGCTATTCGTATAACTCTTTTTTTTTAATAATATTATCCTAATCTGTTTATGATGAACTTAATTCGGTACTGACAATAAAAGCAGTGCATAAACTTCATTTGGCATTTCATGAAACTAAATTCAGCGTAGTAATAACCTTTATTTCTACAGTGTAGCTAAAACAAAACTTTTTTCAAAGTTTAAATTTGGCATTGTGCTAATCGCACTTCGAATTGAGGTCTCAAAGTTGCAACGCCTCCTTGGTCAGTGCCGCGTTTCTCCAGATAGGTGTTTAATCAAATTTTAAAGTCACTCGAGGCGTATTGAGAGATACAATCAATGCAAACTATCGCGAATCCCACAGTATTTATGCGATTCATTCTAATTAAATCTTTCGAGGGCGATGCCCTTAAAAACGGACAACTAATTTTAATTCCAAAAACAGACAAACGGCACCAAGAATATTTAATTAAAATTTTCCTTTTATCATGTACGTAAAAATAGGCAAGTTCGCATTTTCTAATAAATTCGTTTATAAATTCTGGTGTCAGTTCATTATTTCATAAGTTTATAAATAGAATTACTCCGTGTCGGAAATGATTAAGTGGTCGCAGGATTCTTAAAGCTTCAAAATTAAAGAAAGTTTAATTTTTTTAGATGTTAAACTCCTATTTTTTCTGAATATTTTGATATAATTGTTTCCTTGAAATTCCCATTACAACTGAAGTTTTGGCTTTTAGAATTAAACCCGCTCAATAGCTGAAACGGCGTTTCCGAAACTTTAAAGTCATTATTTTCCAAATGGCGTTTTTGGGGCATAACGCGCAGGATACCTCAAAAACTTCTGAATATTTTTTTCATGAAAATGTCAAAGCATATATTTCATGTTAGTTTGTATAAACTGAACCTAAAATTTCCTTTTTATTCTTCAAAAAAAATTTTTTTAGATGATTTTACTGTTGAAATTTTCAAAATTTTATATTAGCTAAATGCAACATTGCATTAAAAATATAAAAATGCTTTAAGTACAAATTTATTTAAGTTCAGGTAAATTATTATAATCTGAAATATAAGTAAGCACCAAAATTTTCATTATAGTTGCAATATTTATTTTGTAATCCTGCGCGTAAAATGTTATGCCAATTTTTTGTTCGACAAATGTCTAACAGTTTCGAGCCCCCTATAAATACTAATTCTGTATCTTGCAATTTTTTATCCCAATTAAAATTGTGTTTTAAAATCATATACATTTAAGACATTAAATGTTGAAAATGGTCTTATTTTCATTTTTTCCACTTTTTAGAGTCCCGCGACCCCTTAAATTAGTATGTTTTTAACAATTTGACGTTTATTGCTTTTATACTGTTACTGGACATTACATTACACATATATATCATTAAAAGTTGTTAACCAGGCACTAGTACGCCGCTTGTCCTTGTGTATGTCCAAACTGACCGTATCTTGAAAGGTTAATATCTCGGCTAATTACCGATGATTTTTTTCGAAAATCTTTCCAACTATGCTTTTATTCTTCTGCAACGATAGGTATATTCAGCGATGCTCAACAATTTTTGCCCGTAAATCGAAATTTGTATATAACAGAAAAATGGTTATTACTCAAAAACTATGTGACCTAGGGTAATCGCTATAATTTTCCGGCAAGGTTTACATAAACGTCTACTACCTCTAATTTTTTCATAATTTTAGTTTCAGTAGATTCGGAATTAGATGGGGGGAACATGTTTTTGCGCTACATTTTCGACAATATCTTTGAAAATATAATATATAAAATTAATAGTAATGTATTTTTGAGTTCAGCGTTACAAAAGCTTTCACAGGATACCCCACATGATATGCAAAGAGAAGATTTTTTTTTTCAAGTAGCATAATTAGCCCCTCTACTTTTTTACTAAATATATTTATGAATGTTTATTGATCTGAAAATATGTGGGCCAATGGACTTTATTACTTCCCCGAATTTGAACTTTCCACGTTCCATTGTTTATGAGTAAAATGGCTGTGACAGACAGACGGACACAGGAGTGATCTTATAATGGTTCCGTTTTTACTTTTTAAATACGGAACCCTAAAAAAGTAAACAAACCCTACTAACTCCTCAACAAATTATCGTAGAAGAATGTTACTGGTACCGGACGATTGGAAATAAAGTCTACTTTTAAATGATATGTCTAAAATTTACTTAGGGGGCCATCTACATATTAAAATAAACCATAACTTTGTTTTTTTCAATAGCAGTACACAATTCTGACTGCATAAATGAACTCTACACCCTTCAATTAGTCTAAAAACAAATTTTTATGCAATTCGTACCATAAGTGTCGGAGAATTTATTTTTTTTAAACGAGCATATTTTAAGGGCTGTATCCAAATTGAAGTTCGGTACTCGATTATTATCCGAGAGAGCTCCCTTCGTGATCAAGGTACCTTAAGCAGTCAATTAAGCCTGTTAGATTACAGGATAGCATAGGAAATTTCAAAATATTTAGTCACTCCTATCACAGACTTCTATCACACCCTTAAACCATCTTTTTACCGTTTTTTATGCATAATTTGAAAACTACTTGGAAGAAAAATGCGAAATTTTGGATTTCCATAAAGCAGGACTTAATAAATATGAATCCGTCAAAAAAAATGTAGGTTGCAATTCATATTTTTTTTTAAATATTAATTTCATAATTCATAATTCATATCAGAAAATTATAAAAATTACAAATTCAACGTATTTATGTTTGGGTGTATTAGTATTATTCCTACGCAAAAATTTAAAACGTTAGGATCATAATTTCAGAAGTTATAAATAAAAATATGAAAATTTAACTATGTGTGTATCTAATTTCAAATGTAATTTAACATTAGAAGAACTAAATTTTGAATGCTTATAATTCAAAAGCTTATCATTCAAATGATTTGAAATTTGGTGTCTAGGCATAGTTTGAACCAAAGATTTAAAATATCTCGTTAAAATTGGGTATTGCCATTGAAAAAAAAAATGAAGTTTGGATTCGTTTTAATGTGTAGATAGCCCCGTAAGCAAATTTTATATATGCCATTTAAAAGTAGATTTTATTTCCAATCGTTTGGTACCAGTAGATTTCGTCTACGATAATTTTTTGAGCAGTTAGTAGGGGGTGTTTACTTTTTTTTTTCCACGACTCACAGTGGAGTATTTGACCCAAAAACTTGGCCAAAAATGCAAAAATTAAAATTTCGTCAACAATTGTAAAAATAATATTTTTTAATAGCTAACTAATTGGTGCATCGATCTATGTCTATTTTAGGAACCTGAGTTATATCCCGTGGCTTTTAGCCTCAGCAGAAGAGGAAGTTACTTTCTGAGAAGACGTGGTTTTTTGGCATTATTGTTATGTTTAAATATAATTTTTTTTGTGACTCAATGAATTGATGAGTTGAAACTAAATAGAGCTTACGTGATTAATAATGGTCAGAACTTAGTATTCAACTATGTGTTAATTTAAATATGTTTCGTTTTTAATGCAATATAAAACATTAAATGTGTAAAAGGGTTACTTTTAAAGCGTTTTTGGCTCTAATTTATACATATCGAACGCTTTTTAAGTATGTGTCGCGCTCTGCCCAGCCATGTTTGAATTATAATCGTATTAGTTATAGTCTTGAGTGTCAATTTATGCAAAAAAATCTTCCGCATATTGTTGTCATTTTTTTATACAATTTCTTTACGGGATGACTATTTAAATGCTCTGTTTTGCGGCCACCGAATTGGAGAGCTTTTGCACCTAGATATTCTGTCTGTATGTATGTACGTACCTACATATGTTAGTATGTAGGTACGTACATACGCACGCAACTCGATATCTTTTGATAGAAATATCCGATCGCCTTCTAATTGCATATACTTATTTATTGTATGAGGGTTCCCTAATTGTTCTTGGGGCTCATGTGTCTAATACAAGGAGAGAAAGGAGGGAATTAACCCTTTCGAGGGTGGCGTCCTTAAAAAAGGGACACCTAATTTTAATTCCAAAACTGACAAACGGCACCAATAAAATGTACGTGAAAATAGGCAACTTCATATTTTCTAATAACTTCATTTATCAACTAAAAAGAGCAAGCCTTACTGTAGTGAGACCTTACAAATTCTTCTTCCAGCAAGGTCTGATGGTAGTCCCGATAAAAGCCAAGAAAAGAGTGAAAGAAGATAAAGAAGAGTTCTGAAGAATCATTTTGAAACAGGTAATATATTAAATACATTCAAAAACTAGCAATCTATACTATATAGTCTCCACTTTACTGAACCTACTATTAAATATAACACTATTAAACATAAATTAAATGGAATAATTATTATTAAATGTAATAAGCATTATTAAATGTAAATAATAAGTTTTATATATAGTAAAATTATATACATTTAATAAAACATTAATAGTTAATAAGACAAACCTATCAACAATTACTTCCCTCTTAAAAACAGTAAATAGTTACGGTTACAAGTCGCTCAACTTCCAAACTCCCTTCGGTAATGTTAAGTCAATGGATATGTGATTTATTCGTATTTTTAAAAATATCTACTTAGTAAATTAATATTTTAACTTCTTTTTTCTTTGTGCTCTCCTTAAATGGTGACTCTTTTTTTTTTCTTAATTGTCAAAATATTTATAAATGTATATTTATTATTATGTGAAGCGTTAAAATCTTACTTACACTTCGTCAGCTTTTAAGATATAAAATATTAAACTAAGCTATGGATTTGTATGTATATTTCAGAGTATTCTAAAAGTTAGTTCAGTGAAACGCATAGCACAATTAAAAATGTTCATTCAGCCATTTCCGTGAATAAACGGAAATGTGCTTGAGAACTTTTAAGCAGGCCTGTATATGATTAATGGAATGTATTCACACCGAGTAATATTTTTAAAAAATTGTTCTCATTTAAAACGCCTATCACAACTACAAACGCACTTCCAGCAATTATTGGTCATAGACTTCAATAGTTAAATTTATTATTGAGCCATATTCTCTTGTGTTTCCCTGTAAATGAACGATATATTCTATGCACACCATATTCTACAATAAGTGACTAAGTTCAACTTAGTGATGTATATAAATTTCAGCACGTTTAAAAGTATGATATCATTAAAATACAGAACAAACGATTTTTCCCCATAGACTATAATGTAAGGGAATTCTTTTGGGTGTCTCTATAAATGAACGGTAAAGGCTATCATATTACTTCATTTACAATACCAAATATGCCATAGTGATAACCAATAACATCCAAGAATTTAAAGCCAATCGGACTATATTTACATCGAAAAATATTTTTGACCAGGATTTCGGGTCAAATACTCCGCTGTGCGACTGTACATATGTTTCTTATTTAGAAATGGAAAATGAAATGTATATATATATATATATATATTTATATTGCTTAAGTCGATGTAAGCAGTTTTGTATTATGATTATAATGAATGTGACAGGTAAAGCTGAAAAGGAAATTTAAAACAAATTCCAATAATACATAAAACTGAACGTGCCATTGTAAAAAAAAAACAAAAAAAAAACAACAAAAAAAAAAACAATAAAAAACAATCTTCTACCACAGAATGTGTAAAATTCACATGAAATTATTTCTAAATAAAGCATTATGAGAGAAAAATCTATACAGTCAGAAAAAATTCGTGTTAAATTTTATCCAGAAGGTTTTATTTTGGATATTTATAATTATAAAACATCATCAAGAAAAAATTGCATGTTAGTAGCGTATTTAATAAAAAAAAATATTTTTATTTATTTTTGAAATCGCAAATAAAACACATTTTCACATCGGTAATAGAAAATGGGCATTACGTTTATGATATTTGCATTTAGAGTATTTGCATTTTTTAGATTTTTTTTATTTCATGCGCATTTAGATATTTTCATTTTAATTTCGAGAATTGCAATTATTTTTTTCAAAAGAAAATTGTTTAAATATTTTCATTTATTTTGTTGTATGTTTAGAAGAGTGAATAATAATTACTTCGATATATGATGAAAGTGATATTTAATGTAAACTTTTTTTCAAAATAATGTTTTCTTTTTGTATAAAAAAATATGAGTTCCTTTTCTGAAATTAAAAACAATTCACGCTTCTATTCTGTTCCTTGAATTGTAAAAAAAAAAAAAAAAAAAAAAAAAAAAAAATGTTGCAGTTTATGCTTGCATTGCTTAGCAAATCAAGTACAAAGTCCATTTATGATAAGTATTTTTCTATTACGAATTATTGGAGCATTTATATGGTAAAAGTACATTTTATTTAACGAATTTTCAAGATAACAGATTACAACCTGTGTTAAACATTTCAAGAAAACAACGTGAAACTAGTATGTTGTGGCTATCACAAAACTTTCTCCTATATAAATCACATCAATTAAATCATTTAAATAGTACTAGAAATTACATCAATTTAGCACCAATTCATACCAAAATATATCTAAATTTGAAGTTTGATAAAAATTCGTGCATTAGTTCTTGAGATAGAGCTATAGCGGAAATTCTGAAAAATGTAGCAAAGCAGCGCCACCTGTTGAGCGATTTGCACCAAAACATAAACAGCACTAATTCATATCAAGGTATACCCGAATCTAAAGTTTGTTGAAAATCCAAGCATTAGTTCTTAAGATAGAGCTATTAGGAAAACCGAAAAAAAATACAGCATAGCAGTGCCACCTCTTGAGCGATTTACACCAAACACTACATTAAATTGAGTGCGTTAGTTCTTGAGATAGAGCGCCAGCAAAATTTGTGTCACATACAGACAGAAAGACAGACTCACAGACAGACATTTTGTAGAAACATGTTTTTTGGAATCTCTGACCCCTGAAACGTGTAAATCCGTCGAACACCGAAAGGCGAAAATTGTCACGAATCCAATACTTTCATCTTGTAAAGAAAGAAAAAAGTAAAAAAAAAAAAACGTGATAAAATAACTTGCTGGACTGCATAGTTTCTGAATTAGTCGTATTGGTTCTTTTTTGAAACTCATTTAGCAAATAAGTTAAATTCATTGAAACTCATTTAAACAAAATCATGAGTAGCAGCTTCTCATTGTAAAGCAGATTTATAGCCAAATACAGCATGGCAAGACTTTGACGGGAAGTGTTTGGGAATCTTTTTACGATAAAGTGCTAGAAATTTATCGAAGGAATTCATGCTGTTTAGAACATGAAGCATGAGTTAGAAAAGAAACTACTTTAGTTTTAGTGGCTTACTGAAATACGAAGCTTAACCTCTTCGTTGCATACTGTCCACCTCCAACATATTTCAATTACATTTAATATTCAAAACTTATACTACTCTCTGACTTCTATGCTTTCAGAAGAAAAATCGAGATAGCACTACAGAAAGAGATAACTTACTTGATGAGATAGCATTAATATGTCAGAATGTTCCCTTCAGAATGTTCCTTAAGTAGTTCCGCATGAATGAAAATGCTTCTAATTCTATAATAACGTTATTTGAATGTCATTTTACTTGTTAACTATTATTTTTAGGTTCCATGGCCTAAAGTATACTTAAAACACAGGTATAAAAAGAGTGTATTTGCTTTGTTTTTGAATATAGGGGGCATATTGCAATTAAAAAATGTAAATTAAAATAAAATAAATTTTTAAGTCATCCTGCGTTGAGCCTTTTAGTTAGAAAACAGCTAATTAATGTTGAGAATTCGCCAGTTTTAAAATACAATAAAGAGTAAACCTTCTAGAGAATGTATTAGCAAATGTTGCAGTCAATATTGCATAATTAATAACGTATAAATTAATTACAAATTTTAAAAAAGCTGATATTATGTGTGCAATATGTGAGCCATCAAATATTTAAAGCAAAACTGTGTAAACCAGGTTATCATTTATTTTTTCCGGTTTAATGTAAGAATATAATCATAGTTGTGTTCTCAGCTAAAACAGGGAACTACATTTTATTGTACATGCAGTTTTTTTGAATATGCAGAAATTACGAATATTGAAACATGGTGATCAGAGATGCAAATAATTTTTAAATCAACTGCTTATAATGAGACTTTTTTTTAAGAAATCAGTGAGTAAGTTGTTTGACTCCTATAACAATGTGTGGAGTACAGGAAAGCTGGGTATTTAATTAATTTATCCCTTATAAAGTAGTAATTTCGTCGCGGTTTTGCAAAATCTCGCAACTTGCTATGTTGATGCGAAAAAATCTTTCGAAAGCGACAGTTCTAAACACAAAAAACGGGATAATAAACTTCTGTGTGTAGCTGTTTTTTATATATATAATGACGGGATTAAATGACTTTGTATGCTACATTTCTAGTACTAACTTTTCTTCATAAAGCCAAATGCATTTCATCATATCCCAAAATATTGCTTATTCACTATTCGCCATCAGCAATTTTAGTAAGAAGAATTTGGCGTTTTTTATTTCCTGTGGAACTTAAAGTGCCTGTAAAACTAGAATTTTTAGTGCTTCCGTTCTAAAAAAAAAAAAAAAAAAAAAAAAAAAAAAAAAAAAAAAAAAAAGGAACACTTATAATCTCGCTTTGGAAATTTCGATTGTGGAAACTCGTGTAATAAATCCACATAAAATTATAAATTAAAGATTTTTGTAGTTTTTCCTTTACATGTGCTAAAGACCTTCCTTTTTTAAAAATTTCAAGGTTCTAGGCCAAACAGAACCTCCCTATAGGTTTTGAGAATAACACGAGTAGAGTTCTTCCGATTAACCGAATACCTTGACCTTATGAAAATAAAACATACAGGATAATACCCGTTGGCTTAGAACATTGAAATTTAGCACAAAAGGAATGTCTTATATCATATATAACGAAAAAAATCCGAAAATCATTAATTTATAAATCTATGTCGATTTATTATAGGACAAACTCATCAATGTCTATAATTGGTAATAACGTCAAATTAACGCATTATAACGTAATATTCTGTACCGGTAATGTAACTTCATGGTACGGAACATTCAGGATGCCCGTCCCACTCGCACTTGTTCTGATTTTTCATGAATCGGGCCGTAAAACGCCACAAGTCATATATAGCCACATGACATACGATGTTTCAGAAGTCGCTCAGCAATTAATTGATGTACAGTCGTTGAAAAAAAAAAAAGTAAACACCCCCTACTAACTCTGCAACTAATTATAAGTTGAAGAATGTTACTGGTTCCATCGATTGCAAATAAAGTCTACTTTAAAATTATGTATTTTAAATTTGCTTAGGTGGGGGCATCTACAAATCTAGACCAGGCCAAACTTTGTTTTTTAATGGAAACAACCAATTTTCACAATATATCTTAAATCTTCGTTTCAAACTAATCTGAGAAACGAAATTCCAAGTCATTTGGATTATAAGTTTATGAATTATAAGCATTCAAAATTTAGAGCTTCTAATGTTAAAATGCTTTTTCATATTTTTATTAATATCTCCGGAAATTATAATCATAATGCGATAATTTTGTGTGTGGTTATAATACTAAAAAACCCAAACGTAAGTACGTTGAATTTGTAATGAAAAAAATTATAATATGAATTATGCATTATCAAATTAATATTCGAAAAAAAAATATGAATTGCAGATTGCAACTTTTTTATAATTTTATATTTATTATGCCCTGCTTTATGCGAATTCACAATTTCAAAATTTTTCTTTCAAGTGGTTTTCGAATTACCATTAAAAAACAGCAAAATGGTGGTTTAAGGGACCGACTATGATGTGCACGTGCAGTAAAGCATAATTTGAAAAAATAGAATTTACTCATTTTACTGAAATATTTGTGCTGACAAGAGACGAAACATACTATGCGATTGAAATGGTCCTATTGGTAAGAAATAATATATTAATAGAAGTATCATAGTCATTTCGCAGTATATTAACAATCGATTACCGAACTTCAATTTGGATACAGCCCCTAATATATGCTCATTTTAAAATAATCGATTTCTCAAAAACTAATCGTACGAATTTGATGTAAATTTGGATTTAGGCTATTTGAAGGATGTAGAATTTATTTATGGAGTCAAACTTGGGCACAGATATTTAGAAAAAAACAAAGTTTGTGTTCGTTTATATATTAAAATGCCCCCCTAAGCATATTTTGTATACATCATTTAAAAGTAGACTTTATTTACAACTAGGGGATCGAACCCGAGCTCCTCGGGTTACAGAATATAGGTGAAAACAATTTTTTTTTTTAATTCTTAATTACTTTTTTACATGTAATATATATTTTAGATTGCCCACTAACATCAAAAAGAATTTTTATATGAAAAATATCAATTATGCAATCAAATAAGGTTTTGAAATTTATTAAAAGCGATACTTTCACATGTCACCGCATGCCAGGAGTTATTAACCGAAGATTTTGCGACTTACGTCAGTCTTTCCGATCATTTCGGTGCATAAGCCCGTGGTTCAATCACATGTCTGTTAAATTTGTTTCTTATTTACATTAATTTATTTATTTTTCTATAGAGGAAATTTTAATTTTGTTATGGAACATTAGACGGAAACAAATCCTGAACTTTTTACATTATTTTAAGGGCAAGCGGATTAACCTTTCGTAATCGAGCTACACGTGATAGAGATAAATTAAAAAAATAATTTATGCTTGAAAATCTATATATATATTACGCTATCATCCGTGGCACAGAAATCGCGATTATTTGTTAATTGTTTAATGGCAACGCCGGAATGAAACGCATCTCATTGGTTATTGTGTAATATTTATAAAAAGGAAATAACAATAAATAAATAAAAAGTATAATTAATAACTATAGAACAAAACAATTTATATAATTTAAAAAAAATAAAATAAAAGTAAATAAACAATTTATTAATAAATAAACAACAACATCCGGGTTTCATTATCAAGCAAAATAACGACACTTTGGCGTAAGTTAAGTACCCCGGTGCGTATATATGACATTGGCGTCAGAAAAAAGTCGCGCCAACGTAGTGCGTATATGACACCTGTGCCGTATTTTATTCATCTAATTTGAAATACAATAAATAAATGAAGGTACTTTTCCAATATAGGTACTTGGCGAGAAAAAAAAATTCTGGCAACCGATTTAATCAAAATATTTTTTTCAAATAAAACTACATAAAAGTTGCTATGATCGCAAAGAGTTCGTGCTTTTATGTTAGGTGAGCGCAATTCTCGCCAATAGCATTTTAAAACTCGCCAGCAGCATTTTTTATTTTTCGAGGGGTAAATTAAAACAATGCTTTGATGTTAAAATTAAATGGTTTATGGTATTATTTATTCTTTTTCTTTTCTTTTTCTTATTTTAAAGGATTTTTTTTAAGTGAAAGTCGTGAATTTTAAAGGCTTCATTTTTAAATTACAGTTATACATTCTAAATAAAATGAATGAAAGGATTATATTTTAATCTGAATTAACGAAATATGAAAAAAAAAATGCGACGGGTACAATGTTTGGCGATTTATCACCTGTGCCCGACTAACATAAAAGTAAAAAGTTCTCGATTTCTCTATCAGAATCTTCCAATTTGACAAAGGATTGAGCAAATAAATTAAATTATGAATAAAAGTAACATGATACAATGCCTAGCATACATTTAAGGGAGACCAAACTGGTCGCCACGGGCGGCTAGTTATTTTAAAAAACATAATAACTCAGTCAATTAAGATACAATTTTCGAACAAATTGCATTTGAAAGTAGATTTTTTCCTCTATTTGACAGTTTAAAAATTGAAAATGTACGATATTTAGAAATTTAAAAAATCGCTGACATAGCACGTAATTTTAATTTCAATTTTTTTTCCAGTTTTTATGAGAAAAAGGCAACAAAAAGGTACAGTAGCATATTATTTTCTTTCCTCCGTGATTATTTTCCCTTTACTTTCAACCCTCCACGACTTTCAACAGAAATGGAGTTCCTTAGTTGCCACAATTACAAAAAATGTATTAAAAACTACAAAAAAATTAATATCTCAAAATTAAATTGAGATAAAGCTTTCAAACAAATTGCGTTTGAAAGGGCATTTTTCCGTTTAAAAGAGCATTTTTCCGGTGTAAAAATTTAAAATGTGCGATGCTTAGAAGTTTAAAAATTTGCAGTTGAGAAAATTGAAAAACCAAAATTTTATTTCAAATTTCAACGTGTTGCCATTCGCAGAATGACGTATGCGTTACGCACAGATATGTTTGTCCTTTATATTATAGATAGTTTGGTACCTGTAATTTTCTTTTACGATAATTTGTTGCAGAATTAGCAGGGCATGATTACTTTTTTTTTTCCACGATTGTACAGTCGTGGAAAAAAAAAATAAATAAACACCCCCTACTAACTCCTCAACAAATTATCGAAGACAAAAGTTATTGATACCGAACGATTGGAAATAAAGTCTACTTTTAAATGATGTATATAAAATTTGCTTAGGGGCCATCTACATATTAAAACGAATCCACACTTCATTTATTTTCTATGGCAATACCCAATTTTAACCAGACATTTAAAATGTTCGGCTAAAACTATGCCTAGACACCAAATTTCCAGTCATTTGAATGATAAGTTTTTGAATTATAAACATTCAAAATTTAATGCTTCTAATGTTAAATTACATTTTCATAATTTTATTTATATATCCCGAAATTATGCTCCTAATGTGCTAATTGTTTGTGGAGCAATAATACTAATATACCCAAACAAATATACGTTGAATTTGCAATTTTTATAATTTTATGATATGAATTATGAAATTAATATTCGAAAAAATTATGAACTGCAACCTACAATTTTTTTTTGATGGATTTAGTTTTATTAAGTCCTGCTTTATGGAAATCCAAATTTTCACAACTTTCTTCCAAGTAGTTTTCAAATTATGCTTTAAAAACGGCAAAAGGATGTTTTAAGGGGCCGTCTGTGATAGAAGTGACTAGATATTTTGAAATTTCTTCTGCTTTCGTTAATCTAGCAGACTTCATTGACTGCTTGACTGGTGCCTTGATCAAGAAGATGGCTCTCTCGGTTAACAATCGAGTACGGAAGTTCAATTTGGAACAGCCCTTAAAATGCGCTCGTTTTAAAATAATTAATTTCTCGGAAACTTATGATACGAATTGCATAAAAATTTGTTTTTTGGCTAATTGAAGGGAGTAGAGTTTATTTATGCTGTCAGAATTGTGTACTGATATTGAAAAAAACAAAGTTATGGTTTGTTTTAAAAAGTAGATGCCCCCCTAAGCAAATTTTATATACATCATTTAAAAGTAGACTTTATTTCCAATCGTACGGTACCAGTAACTTTCTCCTACGATAATTTGTTGAGGAGTAAGTAGGGGGTGTTTACTTTTTTTTTCACGACTGTACATACAGGGTGATTCAAAAAAGATGGGAAAAATTTTAAGAGGTGATAGTACACACCAAAACAAACATTTTGTATCAAAGAATGCATGGTCAAAAACTAAACGTAAAAAAGTTAGAGGGCGCCAAAAGTTATGTTCTTATACGAGGCAAAAACACACAATGAACGATTAAGTTAAGTTACGAAAACAAATTTAATGGCATTTGATTACAATAAGTGCTCAAAACATTGACCGGCAGCTGTTATGCACGCACTACAACGGCAAAGAACAGATTGGTGAATTTTCTGACATACCAGGCACCGCCCGCGCTCGCCAGATCTTTCATGTCTCGACTTTTTTTTGTGGGGATAGCTAAAGGCTCTTGTGTATGAGGCTCCCATTGAATCCGCAGAAGAACTTGTCGCCAAGCTTTCGGCTGCTGTAGGGGAAGTTCGCGATATGCTTGGTGTGTTTCAGAAAATTTGCCAATCTGTTCTTCGCCATTGTACTGCATGCATAACAGCTGCCGGTCAATGTTTTGAGCACCTATTGTAATCAAATGCCATTAAATTTGTTTTCGTAACTTAACTCAATTGTTCATTGTGTGTTTTTGCCTCGTATAAGAACATAACTTTTGGCGCCCTCTAACTTTTTTACGTTTAGTTTTCGACCATGCATTCTTTGATACAAAATGTTTGTTTGGGTGTGTACTATCTCTTCTTAAAATTTTTACCATCTTTTTTGAATCACCCTGTAGATAAGGTATTGCCCACAACCTTTGCGGTAATTGCTATCGTATGAAATGCATGAAATATAAGCTGAAAGTATGAGATACAAGTATGACAGATAAGTAATGATAGTAATGTATTGGCGAAAAACGTTTTATTGAAGACATTACGAGAACTGTTTAAAGGTGGGACTGTCACCTCTGAGCCAACTGCATATTACCAAAGGAGTGATAGGATAGGCATATATTGACGGTGCCACAAACTTTATCAAACTATCCGTACTCGTATTTCCTTCTTATTATGCACGGAAAAATCTATCACAAATTTCCAGCAAAAGAAAAAGTCATGAGGTGTTTCTATAAAATTTTATTAACAAAATGCATTACATCTACTAAACAAACAAAGAAGTTCAAAACTAAAAATAATTTTCTGAACAGAAACTGCAATAAGTGAATTGTGTGCTTTTGCCGATACTGAATCTAAAGCTTAATTCAGTTTTGCTATGCAACTTTGAGAAATTCTTGGAAACATACAAAATGTGCATAGTGGCCAAGACAATTTCGATACTTCATTAATATTGACCCTCTGAGATGGACTGCTGAGACGACTAAACCAACTCTGGGGAGTATAAATTTCCTCCCGCTACCTTTGTTTTTAAGTCTTAAAAAAACAATATAATTTTATGCCTGTGCTCCGGCCGGTAAACGCGGCAGAGGGCGGGGTGGAAAATAATATGGAAATAATAAATAAGTAGGTATTCTAACTATGTCACTCGAAACGCGACATAGACAGGCTAGGGAGAAGACATAAGATGTTGGTGATACGCAGTGTGCGCGCTGGAGACCGGTTCATACGCAACACGGTGCGGTGCGGTACTACCAGAGTAAGCTTTACTCGCGACAAGGGGCGATATCACTCGATGCAGTAAACTGACGCAGGACCACACTAAGAGATCTAATTTGTCAGATTGGATAAATGAACAAGGTATGTGCATTATCGATTGATTTTGTTAAGAAGTGTGGGCCAAGTTAGAATGTTATTCAGCCATTCTTTGAATTGATTATCATTAACTAAACTCCATTAACTAGAAGAAGCATACGTCAGTTACTGAACTTACCTAATTTGATATAGATTGCTATACCCAACCACAATACCAATAACTTTAACTGAACTGACAGATTGTGTGTTTATAAAAAAAAGATGGCAGTATGAACTTCCGCGGTGATAACTCATCGGTAAAAGAGTTATCATTTGTACCAGGAAAATGAATTATTATTCATTTGTTCAGAGTTGTCGATTGTTCTTTTTTTTTAAGATAACAGATATATTTTATTCTGTGCTAAAAATGACAAAATAGCTATCTTAAAGTTTTATAACCACAAAACGTGACATGGTAGAATATTATTCATTACATTTGCATTTTTAACATTTAACATACTTTATAAGACATTTACTGATTTATATGTTCGAAAAATCGTATCGACAAGGGTAAGTAAAAATATTGTATAATTTCAAAATGTTTGGAGCAAGAAAAAAAAAAACACAATAAATTCAAAGCAAATTTAAGTTAGTTAAATTATTGAATTTTGACGTATATGAATAATTTTGGTATTTGTATTAATTTACTGATGCCAGTGCACTTGGTACTGATGGTACTGATAGAATAGTAATGATAATATGCCCCACCCCGCGTTATTCTACATATATCTTCTCAAGGAAGTATCTTGTAATGAAATTTCTATTGTATATTCAATGAAACTGCCGATTTAACTACAATATAGTGTATATAGGTTTCTTTGGTAGTCTCATATTTTTACATTAATATACCTTTAACTCGGGGGAACTCGCTACATGAGATTTTCTCTCACAGTCGTACTTTTTTAAGACTGTTATTTAAATCATTTTTCATTTTAATTAAAATTTCAAAATGTTTTACAATTATTTTACCTATTTTGTAAATAAAAGTACTAAGCCAACCAAAAAAAGTTGATATTATATGAATGTAAAGTAAAAGAAAAGCAATTGGGCATTCTAACTAGCGAGTTCTCCCGGGTTAAAAAATAAAATTCATACTATATATATATATATATATATATATATATATATAACCACTACAAATAATCATTTACAATTGTGAATATAGAAATTATAAATGAAGTTTTATGCAAATTAAAAATGAATTTTTAATCATTATCAATATTAAAAACAAATAAACTTATCAATAGCAACAAGAATTGGAAATGCATTAAAGCTTAATAAGTGGAAATATTTGTTAAAACAAGACAGATTCATCAGGACTAAATTACTTTAAGTTTCACAAATAACTCGTACGGTTTCATCCTTGCATAAGTTAAAACAAGCAAAAATACGCAATATTTGGGGTACCGTGCATAACAAATCCAGAAACAAGAAGCCAGAAATAGCATTATATGAAAAAATAAATAAAATGGATTAAAAAATATTTATCAGCTGAAGATTTTATTAAGACATCAATGATAAAGCAAGTTGAAAATGTGGACAGAAATGGTTTGCACCTGTTGCCAGAAACATTCCAAATAAAATATTACCAATTCAACTGAGAAGTTCAGAAAAAATAGTAGTAAAATGCTGAAATAAAGAAAATAATATTGATTAAAACATATATTTACTAAGTCAACAATGACACAGCAAGTTGAAAAAGTGCTAAGTAATGAATTGCACCTGTTGACAGAAACATTTCAAGTAAAATACTACAATTTTAATCAATGAGCTAGGAAAAAACAGTGCATTACTGTATAAATAGATTATATACAGTAGTTCCGATTCGATTGGATATCTCTCTCTCACGCCCTCTCTCTCTCTCTCTCTCTATATATATATATATATACACCCTATATATATAAAATCCCAATGAAACGAATTTATGAAACGGATATATGAAACGGATATATGAAACGGCTGAAATGAAGCGAATTGATGAAACGATTCTTTGAAACGACTGATTAAACAACTGTTTACGTTTCACGACGATTTCTCCTAAAATATGGAATATTTTGCGATGAAATTAATACCAAAATTCCATATTAATCCGCAGATCTCAGAACTGGTATTAGAATTTTTAAATTCGAATTAGTTTTCGAAGTATTATTTTTTTTTTCTAATTTTAAATACATTTTTCTAATGATGGCAACTCAAATTTTAATCATAACAGATATTTTTTTTTTCATATTTCAGAAAAGGTTATAATTTTAAACTAATTTGGAGACCATTATGGTCTCCCTTATATGTATGCTAAGAAATGTATCACGCTACTTTTATTCATAATTCAATTTACTTGAGCAATCGTTCGCCAAATTCGAAGATTCTGATAGAGAAATTAATTCTGACTGTATTTTTATGTTAGCGAGACGCAGGCGATTAATCGCCAAACATTTTTCCAGTCGAATTTTTTCATATTTCATTAATTTCATTTAAAATATAATCCTTTCATTCATTTTATTTAAAATACAAAACATTCATTTAAAACTGAAACGTTCAAAATTGATGGCTTTCACTTATTTCTTTTTTAAAAAAACAAAATATTAGGCACATATGTCATATACGCACCGGGGTACCTAGCTGGCGCCAAAATGGCATTATTTTGATTGACATGGTAACCCGGCTGTTGTTGTTTGTTTAATAATAAATAATTATTTACTTTTATCTCTTTTTTAAAATTTTATAAATTATTTTGTTCTATAGTTATTAATTATTTTTTGTTATTTCCTTTTGAAAATTATAGAAAATAATTAAAAAATACGGTACTACTTATCTATTTTCTCGACCAATTTCGCCAAATTATATAAATCGCCAAACCACGCGCCAAATTATACAAATTGACATAATTTTTATTTTAAATAACGACCGAATATATAAATTAGTATAACATTAATAAATATACAAATAAAATGTCGAAATAAAAATCACTTGATGACGTAAACGAATGTAACATACTTAAAGTCAAGTGAATGTGACATTTACGATCAACCATTAATGGCATTTAATATCATAGTTCGGCGATAGATTTTTGGTCACCGGGATATCTAAGTAATACCAAAAATGCATATGTAACTTGTATTCGAAAACGAGGTTTTCGCAAAATTTTCGTTAAAAAAATCACGCAAAATCTGCGGTGCCAAATTTTAAATAATGCAAAAAAACATGACATTTAATTTCAACTTCAAATCAATGTTTTAATTTACTACACGAAAAAAAAATGATAACTGGCGAGTTGAAAAAAAGCTATTTGCGAGATTTGCACCCGGCTAGCGTAACAGTATCAAGAATTCTTTACGACCATGGCAACTTTTATGTACTTTTATTCGATTAAAAAATTTTGATTTTTTAATCAAAATGGAAAACTTTCGGCACAGATGTCATATACGGCCCCATATGGGCAAGATTATTTTCTGACTGCAATGTCATATACGTGACGGGTACTTAACTGGTGCCAAAGTATCGTTATTTTGCTTGATATTGTAATATCGTCCGACGAAGGGGCAGTTCTTTCTTTCATCGAATGTCGAGAGGAAAAAGCGAGTTGATCGAATCCATCGTCCGGCGAAGTAGCAGTGTTTTCTTTCATCGAATGTCGACGGGGAAAACAAGTTCATTGAATTCCCGGTAGGAGGTCTCACGTGTCAGCGGAGGGAGAGGACAGGAAAAGAAATGAAGTCAGAGACGGCGGGGATAGCGACGAGAGATCATTCGCTAAGGATCTCTGTGTGAGCCGAATGTTTTTGTTTTTGTCTTAAGAACGTTGTGATGGTGATTTTAACAATAAGTCTGGAATGTGGCTTGTAAACTCCACTAAAGAAATTTGTATAGTTGTTTCCTGTGTAGATATGTATATAGTTTCTGTTTACTAAAATTGTTATGTTTATTCATGCTAAATTTTGGGAGGTCCCAGTGTTAAATTTAGTATTAATATTGTTTGCTAGGAAAATAAAAATAGGATATTTTGTTTTTGCAAGGTTCATGCATAAGGGTTATCTATTTGTTATATTTTTATATATTCTTTGATAATTGGTTTGCTACTTTGTTCTCAAGTAAATATTAAGTGTAGAAGTCTAAAAGTGGAGTATTAGGTATTTTATGTATAATTTTTTAGTGATTTTTATAAAGAGTAAATTAATTTTCATTGCACGTGTAGTGCGGTAATGCAACTTAACTGTATAAGTTACAGTGTATAGGTTATTGAATTAGATAATTGAATTTACTGAAATTATTTCTTTAAAATTGCTATTTATAATTGATGTTCCTAGTAGAGAGGAATTTTAATTGAATTTTTGTGGGGCATTAAAGCAAGCTGACTCAGTAAAGTAAATTAATGTAAGTTTTTTTTTTATTATTGTGCATTATTTTTTTAGTACTTTGTTTACGCCTATTATTATTTATTGGGCTTTGTGAAGGGAGTTACTCAGTTTTGAAAAAAAAAATATATATATCATATCCTAGATTTTCTTTGGTATTTTAGTGCTAATTGTGTTCAGGAAAATTACGGTAATATTTTGTATTTGTATTATTTGTAGTGGCATATTTTCTGAGTTTAATTATGGCTACTTTCTTGAATAAGCAAAATAAAAATGTATTGCTTTTGCTTGCGGCAGAGTTTGATACAGAAATATCCGCTGACAGTAAAAAAGTGCCAATAATTCAGGCAATTTTGAATGCTTCTGATTATGATTAGCAAATAGCAAGAGATATGCTAGAATGAATTATAGAGGAGGGGGAAAATTAGTAGAACAGAAAAAATTAGATAAATTAGCGGAACAGGAAAGATTAGATAGATTAAAGCGCGAAGAGCAGGAAAGTTTAGAAAGAGAGAAAGATAGACAAATGGAATTAGAGGAGTTGAGATTACAATACAGTGTAGATACTAGCTCTTCTAGCTTCCACTGTTTCGGTAACTGCTGAAAATAAAGATAAAAAAGTGAGTTTAAAAGATTTAATCCAAAATTTTACCCTAATTCGATTTATATTACCTTGTTTTTTGTGATTTTGAAGAGTCAGGCCTCAAAAGAGAATTTAGAAGAATCAAAATATGTATCTCATTTGGATCTCATATGGATCTCATATGGATCTCTTATACCTTTGTTACCTGTAGATGTAGCTGATATTATTGTAAAAGAACCTCTAGAAAAAAGGGATGATTATCAGCATATTAAGAGCGTTTTGTTGAAAAGGTTTAGATTAGGAGCAGAGGCCCTGAGAGCAAAATTTGAGACTCATCAAAGAAATGCGGTTGCACTTTGGTCTGAGCTTGTTTATGAATTGAGAGGATATTGAGAATACTGGTTAGAAACCGTTGAAGTAAATGATTTTGAATCGCTCAAAGAACTTATACTCACAGAACAGGTGAAACGTAGAGTACCTTTTGAAATTAAGGATAAATTCTTAGATGAATGGGACGAGATTAAGAAATTGTCGTATTTAGCAGAAAAATGTGATAAATACGAAAGTGTGAAAGGGAATGTTAGGAAATCGGATAACAAAATCTGGAACAATAAACCATATTTTAGAGACAAGAATCGGCAGGATAGTGCTAGAAGTAAAGGTGAACAGGCAGTTAAATCAGGTGGCGCCGATAACAGAGATAATATGCATAAGAATTCTTGCAATAAGGATAAATTTGATAGAAAAAGGCCTATTATCTGTTTCCAGTGCAATCGAGCAGGGCACATCAGACCAGAATTAAAACGTAATTAAAACGTAATTGTCCGGAATTAAAACGTAAGGGTTCTGTAGATATAGTTAGTCATGTAGATGTAGACGTGAGTTTAGGAGAGTGTTTTACACATTATTTCAAAAAGGCAGAAATTGATGCGATAGAACAAAATTATTTACGGGATACAGGATCTGGCATTGACCTTTGCAACCGTAGTTCGATTGATAATGAGGATTTAATTGGTGAAGTAGCGTGGATAAAACAACCCCTGGATAATGAGTGTAAATGTTTGCCATTGGCGAGAGTTACAATTAAAGGAGATTTTGGAAGTGTGGTTACAAGGTTGCTGTGATACCTATTGAGTTAAATCAAGGTTATTATTTGTTGGGAAGCAAAACTGCTGAACTTATTGAGAAATCAAAAGATAAGTCTGTATCGGTGAATGCTGTAATGACGCGCAGTCAGCGGGAACATGAAAGGGAGATATCTGCGGTTCAAGTTAAGAGGGAAATTGGTCGAGACGCTGGGGATCAGGAGAAAGAGGAAGGGATAGTTATACCGGAAAAGTTGGAGATGGAATCAGGTTTGGTAAAGGTATTTGCGGAGAAATTTAAGGAAGAGCAGAAAAATTGCCCTTCACTTAAGGAGTTGTGGGAGAAAGCCAAAAATTCTAATGATAACGAATTTTGTGTTAGAGAAGGTAAGCTTGTGCGGGTGTCGAAGTCATGGAGAAGTGATGAGAAAGTTCAGTTATATGTGCCGGAATATTATTCTAGAGAAGTGTTAGCATTGTGTCATGAGAAAGTGTCAGGACGATTAGGTGCGACTAAGTCAAAGGAGACAGTCCTTAGGTGTTAATCTTCGCCAAATGATTATCCCCACATTGAAAATTATGTTCAAACTCTCGATAATCAAAATGTAGATAGTAATTGGGATAGGTTTAAGGTCCCCCTAAGTTTGATACTCCCAATTTCGGGATGCTTTTCCATGATAAATCTGGATGCGATCGGACCCGTCCAAACTAGCAGCAAAAAGAATAAGTACTTTATTGCTTCCATTCGCCCAACTTCTCGCTCCCCTGATGCTATTCAGGTGGAAAACATTACTTCCACACCCATTAGTAATATTGTGTATTTCAATACTCAAAAGTATCCTCAATTGACAATGAAAATCGGGTGTCGATATTTTGAAAATCCAAACAGAGGTAGTTTTTTAATGTGATTGGTTTTGAATTCAGTCATACTAGACTGGAGAATTCTGTTGAATCTACGACTGTGGTTCGGAAATTGATTGGGCAGATTTTGGTGGGCCTCGTAAAAGTTGTTCAGACTGAATGGATGGATTCATTAAGTGAAATGAAATATCTTGAAGTTCAAAAGTATTTTTTCATGGGTGATAAAAGTTGTTATACAGTTTTTCATATTGATTTTGGAGGTACTTCTCTCTGGTATCTTATCTTACGTTGGAAGAAACTAGTTAAAGAGCGCAAGCATGATACAAATGATTGCTTGCCAGATAAAGAAACTGAAGGACGCAGAATGTTTTGGGGAAAGGAAAAGTTTAATCGTGATCGTTTTGAAGAGCTCTTTGATGACGAAATGAAAGTAGAAGGTTTCATATTAAAATGCTTGCGTGAACATAGTTTTGTGAAACCTGTCTTAGTTAAAGACAAAAATGGTTGGGGAATGAGAATGTCAAGTGCTAATTTTACTGTTAATGAAATCCAAAAGCGTATTGTAATGCGCAGAATTCTGAGTCGTCTGGAATTGTTTGCCAGGCCATACATTGATGATATTGTGCTATTTTTACTTACATGGGAGTGTCGCATGAAAGATATTCCTCAGATCAGGAAGCTGTTGTTAGAGGCCAGTTTAACGGTGAAACCTACCAAGTGTAAGTTTGAACGGGATAGTATGAGTTTTCTAGGTCATGAGGTAGGTTCGGGAAAAATGTCCCCCAGTGACGTAAAAGTAAAAGCTTTTCAGGAATTCACAACTCCCTCAACTAAGACACAAGTAAGGTCACTTATAAAGGATTATGCAGTAATTGCTGTCCCTCTAACTAATGTCTTGAAAGGGTAAGTTAAGAAAGAAAAGATAGATTGGAATGAGGACTGTGAAAAGTCTTTTCAGGAACTGAAAAGGAAGTTGACCCAGAGTCCAGTTTTGTATGCCCCTGATTTATAGCCTGGAGTTTATTGTTCAGACTGACGCTAGTTTACATTGTGCAGGTATAATTCTGCCACAGGTTTGAGATGGGGAGGAGAATCCCATTTTATATTTGGGTAAGGAGTTTTCTCGGGCAGAGCAAAACTATAGTACTATTGAACGTGAATTAGCGGCGATTGTGTACGGTCTTAAAAAGCTGAATTATTATCTGGATGGGCAGCGGTTTGTGGTACAAACAGATCACAAACCGTTGACTTATCTTTAAACAATGATAGGGGAAATGCCAGATTGATTAGGCGGGCATTATATCTACAGGCATACAACTTCGAGGTCAAACATAGACGCGAAAAGCTTCACGGGAATGCCAATGGGTTGATTAGAACTGAGTAGTGGCGTTCTGTAAATATTAAGTTTCGTTCATTGGTTTCACTCATTTATGTATATTGAATTTGTTTTTGTTTTTTTGTAATTGTTTATATTTTGCGTATCATTCAGTTTTGTATAGAATTTTCTTTATATCACTTGTTCAAGCATCGCACTGTGTCATTTGTTAAGCTCGGATGAATGTCTCATATGTTTCAGTTAATTTAAATTTCATTATTTGAATTTAGAATTTAAAAGTAAAATCTAGGATGATGATGAGTATTTTAAAACTGAGTACGCGTGCGTAGTATGAACTTCTTACATAGAAATTTCAAGTGTATTATGTATTAGATATATGTATTATAATAGTAACCATTATGTATTAGATTTTTATGTGCATAAATAGTGCTAAGGTGTGACAACTCAGATTTAGTGTATTGGGAATGAAGGGCTCAGTGCCGTGTTTCAGCTCTACATTTTCATAGGTATATGCACCGTATGAATATTTTTTTGTGGGATAGAGCTGTAATATCGTCCGACGAAGTGGCAGTTTTTTCTTTCATCGAATGTCGAGAGGGTAAAGCGAGTTGATCGAATCTATCGTCCGGCGAAGTAGCAGTTTTTTCTTTCATCGAATGTCGACGGGGAAAACGAGTTCATCCAATTCCCGGTAGGAGGTCTCACGTGCCGGCGGAGAGAGAGGAAAGGAAAAGAAATGAAGTCAAGAACGGCGGGGATAGCGACGAGAGATGTCGTTCGCTAAGGAGCTGTGTGTGAGCCGAATGTTTTTGTTATTGTTTTAAGAACTTTGTTATGGTGATTTTAACAATAAGTCTGGAATGTGGCTTGTAAACTCCACTAAAGAAATTTGTATAGTTGTTTCCTGTGTAGATATGTATATAGTTTCTGTTTACTAAAATTGTTATGTTTTAATATTGAATTGTGAGTTTATACAATGATTGGGCTAGCTGTGGAGATTTTTTATTAAAGTGAAGATATCACAATAGCCTGATGTTGTTGTTTATGCTGTTGATGCATTCCCCAAATTGGCGTCGGAAACAAATCACCCCAATATATGACATTTGTGCCAAACTTTCATATGAAAGGCGAAGGGATCAGACCGTATTTGTTTATGGCCGTTGATGACGAACTATTATAATATAGATGAAATGATGGCGATAGAATAATATTTGGCGACTTATCACCTGTGCCTGGCTAACATTAAAGTACCAAAATGGCACCTAGAGTATAAAAAGGAAGTGGTCCGACCGGAACTGTTGATCATAGTCACATGACTTAAGCTATTGTTATAGAGATTGTTTTTAAAATACTGGGAGACAAAGACTCTGTATACTTAATTCATTTTATTTTAGCTTCTTTTCAAATGTTTAACAGATCCACTTTAATCACGAAAACAACCATTGGATGTCTTAACAGCAACTGGATTCGCCCTTAAATTTTTGCAATCAAAGGGAATTGAATGGAAACCAGTTTACAGGTAGATCTGCACAGCCTTTTCAGTATAATTCAATTTTCTCTAATATTTTTAAAAGGGATCAGATAAGCCTGTTTTTAGATTCTGCGGTGTCTGAACGGGGGTTGGCGAGCGTAGCTTGTAGGTGGCAGAGCCCCCTACTATATACATACATACACACACACACACACACATATATATATATATATGCATATATATTAAGTCTTTAACCCTTTATCTACTGACAATACTTATAAGTACCACTCATTTAGACTCTCATCCCATAGGGAATATTACTAATATTCTAATGGAACTTTGCAAAACCACTCTTTTAACTCCACTTTTTTCAAGATACATGTCAGCAGTAGTTCTACATTCGTTATTTCAGCGAGGAAGGAAGCAATTTTGAAACAGTCGATGTGTTTCGTGCCAAAATTTCGTACATATTATTACGCTGGTGTTTTTATTGCTGCAAACATAGTAAAGGACATAAGATGAGTGTTGGATTTTTTTTAATGTTCTCATTATGATCTTAGAATACAATATGATTAGCTATTTTAAGTGAGCGGTGTATGTATTTTATTTAGCAGATGTATTACTCGGTGTTTCTTATAAGTACCGCCAGCACACTGGCTGTTGGAGAAAAATTTCTAGTTTACTTTTCGTCTGTGAAGTTTTCCATCGTGTTTATCTGCTTTATAATGTAATTACTAAATTAATATGTCACATTGCAATGTGAAAATGTTTTTTCTGGTATTTATTTTCTGTTTCATTATTACATTTTATAGGAAATCGAAAAAGGTGTGGCACCGGCTCTTTTTTCCTATGCTAGAAATGGCATATGCAAATTTATATATTGCATACGTGGCCATGCGGGAGATCATGTTGTCCCTGGTATATAGGCGTCGCGTAATTGACAAGATCGAATTCTAAAAAAGAATATTTTTTTAATGTCATCAAGTTTCAATTTTTACTCATTTTTCATGTGTAAAATAAAACTATGTCGATTCAATATATTTTTTAATTTTTAACTTGCAAGTGTCTTCTTGTTATTTAGTATTTTTAAGAGTTTAAACTTTATTTGAAATATCATGCGAGTTTTCTCTTAAGGGAATGTTTTAGGCAGAGTTTCCCTCATGTAGTTTCAGGGGCGTGCTGCTTTCCACCTGCCCTTTGGTTTACAAAATAGCGCCTCTCTTGACCCTCATTTAAAAAATCAGCACCCTTCTTGCCCCTCATCCAAAACATTGCATCCTTCATTCCTCTCTGTAAAAAAGGCCTTTCTCCTTTTTGGATTAAAAAAATTGCGTGCATAGTAAAAACAGATACAATATTGTCTTGAGAATCTTTAAAAGTCGACAGAATGAATTAAAAAATAAAACAAGTGCCCTTAAGTTTCTGAAAAGTGCCCTAAAGAATCCAATCAAAACCACGCCTTTTAAAATTGAAAGTACCATTTCTGACCAGCAGCACACTGCTCTTTTTTTAACCTAGCGGAAACTCTGTTTTAGGCATAGTGTACTGACGGTACTTTAAAGTACCACTTCCATTAATTACCTCTAATGAATTAAATTTGTCACTTGTGAGTATTTTTTATATATATCCTTAAATTTTTATTGTAGTAACAGAAAAAAAAATTATATGGAAAAAATTGCAGTAGATAAAGGGTTAAAGTTTCTCATTTTTAACTTTCATATCTAATAAGTTTAAATTATCAAGCAATGTTGAATTTCTTTCTATCCAGAAATATTTTAGGCATTTACATTTTTATGCTCTATATGAAAACAGAATTTTCCAGAAATTTGTACCAAATATTATTCGATTAATAAAGCATTAATGTCAATGGTGAACGTAATAAATAATGAAAGGTCTTAAACATCTGCGCTCACCCTTCATTCCTGTATAATTATGTACCTAGCTAGGAAGTGAATAATTGTATGAACTTAATATAACTGTTTAATGCTATATATTTTATCTTACTTTGAATGTATTTAATATATGCTGGGATATTGAAAACATGAATGCTATACATCCACATTGCTAAACCTCATTAGCTCTTATAACTATCAATTAAAATGTTTCCACTAAAATTATATACATAATGTTATGTTGGAAGAATGAATTTATTCCTAAAATTCGCTTAAATATTGTTTTAAACGGATGCATTAAGCTGCTATTTAGAAAATAAACGCTGGATTTGTTTATCTATAAACGCAGTTGCTATCTCCTTAATAATAGTTTGTATTACAGAAGCTGTTTTTGTATACAAGCCCAATGAAGGAAATCTCCTTATAAAATATTTCATTACTTTACAAACTAAATATTGAATGATGCGGCATCCGACAATAGCGCTCATAAGATGAGAAACGTCGATTAACGCGATGGTTCTCAAGCATTCTGAAAACCTCTTTTGGTAGGCAAAAGCGGCTATTATTTTGATTATGTTTCCTAACACCATTTACAGCTGTTACCAAATAAGAATGTTTATTGTAAATTTTTACTATAAATATATTATAAATATTAATGTATTAAAATAGATGGATGCAAAATAATAAAAACATAATAATAATGTTCTGGATTGACTCCACTTTAGAGAATTTTATGCGTTCAAATATATGCAGAGAAGACTTTTCTAACACAATAAATTATTTCTTTGAAACCAGAAATGACAGACACTTCCTAATTAAAATACTTACATTGAAGCGTACTTATTTACACGATGATATGTATAAAAGAAGAGACTATTTACATATATACACTTGCTAACGTAAAAACGAATCTCGTCATCAGTGATCTTATAATAACAGCAATCGTCATTTTTACATTTTACTTAACGCATGAAAAAAACACACACACAACATTCTTCTATTCCATCTAACCGTCGTTCTTTCTTCTTTATTAGAACAAAATACGTCGTTTATATCTTATAAAAACCTCTCCAGTTCACACCATCTTCTAGTTCATATCGCCAAAGAAAATAACTACAGCATCTAGAATATATAGTGTGGAAATCTGGTATCCAAACAGCGCTAAAAGTTGTATTCCTTAAATATGCAATGATGCTGAATTCCAGAAAGCCGATTGCAGCGACATCTGCGATATATTTTCAATCTTCAAAGTAAGGCTGAGATTTCAGTGCCTCACTTAAGATCAACTTATAGCCTTACGATATAAACAAAACGTAAACGGCATTACAGTGCCTTGCGATCTTGCGACAGCTTGGAAGCAGTCGTAAGATGTCGCTGTGATCGATTCATTGAATTTCAGCATCGTTTGACTTTTAAGGGATCCAATATTTTAGCACAGTACTTTTTTAAGTATTACTGGCATAGCCGATTACCACACTATATAATCTAGACGCTGTAAGATAACATTCTTTCCTCTTGCACCGAGTTCTCTTCGTTTCAGTACCCCGGCTGGCTTTTTAGCCACGCCTACTCCATTCTGCCGATCGCTAGAGTTTATTTATGATGGCAGAGTTGCGTCTGAAGAATAAAATAGAACGGACTTAGTGGTGAAAAGGAATTACTTCCCACAGATCACCAATCACTCCTGGATGGAACTTTAAATGCTGTCCTACATATATCTAGGAATTAAAATATGAATAAAAAGCTTCATCCTAATTCTACAAACGTGAAATATTTCTTCTTATGAAAATGACCTTAGATAGAATGTTCCTTAGACCTTAGATAGACCTTCTTAATGTTCTTACAATTGAAATAAAGAAAAATTCAGAACCGACCCCCCTCCCCCTACCCTCAAGAAAGCTGTAAATATGCAAAAGCAAAATAAATTATCCTTTTAAAAATATTTTTGTTTTGTGTAACCAATAATGCTTTTAGAACTAGATAAATTAATGTATCTATAACACATTCTAAACTGTATTATAACTAATCGATGTATTAAATGAATTTTATAACAAGTCATTTTAATGGTACTTATACGTACCATCAGTAGATAAAAGGATTAAATCCATCTCATAGAAACAGGATTTTCAGTAATTAGAATAAATTTTATCACAAGTAATTTTATTGTTTTTTAAAATGCATTAACTGCAATAAGAATTAAATTTTCCGCGATTTAAAACTTGTAACCTTACTAATATTTTTCTAAATTTATTTTCTAAATTTATTGCATAAATGAATCTTAACATTTATGATTTCTTCTTTGATTTGTACTGAAATGTGCGAAATAAAAATTGAATTTAAAACATAATAATGCAACATATCGATTAAAAATAAAAATAAACAATATATTAATGAGACAAACATAGTAAAAAAATAATCGATTAAACAGGAAATATATTTTTTTTGATTAGTTATAAATTAACATATTATCACTCATTATCTCAAAATTGCTCCGCAGTTCACTACTTGTGATATTATCGAATTTCAAAGTTAATAATAAATTGAATCTAATCCTTCCGGCTTATACCGGAAGAAAAAGTTGGATTACCTATTCCTTGTTTTTAAATATTCAATCAATTTTAATCAAACACACGAAGCTAAAATGCGTAAAAGCCGATTATAAGAGACTTCCAGATTTCGCCATCATTAATTATTTACGGAAATTAAAAAAAAAATAGTACAGTACCCCGAGCACAGCAATATATCTTTTTCGCTAAATGTTGGGATATTTTACTATTATTTTACTATTATTTATATCACTTCTGGAAAATTTTGATATAGTTTCACCGATCATGATCCCCCCCCCCCCCCCCCAAAAAAAAAAAAAAAAAAAAAAAAAAAAAAAAAACAAACACTCCTCTTGATTTATATTTATGTATCTGTATCTCTATATACATCTGATGTATGCCTTTAAATAGCATTAGTATTTATAAGCCGATTTTGATGTGATTGAACATGTGTACGGCACTTACGAAGGTCTTTACGGAGTTCGTTGTCTTGTTTTAAATGTTAGCTACCCTAGAATTTCAAATCGCTATATTTCAGTCATTTTGTGTGATATAAACGTAGCAAAAAAAATTTCGAAATTCCTGTATCCAAGACTTAAAATAAAAAACTTTTGGAGTTTCTAATTTATTTATACATCTTATGGAATTTGACATTTTCAAGTAACCCGTGAATTTGAAAAAACTGTGTCGAATGAAGCTGGTTAATCAACTCGATTGGTACCTTAGTCGTTCTGTACACATGGTTAGTGACATCAAATTGATAAATTCTGTTGGTAAATACTAGTGAAATAGGATGTCAAAAATAAGGTTTTCTTTCAAATTGCGAGCTACTCTAGAATTTCAAACTTCTGTATTTCAGCTGTTTTTGGGGATAGAGACAAAACAAAAGATTATCCAGAATCCTTGTATCAAATCCAAATTCTTAAAGGGGAAAAAATGTCATATCTAAATCGGTTTATAAATGCGAATGCTACAGCATTGTAGTTTGTCGCTTGAAAATGTCATCAACCCTAGAATTTAAAACTGCTATATCTCAGGAATTTTTTCAAGATACAGCAAAAGAAAAATGCTCCGAAATCTTTGTTTTCAGGCCGAACAAGTTATGGTAAAATCTTTTGAATTTCTAATTTGTTATACATCTTTTTGAATTTAAAATTTTTTCATACATCTTTTTTTATTTTAATTTTTTAAGTGGCCACCATTTTGAAACAAGATTACGGATAAAGCTGGCCAATGAAATTTTGTCGAGAGCTTGATATGCCCTGTACTTATGCTCATTGTCATTCAAATCGAATCATAAATCCGAGTGCTCCAGCATAAAGAAAATTTATAAATATATAACGATAGATGATGTTAATGTTTGAATGAGAGGTGGTTTTATGGGCTTGGGGGGGGGGGGGGGGTCGTGATTGATACAAATATACAAAATTTTCTGGAAGTGTTTTCCTCCGGACAGCTGCAATAAGTAGCGTTTTACCTTTTGTTGCTTAAAAACATGAATTGAAACAGAAGATAATTAATAAAAAAAAGAACGAAAATACAGTTCGATATTGATAATAGAGACTTTTTATTTGATTTTTGATATTTGGACTTTTATTATTTGATGCGTATTTATGAGTTTCTACAATTAAAAAAAAAATGTAATTATATTTTACAAGAATGCTTTTAAGTTATTAAATTAATTCGTTTCATTTAGAAAAAATAGAATTAATATTTATTTGAAGCCTTTTTAATGAGATTTTTTACGACTATGAATTTTTTCTTTCTTCTCAAGAAATAAATAGAATAATTTTTTAAGTATGATAGAATTCCATTTCCGCACTGAAAAAATGTAATTTTTATTTGCATGAATGTGTTTTCTTAAAGCAATATCTTGAATTCTTTAATAAAAGAAGTTCATAAATGATAATGATTTGTTTTTTAAACAACCGTTGAATATGTTTACACTAAATTATAAGCTAAGGTTTCTTAATTTTTTAGAAAAGAATTCCTTGAAGAATTATGTGCTTCCTTAACTAAATGCATTTTGTTGAAATTTCTGAAATTAAATGTAAAATTTAACCAAGCGTATTCATCTTCTCATAAATACTGCTTCATATGGTTAATGAAAAATAATTTTGCTTTCTGAAGGATTTAAATGGAGTAAATTCTACAATCATTTCACATTGACACAAAGGAATTTTTTTTATGTCATTAACTGTGAACATTTGAAATGCTTTTTGTTGTTTACTAAATACAAATTTAATATAAAACATAATATTCAGTTATTAAATACTTGAATTACGCTTTGAATGAACTTTAAACTACGTTACCCCTAATAAAATGGAAACATTTATTTTTCTTGTCTCAGAAGAATCTAAATCTAAACATTGTAATTGTGGCATACATTTTATACTGCCATTTATGTTTGAAATTTACATTTGTCTTTATTTCTGAGAAAGTTTTGTCGTAGACATCCTTTGTGTTACTTCGTTCATCATATAGATTAAAGATAGAAAAGACATCATTTCTGGTTATCTCAGTGATGAAAGGCATCACAAAACGCTTATGTACGAAACGCTTGAAATTTAAATTGCATCAAACACAATTTCCAATCAATTTTTTTGTCTAACTGCAAAATATAAAATTAGTTATTGCTATATTTATTCCACAGCTCAATTTGGTAATTGAAATCTACTTTATACATTTGCTGTCCTGCTTATTAAATTATTATTATTACCCTGCTTATTGAATACATCTTACAGAATTTTTTTCAGTGATCATATAAGCTGACACTGAATGATATTATACTTTGAAATGATTAATTTTTTATTAATACTTAGGTAGAATGTTATATGTTTGGAAACGAAATTTATAAACCTTATTAATAAGGCACCCTAATGCCCTTGCAAAACGAATCACCTCTAGGCTGGATGTTAAGTTACCGCGCAACTAAGAAGCCTATTCACCAACTTACAATGTCCCGTTGTACAAATTATATTTTTTTGAGTTATGAGCTCTTGTAATGAGTGATATGGGATATAAAATGGAATGTAATACATATATATACATAATAGCAAACCCCGCGGCTCTGCTTGCGTAATAGTTAAAATATGCCAAGTGATATTTGCATGACTATTTTTTATTAGAAGAACACTGTTTTTCGAATAATTCAAAAATTATAAATTAAGCCACAGTTTAACTAAACTTCATTATAAAACTGCAATAGACAAAAATGAGACTTTATTAATAAGAACTAAAACTAAATCTAAATAAATGATAATTTATAAAGTATTTTGAGACATTTATACTCATTTCATACGCTCATTTCAGTATTAATTTGAAGTTTTGGATTTTTTAGAAACCATCTTAACACATTTACATCTTAAAATTAACCATCATGTCAAATTCCAAGCTTCTTGTTTAACAGTCTACCACCTCTCTGGTGTTAGTGGCACTAACATAAAATGCCGAAACAGTGTTGAAATAGAACGTATCGAAAAATGTTGAAACAGAGAATGTGACCATTAATTTGCCAACATTAACCTTGAAATCGGTTGGCATTTCCTAATATCCTATAGAAAACGGAATTTAGATGTTTTTAGAGGGTTTCTTGTTGTTCCTGCCAACCAGGTGGTAGTGACACCGGCATAAAATATAGTCCGTATAGGATCAGGGATTATCACCCTTGATTCGCAACCAATAACTTCTGTAATCAGTTTATTATTTCCTGAGATTCCATAGAAATCGTAATTTAGGATTCTTTTACAATGCTTTTTGCTCTTTTCCTTCGCCCCACCCATTTTTACTTTCGAATTTATTTTCGACTGTTCTTTGAGGACATTTATATTCTATAAGTAACTACCGTGCTATATTTAAAATTTCCAGCCTCTTCAGTACCGAAGAAGTCGCAATTTAGAAAGTTTTTTGCTCCTGCAACCCTCTAGGAATTGTGGCGCCGACATAAAATATAGCTTATGTTTGAACAGGTTCTATCACTTACAATTCGCAATCATTATGTTTGAAATCGGTTTAGTATTTCATACGATTGCATAAAAATCGTTATTTAGAACGCTTATAGAACGCATTTCGCTCCCTTCATCCTTTTAAATTAGGAATTTTCTTTTGACAATTCTTAGAAAGCATTTGCATCTTTGAATTACCATTCCAAATTTAAAATGTTAGACCCCCCCCCCCCCTCAGTAACACAAAAAACGCAATTTTGAATAGTTTTTGCTCCTGTAACCTCCAGTTGGTAGTGACAAAAACGTAAAATATAGGCTATTTTAGAGCTGGGACTGTCACCATCTATTTGAAACCATTACTTCTGAAATCGGTTTATATTTCCTGAGATTGCGTAAAAATCGCAATTTAAAACGTTCTTAGAACGCTCTTCGTTCCTTTTAACCCCTTTTAAATTTCAAATTTTTTAAAACTGTTCTCAGAGAACATTTACATCTCATAAGTAATTACCATGCCAAATTGCTTGTTGTTAGCCCCTTCTGTATCACAAAAATCACAATTTAGAACGTTTTTAAAAATGCAAACGCAAGGTGGTAATGACGCCGACATGAAAAGAAATGTTCTTAGAAAACATTTATATCATATAAGTAACTACCATGCGTAATTTCCCGTTGCTATCCCCTGCAGTATCACAAAAAAACGCAATTTAGAACGTTTTTATTTTGCTCCTGCACCCCCCAGGTAAAAAAGTCAGCAAAAAAACCTTTAAAAAAAAACATTCAGGAAACCTGAAGGTATTTCGGACAAAAAAATCTGCGGGTTTCCTTTAGGTAAAAAACCTGAATTAACCCTCCACTTTTTTTGTCCGAAATACCTTCAGCTTTCCTTTAGGTAAACAAACCTGCGCATTCTCTTACCATGTTGTCCGAAATACCTGAAGTTTTCCTTTAAGTAAAAAATCTGTGTCTTCTCTTTACATAAAATCATGCAGTATCACTGTACAGCCTGCTTTTGTCTTAAATATCAGTGATTTTCCTGAAAGATAAGCCAGTGAAGTGGTAGAAGGAACACTGGAGGTGCATAAAATAAATAAGTGATCACAGGCCGTTCCAAAAATATGTCACAAGGTGTGCCAGCAAAATTGATAAAAGTGCCTCCTCAGGGGGGATGCAAAGAGGGGTCAGGGACATCAGATGTGTATAACATGAACAATTAGTTATAGGCCATTCCAATACTATGTCATATGAGGGGTTTCGGAAAAATTTAGAAAACAGCCCCCTCAGGGGGAGCAAAGTGGGCGGAGGGGCATCAGATGTGCATAACATGAATAAATGCTCACAGGCGTTTCCTGCAATATGTCACATGAGGGGTGTCAGCAAAATTTAGAAAAGAGCCCCCTCAGGGGGAACAAAGTGGGGGCAGGGACATCGGATGTGTATAACATGAATAAGTAGTCGCAGGCCGTTCCGACAATATGTCACATGAGGGGTTTCGGCAAAATTTAGAAAACTGCCCCCTCAGGGGGGAGCAAAGTAGGCGGAGGGGCAACAGATGTGCATAACATGAATAAGTAGTCCCAGGCCTTTCCGACAATATGTCACATGAGGGGTTTCGGCAAAATTTAGAAAACTGCCCCCTGAGGGGGGATCAAAGTGGGCGGGGGGCATCAGATGTGCATAACAGGAATAAGTGGTCACAGGCCTTTCCTACAATATGTCACATGAGGGGTGTCAGCAAAATTTAGAAAAGAGCCCCCTCAGGGGGAACAAAGTGGGGGCAGGGACATCGGATGTGTATAACATGAATAAGTAGTCGCAGGCCGTTCCGACAATATGTCACATGAGGGGTTTCGGCAAAATTTAGAAACCTGCCCCCTCAGGGGGGAGCAAAGTAGGCGGAGGGGCAACAGATGTGCATAACATGAATAAGTAGTCCCAGGCCTTTCCGACAATATGTCACATGAGGGGTTTCGGCAAAATTTAGAAAACTGCCCCCTGAGGGGGGATCAAAGTGGGCGGGGGGGCATCAGATGTGCATAACATGAATAAGTGGTCACAGGCCTTTCCTACAATATGTCACATGAGGGGTGTTAGCAAAATTTAGAAAAGTGCCCCCTCAGGGGGAGCAAAGTGGGGGCAGGGACATCGGATGTGTATAACATGAATAAGTAGTCACAGGCCGTTCCGACAATGTTACATGAGGGGTTTCGGCAAAATTTAGAAAACTGCCCCCTCAGGGGGGGGGGGAGCAAAGTAGGCGAAGGGGCAACAGATGTGCATAACATGAATAAGTAGTCCCAGGACTTTCCGACAATATGTCACATGAGGGGTTTCGGCAAAATTTAGAAAACTGCCTCCTGAGGGGGGAGCAAGTGGGCGGGGGGGCATCAGATGTGCATAACATGAATAAGTGGTCACAGGCCTTTCCTACAATATGTCATGAGGGGTGTTAGCAAAATTTAGAAAAGTGCCCCCTCAAGGGGAGCAAAGTGGGGGCAGGGACATCGGATGTGTATAACATGAATAAGTAGTCACAGGCTGTTCCGACAATATGTCACATGAAGGGTTTCGGCAAAATTTAGAAAACTGCACCCTGAGGGGGGAGTAAAGTGGGCGGGGCGGCATCAGATGTGCATAACATGAATAAGTGGTCACAGGCCTTTCCTACAATATGTCACATGAGGGATGTTAGCTAAATTTAGAAAAGTGCCCCCTCAGAGGGAGCAAAGTGGGGGCAGGGACATCGGATGTGTATAACATGAATAAGTAGTCACAGGCCGTTCCGACAATATGTTACATGAGGGGTTTCGGCAAAATTTAGAAAACTGCCCCCTCAGGGGGGGAGCAAAGTAGGCGAAGGGGCAACAGATGTGCATAACATGAATAGGTGGTCACAGGCCTTTCCTACAATATGTCACATGAGGGGTGTTAGCAAAATTTAGAAAAGTACCCCCTCAGGGGGAGCAAAGTGGGGACAGGGACATCGTATATGTATAACATGAATAAGTAGTCACAGGCCGTTCCGACAATATGTCACATGAGGGGTTTCGGCAAAATTTAGAAAACTGCCCCCTCAGGGGGGGAGCAAAGTAGGCGGAGGGGCAACAGATGTGCATAACATGAATAAGTAGTCCCAGGCCTTTCCGACAATGTCACATGAGGGGTTTCGGCAAAATTTAGAAAACTGCCCCCTGAGGGGGGAGCAAAGTGGGCGGGGGGGGCATCAGATGTGCATACATGAATAAGTGGTCACAGGCCTTTCCGACAATATGTCACATGAGGGGATTCGGCAAAATTTAGAAAACTGCCCCCTCAGGGGGGGGCAAAGTAGGCAGAGGGGCATCATATGCGCATAACATGAATAAGAGGTCACACGTCTTTCCAACAGTATGTTATATGACAGGGGTCGGTAAAAGTTATAAAAGTGCCCCTCTTTGGGACTAGTATTGTGCCCCCCCCCCCCTTTGAAATTTTTATATATTACAAATAATATTTATCGGAAGGCTCCGTAAAAAAATTCAATCTAAAATGATGAAAAAACTGCAATAAAAAAAAAATTCTGAAAAGTAAGACATAATAAAATTCCCCAAAGCAGAATATGATTATAAATGCGCCATACATTGACTTCACTACAGAACATTTCAAATTTTCATTTTCAAGAAAAAAAAAAAAAAAAAAAAAAAAAAAAAAAAAAAAAAACGCAAACTCTTTAATCGTTCATTTAGAAAGATTGCGAAATTCATCAATCGGTCGCAAGAAAACTCGTGTAATTCGTCAGTCATGGAGAACAATTCATGAAATCCTTTAGCTTGCTGTGGGAAAACATACAAAATTCAACGAACAGTTGCGAGAAAAAAATCCATGATTTTCGCCAATCGGTTGCAGATAAAAAAAAACGCAAAATTTGTCAGTGCACCTCTAGAAGAAACAGCAAAAAAAAACTACAATCTTCTCTAATCGTTCGCAAAAAAAAGCCTCAAAATTTGCTATGTTACAAGGAAAAATTCGTGAAAATTGCAAATCGTTGAGGTTAAAAAAAATTCGTGAAGATTGTCAGAAGAATCTGCGAAATTCGTAGATCAGTAGCGGAAAAAAACTCACAACTTTCTCCAATTTGTGTTAAGACTTGCTTACTGGTTCAAGAGAAATATCGCAAAATTTTAAAATCGGTCACAGGAAAAAAAAAAGTGAAATTCGTCGGTGTATTATCGAAAAAAATAGAATTAGTCGATCAGTCGTGCAAAAAAAAAAAAAAAAAAAAACCATGAAGATTTGGCCAATCAGTCGCAGAAAAGCGACAAAGTTCACCAGTCAACCGTGAGAAAATAATCACGATATTCACCGATCTGTCGCAGTAGAATGCGAAATTCGTCGATCGGTTGCAGAAAAAAAAGGGTTTTTTACCAATCGTTTACACGAAAAAGAGAAAAAATTTGCCAATCAGTAAAAAGAAAATATAATGAAATTCGCTTATCAGTCGCATGCAAAAAAAACTCTGAAGTTGTCAGAAAATTCACGAAATTCTTCGACCAGTCGTGGAAAAAACCAACGATTGTTTCCAATCTGTCGCAAGAAAAAATTGGAACATTTGCCAATCAGTCTTCGGTAAAAAAGCATGAAATTCATGGATCGGTCGTGTGAAAAAAAAACTACGATTTTCGCCAAAAGGTCAATGAAAAATATCACAAAATTCACCCACCAGTCGTGGTTAAAAAATGCGAAATTCGTCAATGAATTGTGGAAAATATATCAAATTTTTTCACCCAATCGCAGGAGAAAAATTGTGAAATTCATCGATTTGGTCAGAGAAAAAAGGCCAAATTCGCCAGTTGACAGAGGGAAAAATCTGAAATAATTCGAAAATCATCAATCGATTGTTGGAAAAAAACCCCGCTAAATTATCATCCGATTAGGGGGGGGGGGGGGAAGAGAGAAATCACAAAATTCACCAATAATTTCATTCGCGTGAGTATGTCAGGGTTTTATGAAATGGCTTTTGCATTTCTATAAAAGATGCAATTGCACTTCTTCATATATAAAGAAAATTTTCCTGTGACTTTTTTTTTTAATTCACACAGAACATTTGATTAGCTGAAGTACATTGCAGAACATTGCAAAGTATTCAGCTTTGGGAATGAAATTCTTTGATCAGCCGCAGAGAAAATCTATGAAATTCAGTCAGCGACCATATGAAAAAAAAATTCAACAACTGTTTATGGGAAAAAATGAAGTTTGTTGATTAGCTGGGAAGAAAATCGGCAAAATTCATAAACAGGATATGTGAAAAAAATCACACGAGTTTTGCCAATCAGCTGCAAGGAAAAATGCAATATACGCCAATCGGTATGGTTTAGATGTATTATAATCCCGCATTTGCCATCTTTGATTTTTTTCTTGCATGAAAACTACTTTTCCGCCAAGTAGTAAATGTCGCCAATGGTTAAATATTGTTGATAGATTAATATAACATTGAAAAAACTGGAATATAATCATTATAACTATTAATTAAAAAACATTTTTAATTCACTCCAAGAAAAAAATCCAAGATGGCAGATGTGGGATTATAAAACATTTGCTCTGAAATAAAATATCACAAGATTTATCAGTTGGTTGCGGGGAAAAAATTGCAAAAATTCTCATTCAGTCACCTGAAAAAAAACTGAGAAATTCAACCGTCAATTAATGGGAAAAAAAAAATCTAGAAACCCTTCAGTCGATTGCTTTAAAATATTGTGAAATTCGTCAATTGGTCACAGGAAAACAACATGAAATTCAGCAGGCAATCATGAGAAACAATCGTGAAATTTTACATTTGGCTGCAGAAAAAAATGTGAAATTCATCAAACAGTTACAGGAGAAAAACATAATTCGTCAGTCAACAGGGAGGAAAATCAAGAAATTTCATCAGTTGCAGGAAAATATCACAAAATTAAAAAGGTCAAAATAAAAAAGGACTAGATGCAAAATATTTTCAGTAAACAAGGTTCTTGAGTGTTTTTTTTTTTAAGTGTCCAGTTGGCAGTAATTTTTTTTCTAGAGTCCACATTGTTGAAGGCATTTTTAATATAATTGTAGAATAAAATGAAATAAGTGATTACTACTCTATTGTTATTCAAAATATAATTGTAGAATAAAATGAAATAAGTGATTACTACTCTATTGTTATTCATACTGCTTAATATGTTTCTGAATAATTAATTTGTTAAGACAGTGTTATCATTGTGAATTTGTATTTTTTTTTTTTTTTTTTTAGTTTACATTTGCTTGTGGATATTTCTTTTAAAGGTGATTTCAATATAAAAAAGAATGCAGGTGTGCATTTTTATTATCTGCCTCTTAAATAGGAAAAAAAAATGAATGAAATCTTGTTTTTCACCCTTTTATGATATGAATCCATGTATATTAGCATTGAGCTTTAGCAGGGCGCAGCGCCGGCAGCCTTTTTTTTTTTCTTTTTTTGTGCATGGCAAAGCTCTTTTAAACCCTTCTGCTCTTTTTAACACTTCCTAAGCTCCCTGTGGCAATTCAACTGATCGCTTGAAAATATCGCAAACTCTAGGGACTCTAAACAAACCAGTTCAAAATATTTTTGTGAATAATATACAAGTGTGCCCTTTTTTAGAATAGTGTTTCCTTTTTGAAAAATTCCCGTCCGGCCGTCCTTTTTTCTAGAGTCAACACTGCATATATGTAATGTAATATTAATGTTAAAAAAAGGAAGGAGGCACATAATAAAAATGCACACATGCATACTTTATACACGATTAAATCAAGTTGACAAAAAGATCTAAAAACAAATATAAAAAACACCAACTGACCAGTAGTAGAATTGACATAAAAAAGCCACTGGTCCCAAGAAACAGCAAGCATGAGAATTTATTTGTGCGCAGTCATCATCACTGGTCTGCTACATAAAATTCTATTTCATCCCTTTAACCCTTTGAGTGACAATTAATTACTTCATATGACTAAGATTTAATCGAATTTTCTTTGTTTTTTTAAATAAAATAAAGTTATGCGATATGTGCTTAGTTGCAGTTTTTGCAGGGAGAGGAAAGTTTACGTTTACCTGTCAGAGAGGGAGGGGGGGGGAGTTACTGGTCCTGCAGATTATAAAATTTTTCAAATTAGTGGTCCAATTGAATTTCTGGTGGTACAGAACAGTCCCAACGGACACCCCAAGGAAATCGAACGCTGAACTGACAGTGAATAATATGACTTTTTAAATATTTACTACTCAAAAACATATTAAGCAATATGAACTGAACAAGCACAGAATGAAATCAGTTATTTTTTTTAAGCCTGTAAATGATAAAAGTAACAATGCAAACAAGAGAAAATCGCACAAATAAAATTTACATACACAATAAAACAAGTGAATCTGCTCAAAACATGGAAGATTCTCACCCATTACAGAACAGTCCTTTTTAATAATTGTTTTGTACACACAGGAGGTAAACGCAGGTGTCTATCCAGGCAAAATTTGAGGGTTTTTTTAGGCCCTTTCACAAAAGTCTATTTAATAAAATAGGCCCCATCACAAAATTAAATATTATAAAATGAGTCCCTTCACAAAAATAAATTTAATAAAATGGGCTCCTTCACAAAAATAAATTTAATAAAATGGGCCCATTCTCAAAATTCCTTTTAATAAAACAGGCCCACTTCATAACACTCTTTTGCATAAAAACTATTTTAAATATGTAATTAGTAAATAAAACCAGGTCATGCGAAACAAAAACTTTAACTGAAATTTAAAGAAGTTTCTGTTAATAAATTCTTGATCCGAATTTGAGTAACTGGATTTCAACTATAGTTACAAAATATTACTTTTCACAAAAATAACTTTTAATTTTCACAAAATGGAACCCAAGAATAAAAACCTGCATCGACCCCTGTTTGTTAAAGGCCCCAAGAATCTATATATAATTTTTAATGATGTTATGCACTATAGAACAATATTATTGCTCTAAATTTGTCTTTAAATGTTTTTTCGTGAAAAAATTACTTTATTTAAAATAATTATACACATGTAAAGAATTTTTAAATTATTTTTCCCATATTTCATATTCTGTATTATAAATTATTCTACAATATATAATTTTTTTTAATTAATTTTATGAGTCGAATATTGCAGCTAGAGACATTAAACCCCGCTAAAAGATTTGCCAGAGATATTACACCTCCACTGAGTATTAATCAAGCATCTATGTTCTCCTAAAAAGATTATAGCTGCTTGATTTTTAAAGAAACCAAATTACTTACTCATAAAGTGATATTCCAATACAGTGATCTGCTTAGAAAGAACTTAGGTCCTTTAAAGGACCCTTCACAAACTTTTCCCCCTCAAAAAAGGGTCCTTCACAAAACGTTTCCACCTCCAAACTGAGCTTTTTACAAGTTTAATTATCAAGAAGTAATTTAATGCTTCTATCACTTTTATGCATAATAGAAATATATCCATATATCTCCTTAAAAGTATAAACAAGAAACTGAACATAACGATTCTTTGAAATTCAGAAAATTATGACTAGATTTTTCACAAAAATAAAAAGACGTATTAATGAAAATATCAAAAAATAAAATAGTTCTCTTTGGATGTATTTGAAAAGTGAAGTGTCACGCCGTTTTTAAAACTGAGAGATTTTTATCGCTATTATTTTAAAAAATAGTAAAAATTCATCTTTAGTCACATACGAAGATTTCTTGTAAAACATTATCTCCATACCACAGTATTTCTATACGTGGCGATCTGATTTACCGAATGTGGTTAGTATCGCATGAATGGCTGAATACAAATGGCCAAACAAATATCAAGCTATAATATTAAAAATAAGTATAATACAAGGCTCACTTATACCCCTCTTACGGCTATATATATATCCATTTAAAAATTAATTAAAATGTGACTAATATACAGATAAAAAGAGCCTGCAAAAAGGAAAAATAGAATAGCAAAACGACAGCGTAACGACTACTCCCGCTTATTTTCCGAGTGGCGGAAAAGTAAACATGCTTTCTGTGTGTTGAGTTGATAACTTCCTTCTCATTCTCCCATGACATGGAGTCAGAAATACAGCTACATGAGGGCTGCTGTCATCTCGAGGGCCCGGGTTCGAGTCCCTGGGTAAGACATTTATGTAATTGTGTATGTCCCATTGTAGTTATATAATATATGTAATGGAAAATAAAAATTGTTGTGACTTGTTGTTGTTTCTATGTATAATAAGGATCATTCGAGGCGACAGCCATTGTAGCTATAGGCCCCAAAGCATTCTACACCTCGGTGGACTTCAAATGTCAAATGACAGCTACATGATCAAAAATCAAATGTTGCAACGAAAACTTTGTTTTTGAAGAAGTAACTTTTATAAAAACTGGAATTCACGCCTGATAGAGGATAAGGGCAAATTATGCATGTAATAACCCCACCTATATTTTTCAGCTTTAATCGTGGATGCTACCAAAATGAGGAAAGGGGGGGGGGAGGGACCCTGCCCCTCCCTAGATTTTAAAATTTAAGTAACTAGATATTTCTTTTTGTTATGTTTTCAAAAACAATATAAAATGTATTATTTTCGAGTAACTAAATTAAAAGAGCCTCTTTTCTTTAATATTAGTATGTGCAAAATTCTTAGTTCCTCTTTTTTAAAGAGGTGCTGTTTGTGTTGTTTTATGATGGCCAATTGTCTACACTTGGGATATTGGGCCGAAGGGGGGGGGGGGGGGCTGGGGTCTTTTAAAGGGAAGCTAATCCGTATTTAAGCAAAGAAATCCAAGGTTCGAAGAAAACCACGAAAAAAACTCCGAACGACTAGGCCGACGGGCGCGATTGGGTTCGAACCCAGCATCTCCCGTCTACCAGCTTTGAGAGCAGAACCTCTCGGCCACTGGTGAGGTGGTTTTGAAGAGGAATTAAGGATTTTGAGCTAGGACGACAGGAGTGGCATGGTGGAAGAAGGGGGGGGGGGGTAGCGGAGTGCATTGTATCCCTTCCTGCATTTCGAAAATTTAATTAACTAAAATTTCTTTTTTTTTTGTCAGATTTAGAAGAGCACAGTAAAATATATTCTTTTCGGAAAACTTAAAATGAAAAACTAAATAAGACATTTTTAGAAAAGGTAGAAGGGAAATTGAGGGCCCTCGTTAGATTTTGAAATTTAACTAAAATATTTTTTGTGCGTGTTTGAATACGATTTTAAATATTAATGAAAGGGACTTTGAAATAATTTGGAGATTTTTTTTTTTTAGGGTGCAATTTTTGTACGTGTTAGACTTCGAAGGGTTATTTTTACTGGTGGTAATTTAAGAGAAATTTATGACAAATTTTAGGATAAAAAGCGGACTTTGAAATACTTTCGTGATTATTTTTTTTCGTTTTAGAGGGAATATTTTGAGATTGAAAATTTTGAGCTTGTTAGAGTTAGAGGTGAAATTGTTACTGGTTATAATATTAGGAAAAATTGTGACAAATTTAAGGTCAAAAAGGGCTTCGAAAAAATTTCGTGATTTGTTTTTCTTTTTAGGGGGAATTTTCGGAGATTGAAATTTTTGAGCGTGTTAGAGGTGAAATTGTTGCTCGTAATAACTTCATAAATGGGGTAATTAAAAATTTTAACTAGTAGACTCTTCAAAATAATTTCGAGATTTTTCTTTCTTTTTGTAGGGAATTAAAAAATAGTATTTTAAATGGTAATTAAAAATCTCAACGAGGGGGACTTTAAGATAATTTTGAGATTTTTATTTTTAGAATGGGATTTTTATATCGCTATTTAAAATGGTAATTTTAAATATTAATTAAAAATTTTAACGAGGGGAGTTAAGAATTTTTGACTGAACCGGTGGAAGACGTTAGATTTCCGGGAATTATCTAATATATTAATTTCGAAATAAATTTAAAATATTAATGAGGAAATGCGGGCATATCAAAATCTTAGATACCATAATGTGCAATAATAAAACCTTTAAGTAAAACCTTCATGTTACCTGGTAAAGAAACAATTTTCATTTTCCTTCAACATACCTCATGTGATTTCACGAAAATCTTCTAAGTTATTGAAGGTAATTTGGATGTGATAACTTACAGAAATAAACCTGTATGAAATCTTTTAAAAAGAGGTATACTTCTCTTAAGATAACCTTTAGTTTTCATTTGTCTTAAAGATACCCGTTGAAACCTTCAAAATGGCTGCAAAATCTCAAAATTTTTAAAGGTTTTTCTCTGATTTTTTTACCTGGGCCCATTTGGGGTAGTGGCACTGACATAAAATATGGCCTATGTTTGAGCGGGGGCTGTCGTTATCGTTTTCACACCTTTTTAATAAAACGAATGGGTATTTTCTCAGATTGCGTAGAAATCGAAATTTAAAACTTTTTTTGAACGCTTTTCGCGCATTTTCACCCCTTTTATTTTTCAATTTTTTTAAAGAAATGTTCTTAGAGATTATTTATATTATATAAGCAATTGCCATGCCTAATTTCAAGTTGCTAACCCCTTAAGTAATATAAAAATGGCATTTTAGAAAGTTTTTTGCTCTTGCACCCCCTTTTGGACAGTTATACGGACATAAGATATAGCCTATGTTCTAAGTGGGACTAACAGCATCATTTGGATACCATTACTTTTGAAATCGGTTCGGTAGTTCCAGAGCTTACCTCCTACAAATAAACAAACTTTACTTGTTTATAATATTAAGTATAGATAAGAAAATGTTGTTAATAGATTCTTTGTCTTGAATTAATTTAGGAAATGTAAATCGAGTAATAAATCTCATGAAAATTAAAGAAAGGATTTATATATGAGCGTTGTTAGGAAAAATTAGATGTTAGAACTGACATGTTCATTTATCTTACTTGTAAATTTCAATTTTTGCTAATCTCCCCTTAATTTAGATAAATGGGTTTTTCATGCAGAATTATCTGCTTTGCTTCATTTTTTGTAAAGATTTTCAATCTTATAAAATGCTTCCTTAATTAGTTTTGCTGATTTATTGGTTCTGCAAAGGGGAGCGGGGATCTAATTCCCCTCCCCCTTAATTTAGATAACTTGTTTTTTCATGTAGACTTATGCTATTTGCTTCAAATTTGGTGAATAGGTTGTATCTGATAAGGCGCTTCCCTGTTTTGTTTTGGGGGTTCATTGATTAAGTTTAAAAGGGCGAACGGGGCTAATCCCTCCTTAATTTAGATAAATGATTTTTCCATACAGAATTATCCGATTTACTTCAAATTTGGTATACCGCTTTATTCTTATAAGGCGTTTCCCTGATTAGATTTGGAGGTTCATTGGTTAAGTATAAAGGGGAAACGGGAGGGGGGTATTCTCCCTAATTTATTTTTCAATGGGCATTTTTCTTTGAAATAGGAGCATAATATACAATTAGTGTGAATAGCCTGTGAGCTCAGTGCCATTTAAATAGGCACATATATTTTTAATTCCCTCGATCTGCAAGGGATGTCACCGCACGTATTGCAATTGAAATAAGCCTGCCAATTATGATGTTGCGAAATATTCACAAACCAAATCTTTGAAACGGCACGCGGCTTGCATAAAAAAATAATGAGCAACTTCGTAGAAGCAACTATCTTGACAGGACCTTTCAAAGGTAAAGATGTCCTCATTCCTCTGATTCCGATTGATGCGCAATTTCAATTTAAGAGATTGCAATTACCTATTTGATTGGCGTTTGTAACCTCCATCAACAAAGCATTCAAAGCTCCATCAACAAAATAGGGCCAAGCTTTAAAATTCTGCGGTTTAGATCTAGACATGAATTGCTTCTCACACGGGCAATTATATGTTTCGTTTTCTAGAATTGGCAAATAAGACAATCTCTATTTCTGCACAGACAATGTAACAAAAAAAATATATTGTATACCCACAAGTATTGTGAAATTAAACATATTAGAAATGTGCACTTTCTCTTTTCTTTCTTTTCCATTTAGCCAGACTGAGCCACAGCAACGCGTGGTTGGGTACAGTTAGTATAATAATAATAATAACGGTTCCTTCTGCCGGTACCTGGAAGAAAAGGTATCTTTCATATTCCTTGTTTAAAAAATATATAGTTAATGTTACTAAAATACCCGAAGATAAAAAACATGGAATCCAAATAAAGAATATTCCGTCCCATTTTTTGAAAATACTGAAGATGAAAGATGATTTCGCCAAATTAATCAGCTATAGCCAAGTTGGCTCCATTTCTAAATATTTATGTTTAGTCTCCGAAATTAGCAAAATTTTGAAAGTATCATTATGTTTGGCGAGCATTTTATGCTGACAGATATCACTAAGTGTAGTTTTAACTATATGAGAGTATCAACAATGGTTACAAAAACTAAAGTAATCTTGCTAGAAAACACGGTTTTTAAAGCTCATAAATGAAATCTAATTACAAAAAAAAAAAAAATAGTCACCCTAGAATTTTAAACTACTGTATCTTAACTATTTTTTAAGATAAAGGATAAACAAAAGAAGCTCCTCAATCCTTTTAACAAAGATGAACATTTCAATGCAAACATGTTTTCAATTTCTAATTTTTTGTTCATTATTTAGATTTTTTTTATAATTGAAAATATGTTTAAGTGGTCAAAATATAATAAATGGAAAATATGTTTAAGCGGTTTTTGAAACAAGACGGCTGGTGAAGCAGGCCAACGATTTCGGTTGAGCAATTAGTATGTCCTATAAAAATTAAATTATATCTAAATCGTTTAATAAATAAGAATGCTGTCCTATGGCAGCTATCTAAATGTTTCAATAGGTCAGCAACTATAGATTTTTAAACTACTATATCTCAGTCAACTTTTAGGACAAAGGCGAAGCAAAAAATGCTGCATAATCCTTGTATGGAAAACAAACACTAAAATGGGATTTTTTTTTTTTTTGCTTAAGGTACTTGTACCCAATATTGACAGTGCTCTCAATATGAACACCCCTATTATCTTTAAAAGTAACAATTTTGATCGAAAGATGGCTCTACATGTCCGTGAAGAAACGCGGTTGAAAGGATAATTAAGCCTGGAAAGTGCAAAACAGCTGTTCGCCATTTGGAAGGAAACTTGTTGTTTCGTGGTGTGCTGATCGTAATTACAGGTAAATTTAAATTCTTATTAAATATGGTAAAATTACTTTAAACATTGAAAAGTGGAGTGTTTTAGAAAGCTGATAAAACATATTTTCGATTGCTATTACATATATTGCTTAAAAATGGTTCCTTTGTTTATTTATTACAAGATTTAGTAATACTATGCCCGATTCCCAATATGAACACCTTATGTCTACATTGGAAATACAGATGTAAATTCTGCAGACAAATGCAGTTATGCTAAGCAAAACCAACTTTATTATTTAATAAAATTTTGTAGTAACTGAGGTGCTTTGCATTGGTCTTTGAAGAGCCACAACCGAAAATACCCCCCCCACTTTTCTAAAGTGCATGTTCTGAAGATGTCTACTGTGCCTCTCCCTCCCCCGCAATACTTTAAGATACATTTATTTTATCCCTCTCCTCTAAAATCCCTTGGAAGAGTGGCTTTTCCATACACCCCGTGTAGTAGGTCAATAAGGAGCCACCAGTCCCTAATATTGAGATGCATGTCCATAATAGGGACAGGTGGTTCCTTATATGGACACTTGTAAACTTTTTTGTTTTTATCATTAAAATTAAACCGGACTAATTACAAGGTCGCTAATTTTAATAATGATAGTCAACAGTCCAGGGATAGTCGTCATATATGACATGTACACTGGGGTGAAAAAAATCAATTTTCCTTAGGATGTCCATATTGGGTACAGGAACCTTATAATTTATTGTACATTATTAAAATTTAAATAAATAAATAAATTGCCGCCTTCTTAAAGTAAGATGGAGGATAGAGAAGGTCTAACAACTAGGTTGAGAGCTTTGTATGCCCTGTACAGTACACATGCTCAGTCACATCCAAATTTGTTTATAAATATTACAGTTACATACTGACAAATATCATATATACATATATAGGGGAGTGTTGTACAAAACCGAATAGCGCAGATTCCTTCTTGACTTGTACTCCTATGGATCAGACAAGACAAAGAATTACTTGTGGATCGCAATTAAGGAAATTGTAGCAGAACGAAAACGATTCTTTTTCGATTGAAGGATTTAGTTTGAATTATTTTTAAAAATTGTTTTGTTTGATTCTAGATTTTAGGCATATATTGAATGTTTGTCAGCGTATTAAATATTGGTAAATACTATATTTAATTCTTTGCTTTCCTACTGGTAGTTTGACCGTTTTACCGACCTTGTACTATAGCATTGGGAGTATTGATACCATGTTTTTAAATCTATGTCATGTTGTGGTAAATCCGGGTACTTAAGAGTGGGCTAAAACCCGGAGTAACCGGTTTTGTCCTACGCTCATAGAATGATTTTTTTTAGTATAAAATCAGTATGTTGCTTTAAATTGCATTTTATAGGCCATTAAGTTACCTTATAATTCTAAATTTTTCTAGTTAGAGTGAAAACGTCAGCTTTGATTTCGTTTTATATTAAAAAGTAGGACTAAATTGTAGCTTAAATTTATGAAATTAAATAAACTGCAATTACTCTTGAACAAAATAATGGTACCAACTAAGCCATATTTTTATCGTATGCTTATAAGATTTTAATAAATAACTTTCTAATCTGTGGTACAATAATTTGTGTTATAGGCCTACTTAAAATTCAAAATATGTTTTTGCAAATTTTTTTTTTTTAAATAATATGATCTACAATAATTGATAAATAATCTATTAAATCTGAATCCCATATAACTACACTACATTTTCTATAATAAAATTTGTTTTTAACTCAAATAAATATCAAACAAGCAAAGCGTGAGATAATAAATAGCTAAGTAGGGCCTACATAAATCATAAAAGCCCTAATAAATTCTTAACTTCTATAACTGATATAGATATTATAAAAAAGACATCATAATCTATCTTAATTTTCAGATGAAACAATGACTCGTAACTATCAAAGGCAGACTATAAGACAAGTTGGCAAGAGTTGGTATGGCTGTAAACATTAAGGTAGTTCTAGTAGGAAAGCGCATCTTATAATTGGAATGTTCCTCAAAGCACCCTGGAAGTCAGGTTGAAGAAGGCACGACAGCATTGTTTGACTCCTGTACCAGCTGCTGAAAAAAGGGTTATGTAGATTTAAATGTAATTTTTCTGAGACTCAGAATCATGAATTGTTACAGTATGCAGTTTTACTAGAAGAAAGATTGTTTAGCTTATCTTCTAATGTTTCACTACCAAGGGCACCACCAAACATGATGCGCACAGATTTTGATGATTTCAAAGTATGTTATAGGGGTCATACCACTAATTATTCTGTTGAAAGGGTTTCTTCAAATGGGCCTTAGTTTTTGAGAAATTGGGGGTTAAAGTTCAGCATATATTTCAAATACCCATTAGTGTGACTTTCTGAATGTGAATTCGTGGTGCAGCGGTAGCGTGCGAGCTTACGGACCAAGGCATTGCGGGTTCTCGTGACAGTTAAAATTTGCATCTTGCAACTTCATACCTCCGCTGTTTAATTTTCCTCGAGTAAGAGATAATCTTATCTTTATAGATGATGCTTTCCCAGGCTCATTTTCTGTATATAATAGAAATGGACGGATTACGAAAGAGGCGTTCTTTATTTGATTCAAGATATTTATAGAGTTTTCTGCACCTTCTCCCGGAAAGCCTCTTATTTTAATCCTTCATGGACATTCAACTAATACTAAAACCATCGAGTTAATCAATCTAGCAAGAAAAAGATATGTAATTATCTTATAGTTCGCTCCACACACAATACATCGATTTCAGAACCTTGGTGTGTCATTCAGGGCACCTCTAAATTCATACCATAAACAGAGGTGATGAAGTGGTTACTTTCCAATTCCGGGAGATCTGTAACAATTTATCAAATTGGATAATTGTATAAAGCTGCATTTTCGAGAGCAGCTGTTGCAAATTCTGCAAATAGAGGATTTGATAAAACAGGGATATTTTCCTAGAACAACAAATATTTTTCAGACCATCTTTTTGCTCCTTTGGAAACGACATAAAAACCCATGAAAATCAGTGAGAACACAGCTATATCTCCCGTGACAGAAGTTTGATTAGCTCCAGCAATAAATATTTCCGAAGCATCGCAGATAATGGAGCTTAACCTTCTACATCTTAAATGGCTGACATCACACACCCAGAAAATGACAACATCCAGCTTCTTTCAGGTCGAGCGCGTCATTTGAAGCAGTTGACATCACAATCACGGACGCCATCAGTGATTCAAACATGTTACTGCTACGGAATGCAGTCTGTAAAACGAACAAAGAAGATTATTAAACAGAAAAAAGAAATTAAGACTCAAAAGAAAAAGAAACCAAAAAAGGTTGAAGAGACAGCCTCAGAAGATGAGGAAGAAAATGAATCCAGAATGTTTAGTAATGAACTTTACTACAACTCTAAATACAAGGACGGTTGGATACAATATTTGAAATGCCGCGTATAGGCAAACGAAGCATGTAGTAATGCGGAAGAATAATGATGATAAATTCACTTGTGATTTTTGCAGTTAAAAGATCTCTAAGATTTTCAGTGTAAAATAGGTAGTACTATATGATATAGACAAATTGCCACTGATTTATTTTTGACGCATAAAAGAAGACATGTGCAATTTCGTTTTTATTAAAAATAACAAAAATGTATTTATTTACTGTATTAAACACACATTTTTTGGCCAAAATGATTTTTCCAATATATAAAAATGGACACGCGGTTTTACACAACCAGTGAGGTAAAATCAGTTTTCTGAATAAGTCTGAAAAAATCCTTTTTTTAATATATATATAATCAGTTATATTTTGTCGTTGAAAAGAATAAATTTTGTTATAACAAAAGAGTCATTTAATATTAAAAACGGTGTTCAGAGTTTGTTTTTCCATTTGGCTGTATTTAAGAACAACAAACACTTATGGTTTCCGATTGTGTTGCACCTTCCCGTATATATATAATCATATCATCAATTGAACTTGGTATAGTTTTGGAGACTTGGGGTTAGGAATATCGGAGAAAAAATACTGATATTTTCAAAATTTCTCTCCTCTGGACGACTGCAATAGGTAGCTTTTTAGGTGCGTTCTTAATTACATATATATAACACCTATAGTCGTCGTCTCTAACATCCGTTGTCTATCTGCCTGCCCGCATATAACAGCGTAAAAACTATCCTACAGTATGGTTTGATATTTAATATACATAATATTTGCATAATTCCGCCGAAGCATTTCAAATTTTATCAAAATCGAATCAAAACTTAAAAAGTATTAATAAAAGTTTCCTTCGTTCTATTAAATCCTATCAAACGTTAATAAATCCTACATAGTTAATTCAATAATATCCTATGGTAGGTAATGATTCTAGGTTAGCATGGTGATTACATCCTAATTAAGAGGGAGACATATTATTTCCGTATCTTAATAGATATAATCGTAATAAATTATGAATTAATACAATTTTGCGTAAAAGTGAAACAGTTATTGCACAAGATCTGAATATTTATAAAAGTAGTTACAGTACTAACCATTTATTTGCTACGTTTGACGTACAGTTTCCGATTTTTTACTTTTTGTAATGGGAGCTACCTGAAAAGTAAATCGAAGAATAATAAATTAAAACGTCGTGTTTTCTTATTTCAAAGTAAGATCTAGAAAAAACAATTCAAAAAAATCTTATTGTCAATCAATATTGTAAGTAATATGGAGTTTGTTGTGATTTTCTTTTTTTTTTTACCATTATTTACAGTCATATGAATTCGAGCCTATTTCTTAAATTTCGAAAAATCTAATTACTGTTTGAAAAATATTTTATGAATCACATTTAATTCTTTATATACGAAAGAGAAACAGTTTCATTTTAAATTAACAAAATAAAGGAATTTTAACATTTTGTCACATAAATTTTATTTTTTTTTTTCGTCAAGAAATAATGAGATGCATTTCTAAAATGCGAACGAAATGATTTGTTGTTGTTGTTATTTATAAGATACAAATAAGACGTTTGAGAAATGATGTTAATTACTTTTCATGTGTAATTTGAAAGTGTTGCGCTTGAATTGCTTGATAAAAAAAGCCTATTAATGATAACTATTCGTCTCCTAAATTTCCGGTTTTTTTTACAAATATAAGTCACCGAATTTTCAGAGCTTTTAATTACATTGTAATTAATCCCACGTGTAATCACATACATTACTAGATGCATTTATATCAGTATTGTTTGAATTTTTAAAGAGTAGTTCTACAATAGAAAATAATACTATCCCACCTCTATCATAAATATTTCTTTAAAAAATTAATGGGATAAATTTATTCTACATGCAGTATTTAATTGTTCGTTTCCTTCATTTTATACTTTCGTTTGGCGTTTAAATTTGTTTTATAGTGTTATATATAACCGGATTTCATATTATATGTAAATTTCTGTATAATATATATTATATTTATATTAATATATTTTGTGCTATTTAAAAAATATAAAATTAGCTATATAAGTTGTCTTTATGGTTTAATTTAAAGTATAATGTAATTCAGTCGTGTATATTGTAATTTTATACGAAAATTGTGTATTTTTTAAACCATGACAACTAATTTTTACAGATTCATTTTCCTATAAGTACAAAAATAGTTCCACTGAATGTTCAGCGATCATGCACAATAATAACTTGATGGAATTTTGGAGCGTTTGGATGATTTTGTTTAATGCAATACATTGATGTAATAATAACTTACAAAATCATCAGTTGTGGATTATTTACATTACCGATATATAATCGCCCCGTCCCATAAAAATAATGCATTTTAATCTCTATTCCTATATTTTAATCACCAAATTGTACCCGAAAAATAAATAAATAAATTAATTAAATTTAAAAAATAAAAAAAACCCGACTGCGTAAAAAGTGAACAAATTAATTATTTTTAATCAATGTGAAGCTATTTTTTATATTACTTACATATTTTTTTTTTCAGTTGTATTGATGACTTTTAAGATATGCTTAATTGTTATTTCCTATCTATAAACACAGTTTTGATGAGGCCTATAGATGTCTATGAAGGTTAGAGTTGCAGTAAACCTTAAGATCAAACCAAGACAACTTCCAGATTGTGTAATATTTAAACGGAGCTTCTGACTGTAAAATATCTATGAAACAGCGTCTTCGTTTTGAAAGACCTATCCAATGATATGAAACTCAGTAGGGTGCGTGAAAATGTTTTTCGTCTCTACCGCCATTTTGTATTTTACGGCCGCCATTTTGAATTTATAAAAACATAACCTAACCTATAACCATCGGATGGTTAAGACGAATCGATAGCGACCTCATTCATTAAAATCCATCCAGCCGTTGGGATGTTTCGAGGGTATAAAGAAATCCACATACCCAGATCCGCGTGAAACACATAACCCTTCTTGGCAGTCGGGTAATAAATAGCTAGTCGAATTGAAATTCTTCTTCTTTCAATTTATGTTAAAAGGTGGCTTATCGAGACATCATTGTACCAAAATTGTACCAAACTCTAAAATTCTAAATACGAAGACCTAATATCGGTATTACATTTGCCTGACTGGCAAATTTCACTTGAGGATATCAGACTAGAACTCCTTCGGACAATCAGTGTTTGGAATTATGAAGGTTTAAAGTAATGTTAAATGCGCATCCTTGCAAAATATATTGCATCGCTGACAATTTTTTAACTAAAACTAAACTAAAACTCTCGTCCTGCGGCGCGGCAGTCAGGCTTCCTGATCACTACGCCAGTGGGCTTTACAATTTTTTAACAAAAACTAAAAAAATACTTAATGAAATTAATGAGCTTTAATTTTGGATTCACGTATTTCTGTTAAAAAATGCATAGGTTACAATCAATTTTTTTTTAGAAAATATATTTCACAAGTATATATTTTTATAAGTTAATTTTTAAAAGAAATATTAATGGCATCCAATAATATTTTTAGCAGAAATAGATTTCTAGTAGCTTAAAATATATGAATGCAAATTTACACCACTCTTTTTGAATTATTTTTTGAGTTATGTTTAAAAAACTACGCATTCTGTTTTGCAACAATTAGACATGCATTTTACGAGTTCCAGACTTTAAAATTCCATAATTCTTAAACTACTTGGCAGAATTACTTATCATTTGGTATTCTAAGAAATTTGTCAAAAAAGCCAAATATGATATTAAAATTAGGTGTGGTATTGAAAATTTCAGAGTTTGAACAATTTCAGTATAAAGATGACCGACTAAGCCTATTTTATAAAAACATTAAACGAAAAAAGATATATTTTCTAGTCGAATGACTATTTTCGTTTTTTTATAGGACAATTTTGTGATTTAGATGTATGGGGTGCTCTTACCTTTTTTAAAAAAACTATATGTTTTTTAAACTTTCACCTTCTCACCGCCGCGAACTGATATATCCATTGACTAAGCTGAAGGTTTCACTGCAGTATAAGCAATTTATAAATTAATATAATTCTGAAAATATAGCCAGTTTTAAAATAATTTGTAATGATTAGCATTATCAAGGCTTATACTCCAATACGTAAATAAATTTTTTTATATCTGGTTAGAAAAATAATCAATTTTTTAGAATTTTATTAATTACAGAGAAAACAACATTACAATTCTGCCCTTTTGATCGGCGGTCAGGGGGTTAAATACTATTCATTATGTAACTGCGCTTTATATTAATACATTACTGAATTCAGTTCGCATATCTGAAACAGCCAACTGACAGTTTTTCACGTTGGGGTATTTACAAGTATCTTGCGAATGCAATAAAATGTACATAGGTCAAACGAAAAGACCCTTTAAAGTTCGTTCAGGGGAGCATAAAACTTGTGTTAAAAATTGTAACATCAAGCGTTCCGATATTGCTAATCACTGTTGGTCCAACAATCATAATTTTAAATTTTCCGAAGCCTCAATTATACAAAAATGCTCATCAATTTACGATTTTGACTGTTGGGAAGCCTACCACAAATGGAAAAATTCAAACAACTTAGTAAACGATTTGTCCAGCACGCCTAATTTTTCAAAGTTATGGTTTAACTTTCTTTAATTCGTCGTCTTCCCCCCTTCCCCCTTTTCTCCGCTTTATTTTAACTCTCCCGGAGCATTTCGGCGGTTTTTGATTGGTCTCCCTGTGTGCGCATGAGACCGACTCCGTGGCTGTTTGTCAACAGTGATTTTCATTTCGCTGTTGACGGTCGGGATGTGAGGTGCGCCTTCTGGCTCTGTCTCTCCCCTCTTTTATTCCATAGTTTTATTTTTATCTTTATTTTATAAGCACTGATGATGGGGCCTTAGAGGCTTCGAAATAGCTATATGCTTTTTAAAATTACTTAAATGTGCGTTTTGTAAACGTTGTTTCTCTCTTTTTAATATATTGACACAAAGTGCAATCCCCCCCCCCATTTATGTATATTAATATATGTATACTGTCAGAAAACCTCGCCTTTATACACTAAATTATTCCTCATGCGTTTGGCTCGATTAATACTAAGATTCGAGTTTATTTTTTAAATGAAAAACCAAAAATTCTAACAATTAATTTATAAACTACTTTAAAAAGAAAAAAACAACAACAAAAAGGTTTTTGAATTTAAAAATAAATAACAGTTAATTTTCTCATTCTTAAAAGAATGAGTCATTTACGAGTCATTACAATACGTCATTTATTTTTCAAAATCATATATATATATATCTTTTAAATATTATTAACAATAGTTTTAAATACTTTGTGTGATTTATATTAGGTTTATAATTCTCTATATATAAGGATTTGTTTGGTTTTGCTGTTTAAACAGTTATTTACATTCACAAGCTTGCAAATTTTTATCTTGCGATAGATGTTTAATATAATTATTAATAGATGGCAGCACTAAAATTGTATTTTCAGATTGCTTTAATTTTTATTTTTCTAGCTCCATTTCAGTTATAATTTATAAATCCAGGGTGTATTTTTAGCTAAATTTTGACGATATTGTTAAACTGTTATCTATTAATTTCATAGTGCATTTTAAATAATGTAATTAATATCTATTTATCTTATATTAGATTAAATTTGTTTTACAAGGTCTTTCAAATTTTATTTCAAAATGTATTAACTGCATCCTTTGGTATCATTTACTGTGATTTCTTAACTGTTTTATTCACCTTAATCTTTTTGATATATTGGAAGACATGTGCACATGGATTTTTGTAAAATACTGAAATATTAATCGGTATGGTATTTATTATTTCTATTTTATATCCTATAAATATTTAAATACGTTTTATTGATTCTTCCATTTCATATTATTTGTTTCTATTCTGCTTTTATTTTTAATCAATTCACTTGATTTTAGTGGTTGTTCTATAATTCTCTATGTATAAGGATTTGTTTGGTTTTGCTGTTTAAACAGTTATTTACATTCAAAAGCTTGCAAATTTTTATCTTGCGATAGTTGTTTAATATAATTATTCATAGATGGCAGCACTAAAATTGTATCTTTCAGTTTGCTATATTTTTAATTATTCTAGCTCCATTTCAGTTACAAATAATACACCAGGGTGTATTTTTCGCTAAATTTTGACGATATTGTTAAACTGTTATCTATTAATTTAATAGTGCATTTTAAATAATGTAATTAATATCTATTTATTTTATATTAGATTTAATTTGTTTTACATGGTATTTCAAATTTTATTTTAAAATGTATTAACTGCATCCTTTGGTATCATTTACTGTGACTTCTTAACTGTTTTATTCGCCTTAATCTCTTTGATATTCTGGCAGACATGTGCACATGGATTTTTGTAAAATACTGAAATATTAATCGGTATGGTGTTTATTATTTCTATTTTATATCCTATAAATATTTAAATACGTTTTATTGATTCTTCCATTTCATATTATTTGTTTCTATTCTGCTTTCATTTTTAATCAATTCACTTGATTTTAGTGGTTGTTCGGGCACAGGGGAAAATTAATTTTAGCTTTAGCTTATTTTTCCAACAGAAAACAACCATTTTGCTTATATCATTGAATTCTGTGCCCTCGATAACGTAATTCAATGTATAAGCTTTTCAATTTTTGTCGGTGTCCACTTTTTTCTTTTTTCTTCCATAATAATTCTTATAATATTTTTTAATACTTACAGCTTTAATTCATAATAATTGACGGTGGCAGGTTATGTTTAATTAATGGTAATATATATATATATATATATATATATATATATATATATATATATATATATATATTCGCATTTAAAATACATTCTAAATGAACATATTTAAAATAGATATATTGAGCAATATATTAGCATTCAAATTACTATGATGCATTTGCGCAAGTAATTATGAATGTATGCTTTTTACGATATTTTAAATATCTTTTCATTTTGAATGTCAACAATTCATTTTGATGTATTTTTTCCTTAAGGTATCTTATATATATTTTTATATATTCCCAGGTCGCTAAATTATTTAGCAATCTTTTAAATATTATACGCTTAGATCATTGCTGCAATTAGCGCACAATCTATGTGTATTATCAATAAGATTTCTACCATGTAGTTATCTGATACCTTTTTTAGGATTCCATTAATTTTTTCATTCCTATCATTGCAACGATTTATTTAATGTTTTTTAATTTTCTAGTTATGATTTTATCTGAATTTTCTTGTAGTTAGTGTATGATATTGTCCTATATATTTTCTATTTGTGCTATAGCTTTACATAATTCTGTAGAGATAATCATTTTACATATACATTAATATGGTAGCAATAATTATTTCTATTCAAAGATTTAATGTTAATTTCCTTTAGTTTAAATTCATATTACTTTGATCTGAGTAGTTAGTTGGGTAAGCGTTTTGGTTGTCTTTGCATGGTTATAGTTGTTCTTGGATTTGGATGTTATGCGGTTCTTTTTAGACTTATTTGTTATAAAATAGTCTAGTGGTTTCTTGATATTATTCATCTACGTTATTTGGGTTATCATAATTTGGTTTTGGACAATTTGAAGATTGTTTCTGCGTTCTGCTTCTATGATTGTAAATATTGTATATATATATTTTTTCTTACTCAAGTTTTATTATTTAATCAAGGCTAATTTAATTAAATTATTAATTTTTATTATTAAAATTTCTTATTTTTTTGGCAATTATTGCACTTTCCATACATAATTTTTATATGGCAGTTCTTAGTAAACATCTCGATACCGGCAAGATACACTTAGCATCTATGCAGTGTAGTGCCCGGTACAGGAATATTAATTGGGTTGTTCCTGGATCGTCATCCAGCGACCATTTATACTCTCCCCCTCGTCCTTTATTTTTTCGTAAGTGCTATGATTCTCGGTGCAAGACATGTCCATACGCTGCTCAGACACAAATTGTCTCAGATCCTAATTATTCAAGTTTTTGTAAAGCATTTAATGTTATTTATAGTATAAAGTGCAACTTATGTAATTTGAAATATATTGGTGAAACATCAGGTCCAATTCATAAACGAATCAATCATCATCGATCAGACTCTAATAATAACAAAGCAAAAAATATACAATCTACAGCTGAAATTCAACATTTTCATAAACATCTATTTAAAAATACGACAATTGAAATCCTTCAAATTCTAAAAAATAAATCAGAACGTCTTTATATGGAATCATCATATATGAAATATTATAACACAATATATCCTTATGGACTTAACAGTGAAGTATTTAACAGACCTGTCAAAGTCTTCACATCTATAAATAACAATATTGATTATTCTCCAATTTATCCTACTCTTAATCATAATTTAAATGCTAAAACAACACGTAATAAACGCGGAAAGGGTTCATCATCAGTTGTAGTTTCCAAAAAATCTATCACAAAACAAATTAATGATCTTCAACGAAATTACTTAGAGAATTATAACTGGTTGTTAATTCGTAAAAACATCTTTGCTATTAAAAAGAAACAGCTGGTACAACATTTAAATGTCTTTCTAAGTAAATCTTTCTCTAAACATTTCTCTGATATTTACTTTGACCTTATTATGAGTAGGGTTAATCTTTTAAATATTAATATACAAAAAAAACACAAAATTCAGAACATGAATACTCAAATGATAATTACTTTTTCAAATCACATTTTTAATAAAATTAATATCAATTCTATAATTAATGATAAAAATTGTTTTTTTCCTATCAATAATCTTCATATATCAAAAACCTTTAAATATCCGAATACAATTGGGAGAAAAATTTTTAACTATAATACATTTTCAAAAAATACATCTGCTGCAAGTACTTTTCCGTGTAACTGCAGAGACCCCACTCTAAAAAAATACATAAACAATGATCATGGACATATAATCACTGGAAATCTTGATATTGTTCATGATTTTAAATTGAAACAACTAATGGGTTATGGTACTAAATATAGACTTCCATCTAAATTTAATGTTAAATCTATTATCAAACAGTTTACATATGATATTGATATTTTTATTTATAAAATTTCTATCTCTTATAATAAGCCTATTGAATATTTTAATCAATGGAAGATATTAGTAATTGAAAAATTAACTATGGCTTTAAAAAATAATATTGCTGATTTGGTTTCTATTAATACACAGCATTATTTCCAACAAATTACTAAATTACAAAAAAACTTCGTTATTACATATGTAGACAAATCTCCTAACAATTATGCTATTATATGTAAATCATATTATCACCAACTTCTTACAAATTCTATTTCTTCTAATAAGTCTTTTCAAATAACTAATGAAACTGTTATTGTAAATAATCGTAAAATTCGAAGTTATTATAAACTTTTAAATATTTTATCTACTAATTTTAATTATCCATATTTAGTTCTTATTCCCAAATTTCATAAAACTCCTATTAAATTTAGGACTGTTACTATTGGTTGTAATACATATAATAATAAAGCCAATACACTTCTCTTAAAAATTCTTAATCAAATATATGAACTTACTACAAACAATGATAATACACATTGTATAAAAAATAGCTATCAACTTGTTAAGATTATAAAAAATCTTCATTCTGTTTGTAATATAACGACATATGACTTCAAAGATCTTTTTAATAATATAGACCTATTAGATTTACATAAAATTATAAATGCATTATTTAAAAAGTATTATAAAAAACTGGAATTACCATCTTATATAGATATTGCATATTTTAAATCTTTAACTAACTTCATTATCTATAATAATTATATATTGCAAGATAATACTTTATATTTACAGAATGTCGGTATACCACAAGGCGGTTGTACTTCCAGCTTACTCTCAGACTTATACTTATCTCATTATGAACGCAATTTTACTAATAATAATCTACATTTATATCGTTATATTGATGACATCATTTTAATTGAAACTGATCAATCTGCAATTACTCGATTTCCAGTTGATTATCCCACTAATTTGGAATTAACGGAAAACCTTTTATCTAACAATACAATTAACTTCTTAGATCTAAAAATTACAATAAAAGACAATAAAACAATCACAGATTTGTTTGACAAACGTAAAGAATTTAAATTCACAGTTAATACATTTACAAATTTTAAATCTTGTCTACATCATTCTGTATTTCGTAATATAATACTTAATCATTTATATAGAATAAAATGTTTATGTTCTTCTCCTCTAATTAACAATAATATTAAAAAACTAATTTATGATGCATTATATCATGGTTTTCCAAAAAAATTCATATATTCATTAATATACAATTAGTACTTTTCTTACATGATCTATAAACACAAATTAACACATGCGTAAACAAAATTACAAAAAAATTATAAAAAAAAAAAAAAAAAAAAAAAAAAAAAAAAAAAAAAAAAAAAAAAAAAATATCTATAAAAAATTAAAAATTGTAAAAGAATATAAAAAAATATTATAGGATGGTTGGGTGGGTAGATGTTAGAGTACGGAGGAGGGTGGTGTTGTCTGGATAATACGCAATGGTTAATTATTTAAAAAAAAAAAAAAAAAAAAAAAAAAAAAAAAAAAAAAGCGGGGCTCTTGTATTATTACTATTTTCTTGTTATGTATTTTATGTGTATGTTGATTTGATATTTTATATGTAAGTTGGAGATTTTCATTAATATTATAATTAGCTTAATTATTCATTAATCTAATTTACAATTATTTGATATTAAATTTTAATTTACTTAGGACAATATCATATTAATTACTAATAGTATGCCACTCTTAGTTTAATGTTTTTGATTGTCCCATATTCATTCTTTATGGATTTTTATGGATGTCTGAAAATAATCCACATTCTATATTTGTGCGTTTTAAGTAATGGGATTTTAAGTATTATTTAACCTTCTATATACTTCCACATGTTTGTTATTTCCTGTTCATTATATAAATATCTTATATATAATTCATAAAAAATAATTTTTAGATAATTTTTAATAATTATTTATATTAATTACTGCTGAATTTATTTTGTTTTATAGCATATAGATATATGCTATATATTATCAATGTTCTAACATTATTTAAACTCTTAGTTGACTTTAAATAATTTAGCTAATAGAACATATTGTATGCTTTTAAATATTATTAACAATAGTTTTAAATACTTTGTGTGATTTATATTAGGTTTATAATTCTCTATATATAAGGATTTGTTTGGTTTTGCTGTTTAAACAGTTATTTACATTCACAAGCTTGCAAATTTTTATCTTGCGATAGATGTTTAATATAATTATTAATAGATGGCAGCACTAAAATTGTATTTTCAGATTGCTTTAATTTTTATTTTTCTAGCTCCATTTCAGTTATAATTTATAAATCCAGGGTGTATTTTTAGCTAAATTTTGACGATATTGTTAAACTGTTATCTATTAATTTCATAGTGCATTTTAAATAATGTAATTAATATCTATTTATCTTATATTAGATTAAATTTGTTTTACAAGGTCTTTCAAATTTTATTTCAAAATGTATTAACTGCATCCTTTGGTATCATTTACTGTGATTTCTTAACTGTTTTATTCACCTTAATCTTTTTGATATATTGGAAGACATGTGCACATGGATTTTTGTAAAATACTGAAATATTAATCGGTATGGTATTTATTATTTCTATTTTATATCCTATAAATATTTAAATACGTTTTATTGATTCTTCCATTTCATATTATTTGTTTCTATTCTGCTTTTATTTTTAATCAATTCACTTGATTTTAGTGGTTGTTCTATAATTCTCTATGTATAAGGATTTGTTTGGTTTTGCTGTTTAAACAGTTATTTACATTCAAAAGCTTGCAAATTTTTATCTTGCGATAGTTGTTTAATATAATTATTCATAGATGGCAGCACTAAAATTGTATCTTTCAGTTTGCTATATTTTTAATTATTCTAGCTCCATTTCAGTTACAAATAATACACCAGGGTGTATTTTTCGCTAAATTTTGACGATATTGTTAAACTGTTATCTATTAATTTAATAGTGCATTTTAAATAATGTAATTAATATCTATTTATTTTATATTAGATTTAATTTGTTTTACATGGTATTTCAAATTTTATTTTAAAATGTATTAACTGCATCCTTTGGTATCATTTACTGTGACTTCTTAACTGTTTTATTCGCCTTAATCTCTTTGATATTCTGGCAGACATGTGCACATGGATTTTTGTAAAATACTGAAATATTAATCGGTATGGTGTTTATTATTTCTATTTTATATCCTATAAATATTTAAATACGTTTTATTGATTCTTCCATTTCATATTATTTGTTTCTATTCTGCTTTCATTTTTAATCAATTCACTTGATTTTAGTGGTTGTTCGGGCACAGGGGAAAATTAATTTTAGCTTTAGCTTATTTTTCCAACAGAAAACAACCATTTTGCTTATATCATTGAATTCTGTGCCCTCGATAACGTAATTCAATGTATAAGCTTTTCAATTTTTGTCGGTGTCCACTTTTTTCTTTTTTCTTCCATAATAATTCTTATAATATTTTTTAATACTTACAGCTTTAATTCATAATAATTGACGGTGGCAGGTTATGTTTAATTAATGGTAATATATATATATATATATATATATATATATATATATATATATATATATATATATTCGCATTTAAAATACATTCTAAATGAACATATTTAAAATAGATATATTGATTAAAATGAAAATATTAAATGAAAAAAAAAATAGATTTCACTCGAAAAAAAAATCTTCTCAAATAAAAATATAATATTCATATTTTACATCTGATAATCTTCTTTAAAATATTTATAATTCATATTTTTATTCTATATTAATACTAAAGTGTTAAACCCCAGCAACAATCTCATTAACTACGAAATCTTCCCGAAATTATCTTAAAAATTCCTAGCTTTAGGAAACCTATATTTACTTCCAAATGTTCTCCTGGCGAACAACTGTTAAGATTTCAGCGCATAAAAATAAGATACTTGGTTCGAATCCAAGGTTAGCCGCTTTTATTTTATCCCATGTTCTACAATTGATATATATTTTACATCATGTAACGGAAAAATAACGAAAATTCTTCAAATAACGGAAATATCCCGATAGCGCTGCTACTAGTAAAATTTCCGTGAATACAAGAAAGTATTTCTGAGAGTGCAGAAGTTTCCATGCATGGGGTGAAAATTTGATAGCTATAAAAATTGTTACAAATAGTTGGTGTCCCAAGGTATTGAAAAGATATTTCTTTTAAATATCTTGTTCCTGAACGTCAAACTATTAGTCCAGGCAATAGGGGATTTTACCTGGTAAAATTAATGGTAGTTCTGGAAATTGGCTTACTTTATGTTTTTTGGGTCGCTGAATCCGAATTCGCAACTTCCCACCAAAATTTCCCCCAGCAACTCTCCCAAATTTTGGTAAAATGCCCCCCCCCCCCCAAAAAAATGGTTTTTATTAAAAAAAATTTTTTATCGTTTTAGGGGAAAAGTATCTAGAAATTCAAAAAGTAGACTAAATTTTCAACAAATAAGATATATGACATTATAACGTAGGATGAATGGGGAGGAGGGATCTGCCTCGGAACATGCGCCGCGGTGCTTCGTGGAATAAATTGCTCAATTCCACTTACCCACTCACATCTTTTACATTCGCCCTCCCGTCTCCCCTCTGAACTTTCCCTATAAGGTTTGCTTTATGTTTTTTGGGTCACTGAATCCAAGTTTTTAACTTCGCCCCCCAAAATCCCCTTCCGCACCCCCCCCCCCCCCCCCAAAAAAAAACGGATGTTTCGAAATTAAATTTTTTATTGTTTTAGGGGAAAAGTATGTAGAAATTCAGAAAGTACGCAAAATTTGCAACAAATAGGATATATGACATTATCACGTAGGATAAACGGGGAGAGGGGGGCTGCCTCGTAACATTCCCCGCACGCTGTTCTCAAAAACCAAATTGTTTCATTTTTTTTGGGGTGGGGGGTGGGGGGGTTGCCGGGTGAAATGTTGGTGGGGAGTTACAAATTCGAATTCAGCGACCCATAAAACGTAAAGTGAGTCGAAATCCAGAACTAGCATTATTTTTGCCAGATAAAATCCTTTACTGCCTGAACTTCCATAACTTAGTCCACGTACCGCCGCAGTGCATGTTCAGACTCAGCCCTGCCCCTCGCCGTACATCTTACGTCATATATCCGATTTTTGCAAATTTTGTCTACTTTCTGATTTTCTACATACTTTTCCCCTAAAACAATAAAAAATTTAATTTAAAAACAACTATTTTTTGAGGAAGGGGGGGGGGGGGGTTGCGGATGTGGAATTTTGAGGGGAAGTTAAAAATTAGGATTCAGCGACTGAAAAAACTTAAACCTTATAGGAAATGTTCGGAGGGGAGACAGGAGGGTGAATGTAAACGATATGAGTGGTTAAGTGGAATTGCGCAACTTAGTCCATGTAGCACCGCGGCGCGTGTTCCGAGGCAGATCCCCCCCTCCCCGTTTATCCTACGTCATAATGTCATATATCTTATTTGTTGAAAATTGTTCTACTTTCTGAATTTCTAGACACTTTTTCCCTAAAACAATAAAAAAATTGATTTTTTTAATAAAAACCTTTTTTTTGGTGGTGGGGGGGGGGGGCATTTTACCAAAATTTGGGGGGTAGTTGCCGGGGGAAATTTTGGTGGGACGTTAAAAATTCGGGTTCAGCAACCCAAAAAACATATAGTAAGCCATTTTCCAGAACTACCATGAACTTCGCTATGTAGAGCCCAATTGCCGGTACAATTGCCTGGACTATATAGTATTTGACTCTAAAAATGCATGACCTTGGCGTAACATTCACTTGACAGCAGATGCGTTACGCATGTTTGCTATGTCATCAAGAGATTTTTAATTCGATGTTTATCAGTATTTTTACTTTCTTCTATCGTTACAAGAAGAAAGTATTGGATTCGTAAAAAGTTTCGACGGATTTACTCGTTTTAGGGGTCAGAGATTCCGAAAAACTTGTCGTTACGAAATGTCTGTCTGTAAGTGATACAAAATTTGTGGACGCTGTATCTGAAGAACTAATGAACGGAATTTAACAAAACTTTAGACTCAAATAGCACCTGATATAAATTGGTACTGATTACTTTTTGGTATAAATCGCCCATCAGGTGGTGCTGTTATACTGCATTTTTGTCGCTTTCCGCAACAGCTAGGAGCTACTATGCTGCATTATTCATGATTATTGCAATAGCTCTATCTAAAGAACTAATGCATAAAACTTCATAAAATTTAAGATTGGGTTAGTTCCTGATATAAAATGGTCTTGATAAGTTTTTGGTGTAAATCACTCAACGGGTGGCGCTGCTATGCATAACATTTTACGATTTCTCCAATAGCTCTATCTCAGAAACTAATGCAGGGATTTTCATCAAACTTAGGGTTCAGTTAGAAGTTGACATAAGCTGTTGTTGATTAGATCGTGCTGTAAACAACCTAACCGGTGGCGCTGCTGTGCTGCATTTTTCAGGAAGTATGAGATAGAAGAAAGTTTTGGGATTGCCACATCCAACTAGTTAAAGATGTTTTACATATTTATTTGTTATTTCTTTAATTAAAAAAAGATTTACGTGCTTAAAAGACGGCAACGCGGTATCCAAACAGAAAAGTATTGAAAAAAAGTTGCGATGCATAGACGAGAAAAATAATTACGAAAACAAATGGAAATAAATAAATATTCCAGATTTTGTATTTTCTTTTTTAAATTCCTAATATTAGCTAACACTCTCCCTATATTTATTTATATATTTATCTTGTTCAAATTTTCAATCGTTAATAAAATACTCATTATTCATCCTATCAAGTTGAAATAATTTTTTTAAAACTTGTACTGGATGACAATTGATGTTAATACAGTTTTTTCAAATATTAATTAATTAATTAAATTTTAATTAATTAATTTTAGTTTTGCATGGGAAACAAAATGGCGGCCATTGGTTATTGAAGATCAATGAAAGTATTTTCAATAAGGGGTAACCATAGGGGGAACCCTGTTCTGTCGCCCAATACCGACAAGTTTATCGCCAACTTGGCGATATATCGCCAATTTTGGCGGCCAAAATGAGGGCCAAAAGTGACGCCAACTTGGCGATGTCTCTAATATTTCGCCAAATTCCCATAGAGTCCCATTGTAAACCTACTTGCTTAAAGAAAATCAACAAATTGAGATTTTAAAGCAACAAAAACTAATATTAGCTTACGGGATTATATTAAATTTTTCTTTGATGGCCTAAGTAGGAATTGTATTTAAAAACAAAATTTTTATATTACTTGTTTATTATTATATTGTAAAGTGTATTGTTTAAAATTACTCATAGTTGACATTTTAGTGAACGGGGCTTTTCCGAAATTCTTGTTATTTTATTTCATTATTATTATTATTATTTGAGATTCTAAGGGCAACGTTCTTCCACTTGTTTATTGGGCGCTACACGCTGGCGAATAGTTTGGAGAAATACTTTTTTATGGAAAGTGGTTGACGGAATAATGGAGAAGTACCAATAAGTACTACCACTGTATTTCATGTGGCTTTTTGAGTAGTGGCGTCATTTTACTTAATGAGCTATATGTTGGAAGGCTAACAGCAACATTATTTTAATTTAAAAAATATTATTAATTGTAAATAATTTTCAGAATTTTTTTTTTATCTAGAAAACTGCAGTGTGTTTACATTCTACATGTATAAAGATATTTATGGAAATATACGGTAAACATATAAAAGAAAAATCTCTGAAAGCGGAATGCCTAAACACAATTTGATACTTTTTCAGTATACGGAACTTTGCGTTTTTTAAAATTTTATCACAATCCAGGCTTCCGAAAGTGAGGTTTCTTGCCAAATTATATAAAAACTATGAAAACAAAACGCACGGCATAAGTTTTCATGCTTGTTTATATAGTTATTTTTTTATGTAAGTATTTTAGTTATATGTATATTATTGTAGTTTTTCATAAACAATTTATGTCGTTTTGCATACAGAAATTATTAAATAAATTGTATAAATATTGGAAACATTTCCAGTATATATTAAACAGTGAATAGGTTGCCAGAAAATGTGTTACCAAATTTCCTTCTTTCGCCAGGGCTATTTTTACTATTTTGCCAAGACTCTTATACTGGAACAGTATTGTGATAAACAAAAAAATACCATGGCTCAATAGGAAAGAATACCATAAATTTATACCAACTAAGACGGAAACCAGTCTTAAACAAACTTTCCTAGAACCTTGCAATTCCTTTTCAGCGGGTTTTATTATATCTCATTCACGATTAACTAAATGCCAATGCTGAATACAATGAACCCTGGGACCCCTTTATTATTTGCAATCCTCCATGTAATTCTGGTTAATTATGTATTTGAACTAATTAATTAGTATATGATTTATTGTATGTACTAAACATTATTGCCACATATCATATCTTTTATCACAATCTCGAAGTACTTACTATCATTAACATACAGCAACATTCAAAACGCATATACCATTAATCGTTGATTTATGAACATATTTATTTCGTTAATTACCAAGTAAAATATTTACTTTCAAATTATTTAAAAAACATTATGTAAAAGCATATGCATTTTAATCATACAGTTTTCAAGTATTTTTATAATATGATATTAATCTGAGACTTTTAAATACAAAAGCAGTATATTTAGGATATAAAAGCTTTATCGCTTATCTATTAAATAAATTACTAAAACACAACTTTGCTTTTTAACATTTTAACAGTTTAACAGTCCAACAACAATGAGTAAACTTATATATATATATATATATATATATATATATTTAAATTCGTAGGTTCTACTGTATTGATTTCACATAAAAAGAGTAAACAAACCAATCAAATTGTATCTAAAAGTACAGTGACAGACAAATTCAAGATCGAAATACTGCAACAAAATTAATGAAATATTCGGTAGCCTATAAATATCAATTCAACATTTAATTAATTTAATCATTCAGTCTAAAAAAAAAATTATGATTCAATATACCAAAGCAATATTTGCAGACAATATAAGAAATGCAGTTAGTAACGTGTGTAAAAACCCCTGCCGCATGTCTTTGAATAAACAAATTAGTACACTACTGAATCAAAATTATTTTTACTCTTTACTAAAATCACTTAGTCACATCGAAAATGCTAATAATGCAATATAATAATAATGCATTATTTTTAAATAACCAATTGAATTCCATAAACACTGACAACTTTAGAATAATGCACATTGCTTCATTTAAAAATTATGTATCAGGGCATAGATTATGAAACCATTTCCAACCCTTTCGGAATATTGCATAGAAATTTCATTTTTTAACCCTTTATGCCCGGACGGTACTTGAAAGTACCATTAAAAGAAAAACTTGTTATAAAATTCATTTACTTCATTGATTAGTAGTAATTCAGTTTACAATGAGTAATACAGGCTTTACTGCACCTTGTTCCAAAAGCTTTATTATTTATACAAAAAAATAATAATTTTAAAAAGATGTTTATTTTTTTTGTTTCATTTGGATCTATTTAGCTTTTTAGACTTTGGAAGATTGCGTGTGAAAAGTTTCAGTTCTGAAATATTTCTATATTTCTATTGTAACAACAATATATTTGTACATTTCTTATTCTATAAAATACTTCTAAAAATATTTTAAATACAAGATTTGTGTGGAGTTATAAAAATTGCACAAAATGCCTATACTTTCAAATTTAGTTCATTAATTTTATTTGACAATCTCTTCCTAAAATTTATTAAATTATTGTGTAAATCTTCTAATGTAGTTTCAAAAATCCACGAAAAATACTTTAGAAGATGAAATTTTCAAGAACTCATAATTTAGGACATAAAGGGTTAAAACATTAATATATGCGATTTTTTAGAGCCCGGAAAATGATTCACACAGCTCGTAACACGTAAAAAATAATTTAATTAAAAAAATGCCTATCACACTTGAAAATGCACTTCGAATAGTTAATGCTTGTAGTCTATCCTGTAACCAAATTATTTTGTTAGTATCTGTAAATAATCGATAACTTCTATGTTGTTAACAAGCTATAGAAAAAAGTTATAGTTCAGTGAAGTAATGTATATCTATTACAATATGCTTGAATTAGTGTAACACAACTGAAATACACTGCAAAGGATTTATTTTTCATAGATCATAATGTAATACATTTTTTGTACATCCGTGTAAACGAATTTTGATTGCATATATATTCTATAGAAAGCATGCTGCCGTCTACCGCAGTTCTATATATCGATGTCAGTATGTTTGAAGAATGTAACATCAATAAAATGCCGCGCAAACGATTTTCTCCATCTGTTTATTTAAAAGCAAAGCCGGATGTTAAAAACGATTTCAGATGATCTGAGAATGCTAAATGAAGATTTTGATTATGTCGCTAAACAGAATGCATCTTTAATCCATTCATACCTAGCGTTCCATTTTTGAGACTCTTCAAATTTTAATAAATTTGTATAAATTTCTTTTTTTATAACATGAAAATTGTATGAAATAATTATCTATAAATGTCTTTATTTGTTACCGAGTTATATTCAAGCCTATTTTTATGCATTTTTGTAACGTACAAAATATAGGGTGCTAGGCACAAATGGGTACATATTTTTATTACCCATTCAGAAAACAATTATTTATGAAAAGTCCTCAAGATGATTATGAAAGAAATTGTTTTTAAGCCTCAAATAATATTATTCTTGGTATATTACTTTCAATACTTATAATGTTATTAGTCTATGTAAAGAAATAAATATATTTTTTTAGTCGTTCATAAATATACTAATTACTATATTATATAATATGCAATTTAAAAGATTATTTTATATACACTTAGACAAAACATATAATTATGCATATTGCATTATTACAAACGTATGCATATTTAATAAGTATAACATACCATATTTAATAAGTTTACATTTCATCAAATAAATGCAAAGATTTTTAACTTCATAATTTGTTATTATTTTTTCAGTTTATTTTGCAACATTTTAAATTGATTTTATCGACAAATTTGAGAAAACAAAAACTCAGGTATGAATGGGTTAAACTGGTTTCATTTTAGAGATACTAGGGGGCTCTGCCCTCTACGAGCTACGCTCGTCAACCCCCGTTCAGACACCGCAGACTCTAACAGCACGCTAATTTGACCGCCTTTAAAAAGATTTTGGAAGATTGGATTATAATTTGAATCTGACAATTATAATCTGACGTAATTTTCACCAAACTTTTCTTTCTCTTTTTAATATTCACGTCAAAATACTTTTGTTAGAAATGAAATATTATGATCATCTTAAAATGTCAAGTAAATGTCTCGCGCAATATTTAAATTAAAACTGTTTTGCAATATTATTTTTTGTTCATTTTACATAATAAGTGTAATATGACGTAATTTCTCCTATTTAGGAATTCTAACGCATGTTACTGAATTTATTATTTTAGAATATTCTTTCTCATTTAAAATTCACGTGTAACTAAAGTTTTTATGACGTAATTTTCAATGAGTTCCTGCTTTTTATATTTTTTGTTTATAATAGTCACGTGTAAAATAAATTTTTAATTTGAAGCAAACATTATTGGTTGCGCTTTTTATACAGTTGGCAACAGTTTAAATTAATACAATTTTCTAAAATTTGTAAAAAATATCTCTCGAAATGCTGAAAATTTGAATTTAAAATAGAAATAAAACCTCGAAAAAATATTCAAATTAAAAACTAACTGCAATCTGCACACCGGGAAATTCTGACGCATAAAATGATCTAAAAATGATTAAATTCCTATGTACAGTTTTTGCTCCTATAAAACTTTTTTAATGGAACGATTTTGTCCAACTTTGGCATTAAATATCTCTTAAAATAATTCTTCGATTTGAAAACTGTCTGCATCAGCGTGTTTATCAAACATTTTTCTATAATATTACCGATTTTCATATTTTTGTATGCAACAGTGTTTTTAATATTAACGAAGAAAGACCTCCGGTCACAAAAAATTCAAAACCGGCGGCGGCGGTGACAGTGGTAGTTACTTTTTTTTAGAATAGAGAGATTATCGGAGAAGTTAAGATTGCGGAGCTGCCTAAGGAGCCTGAAACAAGAATTTTCTTTTTCTACAGAGTTCATGGGTTCGAACTCCGCTCCTGGTATAAGCTTTTTACCTCCAAATAAGTTTCTTGAATTTCCATTGTTATATCAACGTTTCTTCGAGCTCCATTACCTGCGATTTAGACTGTTAAGCTGATTCAAATATCGGACAAAATGTAATAATACAGACTTTCTGGATGAATTTTGTGTTCTCCATATTTTTCCAGGATATCTCAGTTGGCAGAACATTGGCAGTTTCGGTCAAATGGTCCTGGTTCGATCCTGGCTCCTATGTTAAAAGCTATGGATTATAATTATCGATTAAATAAATTTAAATTATCTACAATATCTGAATCTTTTTTAACACTTTCCAACAAAGTTGAAAAGTGTTTATGCATTCGGTTTGTCTGTCCGTCTGTCCGGCTGTACGCGCTCTAACTCCCGTAAATATACTCAGATCGTTATGAAATTTTAGGATTTTAGTGACCTCTACCATAGCACAAACCCTATTGAAAATGTAGTTTGTAGCATGTTTAGTTCATTTTCAGGGACAGTCAAAAGTTTTTCGTTACATTACGGCCTATGGGAAAAAATCTTTTAAAATGATTTTTAATGATGTTACATGCTTTCAAACATAATAAAATGGATTTGCATTTAGCAAGTGCACTAAAATATGCATTTCGTAGAATATGCGGTGCAAAGAATATATATTATTCACTTACAGGGCCACACAAAAAAAAAATTCCGTTACATAATGATATACGGGTGGAAGGAATTTTTTCCGGGGTATTTTAATTATGTTAAATTATTTCAAGTATATTGAAATTGATATACGTCTCTGAGGTTTACTATAACTTATTTCATGTGTAATAGGAAGTGCATAGCATTTACAGGGACACGCAAAAGATTTCAGATACTATATTGTATCCGAAGTACTGTACGGTAGCGATGATTGCTGGAAATGCATTTTTAATTATGTTATGCGCTTTTATGTTTCACTACATTTACGCATTGTATACGGTGTGTATAAATGCTGTAATTCATATACAGGGGTACACAAAAGAATTCGTAATGGTTACTGGGTATGATTGTAAATTGCTTAAAGGTGGATTTTTAATGAGTTATGCATTTTTACACTGAACTGCATTTTGTTTACTAAGAAATGTTTGTATAACATAGATAAAATTATATACAGGGTCACGCAAAGAATTGGACACATGGCCGTCTATAAATGATAATTTCTGGAAATGTGATTCCAGTAGTTTTAAGAGTGTTTTACTTTGAATTAAACTTTAGCTAAATCGTGGCGTGTGATAAAGGTACTAAGTTAACTACAGTGTTGTACAAAAGTATACAAGTATGTTTCCATCTATTAGTATAAATTGTTGAAAGAGAAATTTCAACTTGTTATTCGTTTTCTTGCTAAACTAAATTTCCCCATTATATAGCATATATATCAACCTACAGATCAAATAGAGAGCTGTTCAAAAGAATTTGAATACATATTTGATATGGATGGTAACTGCTGAAATCATTTTTTCAAATGTTTTATGCGTTTTCTAAAATGGTTACTTAGTTCTGTTATATACCTTATTTCCCTAAATAACGATGTTTTGATAAAGCATTCAGGAAGTGTTGGAAAGTGTTTCATAATCTATGCTTAACTCATGATTTTTCTTACTTGTTTTTTCTTACAATTGATCGACAAGTTATATATAATAAAGAAAATAGGCGAGTATTTCTATAGAAAAGTGTTAGAAGGAAAACTATTTGCATAAAACTCTAAAAGAACACTTAAAGAAATAAGGAAAGGTTTTTTTTTCCTTTTATTTATTACTAACAAATACCTTGTAAAAATTTGATATTTCTTTTGAATTTATAAACATTTCTAGTAGATTATAATGCAGCGGAGTTAATTTTTCTATCCATCTAACTACAAACTCGAACTGTAAATGCCCCCGAATTATAGACTCTAGATACTTCCATTTCATAACCGATCATGCTAAAGTGAAGTTTACTAACATCACAAAATTTCACTAACATTCACTAATACAGGACAATTCGAATATATTACGAGAGTTAGAGCACAACGAGAAGGCCTAACAAACAAAAGTCATAAACACGTTTCAATTATGTTCAAAAGTATTTGTGATGTCTTTAATGACTTCCGTATACCACTTTCACCACAAAGAGCATCCTTCATATCACAAATAATTATTTATTAAGTATACATGTAGACAGACAGTGCAGGACGAATACAAGAGGCACTGATAAAACCGACGACACAGAATATGTACAGGTATGTATAAATTTCACTCACGATCACGAAGCATAACACGATCTCAATATTCACCTTTCACTACACTAATTTCTACTTCACTAACTATTAAATTTCTTATATTCCCGGTGCCCGTAGCACCTAAACACACTTTCGTTTTATATATATTTTTTACCGCCGGCACACATGCACTGCCTAACACTACCTATCACTCTCAAAAAAGAATCTCATCCCTTCTCCCGCATGCACCCGTGTCACGTCACCAACGACGCGCCGGCTTTCAGAGCAACTGACGTCAACCAGCATCACAGTATTAATTTAAAAAGAAGGGAGAAAGAAAGAAAACATAGTATTTGTACAAATTGATATTCAATGCATATTTTGCTAATTAAAAGCAAACAGCACGATATTCTGCGCAAAAAATTTAAGTAAAATTCATCTATTTAGTGCTAAGTGTACATTTTATAAACTGAAAAATTTTCTTAAAGAAATAGCTGCATGTGCCAATCCCAACACTTTCTACTATCTCATACATCTTAATATTTACAAAAGTAGTTGCAAATGCCAATATTTCAATATTATTAGTTCAATACTATACCAACTGTGACTTTCATCTAAAATTTTTGCTTCAGTGAATTAATCGGAGTAAATTTCGGTCATGATATTGAATATAAACGGTCAATTGCAAGTATTAATCTTGCTCAGTTGGTTGGTTGTGTTTATGTCGGCCAATTATCAACACAAGGGATATGGGCCCTATGGGGGGGAGTGCCCTTCGTGGGGGTCTTTCTAAGAGAACCTAATCCGTATTAACGCTTGGAAGTCCAAGGTTCGAAGAAAACCACGAAATCTCCGAACGATTAGTCCGACGGGCGCGATTGGGATCGAACCCAGTACCTCTCGTCTACTAGCTTCAAGAGCAGAACCTCTCGGCCACTGGTGGCGCTATTCTTGCTCAGAGGGTTCCGTACAATAAATATATGAATTATTAACTGTATTATTAAAAGAAATCGTTGCTAAAAGAATAATATGACTTTGTAAAAAACTATATAACGTAGAGTTGGGTATAGCTGTATATACTACAAAAGTATGTATGGGTATATCATAAAAGTTCAAAGAAATACGAAACCTAAATAATACCAAATATCGCTATTCTGTATAACTCTTTTTTAATCTTATCCTAATCTGTTTATGATGAACTTAATTCGGTTGATAATAAAAGTAGTGATTCTTAAAACTTTATTTGTTATTTCATAAAACTAAATTCAGCGTAGATCCATCAGCGTAACCTCGATCCATCGTTCCCGCATCTGTCGATTTCCCGTATGTATCGTCTAGTTTTAAAGGTCTCGTCACAAATTCTATTTAAATAAAGTTAATTATACCTGCTTAGGTCGTTTTTTAAACTCATATTCACGCATTCAGCGTTCAAAAATGTTACCAGTCTCGAAAAAAAATTGTGAAGTCCGTTGGAAAACAAAACAGAAAAGTGGTTTTATCCATTGAAAACTGCTCAGCACACCCTTCGAATATTTCTTCATTAAAAAAATGTGAACGTTCTTTTTTATCCCCCTAATTGCACTAAGAAGGTCCAACCCCTTGATTTGGGTGTTATTCACAGTTTCAAGCGCCATTACAGAAAGAATTTAGTTAGAAAAGCTCTAGCTATGATGGATAAAGGAAAATGCAATAGCATCAAAATTGATGTTTTACAAGCATTTATTTCGTTGTCTCTGCTTGGGAGGGAGTAACCCAAGAAACTATACAAAACACTTTTAATAATGCTAAGGCGAACTCCACAGAACTCGAAAATGTAACTGGTAATGCTAACGATGAAGAGGTAAATTATTTATTACAGTTTGGATCAAATGTATTGAACATCACCTTTGACAATTATGCATCAATTGATGAAGGGGTTGCGACATGTGGCTTGATTTATGTTCAAGAAATGATTGCAGAAAGCCAAAAAATGAATGATGATACCGACAAAGACGAAAATGTCAATACAGAACGAGCTCCAACGTTCACTGAACAATGAGATTTGAAATGTGATTTGAGAATCTTTATTCACATACATTAAGCGAAAGAGAACAGAAAGATGTCACTAATGTCGAAAATTTACTGTTAAGTATGTACTTTTTTTCTTCAAATTTTCTATATTTTAATGTAGTAAATTTATTTATCCCATATACTTTTTCATGCAAAAATATTTTAAGTTAACCCACAATAATCGTTTTCCGGTGTCTACCGTTTGAATGAATGGTTCCTTGAGAAACGATCGATCGAGGATTTCTTGTAATAATATTTTTTTCTTACAGTGTATCTAAAACAGAACCCTTCTTCAAAGTTTAACCTTGCCATTTGTTAAGCGGGCTTCGAACGGAGGTCGCAATGTTGCAACGCTGCCTTGGTACGTGTCGCGTTTCTCCAGATAGGTTTTTAATTAACTTTTAAAGACACCCGAGGCGTATCGAGAGATCCACTCAATGCAAACTAGTCGCGAATCCCATAGTACAGGGTCATCGAAAAATAATGCCTAGATTTTAACAAATCATAACATCGAAACCTTTTATGTTAAATGAGTAATTCTTTCACTACACGATAACATGTGAACGCAAGTTTGGTTTTAGTTCATCAGAATTCGTTTGCGTGTCTGTGTTATGCGCGGATAAGTTGCGCAGTCGTCAAGGTCAGCAGACGCGCCAGACTGCAGCTACTCAGTACGGTATTGACCGAGCAACAAAAAGCACAGTGCGTGATGATTTGGCATGTGGAGTCAAAGTCAATAGTCAGTGTACAGCGGCTTTTTCGGAGCTTTTTCATCATAGTGAGCTTCTGCAGTCTGGCGCGTCAGCTGACCTTGGCGACTGCGCAACTAATCCGCGCATAACAAAGACACGCACACGATTTCTGGTGAACTAAAACCAAACTTGCGTTCACCAGATATCGTGTCGTAAAAGAATTACTCATTTAACATAAAGGGTTTCGATGTTATGAGTTTTTAAAATCTAGGCATTATTTTCCGATGACCCTGTATTTATATGATTAATTCTAATTAAATTAGCCTGTTTTTAACATTTGAAGTTTATCTCTTTTATACTGCTACTGGGCATTGCGTTACACAAATATATCACTAAACGTTGTTATCTAGCCTTAAAAATCCGATGGTACATAGAGTAAGCCTGCCTTTGTCATTATGTTTGTTCAAACCGTCCGTGCCTTTAAAGGTCAATATCTCGGCTAAACAACGATGATTTTTTTTCGAAAGTCATTATCAAAAATGCGTTTATACTTCTGCTACGATAGTTACGTCCATTGCTCTATAACACTGAGTGCTGGCAAATCGAAATTTGTGCATAACGGAAAAATGCGCTTTTCTCCAAAAATTTGTGACCTAGGGTTGTGACCTCTATAGTTTTCCTACAAGCTTTAAATTAACGTCTACTGCCTCTAATTTTTCCATGATTTTATTTTCAGTAAATTCGGAAATAGAGGAGGAGATAACATATTTTTGCACTACATTTTCGACGATATCTCTGAAAATATAATACCTAATATTAAAAGAAATGTATATTTGTGTTCAGCGTTACGAGAGCTTTCACACGATACGCACGATATACAAAGAAAAGATTTTTTTTTCAAGTAATTTAATTAGCCTCTCTACGTTTTTCCCAAATATATTTGTGAATGTTTAATAATCCGTAAATATGTGGGTCAATAATCTTTATTACTTCCTCCAATTTGAAATTTCCACGTTCCTTAGTTACGAGTAAAATAGTCGTGACAGACAGACAAACACAAGAGCGATTTTAAAATGGTTCCGTTTTTACTTTTTAAGTACGGCAGTCTAAAAACCCATATTTTTCGTTATTCCGTTGAACATCAGGTGTTTGCGAACAGCTGGATTAGCAGGATGCGAAGTTCCCGTCTGTGCACTAGCCGCCGATATCTTTCGAAATTCAAGGAGGACTTGTTTGCCATGTACATGAAATTTGGTTCAATTCTATGCATAAATTTATGCACTGTTTGATGGTACAATGGTGACTCACGGACACATGGACTGAAAGAAAGGCATTTTGTATAAACATATTTTCCGGGGTTTCTGACTCCTAAAAGTTGTAAATCCTTCGAAAAATTTTTCCATTACAGTACTTTCTTCTACTCGTAGATTTAAAGTAACAAAACATCGACACTTATAAATTCAGATTTTTAAACTTTACAAATTAAGTAAGTTCAAAGATGCAAGTAATAGGAAAAAATAATAAAGCTGCATTTATAAAATGATTAAAAACAGAAATTTGTATTTTATTATTATTATTATTTCGATAAAAAAAAGCTAAATTAATTACTGAAATCGGAAAGCTGCGCTATAGCAGATTATAGCTAAAGATATTTTCCAACAGTCAGTCGGTAACTCACAGAGATATTTGAGCCTGTTTCTGAAACGATTTTTCCCATTTAACCTTTCATGCCTCCCCATGGAAACACGCCGAGACAAACTGGAGGAATAAAAATCCTTTAGCAATTTTAAAAGCTCAAGCTCTTCAAATTACGTTCTCTTTTTGAAAAGTTAGCTTTTGGTGGGCAATTCCATCGTAACTGACGTAACATTTGATCATCGAATTTTGTTTTCAAAACTATGTAGAAAATTTACTAATAAAGATAGAACAATTTTTTTTAATTTAAAATATTTCTTACTAAGGACTTAATACCCAAATACCTGCAGATTATTTCAATCTCTCTTTTATTCCCAAAAACTGCAATTCAAAATTCTGTAACTGACGTAACATAAAATAGACAAACATTTTTTCTGCCTCCATTGAAGTGTAAAAGTTATCAAAACTATCCCGTTAAACAAGTAATATATATATAAAAAAATAAGTCAATTCCTACATAGGTCAATAAGAGAAATGTTTTTCTCCCATATAAAACTAAAATTAATTAATTTAATTTAATTAATGAATTAATATTTAAAAAAATGTATAAACATCAAGTGTCATCCACTACAAGTTTTAAAAAATGTATTTGAACTTGAGTGGATAAATAATAAGTATTTTATTAACGATTGAAAATTTGAATAAAATTAATTAATTTAATTAAATTAATTAATTAATATTTTAAAAAATTGTATTAACATCAAGTGTCATCTCTACAAGTTAAAAAAAAATTATTTGAACTTGAGTGGATGAATAATAAGTATTTTATTAATGATTGATAATTTGAAGAAGAGAAATTTTTATCCTCAATATAAAACTAAAATTAATTAATTATATTTAATTAATTAATATTTGATAAAAAACTGTATTAACATCAAGTGTCATCAAATACAATTTTAAAAAAATGGATTTGAACTTGAGTGGATGATTAATATGGATTTTATTATCGACTGAAAATTTGAGAGAGTGTGAACTAATAGTAGGAATTGAAAAAAAACTGATTAAATATTTTCAACAATACTAAGTAATTCCAAATTGTAACAGTAAATTGTTACATCGATCTACGATAATTATAATAAAACACTCATACTACAATATATAATAAAACACACATACACACATAAAGAACGCCTGCATTCAACAGGACAGTAAATTGTTTAATCAATTTCTGAAAAAAAAAAGAAATAAATGTCATTTAGACGTGTAACTGACGTAACTTTTATTGTGTAACTGACGTACCATTATCACTTTGCAAAGACAATAAAGGTACATAACTTAGTTTGCAAACAGTAATTTACAATGCCTTTTTATTAGGATTTTATTATAGAATATAAAAATATCAATTTTTCCAATCATACTCTTAAATTAAACATATTACAAATTTATCCCCCCCCCCCCAAAAAAAAGAAAGAAAAAGATACATTTGTGTGGAATTGCCCTGGTAACAAAAAGCATTCATACCGTATTATTCTTGAATTTGTGCAAACACTGGGTGGGTTAAAAGAAATAAAGTTCTAATTCTTAGCAGTCATTGGAGGCTTTCTCGATGTTTGCTAGAAATGTTAGTCGTGAAGTTACATTAATCTCTCCCTTATGAATCATTACAGGACATTGCGGATATATGGAAATAGCGAATCAAATCTCTTGGTCTATATTATTTTATATTTCCTGTAGACGAAAAGAAATCTTTCAGTTTAAAAATTCTGTTTTAAGATAAGAATTTATAGAATTATATTATATTTTTTCAATTCAAATTTATATCAGTCATTTAGGGTTTGTGTTGAGCTGACCGACACCCCCCACCCCCATGCGCCCTCACCTCTACGTCACCTTCTTGGATCAGTCGTCGATTAAATATTTCGAGTAAAAAAAGTATCAATACCCAAAAATACATTTTGTTTCTATATATCATTTTTTATTTAAAAAGAATTTTTTTGTAAAGATAAACATTGATAAAATAAGGCGTATTTTTCCTAAAAACTAGTCGAATGTGCCAATTCGAAAACTTTATTCTATCTCATACATGTTAATACTCAAAATAAAACCTTGTAGAAGTCAAAAGTTCAACTTAGATTGAACAGTTCTTTGATTACTGCATTTGTTTTTTTCTTTTAATATTGAAATTAAAGAGATAAGCAACTAATATAATAAAATTATTTATTAACGTGATATAACATAAGTTTCGCTTTTGGATTATTTCCTTTCGAGAAGATTATCGTATCTATAGTGTATATAATTCTGAATGGATTTACTTACAAAATGTGACTGACCTATATGATTCTCTTAAGATTTATGAATAATATCTTTTTTATTTACAAAAAACGATACGCAGTCTGATATATGTTCTTTAATAGAACTTGCTATCAATCTATATTAAATACAGTAGTGACACATTTACTGAAAAAATGATTGGGTTGAATGAAAAGATCAAACGTCAACTATATCTTATTTATGAAAAATACTGGTATGATATATGATATCCTGTAGATAAAGAAAAAGAATTGATTGTTTTATCTCACAAAAAACAATATTTACATTGTGGAATATAAAATATACTTCAGAATCTTGTGCTTTTAAAATTCAGTGAAACCTCCCTGTGCGACCACCTCCCTGAACGACCATTTTTTCATCTAACGAAATTTATCCCCATAGGGTCAATACTAATGTTACCTCCATTCAGAGACCATCCCAGTTGAACTCCCTTCATGAGCGACCAATTTCTTAGAAGACAATGAAACAAATTCCGTTTTTTCCGGGTCTATTGAAGAATGTTTTATTAGAACAATAATTCTGGAGAGCGTATTATTGATCAAACTTCTAAACTAAGTTTAGATTTTCTTTTTATTCCCGTAACTTTTAAGTTTTTAAACCTCTTTGTACCTCTTTAGGCAATGAATTTAATTCATATGAAAAATTAAGAATGAAGGTCCATTTACCTGCCCTATTCTGTCAGGAAACTCTCAAAGGAATAGATAAATAAAGAAATCGTCATTATTTATTCTCCTCCAAAAAATTGCATTTATTTACTGAACTTCGAAAGGACTTGGAAAGTAAAGTTAAAAAAGATAAATCCGTAAAAAATAAAGCAAACGTCAATGTATTCATTTTTAAACTCTGCAGTAATTAACGCATGTAATTATCTTTTGTGTTGATACTTAAATTTTTATATTTTTTCCTAATGTGAAAAATAAATTTTAGTAACATTAATTCCCAACAAACACAGAACTCCTGGCCCGCTCACGGTTACGTTATCCTTGACCCCAAGTGTTTGATTGAGGCCCGCTATCATTGGCCGTTACGGCTCCGTCAAAAAAGTGTCACGCAGGACATAATATGGCCATAAGATAATTGGCCGTAAATACAAGAAGTTGCCCACAATCATGCCACTAACTTTTCACTAATAATACTGGATAGCCTCAAACTGGCCGTTTTTATTCTTTTAATGGCCACTAAAAATAATGGATAGCCAGAAGCTCGCCCTAGTCCAGCCATTTGTGTTTGCAAGAATTAAATCTAGCCCAAAGCTGTCCGCAAAAAAGCCTTTTGTGATTTAATTTAAACGTAAAATACCCAAAAGCCTGCCACTATCCTGCCATAAAGATTAATTAAGCATAAATTCAAAATTTGTTATATAAAAAATACTTGTTGAAAAAATGTTTAAACGATAAAGTGTTTTTACATGAAAAACTAATACATTAATAATCCTTTAGTACACTTTGAAAAACAAAATATAAATTTACTTATCTTATATATATTTTTTTTCCAAAACACAATACTTGACATAGTGAATTTATTAATTTCTTTATTTATTCAATTTTATATGTAGTAATATGATTTTCAAATAGTTTCATTTCATATATATTTAAAATTATTAATTGAAAATATAAACTAATTAATTAATTCGCTATGCCAAGCATTGCCTGTGAAAAATTTTCGAAAAAGTTCAAGATACGTAAATTATCCTTTCTTTTTTTTAAGTTAATCTAAATTATTATCAATATATTATTTTTCATGCAAAAACACTTTATTACTTAAACAATCTGCCAACAAGTATTATTTATAGAACAATTTTTGAATTTGTGTCTAAATAGTGTATATAATATTAACGTATGTTATATATGTCGTAGGCTAATTGAGAAATCCGGCTCTTTGCAAACAGCCTAGGCTCTTTGCAAAGAACCGGGCTAATTGGAGAGTCCATCTCCCTTGTTCCAATTAGCCTGATATTTTTCAGGCTTATTGCAAAGAGCCTAGAAAGCGTTAGGCTAATTGAAAAATGACCACTTATTATCCGAGCAGGGTGATATTTTTAGCTCACAGGCTATCAAAGCCTAAGAGCTTATGTGCCCGCAGATTCTGTATGTACGTGTGTACGTACGTAAGTACGTAACGCGATAACTCTTGATAGAAATATCCGATTTGCTTCAATTTTTTTTCCTAGGTTCATTCTGATAAGGTGCTTCTCTGATTATTTTTGGGGGTTCATTGGTTAAGGATAAAGGGGGGAAAAGGGGCTAGCCCCCCCTTAATTTATATAAATGGGTTTTTCATGCAGAAATATTCGATTTGCTCCACATTTGGTATACCGGTTTATTGTGTTAAGGAGCTTCCCTGATTAGATTTGGAAGCTCATTATTTAAGTATAAAGGGAGGAAAGGGGGGCTACCCCCCTTAATTTCGATAAATCGGTTTTTCATGATGAATTATTCGATTTGCTCCAAATTTGGTATACCGGTTTATTGAGTTAAGGAGCTGCCTTGATTAGATTTGGAGGTTCATTAGTTACATATAAAGGGAAGAAAGGGGGGCCTATCCCCCACCCCATAGTTTAGATAAATGGGTTTTTCATGCAGAAATATGCGATTTGCTATAAATTTGGTATGCCGGTTAATTATGTTAAGCAGCTTCCCTGATTAGATTTGAAAGATCATTATTATGTAAAAAGGGGGGAAAGGGGGGCAATTGCCTCTCAACTTAATTTAGATAAATGCGTTTTTCGTGTAGAATTATTCGATTTGCTCCAAATTTCGTATACCGGTTTATTATGTTAAGGAGCTTCCCTGATTAGATTTGGAGGTTCATTAGTTAAGCATAAAGGGAAGAAAGGGGGGCTAGACCCCCCCTTAATTTAGATAAATGGGTTTTTCATGCAGAGTTATTCGATCTGCTCCAAATTTCATATACCGGTTTATTATGTTAAGGAGCTGCCTTGATTAGATTTGGAGATTTTTTGGTTAAGTATAAAGGAGGGACAGGGGCTAGTGTCCCTTTAATTTAGATAAATGGGTTTTTCATACAGAATTATTCGATTTGCTTCAAATTTGATATACCAGTTTATTACGATATGGCTTCCTTCATTTGATTTGGAGGTTCATTGGTTAAGTATAAAAGGGGGGAAAGGCGGCAATTGCCCATCCCCTTAATTTAGATAAATGTGTTTTCATGCAGAATTATCTAATTTAGTTTAATTTTTTTTCTAGGTTCATTCTAATAAGTAGCTTTTCTGATTAGATTTGAAAGTTCATTGGTTCAGCATAAAGAGAGGAATGGGGGAGCTAATACTTCCTCCTTAATTTTGTGAAATGGTATTTTCATGCAGAATTATCTGATTTGCTTCAAATTTGGTATACCAGTTAATTATGTTAAGTAGCTTCCCTGATTAGATTTGGAGGTTCTTTGGTTAAGTAGAAAGGGGGGCAACGGGGGCTAATACCTTCATTTATTTTTTAAGGAGCATTATTCTTTGAAATAAGAGTATAATATACAATTAGTGTGAATAGCCTGTTAGCTCAATGCCACCAGTTTAACTGGGCAATTTTTTTTTATTAGGTTTATTAACGCATAACCCTACCCAAACCCGAAAAATAAATTACAACAGACCGTGCTCCGATCCGAACAAGACAAAATAATTTCAGTCTACATGCAACCCGACCCGAAACTGAGAGCTCCATTTGAAAAAAACCCGAAATCCCGAATTAAATCTGATAACCGACAAAAATATTCCAAAGATACATAACCGGATCCGAACAAGACAAATTAGTTTCCGTGGACACGCAACGCTACCAGAACTTAAAAATTCCATTCGAAGTCAACCTGAAACCCGTCCTGAACCAAATCTTAACTGACAAAAATATTCCAAAGAACTATAACCCGATGCAAGCCAGACAAAATAATCTCCGTCCACCGGCAACCCGATCCGAACCTGAAAGTTCTAATTGAACTCAATCCGAAACCTGGTTGTGGTCGGTTTTCGGGTTGACTTTAAATGGAACCTTCAAGTTCGGATCCGGTTAAAAAAATTAAACTAAATCAGATAATTCTGCACTAAAACCCATTTATCTAAACTAAGGGGAGGGGCAATTGCCCCCCTTTCCCCCCTTCTATATTTAACGAATGAACCTCCAAATCAAATGAAGGAAGCCATATCGTAGTAAACTGGTATATCAAATTTGAAGCAAATCGAATAATTCTGTATGAAAAACCCATTTATCTAAATTAAGGGGACACTAGCCCCTGTCCCTCCTTTATACTTAACCAATAAATCTCCAAATCTAATCAAGGCAGTTCCTTAACATAATAAACAGGTATACGAAATTTGGAGAAAATCGAATAACCCTGCATGAAAAACCCATTTATCTAAATATAGGGGGAGCTAGACCCCCTCTTTCCTCCCTTTATACTTAACTAATGAACCTCCAAATCTAATCAGGGAAGCTCCCCAACATAATAAACCGGTACACCAAATTTGGAGCAAATCGAATAATTTTGCATTAAAAACCCTTTTACCTAAATTAAAGGGGGGGGGGGCTTTTCTCCCTTTATATTTAACTAATGAACCTCCAAATTTAATCAAGCCATCTTCTTAATATAATAAACCAGTATACCAAATTTGAGCTAATCGAATAATTCTACATGAAAAACGCATTTATCTAAATTAAGGGCAGAGGCAATTGCCCCCCTTTCCCCCTTTATACATAATAATGATCTTCCAAATGTAATCAGGGAAGCTGCTTAACATAATCAACCGGTATACCAAATTTATTGCAAATCGGATAATTCTGCATGAAAAACCCATTTATCTAAATTACGGGGGGGGGGGGATAGCCCCACTCTTTCCTCCCTTTATATGTAACTAATGAACCTCCAAATCTAAGCAAGGCAGCTCCTTAACTTAATAAACCGGTATACCAAATTTGGAGCAAATCGAATAATTCATCATGAAAAACCGATTTATCTCAATTAAGGGGGGTAGCCCCCCTTTCCCCCCTATATACTTAAATAATGAACTTCCAAATTTAATCAGGGAAGCTCCTTAACACAATAAACCGGTATACCAAATTTGGAGCAAATCTAATATTTCTGCATGAAAAACCCATTTATATAATTTAAGGGGGGGGGAGACTAGCCCCTTTTTCCCCCTTTATCCTTAACCAATGAACCACAAAATCTAATCAGGGAAGCACCTTATCAGAACGAACCTAGAAAAAAAAAATTGAAGCCAATCGGATATTTCTATCAAGAGTTATCGTGTTACGTACATACGTACGTACACACGTACATACAGAATCGGCGGGCACATAAGCTCTTAGGCTTTGATAGCCTGTGAGCTAAAAATATCACCCTGATCGGATAATAAGTGGTCATTTTTCAATTAGCCTAACGCTTTCTAGGCTCTTTGCAATAAGCCTGAAAAATATCAGGCTAATTGGAAAAAGGGAGATGGATTCTCCAATTAGCCCGGCTCTTTGTAAAGAGCCTAGGCTGTTTGCAAAGAGCCGGATTTCTCAATTAGCCTACGACATATATATTTTATTAAAATTAAATGTGTTTGTGATTTTATTTATTTATTTTTTACACTTATTGTAAGACCGTTGCCAAAATTTGATGCCCATTCATTAAAACCTTATTCAATCAGAATAGAGGAACAAGTGAAATATTTCTGAACCATTTTCATTTAACAAACACAGATTTTCACATAAGCATTATTAAAAAATAAAGAAATAGAAAAATGCCGTTTTATATTTATATATGTCCCGAATGATATTTAAAAAAAAATAGTAATTTATCGTTCTCATAATTTTTTAAATATTGTTTAATATTAGATAACATTAGATTTTCCTATTAAAGTTGAATAATTAAATTTTAAAATTATAATTTAAAAAAAGGTTAAAATATGTATTCCAACCTTTTTTTTCTGAAAATTATTTTCAGATATATCAAAATATCTTAAATATTCTTCTTTTTCTATATAGTTCTTCTCGCTCTAATTTTTCTTCTATTGTAATAAAATTATTCAGTTGTTTAATTTGATGACATTTTCTCTGAGGACAAATTATAATCCGAATCAGAGGAAAAGAAAAAAAAATCTTTCTTTCCAAAGTCACATCTAAAAAAACAATTATGACATTAAATCAATTTATTTTAAATAAACTAGAGGAATTATGAAAGTGATATAAATAATTCGCAATTTTTAAAATTACTTTATACAGCCTCAATAATAGGAAAAATATTCTTAGAATACATTCAATGAAAGTACTAAATGAAAAATTTTTAAAGAATAATAAATAAAAAACTGATATTATCCTGCATTTGCTTAAATAAAAATACCTTTAAAAATCAGAGTTAAATCGCAAATTCTAACATTTTACGTCGTATCATTTATAAAATAGCAACTAATAATGTTAATATTTAACTTCACATACTTAGTTATGTATATATATATATATATATTTTTTTTTTTTTTTAAATGAGTATAATTAATGGTACAGAAATATTTCGAATTAAACTGATTTAATGAAAAGGCAATCAAAATATTCAGACTTACAATATTTTAAATTCTATTCTCACCGCAGACATCCGTACAAACCGTGTCAGAACTCGAAATAAACAGAAACAGTCGTCCTGTCTTTCCTCGCCAAACAACAGTGACAAGTGAAAGTGATTTGAAATCATGACACAGCGAAATCTTGACCCCTATGTATCATTGGCTGTGGCCTTGAACAGCTACTCGAAACAGTTCATTCCCTTCGTCCCTTAAAAACGCGGGAGAAAACAATTTCGATTAATTTCTCTACAAAAATAACTACTAAATGTATCAGAAAGTAATTGATGTAACAAAATGTATCAAGAGCATGTTTAAGCGGGGAAAATTATAACACTTTTAATACAAAATGAATAAAAATAAAAGAATTTTATAAAAATGTATTGTTTGTTCTACAGGAACATCCAGAAAAAATGCCAAATTAATTGTATTTTTAAGCCAATTTTAGACATACAGTAGTCGTCAATTTTAGAAATATTTACGCATTTACAGCTAAAAACGATTTTATATATGTATGTAGGTGAAAGTTTTCCATTGCTGAGTAAGTGTGTGTGTGGGGGGGGGGGGAGCAGACAGTGACTGTTTTGCTGCTTTAATATTTATTTTAAATTATTTTAAATATTTATTCTGTTTCTTTCAGTTAATTTTTATGAATAATGTGTGTAAAGGGGTGCCGGTGAAGAAAATGCATGTGTCCCCAAAATGTACATGTACATTTTGGGAACAATTTTTGATTTTTATAAAATATTTTCAAACTAAATAAAAATATGTAATCTATTTTACTGCTTTACATATAAATCTCACTACATATTTATATTTTTACTAAAACTCAGATTTAAAATAATTAAACTTACTTTGAAAGAAATAAAGAGAAAAATACATTTCCTTTCTTTAATTAAATATTCGAGTTAGGCGATATTAGCCCTCTACTTTCTAGACGGACAGACCATTACATTTTTGACGGAAAACGCCCATGTACATTTTGGGGACAATTTTTGATTTTTATAAAATATTTTTAAACTAAATAAAAATATGTAATCTATTTTACTGCTTTAAATATAAATCTCATGACATATTTATATTTTTACTAAAACCCAGATTTAAAATAATTAAACTTACTTTGAAAGAAATGAAGAGAAAAATACATTTCCTCTCTTTAATTAAACATTCGGGTTATGTGATATTAGCCCTCTACTTTCTAGACAATGATGGGCCATTATATTTTTGCCGGAAACTGCCCCTTAAGAGTTGCCGGGAAAATTAAATGCAACAGTTCTCTCAACGCCGAAACATTAGCGGTTCGGCAATATCTGCCGCAACTAGCGGCGGGTCATTTACGGTACGACGTTGTTTGTTTACAAATGGCCTTAACTCCTTTTGGCCGCGACATAAAAGTCATTCGGCCATAAGTCGTGTGTTTGTTGGGTTGTTACCTTTTTTTCAAAAATTAAAATCTAGATTTAAACATGATATCCATTAAGAGACCACCTCTTGGAGCGACCAATTTTTATTGGAACGGAACGTGGTTGCTTTAGGGAGGTTTTACTGTAATATATTATTTTATTTCAATCCAGATATTTTATGAGTGAGTACTGCATTTGTATTTTATATTTCTTAATAAAATAAAAGAAATACACAAGAAATATAATACAATAATTTTTAACGTGAAATAGCACAATGTTCACGTTATTTTGTATGTTCCCTTGGTAAAATTATCGTATCTATATTGTCTATTATTCGGAATGGATTTACTTTCAAAATGTGAGATATCTGATTGTCTCAAAATTAAAAAATAATAAAATTTTTATTTATAAAAAACAGGCAATCTGAGATATTGTATTTATTAGAACTTGCTATCAATCTCTATTAAATACAGTAGTGACACATTTACTGAAAAATTGACTTGATTGAATCAAAAGATGAAACGTCAACTATATCTTCTTTATGAAAGACACTGGTATGATACATGATATGCTGTAGATAAGGAAAATAATTGATTGTCTTCTGACACAAAAAACAATATTTTCATACTGAAATATGAAATATACTTCAGAATCATGTTCTTTTCAAATAATACATTACTTTATTTCAACCCAGATTGGACATTTGTGTTATTACTGCATTTATGTTTTACATTTCTTAATAAAATAAAGATATACGCAAGAAATATAATAAAAATATTTTTTTAACGTGATATAACATAAGGTTCACGTTATTCTTTATTTGCCCACGGTAAAAGTATCGTATCTACATTGTTTATTATTCTGAATGGATTTACTTTCAAAATGTGAGATACCGGATTGTTTCAAGATTAATTAATAATAACATTTTATTTATAAAAAAATAGGTAATCTGAGATATGGTTTTTAATAGAAATTGCTATCAATCTCCACTAAATACAGTAGTAACACATTTACTGAAAAAATGATTGTGTTGAATCAAAAGATCAAACGTCAACTGTATCTTATTTGTGAAAGAAACTGGTATGATATATGATATCCTGTAGATAAAGAAAGAGAATTGATTGTCTTCTGACACAAAAAACAATATTTACATACTGAAATATAAAATATACTTCAGAATCTTGTTCTTTTCAAATAATGTATTATTTTATTGCAACCCAGATTGGACATTTGGGTGATTAAAGCATTTGTTTTTTACAGTTCTTAATAAAATAAAAGAGATACACATAAAACATAATAAAAATATTTTTTAACGTGATATAACATAAGCTTCACGTTATTCTTTATTTTCCCTCGGTAAAAGTATCGTATCTATATTGTCTATTATTCGGAATTGATTTACTTTCAAAATTTCAGATATATGATTGTCTCAAGATTTATTAATAATAACATTTTTATTTATAAAAAATAGGTAATCTGAGATATGCTATTTAATAGAACTTGCTATTATTCTCCATTAAATACAGTAGTGACACATGTACTAATAAATTGATTGGGTTGAATCAAAGTATCAAACGTCAACTATATCTTATTCGTGAAAGAAACTGGTATGATATATGATATCCTGTAGATAAAGAAAGAGAATTGATGTCTTCTGACTCAAAAATCCAATATTTACATCCTGAAATATAAAATATATTTCAGAGTTTTGCTCTTTTCGAATAATATATATATATATATATATAATTACTTTTGAAATCTGGTGTAATATACGTTTGACTTTTATTTGCAGAAACTTATTTCAATTCAAACAAAGGCATATTTTGAGAATACTTAAATGATAATTCATTTAGTTTTAGAAATTTATAACAAGAAATGAAATGAAAGAAACTTGAAAGCTTGAACCCATTCTTTATATTTTTTTAAAAATTAAGCTCACTTTTTTATTGTGCCTATGATATATTAGTTCAGTATATTCAGAGCATAAATTAATTTTTTTTTATTATGTCCTGAAGAATTGAAGAATATATAGATAATTTAAAATATGAAGTTTTCTTGCTTTCTAATTATCTTACTCGTACATTTTATAATAGTGATTGAAATAAGAAGACGTGATACCACTAAAAATAAAATTCTATTTTAAATGGTCATGTTAAAATTACTTATTTCACTTAAGGCTGCTAGTCACTCATCTTCGAAAATTCCCTTGGTAATGTTAATTCTATGGGCATTTGATGCATTCTTATATTCAAATTATCTCTTCAGGAAATTAATATTTTTAACTTCTTTTTTCAGTGTTCTTTTCTTAAAATATGTCACTTTTTTCTTAGTTGTCAAAATATTTCTATCAACTAGGTTTAATTTAATATTTTATGTTTTAAAAACTGACACACTGGGAGTAAAATTTTAACACTTAACATAAAATTAAGCGTAGATTTTTGAAATATTTTGAAAACTAAGAAAAAAAAAGACATTGTTAAAGATGAGAACACAATAAAAAGAATTTAAAAAGATTAACTTCCCTATATATTTTGAATATAAGAATGCAATAAACGCCGATGCACATAGCATTACTGAAAGCAATTCGGAAGCTGAGTGACTAGCAGCCTTAATGGAAATTCATCGCTGGTTTTGGTTGCTTCATTATTGGATTAGAATTGTCATATTCAATCTCATCACCCAGATTAGATATGCCATACATGAAAATAGACTCAAATCATACGTTATAATCGGGCTCCAATTGCTGATATGAATTGTCTCTTTATGCATACAATCGAGGACTTCATGTCGGAAAATCATTGTTTGAGTTACATCAGTTAATTTCTCTTGAAGGGCAGATTTAAATTACGACATACATATTCCTAGTAAGAACCAACAAAAGCATGGAACACAGTCAATTTGTATTGTATTGATTTTTTAATCTAGTCCTTATAAAATAAGGCCCATTTTCCCTCTAAACTAGTCGTATGTGCCAATCCGAAAATATTCTTTCTGGTACATGTTAATACTCAAAATAAAACCTAGCTGAAGACGAAACTTCAACCTAGAATAACTTTTGGGTGATTACTGAATTTGTTTTTCCTTTTCTTAACAAAATAAAAGAGATTTAATAAAAGAGTTTATTTTTCATTTGTAAAGAAAAAGGTAGGTAATCCGATATATTTTATTTAATAGAACTTTCTATTAATATCTGCTAAATACAGTAATGAGGCATTTACTGAAAAACTGATTGGATTGAATCAAAAGATCAAACGTCAACTATATCTTATTTATGAAAGAAACTGGTATGATATATGATATCCTGTAGATAAAGAAAGAGAATTGATGTCTTCTGACAAAAAATCCAATATTTACATACTGAAATATAAAATATATTTCAGAATTTTCTTCTTTTCGAATAATATATTATTTTATTTCATAAAAAATTCACCTGTGAAATTTGGTGTAGAATATATTTGACATTTATTTCCAGAAATTTATTTAAAATCAAACAAAGAAATATTTTGCGGATACTAAAATGATAACTCATTTAGTTTTAGAAATTTCTAAAAAGAAATGAAATGAAATCATAATGAAAGCTTAAAACCATTCTTTATATTTTTTATAAAATTATGTTCGCTTTATTGTGTGCCTATGATATATTAGTACAGTACATTCAAAGCATAAGTTATTTTTTTTTATTATTTCATGAACAATTAGAGAACATATAAACAATTTAAATGATGAAGTTTTCTTTGTTTCTTTTTATATTATTCTCACATTTTATAGTATTGATTAAAATATTAAGTCGTGATACCACTGATTAAGAGAAAAAGTCTATTTTAAACGGTCATGTTAAAATTAACAACCTATTTCACTTAATGAAACTTCTTTTCTGATTTTGGATGATTCATTATTGGTTTAGAATTGTCATATTCAATCTCATCCCCCAGATTAGATATGCCATACATGAAAAGAGACTAAACTAAGCCACGAATTATATCGGGCTCAAATTGCTGATATAAATTGTCTATTTATGAAAACATCGAACAATTAAAGTCGAAAAATCATTCTTTTATTTACATAAGTTAATTTCTCATGAAGCCTAGATATAAATTACGACATACATAAAACGTGTACGAATCCAACACAAGCATGGATCAAAACCAATTCGTATTTTATCGAATTTTTAAGCTCTTCCTTTCTCCAATTTTTGCTCATGCAACAATTTTGAAAACTCTTACTTGGATATTTACAAAACACATTATTTAATCAAAACTTTTTTTTTTTTTTCGCGTGAAAGTAAGATACAGTGGAAGGTTGTTCCTATCGGCGGTGGTAATGAAATGTATGATCGTCATTCAGAGATTGCTTGTCGATAAAAGTTTCATTTGCTTTGCGTCTATATTGTACACATAGCTATTTGATATATCATGCCAAAATACAACGGTTTTTGGTCAACATTCCTTATCCGACTTGATGCATTCTGCCCTTTCTTTCTTGATGAGATCGGCTACTTCAGAATATTATCTAACTCTTCTTCGAAAGAGATTTTTCTTTAAATTAAATTATTCCACTGGTAAAAGAAAAATCTGTCCATATCAAATCTGGCATGTTAAACGAGTGAATTCGCCTCTTTCAAAAAGTTAGTGACAAATAACTTGAGTTTTTTTATTAAAGTATTTTCGCGGCAACACGTCACTGCATGATGCTACAAATGTTCTAAATTAAATTATATTCATAGATTCATCTTTTGAATTCATTATTCAATGAAATTCATATAAACATCGAGAAAGAACCATCTTAGGTCCAGAGAATACATTTGTTTGTTTTGGAAAACATAGGTTAAAGTCCCCATATTTTGTCGCCTTTCCTAAATTAGTCCCTCTTAAATTCTCCGCTTCTACAAAAGTGGCTCCACTTATGATACAAGGCACAGGGGACGGAAGGTAAAAGGTGTCAGTATTGAATGTTTCGTTCACCAAGCCGCATACATAAATTAAAGACGCCGAATTTCCTATACTTAGAAGTCCCGATTTCTTATTATGTCGTTTTTAGGAGGTTATTTACTGTACTGTAAGCATTTATTTCTTATTCATTGCATGTATTTTACGTAGGTAAGATACTGACGGTAGCATACAGTGCGTTTTAGGATGCTCAGTTCATCTTACAGGAACTAAAGCTCCGCCATATTGGGAAATAGTTTGACCCCAATTTCGTCCCTATTGCAGTTCTTATTTTTGTCCCGGAGACGAAATTATGAATGCTTTTTATGACAGTTTTTTCAATTTTTTCCTCATGTTTGGATGGCTAATGTTTTGGTTATGTTATTCTTTCACTGATTGCTGCATTTATTTGTGCATTACTTTAATGTAAATTAAATTACTTACTCATTTAGAAATAAATTTTGATTTAGTTATAAGTTAAGCCTCGGCGTATTGGATTTTTGGGGAGGACGAAATTAGGACAATTTTTCTTCTTTTGAATTTTTTAGATACTTTTGAAAAAACAATATTTTGCATTGTCAAAATTTTGCGTACGATATTTTCCTATGTTTCTACGTGCGTGGGTAGTTAGTCTATGTAAAATCCAAATTTAGTAGATTTTCACTGAAAATTACAACATTTAGGTCCTAAAAGGGACTGCGGAATGAAATATGGGCACTTTACCTTACTCAGTTCATCTTTTTGCACCTCTTACGGCTGTTCTAATAAAACAATCCCTATCTCCTTCTTTTTTTCTAGACAGTTACATACATAAAATGTTAACAGTGTTAGACAACGTTGTCGTTTAAATTATATTATATTCCACGTTTGAGTAACAAAATGGAATGCTTCTTTAAGTGAACATACATTGAGATAAATGGTTATTTCATTCCTAATCCTTGAGGTACACTGGATAATGTTAGATGCCATAGGATCCCCAAACCCATAGATTAACATGCAAAATAACACACTATCGCAAAGCTTAATGGTAACGTGATGACGATGTAAGGGCCTGTAGTGACAAGGGCGAAGAAACTTCACATACAAGGGTTATTTCAGCTTTATAGCGTCTATCTTATTATTATCTTTCTTTTTTCAATGTTATATGTTTACGTTTTAAAATATGCATTAAAAGCGAAAACCGAAAGTTATGTTTTCCTACTTGTAGGCAGACACGTTTTTGCCTGAGATATTTTAACATGTTTAGACATATTAAAAAAATTCTAAAAAGAACTTCAGTGATAAAAAAAAAGAAAAAAAATGAAGTTGTTTAAAAGAAAGTTAAGCAACTCAGCAAATATCAACTTGAAGACAATCGTCTGCCTTGAAGAAAAAAGAATCGATATGGAAAACATACAGCATAAACAGATTTCATATACATAGTTAAATTTTGGAACCTTTTAAGTTTTCGTCCTTCGTCACTAGTGGCGCTAGTATAGCCGCATTACAGATTTTGCTTTAATTATCCTATCTTCAGTATTAATCTATGCCCCAACGAAGCACAGAAGAAATCACGCAACTTCCAAGCAATAAAATTCCAACTAAGCAACCAGATAAAAAAAATGTTGCATTCAAGTTGTTTTTATGAAAGGGTAAAATAAACTTTCAGATATAACTTCCTGATATATAACATCACACATAATTGTACAGTACGTCAGGTTATTTCCGACTGTTATATGGACACGGTTACACAGATTTCAATTTGGAGGGACAGAACCCACTTTTTATTCCAGCATATATCGTATTTAATGTCTGTTATTTATTTTCGGGTTTATCCTTTATTAAAATATTTAAATTTTTAGAAAATAGTTTTTCAAATTTGAATGTATATTTCTTTAGTTTTGTATACTATAACAGATAATGTATATTTCAACATTTTCCAATGCAACAATACAAAAATATTCCGCGTTTAAATATATTAAACTATATTACTTTTCATCTATTTTATAAAACTAAGATTTTTGAAGGAATTTCTTATTACTATTGAAATAGTCTATCATCTCCTCTTAAATAACAAATATATATTTATGTTCATTTTAAAATAACACAAAGTAACACAGGATCTTATTCCTTGAAATAATTGTTGTATTTTACTGCGTAGCTTACAAAAATATTGACTATTTTTATGGAATAGCACCGGTGTAATAAAAAAGAATACAGGAAAGCTCAATCTGCCAGCTGCAATTTATTTCGACATGAGTAATGCAGTATTTACGACTATTTGAGAAATTAAGACATAAAAGCTTTATGCAGAAGCTAATACTTTGACGATTAATTTGTATTGTGAAGTGTTTACATGCATACGGCATCTTGTTGAATCAATCATTTATGAGGAATCGCTAATTTTATATAATATATTTTTTCATAAAGAAATATTTGGGGTTTCAGAAAGTTAATTCATATAAATATGTATGATCAAATAAAGAATAAACCTCTTACGAAGCTGTATGTTTCAGCTCTGACAGTTAATTCATTTTGTTATGTTGTACAAGGATAAGGATTCTTTTTAAATTTATTAGTCAAAATAAATATTTCAGCTTCTATATAAAAATTTATTACCTATATATGTTTATAAAACATTTTAAATATTTCTTAATTTTCTCCATTTAATTTACCATATTTTGTTTTAAAATACTTGTTCATCCGTTTCCCATTTGAAAAAGCCAATGGATAACAGCATCTTAGAATAATTATGTCTGTGTAATGTCACAATTATATTACGATTTTTAAAATCAGACCTAAAAACTTCATGTAATCAGGAATACTTTGAAAATCCATTTGTTTTGTAACAATTACATTAAGATTGAGTAAATATGACATAAAAGATTCATGTAAACATGTATAGATTTATAAAATCCATTATTTTCTGATTCATTTACATACATACGTATTTTGTAAAACTTTTTCAGCCATTAAAAATCGCTGTGAAATAACATTATATATATATATATATATATATATATATGTATATACAGTGTGATTTATAAATATCGAAACAATAGGCTATCTACTTAAATATTGCCCCTAGGCACATACTTCCAATTACAAAGTTTAAAAATGGTGTACAATTTGATGAGATAAGTTCCAACTCTATGGGGGATCTATTTGGGAAAATACAAAAATTAAATTTTTATACGTCCCCCGTAGAGTAAAATTTCCAGTTAGGAATATTTTCTATATCCATTCTTGAACTAAACACAAAATATATCATCTCGATATCTCCAAAATTCGCAGAGATATTGAAAACCAAAATTCGTGACTTACACAATTTACCCATGCCTCTGAGCGACGAGTTATTGACTTATTTTGAATGAAAGATAGGGATCATCCACAAATTTTACGTTATTAAACGTCGCTTTAAAACAGCGCCTCTTCTTTGGACGTAAAATTGCAGCGCACAGATTTTACTTTATGCTTGCTTTCAAAATATGCTGAAGGTCTCCATTAAAGGTCTGCACGAATCGAAATATTCAGGCCTGGGCCCGGCCAACCCATAGGAAGAAAAGTTCCGCCCAGCCTCCAAAAAAGTTAAAATCTCGTGTCCGAGCTTGGAGCGGACTGACTGAAATTCTGCAAAACATAGCTTTTTACGTCGATATGGTTAAAAATAGTTTCTTATGAGACGTTCCGACCAAAAATACTTACTATAGCTGTTACTTTTAATGTTTATAATGTTCATTTGTAAAGAAGGGTGTGATGTTTATTTTTTTTAATGAATCTCTATTTGAATGTAAATATTTTACTTATCATTAATATCGTTAATCCATATTCCATGTATTGGACACTTTGAAAAACGATATATAGTAAAATCTTCAAAAACGGATTCATATAGAAAAGGAAAAAATGCATTATAGACAAACTCCCTTCTTAGCACGTGTAAAAATAGCCTATTCTTTTTTTGAGACATTATTATATTCAGTATGTATGGATCAATACATTTTTTCGTTTCAGACATGATTCCGTCATAGGCAGGTTTCTTTTTCAATGATTATTGCATTTTAATTTTTTTGCCTAGAAATCTACTATCCTTTAAAAAATGAATTTTTAAGTTTAGTTGTAAAATAATAGCAATTTAAAAATGTATGCAATTTTTGTAAAACTTTTTAGGCTGAGACAATTTTACGGATTTTTGCACTTTTTAGGTCAGTCAGAGGCAATGATTGGTTCGAGGCAGTGGCGTGGCGTCCGGTCATCGCTGGATGCGGCGATGACCAAGCAGTATTTTAAAACTCTTAATAAGCTTTTAAAACTCTACGATCCAGTTTTAGCAGAATATTTGGAGCTCATGTATAAGTGAAGGTAAGATTTAAAGTTTCTTTTTTGAACATTCAACCATTGAATTTTAGAGTTAATAATTTTTCACCACAAACTTAAATAATTGCGATGACCACCAAAAATTTTCACGCCACGCCACTGGTTCGAGGGTGAAAATTTTTCCCTATGCCGACCTAGGGAGAAGGAATCCAGTTCCGGTTCGGTATGGAAAAGACACCTTGGCCCCGCCCCGGCCGAGACTTCAGAATAAAGTAAGGTTCAGGCCTCGATTGGCTCCAGAATACAGTTAAAAAAAAAAAAAAAAAAACCTCGCCAGGATGATTTAAAATCTGAAGTTGTGAAGGCTAAAATTATGATTTTTTTTCTTATCGGTATGTTAGAAAAAGACTTGTTTTAAATCAAATGACGGACATTTAAATAGTACAGAAAAATAATTGAAAGTGCAAACATAGAAAACAGTGCGTCAGTTACATAGAAAACTTTGAGAGTAGTGCAAAATACCACGCTTTCCACAGATGGCAGATGAGAAGCATTCTTCTTCGAGAGAAATCAAATACATTATTTTAAAAAAATGACTTTTTTCTAGGTAAGAAATACGTAAAAATATAATGAAATGTAAGGTAGACGTTATATCTTATGGTTTGTATCATATATATACAGTGGTGGTCAAAACTGGGGACATTTTTTTAAATTTTCATGTTTTATAATTTTGTGTGCTTATAGGATATATTAATTTTCACTTAAATACAAATTTTTATATATCAAACCCAAGGATATGCAATGTAGAATTTAATAAAAAAACAGAATTAAAATATCTGCATTCCAAAAAAAAAAAAAACGTACACTTACTTTAATCTAAAATACAAACACAATTAGTCATGAATGCTGAAGTATATTCTAATAAAAGCTTCCTAGCCAATCACAATGACTATTCTGAGAACCAGTCAAATGTCAGTAACTAAACTGTAGTATGTTTTGATTTGGAAAAGAGGTATTTTACTATAATGAATTTTGCAGAATGGTGAATACTAGTGTAACTAAATAGACCAATGTTTTTTAAAAATATTTTTATTTTTTCTTAATGCAAATAATTTAAAACAATGTCATCAAGAACAATAATTGATTGGACACCTACAACAAGAAGCAGAATTATCACATTGAGAGAAAATGGTCCCTTTTATACTAATATTGAAAGACAGATTTTTGGATAAGTCACTTTATCTGACGTACGAAAGTAGTTCTTACGTTATGAAGAAATAAAATCAGCGATAAATAAGGAAATATTAGGCCGAAAAAAATGCACAAGCACTTCTGACGATAGAAAGATAAAGAGGAGATGCCTCAAATATAGAACAATTTCATCAGATGCTGTTAGATGTGAAATGAATGCAATAGGTAATTCAGTTATTTCAAGAACAATAAGGAGAAAGTTAGCAGGTTTCGGGCTGAAAAGTAGAATTACGAGTAAAAAATCATTTTTAAATCTTCAGCAACGCAAGAAACGAACAAAGAGAAGTGAACAAAAGAACACATTAATTGGTCAGAAAATGAGTGGAAGTAAATAATCTGGAGCGTTGAGAGTAAAATATCTCTCTTTGGTAGTGATGGGCGAAATATGTGAGACATAGAGTAGGGGAAGAGCTACATCCAGATTGCATTGAAGCAACTACAAAGAACCCAACAAATGTCATGAATTAGGCCTGTATATCTTCAGATGCTGTGAGCCGCATTCAAGTGATTGGTGGCATTCTGAACGGAAAAAATACATCGAAACCGTCTTGGACAGAAAATTGATACTTTCCGTCTCGGATCTCTTCCCCAATAAAGCACCATTTGTCTTTCAGCAGGATTCAGCTCCATGTCGTCCGGAAGAAAATATGTAAAGAATGGTTTAAAAATAAAAGAACGCAATTGGCGACGTTTGATAATCCTTGTACAAAAAAAGCGTCCATCTAATAAAACGTAACTTATTCAAGCTATAATTGATTCTTGGCATCATGTGCTTAAAAAGGATGAACTCCAAACACTAGTTCTCTCAATGAAAAGACGTTGTGAAACTGTAAAAATAACGAGGGTTATCCTACTAAATATTAAATGTGTAAGTCTAACTTTAAATTAGAATGAAATCTAAGATAGATCTTATTTTTTGCAACTTTTTTTGTAATGCAGATATTTTAATTATGTTTTATTAAATTAAATTTCACATTAAGTGTCCTTGAATATGATATATAAACATTTGTATCTAAGTGAAATTTATTATATTCCACAAACACACAAAGTTGTAAAACATGAAAATTTCAAAATATGTCCAGAATTTTGGCAATATATATATATATATATATATATATATATACTCTGCTAGATCTATTGTGCAATTTTCTGGATCTTCATCCGCGCAATTTGAAAAAAAAAAAAACTTATCTGATAGAGGGGAATGTTTAGCGTTCTTCATATCAAAATGTAAAATATGTACATATTATAAATAACAGAAACATTGCAGAATAACTTTCAAAAGTATTGTTTTCCGGGTTTTCTTTTCAAGTAAACAATATGTTTAAATGAATAAAATACATCTTTTACTGTTAGGTTTTTTATTTACTAACAATTAAGAGCACAGCATCACGTTAAAATGAAAAACAAATCTAGAGAAGAACTTTTAAAATTCAATAAAAAATTCAGCATCGAAAATTTACCATAGATTATCCAGTGAAGTAGCGAAACACGTATAATAACTTAATATTTTATGGAGATAAATTTATATAAATATGCAAATATATTCTGTACTCTTAACAAATAAATTTAACATATATATATCAGATTATTTTTTAAATAAAACATTTCTCAGTTTCAGATGGGTCATTAAAGAAGTATTTATTTTGATTGTGCTGCTGAATTCCTTTTTTAAATGCTGATAAAATTTAGCAACACCCTTTTGAGATAAAAATAAAAATGATTGTAAAATAAATAAGCAAAGTTTTTGTCAGTATTTTTAGTAGTATTACTGTTGTTTATGTATGATTAAGATGACTTAATTCAAATTAAAACCTTTACCAAAATTGTATTCACCATTTGAGTTAAAATCTTGAACTAAAGTCATATTGTTTTTATAAAAATTTACAACTGTGAATCTTTCGCTTACTTACATCATTCGTGATAATATTTATATATATTACTTAAATACATATTAACACTAAAGTTATATTTAGTAAATTAAAATTATTAAGCTTAATGTTCGGTTAGTAAGGAATAATTTGATAGTGCTATAAAAATATAATTTTTTTTTTCTAAAGAACAGTGGATCATAAATTATAATAGACACACAAAAGTATAATGTGGAAAAAGCGCAGTCGTCAATGATAGTTTTAATAGGAAAAACAAACATATATTAACATAAAAATATATTTAAAAATAACCACTATGACAGCATTTTTTATAAATCCTACACACAAAATGTCGCTCCAAGAGAAAAATGCATCGTGAACTGGTTGACAAATTGTGAAAAATGCCTTATGATAAAGCTACTTTTAGAAAGAAACTCACTGTATCGCAACTATCTTTCTGAATATTTGCTATATTTGACTGATTTTTATAGAAGTTATCCTAAATAACCAAAGTATGAAATAAAAACTATGCAAGCTTTCACGCACGCGCAGTTAAAGCTTATTTAATACAAACGCCCATATCTCAAAAAATATTCAATATATTTATCTTTTAATTAATACTATTTTTTTCAAGTTTTCGGAAAGTGTTGTTAAATTTCGTTGATTGGAAACTGTATTCTATAAACAACAACAACAACAAAAAAAAAAATAATTTTCTCCAGAAACATTAACACCTTCATGAATGATCGTACTACATTTGCATCCACGGTCAGCAACTGGCGGACCGCGGTGCACATCCGGAGCTCGGATGGTCGAAGCCTGGACCACCGAAAAACATACTGCAAACGAAGAATTTATTCATTTTCCAACAATACTTGAAAATAAAAAGAAGAATTTGGAAATACAAACTGCAGTTTTCCTAAATTTTACGTCAAATCTTGTGAAGGAATATAAAGCAAAATTCCAAGACTTTGCAGAAACAGGTAAGTTGTCTCAATTCTTTAAATGGCCTTATGAAGTTTTTCCATCTTCAGAATGGATTGATGAGATTACAAGTTGTTCAGTCTTGAAAAACCTTTACTTTAAATGGAGATGATTTACTTGCATGAAGATATTTCCTTGCTAATGTATAAAACTGCATCGTCTGATAAAATTTGGGGTAAACATGTCTCAGAAAAGTATGGAAATTGCAAAAATAAAAAATAAAAATAAAATAAAAAATAAATAAATAAATAAATAAAAAATAAAACTAGCTACTAATCTGGTTACTATGTTTAGCTTTACATATATATGTGTAAGACCTTTCTCCAAAATAAATTCTTTGAGAACAAATATCTTTCAAGATTAACGAAAGTACGCAATGAAGACACTCTTCGCATTACCTGTTTACCAGGTGAATCAAACTATAAAAAACTGAAGACCGAAAGTGTAATTTTTTGCATTAATTTTTAACAAATACCTGTCTTTTAAATTTTATTATGTGCATGTAAAAATTTTCAGACTCTATGTCTGTGTATATAGAAATTTTTCAGAACGAATGCCTGACTTTCTATTTTATATTATATGTTTGTGTATGGAAAAAATAACAATTTAAAAGTAATAAGTATTTATATTAATTATGTGGGTTTTTTTTCTCTGGACCTCGATAGAAATTTTCAAGAGTATTGGGACCCCGCTTAAAATTACTTACCGACCCCTAGTTTACATTAATGCACATGACCGTTACACAGGACCTATATAGTCCTTGTACAGTAACAAATCATTTTGAGAATTTTCTGTTACATGGGTGATCGATGAAACTATTTATTAATAAATATATTGTTGATCCGTTAATTTTTCTCGCAACTAAATCTTCAGTGAAAAATACAAAATCTAACATGTTTTTTACATCCTCGAACTTCATGGACAATGCAATTCGTAAAGAATTTTGATATATATTCGACAAAATCTTGTTCAATCGAAAGCATTTTGTTTCTGTTCTCTAACTTTTGGGGGTCAGTGTAATATTAGAAAGAAGTTATGTTAGTGAATTTGTTTATTTGTGTGTGTGTTTGGGGGGGGGGTGAAGGGGTAATCTCTGGAACTACATAACTGATTTCAAATATAATGGTGGTAAAATGCCAATGACCATCTTTGCTCTAACATAGTCTACATTTTATGTTGGTAGCAAAATACTTGCTAAAAATTTGACTTCTATGATATTGTTGGTTAATTTTTTTTTATTATTATTTGGCGTGGTGCTTACTTTTAAGATGTAAACCGTTTCTAAAAAGTTCTAAATTTAAAAGGGAAAATGCTTTAAATTACGATTTATTTAAAACTATTTTGTTTAGAGTATTACAATTTGTCATAGATGTTGGAAGTTCATAAAATTATTAGACACAGAAATTTGAAACTTGACATCGGTGTTACTTTAAAAGCCCAAGAGCGAAAAACGTTCCAACATAAGCTTGAAATTTGTCAGGATGGTTACTTTTAAGAAGCAGGGCTCGGTAAGAACGACTTCTAAAAATTTCCAAGTTTCAAATGAAAAGTGAAATGAGCTGAAAGCGTTCAAAACACATTTTAAATTACGATTTATCTGTAATTATTTCAGATTTTCTCATTAAAGTTAGTGCATGTTTGCCTAATGTAGTATGAGAAAGATGTTTATTCAAAATGTGTCTTACAAGGATAGGGCCAACCTTTGTAATCACAGATTTTGATTAATTTTATATGTGTTGTACGGTAGAGGCAGCGTTGCCAGATTGGGACTTTTGAAATTCAGATTATTTGACTGTCACCACTTTTTAAAAATAGTATAATTCGCCTTGTTTTACAGAATTATTAGTGTATTTCTAAATAGGCCAAATATTTCTATTTCAAAAAAGCGGCGACAATCAACAATCTGGGGACAAAAAAGTCCCCAACCTGGCAACACTGGGTAGAGGCCCTTTAGGCTCAGGGTCAGTGGATTTTATATAACGCTCCTTAGTTCTCGAGCAACAAGGTGGTTTAATATTGTAACACAATTTAAATACTTACTTTGTAACACATTTAATGCGTTGGTAGTAGCTCACAGTCGGTACAGCGCTAACTCGTTAATCCACGAACTCGGGTTTATACCGGAGCGCGCTACGTTTGTTTTTCTTAATTTTTTTGTTTTATAAATATACTTGTAATTATAAGTTAATATTCGTATATTCAATTAAAAATTTTGCATCAATTATAAATTTAACATATTTATTTTTTTATTTGTAACTAAATAGTTATATAAAACATCATAAAAATGTTAATTTTTTATGACTTTTAAAAGGTATTTAATATATTGTTTAAACTGTTATTTTTTTGTAATTTCTTGTAAAATGAATTTTATATATTCTTTATCGATGTAATGCTATTGAACAATTGTGTCATTTCGTATTTTAAAGAAACATCCTTTATGCATTGCCTTGATAATGGAAGTGGATATGATGGAAATCTCTGTTTTCAAAGTTCTACTCTGTTTTCAAAGTAAGAAACTTAATTATATTAAAAAATAGCGTAAGAATTAAATTACAATCTATTTTTTGAAAATTAACGATTTCTAAATTTATAATACGTATGCTTGCGTATTGAACTATTTTGCTTTCCCATTTATCTTCGTTCTGGATTTAGTTTTATTTTTAACATAACTAGAATGCGTCAGAACTGGTTTTGTAACGATTTTGGAATTTTTTTAGTCAAAAATAGATTCATTTTTTTATCTCTTTAAATAATGAGAAATGTTTAATAATGATTTTAAATTCAAAAATGCTGAATTTATTTATTTAATATTATAATTAATGTACGATATGAATTTTTTTAATTGAGATTATTAAATAATATTTACAAGTATATTTATAAAACAATAAAAGAGAAAATAAATGTATTCCAGTCATCCAGTATTATCATTGTATTCATTTCCCTTATTAAGGCAATACATAAATGAGGTTTCTTTAATATCACGAATTGACACAATTCTTCAATATCATTAGATCGATAAATAATATAAGAAATGCATTTTTAAAGTCATTAAATAATATACGAAATACATTTTTAAAGTCCTTAAAAACAATAACACTTTTATGATGTTTTATACAATGATTTAGTTACAAAAATTAAATAAATAAATAGCTAGGGTAAAATTATAATTAATACACGCTTTTTAATTGACAATTATATTATTAAATTATAATTACAAGTATATTTATATAACAAAAAATAAGAAAAACAAATGTAGCATGATCCGGCATCGAACCCGAAACCGCGGATCAATGAGCAAACGCTGTACCGACTGAGCTACGACCAATGCAGTAATTGAATTACAATGTATGTATTTAAGTTGTGTTATAATATTAGACACCCCTGTTTCTCGAAAACTAAGGAGCGTTGTATAAAATCCGTTGAACCTGAGACTAAGGGGCCTCTACTATACAACATATATAAAAATAATCAAAAACCGTGATTGCCAAGGTTGGCTTTCTCCTTGCTAGTTGGTAATTTTTGAGTTATCTGTTGCAGTATAATTTGTTGTAATAAAAATAGACACATAACTATCACTTGATGCATTTCAATAAATACGCAGGGAAATCTGCGGATTTTCATAGTATCTGATATGTTTATTTTGGATGAACAAGTCAAATTCAAAAAGCCTATTTATGTAAAATATATCAAAAATTTCACACATTTCGTCTCTTACAGAAGTAAATATTTTTCTTATGTGATTGTAAGAGGAAAGATACGGATCTAACTAATCTGAAGCAATTGATTGTCAATTTTGGTAACGTTGGATCTAAGCCCTAATTCAGTTTATTTATATTACAGAAAATATTATTTTATACTATTACGATAATGAAAAGTTCACAGTTGAGAATTATTTTTTAATACCGTGCTTGAAAATAATTTAAAAAAATGATAAAAATCAGTGAATGAAATTACGTATTTTAATCAAAATTTATTTCAGAGTTCAATTTCGTTGTATTCGATGCTTAAACAAAATGTATGCATTTTGTAGAAAGAAATGTATATTCAATAAAATCGAAAGCGATATTTTAAATCGTTTTCACTAGCGTTTTGACATCGTCTTTAGGGCCATGCATGTTTGTGCTTTATAATGCTGTTGAAAAACATAAGAAGAAAGTTGTTAGCTTTAACAAACATATTTCTACTTAAAGGTATATATAAATATTTTACAGACATACATACAATAAATACAAAAAATCCAACTGGAGTGAAAGATTAGCCAGAGCAAGGAATCGAACCCGGGACCACTGCATTCCAGGCAGTCGCTCTAACCACTGAGCTACTCCGGCCGATGCCTGAGTCTGCAATTTCTCACTAATAAACCATGTTGGGGAAGTCACCAGCCATTTACAACAGCCTTGGATGACCGGACAACGATGAATAGATTTTACTATTACATCGATCTACGAAATATAATAATAAACACACATACTACATTATACATTAAAACACACATTCACACATAAATAACGCCTGCATTCAACAGTTAAAGGTATGTATGTCTGTAAAATATTTATATATACCTTTAACTGTTGAATGCAGGCGTTATTTATGTGTGAATGTGTGTTTTAATGTATGTTGTAGTATGTGTGTTTATTATTATATTTCTACTTAATTTAATTGTAACATACATTCAAAATGATTTTGATTTATATATTCCAAATATTAAAAAACAAATGACAAGGAACTTTAGAATGATTTCTAATTAATATATGGATATTTAATTTAAATATACTTAACTTATTTTTTGAAAAAATGAAAGCGGTTGCCAGAAAAGCTTTTTAATTAATGTATATTTTCAAACTAAAATCTTGAAGCATTAACGTAATGTCTTTTCACTTTTCTAGAAAAGAGACAACATTTTATCTAAAGATTGAATATCAAATTTATCTTATTAATGATGACACATAATGTATTATTGAAGGTAAAATATAAATATCTTATATTTCAAAATATCCAATATTTAAGAAATACGCATAAATCTATCTATACTTATATTTTGCCCCATATAGGCGTTTAAAGGGATATGTTAAGAAATATGATATCGAATGCGAGATGTATTTTATCAAAACAGTAATGCGCACTTACTTTTTTTCAAAAAAATAATTAATTAGATGAAACTGTCGGATGGAAAATTTAATTTCGAGATTATCATGTATGATAAAAATTGCGAATTTTTTAGTTTTAAACTTTTAAACTTTTAGAATTTTATTCATCATAAAAATGAAATCCTTCTCGTGTTGCATGAGGAACTTTTATTAGAGTTACATTTTAATAGCTGAATTAATAAATTTGAATTTTATTTATAATACGTTGTTACGAAACATAGGTTAAACTTTAGGCAAATGTAAACATTTTTAACACTTTCCAACATAATTTAATAGTGTTTATGATTTCAGTTTGTCTATTTGCTGTCTGTTCGTGCTTTAACTCTGGTATATAATATGGTATTTTCATGTAATTTATACATGTTATTAGGGGATACGGTGGCGTATTAGCTGTTGAAATTTGAGTATGTAGCAAATATAGATCGTTTATAGTTACACTGAGAAGAATTTCGTATAGTATGGTCATTAGGAAAAAACCGTGTCGTGTATTTTATTAATGTTATACTATTTAAAACATAATGAAATTCTAGACATTTCTGAGGTGCAATAAACTATGTTTCCTGTAAAATGTGAAGTTCAGAAGAGTTCAGAGAAGATTCAGTTACATCACTGTCTATAAGTTATAATTCAGGAAGTTTGTTTGGATTAGAGATGTACGTTTTGAATTTGAACAGAATTTTTGTACATTATGTGGTGAGTATAAATTCTGTACATGACTACACAAAATAAAACATAAACATTACTGCACTGTAAAAAAAAAATATGTAATGTTACTCCATAAAATTGATGGCAACATGCTGCCTCCTATTTCATTTAGTAATTTAACTTATCTGATGGTGTAATTTAAAGTGGTACAACTGGTGTAATATTGCATATTAATGTAACGTAACACCAGTTATACTGGTTAAACTACTGAATGAGGCAACAAAGCTGCCAGCAATTTTATGGAATAACGTTATATAATTTTTTACAGTGCTTTAATGATCGTGAAATGTTTAAAAGGGTTTTTAATTCAATTAACTGAAATATTTCCCTTAACTTAAATATTTCAAAACACTAAGAGGCTGAGGACGGTAATTTCTAAAATCTGGTTCTCAAATCAAATGTGTTATTCGTTTTCTTAACTTAGTTGCCACCAAAAGTGGTGTAAGGAAACACCACCAGTAAATTGGAGTAACGAAACATCAGCAATTAACTGGTGTAAAGAATCAACAAGTTGCCACCGTTCTTGTTGTAAAATGATAGCATTGCTGATTTCATGTACTTTAATACCAAAATAAAAAATAATTTAAAATATCACTTTTTAAATCAAGTATAGCAGTAATTTAAATTTACGAGTTTTACGCAGAAAGTTTTGTAAACTGCTATATAATTGAGATAACTTATTAGCATTAATTTAATAAAACAACAATTTAGTTGGTAAGCATTGGAATTTTATGTATTAACGTATTTAAATATGTCAAACGGCGGTGGGAGTTAGCGAAGCACCTAAATTTTAATATAGTCAAATTTTTAATACATTTTTAGCATTAAAATTAAGCCTTATCTGAAAGATAATTATGCTTGCTTATCATCGCCTCCTCTCCTTTCGAAGTGCTTAGCTTTCCGACTAAATGTATTTAATGGGCGCCCATGTTCATTTTAATTATGTTTTACTGATTTAATAAACTCAGGAATAGGAGTGTGACAATCTCATGATTTAACCATTTCAGAACCAGCATTTAAAAAATAAAATGAAACATTTGAAGTTTTTACACGTTGTTAATTGTGCGTCCAATAAGCTATACACAATTTTTATTTTTCTGTTAGAGAACAGGCAAAAGTCATGAACATACATTTTAAAATAATTCTGTAAAAAAAATATAATTACTTATAACTATCACGATAAGTTTTAATCAAACTTTCTAGTTTTCTTAACAAAAGAATAAATATGCTTAGCTATTTCGGATACTAAATTACATCAGAATTATGTAATTTTAATAACACTTACCTGACCAAAGCATCCGTTTTTTTCCTACAAACATATTCTCTGATACATTGGTTTCATTTCTAAATATCTGTGCCTTTAATGTAGGGAAATGTTAAAGAATATAAATAAAATTTTCTAGAATTCTTTTAAATTAAGGAGTCTTAAAAATGTTCTAAAAATTATGTCCTTGATTAAGGACGACAGTATAGTGAAAAGGTTTTAAGTAAATGGAAATAAACTAAACTAAACATAAAAACACACAAAGCTTTAAGTATTTGTTACTAACCAATTTATTGTTTTGTTATTGACCAGATACGTCCAATGAACATTTTTTTTTTTTTTTTTAATAAAATTGTTAATGTGAATTGTACACATAGCATCGTTTTGCAGGTTTATTATTTTTAAACAAAAATTGCACTTTCAAAAACAACATTCACACTTGCATCAATGATAAATAATCATGTTTTCTTAATAATATAAACTTTTGAAGTTTCTTATTTTTAAAAGAGAATGATTTAAATGTAAAATTACTTTGCTTACGTTATGTTTGTTTCTTTATAGTCTATTTGATATTTTAAAAATTAATTACAAAGTAATGATCATTACTTCGCTCAGAAAGAAATGGCACCAATTCTCGTCGTCTACTGAAGTTAGGGATTCGTATTCAAACTCGAAGCAAATCGCCAGTAAATTGTAAACCTATATTCGTTTTTGGCTTGCAAAATTTCTATTACGGAGTACACTATTTTGGATGTATGATTCTTTTGAAAGATCATTTTGAATGTATGATAACACTTAATAAGGTGTAAACACCAAAAAGAGTGCATATTTAAGCCCCATTTGCGTTTTATAAACCCAAATTAAACGTAACAATACCCCCTTCTTTTTACAGTGTAGAAATTTTAAAAGAAAACAATATCTTGAATCTTTAAATATTCCAATACAAAATATTTAAATACAAAAGTTCATACCGCCATGTATTTTTGTGTTATTCTTAGAAGAACTTTCACATTGCTTTTTGCTTTACAACAACTAAAAAGGAATTTAACATTAGAAGTTTCAATCTTTACATCTGTACAACTCCTATAATCTACTTTACCAAATGAGTATGCTTATTGAAATTTTCAAACTTTCTTACATTTTTAATATTGGGGAGCCTTTCTAATTATATTCGGGGGTATTTCTTTTACTTAAACTGAAAGTAGGCAAAATAGCAATTTTCTTCTTTATCTCGACGAAACTGAACAGAATACATTGATTTTTTTTTCATTGATTGTAGAAATGACCTTTTGTGGTAATGAAAAATTTCATGTAATTCTTTTTTTCTTTGAAATAAACATATTTTCTTTTTAAAAGTGTTGGGAGTGGGGTCTAGACACAAACATAAATGGTTACAATTTTTAATAACTAAAAATCCTCCCAAACATATAATGTACCAAGTTATCCTTGGCGGTTAAGAGTTGGGTATTTAATTAATAAAGTAAAAAAGACGTTATTGAAATGTTTTGACCGAGGTTCAGAGTTAACATTACTAATCTAAAAGAAATGATTAAATAAAAAGCCTTGTGCTGTGAATATTTAGTAGAAACCCCAACATATAAATCGATGCGTAAGAAATATATTAAGTCAATATTATGTTATTCCAAATGCTATCGTAAACTTAACCTGAAAGAAAGTCACTTGATGCAATGAAAAGTGACACTTAATTAAAAACTTAACTAATATTATTTTTTAGAAACACACATCAATTTTTTACAATGTAAAGGAAAAAGAAAACTTTAAAATTTAGTTGCTCAAACACGCAGTGAGATGACAGAATCATTGGGCAATAAAGGTATAAGTAAATTAATTGATTCCATACTGGATTTTTTTCTACAAAAAATATCATTACTTAATTTATCCTTTACTAGCAAATCCCGCCGCTTTGCTCGCGTAATAGTTGAAATATGCCAAGAGTGATATTTGCTTGACTGTTTTTTATTAGAAGAACACTTTTTGGAATAATTCAAAAATTACAAATTAAGCCACAGTTTGACTAAACTTCATTAAAAAACTGTAATAGACAGAAATGAGATTTTAGTTAATAAGAAGAACTAAAACTAATTCTAAATATAGGATAATTTAGAAAGTATTTTCAGCTTTTTTGCTTATTTCATACGCACATTTCAGTATTCATTTGAATTTTTGAATTTTTTAGAAACCATCTTAACACATTTACATCTTAAAATTAACCATCATGTCAAATTCCAAGGTTCTTGTCTAACAGTCGACTCCCTCTCTGGTGTTAGTGGCACCAACATAAAATGCAGAAACAGAGTTGAAATAGAATGTCTCGAAAAATGTTGAAACAGAGACCGTCACCATTAATTTGCCAACATTAACCTTGAAATCGATTGGTATTTCCTAATATTCTATAGAAAACAAAGTTTAGATATTTTTAAAGGCTTTCTTGCTATTCCTTCTAACCAGGTAATAGTGACACCGGGATAAAATATAGCCCGTATAGGATCAGGGACTATCACTCTTGATTCGCAACCAATAACTTCTATAATCGGTTTATTATTTCCTGAGATTCCATAGAAATCATAATTTAGGACTCTTTTAGAATGCTTTTCGCTCCTTCCTTTCGCTTCACCCCTTTTTAATTTTGAATTTATTTTAGACTGTTCTTAGAGGACATTTATATTTTATAAGTAACTACTGTGCTATATTTAAAGTTTCTAGCCTCTTCAGTACCGCCCGCAGAAATCGCAATTTAAAAGGTTTTTTGCTCCTGCAACCCTCTAGGGGTTTTGGCACCGACATACTTATAGCTTATGTTTGAGCAGGTTCTATCACCATCAAATTGCAACCATTATGTTTGAAATCGGTTTCGTATTTCATGCGATTGCATAAAAATCGTAATTTAGAACGCTTTTCGCCCACTTCATCCTTTTAAATATGGAATTTTCTTTCGATTCTTAGAAAGCATTTGCATCTTTGAAGTAATTTCCATTCAAGATTTAAAATGTTAGACCCCCTCTTTAACACAAAATACACAACTTAGAACATATTTTGGTCCTGTAACCCCCAGGTAGTAGCGACAACAATGTAAAATATAAGCTATGTCTGAGCGGGGACTGTCACCATGAATTGGAAACTATTGCTTCTGAAATCAGTTTATATTTCCCGAGATTGCGTAGAAATCGCTATTTAGAACGTTTTTAGAACGCTTTTCGTTTATTTTCACCCCATTTAAATTTCAAATTTTTAACGCACTCTTCACAGAGATCATTTACATCACATAAGTAATTACCATGCAAAATTTCATGTTGCTAGCCCCTTCAGTAACACAAAAATAACAATTTAGAACGTTTTTAAAAATGCAACCTCAAGGTGGTAGTGACGCCAACATGAAGTAGATCCTATATTGGAGCAAGGGCTGTCATTATCAATTTCCAACCATTACTTTTGAAATCGGTTCGGTACTTTCTGAGACTGTGTAGAAAACGCCATTTAGAACGTTTTTCAGAATTCTTTTCGCGCATTTTCACCCCTTTTAAATTTTGAATTTTTTAAGAAATGTTCTTAGAGATCATTTATATCTTATAAGTAACTACCATCCCAAATTTCATGTTTCTAGGCCCTCCAGTAACACAAAAATCGTAATTTCGAACGTTTGTTTGCTCCTGCACCCCCTTTGGGGGTAATGGCACAGACATAAAATGTAGCCTATGTTGGAGCAAGGTCTATCACCATCATTTTGACACCATTATTTTTTAAATCGGTTTGGTACTTTTTGAGATTGCGTAAAAATTGCCATTTAGAATGTTTTTTAGAACGCCCTTTTTCGCATTTTCACCCTTTTTAAATTTTGAATTTTTTAAGAAATGTCCTTAGAAATCATTTATATCTAATAATTAAATACCAAGCCAAATTCCATGTATCTGGGCCTTTCATTAACATAAAAATCGCAATTTCGAAAGTTTTTTGCTCCTGCAACCCTTTTAGAGGTAGTGACACCGATATAAAATGTAGCCTATGTTAGAGCAAGGGTTGTCATCTTCATTTTGACACCATTATTTTTTTAATCAGTTTGGTACTTACTGAAATTGCGTAAAAATCGCCATTTAGAAAGTTTTTTAGAACTCTTTTCGCGCATTTTCACCCCTTTTTAATTTCGAATTTTTAAGAAATGTCCTTAGAAATTATTAGTTTCTTATAAGTAACTACCATGCCAAATTTCATGTTTCTAGGCCCTTCAGTAACACAAAAATCACATTCTTAGAACGTTTTTTGCTCCTGCACCCCGTTTTGGCCATTGGCACGGACTTAATATATAGCCTATGTTCTAAGTTGGACTAACACCATCATTTTGATACCATTACTTTTGGAATCCGTTCGGTAGTTCCAGAGCTTACCACCTACAAATAAACAATTTTTACCTCTTTATAATATTAATTAATTAATTAATTAATAGTATAGATAGATTATGAGAACCGCATCAACCTTTTGTAGATTTAACATAATTGCATGAATAAAATTTTCAGATTGATGTTTTAAATTAATAAATTACAGATCCTTTATCTCAGACCCTGGTATCTATTCCTACTATACTCATACAAATGAATACTTGGACCGATACACTTAGAAATGTAAATCCTTACTAATGCTTTTGGAAGTAGATTGTTTCTGGGTCAGGCATCAGGATATCACTCAATGCAAGTTGCCATCACAAATCAAACACACAACGTAATTATTATAACTGTGGTCTGAGATCTAAGATAGCATTATTTTTTATGCGACATTTTATTTATCTTATCATAAAATTCCATCCCATCGATAAACTTAATATCCTATCTCATTAATCAATATATGATTAGACATCGAAAGCAGTCAAAGTAAACAATACATCACTTTCAATAAACTAGACAGCTGATATCCAAAAATTAAAAAAAAAAAGAAGACTTGAAAATTTTAGCACTTCGAAAAATGTGATAAACTTACTCTAAAAGAGATTCAGAGCATATCTACAAATCTAAGGAAGATCTAAACTAGTATGTTGTGGCCATCACAAAACTTTCTTCTATATAAATCACGTCAATTAAATCATTTAAATAGTACAAGAAATTACATCAATTTAGCACCAACTCATATCAAAGTGTATCTGAATTTGAAGTTTGATAAAAATTCGTGCCTTAGTTCTTGAGATAGAGCTATAGTGGAAATTCTAAAAAATGTAGCTTAGCAACGCCACCTGTTGAGTTATTTACACCAATACATAAACAGGAATAATTGATATCCAGGTATACATGTATCTGAAGTTCGTTGAAAATCTAAGCATTAGTTCGTGAGATAGAGCTATTGCGGAAATCACAAAAAGCAGCATAGCAGCGCTACCTATTCAGCGATTTACACCAAATTGTATAAAATGTCAATTCATGTCAAAGACTAACTGATTCTAAAATTTGATGAAAATTCGTGCATTAGTTCTTGAGATACACCAGTAGTGGAAATTCTGAAAAATACACCATAGCAGCGCCACCTGTCGAGTGATTTACACCAAAATGTCAATTCATGTCAAGGATTAACTGATTCTGAAGTTTGGTGAAAATTATTGCATTAGTTCTTGAAATACAGCTATAATGGAAATTCTGAAAAGTGCAGCATAGCAGCGCCACCTGTTGAGCGATTTGTACCAAAACACAAACTGCACTAATTCATATAAAAGTATACTTGAATCTGAAGGTTGATGAAAATCCATGCATTAGTTGTTGAGATAGAGCTATTGAGGAAATCGTAAAAAATGCAGTATAGCAGCGCCACCTGTTGAACGAGTTACACCAAAATGTACAAAACTTCAATTCATGTCAAGGACTAACAGAATCTGAAGTTTGATGAAAACCCGTGCATTAGTTGTGGAGATTGAGCTATTGCGGAAATCGTGAAAAAGGCTGCACAGCAGCGCCACCTGTTGAGCGATTTACACCAAAAACTAATCAGCACCAATTTATATCAGGGGCTAACTGAATATAATTTTTTATTAAATTCCGTGCATTAGTTCTTGAGATAGAGCGCCCACAAAATTTGTGTCACATGCAGACAGACAGACAGATTCACAGATGCACAGATGCGCAGACTCACAGACGGACATTTTGTAAAAACATGTTTTTCGGAATGCCTGACCCCTAAAACGTGTAAATCCATCGAAAACCGAAAGTCGAAAATTTTCACGAATTCAATACTTTCTTCTTGTAAAGATAGAAGAAAGTAAAAATATGCGATAAACACGTGTCAATATAAGTCGATAAGTGTCTTCATATTGTTCTAAAACCATACATAATCCTTATTTTCTACCCTTTAACGAATGGGTCATAACAACTTCAACCCCATACCCTTTTCCCCCTTCATTTTAAAGGTTAATGTGAGAATCCCGCCGTAATTACCGGAAATACGAGCTAATTACCATCTGATTAACAGAGAAAGTTACAAAGAAAACCGTCTAATTAACAAAGAAACGACACCCAAACACACGTCCAAACGAAAAGCGCTAATCATTTCCCAAAAGCTCCCAGAGGTTGCCAGAAACACGTGGCCCCCCAATGCGAACCCGAAGCAATAAACAATAGTGGGGCTTTTTAAGGGGGCACCCATCTCAGAATTTAAAGGGCTAAAACGCGAAAATTGCACTGGCAATGGAACAATGTGATCTGATTTTTGGAATTCCTAGTTGCTTTGCATCTTCACATCCGGTATAGAGGTAGTGTGATTTTCATTGCAATGGAAGCCATAAAAGAATGTTTAGACGCGACTTGTGGCCACAAAAAATTAAAAGTTTAAGAGTAAGTAAACTTAAAATTAAAATGTTAGTATAACATAGTACAAAAAAAGTTCCATTAGATCCTGACATACCTGGCAGTCCGTAAACAGGCGAAAAGGCTACCATAGTGAAGTCCCAGCATAAGAAAAAAGACTCTGTCCAGAGACCATACATTATAGTTAAATACAATATAAAATGCTTTACAACAGTGCAAAAAAGAGGAAAAAATTAAAAATATTTACATGAGATGAAAATGTAATTAACTACTAGAGAGAATAATAAAAAACGCAATTAAAAACTATAAATGGGGAGAATTCAGGCTAACAGTATAATTAACAGTACAAAAAACATTACACAACGGGTAATTTAAGAGAAAAAAGTGACGGCGACCGCCCAGTCTGAAAACTCTGTGAGAATAACGGAAAAGTAGTAAAAAAAAGAAAAGATATGTAAAATAAAGAAAATCCTTAAAGTTAATCAAGTTTAATCATGAATATATATATAAGTTATATATAAATATATGTATATATATATATATATATAGCAAGACACAAAAGAAGAAGGAAAAAGGCAAAAAGTAAAGTTTAACATTAAAGAAGAAATTAATATTCGTTAATGTTAAGTTGGCTAGCTAATTTATAGAATTCTGTAATAATGATTAACAGTTTTTGCATTGGGTTATTATTTTTTTTTTATTTGAGTTGAAATATTTTTAATAAAGCTTAAAAATTTGGTAATTTGTAAAACTGCTTTGATATCATTGAAAGTTTTGAATATTTCTTGGATGTCGTTGGATTAACTTTTAGGAATTTTAGCGAAATTTGGAGAATTATGGGTGTTTCTGGATTTTTCATTAGTAGGGGAAAAGAGGGTATTTGATTATCTGTATTTCATAATCTATAACTTCAGAGCTTAACTTTTCAGAGCTAGTTGAGAGATCATTTTTTTTTTTTTTTTTTTTTTTTTTTTTTTTTTTTTGGTATAGTTGAAGTTTTTGAGTATTTCTACAAAGAGATGGTTTTCCTTGGAAACCAGGTTATCGCTATTAATTGAAGATTTGCGGTTTGTTTTGTTTTCCAATCTATAAGGTTTTTTAATGCAACCCAAAAGTTTGCAGGATGTCCTAAGCCGCAAAAGACACAATAATTCCCCTTTCGGAAATTAAAATAATTATTCCGGTTCTTTCAGAAAAGGTAAACAAATCCACGAATAATCGATTTATGAAAAAATCTTTTTATTTGCTTATTTTTATTTGCTTCTAAAGAAAGGTTTCCAATCTCTCCGATGGAGGTCAGGTGTTCATTGCAGACAATTGCCACTTTTCAATAAAAAGAAATGCTTTGTTGAAAGGCGAATTTGTTAAAATTAAGAAAAATATCGAATTGATCAATTTGAAGCTTTCAGATATTTTATAACATATAATGATGATTTAAAAAAGTAGGTGCATCTAATTTCGGCGGGAGGGGGAGGGGGGAGAAGAAATTTTTAAAACCGTAGCGTTTTCTACCGTTAAAGGTACGGTTTTTTGACGCAGTCCTGAGGAAAAAGTTACTTATTTAATATAAAATATTTGTTTTCAAATGTATTTGAAATTATAATCCATAATAAGATTTTTCAGCAAGTGAAATATTTAATCTCTTCAGCTCAACATGATTTTATTCCCAAACGTTCTACGCTTACTAATTTATTTTGCTTAACTAATAACATTATGTCATCGTTTGACATTACGACGAGCAGAATATTAAGTATCAATAAAAATTATTTTGACAATCGGAGTCCTTTACACAGCTAAAAACAAGATTTACGTGCTATCGGATGGATCAGTAAACAGCCTTTTAGTAAACAAAAAAAATGTTATACTATTTGTATTCATCGTAATGTCATAACATACGGCTCATAATTTAATAAACGGTCAAGTGTGAGTATTACTCGCGCACCGGGGGTTCGGTAATAATAAATATATGAATTTGCAATTATATTATTTTAAAAAAAATGTTGCTAAAAGAATACTAAGACTTTGTAAAAACTATACAACGTAGGCTTGGGTATATCTGCATGTAGTAGAAAAGTGTAAATGGCTATACCACGAAAGTTCAAAGAGATATGGAACCTAAATAATATCAAATATAGCTATTCTGTATAACTTATTTTTTAATACTAACCTAATCCCTTTATGATGAAATTAATTCGGTACTGACAATAAAAGCAGTGCATCTTTAAACTTCATTTGGCATTTCATAAAACTAAATTCTGCGTAGCAATAACCATTCTTTCTACAGTGTAGCTATTAAGTGCTAAACAAATACTTTGTTCAAAATTTAAATTTGGCATTGTGGTAAGCGCGCTTCGAAAGGAATTCGCAAGTTGCAACGCCGCGTTTTTCCAGCGAGGTTTTTAATTAACTTTTAAAATCACTTGAGGAGTATTGAGAACTCCACTCAATGCAAACTAGTCCCGAATCCCATAGTATTTATGTGATTCATTCTAATTAAACGGTCTCAAAACTCTTAAAGCTTCAAAATTTTAGAAAGTTAATTTTTTTTCGAAGTTAAACTTCTATCATTTCTGAACATTTTGATATATTTTTTTCTTTGAAATTCCCAATACAATAGAAATTATGGGCTTTAGAATTATACCAATAGATGAATCGACGTTTCCGAAATTGTGAAGTAATTTTTCTCCAAATGACGTTCTTGAGCTTAACGCGCAGGATACCTCAAAAACTTCTGAATATTTTTTCATGAAATTTTCTAAACATATATTTCATTTTAGTCTGTATAAACTAAACCTAAAATTTCCTTTTTATTGTTAACAAAAAATATTTTTTTAGGTGATTATACTGTTGAAATTTTCAAAATTTTGTATTAGCTAAATACAACTTTCCATTAAAAATATAAAAATGCTTTAAATAAAATTTATTTAGGTTCAGGGTAATTATTATAATCTGAAGTATAAATAGGCACTAAAATTTTCATTCCAGTTTATGAATATCTATTTTGTAATCCTGCGCGTAAGTTGTTACACTAATTTTCTGCTCGACAAATGTCTGACAGTTTGGAGCTCCCTATAAATATTAGTTGTGCATCTTGCAATTTTTTAAATACATTAAATGAAAGAACATACTTATATCTTTCATCCCAATAAAAATTGCGGTTTAAAATCATACACATTTTAAGATATTAAGTTTTGAAAATGGTCTTTTTTTATTTTTTTTCAATTTTAAGATTCCTGAGACCCTTTAAATTAGTCTGTTTTTAACTATTTGACGTTTATTGCTTTTATACTGCTACTGGACATAGCATTGCACACACACACACACATATATATATATATATATATCATTAAAAGTTGTTAACTAGGCTTTATAAACTGATGGTACACAGAGTACGCCGCCCCTGTCATTATGTCTGTCGAAACCATCCGTATATTTAAGGGTTAATATCTCTGTTAATTACAGACGATTTTTTTCGAAAATTTTTAATTTTCCTTCAAGGTTTAAATTAACGTCTACTACCTCTAATCTTTTCATAATTTTAGTTTCAGTAGATTCGGAATTAGATGGGTGGGGGGGACGTTGTTGCTCTACGCTTTTGACGTTATCTTTGAAAATGTAATACCTAAAATTAAAAGGAATGCATTTTTTAATTCAGCGTTACGAAAGTTTTCACACGATACTCCACACAATATACAAAAAAAAATGATTTTTTTTTTCAAATGGCTTAATTAGCCCTCTAGTTTTTTACTAAATATATTTACGAATGTTTAACAATATGAAAACATGTTGGTTAATAGTCTTTATTATTTCCCCTCCAATTTGAACGTTCCCCGTTCCATAATTTATGAGTAAAATGGCTGTGACAGACAGACACAGGAGTGATCTTGTAATGGTCCCGTTTTTACTTTTTAAGTTTTGGAACTCTAAAAATGAGCAAATGTGAAATAACTTAAAATAACTTTGAAAATAATAATTCGCTTATTAACCATCTAATTAGTGTTCTTAAATTTAGTTGTAATGCATAAAAGTGATTAAATTGTCTCTAAATATATATGAATTTATTTTTATTATTATAAAGACCATATTCTTCAAAAAGTTCCCTGTGGGTAGTAATTAGTCTTGGCGTTGTGTACCCAAAACATTAAATTATAAAAAAATGTTATGACCCAAATATCTAAATATATTTTTTGAGAAGAACAGAAAGTATTATTTCTATTTCGAAATTTAGTTCATAAAAATATAATTTTTAAGTAACCATTAACGGCATTGCTGAATCAGAAATCGGTGTATTATCATATGAACTATCAATGATTTTATCACTGTTAGAAATCATCGGGTCATCGGTTTTAACGGTAACATCGGTTCATATTATATCTGTTCAGAAAGAATAAAAAAAATATTACAAGCGATTAGAGGTTACTGTTCTCTAATCCTTTATATATAATTATCGAAAAAAATGTCTGTTTTTTTTTCTTAAATAATTGAATTCCTTCTACAATTAATTTATGCAGAAATTGTTTTATTGACTATAGTTACTGGGGGAATAAATTTACATTATTTTTTATAAGGAAGAAATTTTACGTAAGAATGAATTTGATACTGATGTTAAAGTATTTTAAATTCATTAAATGCAAACATTTTCTAAATTTTTATTGCCAGTGAATTTTGTGATCTTACTGGAATTGTAAATATATCTATTCCATGGACTAACATCTAAAAGAAAAAACAAAAACAAAACAAAAAAAAAAACTCTTGGAATTTCAGTAAATTAAAAAGTCCTTCCGGCCAGTGCCGGGAGGAAGAGGTAGTTTTCATAATCCTTATTTAAAAAAAGCCAACTTATATCATTCAAACACACGAAGCTCAATTTAGTGAAAACCGAATATAGGAGATTCAATACTAATTTTTATCAATATAATGAATGAGAATTTCGCGAAATTAGTCAGCTTTATCCAAGCTGCTTTTCTTTAAAGTAACTTATATTTGGCTGCCAAATTAGGCAATTTCTTAAAGTGCCTGTCATTTTAAGACAACATGGTGGATGAGGCTAAGCAGTGAACTTGGTCGAGACCTTAGTAATTGCTGTGCACATGCTCACTCACATCGGAATCGGTTAATATATAGGAGTGCTGTCGCATGCAAAAAATCAGATTTTTCAAAATGTCACCCACAATAGAAATTGAAACGGCTATATCTGAGCCATTTTTTAAGGTAAAGACAAACAAAAAATGTTCCTGAATCCTTATATCAAGGTCAAATACTTATGAAAGAAACCTTTTTCAATTTCTAATTTTTTTGCACCTCACTTTAAATATATATATATTTTTTTATTTAATGGCCGCCATTTTGAAACAAGATGGCTGATGAATCTGGCCAGCGAACTTGGTCGAGGTGTTGATGTATACTATACACATGCCTTCTTACATCGAAATAGGCGAACACGTGTGTTATCGCGTGACAAATACAAGATCGTTTCAAAATGTTATCCATGCTAGAAATTCAAAGTGCTATAAATCAACCATTTTTTAAGATATAAACAAAAGAACAAATTTTCGGAAACAAAAACTGCTCCGGAATCTTTGTATCAAGGCCAAACACATAAAAAAAATCTTTTTCATTTTCCAATTTATTAATACCTCATTTTGAATTTTAAATTTAATTTTTTTTAAATGGCAACCCTTTTGAAACAAGATGGCGAATGAAGCTGGCCAACGAACGGTCGAGACATTGGTATGTACTATGTACAGACCAAGTTACATCCAAATAGGTTCATAAATACGCCTGTTATCGCGTGACAAAAATCAGGTCGTTTTAAAATGTCAGCCACAAGAGAAATTCAAAATGCTATTACTCAGCCATTTTTTTTAGATATAGACGAAAGAAAAACTGTTCCGGAATCTTTGTATTAAGGTCAAACACATACAAAAAAAATCTTTTTCATTTTCCAATTTTTTGGTATCTCATTTAAATTTTTTTATTTTTTAATTTTTTTAAATGGCCGCCATTTTGAAACAAGATGGCGGATGAAGCTGGCCAACGAACTCGGGCGAGATATTTGTATGTACTATGTACACACAAAGGTACATCCAAATCGGTTCATAAATACGCCTGTTATCACGCGACAAAAATCAGGACGTTTCAAAATGTCAGCCACGCTAGAAATTCAAAATGCTATAACTCAGCCATTTCTTAAGATATAGACGAAACAAAAACTGCTCCCGAATCTTTTTATCAAGGTCAAACACACAAGAAGAAAATTTTTTTCAATTTTCAATTTTTTGGTACTAAATTTCAAATTTAAATTTTTCTTAAAAATTTTAATGGCCGCCATTTTTAAACAAGATGGCGGATGAAGCTGGCCAACGAACCCGGTCGAGACATTGGTATGTACTATGTATAAACGAAGTTACATCCAAATCGGTTCATAAATACGCCTTTTATCGCGGGACAAAATTCAGGACGTTTCAAAATGTCAGCCACGCTAGAAATTCAAAATGCTATAACTCAGCCATTTTTTAAGATATAGACGAAACAAAAACTGCTCCGAAATCTTTGTATAAAGGTCAAATACACAAGAAAAAAATATTTTTCCATTTTCAATTTTTTGGTACCACATTTCAAATTTCAATTTTTTAAAAAAATTTTAAATGGCCGCCATTTTGAAACAAAATGGCGGATGAAGCTGGACAACGAACTCCGTCGAGACATTGGTATGTACTATGTGCACACCGAATTACATCGAAATCGGTTCATAATTACGGGAGTTACAGTGTGACATAGGTCAGATATATATATATATATATTGATATATATATATATATATATATATATATATATATATATATATATATCAATTTTGAACGGAGGGTGGTTTCGGGGTCTGGGGGTCATGATCGATAAAAATATACCAAAATTTTTTGAAATCGCTTTCCTCCGAACGGCTGCAATAGGTAGCTTTTTTGTAAAGAAAGCTACCTAAAACCATAGGGTTTTCCAGGGTTTTTTCAAATATACTTAACACATGTATTAAAAAATGAATTTTGTAATATATGTCGCAGTAAAATAAAGTCAAGATATTTTCAAATATTTTTGGGCCTATAAAGCTACTTTTGAAACATGTGTCTAAATATAATTAAACAAAAAACATAATTTGCAGAACAAATTAAAAAAGAAAACAATTTATTTCCTACATTGTTTAAGCCCGAGAAGCGACAGATATTAAGATGTTTCATTCAGTTAGCTCTACATTTAATGTTACATTTTGGTAACAAATTAGTTAAGCCAATTGAACACTCAAAAGTAAAATTTTAATTCAAACATTATGGTACTTTAAACACCCTAAAAACTTGGATTCCGTTCAAATGAAAGCGAAATAAATCTTAGACTTTTCCATTTATTATTTGTAAATATTGTATTGCAGATTTTGTATTACGTTTATGATGATTGTACATAAAATCATAAAGCACGTCTAAAAGACAAACTTTTTAAAAAAGTATAAGATTTATTTCGCTTTCCTTTGAACGGAATCGAATTTTTTATGGTGTTTAAAGAATCATATTGTTTGAATTTAATTATTTAATTTTTAATTTTCAATTGGTTTCGGTTATTTGTTACAAAAATGTAACATTAAACGTACAGCTAACTGAATGAAACATCTTAATATCTGTCCCTTCTCGGGCTTAAACAATGTAGTAAATAAATTGTATTCTTTTTTAATTTGTTCTGCAAATTATGTTTTTGTTTAATATGTCAAGTTATTTAATAATTACTGCATTCAATCTCTCAGATGAACTCATTTCAAAATTATCGGAATGTACCATCGTTAAGGTTTGATTATCACATCACAATTTGTGTTGTAATTTACGAATGATTAATAAAAAATGGTTCATGAAAGCAATAATACAAGTTGTCGTTGTTTGGACAAAAACGTCCAATCTGAGCATAAAAAATCAAAAATTACTTACATTTAGTTACCCCATTTTCCACTTGGGAACACTATGAATGCAAAAATAGTATTATATCTTTAATGCTAATATTTAACAACAGTATAGCTGTTATACAGTAAGACATACAAAAAAAAAAAAAAAAAAAAAAAAAAAAACCAGGTTTACTTAAATTTTTGTTTACCCTTCTTCCTCGCAGGGAACGATACAAACGCAGAAGAAAATTGTTAACTAACAAGGGAACCACTTTTGGTGTTGCTCGCACCTAGCATTGAGACCTGGTGCATTTTAAAGCCCTATATTACGAAGTTTGAGAATCGGTAAATTTTTTCTGTTAAAATAATATTTTTTGATTTTACAGCAGCATAACTTTCTGAAAATGTAACTTTCGAGACCACTTATCGGACTATTAACATCGAAGTTTTTTTTTTTTTTTTTTTTTTTTTTTTTTTTTTTTTTTTTAAGCATTTACAGACGAAAATTAGTTAATAATAAGTATAAAATATTGAAAAAAAAGTTAAAAAATTCCTTCAAGAACCCACAAATTTGATTTTGAAAAATTGCAACATTATATTCACATTCTTGGCGGGGAAACAGTTGGCGCTTTTTTTTTCAAAAGTAGAGCTTTCCGGCAACCCTAGCCAAATGTCATAGCTGCAGTGTTGCCAGAGATTTTGTCCCCATTTTGGGGAATTTTGAACCTCTGGGGGAATTTTTTGGGAACAAGTAGTTCGTGGGGAAATTTTGGGAGACTACAAAAATTTTGGGGAAAAACTTGGGGATTTTTTTTTACTATTTTCCGTAAAGATTTTTTTTAGTCCTGGATCTGTCTCGAACTGAATTATGATTTGAAAAACGAAAATACAATCCAGAAAGCGGAAATGTCAGTCATTGTTCTCTTGGATGTGGTCATGTTCGTTGTTTACTACATTACAGTTTACACATATTACATATGCATGAGATTCTAAAGTCTTAAGCAGCTTAAACCTGCGCGTGACTAAACCTGCAGGACTCTAACGAAAAATTCCTTCGTCGTACTTTTAAAAAAAGTTAATTTAAATATGTGGAAAGCAGATATTTTTCTCTTTTATGTTTTATGATACACAAAAGGACATCGATTGATACAGCGAAAATACTTTGCATTATGATTATGTACTTCAGTATAGGGATGACAAAAAATTACAACAGCGTACCATCTTGGATTCATTCAAATCCCAACTGATAAAACAGTAGTCCAACATTGTTAGACAATACTTTTAAAAACAAAGATAAAATAATTTGTTATTGCAAAATATATCTCTCATTCTCTTAATGTAGCTACAGAATATCCATTCAGCTCAGTTTAAAAGTTTGTTTTTTGTAAATGGGGAATTTTTTCAAAAGAAGGCTTGATTTGGGAAAAAATTTTGAGCTTAAATTACTTAAATATTTTTATAATGTAAATTAGAAATTTAAAAATTCCCTTTTTGAGTAAAAACTGAGTTGGGGACTTTTGCGGAAAAAAAACACTGATTTGGGGAAATTTTCAGAAATTTTGGGGAAATTCACTTTTGACTATCTGGCAACACTGCATAGCTGTTTGTCTTGTGTGAGGAGTGGTTTGGACTTCAGTAGGAATTGTAATGTCCGATGTTACCTAATTAGCCAGAGAATTTTTTCTAAATTATGTAAATATATTAATTTACTTTATAATGACTTTTACCAAAGGACCATTTAATAAAGCAACATTTCATTTAAAACATTCGAAACTTTATTCCATTCGATTTCAAAAATAGTTTGCTTATTCTGTATTTCACTAAAAAATAGTTTTCAATGATCTTGGAAGCTTTTATAGAATTACGTTTTCTAATTAGTATTTATCGTCTGCATAGAAAAAAAAGAAAAAAACCAATATTTGTTTCTTATAATATCAATTATTAAAAACAAAATCGCAATATATGTACTGTACATTTACTCATCGGATAAAGCGGGCTGAAAAAATGTACCGTCACATTTGGCGACTTAACTCACTTTTGGCTTGAAATAAACAAATAAAAATGTAATAATAAAAAATGAAAAGTATAAAAAAGTATATAAAATATTATTTTAACAGAGAAATTTTATCGGTTCTCTAACTTTTATGTATAGAACTACAAAATGCACCAGGTCTCGTTGCTAGGTGCGAACAACACCAAAAGTGGTTCCCTTGTAAGTTAAACTTCGAGCATTTATTTTGCGGCAACACCGGTCGTTTCTGTGCTAGGCAAAAAAATGGCAAAAAAAAAAGACCTTGAGGGAACATTTTAGATAAAAAACGCCATATACATAACGTTAAAAGTCCCGATCTTTTAAAATTTACAAATAATGGACCCCATCAGTGGTGACGTTAAAGGCAACTCAATTCCGTGTACCAACCATAAACTGGATCCAAATAAACTACAGAGTTCAGAGACAGATAGGGAGGAAATTTGAAGCTAAAAATGTAACCTTGAAACATATTAAAACCTGTCACAATTCGTTCAAAACAATTGCGGGTAGCTTTGAAAACAATTTGTTTGAAACAATTGAAAACCTCTCCCATTCCAAATAATTCAACCCTGGTTCCACGTACACATATTGTTAAGGCGAATTATTTGAGCGATAGCTGGCTTTATATTGCAAGCCGTTTTAACGCATAGTGCATCTCTTATACACTCTGTACTTTCTGGGTTTGTTTGGATCCAATTTGTTGTTCATACGCGGAGTTGAGTTGCCTGTGACGTCGCGCTGATGGGATCCATTATTTTTTTTATTTCTTGTTGATACAAAAAGAAATTGCCTATCAACAATACATATATTACGCAGCGAAAGTGTCTAAGTGTAACACTGGTGTCATATTGATGATGTAACCGCAAAGTAAATTTCACTTGTTTGAAAATTTATTACCTTCTAAACGTCGGAATAATTCAATTTTAACGCCGTCTTAAAACAATAGAAACAGTTCAGAAAAGGTTTCCAGCTAATATTACTTAACAAAATTAAAAGTGCATCTATAAATAAATAAATAAAACATAAATAAATCACAAAGTTAACATCTTTTTAATCGGACTACGCGCTCAACTGCATGTAACTCATAGTCATGCTTAAAAAGTACCGGTAAAATTTATTAAATTATTTGACGTTATATTTACCTACTTTCTGTATTTACTCATATTAATGTTTCTTTTATTACTTTTATTTCCACTATGACGCCATATTCATCTGATTTTTAATTCTTAAAAAAATATTTTTTAATTCCACTTTTCACGTGGAAATCTTTCAACTGAAATTTAATTGCTGGAGACAAAAATTTATCACGGCTTTTGAATTTTTTGCAACAATAAGAAATAATGTTAATTTTTATGGGAAAATGTCCATTTATTTTCAATGAAAATAGCGAAATTTCTAATGATTAAGAAAAATATTTGAATAATTTAAATAAAACATAGCCTGTGCTACTTTCTGGATTACAATCCACCCATATGCTATGGCATTTTATCATCCGTTTTCTGTCCAATATCAGGGAAATGTTTTTACACTTTAAATTTATAATTTTACTAAAATTAACAAAGAATAAAAGATGAGTGGCATCAGGAACAAAAAGATGGGAAGAAAAAATCAAAAAGTTATGAACTCCGTAGGTTTTTCTATGTTAAATTAACATTGAGAAGTGACACTGGAAATAAATAAGTAATGCGGTACCGCGCAGTACTTAAGTAAAACTACCATGTGTTAGCATATCAGTAACTGCAATGGGCTTAATGATAGCTCATATTTTGCTTTTCGTTATCTAACCATGTTTTCAAAATAGGGTCGATTACATTGGAATTTCGGCACTAGAGGCACCGCTGTCTTCCTCGCGTGATCGTGCACCCTTATTTTTCTATTGGTAGACTCTTGTTTCAGAACTGTAGCTGTATCCGCTTAAAAGTTATTAAAAAATAGCCAGGCTTTAATTAAAATAAGTTTACAGAACTTCGAGCGAATGCATTAGAATACATATATAAATGATATGAAAAAAAAATGCAAACTATTTTTAAATGTATATACTTTATGGAACCTGTACTGGTAAAAAAGTTTTAGAAAGACCTGTTTGCTATCTTCATTTGACAAAATTGTGTGTTATTTTTGTCATAATGTTTATGTGCATTTTAATATAAAGGCATTAGTTCACAGCCTTTATTTAGCTTTCCGATAACTGTAACTTCATTTATTGCAAACATAAAGCTCAGCAAAAACTATTTCATAAAAGAATTGTATAAGAGATGATAAAGAAAAAATAAAGTAATATTTACCAAATAAACTCCATAAAATGAAATTTGTATTTACATTAAGGAAATTTGTATCTAATTGTTTTATGATAAAAAACTGGAATTTACATTTCCTAATGTGTATTTATTGTCTTTTCGTTTTTTTTTTTATGTGGATAACATTATTATTATTATTATTTTTTAATAATACGTATCATTGCTAATTGAAGTTACCTATTTTATTAGTATTGTGAAATACTTTACATTTGTAACCTCGTGACAAACTTGTGTCGTAAAATGTAAAGCGTCCGCTCATGCCAAACTTTTACTGCGTTTGCTGAACTGTTAATGAGAGAAAGTTTACTTTAAAATTAGGCAAAGATTTATTATGCACAGATTTCTCTTTAGTGTGTTCCAATCTTTGGAGCAATTTACATGCACAACTTTCAATTGCGATTTACGGAAATCGTGAGGACAAATGGTTTTCATACAAAATATTTTTGCTCTGTTACTTTGATCAAACTTTAAAATTTTATTTCAAAATGTTTTTTTAATATTATAAAGAAAATGCGCATTAAAAAGTATCATTTTGGAATCTGGTACGCAATTAGAATCTGAAAATATGACATTATTTTATGTTATAACAAAAAATAAAATGAATTCGGGTTACAAATTTCCTTCGGATATCGCAAAAAGGAAATGAGATCGTTGTGGAAAAAAAATAGAATTCTGTAGATAATTAAAAATATGTCAACGGTTTTCAAATTACCTAAAAATCTATTTCAAATACTGAAAATGATGATTGTGAAATATATCATGTACAAATTTTCAGCTTAAAATAGTTCCCTGTGTAGTAATATTTAAAATTTTGACACCTGAAACGTAGTGAGTTTATAAAAAACGATGAGCTTTTTGACTATTTCTTTGTGCTAGAGATATTTCCAGATGTGAACTATCAGTACATTACTAAATCTTTTTGTGATGTTAGTTTATCACAACGGAAAGGCCGGAATATTGTGCAATCATTTTTCGTCATTAGTAATTATTAAAAGTATATTAATAAATGTTTTTTCAATGAAATAATTTCGGAAAAGATTTATTTTTCTCCAAAATTATATTTATGCTTTTGGACTTGAAGCAAAATTTGAATATTTGAGTAATATTGTATTGGAAAATGTTTAAGGGAAATTTACTTTTGAAACTGACAAATTATGTATAAAAATGACCATAATATAGATTACAATAACTCTATATCTGATTAACTTTTGTATACGAAATTTTAAACACAGATTTAATGAGATATATGTTAACAGTTATGTTAGTTTAAAATGACCTACATTACAAAATATATCATGATTAGTCCTTAAGAAGAAAATGTAAAAAAAAAAAAAATCGGTAATTCTTTTTTTTTTTTTTTTTTTTTTTTTTTTTACTTTCTTCTATCTTTACAAGAAGAACGTATTGGATTCGTGAAAATTTTCGACTGATTTACACGTTTTATGGGTCAGAGATTCCGAAAAACATGTTTTTACAAAATGTCTGTGGCTCTGTCTGTATGCATGTAAGTATGTGACACAAATTTTGTGGGCGCTCTATCCCAAGAACTAATGCACGGAATTTAATAAAAGTTTACATTCAGTTAGTCCCTGATATAAATTGATGCTGATTAGTTTTTGGTGTAAATCCGTCAATAGGTGGCGCTACTATGCAGCATTTTTAGCGATTTCCACAAGAGCTCAATCTCCAGAACTAATGCACGGATTTTCATCAAATTTCAGATTCAGATAGTACTTGCCATGAATGGACGTTTTATAAATTTTGGTGTAAATCGCTCAACAGGTGGCACTACTATTCTGCATTGTTTTGCGATTTCCGCATTAACTCTATCTCAAGAAGTAATGCCTAGATTTTCAAAAAACTTCAGATTCAGGTATACCTGGATATGAATTAGTGCTGTTAATGTTTTAATGTAAATCGCTCAACAGGTGGCGCTGCTATGCAGCCTTTTACAAGATATCTATAATAGCTCAATCTCCAAAACTAATGCATGTCTTTTCATAAAATTTCAGATTCAATTAGTCCTACACATGAATGCGCTGCTAGGCTGCATTTTTCAGAATTTCCACTATAGCTCTATCGCAATATCTAACGCTTGGATTTTCAACAAACTTCAGATTCAGGTATACTTTGATATGAATTAGTGCTGTTTATGTTTTGTTTTAAATCATTCAACAGGTGGCGCTGCTATGCTGCATGTTTTACGGTTTCCGCAATAGCTCTATCTCAAGAACTAATGCTTGGATTTTCAACAAACTTCAGATTCAGGTTATACCTTGATATGAATTAGTGCTGTTTATGTTTGTAGTGCAAATCGCTCAACAGGTGGTGCTGCTATGCTACATTTTACAGTATTTCCGCTATAGCACAATCTCAAGAACTGATGCACGAATTTTCATCGAACATCAAATTCAGATATATATTGTTATGAATTGGTGTTAATTTGATGTAAATTCTTGTACTATTTAAATAATTTAATTGACGTGATTTATATAGTAAAAAGTTTTGTGATGGCCACAACATACTAGTTTATTATAAAAATAGCCACAATTTTTGACTTTTTTTTATGGTTGAGCATAATAGAACGTCGTCTTTTTGTGCATCTATATTTCATACACATTCAGTCACAATTTTATAAAATTCTCTCCCGCCATTTCTTAGAAATCATGCTCATAATGACCGAATTACCAGTTTTGAAAAAAATTGACTTTAAAGGTCAAATTACCACTTGATCATATAAAGAAATCTCAAAATGTTTTGGATTAACTTTTCTTCTAAAGCAAATTTTTGCATGGTTCTTTTTTTTAAATGTTCCTAAGGAATCAAATTTTAATATAAGCTATTAAATTAAAAAAAATGATTTTTTGACACTTTCAAACACACCCGACCAGTTGAAGTGAAAAAAAAAAAATATATATATATATATATAATGTTGCAAAAGGCAAAATTGTACTCTAAATTTATAGGAAAAAAATTTCTAGAACGGGAATAAAGGTCAAAAAATGGATATATCATCAACATTTGGCCCCTGGTAACCAATTACATAAATAATGGGTTTTTGGAATATATTGTCAATATTCTGTGGGACGACGGATCATGATACAGGAAAAAAACGGTTTTACCATCTCTCTAACCACACCTTCCCCTTTCATCAAGTTGAACACTAGTGCTGTAAAAGTAACGACTAAATGAACACCCGTAGGTACTCGTTACTTTCAAACGCACTACCCATTAGAAAATATTCCTAATCGTTACTTCCGTTACTCTTTAGAAAACGGATATTAAAAATCATCCTAAGTGCTAGTACACATTTATTCGGTGTATTTTCTGATTTTCTGAGTGTTTTTTTCGATTACAATTAGTTTTTTCTTTTCCTTAAAATAAAACATAAAATCTATCTGGATGCTTGCACTAATTTAACATTTCATGAAGTATAAAGCGGGGTGTTCAAAAAACTGCATGTGAAATATATGGTCTCAAGACTACAGTAAATATAAGCATGTATCGTACGTGAGGTCTTTTCAAAAATTCGCTACCGTTACATAGACTCATAATAAAATTTTGTACGAAAACTGTCTGTAGCAGAAATCTGCGAAAAAGTGGAAACATTAACAATATAATAATGAATAAATAAATACAACCTGTAAAAGTGAAATTTTACCTTGCATTGAAATATTCCAAGATCGATTCCCATGAAAATAATACAATGAAATTCCATCTGCTAAAACGAAAAATCTCTCTAATACGGAATTTCCTTTGTGATTTCTCGCGATTCTGTCTCTGTAATTATTACTGTATGTATTAAAGAAAAAAATAGTAACTGAGTATCTTAATAGAAATGTCTACTGCTTACTGAAACCAGCAAAACATGCGACAATGAAACCTGTCTATAACGGAAACTAGCGATCGTTTCTCAAAAACATATTTACCTCCGCTCAACATCGCAAACCTTTCTGATACAGTCATATACTCAGTCTAATGCATAAAATAATAAAATTGGCGGTCATGGGAATGATATGGAATCTAATAGCTTTTTTCATTTTCCGATAAGTTTATCGCAGTTCAATCTATAATCAAATGACTTTTTATGACAACCCGTTAAAGACTGTCACGTCTAAAAATTCGGTTCAAAACATTCATTTTCATAGTATCGTCAAACAAATATTTTGATTTTAAAGGAAAAAGAGAGACGCTAATCCATTTCTTAATTTCTTATCAAAAGCGCCTACTGATTTTATGCGAGTATGAGTAAAAATCAATGATTTTAAAAGTTATATTTCCTAAAAATACTTTATCATTCCTTAAATACATCTACAACGAATATTTTATTCTATTCTAAGCTTCAGTCCTTTTACAGTAAAATTATGAGCAATCATAATAGATTAAATGCATAATTAATACGAAATTAATCTAATTAAGATATAAATGACATCTATAATATAACACATTTTGTCTTTTTATTGCTTGAATCAATGCTTCTTTTTTAAAAATACATTCATAGAACCTCTTAGTCAAAAAAAAAAAATCAATTATTCTCTCTATGTTTGAAAAAAAAACATATAACACTTCATATCTGAGAAATAAAAAGTACAATCTCTGAAAGAATAAACGATCTCATAGTAATTGTTCTTCCAAAAGCAGTTTGTTCTGCTATTGACCACGTGATTTCAAAATCTTCCTTCCTTAATTATTCGCACGGTCATTTTTGGCGGATGAACAAGTGCTGAAAATGAATACCCGTATGTGATACTAAAATAACGGAAACAATTGATTTCAGAGTCCAAAAACCAAACACAAATTCGCATCTTTCAGCATCAGACAATGCGGCTCCGTTCATCAATCACGAAATAAAAGTAGCATTTGAAGTTTGTTTCTTAGTTCTGCAGTAACGAGTAACAACTCATATTTTAAGCTACCGATTCGGTATTTCGTATCAGAGAAAATACCCGTTACTCAGTAACGAATACATACGGTTTGCAATACCTCTATTAAACACTCGCTTCTCCTATGGCCAATATTAACATTATTTTATCTTACATTTCGAAATTAAGCATCCGCATACATAACACTCCTAAACAACATAATTTGACAATAATATTCTGCTTTGACTATAAACTTACTGTCTCAAAACTGAAAAAAAAAAAAAAGCTTTTGAGATTTTTATTTTCTGGTGTACGTATTATTTTGCTTGTTAGTGTAAATTTTCTCGTACTGGAGAAACTAAACATAGTTTAAAATTACAAAAAAAGGTGAACAAGCAATATATTCGTAAATAAGAAAAAATCTGCCATTTAAAACTCTAGTAGGGCATTAAGCACATTATTTTTTTACTTTAATTCAGTTAAATTTGTTTTTAACCTACTATTATACTTCCAAGTGATTCTATAAAATTATATAATGACTATAAAAATCATAAAAAAAAAAAAATTAAATGAGATATTGTTAAGGGGGTGTCCGGGACACATTTTAGAATAATTTTTATTTATTGAGTTAAAATTTTGAATTTTTTTGTGATGATTAACTATATCATTTGTAAATAAAATCACATGATAAAACTTCTCATTATTTTTTTTTTATTTCAAATTTCAAATTTATTAAAAAAGCGGGGTAACTTAAAATCGTTATAACTCGAAATATTATTTCTAGAATTTTATTTTTTTTTATTTAAATAAATAGAAATATATAAGTTTTATTTCTGATACAGCATTTAAAAAAATATTAATTAAGTAAAAATTTTAAAAATATATGATGTAACTTTAAAAAAAATAATATTTTGAAAAGTAAGTATTTTTTTTTTCAAATTTGCTGAATCAAAATCCAAGTTAAACTATTGATAAAGACATGTTCCAAGTTTGAACATTTTATCTTTAACCGTTCATGACTTATAACAATTTTAATACGAAAAATGGTGAAAAAACTCATCATGAAGAAAAACGCATTTTCACAAGAAGTCGTTCCATAGAAACCACTGCTTGAAAGCTAGATTTCCAAAACAAAACAAAACGAAAAAAATAACATTTCCTGTCCTAATTAAGATAGAAACATGATTTAAACGTCATTTTAAACAGAAGAATACACAGAAATTTTGCAATAAAATAGTTTTAGAAAATTTGAAGATTTTTATGTCTTGGATCCCCTTAAATCTCTATTGGCAGGTTGTTGGATATACAATTAAAACAACAATTTCCAATTTCTAGTAATATTTTCAAGTATTGCTAGTTTCCTTCCCGAGTAATTTTCTATTGGATGGTCGAAATTTTTTATAATTGACCAATAAACCTATTATTTGAATCCGATTTTCTTCTCTATGTCTATGAGCAAATTTCACTGATGATAGCGCTGAATGCTACCAAAAATAGCATGTAATAGTTAGAAACGATTTGATGCTCAAAACTTTTTTATCAGTCAATATTGTACGGCACCAAGTATAATCTGAATTTTCATGTATACTAACCTATTTACCCATTCAAATATCATAGTATAACTGGAACGAAAAATCATGCGTTCAGCATACATTATGAAACATTTTCCAACACATTCAGAATATAGTATATCAATATTAGAAAAAAAAATCCGAATTTTTTTATTCATCCTTGTGTATGATCTACAGATTGGTATTTATACTACATCCCCGTAAGGCATGGTGACGTTACGGCGACGTCGATGTGAAGTCACGCTGTAACTTTGTGACCGTCGATGTGACGTCACGTGACGTCGATGTGAAGTCATAGTGACTAGAATGTGAAGTCGTTATGGCCGTTTTAGAGCTCATTTGTGACGTCACATTGTGACCAATTTGTGAAGTCACGGTGAGACCAATTTGTGAAATATGTGTCATTTGTGACGAAATTATCATTAACACTGTGATGATTCTGTGACGACAGTGACAATGTTGTGAAGTCACATTGTGACAATTTTGTGAAAATTTGTGACGATTTTGTCATTTACTTTGTGACGAATATGTGAATACAATGACAATGTTGTGACAGCGTTAAGATGCAAGACATTTATTGAAAAATAAAATCGCTATTCGAGTCCAATCAATGAACCTCGAAAATGGAGGCAGGAGTAATTATGAGTAAAAGAAAATTCTGAAGTTCACAGAAAAATTTCAGAATGTTTTTTTCACGATCCTTTGTCGAAATTTGCGTTTTTTTTGGTGATCCTTCGGCGAAATTCGTCTTATTTGTTCGATTTATTGACAAAATTTCACGCTATTTCGCTATCCTTTGACGAAACTCGCTTTTTTCGCTATGTTTTGATGAAATTCGCTTTTTTTCGATATGCTTTGAAGAAATTCGCTTTTTTTCGCAATCCTTTGACGAAATTCAGGTCTTTTTTTCAATATTTTGATGAAATTGCGATTCTTAGTTGAAAGTCACGTTTTTTTCACGACCTATTGAAGAAATGAAAATTGTTTTCGCGATCTTTTGACAAAATGCGCCTTATTCGCGATTTATTTAAAAAAATTCGCCTTTGTTGCGGTCCATTGACGAAATTCGCATTTTTTCAACAATATTTTGACAAAATTTGCTATTTTTAGATGAAATTCGCTTTTTTTCCCACGATCTTTTGACGAAATTTGCATTTTTTCCCGATCCTTTGACGAAATTCACGTTTTTTCTGCGATTCTTTAATCGAAATTCAGCGTATTTGCACGATTTTATTGAGACAATTTCACGTTTCTTTCGCTATCCTTTGACAAAATTCGCGTGTTATTCGCGAACTTTTGACAAAATTTGCGTTTTTTCTGCAATCTTTTGACAAAATTTGCGATTCTTAGATGAAATTCGCGTTTTTCCCATGATCTCTTGAAGAAATTCACTTTTTTCCCGCGATTACTAGATGAAATTCTTTTTTTTTTTCCGTGATTTTTTGACGAAATTTAAGGATTTTTTTCGCGATTCTTTATCGAAATTCCCGTTTATTCCGGGATTTTTTGAAGAAATTCGCGTTTTTTTTCGAGATCTTCTGGCAAAATTCGCGATCTCTTGAAGAAATTAGTTCCCCCCTCCCCGTGATCCTTAGACGAAATCCGAGTTTTTTTAGATTCTTTGTCGAAATTCGCTTTTTCCCAAGTGAAAGGGAAGCATTTTCCCCCTTAGACGAAATTTGAGTTTTTCCCCCAATTCTTTGTGGAAATTCGCTTTATTCCGCGATCTTTTGACTAAATTCGTGTTTATATCACGATCGTTTGACGAAATTCGTGTTTTTTTTAGCGACCTTTTGACGAAATGCGCGTCTTTTTCGGTTACTATTTGCCAAAATTCACGATGTTTTTTCGGTCAAATTTTGGCGATTTACGGAGTTAACGATCTAATGTATATTTTTAGGAACAAAAAGAGAATTTTAGGAGATTTTTGGGAATTTTATGGAGTAAATAACAGTTAGGAAATTTAGGAATTTTAGGGGAAATGCGAGCCCTGAACAGTTGACGCTCAATATATATCATATACACACGTTTTATTATGCCATATACAGGGATATTCATTTATGCTTATTTGTGCCACTAACTAAATGATGCTTATTTGCAGTTTTTATTAATTCTGCAATTACTTACTGCTCCCTCTAGGCCATTTTTTAAAGTTGCAGCCCCCTGCTCTTTTTAACATAGGCGAAATACACCCATTAAAAAAAAAAAATAGTGACATTCACCTTTAGTTGCAATCAGAGATTTCTTGTAAAAAACTTCCCCATATCAAAGTATTTTTAAACCGGTGTTCCCAAGACCTTGCAAAAATTATAGAACTTTATTTTTTTAGAAAATACAAGCTATTGTTAAATCATGTCGCTATTTAATTGTATTTTTCAATTTGTAATTTATAAAATCCTTAAAAATTAATGTCACTTTATCCATGATATTAACAAATTATATACTTTTTTCTTATATTATTACTAAACACAATACTAATACATTTACTCGTGATGTAATGCTCTGTTTTAACTGAACTAGCATCCCTTTTTTTCTATAATGAATATTAAATTATCGTTTTAGAAATTAAAGCATAAAAATAATTTTTTTTCCCAATTAGAAAGTTAATTGTTGAAAAAATGATTAATTTCAAACATTGTGAACAATTTGATATTAAGTGCAGAGATTAATAGTTTTAATAACTGTAAATATGAATAGTATTTAATACAGTTTTAGATAATTATTACAGTATATCAATGTATGTAACATTATTGCATACTACTAATGAAAATTAATCGTGTTTTATAATCACTCTAATTACACTAACTAATAATTATCATTAAAGCTTAAAACATAGATTATCTTAGCAATTAGAGTTTTAATTGTTTTAGAAACCCCAAAGTATTGATAGCTAGTCCGTGTTTTAATGCAGGAAAAAAATCATAAAAATCCGATTTAAATTTTTAAAAATCTAAATCTGATTTAAATTTTAAAAAATCCATTTTTTTTTTTTTTACACTATATGTATAATTCACCTTGACTTTAGGGTATGTTGCAAATATGCAGCACGGTGAGGGGATACAAAATGTTAATTCATTTTATATCAAAGTCTGCTTGCGGTAAAACACACATTTAAAAACATCTTTTGGTTATTAAAAAATAACTTTAAAAATTGATTTCCAAAATTACATTTTTATTTATGAAATTATATAGTAACAATAATAACAACTCTTACTGTCTAAGATTTTTAGGAAACAACAATCATTAAATGTTTATGCACTGCAGCTACTCTATTCGGAGTCTAATGTGAAATTTTTTATACAATTCGTTTAGGATCTATCTGGCTAGATGTCCGTTGCCAAGACCACTATAGCTCTGATATTATCAAGAACAGTACAACTTCCCGTATTATAGAATACAGGAGGAAAACGTTTATTTTATTATTGAAATCTCTATTATATATTTACAATTAACACACTTGACTAATAACACCAAAAAGCATTTTTATATGAAAAATATCAATTATGTATTCAAATAAAGTTTTGAAATTCAATAGCAATACTTTCATATTAGCAACATTCCAAGACTTAATAGTCGAAGAAATCGCCAAAAATTTTACTACCCACAGCAGTTTTTTTTTTTTTTTTTTTTTTTTTTTTTTTTTTTTTTTTTTTCATTCTAATAGTTTTAGTAGTTTAAGCGAGCAGTTCAATTACATGTTTATAAAATTCGTGTTTAATTTATGTACATTTTTTGATGAAGTTTTTAATTTACTATAAAGGTTTTAGAATAACGTGTGGTGAAAATTTTATATATACAGTCTGTTACAAATGCAGGTAATCCTATTTACTTTTATATGACACAGTAAAATAAAAAATAATAAAAATAATATAAAATAGTTAGACATTTTTATGTGAATAAAGTATAAAAATTCAAACCATAAGCACAAAATAGAAACACACGTTGGATCATTATTATTATTATTATTTTATTTACAGGATTAAATGATAATTATAAATAACAAGCCCCCTTTAATCATGTTTTCTGATAGAGTGTATAGTATAGATATTTTGAAGTTTATGCGTATAAAACCATTCAGGAAATAAAATATTAAAAGTATCCAGAATAAAAAAAATAAATAATGAAATATATTTTACATTTTAGCTTCATTCTTTCAAGTACATGGATATGTTTTTTAATAATTAAAATCTTTCAATAAAACCATATTTAAATTCCCACTGGGTAGCATAATTTCTATATTTGTCAGCAAATTGAAACACCGCTTTACTTTGAAAACTTTTCGTTCATAATGTTTAACTGAAAAGTTCTTAGCAGCTAAGGATATATCTTTATAAATTTTTATAACTTTTCTCACATCGAATAATATTTATTGACACTGATTTTTCGCCCCTTAATACTACAAGTGCATGATATCCTTTAAATTGTACTTCTCCATTATGTAAAAAAATTCTTATTTCTTCTAAATATATTTTCTGAACAGATATTAATTTTTAAATAAAAATTTGCAACGCAAATTGTTTCAGACCGTTAAAAAATTTTATTCTATAAAAAGGCCTTTTTATTTAGTACGTTAAAGACATTTAAATATTTGCTAATTATGTTAAACTTTGATTATAATATTTTTCTACGTCATTTTAAAGTTTAAGAAAACATACGATTTTAACCTATAATATATTAAAGGAAAACAAATCTGAGGAAAATAAATTTATATAATTGATTTTAATCATCTGATTAAAATTGTTGATAGACAGTTATTTATATCAATAAATTAAATAATAAATCTACTAAACTTTATTAGGTTAATGAAATGTTTATAAGAAAATACTAAAATCGTTACAATTTAAAGAAAAGCAAACTTTGAAATAAAATATTTTTTCATTCCTTTTTCTTTCCTTGACGCCGTTCTTTAAATTCCGATGTAATCCATGTTTTAGAAAGAATGAATTTTGGAAGTTGAAAATATCTCCAATAATAAATACAAAAGCAATGATGGGAATCATTTTAAACCACACCAAAGCTAGTGTACTTATCTCGAACAGATATTTTTGTCTAAAGTTCTTGGATTGATTATTCCTAGGAATTTTTTAGGTTAAATGTTTATATCTGACAGACTGCACGCGCACAACACTAACTATTGTCCAGCAAAAACACTCCCTCCGTCTATTCCAAAGATTAAACGCAATATGTTGTCTTTAATTGTTTTTATCGTCTGCGGTTTAGCGCTCTTTTTTTTTATCAAAGCAAAAAACAGATGTCTTTTCCATTCTTATACATTTATATGACGTAATATTTTTATAAGCATAGTTCCAATTCAAATTTCTTGTTTCAAGAATTTTTTGATGCATTTAACTTTTTTTCGGTATGTTTCAAAATAGTTCATGTTTTAAGTTTTGTAAAGCTACTTTTTTGCCAAATACGACAATAATTATAGTAATACGAGAAGTATAACAAAGTAAACAATGTTTACATTTTTAGAGTATTTAAAATTCATTTTAATATGCAATAATGCAAGATCTTTTGAAAATAGAAAAGTAAAGTTTATATTATACGTAGTAAACGTAAATATGTGCATAAAAAAGAAATAAAATAACTGGCGAAATAATGTTTTTAGTGGGGGAGGGGTGAGAATCAGGCTCTCATTACTCTTTTTACTATTTTAATTTCCTCTAGAGTAAAACAGCTTGTAAAATAACAGTATTTTTCGAAATGAATTTCTAGAAACAAAAAAAAAAAATATATAAATATGAATAATTAATTATGCCATGCGTTTTGCATACATTTTGTATATTTTAATTTATATTCGGAAAAAGTTAAATTTATTTCAAGAGTGGGACACAAGGAGCATTTTTTTTTTTTTTAAAGAATTACTTAAAATAATTAAACACTAGCAGAAAAATTTATTACTGAAAATATGCAAGTGTTTTTATTTATTATAATAAAGCATTGCTTTATTACAAAACTCCGTCCCTTTCCATACCTACACACAAACAAATCTTTGCATTCTTCACCTGTGTATTAATTTCTGCCATTTCCGCTGATAAGAATAATTTATAAATAACAAACCAACTTCCCGGATAACAGGAGGAAAACATTTTCTTATTATTGAAATATCTAATATGTATTTATGAAGCCCAGTGGTGTAGTGGTCAGGACATCTGACTGCCGCACCGCAGGTCGAGAGTTCGACTCCCGACTGGGCAAGGTTCACTCAGCCATTCATCCCTTTGGGGTCGATGAAATGAGTACCAAGCTTGCTTGGGAACTAAACACCGAGGGTCTCGCGTTAGGCTGACCACCTGGCCGGGGCGCATGCTGTATAGCACCTCGGGGCCCAGGGTCAAGAAAACAGAGATGGGCACTGTCGGCCCAGATCCTTCTTGGATTGTATAGCCACAGAGTTTACTTTAGTTAATATGTATTTACAGTTAATACATTTTTTAGATTGACCACTAATAACACCAAAAAACATTTTTATATGAAATATATCAATTATGTATTCAAATAAATTTTTAAAATTCAATAGCGATACTTTCATATTAGCAACATTCCAAGAGTTAATAGTCGAAAGAATCGCCAATTATTTTACTACCTACAGCAGTTTTTTTAAATTCAAATAGTTTTAGTAGTCTAAGCGAGCAGTTTGATTACATGTCTATTAAATTTGTGTTTTATTTATGTGCATTTTTGCTGAAATTGTTCATTTCGTTGTGAAATATTAGCCGGAAACAAACACTGAATTATTTTTATTGTTTGAAGTGAAAACATTTTAATCTTAACATATGTTTTGTCACACCGTGAGTTTACAATATGGTAGGGTTTTTTTTCACATAATGAGACGTACGTTACATGTAGTGAGATAATACTGACGTCACAATTTTTTTTTAATTGCCAGAAAAATATTTTTTACAGTAAATAACATGTTTTGAAGAATTTTTGTAATTTTTTAAAGTTTTCTAAGAAATTCACATATCAGTCACAATGTAACATCACTGAGTGGTGGCATTTTCGTCACAGTTGTGACGTGACCACAGTGACTTACAGTGACGTCACAATCACGTCACTGTGACCATGCATGCTATGAGGGTCGTATCCTAAAAGGTGTTCATTTAACCGCATATCACAGTTTACAATTCCCATTCAGCAATTTCCGTCAATAAACGGAAATTTACTCTATTTCCTTTTTAATTAACACTTTCCAACAAAGTTGAAAAGTGTTTATGATTTCGGTTTGTCTGTCCGCCTGGCCATCTGTCCGTCTGTCCGTCTTTCCGCGCTCTGACTCCCGTAAATATAGTCGGATCGTTCTGAAATTTTTGGATGTTAGTAACCTCACCATAGCACAAACCCTATTTCAAACGATGTTTGTAGCACGTTTAGTTCATTTACAGGACAGTCAAAAGTTTTCCGTTACATTACGGCCTATGGGAAAAAATCGTTTAAAATGATTTTTTATGATGTTACATGCTTTCAAACATAATAAAATTGATATGCATTTATCAAGTGCACTAAAATATGCATTCTGTAGAATATACGGCGCAAGGAATAGTTATTATTCATTTACAGGGCCACACAAAAGGATTCCGTTACATAATGATATAGGGGTGGAGGAAATTTTTTCCGGCGTATTTCAATTATGTTAAATTATTTCATGTATAATGAAATTGATATACATCGCTGAGGTTTACTATAAGTTATTTCATGTATAATACGAAGAGCATAGCATTATTTACAGGGACACACAAAAGATTTCAGATACTGTATTGTATCCGAAGTACTGTACATTAGCAATGATTGCTGGAAATGCATTTTTAATTATGGTATGTGCTTTTATGTTTCACTATATCTATGCATTGTATATGGTGTGTATAAATGCTCTAATTGATATACAGGGCTACACAAAAGAATTCGTAATGTTTACTGGGTATGATTGCATATTGCTTAAAGGTGGTTTTTAAATGAGTTATGCATTTTTACGCTGAACTTAATTTAGTTTACTAAGAAATGTTTGTAGAATATGCATAAAGTGATAGACAGGGTCGCGCAAAGAATTGGATACATGGCCGTGTATAAATGATAATTTCTGGTAATGTAGTTCCAGTAGTTTTAAGAGTGTTTTACTTTGAATTAAACTTTAGATAAGTAGTGGCGTATAATAAAGGTACTAGGTTAACTACAGGGTTGTACAAAAGTATACAAGTATGTTTCCATCTATTAGTATAGACTGTTGAAAGAGAAACTTCAACCTGTTATATGTTTTCTTGCTAAACTAAATTTCTCCAGGTACAGATGTCATATTCGCCCCATATTGGCGCGATTTTTTTCTGTCGCCAATATCATATAGGCAACGGGTACTTAACTTGCGCCAAAGGGCTTGATGTGGTAACCCGGATTATGTTGTTTATGCTGTTGATGTTTTCGCCAAATTGGCAACCGAAAAAAATCGCGCCAATATGGGGCGAATATGACATCTGATCCTTTCTCCATTATATAATGTCTATATCAACCTACAGATCAAATACAGGGCTGTTCAAAAGAATTGGAATACATATATGCTTTTGAAGGTAACTGCTAAAATTAGTTTTTCAAATGTTTTATGCGTTTTATAAATGATTAGTTAGTTCTCTTATATACTTTATTTCCCTAAATAACGAAATTTTGTTAAAGCATTCATGAAGTGTTGGAAAGTGTTTCATAATCTATGCTTAATGCATGATTATTCTTACTTGTTTAAGATAAATATGAAATTAAAAATGCTCTGCAATCCTTGTTTATCCTTGTATATGATATATAAAATATTTACATACCAAGTATTATGCAAAAAAAAAAAATGTCTTAATATTAAAAGGCGTAACACAAATGAAAAGCACTGACAGCATTTATTCTTCGTAGGCAGTACTGTAGAAAAGTGTTTTTGTGTGTCTCTATAAATGAACGATACATTATATGCACATCAGTTTCCACAGTAAACGGTTGTAGTGCACCTCAGTAATATTTATATAATTTTCAATATCTTTAAAATAATGTGATATCTTTAAAATACACCGCGAATGGTTTTTACCCATAGGCCATAATGGAATGGAATTAATTTGAGTGTGCCTGTAAATAAACCGTAAATGTTACCCACTTCATTTTCAATACATAACATACTATTGTAATCCCCCAAAAGTATATAAATTTCATGGTAATCGCACGATGTTTGCGCGAGTTAGAGCACAGACAGACGAAGAGGTAGACGGACGGACAGACGCACAGAGAAATCCATTTCATAAAAACTTTTCAACTTTGGTGAAAAGTGTTAAAAATGACACTCATACGAATCGGTTAGTAATAGTGTCTACGAGTGCATACTATTCTTAAATTTTGTTTAAGGGTGGTCTTCATATAGACATTATTACATTTGACTCTTCGATAATTCTTACCTTCTGATACGAAACAGGAAGTTATTACGTCAGTAGTTTAGGAATAATGCTGTTTTAGAGATTGTGAACTCTGAATGTTAAATTCCTTTTTAAACGTTGCAAAACAGAAGGTATTGCAGGTATTTTCTTATGCGCAATTCAAAAACCTCTTTTCAGAAATGGGCTACAATTATGTATGAGGATATTTATAGCTTTACGTAAACTATTTCTGTTAAAACATTCATAGGTTACAATTACTATTCCATTCATACGCGAATAAACAAGAATATATATTTTTAAATTACTATGCAAATTAATATGAAATGTATAAACTAAAACCGAATGACTTCCTGTTCGGTCCCAGAAGAAAAAACCTACCACGGAATCCAAATATTATGTCAAAAATATGTGTTTTATTTAATGTTTATTATGATTTCTACATGTAGAAATGTACCTATTCAGCAAAATTTACACATACATAAATTAGTGTACGAAAATATCATGCGACTGTTTCCAGTTACCTTTTTATACATTGATTTACACGTAAGTAAATAAGGAGGAATACTTTATTTCTTGCGATTATACAAACATATATTGTTGAATGTAACTTGTATTAATCTATATTTCAAATTTAATGTTTCGTGCGTGTAATTTTTAATCGTTCACTCGTTCAACTCTTTGATTCGTGCGTTTTGTAATTACATAAACAATAAAGTAATATTCACTTTTCGAACTGAAAAAAACTAAAAAAATGAAATCATAATTACAGTAAAATTTTCTTTAATTATAGGCACAACGTAAACTACTGAATAAAAACAACGAAGACTAACTAGCCCAGATGTTTTTTTTCCCAAAATATATTTTTTTGAACTCAATAAACATTATTTTAATAATCTATATGTTAGTATACACGCTAATAAACGGACTGTTTTAAATTTCCCTTGTAACACGCTGGATTGTTAGACAGGTTAGTTAAGAAAAGATGTGAATAATTGAGTAAAATGCACCACATATATGAAAACAAAACAAAACAAGCAGTTAGATACCCAAATCCCCAACTATTTCTCTTAATTACGGGCACAACCGCAATTAAAAAAATGCATTACATTTTTAAATAAAGAATTTTTTATTAGCTGAGACGTTTTCTTTCCCATGCAGTATTCTTATGACCTTAATACACGTTATTTTAATAAACTAAATAAGTAGATAATATAAATTATTACTAAGATATGGGCATATTTAGTTTCCCATTTTAAACGGGTGAAGTAAGAAGAGACATGGAGAAACAAGATATCTGAAGGTTTTACATCTTCGTGTATGGTTTTGTCTAATGTCTGTTTGAATAAGTATATATTTTAATTATACTGACAGATGTCGCCACATTTCAGACATATCAAAATGGAAGAAGTTTGTAATTGAAATCTATAAGCTGTGAGGAAAAGACACTGCCCTTTAATCTTGTAGTTATTACTAAGCTGTGTGAAAAGGACATTGTCTTTTGTTTTAGTTTTGGTTCGAAGTTTTACTTTGAGAATGTGCTTGTTAATAAGTTTTAGTTTAGATTCTTTTGTATATTGTGCTTTGAGCTGCGTCCGGAATTAGAGAGTTCTCAGATTGTATACAATAAACTGTGTTTAAAAAGAGAATGAGGATTTTAATAGAGTACGATTGCTTTTAATATAATTCCGACCAAAAAAAGAGTTATTATACGGTCCGTCTTCATTACCAGAGAAAAACCAGGAGGTTGTCATAAATATTTACCGCGATCGTTAGTAAACGTGATAAAGCCTATAATCAACATGTCATCGTTAAGGGCTTAAACGACTAAGTGTGAATCACAGCTGCGTGTTTTGAGCTAGAGTTTTCTTTTTTCGCTCATGGATTAATTATTTAAAGAGTCAAGAGTGGTAAGTGTATACCCATTTAATTTATATATTTTTTTTTCAAAATGAGTTTAAAAGAGCTTAAAGCTAAAAAGAAAACAAGCAAAACTATTTTGAAAAAATTAAAAGATCGGTTGTCAGGTTCTGAACTAGAACCAAGCGAATGACTTCTCATAAACGAGAAACACAATAAGCTGGTTCTAACTTTTTCGGATTTATTTGAGGCGATTTATAAAGAATGTAAAGAAGATGAAATTGATGATTTTATCAAGGAAAATGAATAAATAAATGAATCATTAGAGAATTTAAAATTTGAACGCAGCAAAAAGCTTTTGAAACCAAAACTTCAAAATGTTAATTTAGAAAATGCTTCAAAGGCTGAAAATAATATAAAATTGCCGAAGCTAACTCTTCCGATATTTAAGGGGAATTTGCATGAGTGGCTTTCTTTTAAAGATATATTTAAGGCCACTGCACATGATAACTCAAATTTATCAGGGGCAGTGGAATTGCAATATTTAAAATCTTCATTGAAGGGAGATGCTTTTAAAATCATTCAATCCATTTCAATTGTAAATTCTATTAGGAAGTTGCATTGTCGCTTTTAGAGGAACGGTATTCAAATTCAAGGGAACAGGTTTACGCGCATTTGAAACGTTCTATGAATATTCCTGTTATTCAGAATGAGCTCCCAACAGCATTATTAAATTTAATAGACATCACAAATGAGTGCACTAGGTCATTAGAGATTTTAGAACAAAAAGTTGAGGGGTTTTCTACTACCATGTTTGCTTACATTTTAGCTCAAAAATTAGATGCAAATACAAAAATGTGATGGGAAAAACATCTTAAGCGGGATAATTTACGAGTTGAACTCAGTTGCTAGAATTTTCGAAAGACCATGCGCGTACACCAAGTGCGTCCAAACAAGTAAATACAAAACCAAACTTTCAAAACGAAAGCCATACAAGACATAGCTTTTCAAGGGTAACTTACATGGTTACGAGTTTAAATGAGAAAAATATGCGCAAATGTGTTGTATGTAACCAGGAAAATCACACTGTTTTTAAATGTCCAAAATTCCAAAAGTGTAATGTACAGGACAGAGTAGAATTTGTTAAAAAACATAATTTGTGTTTCAATTGTCTTTCAGAATACCACTGTGTCAAAAAATGTAATTCGACATTTTCGTGTGCCAAATGTCATGAACTGCACAATGATCTTCTTTGTTTTGATAGGCGTGAGAGAAATTCCACTGCAATGGGAAACGTAAAAAAATCCTACCGATAAAGCAGCGCCAAACTTACTGACAGCGAATGAAGGTAGACAAACATTAAATGCTGATGCGATACCCTTTGAGATAAATAACCAAATTCAGAATTTCGATGGTACTGCGAATGTGAGATCGAGTAATGTTGATACAGTTCTTCTTTTCACTGCGATTGTTTATATGAGAGATAAATTCGGAAATAAAACTCCGGTGCTGGCCTTATTGGACAATGAATCAATGAGCAATTTTTTAACTTTGCAGTTAGTTGAAATATTAGGAATTCGCAAAAAAAGAATAATGTTTCGGTATCGTGTTTAAGTGGATCCTCAGTGACAGTAAAAAATAAAACAACAGCCTTAATCAGTAATAATTAAGGAGATTATAGTCCGGAGTTAGATTTTCTTATCATACAAAATATTTCGCAAATTATACCTTCCAAATATATCAATATTTCAGCTAGAAATTCCAGACTCAATTATTCCGGCTGATCCTGAATTTAATAGGCCAGGAAAAACAGATCTTTTGTTAGGAGCAGAAATATTTCTAGAATTGATAAAGGTGGGTCGTATGAATGCACCAAATTCTAAATTAATACTGCAGAATACGGTGTTTGGTTGCATAGTGAGTGGGAGTGTTTACAATTGTAGCGGTCAGGAAGAAGTACATTGTGGGTTAGTTAATGAAATAGATTTAAATTTCGAAATGAGAAAATTTTGGGAAATAGAACAAGTAGAGGAGACCGCGCCATTGAGAAATATCGAAGAAAAATCAGGCGACACCCACTTTATAAACACACATCAGAGATACATATCAGGCAAATTCATAGTACAAATGCCCTTGAAAAGGGATTCTAGTTCATTGGGAGAATCAAAAGAATTTGCGGAAAATAGATGAAATTGACTTTGGAATAGGCTAGTTAGAAACCCAATTCTCTTGAAGTTATATTGTGCATTTATGTCTGAGTATAGAGAAGTAGGCCATATAGAGGAAGTAGAGGAGCCAAATGAGTCGATACATGCAAATTACCTTCCTCACCATTGTGTCTATCGCCCAGATAAAAGTTCCACAAAACTAAGAGTTGTCTTCGATGGCTCACATGCAACTTCCTCCGGAGAATCTCTAAATTCTATACAATTGAATGGAGGTGTCATTCAAGACGACTTGTTCAGTATAATATTTAGATTTCGCACACACCGTTATGCCTTTATGGAGATGTGAAATGATGTATCGCCTGATACTTATTGATGAGTCAACTGATTTACAGCGCATAGTTTGAAAAGATACTGTAAATGCTGATATTAAACATTATAGACTATGTACTGTTACGTATGGTACGACCAGTGCCCCGTATTTAGCAATGCGATGTCTTAAACAGCTTGGTATAGACCGTCAATCCCAATTTCCGTATGCTTCAGCTATGGTGCAATCTCATTTTTATATGGACGACATATTGACTGGTGCAGCTGATTTAAAATCGCCTAAGAGACTGCAAGCTGAACGTATTCAATTATTAAGTACGCGCAGTATGCAGTTACATAAGTGGTTCAGTAACCATCCAGAATTAATGGAGCCAGTGTGTAAATTTCAAAACTACACTTTTGAGAAAATGAGTGAAACTAAAGCCATAGGACTTTGTTGGAAAGCCCATGACGATACGTTTACTTTTATTGTATAGTTCAGTGATCAAACTAAGGTGACTAAGAGAAGTGTTTTGTCAAATATCGCTCGCATATTCGATCCATTAGGATTGCTAGGTCCAGTGTTGACGAGAGCAAAGATTTTCTTGCAAAGACTGTGGCGACTAAACTGTGATTGGGATGATACTCTACCCAAAGCTGAACTTGATGATTGGGTGCAGTTCCGAGAATCGTTAACGGTCATGAACAACGTAAGTGTTATTAGATATATTTTTACAAACGATCCAGTGCAATTTAAAATTTGAGGTTTTAAAGATGCTTCTGAGAAAGCATACGGTGTAGTCTTGAATGTTGTTTCTTCAGGTGAGCAAACTTCTCAGTTGCTCTGCAGTAAAAGTCGAGTTTTATCGATCAAAACAATTACCATGCCCCGTTTAGAACGGTGTGCTGCAGTTTTATTAACCAAATTGATGAAAAAGGGTGCCAAAATTTTAAAAGTTCCTAAAGAAGCTATCTACGATTATTCAGACAGTACTATTGTGTTGTGCTGGCTTTGCAAACAACCATGTGATTTAAATACTTTTGTGGCATCGCGCATATCTTCAATTCAAAATATTTCTGACATCAACCATTGGGTCATGTGGCATCTGCTGACAATCCTGCTGATCTTGTGTCTCGAGGTGTGGATCCCGACAAACTTTTTCAGAAAAGCTTATGGTGGGACTGTCCTCAATTCTTTACACAACAAATTGATCATTCTTCAGATAGTTTTGAATTGGAGAGAAATGATAAAGACTTATACTGGTGTGAATTTAAAAATACTGTTTCAGAAACTTCATTATTAATTACGGACTGTGCACATTTTATTGACAATTCTTTTGCAATTAAGTAATAATTACGCTAAACTAATCAGAATTCTTAGCTATGTTTTCAGGTTCATTCAGAATCTCAAGGAACCAAGGGCAAGATGTTCAGATAAGTTGACATCTGCTGAACTGATGAGATCTGAAGAATATTTGGTAAAATCTGTGCAACAAAAAGAATTCAGTTCTGAATTCACATTGTTAACCAAGGGTAAGGAATTACCAAAACATAGTAGGTTGATTTCATTAAACCCTTTCGTAGATTTAAAAAAAAAAAAAACGTAATCAGAGTTGGAGGTCGCCTCCAAAATAGCATGTTAAGTTATGTTCAAAAGCATCTAATTTTACTTCCCTCTAAACATAAACTTACAGAATTAATTATTGAAAGTTATCACAAAAATATCTACATATAGGACCACAAAATTTACTTTATTGTATTCGTAGAGAATTTTGGCCTCTAAACGGTAGGGCTATTTGCAGAAAAATTGTACATATGTGTGTTATATGTTTTAGGGCCAACCTAAAATATCAGAACAAATTCTGGGCGAGCTTCCTAAAGGTAAAGTGAATGTAGACTTTGTTCTTAATTGCACAGGAACGGACTTCTGTGGTCCATATTTGATTAGATATAAAGGTCAACGTAAAGGTAATTTTCCTAAAGTTTATATTTGTATTATTATTTGTATGGTAACTAAGGCAGTGCATCTGGAAATAGTTAGTGATTTAACATCTGAGACCTTTATTGCCTTGTTAAAGAGGTTTTTTGCCAGATGAAGCAAACCTCGAAAAATATTCAGTGATAACGCTGGCAATTTTGTAAAAACTAATTTAGAGCTTAAAATGTTGCATGATTTGGTAAACAAACCAAACTTGCTAATTACTTGATGTCTGAAATTATTGCATGGGAATTTACTTCCCCTAGAGTTCCTAATTTTGGAGGTTTGTGGGAGTCAGTAGTCAAATCCTTCAAGTATCACTTAAAACGTGCTGTGGGCAATTCTAAATTGACCTATGAAGAAATGTTAACTATAATTATCCAAATTGAAGGCATCTTGAATTCTCGCCCACTTATTCCCTTGAGTTCAGATATTGATGACTTTGAGGTATTGACCCCTGGACACTTTCTTATTGGTCGCACACTTAATGCCATTGCTGAATCTAATTTGAGTAATATTGACAATAACAGATTAAACCTATGGCAGAAAACCACAAAAATTGTTCAGACCATCTGGGAAAAGTGGAAAAATAGTTATTTAAGTACATTATAGCAGAGAATAAGTGGGTGATAGAAAAAGATTACCTTAAAATTGGAGATATGGTTTTGATAAAGGAAGATGACCTTCCAGCTTGTAAATGGTTATTAGGGAAAAATTGTAGAGGTATTTTGTGGCAATGACAATAAGGTAAGAGTCATAATTGTAAAAACCCCAAATGGAGAATTCAAAAGAGCAGTGTCAAAAATTGCCGTATTACCTCTGGAAAATTAATTCATTTTTTGCTAAGAAAATGTGTATTATTGTAATACGCAATGTGCAATAGCAAGGTATTGCTTTATTAATTGTGTTAGATATTTGTATAAATTTAAATTAACTGTGACTCATTTATATTGTATTGTAATTTTTATTCTTTGCAGGGGTTGTAATTGTTGTGTTTTAGTTTGAAACCCCCCTCAGAGGTTTCAAGAGGTATGTTTGATAAAGTATACATTTTAATTATACTGACAGATGTCGCCACATTTCAGACATATCAAAATGTAAGAAGTTTGTAATTGAAATATATGATTAGTTGGGGCAACTGGGCTATGATTTTACAATGTGATTCTGGAGATTTTGACAATTCAGCTTCAAAAAGCTAATGTTCATTTGAATTAAAGTCAGAACTTCTGTAAATGTGTTCAGATAGGTTTCCTCTATCAGACAGAAATGCTCAAAATTACATTTTAATGTTTAAAAACATAACAATATGCATATTTCATCTTCCTTTCATCATGGGTCCAGTTGCCCCATAAAAAGGGGTGAGTGGACCTGGACGGTCTATGTTCCACACGCGTTTATTTTTTTCATGTGGGATATCAGGTCCTGTTTGAAAAAGTATAAACAACTTTAAAAAATTTAAACCAGGCAGATCATATAAATTATATGTGAATAAAGTGCGTCGTAATGGAAACCTTTGCTGTCAATGTGTCTAGAAAAAAGCACTAAAAGTGAAAATATTAGAATTATTTATACCAAAAACATAAAAATTAAGTAAGTACTTATGTACTTTAAAATAGGTAATAAGTATAAAAGTCACATAGGTATTTTACGGAAAAAAATAGCAAGGTAAATCTATGAACAAACGGCTACGTAAGTACTTAAGTACTTTACCTGTATCCACGAGTAGCATTATATAGGGAAAATTTTATTGTTTCTACCAGAATCCTCAATGAGTTACCTTCATGATCATTTTATTTAACATATTCTAAAGAAGGGTGCGATGAAGATATTATTTTCAAAATAGTGGTAGGAACAATAAATATTTCCTTATAGGGTGCGAATCCTGTATCGTACAGTTTCAAGGTTTGGCTATCTCGCATTCAGCGGCAAGGTATTTGCATTCGTTAAATGTTGAAATAATTTCTCTGATGTTTTTAGAGACTACTGGTATCTAGCCTTTCTCCAAAGCATAAATGGTGACCGGTTCTCGCTTCTTCACGTCAGCGGGGGTCACCGGCGTCTTCCCGATACTTTGAGGTCAGTCGACGAAATATTTGTGTGTAAGATACCGGTTATTATCCGTTGTGGTCAAATGCCTGGTTGTTTCTTCGTTGTTTAAATTACTCTTATATATTGACTAACTTGTCAACAATTTTAATCAGATAATTTAAATCAGCGATTAAATCGTGATTTTAATCAGCTGATTAAAAAAATCAGTGATGAAAATCATAAATTTTCTAAGTGTTTAAAATGACATAAAGAATAATTAAAATTTACGATGAACAGAATTTGAAAGGTTTCTGTATGTATTCCGCCTTATAAATAAACTTTATTGGCCTTATTATTAATTGTTTAATAAATATTAATTTAATTGTTAAAAATGTTATATTAAATGCAGTTAGAAATAATTGTAATAAATGTAAATATCAGTGGTACTATATTTTTAGATAACTACGGTCTTCTGCCCTTACGAGCTACGCTCCCCAACCTCTCTCAAGACACCACAGACTCTAAAAACCCGCTAATTTGATCTGCTTTGTAAAGGTAACGGATTAAATTTCCTACCAAGATTCAGACGATGAGGATTTTATTAAGTGAATGAGAATCAGTGTTAGAGTGTTCTGCAGACTGCAATAAAACCTCTGAAAAATGTGGCTAGATCAAATGCATTCAGTGAAACTGTTGGTTATATAAAAGTTGCTCAAAGTTCCTAAAAAATGTGCAGTCTGTGGCAGACCTGAGTTATAGTTGAAAAGAATAAAAGGGCATATGAAAAATGCCAATAAAAAAGCTGCACTCTAAAGCACTTTATCACAGTGGTTTAGACGTATTTAAACTTATTATAATGTTTAAAAATAGGCATACTTAAGAGGCATAATTCTTTTAAATGTTAAGTAGAACATAACTTTTTATAAATATTAGTTTGTCATTTTATTAACTTGCCAAAGTTTTTTACATTCATATTTTTGTAATTTCCTAACATTGAGCAAGTTAACAACTTTAGTATGTCTAAAATATGAAAGTGACTTCTATTTGTCCGATTATGTTTTATATTGCTTCACAAAAATTATTGTTTGCATTGAAACTCCACAAGGCATCTTATCCCTAGATAACTGGCCATCTTACACACGGTTAAGATGCCGAAATGCAAGTGTTTACAAAAACAAAATTTTTGATGCTTTATATAATATCTGTAAAATGAAATAAGATTTTATATGATACACAACGGTATTAATTTTAAAAATAAATCAATGAATAACAGATAAAAACAACAGGCGATTTTTAAAACAATAGAGTGAAAAACTACGGCATCTTCACCCAATTTACCGTAACAATTAATAATATCTAAAATTTCATTTCATAAATGACTTAAAATATTTCCGATTTTTTATTTTATTTATTTATTTTTTATTTATTTTTTTTTTTGAATGACCTATTTCAAAATAAAAATGTAACAATAATATAAACCCAATAATACTTAAAATTAAATGTAAGCATTTTGTTATTGATAAAAAGAGTCTGACGAAAAGGATGATGCATTTAAATGGGAAATTAATTTTGATGAGATGAAAGAAAAACCGTTATGACAGAGAATAATGCGACATTTAATGTAAAGTGGATTAAATAAAGTATTACTCAATTTAAAATTTAATAATAAATTGCAACATAATTCGGATTACTTGAAAATCAGACGAAAACATATTTTGACATCAAGTGAAGAAAATGATTAAATTATCTATGATATTAAAATTTTTGTTGTGCTATGTGTACTCATATTTTTCTTAAATTTCGCGCATTCTATTTATTTTCTAAAAAGCTTTTATGTTTTCAATTTAGTTCATTTTATTCAGGATAAAGAATAAAGAAAAAAAAGTAAAGCAATATTTAAAATAACCGTTCTGAATTTGGTCTTTTTAAATCAGTGAAAATTTTCCATTATCGTCAAAAAATAAATTGAATCATTTTTGAAATATGAAAACATTCTTTTACACGACCAAAAAAAGGTAACTTTAATTTACTTTTTATGTATAATTTCAACGCGATATAATATAAATGCTTCGCAAACTGAGTCCATTACACATAATCATCTGTTTCTTTAGAATTTCCTTTAAAATTAAAGTAAAAATTAAGATTACATATATTTATCTAAATTTTAAATATTGCTTCATACTGGGGGAGCATAGTCGTTTAAACTAGAAAAAAAAAGACTCCTAATACATGGACTATTCTTATTGCTCTTTATTATTGGTATTGCTCTTTACTTTTAAGAAGAAAAGCGCAGCGCGTTCAAGCTTCTGAAAAAAAAAAAAAAAAGTAGTGACTATTTTTGATTATGTAATTACGAACAGAAGAGAGGGCGCCTAATCCAAGCTTACCGACTTTTAGACGTATAATTGCAAAAACATTCTAATAGTGAAAAAAAAATTTCTCTCTGGAGAATTTAAAGCTGTAATTATTATATAGGGGAGAGCGGGGAGGAATGGGACACTTTTTACAAAAATTAGAAAATCAACTTTGTTTGACACAAAAACAAAAATTTTGATACATAGAATACAAAATGAGACACTTTCTAATGTCCTTGAACAATATAGAAACATAATTGTCAGAAACAATTTCATATATAAAGAAATTGTACATTTCAAAATGTGTCGCATACCTCCCTATTGATAGGGTGGTATGGGACAGCTATAAAACAATGTATGATAAGGCACAAATAGTCTATTTGTGGCTATATATATAGTCTAACAAAGATTGTAGGTTGATAATGTTTGTTCTACAATATGAAATTCCATTACCTTCATCACTGGACGGAAAATTCAGGATTGTCAGTCAGAGATGACATTAAACGGTCATCAGTTTAATTTATTTACATTTTGAAGTATATGAATACATTTATAATGTTATAATTCATATACAGCCCTCGAAAAATATTTGTATATTAGTAATTTACATTCATCTTATTAAAAAGAAGGAATTAGACATGTCCCATTCCTCCTTTTGCTGGCATGTCGCATTTCCCCCTCTACCTTCTTTTATGTTAAACTTCTTGTGTAAACAAAAATGCTGCTTTTTAGCATAGATTAAATTAGGGATAATACACAGTATAATGTTCCATAAATGGGGAAACTATTTCATCTACGCATAAACAAGTCATTAATATACGAAAAACATAAAAATTATATGCAGCAAATTTACTTTTGAATCTTGAAATAATCTTTTTCTTTATACAATCGAGAGCTTATGCATATCAGCTACATTTTTCAACTAAAGCTTGGGGTGTCATTGCTTCATCTAATGTGTGATTAATGAAATGATTAGAGTGATACTATATAAACAGAAATATAAGAGAATGAAAGAGTGATATAAAGAGAAAAATTATTGTCCCATTCCACCCCGCTCTCCACTACATTTTTATTATATACATTTCAAATTGTCATTTGATATTTCAAATTACTTTCTGAAAGCTAATAAGATTTGTATACCGTAATTAAAAAAAATTAGTTACTATTTGCGTGAATAGATGAAGCTGTGATATTTTTTTATTGTAAAAATCGTTAAATTCATGTTTAAAACTGCATCAAAGGTACACCAGTGTTTATTTTTTGTATTCTGTATAACTATCGACACTCGATAAATATATCGTATTTTCAATATTTGGGATCATATTTTAATTTGACATTATTTTAAAGTTTGAGTTTGCAAGTGCAATATTGCAAACATTTTTACAGCATATTCGCAATATTGGCGAAAATTGTACTATTTTTAAAATCAGTATGCGCACAATTTTTGAAGTGATTCATAATCAAGTCACTTTTATCATATTTTTATTATTTTTTTAAGTTAATGAATGATTGAATGATTACACTTTAGAATTAGGGAAATATATGAAATTTTGCATTTATAAAAAATCGTTTATGTCGTTGTTGCCTCGAAGAAATAGTCTTTCATTAATTATATGTCAAAATAAAACTAATAAAAATAGAATTCACGTTTTTTTCAAAATATGAATTTCGAAGTACTGAAAAGCTATCTTTCCAAAATCGGTCATTGGAAATAATTGGTTCCCGTGATTTAAAAAAAAAAATCAGCTACGTTTATTTTTACAATTTTCTTTTTTTTGTTAAGACTGTTGAATTTATTGAGTTATGTATATTTAACACACACACTGCTAAAACTATAGAGTAAGAATTTTCAATTTTCTTATTGAAAGTCGTTTGCCACACAATTTAAGCAAGGAAATTTCGCTTTTCGCTTTACTAATATAGCGAAATTTCTGCCAATAAATAAGGAATTTTTTTTATTTTTAAAATAGCGGTGACAAAGTAATTAATAAATTAAAGCCACAGTTATACTCGTGGTTGACCGCGAATGGTTTAAAATAATAATGAAGTATGATACATACGAAACGAATTAACTGTTCAAACAAATATCGTTATGAAATAATTTAAAAACCTACAGCCGTTACGTAGTCGAATAAAAAATCAAAGAAAATATAAACACAATTTTTTTTAATTTTGATACTATCGTATGCCACCCTAGAGCCGTTAAGTCGTCGAATAAAAAATCAAAGAAAATATAAACATTATTTTTTTTTAATTTTGATACTATCGTATGCCACAAATACTTATATCTGTAGTACTGGCAGTGTAGTCAATGGCATATTCTGAGCTCTCTATCTATTCTCAGCACCTCTATCAAGACACCACAGACTCTACAAACACGCTAATTTGATCTACTTTGTAAAGAAAACGGATTAAATTTCCTATAAGATTCAGACGATGAGGATTTTATTAAGTAAATGAGAATCAGTGTCAGTGTTCATCAGAGTGCAATAAAACCTCTGAAAAATGTGACTAGATCAAATGCATTCAGTGGTTACTGTTGGTTATATAAAAGTTGCTCAAAGTTCCAAAAAAATGTGCAGTCTGTGGCAGACCTAAGTTATAGCTGAAAAGAATAAAGGGGCATATGAAAAATTCCAATAAAAAAGATGCACACTAAAGCACTTTATCACACTGGTTTTATCGTATTTAAACTTATTATAATGTTTGAAAATAGGCATACTTAAGAGGCATAATTCTTTTAAATGTTAAGTAGAACATAACTTTTTTTAAATATTAGTTTGTCCTTTTATTAACTTGCCAACGTTTGTTACATTCATATGTTAGGAAATTACATGATTCTTGAAATAATCTTTTTCTTTATACAATCGAAAGCTTATGCAGATCAGCTACGTTTTTAAACTGAAGCTTGGGGTATCATTCCTTCATCTAATGTGTGATTAATGAAAAGATTAGAGTGATACATAAAGAAAATAACTTATTGTCCCATCCATCCACTGTCCTATTCCACCCCACTCTCCCCTACATTTTTATTATATACATTTAAAATTAATCGCTTAATGAAACGCAACAGGTCTGCGAAGTCTTATCTTGGTGGAAAATACCATCATGCGCGATTTTAGTGGTTGACTGTTTGGTTCCAGTCCTCCATGATTCCGTCTTTGGAAGACGGAAAACGCAATGGTAAAGTCAACCACTAAAATCGGGTTTCTAGATGTTTTCCACAAAGATACGACTTGGCAGACTAGTTGCAATTTACTATACGAATCCTGTTTTAACTAATCCTGAAATTTCAACCATCAAATCGATGAGGTTATGGTTTGTGCAGGCGCCTTCCGGTCTATAACAATAGGGCGAAATCTCGTGTTTAGTATTTCGCAGCTTACAGATTGTATTAAAATTCGATATATGCAAAAATATAATTTTGCATCGTTATAGATGTTCTAAAATTTCCGAAAAAGGGAAATGATATATAATAGTGCAAAAAAAATTAATATAGCAGATTATAAAATAACTGCAATAATCAGTCAGTCTGTGCTGGTCCATTATGTTTCTTTTTATATGTATCCTTGTTACATCCATTTTTTTGCACAAACATTCGCCTGTTTTACTTCATCGTAGAAACTGATATGTTCTCTTTCCTTTTATTACCGCCATCGTTAGCTAAATAGAAGCTTTAAGCACTTTCTACAAATGACGAAAATTTTTTCTTCTGTTCGCCTGTCCGTGAATAAAGTTTCGTAATTATCCTAGGATTGTCATGTAATTTTTATTCGTTATTGAGGAATAGTATAAAATGCTCGTTATTAATAATGAAGTGTACAGCATTTATAGTCAGTTTATAGGGACATACAAAGTAATTCCTTCACATTATGGCCTTATAGGGAAAAAATGTTGTCTGTGTATTTATTGATGTTAAGATTTTTCAAACATAATGATATTAATATCCACCACTGAAATTGACTACAGCATGAATTCTAAGTAATATAAAATATTAGCATTTATAGTTTATTTACAGGGATGCACAGAATAATTCCATTACATTATGATCTATGACGAAAAGTCGCTTTCTGTGCAATTTAATTGTGTTATGTTGCTTCAAACATGGTTTAATTTATATGGAAGTCTGAGGTGTACTGCAACATGTTCGTTATAGATTATGTAGTAAGTAGAATTTATCGTTCACTAAGAGAGACTAACAAAAAATTTCATTACCTGTCTACTATGATTGATAATAGGTTGAGCAAAAAGTTCTGGGAAATTTGTGAAAGTTGCATTGTTGTGCGCAAATTAACAACAAAAGCAAAAAGGACTATTATAGTAGAGACCATCATAGTCCACCACTTTCTGCCATCGTTCTGCAAGATTCCGGATTTGCTGGAAGTGCGAAGTTTGTCGCCGTACCAGCACCTTTACCCCCATTAGTCAAATCGATGGCTTCCGGAATCATTAGTTCTTTTGTCCAATAATGCCCGATCAACACACGCAAAATCATACTGTTCAATAGGCATCTTGGAGCCGAAATTCCTGAACTCCTATAGATTTATCAATAGTACTCCTTTATACAATACAAATTCTGGTAATTATTACATTAAAAATTTCCCAGAACTCTTTGCTTAACCTAATAATTGCTAGAAGTGCGTTTTTGCCGTGGTATGCATTTTTAAACTTATTTATTTTTAATGCATTACTGGTTGTATTTAAATTACCGAGTGTCCTAAAATGGACTGACTGACTGCAAATTTCAATAACATACTAACGGTGACAGCTGTTACACACATTCTTGGAGGGGGTTATGTATGTCAGGATTTTTATATTGATATTCTTGATTTTAGTTCCAATTACTAGAGGTAGAATGGCGCTAAAAGCAGTAGAGGCTGAATCCAGGCAGAAATAGTGTGATGGCAGCAATGGTATGAATAACGGGTGTCAAAAGCATGCTGTAGGTTATATTCGTTGATAAAACATTCTTAGTGTCCCGATGCTGAAATTAGTCTTTATTATTGTGCATGATTTTTTTTTATCCGAGTCTCACACCAATGATATCCAAATGATTCCATCTGAATTCAAAATCGGACCCTAGAAACAAGATTATATAGGCGAATGAGATCCCCTCAATACGTTTCATCTTCGTTATTCTCACCATTGCTGCCACCATTGCTTCTGTTGATGCTATGACCGTGCTTTTCTTATGAGTAGATAAAGCGAAACATGACGATACCGCAGGGAATTGTCCTTATTGTTGAAGGACAAATTGTTCTTTGGTATGCTGAAAACAAATCCGTAATCGCAGTGCAAAGAATGTTCAGTATAGTTTACAATAGATATCAACCCGAAGCTAAAATCATTAAGAAGTGAACTAAAACGTTCCCTGAATCAGGACGTGTACTCAAAAGAAAAAAAAGGATATTCAACAGAGAAGATGTGAGGCAAGCTTTCGTTCTAAGCCTTCGCAAATTGATTTAAACAGCTGCGTCGGAGTTAGGTATGCCACGATCAACATTTAAAAATGATTATCGAAAACAGACTGTATGCGTATCAAATGCAACTTGTGCAAAAACTGCTATCATATGATGGCCTGTGACGTTTGCTATAGATGTGTTATCTCGCATCGAAAATTAGCATGATTTTCTCGAGCGGTTAATTTTTGCTGCTGAAGCAAATTTCCATGGCTCTAACAAAGTTAATAATCACAATTGCAGAATTTTGGGCTCAAACAATTCCCATGCAGTGCAGTAAGTAGAAAGAAACAGTCCAAAAGTCAATGTGTGGAGCGCATTAGAGGAGTGCACGTGGAAGAGCACTGATTACTTTTTTATTAAAAAACTGTTATCTATTTTTATACTTCTTTTTATGCTTTCTACTTTTTTGTTAACTTTAGCAATATCTCAAAATCAGGTACATTCGATTCGAGCACACAGTAGAATAAAACGATATCCTTCATGATCAAAGAATTTTTTATTTTAAAGATAATCTTTTTGATATCTGAAAAAAAGATTATTTTTCATTTATAACACTTTTATGCAAACCAACAAATGATTTCACCGGTAATATTTACAATGTTTATTCTCTATTGTTATATATATATTCGGGTGTTTCCTTCAATTTAGAGAATTCTGATAACTTTTGAAAAACCTTTTTTTTTATTTACATGTAATTCATTTTATCAAAAGAAGAAATGTCTCATTTTAAAATAACAAATAAAAGCTTTCTTAAAGTTCATCACATAAAATTGCTCCTTTTTGTCATTATTCCATGCATGAAAATGTAGGATAAAAAATATATATATATATATATATATTCATTTACTTTTTATGTCTAATTTCAAAGCTTTACTCTTGAATTGCTTAATAAAGAAAATCTCTTAATGATTTGTTTCTTAAAGTTTTTTTTTTCCTTAAAAATATAAATTTTACAATTTTCGGAGACTTAATTTCCTTTTAATGAGTCCCAGACGTAATCACAAATACTCGATTTGTTATATTATTATCCAGTTTGTTTAGATCTTCAGAGAATATATGTAAAATAATAATTTAAAAACCCGGTTTCATGTAAATCGTAATTATTGCTTCGAAATTTTAAAGAAAGTATATTCTTCTGCCTGGTTAATTAAAAAATTTTCTTCATCCCTTTTTTCTTGCCATATTGTGTTTAAAAGGTGCATCAGGAAAATTATTTTCATCATTTTTTTATATTTTATGTATCCGAGGTAATATGACCAATGTCGTTAATATGGCAATTCACAATAAAGTTATTATATTAAGTGAAATCCAAAAAAATGTCACTTGGATCCAGTCGCGTGGCCTCAGAAGAGTTAGTTTAATCGCGCTTTGGCCTCGAATTTCCTGACAACGTGCTCGAGAGAGCAGACATTCTTGATTTGCTGTTTGTTGCGTTGTCACGTGATGAAATTTTCTGTGTGAAGTTTTCTAATTACCATATTTAGACAAAGGGTTTGAAATTATTTGTATATATGATAATTTAGTAAGTTAATGGTTTTTTTAACTGTTTAATCGATTTTTCACATCGGAGTGGTTAGACAGAATTGCGAATACTTTTTTAAAGTCGCATTTATGCCAGTTTTTTACATGGCCCGAATTATGGCTCGAGCAAATCATTGGTTACGAAAATAAAATAAACATCAAAGTAAAATTAAATTAAAATACCATGCATAATCTAAAAAATACGTGAAAAATGTAATGATGTCTTTTCGTAGACCGTACAATTTTAGAATATATATTTGTTTTGAAAATGACTCGGGTAGAGTCGAAACATGTAAACGGTCAAACAAACCTATTTTTTGCTGTTTTTAACATTTTAATTTATAGTAAAGTGGGGACAAATGCCGCAGTTTTTCTCTTCTTCTTGTAAAATGTACAATAAAGCAAAAAACAATAAACTAAGTACTAGAAATCATTGATCAAACTCTTTAGAATCTAATTTCTATGTTAAACAATTAAAAACACTCTTAATAAAGTAGGCATAATTATTTTTCCACAGGTCCTTTTTTTAACATGATTTTTTATGTGCTGGATAAGATGCCGCATGGGGTGTGGGACAGATGCCGCATGGAGAAAAATGCTAGGCTGCTTATTTTTTTTTTCAAGCAAATCACATTTTGATTTTCTCAAACTGCTTAAAATGAAAATAAATAACAGTAAACTTGCAAAAAATTATGTATATAACTAAATTGTGAAAAGTTGTGTGAAAAGTATAAAATGCAAAAGTGTAATCTCTATAAACAAAACTTAAGTCAAAAAGTGAAAATTAAAAGAAAATCATTTGTATTTACATGGATGGATAGCATATATACAGGAAACAATAAACAACATAATTCCAAAAAAGATATAAATCACTGGTTTACATCCAGGCGAACAGTTGCAGTTTGCTCTTAATGTAAGTATTAGTTCTATTCTATTTAGTCCGTAGTCTGTTTATTTTTGGCATTTCTTCTCATTCTTTGATTTTGTATTTCCATTCGCCTCCAATCACACCACACTACCCGTTGCAAAAGTAAAGTAAACGTTTTTCACGCAGCTATAGATTGAATTTTATGCACTGAATTCTGTGCGCTTTAGACTATGATCCTTGATAAGACTCCAGCCGCTCAACATATGCAGAAACATCAAATTCCAATCCAGTTCTGTCATCAGAATCCATAAGAGGAACAATTTACCCATTGTCGGAAGATGACTTATATTTTAGTTTTTTCCTCAAGTAAGGCGTTTTCATGTTGATCTTTCCCTTCCCTTTTTTACAAATTTTACTTCCGCCAAGTTGTCGTTCTTTGACGCTTTCTAGTTTCTTTTTGTTTTTCATTTCCTTCTCCTTTTTTATTGTTTATAAACTCTGTGCTTGTAATATTTGCATCCTTTTACTTTCTTTTACTTGGCTGAATAGGTCTTTTGACAATTGAGGTAGGAGATAATTTATTTAACAGTTTAGATGGTGAAAATTGTAAACGGCCTACGTTTTCCTTATTCATACATGATGAACCGACATTGTTGCTAAGAATATTTTGATAAGTAGCAAAATGCGCTAATATACATAATTTAAATGTAAGTTCTACTTAAATCGCACTGATGAATTTATTGAACCGAAAACAAAAGTATATTTTGCGGCATCTGTCCCTCAACCTCGGTGCGCCATCTTTCGCATAGTGGCGGGTAAGATTCCGAGCCGTCATTTTGTATCATGTGAGCGACGTGAGAGAAAAGCAAGCACAGGTCTGTATTCCACGAGGATCTAGTCTATAGTTGCAATCGTTTTGGGGATGAAATCTCTGTTTATTTTTCTTAAAATATGTAATAAAACTTCATTAGAATAATTTTAGTAACTTACCACGCACGTTCGAGCAATAAAAACTGGTATAAATATGTAAATACTGACAATTAAGCGGTGAAAACGCATACAACATATCACACAGCACAGAGGAACATTGCGAACTTCTAAAATTGGTCTAGGGAACGCTAGTGTCGTCTACACAATCTTCTGCGGCATCTGTCCGACCGCGGCGTCTGTCCCCACTTTACTATGCACATTTTAGCAATTAAAATTAGTAAATAAAGATAAGTTTAACTATTAGGAAAATTATCGAGTGATTTAAAGTTAAGTGTTTGTTTCGATACACCTTGTGGGTGAGGTATTGCATTGTCCCAGAAGAGAGGAACGAAACGGATTTAGGAAAAATGTGTAATTTTAAACGTCTCCAGAAATAAACATCATTATACTACATTATAATTATGTCACTCAAAAAGACAACTGACATAAAAACTATGACGTAAATGAAAAACTTTTAGCGATATATTTGTTAGATTTTTCTACAAGGGAGAAATTTTACTTTTTGTGCAGATTCCATATTGGATCCATTCTTAAACAGCTAGTGCCCTGTAAAAGCTCGAGGTCTCGATAGGGTTCTCTTTACGAACTATACTTTCTATATGTGGCAAATTTCAATAGGTTTGACATTTTCATTTGTTGAAAGTTTTCTAATTATACTTCGTGTAAATGCAATAGGCACTTTGTGTATATACAATAGGCACTTTGTGTTTATAAATAATACTAGAGACTAAATCAATGAATGTAAGAATAGTAAAATAATGCAAAACAAGTTTTGAGACAGTAAACAACACTCTAAAAAATCCATGAATTGAAAGTTTTCCCATTTCCTTGTTTTAAATGAAAAGCGGACATTTTTGTTTTTATCTCACCATTTTCTGCAAAAATAAAGAAAAGTCACCAATCTCGCGTAAACAAAACTGAGCGGGATGTGTCGCGACACAGAGTAATCTATACCAGTGAGTCGCTTTTTGCGTATTGGATTAAAATAAGAACGGGTAACTGACAGCTTACCCATTTTTTAACATAAGAGAGACACTGAACAAAACTTGATTTTTATTTCGACTAGTATTGGACGTCATATTTTTTTATCACTTGCCTGAGATATAAAAAAATTAAGAGACATAACGTATCATATTAGCATCAATGTGTCAGGTGAAAATACAATGCATCGTGATATAAGGGTTCTCAGGACTCTTAAAATTGAAAAAAAAAATTAAAAAAGACCATTTTCAACGTCTAATATCTTAAAATGTATATTATTTTAAAACGCAATTTTTATTGGGAGGAAAGATATGTGTATGATATTTCATGTCATGTATTTAAAAAATTGCAAGTTGCAGAATTAGTCTTTATAAGGGGCCCCAAACTGTCAGACAGTTGTGGTACAGAAAATTTGTATAACAGATTACGCTCAGGATTACAAAATGAATTTTGCAACTAGAATGAAATTTTATGTGCCTAATTATACTTCATATTATAATAACAACCCTAAACCTAAATAAATCGGTATTTAAAGCCTTTTTATATTTTTAATGCTAAGTTGTATTTAGCTAATACAAAATTGTGAAAATTTAAACAGTATTATCACCTAGAAATATATATATATATATATATTCTTATTATTCTTATTTTTATTCTTCTTATTATTATTATTATTATAATTTTACAAAAGAAAAATTATATTCAGTGTATCCAGACTAACATAAAACATGTGTTTTGAAGATTTCATGAAAAATTATTCAGAAGTTTTTGAGATATCCTGCGTGTTACGCCCAGAAACGTCATTTGGAGAAAAATTACTTCAAAGTTTCGGGTGTAATTCAAAAGGCTGTAACTTCTGTTCAAATTGGAATTTCAAGGAAACAATTATATCAAAATGTTCAGAATAGACAGGAGTTTAACATCTAAAAAATTATATATTTTTTTTGATTAATTTTAATTTTAAATTAATTATTAATTAATTTTTAAATTAATTTTAAATTAATTTTAATTTTAATTCAAATCTTTTAATTAAAATATTTTTTTTAGTATTTTCCAGAATTAGGAAATGTACAAATATAATATACTTACAATAGAAATATAGAAATATTTCCGAATTGAAACTTTTCCCCCTTTAATCTTTCAATGTTAAGAAAGCTGTAAAATGCAATGGCAAATGAAATCATCCTTTTAATTTTTTTAATCCTCCTTTTAATCATCCTATTTCACTTTCACTCCTTTCGACACTAACTCCATGAAATTTGAAAATAAGACGCTATTAACAGTATTTATTATTCTCTGGTGAAGGCTATGTTTTTTGTTTTATGCAACCAATAATGCTTTTGGAAAAAATAAAACATCAATAACTCATTATAATCTTTATTACTACTAATCGATGTATTTAATGCATTTTATAACAAGCTATTTTAATCGTATTTTAAAGTAACGTCAGGACATAAATAGTTAATGTTTTAGGACTGAGATTAAATTAAGATTTTTTTTTCTGAAGGGGAGTGCATAATATTATCTTGTACATTTTTTTCAGAAAATAGTTTTCTATGGCAACATTTCAAAATGTTATGAAAATATTCAAATTCATAATTATGCATGATAATACAAATTTATAAAGCTGATCTTGCTACAATTGCATTGCTATTTTTTTTATTGCTTGTATAATAATAATTGTATAGATTTTTAATGAAAGACATTTTCTGCTTTTTACAGATAGAAGCCAGATTTTCCTGTTTTTAGCATCGTAAAAACAGAAAATGATCAAATTTATATCTAATTTAGTTTATATTCATTAAAAATCAAATGCAATTGTCAAACTGTTTTCAGTTTATTTCAAAACTTTTAAATACAAATTAACATAATCCTCAATTAGATTAATAATAATTCTTTTAAACTGTTAAAATAAAAAAAAATCTTAAAAAATAAAAACATTTATTTAAAATATGTTATCATTAAATGAAATTACGAAGGAAGTTATATCTAAATTGTACTCAACGAAATAATTATCTTTTATTAACCATCAGAGAAAATGTATTAAGATAACGTATTCCGATAACTAGATTTTTAAATCCATTTATATATCATAGTATCAACCTAAATGACGTTAGTTAATAATGTTATAAATGATTAATGATGAAAACTTTTCCTGCAATTTTGGATTTTCTGTTATTACAAACTTATTAAAATAGCGTATATATCATTATAGTAATAGCCTTATGTGGTTGTAATAGTGCTTAACTCATACTGCACTTTTATCTGTCAAAACGTAATTAAAATTTTTATACATTTAAATTTTATTTTTATGCATTTAGTTTGCAATGATAATTTAAATATTATATATCTAATGAATTACGTTAGATGTCATTTTAATGAAAAATCGTATGAGCATACAAAGTTAAATATTTTATTCGCACAAATGAAAATTTTCGGTTAATTAATATATCCTAAAAATTTTTTTTTCTAAAACATTCTAGACATGAATTTAAATATTTTTAAAAACGAGGGCAATTCAATCGTATTTCATGGTAGATAAAAGACATTGGTAGAACAATCTTAAACGAGGTATTTAAGTGTAGCTAACAAGTTATTTCTTAAATTTATTTAAGAATTATTAATTTCATTCATATTTTTTAACAATTATATGAGTAGACAAATATTTAAATAAATTCCCATATTAAGCTAACGTTAAAAAGATATTATATTAAAATTAAAATGACATTTTAAAATGAAACATTTTATAAAACTAAAAAAAAAAGAATAACATCACGTAATATAGACAATATTACTGTAGATGTTTCGAACTTGATACAAAATTCCTCCTTTGTATAACTTTCAATCGCACACCAAAGCTGATGTTAACACATGTTTAGGTTCAAGACCATTTAAAAGTATTAAGATGACAGGGGCGCATCATAGTAAGACCACATATTCTCGTGGGTTTGCAAATGCTTCGTTTAGTTGAGATTTTTGTTTCTTCTATAGTTTTTTAGTTTTAGTAAGTGTCTGTTTTTGAAATTAAATATTTTTTTAATTTTATTCAGACGTAATATTTTTAGTTATTTGGGACAAATAATATTGTTATAAATAAAAAATATTCCTAGGCTTAGAATTCCGAACAATAGAAGTTACAGGGTTCGTACGAGTCCTTGAATTTCCAGACTAAGAATTTATTCGGTACCAGTATTTTCTTATGGAAAATCTCGCGTTAAATAAGGCGAAATTTTATCCGTTTAAACTAAATTTATTTTTCTATTAAAAAAAAAAAATACTGATATTTTGCCTTGAAAACAACGGTACACACACGAACCCTGTGATATGGCCTTTCCGGATAATAACTTTGCATTTTAAAAGAAGTAAAACTAAGGAACAAAACAATATTTTCTAAACGAAATGAAGAAACAATATATTAAATACCTTATATTTTTTGTAACCCTCAGTTATTAACTGATATTGAATTTATATAAAAAATAATAACAGATATTTTGCGAATGAAATTGCAAAAGACAGTTATTAAATACTCTATCTAAACTTCTAACGTTTTGTTAATAAATTATACCTAATTTTATAATAAGATTCATTCCTATCCTATAAGTTTCAGTACCTATTTTAAAGATAATAAGTAAAATAAATTAAGAGATAGTATATATGTTGTATAGTGATAGTACTATAATAATAGTGATAGCTATATATGATAGTATATATGGTAGTATATATAATGATTTGTGAGGAAATATTTTAAATAAAAAATAATTGACATTTTAATGAGCTGTTATCTAGATAATAAAATATTTATTTAGTTTTTCATTTTTAAGTTTACGGCATACGCGAATTAAAAATTAATCCCTTTGATTTTTGGAAATTTTGAAAGAAATTATTTTTATAATTTTTTCAGTCTATAAGTTTCTAAACCTTTTAATTGATTCTTCCCCTAAAGATTTTGAAAAATAATGCCGAAGATTCCAGGCTCATGTATAACTAAAATGGTCCGTTGACATTCTAGTATTTTTCCACTATACGAGACTTCGAGGTTTTATATTTAAAGCTTGCACAGTACGGGCTTCAGAAAGTGAGATTTGTTACCAAGGGATATAAACAGCTATGAAAACAAACGTAATGAGTTTTTAAGCATGCTTATATATGTATTTATAGATATAGTATATAAACATTTTATTTATGTAGGGTCAGATGGGGTAATTATGACCAGGGGGTAATTATGACCGCCGTCATACTGGAGATAACTGTGATGGTAAAATTTTGTTTCAAGCTTAGATATTAACCTCATAATGTATATTTCATCTTAGGTTTTCTTTATTACTAGTCTGAAGCCTTTTTGAGATCAAAATATGAATTTGAAACTAAGTCTATAAAATTTTTGATAAACGGATTTGTTACTTTGGAGTTCAAAGTGGTCATAATTACCCCAAACATATGTGTATTGGCAAGTATAAAGAGAAGATATAGTGGTCATAATTTCCCCACTAGTGGTCTTAATTACCCCAAACTTATGCTATTGTGAGTTTTTGGTGATTTAATTATAACCACCCTTTTAACTTTAAAAGAAAAACAGCTATGATCATTAAAACTTTTAAAATGCGTTCTTAAAGGATTAAAGTTACTTCCTATGTACTAAAAACAGCACTTTTCCAAATAGAAATAATCAAAAATAAATAGTAAAGTTGAAAATGTAAAAAGTGGTCATAATTAACCCTCCTGATTATATACATGCATTATCATTGCTTTTATCTACATTTTACGTTTGTACAGTAAAATAAATAAATGGCTTCTTTATACTAAAGGTCAGTCTGCCTAAATGAGACACGATTCCCCGTAGTTTTGTCGCATTTAGGATATATTTGGGATTTTATTATATAAATGTATATTTTATTAAGCAACAAATTACTGAATACTGTACCTTTAGTTCAAAACTAACTTGTTTTGTAGAAATTTAATAATTATCTGTAGTATAAAACCACAATATAGGATTGTCGCATTTAGGTCATTTTTGTCGCATTTATGGCAGCTAAAACCTAAATGAGACGTTAATAGTCCTAAATGTGATAATGCATTTTATACATGACAATTCATCTGAAAAAGTTCATTTAACGATTAACTGCTGTGACAGAAAATTCCCACATTACAACTGTGAGCGGTCTGCGAAACCATTCGATTGAAAGATGAATAAAATGCTCGATTAACTCATAAAATACAGTTTTTGCACTAAACTGTTTGTACAATATTATTTAAAAAAAAAAATTAGATTTTTCGAACATTTCAAACAATAATACTAGGCTCCAAAAGAAGCAAAATTTCGCTGTATCGATAGTTAAAATGGAAATTACAAGTTAAACGGTGAAAATTTAAAAAAAAAGCAGCTCTAACAGCAGTTAAGGGTTAACTGTAATTATTTTTTGAATGAATTAACCCTCAACTGCTGTGACAGGAATTTTTGCATAACTAATGTGAGCGGTCTCCGAAATCCACTTGATTAAAAGATGAATGAAAGTCTCTTTTAACTCGCTGGGTACTGTTTATGTACTAAAATTTAAGTACAGGACTATTATAATTAAACTTTTCAATATTATTCTTGAAATGTTTATCACGCGCAGCACCGTGCTGTTTGTCAATTTTACACTGCTAATATGCAAAAGTTATTTGAATGCTGCGTATAATGCCTAATATAAATAACCCTCAAATAAATAAATGCGTTCCTAATATAAAAAAAAACTCTGATCCCTATTTGCCAAGGAGCTATGGCCATAACTACATTTAAATGATTGTCACAGAAAACATAATTTAAAATTCGAAAAATTCGCGCGTCAATATTAACCCATAATTTAGACACCAGTGCGATTTGGGTTTCCGTAACTTCAACTCCGCATAAAATTGCTGACAATCTGGTGATAATGAAACATAACTACATGATCCATATACGAAATGTAATAAGGAATCCAAATGGAATATTTGATTTTTTCAAAATTCTTATTTTGTGAATGAAAATTGAGAATTAATTAAAGACGCCGACATTTCGGTCGGTGCGAATTCACAGTATTGAGCATAAGTGTTAAAAGAGTATTTAAAAGATATTTATAATATTGTCAACTAGACTGTTTATAACATATAACTTTATTATAAAATGTCACATGATAAATATATCAGCCTTAAAAATAGATAAAATCGTACAATATTTCTAATAATTCTGATTAAGGCAAAGACAAGCTCTGTGCCTGATATTTTGTTGCACCCCCTCTCCCCCTCTTCATTTTTCTTGCATTTTCACAAAAAAAATAACATTTTCTGTACTTAAAAGTACGTATATATGGAAACAAATATTCATTTATAGATAAACATTCTTTTATTTATTTTTTATCTTTTACTAATTTAATAGTAGAAAATGTCGATTATAACGATTAACCTTCAACTGACGTTACCTGTCTCTCAGACCACGACTATTTTCAATTTTTATAGTTTAACTTGCAATTTTCAGTTTAACTACAAACACTACCGAAATTTTGTTCCGTTTGGAACTTTAGTACTATCACCAGAGATTTTTTAATAGTTGAATTTTATTAGTTGAATTGAGTGCAAAAAGTTTAGTACAAAAACACCATCCTGTGAGTTAATTGTGCCTTTTATTCATCTTTCGATGGAGCGGTCTCACAGACCGCTTCACACTAGTTATGTGATAATTTCTGTGGCATCACTTAAAGGTTAAAAGTGAAAACAGAGTTAAAATATCAGATTTTATAAAAGTGCTAACAAAAATTATGACTCCTAAACCAGGGAATAACTCAGTTGCATCACGTTTTAATCGGAGACAGCATTTAAGCTACCGAATGGTATAATGTTGTTAAAATTAACTTACTTAATCACATTAAAATAAACATAAATTGTTTTCAATCTACACAAGAATTTTCAGAATTTTTATTATGTAAAATTATTGCAAATTCCTTAATTATATGTCTATAATATGCTACTGGAATAGACACTGCGTTTCTTATACCTTTTTTTTAATTAAAAATTTTAAAGAAGCGTATTTTTCTTTTTTGATCGTCTTAAACACATATTTACACTCCTGGTTAAAGGAAAACATTAATGGAGGATTATGACTCAACACAGCTTAATTAAACATAAAATCTGATTTAACTATCATTTTAACACAATATATAAAAAATCCCATATAAACTTCTTCGTTAATCTTCTAAATGTTTCGCCGCATTTGCAACAATATGTATGTCGGTATTAGGCACAGGCTGAAAACAAACTGTCCTAAATGCATAGTCCACTTCAGATTCTAAACCGGAAACTGGTCGCCTTTTCTTTGGTTTAACTAGTCAGGTGTCTGAAACGGACAACGTAGCTCTTGACATTTATAAGGTTATTTGATCTTCAAAGTTAAAAAATAAAAACCGTGAGCCACTTTCGGGAATTTTTGTCGCATTTACGTAACATGGGGCGATGTAAAATGAATGATGTGTATTTGATTGGAAATTTCTTTAAAAAAAAAGTTTCGGGTTTTGTTTCTGAAGTTTGTATGCTTCATCACATAACATTTATTTACGATTCTTGCATTAAGATTTTATTTAAAAGAACATTGTCGCATTTAGGGGTTATCACATTTAGGCAGACTGACCTTATATGTATTTATAAATATACATAAACATTATACTTACATATATGCATTATTAGCGTTTTTATATACATTTTATTTCTGTCTGTATATAAAAATAGATGTATGGCTTCTTCATACTAAATATATTTTACAAATATTGCAAAAAAAATGCTTATGTGTAGGACACTATAAATGGATTGCCGAATGTTATTATCTCACCATAGTCATTTTCTCTATCTCGCCAAGGTTCTTATATTGAAAAAGCACCGTATTTTCATATCCACCCGTATCAGAATATAGTTCTAATAATTCATATGATACCTCAATAGGTTTCGGAAGAATATGGAAAAATTTTCAGAAACGTGGATATCCTAATGACTGAATTTCTGTACCCTTCTGTATTCTATTATCATATCTCCTGATGTTTTAAAAAAGGCATTCACGCATTTCCATATTCGTAGAACACTAGACGGTTTAATTTCCATATGTTTCCATGGCCATTCTATTATCTTTAAGCATTTTAAACGAGGACTTACGCCCGATAAATCTAATTTTAATTACGTGAATCATATTGCTAACAAGGAGTAAAACCAACAGAGTGAAATCTTTTCCAGGCTGAGGTTCGAATCTTTGTTTTTGGTTCAGGCACCAATGCTCTTCTATCTGAGCCACTTGGAACGACACATCTCACTCTTAAATGTTGGTAAGGCTGCAACGACAGCACAAGATGGAATAACTTTCAGGAACCAAACATGACTCCAACAAATTAATCCAGCATCGATAATTTATATTTAATAATATTAAACGATGTCTTACCCCGCAAAATATAATTTTAATTATGTAAAGAAAAATGTGAATAAAAATTTTAATGCGGATAAAAATTCACTTAATTATAATTAGATTTCTCGTGCGGTCATCGTTTAAAATTATTAAATATGAATTATCGATGCTGGATTAATTTGGACTCATTTTTGCCACAGGGTTGTGGTTCATGAAATTTATTCCATCTTCTGCTGTGGTTGCAGCCTTACCAACATTCTAGTGAAAGGTTCCAGGCTAGGTGTGCCGTTCCAGGTGGTTCAGATAGAAGAGCGTTGGTTCGCTGAACCAAAGATCCAGGTTTGAACCCTGGTTTGAATAATTTTTATCTCTGTGGTTTTACGCCTTGTTAGCAATGTGAAATAAAATTACTCTATTATCCTTTCTCTTACAGTTTTCAAAAGTAAAAGTAAACGTTTGCAAAATCTTCGTTAACAAGGAAGTTAAATTGTACTTATCTTTTCACCCGACTGCCAAGAAGGGTTATGTGTTTCACGCGTATCTGGGTATGTAGATTTCTTTATAAACTCGAAACATCCCAACAGCGGGATGGATTTTAATGAATAAGGCCACCTTCGATTCGTTTTAATCGTCCGATGGTTAAAAGCTAGGTTTTGTTTCTATAAATTCAAAATGGCGGTCGTAAAATAAAAAAGGGCGGTAGAGACGAAACAAAATTTTTACGCACCAAATTGAGTGGCATATCATTGGATAGGTCTTTCAAAATGAAGACCATGTTTCATTGACTATGTTACAGTCAGAAGCTCCGTTTAAATATTACACAACCTGGAAGTTGTGTAGGTAGGTTCTCTAGCTTTACTGCAACTCTAACTTCATAGACATCTATAGGCCTTATCAAAACAATATTTATAGATAGGAACTAACGATTAAACACAACTTAAAAGTCATCAAGTAAATAAAAAAATAGCTAAGTAATATAAAAGAAAATAGTTTCACATTCATGAAAAATAATTAATTAGTTCGCTTTTTACGCAGTCGGGTTTATTGATTTTTTTAATTTAATTTTTACTTGTTTAAATCCTTATTCTATCCCATAAATGTTTTGTAAAATAAATGAAGAATTTTTCCAAATCGTAGATAAGTAGAAAATTTAATTTCGTATCCTTCCTATAATCCATAACCTACCTCCAAAAGTTCCATAAGAAAAAAAAATTCATGATTGTGGATCATTAAAATTTTCATTTTTCTTATCCTTCCACATCATGTTATTTTTCTTATATTATTTATTCGCCATTCTAAAGGTTTCTGCGGAAAATTCAAAAGTTTTTGGAATTTATGATAACTACAAAATTATAATGAGTTTTTTAAATATTTTTTTCTAATATATAAAGATTTTATTTTCACTTTATGCTACTATATATAATTGCATTAAAAATTATACAGTCATAATTAATAGTACCGCATCTTAATTTACTTGTTGAAAGGATCAATAGAGAGGAATCTGTTAACTTTCAAAAATCCCGTTTTACCATTTAAAGAGACGAAAAAGAAAATATATATAAAATAAATGTAACGGAGTTTAAGATATGTTTTATGCTACCATTTAGTCCGATTGAATATAGTTTCATATATTTTTAAACAATAAATGCATACCTTTCCCAGTTGTTTACAAACTAACTAAACTACGTTTTTAACCCTTTATAAACCGACGGTACTTATAAGTACTATTAAAATACTTGGGAAGAAATCCATTTAATAGAGCGAATAGTAGTAATACAGTTTAGAATGAGTTATAGATGCATTAATTTATCTTGATATTTCTATAGTAAGAATATTATATCTGTACATTTTGTAATTCTGCAAAATACCGAGAAAAATATTAAAAATAAAAGATTAGAGTAGGGTTATAAATACTGCAAAAAATCGCTGTAAATTGATAATAAATTAATCCTTCTAAATCCTTCAATCATTCTAAAATCCTTCTAAAATATATTAAATGATTATGTAAATATTCTTAAAGTTGTTTCCAAAATTCACGAAAAATGCTTTAGAAGATAAAATGTTCATGAATTCATAATTCAGTACATAAAGGGTTAAGGACAGGTTTCCATTCGAAAACAAAAATACACCAGTATTAATAACACCGGTCACTAGTTGAGAATGCGACTGACTGGGTTTTTCTGGCTTCCTGTAGATGCCATCTACATCCATATTCGAGGGTGTATCAATAATATTTTTGCCCTTACATAGAAATAATTCAGTGAAATTTATGAAATTGCTACATTGTATTAGCCCTTTTCTATATAGTCACCGTGCACAGTAACACATTTCTGCAAACTGTATTTCAAAGAGAGGGAGAGGATGTATTCCAGGAGGCACGATAGTGGACCCAAAGGGGTAATTTTTCTAACTTTTGCTGACCCCCACATGTGACATATTGTTGGAAAGGCCTGTGACCACTTATTCATGTTATGTACCTCCCGAGCACCTCCCCCAAAATTTACCCCGCGGACAGACATGACTGATGGCCTCAAAATTTAGAAAAGTGCCCCACTGAGGGCAAATTTGGGGAGAGGGGCTCGAGAGGTGCATAGTATGAACAAGTCTTTCCAACAGTATGTCACATGTGGGAGTCGGTAAAGGTTAGAAAAATGTCCCCAATTTGGGTGTACTGTTACGCCTCCTGAAATACATCCCCTCACTTTGAAATACCGGTTGCATAAATGTGTTACTGTGCACACTGACTATACAGAAAAGAACTCATAAAATGTAACCATTTCATAGATTTCACTCAATTATTTGTATTTGAAGGTAAAAACGTATTAATACACCCTCTTAAAATTAATTTTATGGCAATTCATGTCGCAAGGAGGTTGGCAGATGGGTGAGAGCAAGGTTACTATTGTAAAGGGTGCGCCATTTCACCTCGTACCCAATAGGGAGCGACGGGCTACTTGATGTCAGTTGGTGTGCTGGGATCCGTTTTCCAAATGATTTTGAGTTAGAAACGCGCTATTTTTAATTGAAAAAAATATCAGTAGAAATTTTTTTATGAAAATAAGTTTAACAATTAAAAAGTATTCTTTATAAATAGGACAAACATCACATCTTAAAATATATGTTTTTAACTCCTTGAAATTTAATACTTAAAGTTGCTGTCTTTTTACTCGACTTCCAAGAATTGTTATGTGTTTCACGTGTATCTGGGTATGTAGATTTTTTTTACCCTCGAAAAATCCCAACGACTGTATAGGATTTTAATGAATGAGGTCTCTATCGAATGGCGGCCGTAAAATACAAAATGACGATAGAGAAGAAAAAAACAATTTTACGCATCATATTGAGTTGCATATCATTGAATAGGTCTATCAGAATGAAGACGATGTTTCATTGACTGTTTTACAGTCAGAAGCTTTGTTTAAATATTACACAAACTGGAAGTTGTGTAGATAGGATCTCAAGCTTTACTGCACCTCTAACCTTCATAGACATCTATAGGCCTCATCAAAACAGTGTTTATAGATAGGAACTAACGATTAAACACAATTTAAAAGTCATCAGTACAAGTGAATAAAAAAATAGCTAAGTAATATAAAAAAAATAGTTTCACATTCATGAAAAATAATTAATTAGTTCGCTTTTTACGCAGTCGGGATTATTGATTTTTTAAATTTAATTTTTACTTGTTTAAATCCTTATTCTATCCCATAAATGTTTTGTAAAATAAATGAAGAAATTTTTCAAATCGTAGATAAGTAGAAAGTTTAATTTCGTATCCTTCCTATAATCCATAACCTACCTCCAAAATTTCCATAAGAAAAAAAAAATGATTGCGGTTCATTAAAATTTTCATTTTTCTTATCCTTTCTTACATCATGTTATTCTTCTTATATTATTTATTCGCCTTTTTAAAGGTTTCTGCGGAAAATTCAAAAGTTTTCGGAATTTATGATAACTACAAAATTATAATGAGTTTTTTAAATATTTTTTTCTAATATATAAAGATTTTATTTTCACTTTATACTACTATATATAATTGCATTAAAAATTATACAGTCATAATTAACAGTACCGCACCTTAATTTACTTGTTGAAAGGATCAATAGAGAGGAATCTATTAACTTTCAAAAATCCCGTTTTACCATTTAAAGAGACGAAAATTATATATATATAAAATAAATGTAACGGAGTTTAAGATATGTTTTATGCTACCATTTAGTCCGATTGAATATAGTTTCATATATTTTTAAACAATAAATGCATACCTTTCCCAGTTGTTTACAAGCCAACTAAACTACGTTTTTAACCCTTTATAAACTGACGGTACTTATAAGTACTATTAAAATACCAGGGATGAAATCCATTTAATAGAGCGAATAGTAGTAATACAGTTTAGAATGAGTTATAGATGCATTAATTTATCTTGATATTTCTATAGTAAGAATATTATATCTGTACATTTTGTAATTCTGCAAAATACCGAGAAAAATATTAAAAATAAAAGATTAGAGTGGGGTTATAAATACTGCAAAAAATCGCCGTAAATTGATAATAAATTAATCTTTCTAAATCCTTCAATCATTCTAAAATCCTTCTAAAATATATTAAATGATTATGTAAATATTCTTAAAGTTGTTTCCAAAATTCACGAAAAATGCTTTAGAAGATAAAATGTTCATGAATTCATAATTCAGTACATAAAGGGTTAAGGACAGGTTTCCATTCGAAAACAAAAATACACCAGTATTAATAACACCGGTCACTAGTTGAGAATGCGACTGACTGGGTTTTTCTGGCTTCCTGTAGATGCCATCTACATCCATATTCGAGGGTGTATCAATAATATTTTTGCCCTTACATAGAAATAATTCAGTGAAATTTATGAAATTGCTACATTGTATTAGCCCTTTTCTATATAGTCACCGTGCACAGTAACACATTTCTGCAAACTGTATTTCAAAGAGAGGGAGAGGATGTATTCCAGGAGGCACGATAGTGGACCCAAAGGGGTAATTTTTCTAACTTTTGCTGACCCCCACATGTGACATATTGTTGGAAAGGCCTGTGACCACTTATTCATGTTATGTACCTCCCGAGCACCTCCCCCAAAATTTACCCCGCGGACAGACATGATTGATGGCCTCAAAATTTAGAAAAGTACCCCACTGAGGGCAAATTTGGGGAGAGGGGCTCGGGAGGGGCATAGTATGAACAAGTCTTTCCAACAGTATGTCACATGTGGGAGTCGGTAAAGGTTAGAAAAATGCCCCCAATTTGGGTGTACTGTTACGCCTCCTGGAATACATCGTTTCCCCTCACTTTGAAATACCGGTTGCATAAATGTGTTACTGTGCACACTGACTATACAGAAAAGGACTCATAAAATGTAACCATTTCATAGATTTCGCTCAATTATTTGTATTTGAAGGTAAAAACGTATTAATACACCCTCGTAAAATTAATTTTATGGCAATTCATGCCGCAAGGAGGTTGGCAGATGGGTGAAAGCAAGGTTAGTATATTGTAAAGGGTGCGCCATTTCACATCGTACCCAATAGGGAGCGACGGGCTACTTGATGTCAGTAAGTGTGCTGGGATCCGTTATTCAAATTATTTTGAGTTAGAAACGCGCTATTTTTAATTGAAAAAATATCAGTAGAAATTTTTGAATGAAAATAAGTTTAACAATTAAAAAGTATTCTTTATAAATAGGACAAACATCACATCTTAAAATATATGTTTTTAACTCCTTGAAATTTAATACTTAAAGTTGCTGTCTTTTTACTCGACTTCCAAGAATTGTTATATGTTTCACGTGTATCTGGGTACATGGATTTTTTTATACCCTCGAAAAATCCCAACGACTGTATGGATTTTAATGAATGAGGTCTCTATCGAATGGCGGCCGTAAAATACAAAATGACGATAGAGAAGAAAAAAAAACAATTTTACGCACCATATTGAGCGGCATATCATTGAATAGGTCTATCAGAATAAAGACGATGTTTCATTGACTGTTTTACAGTCAGAAGCTTTGTTTAAATATTACACAACCTGGAAGTTTTGTAGATAGGATCTCAAGCTTTACTGCACCTCTAACCTTCATAGACATCTATAGGCCTCATCCAAAAAGTGTTTATAGATAGGAACTAACAAATAAACACAACTTAAAAGTCATCAAAACATGTAAATAAAAAATAGGTAAGTAATATAAAAAAAATAGTTTCACATTGGAGAGAAATAATTAATTAGTTCGCTTTTTACGCAGTCGGTTTTTCATTTTTAAATTTAATTTTTACTCGTTACCCGACTCTCAAGAAGGGTTATGCATTTCACACGTATCTGCGTATATGGATTTTTTTATACCCTCGAAAAATCCTAACGACTGTATGGATTTTAATGAATGAGGTCTCTATCGAATGGCGGCCGTAAAATACAAAATGACGATAGAGAAGGAAAAAAAAAAGAATTTTACGCATCATATTCAGTGGCATATCATTGAATAGGTCTATCAGAATGAAGACGATGTTTCCTTGACTGTTTTACAGTCAGAAGCTCCGTTTAAATATTACACAATCTGGAAGATGTGTAGGTAGGATTTATAGCTTTATTTCAACTCTAGCCTTCATAGAGATCTATAGGCCTCATCAAAACAGTGTTTATAGATAGGAACTAACAACTAAACACAACTTAAAAGTCATCAATACAAGTAAATAAAAAAAATAGGTAAGTAATGTAAAAATAGTTTCACATCGGTGAGAAATAATTAATTAGTTCGCTTTTTACACAGTCGGGTTTTTTAATTTTTTAAATTTAATTTTTACTTGTTCATTAAGTTTTGTTTACGACTGAATATGAAAAAAAAAATATTTACATTTAAGAAATGTAAAATAGTAATTTTCAAAAATATCAAGACCTGTAAAAGCAGCAAATTTCACATTGACATGATTGCAGTTAACGTTTCGTTATTAACTTTAGGTAGGTTTCGTAAGAAAGACTTCCTATTACATTTTCCCCTATGTTGGAATTTCTGAAAAAAATTTGCAGATATACATCGATCAAGACCCCTAGAACTCAAAATCATCCCCAGTTAAAAACTTTATATATCTATCAATGTATAGTTATCAATTTTTTATGGAGACCATAACTTACATAGTTCTGAACAAATCTCTTTCAAACAAACACATAAAATCAAGGGGCAGAAAATCTCGTCCAAGTTCGTTAATCCAGAAAATAGGTCCACGGGGATGGAAATAGAGAGCGGTTTTGTGAAAACCGAAAAAAAAAAACCAATAACTTCTTAATTATAATGCATATCAATAAGTTAAAGCTATTATTACTTCTAGGAAAAGGGCCAAAAAATTATGTAATACAGATTTTTGATAAATTCTAAAAGGGGATCAAGGTGCGAAAAAAATAAGGTTTTAGGGAAGAAAAATTCATGACTTCGTCAATTCTCAGGATATCAAATCCGCTTAAATGTGTTATAAATCTTCTTAATATTATCATCAAAAACTTTTATATTGACAAGTTTTTGATAGGACTTACTCTTGAGGCAAAAACAAATTAAACCATAATAGGGTTTGAAGAAAAAAAATATCGTATTAAGGTTGTACTCAAATCCAAACGCCTTATTTTCTGACTCATCTTTAAATTCATTTTTGCTCTCGAGTTCATCTAATTGGCTGTTTCTGTTATTCAGAAACTATATAATGTGCTGTATAGGTCGATTTTTTTTTATAAAAGCAGAATATATATATATATTAATGTTGTTAAAGTGGTTATTTTGAACCGAATTTCCCAAAGCGATAGTACTGGAATGAAAAAAAAATGGTCGTGCTTAATAAATAATTGTTTGTAAATTAAGTTCTAATTAATTGAGCAAAAAATAAAAACGCCTGTCGCTTATAAATCTCTTTAAGGGGTCCCGGACGCAAAAACCTTTAAATTTTCTAAAAATATTTTACAGTAGTAAAAAATTCTCTACCTTTTCCTGCTTAAAATGACGTTTAAGTCATGTTTATATACTTATTAGAACAGAGCATATTAATTTTTTCGTTTTGGTTTGTTTTCAAAATCTGACTTTCAAACAATGGTTGTCATGCAAACGACTTCTTGTGAAAATGCGTTTTTCTTCATGATGGATTTTTTCACCGTTTCTCAGACTTAAATCGTTATAACTCAAGAACAAAGATATATGGTTCAAACTTGGAACATGTCTTTTTCAATTAGTTTACTTTAATTTTGATTCAGCAAATTTGAAAAAAATATTTACTTTTGAAAATATGATTTTTTAAAGTTATATCATTTTTTCTTTAATTTTCCTTTAAATATTTTTATTTGTTTTCAAATTAATATTTTTTTTAAATGCTGAATCTAAATTAAAACTTATATATTTCTGTTTGTTTAAATGATAAAAAATTGAAATTCTACAAATAATATTTCGATTTATAACGATTTTAGATTACCACACTTTTTAATAAATTTTAAATTTAATTTTTTTTTAATTTATGAGGAGTTTTATCATGTGATATTGTTTACAAATAATATGGTTAACCATCACAAAAAAATTCAAAATTTTAACTCAATAAATAAAAATTATTTTAAAATGTGTCCTGGACCGCCTTAAAAAATCACGTCAGCAAGTTTCATGTTTTTATTTTTAAAAATGAGTCTAAAAATGTGTCAGAAATGTTTGAGTTGTTGAGCGAGAATTTTTTTTTTTTAATACCGCCTAATCTATAACATGATTCTGATATAAAACCAGCTCTTACAGAAAAATGAAATTATACACTCGGCAAAAGTGGCCAAATAAAATTAATAAACTGAGTCTATCTCTAATCACGATTTAGTTTTTGTTGGGGAAATTAGTAGTTAACTTCGAAATCTACTCCCTCCTATAAGCCGAGACTTCGGGGACTTTTTTTAATACAGTATATTTATAATATTTCGTTGGCAATCAATTTCAAATCTAAGATAATTCGATAGTTATTATTATTTTGGTATGTTTTTCACAAAGATGTATTTCATAAAAAAGGTTAGAAATATAACAATAAATTTCAACCTCCCTCACAATACAGTTTGATGTTTGTGTAATTAGATTAAAAAAGCAAATAAAATAGAAACATTAATAAGTAAATAACTTAATATTTAATATTTTTAAACTTAAAATATTTATAGTATTTAATTATATCATTTTTTGAAAATACAATTTGAAATTCAACGTATTACATGTTATAAACACATTTCGAAAAGGTTATTTAAAATAATATTTTAATGCTCCATTATAATAATAATTTAAAATTGGACTGATGCGGGAAAGTTTTTTCTGACGCAAAAATTCGAAATTGTTGGGAAAATTTCTCCCGGCGAGACCACTCGTAGTTCAAATTGTTTTGTCTGTAAGCTGTGTACACGCGCCTTTCGGACACATTCTGCCATCTCTATTTGCCTGATGGGGATTAGAGACATAAACAGCATTCCGATTTTTTACCAGGTTATGAACTTGTTCTGTGAAGACATGAAGTAATTTTCAAATTTTAATTGCTTGAAAGGCATATAACCAACAGAGTGAAAAAAGTGTAAAAACCTAAAATCGAACCAGGCTCATTGACTATACGCGTCACTTTACCACTCATCAAGATGAACGCCTAGGGCCGGGATACAGATAGATATTTCGCTGTTAGCAAACTTAGAATAACCAATCACATGCCTGCATTTTTGAAAACTTTTCGTTGTTTACTTCAAACAGTGAAAAGTTCTCAAAAAGGCAGGTTTCGGATTGGCCAATCTCGTCTCGCTAACAGCGAAAAATCTATCTGGATCCCTGCCATTAACTTCTCACTCTTATCAGTTTACGAGGCTGCAAACCGCAGCACACGATGGAATAATGTCTTTTAAAGCCCTTTGGGCACTGGTGTTTGAATTTTTTCTCACTTAATTTTAACTCCCAAATGTCGCAACGGGATCTAAATATTCGATGAAATTTATATGAAAAGTGTTTAATGCATTTTTTCGTGTGCATTCTAAACAGATTTTTTTTTCAAAATATTGGTGCCAGTGTGACATTTGGGAATTTGGAAGAATTTCATCCACCAGAGCTCAAAGAGTTAAGCAATTAAAACTTTTAAATTACTAAATTCAATGCGTGTGAAATTTTCTACTAAACAATTTCCAAAATAATATAAATAGATTTATTCACTTTCATCGAAGGTGGATTTCCCTTTCGATTCGTGTTTTCTCCAGCAGTGCGAGGGTTGCCAGGGCTCACGAACATTTTTCACTCTGTCGATTTAAGCAATTAAAATTTGAAAATTACTAAATTCAGTGTTTGTGAATTTTCTACAAAAATATTTCGAAAATTATATAAATAGGTTTATTCACTTTCATCGATGCTGGATTTTCATTTCGTTTTGTGTTTGCTGCAGGTTTGGTGGCTCACGAACATTATTCCATCGTTTGCTGCGGTTTGCATCCTTGGCAACATATAAGAATGGGAAGTGCTGGGATTGGCATCGTCCCAGTAGCTTAGTGGCAAAACATTGGCGCGTATAGTCAATGACCCTGCTTCGACTACAGGCCTGGACACTTTTTCTCTCTGCCAGCTCTACGCCTTTTAAGCAATTAAAATTTGAAAATTACTAAATTCAAGATGTGTGAAATTTTCTACTAAAAAATTTCCAACATTATATAAATAGATTTATTCACTTTCATCAAAGCTGGATTTCCCTTTCGTTTCGTGTTTGCTCCAGGATTGCCAGGGCTCACGAACATTATTCCATCGTTTGCTGTTCTATGCATCCTTGGCAACATATAAGAATGAGAAGTGCTAGGATTGCATTGGCGCGTATAGTCAAAGCATTGGCGCGTATAGTCAAAGCATTGGCGCGTATAGTCAAAGCATTGGCGCGTATAGTCAAAGCATTGGCGCGTATAGTCAATGACCCTGCTTCGATCCAAGGCTTGGACACTTTTTCACTCTGTCGGCTGTACGCCTTTTAAGCAATTAAAGTTACTAAATTCAAAGTGTGTGAAATTTTCTACTAAAAAATTTTCAAAATTATATAAAGTGATAAAGTATTAACTTGCGTAAAGTTTTATTGACAAATTGTTTAAGCATGTGCTTTTATGCATTTTATTTTAGTGTGGATTAAATTAAAATTTAACAACAACAACAACAAAAAAATAAATAAATAAATAAAAGTTATTTTTAATATCATAGCAATATTATTTACGGTGTATTAAGATACAGTACATATTTTCTAAATAATTTGATATATCAGAAATAAAGACTGACATATCATTAAAAAACATATTTACCAATTTAACGTTAATAGTGAAAATAAATTGTTTATCACACCGAAAAATAAATTTGATGAGAATGATAATGTTCAGAAATTATAAATAACTTTTGAATAGCAAAACTCATAAAAACTTCTAGTTGAAACCAATATTCCTACTAAAATATAAATCTTTAAATTGAATTATGAAAGAAAACAATGTATAACTTTAAATATGAAGTTGTTTTACATTATACAGTCGATGCTCGTTATAACGACCGCCCATTATTGCGACCGTTCCATTAAAACGACCTATACAAAATTTCCCGAAATATATCCCTTTTATGATATGTGTTTTTTACATCCAATATAACGTTCGGCCAGCAGCTTATTTCCCAATACAGCGACCGAATTGAACATTCGTCCAGATTTTTATCCCAAAAAAGGATTATCATTTTCTTTACCCAAGAACTCATTGCCGAGAACTCATAGCTCACTGCGCGTTGATGTCTATTGTAAAATCTCTTAAAATGACACTTTAAAACATTTTTTTAAAGGCAAGAAAACACAAAATTACTCATTAAAATTAACTAATTGAGATGAAAAATTTTGTTTAGAGAAATATCAAATGCGCAAAAACAACTATTTCGAATTATTTTTGTAGAAAATAAATCTTAACTTTTTTGTGTGTATGATATAATATTTCGATTAAATTTTATTTTAGAAACATGTAATCATTCTCTTAAATTGATTTTTATAATTATTCATTGTCAATTTTTATTTGATACGAAAGAAAAATAATTTAGTAATAATATTGTATTTTAAAATTTCCTTAAAAACCTTCATTATCATGCACATGATTAGAGTTTTTTAGTTATTATTATTTTTTTTTTTTTTGTTCACTTTTGTTATAGCGACCTTCCATTATAACGATCCTCATTTTTGGCTCACGAGGTGTCGTTATAACGAGCTTCGACTGTATAAGTAAAGTATTCTTACTAAAAAATATATAATAATTATATATACAAACATATAAATGGTGAAAATAACAGAATAAACAGCTCCCTGCTATTTTCTGATTATAAATGTATTTAACAGAAAATATTCTTTTCAGGAAATGCAATCATACAAACATGACAATATAATTCTTGGAAAATCTTTTTACAATGCACTTAATAAATTCTAAGCACGAAACTAAAAGAGAAAAAGAATACAAATTTTCTACGTACGTGATTTCTCTTTAATCGAAATCTTTTCACGAAAATATAGAAATGTAAGAGTATTTCGAATACTTAATCATGAATTTTGAATTGTCTCCGTGTCATATGAGATTAAAAAAAAATGTTTTCGGTGAAAAATGTATCATATTTCATTTTTATAAATTCCACTTTTCTGTTGAAGGCTTTTTTTTTTTTTTTTTTTTTTTTTTTTTTTTGACATTTTACAATATTTTTGTAAGAAATATTTTTTTTTTTAATGAAAATAGATCTTTTAAAAAATTATAAAAAATATAGACTTGAATTTATAATATTTCCAATATAGAACAAACTATTAACATTAATAAACAATGCACGGCAATTTAAGAACAGTTTTTTATGATGTCGACCAGAGCTGTTTCCACTAATATGTGTAAAAGTTTTACCAGATTAAATAAAATATCTAAAACCTTCACTTTGAAAATTAATTTTTTAGTTAAATTTAAAATATCAAAGTCTTTGCAAATGCACATAAAATTTTAAACCTCCTTTAAAATTAAGCCTCGTATTCTGATAAATGCAAAGCAGAAAGTCTGTTATTTTATTTCGTGAGTTACATAGGAAATTATATAGGTTTAGTAAACAGCATTTCTAAGATTAGTTCTTGAAAAATTAATTACACAGGCCTGCGAAATTGAATTTTTGAAAAATAGAACAGAAGGTTTCGCCGATTTTATGTTATTTACTGTGCTGTTTTCGAAGATGATCTCCATTTTCCCCCATCACGTCAGGTTTTTTTGTATAATCGATATCGATATTTTTGCTAAAATTCTATTTGAAAAGGCACTTCTCGAACAATTTTGATTGTACTATCTGGCAACAGTGGTATTTATCCATTTTAATCTGTGTAAAATAATCGATTCTTGGTGAGACAAAATGATTTTTCAGAAACCGACTATATTTTTATATGTTTAACTGGATGAAAACCACTTTTGCCAGATCGCACGAGCCGCATCTGGTCTAGAGAAAAACAAAACTTTCCCTTAAGTTCAAACTTTTTACATCAAATTATGGTGCAGTTTCTAGAACATAATCATCAACATACTTTTTCTTTTAAAACTTCTTTTTGGAGTTCTTCTTTTATGTTCAATCTCAGGCCTATCTCGTGTTAACATCCAACAGCAATCGGCGAGAATGTTTTTGCCCCATCTTCCTTGAAATTTGCGCTCCATATATTTGATGTCTTGATGGAACCTTTCACCCTGTTTTTCGCTGACTGATCCTGAATTTTCGAGGAAAAGATCACATGTGAGTGAAGAAAATGTATTTCGACACTCATGGAGCAATCCAGTGCTAAACATTTTTTCAGCATATTCATTTACAGTCAGGATCCTTGTAATTTCACAGAAAGTCACTGATGATATCTCTGAAGCTCAATCCAAGCTTCTTTTTCATTTGTTGTCATGCTAGTCTCAAATTCTTTATCCTTCATAAGTTTGCGGATATTTGGATTAACAAAATTTCCCTCTTTCAACTTGACTTCGGATAAACCTAGAAATTTTTTGCACAGGTATTTGAAACGATCGAAATCTTTTGGAACAATGCAATCTTTGGCTCAACTAAGCTGTTCCAAAACACATACTTGGTGCCTGTTTTAAGACTGTGTTTTCGACCATTCTTCTTTGACCAAATGTTGAAAATTATCGCGGCTGTCATACTCACAAAGAAACATGGGTAGATTGTGTATCCACCTTGTTGATCAAGAATCATGGAAGTAACTTTCAAATCACCGAAAACGGTCCAACCGAAGTCGGCATATTTTATTTTGTTGCGCACGTGAGCCAGGTTTTCATTGCGTTCTTTTAAATGCACCGAGTGTCCAACTGGTACAGATACATACTGTCTTCCGTGATGAAGAAGGACAGTTTTAGGGCTCCTTTTCGATGAACCTATAAACAGTTTCCATTCATCTATATCCTTTTCTATATTAAAATTGCTCATCAATCCGGGAGCAACAGAACAAAAGATCATATTACTTCGCCTCTTCCTAAAAGTAATAATTAACAATTTCCTTTTCTTAATTCCTGTACCAATGAAAAGAAAATCCTTTGGCCAATAAGATTTTTTTCTTTCAATCTTGAGCCCACAATTTAGCTGCCTCTTTCGAAAGACTTAGATATCTAGTCAGATGATTAAGTTCAACCTAAGCGGAGGACTGAGGTGTATCGCTTCCACAGGGCTTATATTCGGTATCGGAGCCTTGAAATTCTGGATGTTCCGAGTCCGAAGACTCTGAAGAGAAGACTGGCATTTCAATTGGTGGCAAAGGCACTGGCACATCAGGTCCATGAGGAACGAGGCGGGAGTATCACCGATGTAATTTTCATAAAAATCAAAGTAAAATTGAATGTTTCAAAAAAATGTCACGTGATAGAATTTTTCATTTTTTTTTTAATTTACACCAAAAAATACATTAAGTTCAGCTATCACTTCCCTGGTATTTTTTTTCATTGCAGGCTTGTGTTAATTCAACAGTTTTACAACCGACTTTAAACGGAGGAGGTTGAACAAATTATATATATTTTTTTCCTATACGCGTGGTTTTGAAAGGATGGTCCTATTTTCGTATTTATCTTTTGTTGGAAATTAATCTTTCTCTAGACTAATTATTAGGAAATTAATCTCTCTCAAAATATTTTATATATCATATTCTGCTACCTGATTATCTGCTGCTAGCTCATAACGGAAATAATGATATTTAAAATAAATGTGGATTAGTCCTGAATAAGTCACGTTGGATCTTATTAGCAATATATTTTTCGTTGAAGGGCGGGTTAAATCTAATTAGGGGAGACCGGGTTTAGTTGGCTACAGGGGTAAGTAGTCGCAGTCCTCATAAATCGCCTGTTTGTGGATAGATTGCGCAACCAGTCACAGAGTACCTTTCTTATTGCTTTTTACAATCCTCAATGTAGTTTTGCATCGTTACCTACGTGCAGTGGACATTTATTAGGATTTTTCTGTTTTTTGCACTCATGAGTAATTTTTTGTTGCTTCATTCTTTTTCTAATTTCTAGTACTTATCTTAATAATTGTGATTTAACCTGTGCAGTTTTTCTTAGTGTATGATTAACTGTACCTACCCCATATGTGATTTACTTGGATTATTTATGCTTAGAGAATTACGTGTCCCTTTTGTGGAGAAATGTATTATGGGGCAAGTAGGCGCATTGAACACGGGGCAAGTTGGGTCGTTGTTTGGTGTGCACTGGTAGCTTGAAAATCAGCAAACAACGAGAAAAGTGGTTGCAGTGCAAGATTTTGGGCACACATGGTCTGCCCAAACGGAGACACTCGATTTTTTATTTGTGCCAACTGTAACTCTGATGATGATATAGAGTAGGATAGAAGTTAATCAAATGTTAATGTTTTATTCATTATTTTTATGTCTGTATAATTTAGAATTTACATTGTAGGGCTATAACGCCTTAGTCTAAACTTACTGGCAATAATGAAATTGATTTCGCTTAACTGCGTGTCTTATTTGAGCTTCATTTAAATTTCTATAAAATGTGTGCCAACTTACCCCATAGGTATAGGCAACTTGCCCCGTGACGGGGTAGGCTGGCACACAATTTTCCTTTTACTTTAGGCTTCCGCTAAACATAAACTACAAAAGCTACAAACTCAAAACTCTGGGTATTTATAGCCAAATGTCTGTTCTTGTTAGTGCAGTTAAAGTTTGTTAAAAAACCATAAAAATCAAAAACTATATCTGGTCGTTTTTGATCCCATTCATTTTTTACATAAAACAAAAAATCGATATTGAGATACAAATAAAATGTAATTTTTATAAATATATTAAAGTATAGTTCAATTTTCTATCATATCGTGTTTGAGTCAATTTCGAGTTTAGGGAGTCCGAGACACAATTTAATTTTGTTTTTATTATTATTGAGTTAAAATTTTGGATTTTTTGTGACTGTTAACGGTATCATTTGTAAACAAAATCACATGATAAATCTTCTCCTAATTTAAAAAATAAATTTAAATTTGTTAAAAAAGTGGGGTAATTTTAAATAGCTATAACTCGAAATATTATTTGTAGGATTTCAATTTTTTTTCATTTAAATAAACAACAAAAGAAGGGGGTATAGGTTTAGATTTTGATTCGGCATTTTTTTAAATATTAATTTACATAAAATTAAAAAAAATTATAGTAAAAAAAATCATATTTTCAAAAGTAAATATTTTTTTCAAATTTGATGAACCGAAATTAAAGTAAAATAATCAAAAACGACATGTTCCAAGTTTTAACTATTTATATTTAACGGTTCTTAACTTATAACAATTTAAATATGGGAAATAGTGAAAAAAAAAAAACATCATGAAGGAAAACGGATTTTCATAAGAAGTCGTTCCCATGACAATCATTCCTTGAAAGCTAGATTTTGAAAACAAACCAAAACGAAAAAAGTTAATATTTCAAGTTCCAATTAAGATAGAAACGTGACTGAAATGTCATTTTATGTAGAAAAAAACAGAGACACTTTTAATTAAATAAATGTTTTTGGAGAAAATTTGAAAACATTTTGTGTACGGACCCCCTTAAAGTACTTTGGATTCAGGATTAGTTGATAAAGTAAATGGAGGTAGCGATGAGCAAGAAGAAGAAAGACAAAAATTTGCTGAAGAACAAGATAAATTGGACAAAGAAGCTCAAGAACCTGAAGAATTGGTGGTTGAAACTGCCGCAATTGAACGAGCAGATAAAGATGCAACTAAAAATGAATTGGCTGCAAAAAAAGCTGGTGCTCCTAAAGAAGATTTTCAAATGAAAGATGTATCAGATGAAGTGAAACGCATGACGGATAACAGACGTACAGGGACGGATGTACGGAACTCTTAACAGTGTCCAATGGTTAATTTCTAAACTGTTAGTCATAGACATATAGTTTCAATTACAAGAATGTTTTAAATTGGGTAATAAATTTAAAATCCCTTTTGATCAATAAAACATTTCTTAAAAACTTACGAAATTAAAATTTTACGAAAAAAACGGCCCCCCGGTCCTATAATTGATATTTAGTAATAATGCACTATTACACTAACAAGTAAGACAAAGAAATTCCATTCATCTAATGCTAAAAGTGACCGAGTTATGAAACTTTAAATTGCATGACTTAAGGCAATTTTCTGTATCTGAATACACATGAAAGATTATACACAAAGTGCTTAAAGTATTAGAAGGATTTATTTCACATGTACATTTCTGCATTACAGCCGAAGGGAGTCACTTCGAGAAACTTTTATGATAACTTTAATTTTTATTCATTAAGTTTTATATTAGATAATCTGCTAGCATTTTTAAAAAATATGTATCATTTTGTATAGAATCGCGACTGTTGCTTTTCACCATTTCATTTAACAAAAATTATGTCATTTTTTAAACTTATATTTTTAGTACAAGTTTCTTTAATATGTCAGAATGAAAATAGATTTTAACACTAGAAAGACGAGGAATTTTACTCAAATTTTATAAAAATATGTCACATCAGAATTTTTATTTTAAATTATTAACTTATTTATTTAACTAGTTATTTTTTCTTTGTATCTTTCAAACTAGTTTTATAAAGAAATTTCTGGTTCGAACCGAAATATACTCATTTGGTAGCGGTCAGAATGACCGCTCGCCGTCTTTCTAGTATTAAATTTATATTGTAATGTAATTTTACTCTCAACTATTTATTATTATTTTTTTTTATCTGACGATTACTTATATTTCTGGTAAATTTGTGAATGACCTCTATTTCGCAGTAAGAAATATGCTTCAACTTTAAAAACTAATATTTGTTCAGTTTTAATCGTTGAAGAATGAGACTTTTTCTTGACTTATTTCGTAATGTAATAGGATATTTTTTCTTTATATAACTATATCTGTGGTTGCCAAGCTTTTTGACTGGCGGAGCCCTTTTTAGAGTGAATTTTTATAGCGGATCCCCAGAAGCCTACAATTCCCCCATGTTACAAGGGAACGTTTTTCATTTGCTACTCAGCAAAGGAAGAGGGAATGAATAGTAATCTAAACATTTGGGCATCGTCTCAGAAATAAAATTATATTTTGAAACTGTTACTGTAATAATGCATCTATTTTCAGTTGTCATCAATACAGATGGAATTGTCAAAAGTTTACAAATCTACAGTTAAAAACTTCAAAACTCAAGAAATCGTAACATCTGCTGTACAATAAATTTTACATTATTAGAGTGAAGAACATTAACGCATAAACGATTAACGTGATTGGATTGTTTTGCGCAGTCTGAATTCAGGTCCAGTTGATAGTAATTGCAGGCGAATGTTTGGTTCTGTATTTAAAAGACTTCTGTATTTCGATTTGGTTTTAAAGTAAGATCTTTAACACTACTACATATGTAAGGAATTTTACTCAAGTTTTAAAAAAAATTCAGACCAATAATTTTTATTTAAAAGTATTTAACTCTTTTATTTAACTTATTTCAGTTTGATTTATATTTATTTATTTTATGAAAAAATTTCTGCTTCAAATCGAAATATTTTTATTTGGTGCCATCAAATAACCGGTTGTTGTTGGAAAATTTAGTGTAACTTGCTACACTATATGGCCAAACGTGACCGGTCACTTGCGATTTTAGACGTTTCGTTAAATATCTAGAAAAATACATAAGGAATTAACCTGAAACTGCAGGTGTGTAAACAGTATAGTACAGGTCATATATTTCCGCCAAGATTTTTTTCCCGAAACCCCATAGGTAACCGTCAACAAATTAAAAATGAACGAATATCTTTTAAATAACCCTGTAAAATCTAATGCAGCAAAAGTGTTCAAACTCAAGATTATCAATACGTGGCTTATTGTAAAATACTGTGTTCATTTTTATGAGGATAGCATGTATATTCATAGACAAATTAAGGTTTTTACAAAAACAGTCCCAATTTTCGCCAAGTTTTTTGTTTATAATTTGCAAAGTTCTTAATATAAAAAAAAGTTATTTTCAGAAAATATGATAAACAACATTCTACTCTGCAATAAGAATTAAAAAATAATAAAAATCGGAAGAAAAAGGAGCAGGTTTACTAAAAAACGTTTCACTGCGCATGCGTGAATGCAAACAAAATATAACATGCATAATGTATTATCTATGTATATAGAGCAACTTTTATGAAAGTCTCAAAATCATAGCTTGAAAATTCTGAAAATTATCGTCGATAGAATAAGTTCGAAATCCGTTGTTCCCAAAAGGAAGCAAAAAGATGAGGGGTTGTATCCAAATGTAGTAGTACGTGCAATATTGTGTACGCTATCTTGGCACTAATCAACAGATATTTGATACAAGTGCTCATCTTTTTGCTTCTTTTTCGGAACAACGGATTTCGAGCTTATTTTATAGAAGATAATTTTCAGAATTTTCAAGCTATGATTTTGAGACTTTCACAAAAGTTGCTCCATATATTTAGCTAATACATTATGCATATTATATTTTTATTGCATTCGCGCATGTACAGTGAAACATTTTTTAGTAAACCTTATCATTTTTCATCCATTTTTTATTATTTTTTAAATTCTTATTGAGAGTGTTATGTAAAATGTTGTTTGTCATATTTTCTGAAAAGAACTTTTTTTTATATTAAGGACCCTGCAAATAATAAGCAAAAAACTTGGCGAAATTTAGGACTGTTTTTATAAAAACCTTAATTTTTCTACGAGTATACATGCTATCCTCATAAAAATGAACACAGTATATTACAAGAAGCCACTTATTAATAATCTCGAGTTTGAACGCTTTTGCTACATTAGTATTTACAGGGTTATCCGAAAGATATTCCTTCTTTTTAGGTGCGTTCATAATTATATAAATACGTAGCACCTATAGTCGTAGTTCAGTCCGTCCGTCTGTCCGTCCGCATGTAACAGAGCAAAAACTCCCCAACCGAATGGTCTGAAATTTCAAATATATGATTGTTGCAAAATTTTGTCGAGTCATTTCAAATTTTATGAAAATCGGATGTATAGTTTAATTACAGGGACAGTCAAAAGTTTTTCTTTACATTACGGCCAATGGGGAAAATTGTTGCAAGTGGATTTTAATGATATTAGAGCCTTCCGAATGATCTGAAATTTTAAAGATATAACTGTTGCAAAATTTTGTCGAGCCATTTCAAATTTTAGGAAAATCGGATGTATAGTTTAATTACAGGGACAGTCAAAAATTTTTCTTTACATTACGGCCAATGGGAAAAATTGTTGCAAGTGCATTTTAATGATATTACAGCCTTCCGAATGGTCTGAAATTTTAAAGATATAATTGTTGCAAAATTTTGATGAGCTATTTCAAATTTTAGGAAAATTGGATGTATAGTTTAATTACAGGGACAGTCAAAAGTGTTCCGTTACATTACGGGGAATGGGAAAAAATTATTGGAAGTGCATTTTAATGATGTATCAGACTATGCGCTTTATGAAGTGCAAAAATTTATACATTCAGTACAATAGGGGTTGAAAAAAATAATTATAAAACTAGTTATAGTACGAACGCACCGCATTTGCCACGTTTGACGAGCAATTTCCAACTTGTTCAATTTGTTGACGGTCCCATATGGGTTTACGGGAAAAATCTTCGCGGAAATATATGACCTATGCTATACTATTTAAACACCTGCAGTTTCAGGTTAATTCCTCATGTATTTTTCTATAGATTTAACAAAACGGCTAAAATCGCAAGTGACCAGTCACCTTTCGCCATGAAGTGTATGAGATGTCAAACCAACGGGTACCTCAGTGTTTCACGGAGTTTAAGCTGTTTTTAGGTGCGTTCGTAATTATATAAATACGTAGCACCTATAGTCGTCGTTCAGTCCGTCCGTCTGTCTGTCCGCATATAACAGAGCAAAAACTACCCAACCGAATGGTCTGAAATTTGAAATATAAGATTTTTGCAAAATTTTGTCGAGCCATTTCAAATTTTATGAAAATCGGATGTATAGTTTAATTACAGGGACAGTCAAAAGTTTTTCTTTACATTACGGCCAATGGGAAAAATTATTGCAAATGCATTTTATTGATGTTACAGCCTTCCGAATGGTCTGAAATTTTGAAGATATAATTGTTGCAAAATTTTGTCGAGCTATTTCAAATTTTAGGAAAATCGGATGTATAGTTTAATTACAGGGACAGTCAAAAGTTTTTCTTTACATTACGGCCAATGGGAAAAATTATTGCAAATGCATTTTAATGATGTTACTGCCTTCCGAATAGTCTGAAATTTTGAAGATATAATTGTTGCAAAATTTTGACGAGCCATTTCAAATTTTATGAAAATCGGATGTATAGTTTAATTACAGGGACAGTCAAAAGTTTTTCTTTACATTACGGCCAATGGGAAAAATTATTGCAAATGCATTTTAATGATGTTACAGCCTCCCGAATTGTCTGAAATTTTGAAGATATAATTGTTGCAAAATTTTGACGAGCCATTTTAAATTTTATGAAAATCGGATGTATAGTTTAATTACAGGGACAGTCAAAAGTTTTTCTTTACATTACGGCCAATGGGAAAAATTATTGCAAATGCATTTTACTGATGTTACAGCCTTCCGAATGGTCTGAAATTTTGAAGATATAATTGTTGCAAAATTTTGTCGAGCCATTTCAAATTTTATGAAAATCGGATGTATAGTTTAATTACAGGGACAGTAAAAAGTTTTCCTTTACATTACGGCCAATGGGAAAAATTATTGCAAATGCATTTTAATGATGTTACAGCCTTTCGAATGGTCTAAAATTTTGAAAATATAATTGTTGCAAAATTTTATCGAGCCATTTCAAATTTTAGGAAAATCGGATGTATAGTTTAATTACAGGGGCAGTCAAAAGTTTTTCTTTACATTACGGCCAATGGGAAAAATTATTTGCAAATGCATTTTAATGATGTTACAGCCTTCCGAATGGTCTGAAATTTTGAAGATATAATTGTTGCAAAATTTTGTCGAGCCATTTCAAATTTTAGGAAAATCGGATGTATAGTTTAATTACAGGGACAGTCAAAAGTTTTTCTTTACATTACGGCTAATGGGAAAAATTATTTCAAATGCATTTTAATGATGTTACAGCCTTCCGAATGGTCTGAAATTTTGAAGATATAATTGTTGCAAAATTTTGTCGAACCATTTCAAATTTTAGGAAAATCGGATGTATAGTTTAATTACAGGGACAGTCAAAAGTGTTCGGGGAATGGGAAAAAAAATACTGGGAGTGCATTTTAATGATGTTAAAGACTATGCACTTTATGAAGTGCAAAAAATTATACATTCAGTACAATATGGGGTGCAAAAAATAATTATAAAACTTGTTATAGTACGAACGCACCTCATTTGCCACGTTTGACGAGCAATTTCCAACTTGTTTCATAACGCTGGACACATTTATAGTTGTCGATAGCGTTTTCTGTTCAGCTCTTGAAAAATGTTTGAACGTTTTTCAAAGTTGTGAGATGGCCCTGAATATTTATCTGTATATTTCTTCTTATCTGATGATGTTTGCATTCCTTTTTAAAAAGAGGGGCGTAATCGATATCATCGTTCGACCTCAGGATCCGACCAATATGAATCGGAAATTGTGACAAATTTTCATTGCGATGATACATTCATGTATCTCAATTTGCAATAAACATATCTGAGAAAAACGCAATTCGAATTCACAATTTTCGTTAATTAAAAGTTTTGCCAGTTTAGTGTTATGGTTCTTCTAATATCATCTCTGCAGTTGCAACAATCGTATAAACGCTCTTCTTAGACAATACCATCTTACTTCGGTATGTCAGTAGGCGAAGCGGATTCCGGCATCCAATAACTTCATATATAAGCTTAAAAAGTTTGCTTTTAAGAGTTGGTTATTTTACATAGTTTATTATTTTAATGGTAGCATTTAACCTTTTCTTAATTTCAGAAGACATTTTCCCGGGGATAGCGTGTATCTATAAAGAACGCAACAGACGGTTCTACGGCGCTTTATAATCTCTTTAATTTTTGCAGTGACATTGTGATCCATCATTGCTTTCGCATCATCAGTGAATTCATGTTCATATGTGTGTTCCTATGTATTGGTCAAAAAATATTTAGTTATGTAGTGCATTGGTTTGTGGTGATCTACGAAAAATACGATCCTGATAGCTTTGTGAAACCTCTTTCAGATTGATGTTAGTAAGGCGCTTAATTTTAATCAAGTTAATGTTTTCAAACACCGTAATAATAAAAAAGTCAAGTTAAGTTCCGTGAGCCCGTTTCAAAAAAGTCAGTTAAGGCTCTTAACTTCCCTGGTCTGAACAGGATATTAGTAAATGAAACTGAAAAATACTAACAAAACTGCTAATCCAGTGACGTCAATAGATTCCTTCATTTGTAGTGCAAATTTTGTATATCTGAAGATGCTCTTACGTGTTCTTTAACATCACCTGTTATAAAGATATTTTTTTAAAATGATATATTTGACAAGTGAATATTGACACTAAGTTATCAAATTTTACTTAAAGCAAATTCACGACAGTATCAATTTTACGAGGTTTATCAAGTCTTTGCAATTATATGATCTTCACGAACTCAAGCGACTCGTTAAAACATCAGAGAGGTGCCGACTTAACGGCGACGACGGGGTCTAACAAGGCAAACTTATTTCACTAATTATAGAACATCATTTTTGTCCTAATTAATCATAGTTATTAAACAGGACGAAAGGAAAATTTAAATTAGTTGAAGAAATATATCTTATTGCCTATTTCGCGCAAGTGAAGTCTACACATATGCCCAGGACATTTCCTATTTGTTCTAACAAGTATCGTTATATTTTCTTTTGAAGCATGCATAACTTACTTTGCCCTTCATATTTAAAAAAATCAGGAGGTTTATATCTTTCAAATCAGACTCATTTCTTTCGGATTGATGTGTAGTTGAGCATAAAACGCGGAATCATTGGATAACAGTTCACCTCAAGTCACACTGAGAGGAGGAGTTGTGAAATTCAAATATCCAAATTTTCCTTCAGAATACAGTATTTAGTTTTTTACAGTAAATATACGTTTGTTTCTTCCTTTATCGTATTTTTTGATCAGAAAACGCAAAAATAGAGCACAAATTAATATTTACACCGATAATTTTAAAGAAAATAAAATTTAGATAATTAAAAGAGTTCAGAGTTGAAGATAGTCATCATCAATGCATAAATAAAAGAATCTGTTCCCATTTTTGAAAAAAAAAAACTTGCTTTAAATGTGTTGGTTTTGTTGAAATTTCCATTATTTTCCTGAAGCGCGGCGGATCACAGTTTCGGAACCTCTGAACTATATATATTTATAGATCCGGAATGCAGTATAAAAATCTAAATTTCGTTATTTTTTAAGAAATGTTTTTATTGAACCAAATCGATTTTACAATACTTCTTTACGTCATTTAAAGCCTTCGTGTAATTGGAACTATATGTCTTTGCTCAACGGTTTAGTAATTAGCCATTGGACACCGTTGAGAGTGGACAACCCTGTATACATATGTCAACATTTGATGGTCGTAGTTTGAGGTATGGAGGGCATGATCGGTGAAATGATACCAAAATTTTCTGAATTCTTGTCTTCCGGACGGCGTTAATAGATAGCTTTGCGCTATTTTCAATGAAAGCTACATAAAAAAAAGATACAAATCGTTAGACTATAAGGTATTCTCTTAACACATATGAAAAAAACTGAGCATTTGGGATGCTTCTAAATAATAAAATATTCATAACGTTTTAATTTTCGATACCAATGTCAACTAAAATAATATGATTTTAATCTCCAGTTAAATTTGTGCAAAGATAAAAAAAGTTTTAGTACTTTGGGCCTAAAGCTTTATAATTAAATTTTACATTTTAACTAAAATCAACATTTATACGTTTTCTAAATTTCTAATCTATCCACACACATTTTTTGTTTCGTACTATTTAAAATTGAGAGATAAACACATTATTGTTTGTAATCCTCATGCGCCGTGTAAAATGTGGATAATTATTAAGTTATTATCAGAAAACAATAATAATAAAATATTTTAAAACTATATAAAAATGTCTGTTGTGATCGATTAATAAATGATTTCTAAATAATCTTGCACTTTTTTTGTTTTCCTGCGAGTAAATTTGAGTTATATTTAAAAAATCTATATGATATAAGGTTAAGTACTATTGTATTAGATAAACACAATGCTCGCATACTATTTATTTGTACGTAATGCGTGTTCATGTGATGGATTGTCATAAAAGAAAACTGATAGGAAAGATCCGTTTGAGACGTCACAATATATATTATTTTAGGATTATTCTAGAAGGAACCGGAATTGTTGTTGTTTTAATTCAGACAATTAAAAATCAAGAACGCTTTCAAACATCTAAATAATATACCAATTCATGTAACGAATGTCTCATTCCCTATTCAATTTCACGTAAAAATCACATAGGAAATTCCAACTACTCTATACGCTAAAACGTCTATTGAAAATACGAAAGAAATTCCAAGATCGAAATCTCGAGATGCCTCATTCACTTTTTATTTAATTTAGATTCCCAACAGAATTTTTAAAAATAATATATCATCTACCATAATTTTTAAAAAGATTTTCTTTTCATAATGCATGTAACGAAAAACATTTATATATTTTAAAATCAATTTTTTCTTATAATCTTGCCAATCATTTCAACGTTTTAGTAATATAATTTTTTCGTACGAGAAAGGGTTAATTCATTTAATTCATTTAATAATTCAAAAATAATAACACATTTACATTTGCACGAGATATTTAAATTTACCACCAGAAATTCTGCTCAACTAATTAGTTTAGTAATGGTGGTAGATAAAAATTATGAAACTAATCCTTCGGATAACACATTTAAAAGTGTTAAAGACAATTGCAACACAGTAACGATAAAATATTTATACATGAGTTCACAAAAATCCTAATGCATCTATAATTATAAAACGGTAGTGTTCACATCACAAAGTCCCAGCTTTTTACAATACAAAGTTATCAAATTAGTTTAGCCTGATTTTGTTATTTATGCGAAAGGAAACTGTATACCGAGTTGTTTTCCCATATTTTTGTTGTCATTCTTTAAATAAAGAATGAATTCCCCTAATAAGACGATTCGAAAGCTTTTTACGATGTTCGGGATAACTTTTATTTGTTAATTAGCGAAGTTTTGCGCACTGCCTTGGTCAATTTTTCTCAAACTAAATTCCAATTAAACGGACCTAGAGTTGGGATCCCACCTCCTTCAAAACTCAACTGCGCACAGCAATAAGTACTACGCCCAATCCTGTCTTGAATCAATCTGTCCTTGAATAATTGTGTATTTTTATTTCAATGAGATTAAATTCATATTTTCAGCATCGTCGGTCACATTGCTGTAAGAACCTAATAAGCATTCTTCCATCTTGAATTCAATCACAGAAGTAGCAAATTTTAGAAAATCGTTTTTTTGTTGTTGTTGTTGTTTTTTTTTTTTAAATTACTACATTCTTTATGATTTTTTATTTGTTTTAGAAGTCCTTTCCGTTCGTACAACACATCACTGCGACAAACGAGAAAACGCTACAAATCACATAAAAATATAATGTTTTAATAATTCTGAATAAATTTTATTGAATCCAAGACAAAATTTATTTTAATGGGATAAAACTTTGAAACCGTATTCTCTTATAAAATAGAGAAAATTCGCCGAGAAATGAAATATTTCTGTGCTGTTTAGTGTGACAATATGATGTCAGAGGAAAATCGAGAACATAGTGTAGCGGGGTTGAGGGAAGGCCAGAAACTCAAAGAGGGGAATCACGTTTATTTATGTCGTGAAGGCTGACAATTTCTGGAAAAGGCCGTGATTTGTGAAGAAAAGAAAACTGTAACGATTATCTACAGTAATTTCAGTTGGACCACTTCATACTAGATTATGTGCTCAGGGATTGTCTTCATTGTCCCTTCTTCCAGCTATAATTTAATTTCTGTTTTAATTTAGATTTTAAATGAGAAGCCGGTACGTGGAAGGAAAAAATGTTGAGACCTGGACTACCTCTAACGATGCAAAATGATGCATTATATACTACCTCTTTTGCGATAGCATCAGTTAGTGTATTCTCTGTGACTCCTGGGTGTCCTTTTGCCTATTTAAAGTTTAAAAACTTGCAGGATTTGTGTATTAAATTTAGATTATCTGAAATCATGTGTAAATTCTTAAAAATAAAAATGCCGCAAATGCTCAAAACATGAAGTCGCATCGAGGCAACATACCATTAGAATAACACAAAAGAAATAAATCTAACGGCGTTGTCACATTATCTTGAGAGACAATGTACCTCATATTGCTAAGCCCATCTAGTTTTATTTGCAATAAAAAATTCTATGCTTCGCCCGATTGCGTAACTGTACATGATTCAGAAAGTAAAAATCTCTAATTTGATTAAAAAAATCGTGGCAAATTTAAATTATCTTCTTGACTTTTTTTCTGGCCAACGGCAATTACTCTTTATTTATTTTTACTTTTATACGTCAACTATATAGCAGTTAAAAACCTCAGGACAAATACTACTTTTATTATTTACTCTTTTGAAAAAGCTAAAAATCCGCATTATAAATTCCAATTTACATACGGAATTGCGGAAGAGATATGCATGAAGTTTGAAAATAAACAACAAAATATTACATTTAAATAGCCAGTTGTTGTTGATGGTTTGCAGTTTTAACTGAAGAAAGGAAAGAGCGGAAATTCAAATGAAATGTAAAATATTACTAGACAAAGAATAGATCCAAAAGCTTTTAACCATTTAATGCAAATTAGGATTTTATTAGCATTAAATGCAAATGAGGATAAAATGGGTATAAAAAAACTGTTTCATAGTTAAATATTACTTTATGATGTGAAGAGGAACTTTTTTTAAAAAATTATGTTTTTAGATTTTTTATTTGCGTTATTAAATTAAATCTTTTACTTATTGTTATGATCAATTTTAAGTGAAAGTACGCAGAAAATTTAAAAGAATTTTTAAAATACAATTCATATACACTGTCAGATAAAACTGTAAATTTATGAGCCTTTGCTGTTCAATTTTCTCGGGCAATAGTCTTATTTGATGAAAAATGGTCTGATCCACTAAAAAAAAAAAAAGTACGAACCTATACATGCCCTTCGCTAGGGTGTAACCCTTCGTTTTAAACTTGTTTCGAAAAATAATGTCAGTTAATCGCGAACGTAACGTATTTTTTAGCCCGCCAAAAAAGCGATTCTGTCATGATTATCTAAAGTGCTACGTGCTAAGGAACAGTAAGTACTGCCCCGTAAAATTACGGCCTGCACAAAAGGATGGACATGGAATTTTTTTTTACTGGTTATGACTGGAATCTCTGCTACCGGCCTCTGCCCGAAATTTTACAGGGATATTTTAGATACTTAGAAAATTAAGGGCAATCCACATATTCTTGCAGCTCTAGCCCATCTGTTACGTCAACGGTAAAATCAAAAACCATCAAATACGGTACTTAACAGTGTACACACATTCAAAAAATATTTTGAATGAAAGGATAAATATCGTGTCTCAAGGTAAATTTGCTAATAGAATCTGTCGTTGAAAGATTAATTGAATAAGAGGGGAGTGAATCTCGATAAATTGTTAATTCAAGCTTGTGGACAGAAAAGGACGTCATGTTTTTAAAAAAAACACTCATTTACCTTATAACACTGTTACAATTCAATATTTTTTCGTTTCGTTAATACCTGACGATTGATGAAGCGCTATGCGAAATTCTTCATTGATATGAGAGAAATACGAGAGAAAATGTCGTCATATTTAAAAGAAATCTAGCATTTTTTTTTTATATATATAAAACTAAATATTTTTCCACAAATGCCTATAATTTTTACTCACGGTACTTAAATTAGAGCCTCAAGTCAAGAGAACGAATGTCCATCTGCAAAGCTGTAGCTGGCAAATCCGATTTGAAAAAATATTTTGTAATGAAGTATTGCGGGTGAAAATATTACTAAAATGGTGGATGCGGGTGTGAGAGTTGCGTATGTAAAATTTGATACGGTAAAAATGACGTAAGGTTTAGATTTCATGCAGAAAAAAAATTGTATGATTGCGTCAGGGTGAAATAATTTTTGCTGATTTTACATTCCATAATAAGTAGCTCATAATAAATAGAACCTAAAATTGAACTTCAATTGATAATTTCATAATAATTACATATCTGGAGTATATTTTACTAATGAAATATATGAATAAAATTTAATTTTTTTAATAACTAGGAGCATTTGAAGTTTAAAGAAATAGTATTTTGGTAACTTTTGATTAAAGTAATATTTGTTTTAAGAGTCAAACTAACCAATGTTCGATGGACTTTATTAATGCAACAAATTTTGTAGGTGTATTATTAATCAATGTAACTGTTTTTGTTTTAAAAAAAATTCGTCGAAATTCGACGGCTTCTATATTGTTATTTATGTAAAAATATATATATCTGAAACCTTCTATGTACAGTCGTGGAAAAAAAAAAGGTAAACACACCCTACTAACCCCTCAACAAATTATCGTAGACGAAAGTTACTGGTACCGAACGATTGGAAATAAAGTCTACTTTTAAATGGTGTATATAAAATTTGCTTAGGGGACCATCTACATATTAAAACGAATCTAAACTTCATTTTTTGAAATAGCAATACCCAATTTTAACGAGATATTTCAAATCTTCGGTTCAAACTATGCCTGGACACGAAATTTCAAATTATTTGAATGATAATTTTTTGAATTATAAACATTCAAAATTTAGTGCTTCTAATGTTAAATTACATTTTCATACTTTTATTTATATCTCCTGAAATTATCCTCCTAATGTGCTAATTTTTTTGTGTAGCAATAATACTAATACACCCAAACATAAATACGCTGAATTTGCAATTTTTATAATTTTATAATATAAATTGTGAATTATGAAATTAATATTCGAAAAAAAATATGAATTGCAACCTACAGTTTTTTTTTTTTTTTTGATGGATTTAGTTTTATTAAGTCCTGCTTTATGTAAATCCAAAATTTCACATTTTTCTTCCAAGTAGTATTCAAATTATGCTTAAAAAACCGCAAAATGATATTTTAAGGTGCCGTCTGTGATAGAAGTGACTATATATTATGAAATTTTTTCTGCTGTCGTGTAATCTAGCAAGGCTTAATTGACTGCTTGAGTGGTGCTTAATGTGCCTTGATCAAGAAGGGGGCTCTCTCGGTTTCAATCAAGTACAGAAGTTCAATTTGGATACAGCCCTTAAAATACGCTCGTGTTAAAATAATTAATTTCTCGGATACGCATGGTAAGAATCGCATAAAAATATATTTTTAGGCAAATTGAAGGGTGTAGAGTTCATTTATGCTGTCAGAATTGTGTACTGCTATTGAAAAAAACAAAGTTATGGTTCGTTTTAATAAGTAGATGGCCCCTCTAAGCAAATTTTATATACATCATTTAAAAGTAGACTTTATTTCCAATTGTTCGGTACCAGTAACTTTCTTCTACGACAATTTGTTGAGGAGTTAGTTGGGGTGTTTACTTTTTTTTCCCACGACTGTACATATAGTAGAAATAAAAATCCGAATACTAGCTAAAACTTTGGTTATTATTGACAGAGGAAATTCATTCGCAAAAAGTTATTTTAGGATTAACTTTTGTTTAGAATAGGAATTTCAAAACGCAGAACTCAGGCTGCATGTGGGCAGCAAATAAATAGTCTGCTGCTCAAAAATAATTGGGATTCTACTTGTTAGATCCCGGTACGCTATTTCTTTCTCCTAACAATTAAAATGTCGTCTTCGAAAAATAATGTTCCGTTATATAAACCAGCCGTAAAACATAGCAGATATATCATTGTACGGAACAATTTCTACTGAAATTTTTTAAGCTTCTGAGCATCGCACATTTAAAATTTTCATACCGCAGTGCCGGGAAAAAAAGTAATTTTAAAGGCAATTTGTCTGACAACTGCATCTCAATTTATTTTTGAAATATTATTATTATTATTTTTTTTTTTTTTTTTTTTTTTAGTTTTTAACATAATTTTTTTAAGTTGGCAACTCACGTACTCCATTTCTGTAGAATGTAAAGGAAAAGGAAGTTGGAAAATAGTAGATTATTATCTTTTTGTTGCTATTTTGTCATAACAACTGAAAATAAATTAATTAATGTATGTGCTATTTTGAAAATATATAAATAAATGATTTCTGATAAAACATGGAGCTATTATAAACTGTAATTAATTTTAAGTTTCTGTATTAGTGTTACAAACACATAAAGACATATGAATCATTACATAGCCAATTATTTTGGCTAGTTTCTTGAAGGACGAAATTGCTTTTTGCTGTATTTGTGTAGCATTCTGCAATAGTGACGTCAAACGCATAATTTTCTGTAGATGTTGTTTACAGCTGGGTCGCAAAAGTGGAATTCTTCTGCGGATGCTAATGACGTCATTTTATATAAAATAAAAGCTTGTGTTTGAAGATTTAAAAATGAGATTGATTTTGTACTATCTATATTTATATACACTAGGGGATCGTACCCGGGCTCCCCGGGTTAAAGAAAATAGGTGAAAAACATTTTTTTTTTTTACTTGAAGACTAATAATTTTTTTATGTGCAATAATTTTTTTTTAGATTGACCACTTACATTAAAAAAGCATTTCTCATATGGAAAATACCAATTATACAATCAAATAAATTTTTAAAATTTATCAAAAGCGATATTTTCTTATTAGCCGCATGTTAAGTGTTATTTGCCAAGATTTCGCTACTTATGGCATCCTTTTATATTCTGATAAGTTCAGAGCTTATACATGTCTGGTAAATTTGTGTTTTATTTATATTATTTTATTTATTTTTCATAGGGAAGTTTTTTTAATGGATATTAGCCATAAGAAAATGATGAACCCTTTATTTTGTTTTAAGGGCAAACGGATTAATCTTTCGTAATCGAGCTAAGCGCAATATAGATAAATTAAATATAATTCATGCTTTAAAATTGTTTCTAAAACCATAGACAATCAGTAAGCTGAAATGAATTTTGCAAACAAATTCCCTTTGAAAAAAAAAAATTCTACTTTGTGATCTAAAAATTTAAATTGTACGATTACAAATGTGTTAGATTTGTGTTTTTTCAATATTATTATTTTATTTGTTTATAAAAGAAGTATTAATTTCGTTAATTTTTCTGTCACAAATATGATAGATTAGTGGTTTTTTTAATATTATTATTTTATTTGTTTATAAAGGAAGAATTAATTTCGTTATGCAAAAATAGTCAGAAACAAATGCTGAAAAATGTTTTTTGCTTTATGTGCAAAATGTTTAATATTATTATGTATTGAAACCGGCACGTGATAAGATAAACTTTAAAAAATCATGCTTAAAAATTATTGTAGAAAATGTAATACATCAGTCAATGAATACAGTTTTTAAACAAATTGCATTTGAAAGTAATTTTTTTTTTCCCTATGCGACAAAAATTGAATGTACGATGGTCAGAAGATTAAAAATTTCCAGCAGCTAAAATTTCAAGACCGAAATTTGATCGTGAATTGTTGCCATTCGCAAAATGACGTCAGCGTTGCGCACAGATACATTTGTTCTTTGTAATATAGATACTTAATCAGTAAAATATAATAAAGATCAGTTATTAGGATGTGGTTATAAATTCAGGCTCTTATGCTTGGATTTCCGGAATGAAAACATCAATTTTCACCTTCTCATAATTTGCATACGCACTTCTCATATCCATATTCATCATTTTTTTAAATGTATTTTTTTATCATTTAAAAATCATTTTAACTCAAAACTTGAAGTCACGATTGTCATCAACATCTTTTATGTGAAAAGGCGCACTCTTTACTTGAGATTCTAATCTCAATTCCGGAGAGTAAAAATTTTCGTTATTTATGTTTTTTAGACGCATTTATGTTAAAATGTTTAGTTTTATTTAAGAAAATGATCGTTTTCTTTTAAATATGACATCATTTTCACTTAAATAAGCATTTCGCCTAGTGTCTGAAATTTAGTATCAATACACATGCAGAAAGAAAAACAATATAGAAAATTTATGAGGAAAAATGGGTGTAAAGCAGTATGTCATTTTCCGTTATTTTGCCCCTAATATAATATACTGCTCCTAATGGGATTTTGTGCCACTAAACACTATACAACAATTTTTATTAACAATTTTGAATTTTTCTCAGAAATTAGCATGAATAAAAATAAAAATACCTCATTATTTCTCTCTTGTTTGTAATAATGAATGACATCTAATTTTCATCATTTTGAAGAAATTTCATAAAATGCTTTTAAAATTAAAATATAAAAGTGGGGATATTAAAAGAAAAACAGATAGTGCGATTTCATCTAAAAAGAAGATCTTTCAGTTTAAAAAAAAAAAAATAGTAAAATTGGTTCAGCAGAAAGATCTAAAAAACACACTTGTGTTTTAAATATATAGATTATATAAAATTAGGAAAAATTAAATTAAGAAAATTATGTTATTTTGATAAAATTATATTAGAATGTCCTAAAGAATAGCATTAAAATTTTATTATTCGAGAGAAATTTCGACAAAAACTTCAGGAACACGATATTATTTTAAAACACGATATTATTTGTTTGCTTGTCTAACTCGGCGAAGTAAATCCTTCCAGGTGAGAATTATCAATTTCTGTAATATAAATCGCTATTATTTGCATGTCACCTCTCTTTTATAAAGACACTCTAAATCTTTGTTAAACATTGCGTTTTGTCAGTGTGTGATTTCGATTACATTATTTTCAAAAGTGAAGCATTTTTACCTGTGAAGAATTTCAAAGTAGCTGGGCTGTGAAAATGACGCACTTCTACAAAACATAATCCAGGTTTAAGAATTAAAATACACGCTTTTTTATAAAATGACGTCATTTGCATCCGCTAAAACAATCCACTTTTACAATCCAGTCTTAAAATTTGTCTGTAGAAAAATGTGCATATGACGTCATTATCACGGAATAACAGACAATATTCTTGACATAGACCATATTTTAATTTCAACATTTTTTTTTTCAGGTTTTATAAGAAAATGGCAACAAAACAATACAGTATCTCCTATTTTTGATTATTTTCCATTTATTTTCAATGACTTTCAATAAATATGAGGTACTTTTGTTGCCACGATAAGGAAAATGGTATTAAAAACTACAAAAAAATTAATATCTCAAAAATAAATTGAGATACAACTTTCAAAAAAATTGCATTTAAAAAAGCATTTTTTTCCTTATTAATTCGTGTAAAAATTAAAAATGTGCGATGTTTAGAATTTTAAAAATTTGCAGTAGAGAAAATTGCAAAACCAAAATTTTATTTCAAATTATTTCAAAGTGTTGCCATTCGCAAAATGACGTATGCGTTACGCACATATATCTTTGTCCTTTGTAATATAGATACTAGTGGGCTCTGCCGCTGCAAGCTACTCTCACCAACTCCCCGTTCAGACACCGCAGAATCTAAATGCACGCTAATTTGAATAGTTTTAAAAAGATTAGAGAAGATTGAATTATAATAAAAAAACCTATAGCGATCTCCCTGTAAACGGGTTTCCATTCAATTCCCTTTGATTGCGAAATTTTAAGGCCGAATCAGTTACTGTTAAGACATCCAATCATTGTTTTTGTGTTTGATTAAAGAAGACTAGTTAAACATTTGAAAGGAAGCTAAAATAAAGTGAATTAAGTAAGCAGAGTCTTTGACTCCCGGTATTTTTTAACAGCGTTATAAAACGATTGACATAATACAATTTACTACAATTTACCGCTTTAACCCCTTCAAGGGCGGCGATTCGTTTTTGGACCACTTAATTTTAATTCTTAAATGCACCATTGGCACCAGAATATTGGAATGAAAATTTTCCTTTTATTAAGTAAGTGAACAAAAGCATTTTCGTATTTCGAAATTTGTTTGTAAATTCTGGTGTCATTCACTGATTTCAACATTTTACGAATAGAAGTACCTTGCCCCTGAAAGGGTTAAACGCATATTAATGTATTTATTATTTTAAAGTTTCCTTTCTCTTTTAATATTCACGTTTAAATACAATATTCAATATTTTCCTACTTTTAACATTTACCCATTTAATAGTAATTTTAAAGGGTTTTTTTCTCTGTTTTTAATAGTCACGTGTAAATAAATTTTTAATCGTTAGGAAATATTATTCTTTGCGCTGTTTTTAGAATTGAAAAGAATCTGTATAATAATAGCATAAGCCATGTGACTATTATCAACAGTTCCGGGCGGATCCCTTCGCTTTTTATATTCCAGGTGGCCATTTGGGTACTTTAATGTTAGCCAGCCACAGTCTATAAATCGCCAAATATTATTCTATCGCCATCATTTCACTTATATTATAATAGTCCAAGTCATGTAACTGCCATAAACAATTACAACCCTTCGCTTTTCTTAAGAAAGGTTTCCATTTTGATTAAATAATTATTTTTATTAAGTTATTTTTTCGAATAAAACTACATAAAACATGCCATGATCGCAAAGAATTCTTGATACTTTTATGTTAGCCGTATGCAAATCTCGCCAATAGCTTTTTTATAACTCGCCAGTTAGCATTTTTTTTATTTTTCTAGTGATAAATTATTAAAACGGTACTACTTGGTTATCCCATCGACTAAAAATCTATCGCCAGACTATAAGATTAAATGCCAATAATGGTGCGCATTAGTCAAGGCGAAACACTCAAAAATATTTTCTGGCATTAAAAAATCTTGATAGTATTCGGGATATCGAAGCATCAGACTTTTGATGTTATATTTAAGTCCAGCTTCGTAGAGTACCTTTGCCTTGTATTTTTTCAATTCCTACTATTAGTTCACACTCTCCCTATATTTATTCGATTCTTACTATTAGTTCACACTCTCCCTATATTTGTTTATTTATATATTTATTTATCTATATATTTATCTTGTTCAAATTTTCAATCGTTAATAAAATACTCATTATTCATCCTATCAAGTTGAAATAATTTTTTTTTAACTTGTACTGGATGACAATTGATGATAATACAGTTCATTCAAATATTAATTAATTAATTAAATTTTAATTAATTAATTTTAGTTTTGCATGGGAAACAAATTGGCGGCCATTGGTTATCGAAGGTCAATGAAAGTATTTTCAATAAGGGGTTACCATAGGGGGGACCCTGTTCTGTCGCCAAATACCGCCAAGTTTGGCGTCCAAAATAAGTCGCCAAAAGTGACGCCAACTTGGCGATATTTCTAATATTTCGCCAAATTCCCATAAAATTCCATTGTAAACTTACTTGCTTATACAAAATCAACAAATTGAGATATTTTAATGCAACAAAAACTAATATTAGCTTAAGGGATTATATTAAATTTTTCTTTGGTGACCTAAGTAGGAATTGACTTTAAAAACGAAATTTTTATATTACTTGTTTATATATATTTTTATTTATATATTTATATATCTTGTTCAAATTTTCAATCGTTAATAAAATACTCATTATTCATCCTACCAAGTTGAAATAATTTTTTAAAACTTGTACTGGATGACAATTGATGTTAATGCAGTTTTTTCAAATATTAATTAATTAATTAAATTTTAATTAATTGATTTCAGTTTTGCATGGGAAACAAAATGGCGGACATTGGTTATTGAAGATCAATGAAAGTATTTTCAATAAGGGGTTACCATAGGACCCTGTTCTGTCGCCAAATACCGCCAAGTTTGTCACCAACTTGGCGATATATCGCCAAATTTGGCGGACAAAATGAGTCGCCAAAAGTGACGCCAACTTGGCGATATCTCTAATATTTCGCCAAATTTCCATAGAGTTCCATTGTAAACCTACTTGCTTATAGAAAATCAACAAATTGAGATATTTTAATACAACAAAAACTAATATTAGCTTAAGGGATTATATTAAATTTTTCTTTGTTGACCTAAGTAGGAATTGACATTAAAAACAAAATTTTTATATTACTTGTTTTTACATATCAGTTCACCTCTAAAAGGTTTTAAGAAGAAGATGAAACAGAATGCAACAAAGCACATGGTCCTGTTTTTTTTTTTGTTTTTTTTTTGTTTGCTATTAATTTTTTGTTCAAGACGAAGTTCTTCTCTTAAACTGTGCATCACATTCAGAACCAAGTTGGATGTGCCAATCCCAAAACTTTCTTCTATCTTATACATCTTAATGTTACAAAAACTAGTTACACATGTTAATACTTCAATATTATTAGTTCATTACTATGCCAACTTTGATTTTCATCTTAAATTTCTACTTCAGTCAATTAAATGAACTAAAAACGAGTTAATCTATATCATTATATTTGTTAACATTAATAGTTTTTCCTTATTCCCTTGTTATCAGATGTTTGCGAATAGCCGACTTAGCAGGAAGTGAGTTCCCGCCTTTGCGCGAGCCGCCGATGTGACAATAGAACTACTAAAAATCAAGAAAAGTATACAAAAATCGCTATCACAGAGCCCCTTTACCGCGCGATATTTCCAATTTCAAGGAGGACATGTCGGCCGAAGCCAAAATATGCACAAAAAATTTGGTTCAATTGTATGCAGAATTTTTTACACTTTTCGATTGTACAATAAAGAAAATGGTACAGACATCGTAATTATAACGCCCCCTTCCAGCGGAATTTTTCCAAATTCAGGGAGGACCTACTTGCCATATCGAAAAACATAAGATAAAAATTTGGTTTAATTCTATGCATAACTTCATATACTTTTGGATGGTACAATATACAAAATCGCACAAAAATAACTATTACAGCGCCCCTACCGGCGAATTTTTTTCCAAATTCAGGGAGGATCTGCTTGCCATAGCCAAGAACTTAAAATAAAAATTTGGTTCAATTCTACGCGTAACTTCATACACTTTTCGATGGTACAATATGCAAAATCGCTATTACAGCGTCCCCTAGCGACGAATTGTTTCCAAATTCAGGGAGGACCTGCTTGTCATAGCCACAAACTTAAAATAAAAATTTGGTTCAATTCTATGCAGAACTTCATACACTTTTGGATGGTACAATATTAAAAATCGCACAAAAATCGCTGTTACAGCGCACACTACCAGCGAATGTTTTCCAAATTCAGGAAAAATCTGCTTGCCAAAGCCAAAAACTTAAAATAAAAATTTGGTTCAATTTTATGCATAACTTCATACACTTTTGAATGGTACAATATTCAAAATCACACAAAAATCGCGCTTACAGCGCCCCCTAACGACGATTTTTTTCCAAATTCAGGGAGCACCTACTTGCTATATCCAAAAACATAAAATAAAAATTTGGTTTTAATTCTATGCATAACTTCATATACTTTTGGATGGTACAATGTTCAAAATCGCACAAAAATCGCTGTTACAGCGCCCCCTACCGGCAATTTTTTTTCCAAATTCAGGGAGGACCTACTTGCCATATCCAAAAACATAAAATAAAAATATGGTTTAATTCTATGCATAACTTTATATACTTTTGGATGGTACAATATTCAAAATCGCACAAAAATCGCTATTACAGCGCCCCCTACCGGCGAATTTTTTCCAAATTCAGGGAGGATCTGCTTGCCATGGCCAAAAACTTAAAATAAAAATTTGGTTCAATTCTATACATAACTTCATACAATTTTTGATGGTACAATGGCGACAGACACACGGACAAACGGACACACGGACAGACAGACATTTTCTATAAACATGTTTTTTGGGATCTCTGACCCCTAAAACATGTAAATCCGTCGAAAACCAGAAGTCGAAAAAAATTTCGATTACAATACTTTCTATAAGTAAAAAGTTATATAACATTTAGTAAATGTAAAGGTACTTTAGTAGAAGTAATATAAACTAAACTAGTTGGATGTGCCAATCCCAAAACTTTCTTCTATCTTATACATCTTAATATTTCAAAAACTAGTTACACATTTTAATACTTCAATATTATTAGTTCATTACTATACCAACTTTGATTTCCATCTTAAATTCCTGCTTCCGTTAATTAAATGAACTAAAAACGAGCTAATCTATATCATGATATTTGTTCAAATTAATAGTTTTTCCTTATTCTGTTGTTATCAGATGTTTGCGAATAGCCGGCTTAGCAGGAAGTGAGTTCCCGCCTTTGCACGAGCCGCCGATGGACAATAGAACTACGAAATATTAAGAAAAGTATACAAAAATCGCTATCACAGAGCCCCTTTACCGCGCGATATTTCCAAATTCAAGGAGGACCTGTTGGCCAAAGCCAAAAACATGCACAAAAATTTGGTTCAATTGTATGCATAATTTTATACACTTTTCGAATGTACAATAAAGAAAATTGTACAGACATCGTAATTATAGCTCCCCCTTCCAACGGAATTTTTCTAAATTCAGGGAGGACCTTCATGCTATGACCAAAAAGAAACACAAAAAATTTGGCTCAATTCTATGCATAACTTCATAAGCTTTTCGATGATACAATATTCAAAATGACGCAAAAATCGCTATTAAAGCGCCCCTAACAGCGAATTTTTTTCCAAATTAAGGAAGAACCTGCTTGTCATAGCCAAGAACTTAAAATAAAAATTTGGTTCAATTCTATGCATAACTTCATACACTTTTCGATGGTACAATATGCAAAATCACTATTACAGCGCACCTAGCGGCGAATTTTTTCCAAATTCAGGGAGGACCTGCTTGTCATAGCCATAAACTGAAAATAAAAATTTGGTTCAATTCTAGGGATAACTTCATACACTTTTCGATGCTACAATATGCGAAATCGGTATTACACCGCCCCCTAGCGGCGAATTTTTTTTCCAAATTCAGGGAGGACCTGCTTGTCATAGCCATAAACTTAAAATAAAAATTTGGTTCAATTCTATGCGTAACTTCATACACTTTTGGAAGGTACAATATTCCAAATCGCACAAAAATCGCTGTTACAGCGCCCCCTACCGGCGATTTTTTTCCAAATTCAGGGAGGACCTACCTGCCATATCCAAAAACTTAAAATAGAAATTTGGTTCAATTCTATGCATAACTTCATATACTTTTGGATGGTACAATATTCAAAATCGCACAAAAATCGCTATTACAGCGCCCCCTACCGGCGATTTTTTTCCAAATTCAGGGAGGACCTACCTGCCATATCCAAAAACTTAAAATAAAAATATGGTTCAATTCTATACATAACTTCATATACTTTTGGATGGTACAATATTCAAAATCGCACAAAAATAGCTATTACAGCGCCCCCTACCGGCGAATGTTTTCCAAATTCAGGGAGGATCTGCTTGCCATGGCCAAAAACTTAAAATAAAAATTTGGTTCAATTCTATACATAACTTCATACACTTTTTTATGGTACAATGGCGACAGACAGACGGACACACGGACAGACAGACAATTTCTATAAACATGTTTTTTGGGATCTCTGACCCATAAAACATGTAAATCTGTCGAAAACCAGAAGTCGAAAAAAATTTCATTTACAATACTTTCTTCTATTGAAGATAGAAGAAAGTAAAAAGTACTAAAATAGGTTATCTCTTTTTTTTAAAAAATAATATGTTTCAAAATGCTTTCAACATACACACAAAATATATCCTTCTATATATAAAAAAAAGTTTTGATTTGGAAATGGACCAATGAACATCTGCGTAGATATTCCGGGTTGATCCGCATCCAATTTGAATGCTTAAGCATGGCCTTTCATTGTTAATATTAAGAAAACTGTTGCATACAAAAATATGAAAATCGGTGGTATTATAGAAAAATGTTTGATAAACATGCTGATGCAGACAGTTTTCAAATCGAAGAATTATTTTAAGAGATATTTAATGCTAAAGTTGGACAAAGTCGTTCCATTAAAATAGATTTATTTGAGCAAAAACTATGCATGAGAATTTAATCATTTTTAGATCATTTTATAAGTTATAAGTTCCCAATGCGCAGATTGCATTTATTTTTCTTATTAGACGTATTTTTTGAGGTTTTATTTCTATTTTTAATTCAAATTTTCAGCATTTCGAGAGATGTTTTTTACAAATTTTAGAAAATGTCATTAATTTAAACTGTTGCCAATTGTATAAACAGCGAAACAAATTATCATATCAAATATTTCTTCAAATTAAAAATTTATTTACACGTGACTATTACAAACAGAAAAAAAAACTTTAAAATTAGAATTAAATGATTACATGTTAAAAGCAGGAAAAATACGTCATAAGAACCATATTTACACTTGAATTTTACGTCATATTTAAAATGCCCAAAAACTATGGTAAAACAATTTAAATTGAAAAATATATTTGTGCGAGATATTTTGAGATAATCTTTTCAACTATTATCGTGAATTCGAAGACAGCGCAAATAATATTTCCTTCTAACAACAAAAGTATTTTACGTGAATATTAATAAGAGAAATAAAAGTTTGGTGTAAATTACGTCAGATTTGAAACGATACTTTTAAAATGAATTAGTTAAAAGAACTATCTTATAGCGCTGCTAAAAAATACCGGGAGACAATGACTTTTTTTTTTTTTATTCAATATTTTTAAAGCCGATCAAATGCGTGCAATTAGCGTGCTTTTTGGATTTTGGTGTGCCTGAACGGGGGTTGGCGAGCGTAGCTCATAGGGGGCAGAGCCCCCTAGTCCATTAAAAAAATAATTCTTATAATGAAAAATCATATAGTTCCATTACTATTACGCACCTCTTAAAAACAAAATGCAAAATGTGATACATTGCTAATAATCTAGATGGTTGATTAATAATTGAGAAAGGGGAATGTTCATTATGGCATTTAAGGTTTTTACGCATTTATAAAGCAATCAATTATGAACAGCTCAATTTTATTTATAACATGGATGTTCTTATGTATAAATCACATTAAATCCAAAAATGGCTCTCTTTAATCAAAAATAGTAACATGACTCATACCGTTTCGAACAAATAAACAAAAAATATTTTATTCTTTATTGTTTGAATAATAATAAAAAAAGATGCTGTTACACTTTTACGAAGAAAATGGTATATAAATTAAATGGAAATCTATTTATAAATTGGAAATTTTCGAAACATTATTAGACGAAACACTTTTCCAATAATTGAAATGTTATAAATATATGCACTCTAAACTCTATCGCAGAGTCAAAATATGCCTAACCACTTTAGAGTGACTTCACTCTGAGCAAAAGTGAAATCTTTGACTCTCTAAAAGAGTGAATGCTCACTCCTGGTATGTGAATAATCACTCTAAACAGGGGTGGATAATCACTCTTTCGGAGGAGTGACTATTCACTCTTGCTAAAGGAGTGCAGTTTTTCACTCCTGGTGGGAGTGAATAGTCACTCTTTCATAGGAGTTAATGTTCCTTTTTTATGTAGTCGATTCTTTTTTAAATTTGCTTTTATGGTCATTTTAAAAGAATCACATCTTTTACAGCATGCAATGAAAATAGATACAAGCGTGGTAAAGATTGGAATAAAATACTTTATTAGCAATATTTATTTAATTCATAATTTTTAACATTAATTGAACTTTTAAGTAAAATATCAGTTAAACTTATATACGAATTTAAATAAGATTGCTGACAGAAATAAACTAAAATATTTTATTCCAATCTTATCCTTTGTTTGCTTTTATTACATGCCCTATAAAGATATTGCTTTTAAAATTTTATTAATAACTTCTTAATAGGTGGATGTTATATGTTTAACAATGTTTGATTTGATTTTCATTTTTGTTTTAAATATAAAACTGTCTTTTTCCATAAATTATTGCAATTTTTGGCAAGACATATTGTTCTAAAATATTTTTAATATTTTCGCTTAAAAAACAATGTTTATAAACTCGCATCTTTTTAAAATAAGTTCTAAGCATGATTCCAATATTAAGAAAGTGTAATTTTTCTTTTATCCGCTGTGATTTGCTTTTATTCTATTTAATATGAACATGGAGTTTAAATTTTAAGTTCTCTGGAATATGTATATATTTTATCTTTTAAACATATTACTTTACAAAATCATGATTTCTAATTTTCGTCCGTTTTTGCTGGAAAATGGACTTAATACAACACTTATTAATGAAACGACACGATAAGCCATATTTAATTTAACTTTTTTATTCGCGTAGATATTGTGTTTTGTGAATATGAGCAAAATAGATTTTATATGTTTTATACGAAAAGATTGACCTCGGAAATAGAAAAAAGGAAATTTAAAAATAAAGTAAATGATTTCATATGAAATGTTTTTATTGTTTGAAAACATTTTAATGTAAAAAAGCAGTTATTAATCTCGTTAAAAAATATCCAGTCCTATATTATATAAGTAAATATGGACATTAAATAATATATAGGAGAGGTAGGGGAGGTATGATACACTTTTTTTTAACTAATTTTTTACAACCCTTAGAAAACAATTTTTAAACAAATTTTTCGTGTTTTCTTATAAAAAGAGATTTTATTCATTTATTAAAAATATTGTGAATTTAAAAAATAGTCATTCAAAAATTATATCCCAATTATTTTGAATGGCTACTACTGTATCAAATCTCCCCATTACTGGGGAGGATTGATACACTAGCAAGGGAGGTTTTATACATTGTTATGTAAATTGAAAAAAATGCAGACAATTCAATTTATGCGTCATACAATTTTATATGATAAATCTTGAAATATTTAAGTAAAATTTGAAACGAAATGACATTGACATATTTTTGTTTCAGAAATGTTTTTTTACAAAAATATTTAAACTATTGCTATTATTTAAACAATCCTATTAACACACTTTTTAGAAAATAAATAATGAAAAAAACCCATAGAGATCTAGCTGCAAGGAAAAATGAAGTGAACATTGCTGATTTGCAAACAATTTAACATAAATTTAGCACATTTAAGATTCCTTTAACGCTTTCAGAGGCAAAACATTTTCAATGCTAAAATGTTGAATAAATGAATGGCACCGGAATTTACCAACAAATTTAATTAGAAATAAGAAAAGGGAAATATTTCACTTTCATACTAAAATAAAAATATTTTTCCAAAATGCTGGTTCCAATGTGGCATTTGGGAATTAAAATTAAGTGGTTTCATAAACATACCACCACCCCTGAAATGGTTAAAAGAAAAACTAATAACTATATCATTTTAATAAGTAAAATCGGGTAGATTTAAGGTTTTTTTCAATTTGCCCTTCGTAAATTATAGAAACATTTCCCTTTCAGGCTATTCAAAATTTTCACTTCTACATGACGATGAAAGCGAAGTAACCCTCTATCATCGCACTGCTTTTCTATGTAACCAACATAATGTCTATGAATAGTCTCTTTGTTCTTCCTGACCATTTCAGTAGCACTTGCTGTAAAACAATAATGAATATTACAGTCCTATATTAGTTTGAAAACTTAAAAAAAACTATTAAATTTCAAATATACAAGTGTATGATTTCTCCCTATTATGCCTTATTGGATTTTCAATCACTTTGTACAAATGCAGTTGCAAAATGGTAATCTACTTTCTAGTAAGACTAATCCTAACAATGTGCTTTATAAATAAAAAAAAATACAAGATATTATCTTCAGAATAATAAGAGTTAAGAAAGAAAATCAGTCAATGAAAAAATTTACATTGAGATTCCAAAAACCTTCAAAATTAAAACAAAAGAAAAGTTGTCAGTTCTTCAGTGATTAGTCCAGCTAATGATGGCTTCAGTAAATAAAAGAAGCCTTCACATGTGTTAGAATGGCTGTTAATGCCATTTGTTGAGAAAAATTGTCAATGTATCAACCCTCCCTATGTATCAAACCACCCCTACCTCCCCTACTAAAGCAGTCTTATCCCTAAATTTCAAAACAGGCATAAAAAACATTTTATTTCAATGCTTAAATATCATGGTTTATTGTTTAGTGCCAAAAATTACGTGTATCAAAAACGTAGAAAATGCGTTTACAATAGAAGAAATATAATAACTGATGCAGAATTTCTATAATTAAATTTTTTTATTGCTCAGTCTCGAAATTTTTAAATCATAAACCGCAGAAAATTGCTTACATAAAAGTAAAAATAATTAATATACCAACATTTTCGTTATATCATAAACACCAAATATCGTATTTAACTTCGAAACAATAATAATGATGATAAATTCTCTAAATGTATATTATCAGAAATCAGCAATAAACCAAAAAAATCTCATATAACGGCAAATTAATGTTTATATCGTATCTGCTGTAAATTAAAAAAATCCAGATATCTTCTGAATCAGTCAGCCTTTCAAACGAATGAGATAAACATTTTTTTTTTACTTTATTATTGGCAAAAGTATTTTGCATCAGAGTATTGAATGGGAAAAATAAAATATTTACACACATTTTTTTTTATTATTCATATTGCACGAACTAATAAAGTTTTGATTTTTTTTTCTATGCATTGTGTGTTATTCAATTGTTAAAACAATCATATTTCAAACCGCTACATGAAGAAATATAATAGACAATCACTTTTGAACACTCCACGATCAATCTCTTTCTATACAACATACAGCTATTTAGCTCATAAGCTTAACATTCCATATCTACACGAATAAATGTTTAAAATTAAATAAGACTTACCTTATGTGTTCCATAAAGAATAATTTTAATGATATCCTAATCTGTTAATCCTAAAATGGCGGACGATAAAGTGATCGTGTTTCTTATCTTTTAAGGGCGACTTCGCCTTGCTGTTCTCATTGGTTAATAAGAAATGCATACGTAAGTCACTCTTTCAGGAGGAGACATTTCACTCCTTTCTAGAGAGTGGAAAATTCCACTCCTTAAGGAGTGTATTTTTATAAAATTCACTCCAAAAAGGATGAAAATGCCTGTCACTCTTTCAAAGAGTGAACATTTCACTCCTCCCAATTTTAGAGTGTAGCGATATTTTTTATCACAATTATTTGTTACTTCCTCAAATCTGAACGATTTTTTTTTTCAGAATGCATAATAAATATTTAAATTCATTTGCCTCACGCAAAATATAATTTCATTTTCTAAAAAAATATTTAATCTTTAAAAAAACAAAATTAGTCATACATTTGAAACTCATTTTCTTTGTTTGAATACTTTATACTACTTTCTATTATAATTTCCATATTTAACATACGAAACATTTGCTTGAAATCACGAAATACTTTTATACGAGAAGAAAATGACTTGCGGTGCAATTTTACATTGACGACTTTAAAAAAAGTGTTTTTATTTTTGTTATTTAATGACTTTTGAATGTATTTTTTTCATGTATAATATAATTCATTAACCACGGTTTTTGAAATAGAAAATACATAAGAAAACGAGTGGATGGAAAAAACATTCCACATAATAGAGATTCATTATTCTTTTTTAGAAAGCAATAATAATTTAGAAGCTTAAAATATTTTAAGTGTTTTTATATAGAGAATTCAAAAGACAAAGTTCTACATGCTAAATGAACTCATCTATCTTTTAACTATATCTAAATACTGGAATTTATAAATGCCCGTTAATGTTTCATGAAGAAAAGTGACGTAGTGGTCAGCGAATCTGGCTACCACGCAAAGTGTATATAGTTCGGCTCGGTGCTGGTCAAGGTACACTCTCAGCCTTTCAGCTTTTCGGGGTCGGTAAAATGAGTACCAAGCTTCGCGGGAACTAAACATTGAGGTTCCTGCGTTAGGATGACTACCTGCCCAGGACATATGCTGCAGGGCACCTCGGAGCTAGGGTAAAAAAACAATGTTTTTCATTCTGATATCTGATCCTTATTCTATTATCATTATTATTATTATTATTATTATTATTATTCATGTTTGTTATTAATAGTTTCTAAAACACGATATTCATGGAATTTAGAAAAAAGAAATGCCCCTTTATTAATATTTAAACACATCTTTAATGGATATTTTAATCATTAAATGCTTGATTTTTTAAAAACCAATTTAGAAATCTTTTCCGGCTTTCATTTCTAAAATAAATCGTGGGGAAAATACATAAAAAATCACATTTTGTTTTAAGTATATGGTTTACGGTTAAAAAATAGGTTGTTGCAATCGGTAATCCTGGGCTTTAATTAGAAAAATAATTTTCCTTGATAATAAACGTTCAAGTGCGAGTATTACTCGCGCTCTGAGGGCTCCGTACAATAAATATGTCAATTATTAACTGTATTATTAAAAAAATCGTTACTAAAAGAAGAATAAGACTTTGTAAAAAACTATACAACGTAGTGTTGGGTATAGCTGTATATGCTATAAAAGCATGAAAGAGTATACCATAAAAGTTGAAAGAGCCAAAATAATATCAAATATTACTATTCTGTATAACTATTTTTTTTAATCGGAACCTAATCCGTTTATGATGATCTTAATTCGGTACTGATAATAAAAGTAGTGCATATTTAAACTTGATTTGGCATTTCACAAAACTAAATTCAGCACAGTAATAAATTTTTTTTACAGTGTATCTAAAACAAAACCCCTGTTCAAAGTTTACACTTGGCATTGCGCTAATCGCGCTTCGAAAGGAGGTCGAAAATTTGCAATACCGCCTTGGTCCATGCCGCGTTTTTCTAGATAGGTATTTAATTAACATTTAATGACACGGCAGGCGTATTGAAAGATCCACCCAATGCAAACCAGTCGCGAATCTCATAGTATTTATGCGATTAATTCTAACTAAATAAGTTTGTTTTTATCAATTTGACGTTTATTGCTTTTATACTGCTATTGGGCATTGCATTACACAAATGTATCCTTAAAAGTTGTTATCTACACTTTAAAAGCCGATCGTACATAGAGTACTCCTCCCCTGTCATAATGTATGTCTAATCCGTCCATGTCTTTAAGGGTTAATATCTCGGCTAATTACCGACAATTTCTTTCGAAAATCATTATCAACAATGGTTTTATACTTCTGATAAGAAAGGTACCATCAGCTCTCCTCAACAGTTTTGCTGAATGCCCGCAAATCGAAATTCGTGTGTAACGAAAAAATGCGTTTTCTTCACAAACTATGTGAACTAGGGTAATCGTTATAATTTTCCTGCACGATTTAAGTTAACATCTACTACCTCTATTTTTTTCATAATTTTAGTTTGGGTAGATTCGGAAATAGAAGGGGGGGGGGGTGGGGGTGACATATTTTTGCACTCCATTTTCGACGATATCTCTGAAACTGTAGTATCTAAAATTAAAAGAAATATATTTTTTAGTTCAGTGTTACTAGAGCTTTCACATGATGCCCACACGATATGCAAAGAAAATATATTTTTTGTCAAGTAGCTTAATTAGACCCTCTACATTTTTTTCTAAATGTATTTGTGAATGCTTAATAATCAGTAAATATGTGGGTCAATAGTCTTTAATACTTCCGCAAATTTGAACTTTCCACTTTCCATAGTTTGCGAATAAAATGGCCGTGACACACGGACAGACAGACACTGAGTGATCTTATAATGGTTTCGTTTTCACTTTTAGGTAGATTTCGTATGAAATACTACCTATTGGGATTGTTCCTATGTTGGAATTTCTGAAAACCTTTTGCAGATCTACACCGATCATGACCCCTAGAACCCAAAACGACCCTCAGTAAAAAACTTTATATATATATATATATGTGTGTGTGTCTGTGTGTGTATCTATCTATCTATATATATATCACTTTCTTCTGGACACGATAACTTTTGTAATTCTGCACCAATCTCTTCCAAACTGATACATAAAATCAATGGGCATAAAATCTCGGTCAAGTTCGTTAATGGGCAACATCGGACCAAGGGTATGGATATAGGGAGGGGTTTTGTGAAAACCGAAAACCCCCCATAACTTCTTAGTTTTTGTACAGATCAAATCAGTTTAAAGTTTTTATTACTTCTAAAAATAGGGCCAAAATTTTATGTATCACAGATTTTTGATAAAGTTAAAAATGGGCTCAAGGGGCGCAGAAAATAGGGTTTTTGGGAGAAAAAAATTCATAACATCGTCAATTCTCAAGATATCAATTCCAATTAATTTTATTATAAATCTCGTTAATATTATCTACAACTTTTATATTCACAAGTTTTTCATAGGACCAATTCGTACCGAAAAAAAAATAAAAACGAAAACAAAAAGGGGGTTTGAAGAAGTAAAAAATCCATAACTCCGTCAATTCAAAATATATAAAATCCCCATGAATTTATCATATATCTTCTTAATATTGTTTACAACATCTATATAGACAAGTTTTGGATAGGACCAATTCTTACAGCAAAAACAAATTAAAAATACATAGCGGTTGAAGAAAAAAATCATCTAAGTAAGGGTGTATTCTAATCCAAACTTCGTATTTTCTGACTCATTTTACAATTCATTTTTGCTCTCAAAAGCTTCCAATTGGTACGTTTTCTTACTCAGAAACTATATAATGTACCGCAATGGTCTATTTTTTGTTATAGGCAGAATATATTTTTAAAAATGCTGCTAAAGTGGGCATTTTGAACCGAATTTCCCGAAGAGGATTGTGTTGGAAAAATCATTGCATTAAGAATGCACCAATCCAAACTGCTTATTTTCGGACTAATTTTTAAATTCATGTCTGCTCTCAAACGTATTTATTTGGTAGATTCGCTTATTCAGAAACTATATAATGTACCACAATGATCGATTTTTTGATACAGGCAGAATATATTTTAAAAAATGATGTCAAATTGGGCATTTTGAACGGAATTTCCCGAAGCAATTGTGTTATCACTTTCTTCTGGACACGATAACTTTCGCAATTCTGCACAAATCTCTTCCAAACTGATACATAAAATCAAGTGACATAAAATCTCGGTCAAGTTCGTTAATGGGCAAAAGTGGACAAAGGCGATGGAAATAGGGAGGGGGTTTGTGAAAACCCAAAAAACCCTTAACTTCTTAATTTTTGTACACATCAAATCAGTTTAAAGTTTTTATTACTTCTAAAAATAGCGCCCAAAATTCATGCATCACAGGTTTTTGATAAAAAATCCATAACTCCGTCAATTCACAAGATATAAAATCTGAATTTATCATGTATCTTCTTAATATAGTCTTCAACATTTATACAGACAAGTTTTTGATAGGGCCAATTCCTACAGCAAAAACAAATTAAAAATACATAGCGGTCGAAGAAAAAAATCATCTTATTAAGGGTGCATTCAAATCCAAACTGTCTATTTTCTTACTCATTTTTAAATTCATTTTTGCCCTCAAACGCATCCAATTGCTAGATTCTCTTAATCAGAAACTATATAATGTATAGTAAGTAATGGTCGATTTTTTGATAGAGGCAGAATATATTTCAAAAAATGATGTCAAAGTGGGCATTTTGAACAGAATTTCCCGATGCGATTGTGTTAGAAACGAAAAATATTGCCCTACTGAGAAAATAATTGTTTATTAATCAAGTTTTATTTAATTGAAAGAAAAATAAAAACACAGGTCGCTTATAAATCTTTTCAAAAATCACGTCAGCATGTTTCTTTCTTTCTTTTTTTTCTTTTTTTTCTTTTTTTTTTTTTTTATTAAAAATGAATCTGAAAATGTGCCAGAAAATTTCGAGTTGTGGGGTATGGAAAAATATTTTTTTAATATCGCCTTAACATGATTCTGATAAAACCAGCTATTTTATAAAAAGGAAATAAAAACTCGTCAAAAGCAGACAGATAAAACTGTTAAAGTGGATTTATATCTAATAATGATTTAGTTTTTTTGGTGAAATTACTATACTTAACTTCAAAATCTACCTCTGCCTGTAGGCCGGGCCGGCAAGTATTTTTTTAAGTATGGATCCCTAAAACTGAATAATAATAAACACACAAACACTCTTAAAATTTTAAGAACTATGATAAATAATAAATTTTATTTGCTCACTGCAGAACAAAATAGGGTATTCCGCAAGCTTCCAAACAAAACAAAAACCACATGTAACAACAATTGAAAAAATGAATCGAACCTTATTCATAAACAGCACTATCATTGCCCTCTACGTATTGAAAATTGATTTAATAATACATGGTGTCCTTAATTAAACGACCCTACTTTAAAGTTGTCTGCAGACGAAATTTGAAAGAAAAAGACGTCAGAAAGTTGTGAAATTTTATGACGGACATAATAAAAGAAACGGAATTTGTTTGAGCGAAAAAAAAAAGTTTAGTTCCAAATTTCGCCACCAGGAGTTATTTTTAATGACACATTTTAAAAAGTTTTTAAGCTTCATTTTTCTCAGATTAAATAAAACAAATGTACAGACTGCCCCCTGAAAAAAATAAAGCGCAAAAACTTTAAAAAATTATTGGTGTTCGAATTGTACGGATCGTACAATCTTTGAAATAAATTAATCCACCAACGACAGTTGCCATTTTTTATCACAGAGCTCATGAGTAGTATTCAGTGGGCTGGCTAAATGTGTAATTTATTAAAAACGCCCTCTGGAGGCGAAATTTTGAACTAATTTCTTTTTTGCTGAAACAAATTCCCTTTCCTTCATTATGTCCGACACAAAATTTCACAACTTTTTGATCAATAGTTTCATATTTAGATAACTTTAAAGTAGGGTCTTTTAATTATGGACACCCTGTATATTCAGTATGTATTTTATTGGCAACACAATGCATTAAAGATTTAATATTATTCTAATAGTATTGTAGAACACTAAATTGGGTATGTTGCCGAAGGGCAACACACGGCATTTAAGGGTTAAAAGGATCGTCAAACTTACAAGATAGCTTTCAGCTGATTACAATATATTAGCAATCATAAAAACACCAACCTTTTTTGTGTGTGTTTGTGTTTGTGTGCAAGAATGCTGCGTTTTAACTTCATTTCTTATATAATACGTCATTCTTAGTTTCCAATTGCTACGATTTTTTCCACTAGAAAATTTGAAGTGTAATCCTCATTTTTTGAACAGCAGATTTTTGCTATTAGATAACAAGAAACTTACATGTTAAAAATATTGTAGTAGTTGCTAACTATGCATTACTGCTGTCGAATTGTAATATTTGCTAATTAATTCTACGAAATAAACTGATATTTTAAAATTGAAATGTTTCCAAATTGCTTATATGGAAATATTTTGTGTAGTAACAACAGGCGTATAATGAAAAATACAGAAAAAGAATTTGGCATTTGTTAATCTCCATCTATTTTGTCAGTTATTTTTAAATTTTCAACAATGATTTTATAGTAAATATTTTCACGCACTGTTTTGAAATAGAAACACATTCAGAAAACAAATGTGTAGAAAAAAGGTTTTGCCTAATGAATATTATTTTCTTACAGGTATACAACTATAACTATATACAATATTGTGCACTGGAGTTATAGCGAGCCCGGCAATGCCGTTACTTAGAAATTCAGTCTTATTGAAAGTTTAAAACCCCTGTATTTAAGTTAATTGGGCAATGGTGTGATACGATCACTTCGCAAATTTGGCTTAGATTATGCGCCGAATAAGCAAATTCTTTCACTAACTCATTAAGTAAGAAATATTAAATATTGTACTTATATCAAACTCTTCGATAGTCCAAGTGGCTAGCAACTTTCCCTTGCCAATAATTTGCTGTGAGCTGCAAGGCAATAATTATTCAAATCTCCAGTGTAACCTGATTAACAACCCATGGTTGTCAAAACAAACTTTTATTTATTAAAACTATAGTTTAAAATCTGTTACCAAATGGCACTACTTATATCGTCGCTACCATGTCAAACTATCCAATGTGAAAAAATGCATTTTTCATATTTTGTGCCATTTTGTTGTATTGTCCATGATACGCACTAATTAAAATCGTCACGTCTCTAACTTGCTTAGAAACTTAGATAATGACTATTTCAAAGTATCCAATATGCACTTTTTTCTAAAATTTACAATGTCAAACTGTCCAATACGGCATATTCGATCCTTTGCCGCAAATGTTTGAATATTTTCCATTTTCTAAGCATCCGTACCATGCCAAACTATCCAATATGAAAAGAGTCTTTTTATAAGGAAGACAAAAACTGTTTTATATATGGATAGAAATTTAACGCAATTGACATATGTTTTTGACGTTTACTATACCATATGTTTTCTATTGTGAAAGGAATGTGAGAATCTTTAGTGCATTTACGGGGATGATCAAAAGAATCTCGTTCATTACACTCAATAGGGAAAAAGAGCGGTGTCTTTTAATGGTGTTACGATTTTTAAAACATAATGAAATTAATATGGATTTATCAAGTGTATTAAAACATGTTTTATGGAGAATAAGATGTGTAAGACATTTATTATTATTTACAGGTTCATACAAATGAATTTTGTTGTATGATATTTTATAGTAAAAGAAATGTTTGAAACATATTTTAATAATGTTAAAATATTCCAAACAAAATGAAATTGACATCCATAATTGATTTACATTACAAGTGCTTACTGTATAATATGACATGTATGATAGTTATTGTTAATTTACAGGGACACACAAAAAATTCGGTTACACTGCTATCTATTAGCGATAGTTGCTTTAAGTGCGTTCTCAATCATAGTATGAGGTTTTAACTATTTGAGTATTACGTGGTGCATATAAATTTTATAGATCTATACAGTGCTATACAAAAGAATTTGCAAGCATTATTTTGTATAGGAGTGATTTTCTTAAAGGAGATTTCTAATTGAGTTATGCAATTTCGGTCTTTTATTGCTTTTTACTACGCTAAAATATGTTAGTAGAAATTCTTAATATGCAGAGCTACGCAATGAACTGGAAACATTACCGGCTGTGACTGGTAATTTATGGAAGTGTGTTTATAACAATTTTTTTGCCTGAATTAAATTTTACCATATTACACAACATGCATAAAAATATGTAGATAATATACATGCCTATACAAGAAGTTCGAGTATATTTCCGTTTATTGACGGAAATTGCTAAAGTTTTAAAGTGTAAATTACGTTACGCGTTTTCTAGTTAAACTAAATTGCCGCATACTATCTATGAATCGAGTACTTTTTCTGTCTATGACGGTAATTGATTTTTAGTGAAATCTTTTGTGCAGCCCTGTATACGATGTATAGAATTTTTATACAACATAAAAAAATATAGCTAAATTTAAAAGCGTATACAGAAATTCAAAAACGCACTTAAAGCAATTATTGCTCAAAAACAGTACTGTAACACACTTATTTTGTATGTCCCCGTAAATGAACGACAAATGTTATGAATGCATGCCCTATTCTGTCGAAATCTTCTTGTAATGAAATTCAGTGATTTATATCAGTTTTAATACATTTGAAATAGCGTAATGTCATTAAAATACCCTCCAAACGATTTTTCCCCATATACCATAATGTGATGGAAATCTTTTGCGTGCCCCTGTATAAATGAACTATTAATGTTACACACTCCATATGCAATACTAAACATGCCATTGTAAGCCCCATTAATGTTTTTCAATTGCAAGATAATCCGAGTACATTTACGTGAGTTAGAGCGTGGACAGACAAACCGAATTCATAAACACTTTTCAACCTTGTTGGAAAGTGTTACAAAGTATAATAGGTTGAAAATTCACATTAAGTAATTTCTACCAATAGACGAGCATAATTGAAATCTTTTGTACAACCCTGTATATTACCTACAGGTTTTTATACATGCCACATAATAAGCTAAAAATTTAATGCATAGTAAAGGAAGTTTAAAACTACTAAAATGAAACTTCCAGAAATTATCATCCATAATTGTGCATGTTTCTAGTCTTTCGCGTGGACCTGTATATGATTTTACTTATATTCTACAAACATCTCATATACTAACTATAGTTCAGCTTTGAAATGCATAACACAATTAAAAACTACGTTTAAGCAGTTCACAATCATACTTATTAATGCTAACGTATTATTTTAGGTAGTTCGGTATACAATCTATAGAATTTATACATACCATACAGTATGCACATAGTTTGAAAACGCACACCATAATATAAATCGCATTTTCAGCAATTATCGCTAATAGAGAAAACTTTAAGAGAGCTTTAAGACAAATCATTTGTGTGCTACTGTAAATGAATGATAACTGTAGTACACGTCATATTTTAACGTAGGCATGTTTCTGTGCACCTCAATAATGTATATAAATTTCATTATGTTTGAAATAGTGTAACATAATTAAACTAAACCACAAACATTTCTTTCCCCATTAAGCGTAATTTAACGGCATATTTTTGAGTGTCCCTGTAAAGGACCTATAAATGCTACACGCCATAGTAAACATAAAAAACATAAATAAATTATATGGCAATACAAGTATATTTACGAGAGTTATAGCATGGTTAGAAGAAAAGTAAAGCAAAAGTCATAAAAACTTTTTAACAATCAATAAAGTCTTGAAAAAAAGGAATTATCCTTTTATCATTCCCCACGTTCGAGAGAACATTTGCAATTATTGTATTAAAAGAGCCTACTATGAATTTCTTCCAAATTTTCTTCAAAAGCGTTTTCTCCAACTTTTTTTAATGGGAGATTAATTAAATCAAAGATTTCTATTCGAAAATAGTGGTAGAAAGCGGCCCATGAGTTTCTTAGAAAAAATAGTGCGAAGATTACTATTTATAATTACGCGTATGAAGTGCCCGTTGTTGACTACCCCATTATTTGAGAGATTTTTGTTTTCTTATATTCTATAAAATTAACAGAAGGTTTAAAAATAAGCTTTTTTCTTTATTAATTTACTGAAAAAAATTCTTAAAAGTTTTATATTGAGTATGTAAATACCAAAATTTTTACAAATTAAACTATTGAATACGACACATTTGCTACTATGAAACGGCGAATCTGCAAATAGCATAAAATTTTTACAAGTCAAACTATTCAATATGTCATATTGGCTACTATGGAATGTCGTTCCTGGGAAAAGCACAAAATTTTTACAAGTCAAACTGTCCAATGTGGAATATTGGATAGTTTGAAGCTGAAAAAGTACAAAGAAACTGAAAACGTAAAAATAAGCATACCATATCAAACTATTCAATATGATTTGTTGGAGAGTAAAATTATTCAAATGAGTTATCTCAATAGCATGCTTAAATGAGATATAAAACAGCACCCGAAAAATATAATAATTGTTTACTGGTGTTTGACGCTGATTTTGAATCCACATTTAAAACAGTTTTTTAGCCCTCCTGAAAAGTGGCTATTTTCACATTGGATAGATTGACATGGTACCGACGATATCACAAGTTCTAGTCTCACTTCGACGGGTCGCAAATGTTTTCCCAATCCTCCGACGCAAGCCTTATACTCCACTGGGGTAGGTCTGGACCCAAATTTCAATGCACTATGTTTTGCGTCATCTTTTATAAGCTGCAGATTGAGTGACGCAGCCTAATTTTCATAAAATCACAGCGAGAAAGGAAAACCGTACATTCCAAGTGAACCAAACACATCTCGGAAAATTAGAGCAAAACAAAGTATAAAGGTCTCTGTCGCGCACTCAAACTAAATGTTTCACCTCACGTTCGCATTTAAAACACTGCAGACTGTATATAAGTGAGTTGTCAGTCCACTACACAGTAATGTATATCAACTTCCTTATGTTTTATATAGAGTAACATAACTAAAATGCATTACAAATAACTTTTGTCTGTAGAACAAAATCTACAAGAATTATTTGAGTCTCCTTGTAAAAGAACAATAACTGCTACATACTTCAATTTCAATACCGAACATTTCGTTGTAAACCTCATTAATCTATACTAATTAGTTTACTCCAGTGTATTTACATGAGTTAAAGCACGGAATGTAGTGCAGATGGAGAAAAAAATAGTCAGACAAACCGTGCATAAACATTTTGTAACTATGTTAAATGCGTTAAAAGTATTTAAAAATTTTTGAATAGGAAACGGATAACATAATCCATTATTTCTGCTTAAAGTTTAAAATCATATTTTGATGAAAAATGATGATTATCTTAAAATTCATTTTATTAAATTTATATAAAATACACTGTGATAAAATGAATTTGGTTTGAAATTTTAGCTCGAAATTTTACTGTCACGCTATTCTTGAAACAAAAATATTTAATAGACTTTTTATTTTAATATTCGATTAGTTTTTAAATTTTTTTTCTAATCTTTACAGTTTTTATGCTTTTTTTATTGAATAGTAAACACAAGCTTTGAAGATAATAAGCAAATTACGCAGTACCATTCATTTTATGCAAGGGAAGTTTCATATTTGATGTAGGGAATGTAAAGAATGAAATTTAAATGTTAAACAATGTGAAAATTAATAAATTTGCTTTAGTTACTAATCAATGTACTCGTCAACACTCACTAATCGTAAATGACTAATCATCGTTTTATGCACTGCCATCCTGAATTTTTATCAATCAAAATTAAACGAAATATGAAGCATTCTTTAATTATGGCTACTCTATTAACTTATCGGGTTATGTGAAAATATGTAAATTTTAGTTTAAATATTTGCATCCGATTACTTAAAAGTTATTTTGGTTTTAAGTGTTGCTGTATATTTCACAGTGATTAAAAAGTAACAAAGGAAATAGAAATTGAATAATGCGAAAAGTTAAGACAACAGACAAAGCAGTTTTCACAGAAATGTCAAGATTTACAGGTAATTTTTTTAATACTGAAAATTGTTTTGATAGGCAAATTATAATAGACAGCAGTATACAGGTCAACGCAAGCAATTCAAAACACAACAATAATTTCAAAAGATTAGTTTAATAAACTGCATCACAGAGAAGGCTGTTGAGCATACAGTATTACTCTGAATACACCCAAATGTATTTTTTCTAATTCCTGTAAAATGCTGATATAAGTGCTATGCTGGTAACGTGGAAACTGTTGTAATTTTGCTGTTCGTAATGTTAATCCGTAAGCGTACGCGCTGGGATAAATCTCACCCCAATCACACGTTTTCTTAAAAAAAAAAAAAAAGGATAAATTTTTTGAGGACGCTTCTGACCTGCGTTGTACCTTTCAAGGTGAAGGTCCAGGTCTAGAAGGGGTGGGTGAAGAAATGTCTTTTTTTTTCGCTAGTAAGCGAAGAATGCTGCGTTTTAACTTCATTCCTTATATAATACGTCATTCTATAAGCGAGAAATATACCTTGGGATTAAATAATCCCGCGATAGTACAAACGTTTCATTTCGATACGCTCATTTTTTTACGGGATAACACACACTAAAATAATTTTAATGAAAGAAAAAGATAAAGCTACTTCTATATATTGATGAAAGGGCAATAAATGTAAGTAATATCAATTTTGTGAAATAATTCATCTTTTAATGTGTACAACAAATCGTTTGTACATTTTCGAAAAAAAAAACGTGATTTTTGCAAAGCCTGCTGCAGAATATGAAAATTAAGATTAAAAGCATTGATTTTTTTCCCTAAAAGAAGCAGGATTGATGCATTTTACAATATAGGGCAGTAGATTTCTTTTAAAAACGCAGTTGGCCAAAAATATAATGGGACACAAAATGGGGTGAGATTTATTCCACGCATGTAGTGATGTAAAGGAAAGGTGCGCGTGTGCTGATGGGTAACGTTAAACAAATGAAAGTGTTACTTTTGAAATATCTTGTTTACATTTTAATATTTTGATAAAATTATTTTTGCATGGGATATCTAAAGTTAATATTTTTGGTGTGTTTTAAAATGTTGTTTTTCTAATATTTGTTGATCATGTTGCAGATTGCAATAAGATGTAACAAGTGGAAGACTGAACTAGGAAATCATTTTTCTGAGATGATAAGACATGCTATAAAAATGCATGTTAGTTCATGTATGGCATATTAAATTGTCAGTACGACATCAGAATGTGCCATATTATATATTATCAGCTATGCGGACAGCGGAAATAGCTTATGCTTTCATACAGACAATGAAGATGGATATTATGTCAAGACTTTACAGTCTACAGAGCACCCATAACCTCCAGACGTGTATAACATAAAAGAAAATCAGAATAATTATTCCAATCAATATCAAGTTTATGACTTTGCCGTTCATGACGTTGTCCAGGAACAACAGAAAGTATAATATGGAAAGTACAATGAAGATTAATATCATGTCGAGACTTTACAGTCTACAGAACACCCATAACCTCCAGACGTGTATAACATAAAAGAAAATCAGAACAATTATTCCAATCAATATCAAGTTCATGACTTTGCCGTTCATGACCTTGCCCAGGAACAACAGAAAGTATAATATGGAAGGAAACAGAAAAATATAATATCTAGATAATAATTAGCCTCAGATAATTCTGTATATCCACGAAATTGGATAAACAGAACTGCAACTACGTTTACTTGACGATAGCTCTACTTTTGTAAAAAAGAAAACTTTTGTGATTCCCTTTTTCTTTGTTTAATTTTGTACTTTTCTTAAAGAGGTAGGGGGCATCCTTTGTTATGGCACTCATTTACATAATAAAAGTATTATGTATCATCTACTTCTATTTGTTTTAATTTTGTAATAAAATACATGTTTTAAGATAACCAAATTGCTATATTTCACAGATACTACCACAATTTTATTCTATGCCCAATTACCCCATGAAGTATTTCAGCTAACTCTAAATCTGGGATAACTTGTCTAAGTTGTAACAGTTTCGTAAACATGATTTAACATGTAAACTTTACATTTTTACGTTCTTCATGATGTTTCAGAAAAAAGTACCATTATCAGCAACGTTGATCATTTCTGCTTAAAATATTAACGACAGGAACAAAAAACTATAACAACTAATCTAGGCTTAATTTCAAGTTAAATTCAGCTAAAATTTCAAGTCAAAAAAACAAATAACATATCATTGTTTATAAATAATCTATGGCTTTTACAAATTAGGAACGGTTTGAGAAAAACATGGTTTTGGTAGTTGGTTCTTATTTGAAACAAACTTAATTGAGAGAAATATATCAAATGGGTATATCAGTCTGTTTTGAAGGAAGATATAATGTCACAGGAAACACATGAATGTTATTAAATATGTGAATTTGCAGACTGCTAACTAGGCGTATAATGAACAAAGAGGAAAATGCCCATTTCGGCAGTCGAACCCATAAAATTGAAATAACGATCCAATGCTCTACCTTTGAGGTACGTGAATGATACAAAGCCATTCATCTCAGATATTTTGATAATTACATGAGTATTAATTTGATGAATTTATTTCATGGGTTTTTTATGTTAACATGAACATAGCAATACTACAAAACTATGGCACATGAACATTTCCAGTCTATGTGGAGATACAACATAGATACAAAAGGAAATTGTTTAACGATATATTGTAACCATTTTCAACAGTTTGCTTAGCTGTGGAAGCGGTTCTTCTGTGAAGAAAAATTATTTCACATGATATTTTGACAGGAACAAAAATGAGGTAAAAATTTTAACTAAAATAGGTGTTACGTAAAAGGTTACATTACTTGCAAAAATATTGATTAACGTTAAAATCTTTGGCAGGTTTCAACAGTGCGAAAACCTTTAACAATAAAGTGATGAAATAATAACTGCAATAGTAAAACTTAAATAAATAAATAAATAAACATAGTAAAATTTTGACCAGGTTATAAGACATACTGAAAAGGATGAAACTTCTACGGCTGATCGGTAAAACCTATAATTATTACGACAAAATAAAATAATCAATCGGTAAAAACATTTATTACGTACTTTTACGTTCTCATCCTACATAATTATTGTTTGAAGGTGAATAAGAAAAATTGCCGCATCGTTCGCTCCCACATATTTCACAAGAAACAACAATGACCTAAAGGCCTTATCTAGAGTAGGGTTTCCCACTTTTACAAAAGCATGCAATAAAATTGAAATATTTTTTTTTTGGCCTAGCACTATTCAAAAAAGATACTATTAACAGGGGCTGATTTAAAGCAAGAGATTTAGCGCAAGTACTTCCAGTCAACATTCTGAAGAAGCTTTATAATTCTAAAATATGGCTAATTAAAGCATCAACCCTTATATAAATTTAGAGTTGCAAAAAACTCCCAGATTTTGAGTGATGGAACTTAACAAGGGAATTTTGGGGAGTAAATCTATAAATTTGTGGAATATTGGAAATTTTGCAAGAGTTTTGAAGGTAAAAAGAACCAGTCTCTTTTCAATTTAAAATTTTTATTTTTTTTTTAAATTACGCAACTATTCTGAAAAGTTTCGAATGGGTTTTTCATTATTAATTCACAAAACGTATTATTTGTGCTATGAGTCTCTTAATTTTATGTAGTTCATTAGCTTTACAACAATGACATCTCTGAATTAGTGTAGATTTGCACGTTCTTCAGAAATTAATGATTGTTAATTTCTGTAAGTTGGCGTATCTGCTATTCGGGAATACCCTATATTTATTTTCAAGCTGGTTGCATAGTATTTTTGCATTGATTTATTTTAGTTTTGTTCATTTTTTTTTATTTACATTGGCCGATTCGTAGATATAATGGTGATGTTTATATTCATGTCAGGCAAGATGAATTTCTGTCATCTTCATCTGTCTTTTTTTCTTTTCGATGATTAAATAATCAAATAACTTATGTTATTTAATTTATCTTACTTAAGACTTCTGTAACATAAGCACGTCTATAGTTAGTTTTCACGTAAACTGAAGTTACTTTTGTGTATTTATGTTACTGGTATTTTTTACAATTTTTTAAAAATATTTTGTTTACATTGAAAAAAATTAAAAATAATAAATTAAAAACTTCCGGGAACATTTAAAATTTCCCTCTAAAAAATGGTTTATTCCCGGGATTAAACCCGTTTTTTCCCACCTTTGCAACGCTATATACAATGCTTTAGAGAGCTTTGATAATTTGTTTATCCAGATTGCCAAAAGTGGCACTTCAAATTGGCATTACTAGAATGGTACTCATCTTATCGTCTTTTTATTAACAACCATGCATGAAGTTGTTTGACGATACTACATTAAGTCATAAAACAACATGAAGAGAGAGATTTAACTAAAATAATTTGTCATGAGCAGATTTATTTTATTGGCTAACATAAACACTTTCTTGAATGCACTAACTTACGTTGTAATGTTAAATAGAAAATTGGCCTGAATAAACAAGGAGCTCTAAATTTTCATTTCATTTATAGTGAAGAAAGATAATTGATTTGTTGTGCTAAACACAAGTAGAAATTTTACTGATTTAGTATTTCTCGTCAGAGACAATGACAAAGTACATTAAATGAAAAATAAATTTGTGATCAAAGGTGTATATTTAAATGATCTTTAAATAACTCTTCGAAATATTTTATATGGAATTCAAATCATGACGCATGTTTCCTATTTCATTGCCACTAAGAAATTTGCAGAAAAAAAATATTTTAAAGAATATTCCCCTACTTAGGAAGTCCAAAACGGGAGAATATGCATATATTTTTAAGTTTTCTTTTCTTTATGAACTCATAAGAGTGTGTTCAGATCCCGTAAGATCTTAATTAACTCCAGTCCTACAGAAAAGAAGATTTAAGTACCCGTCTCGCAAGCCTCGCTTACCAGTAATTTCACGCATACTATAATTTAGGATACCATGGTACAGATAAAATATCTATAAATCAATTTCAAGAAATGAATAAAAAACTTGACATATATCATACATTAAACGTTTATAAACATTTGTAACAGCGTCTGTTACAGGAATTTTTGTTGTTGCCGTCACATAAAAAGTTCTAGGAATCCCAGTTTCCTAGAAAAACTTTAGTAACTTTACAGATATTTTTTTACAGTGTAGAATATTAAATTAATTATTTTCTACATTCATAAATCTTGTCCTTATATAATGTGTTTTCTACTATTAATTTAAAATTACATATTAAATGATACAAAATATTTCAAATCTCAAAGCTCAAATACCTTTAAAAGGATACTGAATTAAGTAAATTAAACTTTAAGATCTAACCATCTCTAAGGAAATAGGATTTGAAATAAATTACTAAATTATGTTCACTGAATGCGTAAACATTAGTTTAAAACAGTGTAATTTCTAACGTATATTACAAATATGCCATGGGCGAATGATTTAACCTTAAGTAATGCTGACATTTACGATGTATTTCTCAGAAATATTATTTCCGTACAAAGATATACTAAATGCGGTGTTTAGTAGTAGCATATTATATTTGTTGTCTCGCTTAATTATTATACTTGTTACTGGAAACGAACCGACCGTTAGAGTCATCTGGAATTTCCATAACATACAGTATTAAATATTAATTTTTATAGTAATATATATATATATATATATATATATATAGTTACCATATAAGATAAAACAATATTTAAGATTACAATTAAGTAAAATATCGCTTGGTTATTATTTTTCTTTTATTTTGCTTTAATAAATTCTATACATAGCATGGTGTTTAATGAAATAGTTTTTCCTATATTTAGAAACAATTTTATATTTGTTTTATGATAAATTTGAACAGGACGAATAACGTATATGGTAAATTAACATAAAACAAGTTGGAAATTTCCCGTCAAACGTGGCAAATGAGGTGCGTTCGTACTGTAACCAGTTTTATAAATATTTTTTTCACCGCATATTCTACTAAATGTATATTTTAGTGCAGTTCATATAGGTGCATATAAATTTCATTCTGTTCGAAAGGCTGTAATAACTTTAAAATGCAGTTGAAATAATTTTTTTCCCATTGGCCGTAATGTAACGGAAAACTTTTGACTGTCTCTGTAATTAAACTATAGATCCGATTTTCATAAAGTTTTAAATATATCGACAAAATTTTCTAACAATCATATATTTAAAATTTCAGACCATTTGGTTAAGTAGTTTTTGCTGTGTTATATGCGAGCAACCGGACAGACAGGCAGACAGACGGATCGAACGACGACTATAGGTACTACGTATTTGTATAATTACGAACGCACCTAATAAAAAGAATTTAATAGCAATTAATTCGACAGAATTAAATAATAAAAAAGAAAAAAATAATCATTGTTATATATTTAGTTGAAACAGCATCAAAAGCTGGCGATAAATCACAATTGAACGAATAAAACTTTACTTAAATCACCATGAAATCAAAGAAATTCACTGAATGCGTTTCGAGTCGGAGAATATGACAGTCCATCATCAGCTACTGTAAGCAAGTGTTCGTAAGGGGACAAGTTCACAAATGAACAGTTCATTTATGAATATAACAGCAGCCGTTCCGAAGTTAAGAGGGTGGCAAGAGACTTTAGTGGGCATACTGTATATATACACATATATGTGATACTGAAATAAAATTGAAACTGAGAATGCAATGTATTAAATATTAAATAAATAAATAATGAGAATTTTTTAAGTGAGTAAACATATAATTCTTGCATTAGAATACACTTTTTAATTATAAATTTATAATTGTCCAAGACAATTTTTTTTGCCTTTCTTCTTATTTGTTTTTATACGTGTAACTCAATTCCGTTTCCACCTACAGAATCTACGCTTCAAAAAGTGAATAAATTTTGTCATTGAACTTTCCCTTGAATTATAATCTTATATACATCCGTGCACCACTTACTGAAATTCAGTCAGGATTTTAATGAGTTTTGAATATTTAAACAGTGAAAACTTCTGTCTAGTCTTCTCTGCTTTACTAAAAATTCTGATGATAACTTGTTACAAAAGTCACGAAAATAAAACATTAACTCTCTTTCTTATTATATTGTCATGTTGAAAAACACAAATTAGGAGAAACTCGAATTGTCATTCATTGAAAATATTAAGATAATGCGTTTGAATTTAATTAAGTTAATTTTTTATAAATTTCTTTAACAAGACTCAGTTTTTACAAAAGAAGAAAAAAAAATTGCTCATATAGTATTTGAAAACTTATTCGTAGAAATTATAACGCATAGTACAATTTACAGAAATTCATGTTTTTGCATTAGTATGCGTGATTAAAACTCAATGTTCTAAGACAGTAGATGTCGCTTTATTAACCCATTTGCACCTAGCGACCCATTTTGGGGACGTTTCGAATTTTAATAATTTTTTATAATTTTCTTCTTCTTTACAGCATGAAAATTTTATGAAGTAATTGTCTATAAAGGTCTTATCTGTTACCGAGAGATGACAGCATAAAATTGATATTGATTTGCTTAAATGGAGGCCTTTTTTCGGTGTTTATAGATTTTTTATTTTTCAAGATAGCGAAATGTAAAAAGTAAGTTTATTTGTATTTTTCGTATCAAGGATCCAAATAAATAAGTCACAATCTTAGTTTGTAGACTTCTTTGAATTCCTTTTTTTTATTACGAAATTATATGTTCAAGCCTATTGTTTATGCATATATGTAGCGGACAAAATATAGGCCGCTAGGCGCAAATGCGTACATATTTCTATTAGCCATTTAGGGTACAGTTATTTATGTAAAGTCCTTTTCAAGATGATTTTGAAATAAATTGTTTTTTAGCCTCAAATACGATTATTCTTAATTTAGTATTAATGATACTTATATTCATACTAGTCTCTGTAAAGAAATAAATATATATTTTAATAATTCAAAATAATACTAATTATAGCATATAGTATGCAATTTAAAAGCTTAATTTATATAAATTTAGACAAAACTAATAATTATGCATTTTTTCAGTTATGCATATTCCCTTATTTAGTAGGTTTACATTTTATCAAATAAATACTACAATATTTTAACGCAATTTGTTTAGTATTTTTCCAGCTCATTTTGCAATGTTTTAAAGTGATTTTTAAAACCAATTTGAGAAAACAAAAATTCAGGCATAAATGGGTTAAGCAAAAAGCAAAAAACATATTAGTGTACTATTATTTGCGATTTTTGTTGTCATTTTAGTAACATTTTAGTTGCTTCAGTTACCATAGTAGTTAGTTGTCACAGTTTTCCTTCAACTGTCGAGTAGCAAAACACGAATTTGGGTGATTTATTCATTAAAAAAGTAACTCTTTTAATGAAATATACTGTTTGCAGTTTTACGCGGCAATTGCCAATTAACGTGATTAAGTGGTAAATATTAATGAAGAATTAGAGACAAAATTTTAAATGAAAATTACTTAAACATATAATTGTTGTATAAGAATCAACTTTTTTAAAATAAATTTATAAATGTCCGAAAAAATTCTTTTTTTTTTTTTTTTGTTATTCTTCTTATTTATTTTTCTACGTGTAACTGAAATAAGTTTCCATCTATAGAATCTATACTATATGCTTTAAAAAATAGACAAATTTTGTCATTGAAATTTTCCTCAAAGTATAACATTTGATTCCTCCTTGCACCATTTACTGAAATTCAGTCAGGATTTTAATGAATTTGGAATATTTAAACTGTGAAAGTTACTGTCTAATATTCTTTGCTTTAATATAAATGTTGATGATTAACAGAAGTAACTAGTTATAAAAGTTACGAAAATGAAACATTAACTTTCACTCTTATTATATTTTCAAGGTGAATAACTCAAACTAAGAGAAACACCTTTTTTATTAATTCAAACTTATTAATATAATGCTTTTGCATTTAATGAAGTTAATTTTTAAAAAAATCTTCAATAATAATAATTCAACGGAAAGTAGGATTTATATACAGTCGGACCTCTATTTAACGAACCTATATTTTGCGAATTTCTCTATTTTGCGAACTTTTATTTGGAACGAAGAACATTTTGCAAATTTCTTCGTAAAATAAGCTCCAAATAGCGAAGTGCATTCTCTATTTAACGAACTTTTTCTTGAGATCTATTTTTTTTCTCCCAATTTCGCAAAATATTACTGGACATTTCAAATTTATTCTTACTTTTAACACATTTTATGATGATCAATGACCAAGACGACGTCTTACCAGGCACCTAACTCACCGAGAACAGTAAAATCGCTGTGATTCTTTGCTTTTCATCCAAGAAGTGCAAACTCTCAATATCCCTTTTTAACCCTCTAATGCCCCTAATCTCCCGTTTTCTAGATTGTTGATGATGATCAGTCGTGTTGAGGATTTCGGTTCTTGTAGCTCGAAAATGTCAAAGCGAAAGTGCTTGAGCATCAAAGAAAAAAATATATTCTTGATGATGTAAAGGAATTTTGGATTCCCAGATTCATGAATGAATAAAAGAAACTCCAACACAATACTTTAGGAGACTTACAGTTATTGTAAAGAACTTTAAAGGAAGGGGCCGTAAAAATACAGAAGTACGGAGAGAATTTCAATAACTGCCGAATGGGCAGACGCCCCACAGCGGTGCTTGATTTTGGTTTACATGGCTCGACGTCAGGAGCAAGAATGAGGCAGAATTTGTTACCAATACTTACAGATTGGTGAACATTATTTAACCATATGTAAGATGTTTGGCGAAAACAAATTGGATAGACAAAACAATCATGGAGTTTTACATTGAGTTAAAAATTATGCTATGGCTGGCTCTTTAGGGTTACACTAAATAACATTCCAGTGGTAAGCAGGGAGGCTTAAAGAAATATGAACACGTGATTTTATATGCACGTTACAGATATAACGGCAGCTGCAAATTAGTCAGCAAAGGGGCATATGGTTTGTATCCGACAACGTACAAGGGTGAGAATTGAATACTAATGCAAGCCCAGAGGCTGGGAAAATATGCATTACTTATCGTCGGCTGCGAAGCGAAAAAAGGCATTTACTTGTATTTTATTCTTTTATTTTATATCGATGGAAAATAGCTGCGGTTAAGATCTTTTTCTATCCGTGTGAATTTGAAAGAGAGAAAAGGGAACCGAGATAAATGATGTCTGCATTTAAAAAGAACTTTAAAAAGTAAAAGTGAAACTTACAGTGGCATGAAGGGGGGGGGGGGAAGAGAATGACTAAATCCATATGAAATTAACTATAAAATGTTAAATTTAAACTAAATATTTTATTTGGAGGGGGGGGGGGAGAATAATGACAATTTATAATGAACCAGTACGGTTAAAAGTTTATTTTTAAGGGGAGAGGAGGAATAATGCATATATAACGGGTAAGCCGTTATATATATCAACCATTACCACCAGAAAAAAAAAAACTGTGAAACTTGTAGAACAGTTTTTTTTTTTTTTTTTTTTTTTTTTTTTTTTTTTTTAATTTGACGATTATTTTGTCTACCCCATACATATAAGTATTTAAAACAGATATAACATAATACAAAGATAAGTCTCCATATATATATATATACATATATATAAAATTAACTGTGTGTTTGCAATTCTTTAAATGTTTGAATAAAGCAAAACTTTCAGGTCATGATAAATGGCGATTCTTTCATGGAAAATTCTTTTCTTGGTATTCATTAGTCCTGATCAGTCACCAAGCAAGAGCAAATAATATTTTTTTGTATTTAAGAGGATCCTTTTTAAATAGCTTTTTAGTATTTCATTAAGAGGCTGGTACCAGCATTTTTCATGACCAAAATAAGAGAAGTAAATTTTTTTTTTAGTAACTTGTTATAATATCTTCTCAAAATAAAAATAATATAATATAAATGCAAGCAACAAAAGACACAGATACTACTTTAAAATGAAATAGCAAATAAAAGACATATGTATGTCTGTAAATAAAAGTTAAATGAAGTAATATAAAAAAAAAAATAGTAAGAAAATTCGTTTTCGTGCACACCGCACAGGACTACTAAAGAACGGGATGCATATAGCATGTCTATGAATGGGTGTAGCCCTTATTCTTGTTAAGAAACAAGTGTGATGGCGTCAGTTTAGAACATCAGCCCTAGGGGGGGAGGGAGTTATCAGACCCATACATCAAGTGACACATAGGTCCCTGCTCCCCAAAGATCACATTGATCTTCAAAGGAGCATGCGTCGATGTATCATATAAAAAAAATATGTTTGTTGAATTGAAACAACAATTCGAGGGTTTTGTCTCTCTACACAATGAAGTTTGGACCCTTATGGCAAAATTTTGAACGGGAACAAAACTTCAGAGGGGATAAATTAAAAATAATAAAAAAAAACTGAGATATCTATCTCACATATCAAAGGTAAAAGGACAATCCGAGTGTGTGGAGAGACTGGTGACATGATCGGGTAAGTATAACAACCGCAACTGTTTTTTTTTAAGTAAATTCTAACTTTGTATTCCTTACAATGTATCGAACAGGATATGAACTGTATGTGTATTGTATAACCTTAGATAATGTTTTAAACTTTAGTGTAACTGCACCAGGTTACTAATGCTACAAACATTTTTTTTTTTTTTTTTTTTTTTTTTTTTTTTTTTTTTTTTTTATTGGGAAGTTATGTTATTACAAGAACGACATAATATCTTAGACGTGTTTATTGTCTAAGTGAAGCTTAACCAGAGATTTTATTTAATCTCAAAATTTAAAAGAAAACGTGTAATTATGTACATGTAGAAAACCAAAGCAAATGTGATGAAAACAATAAAAACATCATAAGTTTGAAATTTAAAGAAAATGCATGTGAAGGGTAGCATCCTGTAAACTGGGCATTCTTTATTGTGAAACAAAGTGATGGTGACATGAAATGTCATGGCATAAAAGAAATATAATAATAAAGGAAAAATTAAGAATCTGTTAAAACTTAACTTTTTAATAAATGTTTAAATTGTGAATATCATGTGAAGTCAAAAGTAGTTCCTGGTATAATGAGACATAAAAAGGAAATAGCCTAATGTGTAAAGTTGAAACCTAGAAACAAAATGTTTTGAATTGTGTATAATGTGTGTTTTTTTTTTTTTTTTTTTTTTTTACCAAACAAAATATCAATGAACTAAATTGTAATTGTATCTCTATGAACCAAAGAAAAAAAATGTGTATATCAATGAACGAAGCAAAGAAAAAGTATTTCACAATGAACTAAAACAGTGTATGTCAGTGAAAAAAGAGAAAATTTCAACGACTTAGATGTATGTTTGTGAACACAGCAATCTAAGTACCTCAGTGAACAAAGAGTGAGCAAGTATTTCACTGACTTAAAGTGTAAAAGTAATACGATGAACTCAAATGTGCGTAAAAAAATGATCCTTACTATGAACTCATGTGTCTAACAAAAAAAATATTATTACAATGAACTAAAGTGTCTACCAAAACAAAAATTGGTATGAACTAATATGCAAAACAAATCACAAGAAAGAAAACAAACTATGAACTAATATGTGTAAGGAAAAATTCTATGAACTAAGTATTGTCATGAAAGAAAAATGATAGTGCAATTGGTCCCTGAAGTACACAAAGAATTGACAATGCTATGAACTCGTGTAAAGTGTTTTTTTTCCATGAACTCAATGAACTATGAACTCAGTTGTGTAAACTATGAACTAACTAAACTATGAACTCAGTTGTATGAACTATGAACACAAACTCAGTGTGTACATATGGAACCAAGAGCATTGTATCACAAGTATAAAAATGCTTCGCCTAAAGTTAAAACAAACAAACCAAAAAATTGTGCTTTTAAGTAAAGGAAAGTGAAAAAGGATAAAATGTAACCAGGAAATGCTACTTGTGTGATAAAATGTAACCGAATAAACCAAACTAAGATTAACAAGTGAAATTATATCCAAATTTCTAAAAAAAATAAATCTAAAAATGTAACTAGTGTAATGATGAATGTTTAGAGTTGAATTACTGTGTACAGACACCTTCAGCAAAAAAACATCCTAAAATGGGAAAATCACCATGTCTGATGACCCGCATCAGAAAAATTTTCACTAACGTTCCATTTCGTCATTCATTTGACTATTTGCGCGCTGAACAATCAAATGAACAAACAACCTACTGTACACTTGTGTTTATCTAATAAAAATTAATGTAACTGAATAAACTTCAATTAAATCTGAATAATACTGTCGAAAACTAACACATGTATGTATATGTATAAGAAAATGAAAAACTTTAAAAGGAATGCTGTTAATAGTAACTCCTTCACAGTAATGTGTGTTAAATAAAAACGAAAAATGTAAAATGTATGTTACATTGTTATTTTTTTTTTGTTTACTAACAAGGAAGCTGCATGAGATGTTTATGGGAATGTATTGCAGTTGTATACTTTTTCTCGCATTTGCTTGATGAATTTTTTTAATGATTGCCAGTAAGGTACAAAGGCACTGTGGAAAATGTCAAAGTTGGTGTTATTGCTTTCATTATTTCTAATGCAATTAATGCATTTTGGAGGACTTCTACACTGAGGGTCAATGTGTGGCAAGGCACACACAGAGCATCTAATGTCATTATAACACGAAATTGGAAGATGATCATTGTATACTTGACATTTGAAACAGCGTCTAACATACATATAAGGTTTAACAGAGTACGGTTTTGATTGTATCATAATTTCTCTATGCATTAATAATTGTCTAGCATCTTGTGGTGCAAGCTCAAAGATCCAATTAAAGGACTTGGTATAAAGGAGTTTGTACTTTTTAACAAAGTGAATTCACAGGTTCAGGTATATGGATTAAATCTGAAATACCAAACAAGATATCAGGAATATTTAAATTTTCAGGGAGGTTACAAATAGTGACACGAATAGGCTTAGTTACATTAAGTTTAGCAGGGGATAAGGACTTTAGAGAGGAATCGCTAATATCTATAAATATTTCATTGTGCTTACCTTGAGTGTGCAGGTTGGGGCTAAGATATGTGTCTTTTTTATCATTTTCCAGTTGTGGTAACTTTTCTTGTTTACACATATAAGAGGGGACAGTTTGAGTTGATTTATGTAGGGCAGATGGAGGGAGTTTGTTGTTGACATCTACCACCTGATCACCCATAATCTTACTACCTTTAGTGCGCTTCGCCTTACTTTTCTGTTGGGCTGTTATTTCATGTAATCTCTCTACAAGTTTCTGATTTACAAGAAATAAATTATCTTTATCCTGTTTTAATTTGGAATAATCATCTCTTAGAACATTAAAGTTTAGCTTAAGAACATGAAAATTGAATTTAATGATCTGAAGGAAATCTATAATATTTTCAGACAAGGATGCAGCATTTTCGGTCTTAAGTGAATTTTGAATAGATGTGGCTTCCATATTAATGGAATCCGAATATCTTAATAATATCCCCTCGAAATAATCTACCCATGGAGATACAAAAATGGTGTGCTTTAAGTCACTACCAGAATTTTCCTCATTTGCTGCCATATTTTAAAAATAAACTGGTGAAGTGTCTGTTATCTCCAAAACTTTTTTTTTTATCTCGTGTTTATTTAATTTCTGTTGTTTGCTTTTTTTGACAGCCAAAATGGAAAAAAAAGAAGGAATTCTTTTTTTTTTTTTTTTGAGGGAGCAACACAAATAATGCAAAATAAATAGTACGAGTACTTCAAAAAAGTGTAAGTATGCAAAAACTCTAGTTATCAGAAATGAAATGCATGCATATAAAATAAAACACAATAAGTTGCATAAATAAATTATACACAAAAGGACAAAATGAAGGGGGGGGGGGGGGGGAGTGTAAAAAAAAATATGATTGTATCAACCGTAAGATTTCTGTAAGTCAAATTTCTGTCTACATCCAGTTGGATTAAAGTGTCCAAAATTCAATAAAATTAAAAAAAAACAGGTAACTAAATTGTAATTCTGGTTTGGAATGAAAAAAAAAAAAAAAAAATCAGAGTCGAGCAACATATTCTGAGAGTAAGTGTGCAATTATCACACATAATGTGTAATTATCATACATAATTGCGTAATATGCACATATTTATATAAAAATATCAAATACTGCAAACTTGGAGCAGAGAATTTTTGTTGCCTATCGGTAAAATAAGTATACCTTCAAAATATGCCAGTGGGGTTAAAGGGTTAAATTATAGATTTTAAATGCCTAAAGAAAAATACCTTAAGAAAAAAAAACAGATTGAAATATAGCATGCATATGCAATTTCATGGAAAAAAAGAGAAATGAGAATACTGTCATAATTTAAACACAAAATTATAATAAATGAAATATTAATAAAATTACTATAAAATTTTCATTTCAACAACAAAACGCACTTATTATTATTTTTTTTGTAACCAAAAACAGCCCGAAAGGAGAAAAACGAAACTAAAATGCTATGACTATTAATTATATTGTAAAATTAGCTTAGAAGTAATTTCTCCGTTCAAGCTGACAACACAAAATAAATTTATGACATTGCAATTGTTATGAAAGTATAAGTATGAATAGGGAACAAAAATAACATGAAAAGAAACTGGTAATTTACTGAAATTGAAAAGAAAGAAAATAAAAAACTAAAACAATTTACAGTAAATAATTTAATATAAAAACATTCCCTGTTCATACTTACATGCAAACTGTGTTTCTTTTTTTTTGTAGAAAAGTCTAGTGACATAATTATTTTCAATGAATTCAATCGATAAATGTCACTTTTTGTAGAGAGCAATCATTTGGAGCACGAAAACAGAGCGAGAAGAAAAACAACGCTTCTTTTTTTTTAGAAAAAACTTTAAAATAAAATGATTTTAGTGACAATTTGGAACGGAAAAAATTAAAACAAAAATATCATTAACGTCCTGTTTTCGTACTCTGAATGCTATAAAAATGTTGAATGGTAGATGACACATCATGTGAAGTATGATTTAGTACATTCTTTTTGAATGCAGCGTGGTTTCTTTTTTTTTAATTTAATTTAACCACTTGAGTTGATTTTGTTTGCTCTTTTTTTTATTTAACTTTTTGGTTCTGAAAAAAAAAAAAATTTTTTTTAAATGTCATCTATTAGGACATCACAGCGGTAATTTTTTTTTATCTTGCTGAAACACAAATCCAAAGGAAAATATTATTCCTCTTAATCATGGCACACTCGGTGCATTCTTTTTTTTTAAAGAAAAATTGAAGATATCACCACACAGAAGCACAAAGTAAATCGAAAATTTTCACTATTGCTTCGGACACAATTTGTTGTACCTAACACAAGATGACACTTTCGCGACTTGCAGCACTGAGAACTTTGTTTAAAATGTGTGTTACTTGTGCGGATAATTCATACCACAACTAGGTGAGGACTTTTTCACAAAATATTTTTTAGGACACTATCTGGAGTGGATGTACGTTCAGATGGCACATTTTTTTAAACACAAATATCAAACACACTGATGGAGATTCCCTTGGATATGGTCGCACTAAAAATATTTCACAAACAATATTAAAATACAGATGGAGTTTCACTTGGAGACGGTCGCACCACAAACATTATTTCACAAATGGAACAGAGTGTTATCGGAGACACAATTTTACACTAAGCGGTCACACCGAACGGAAGAGTAGACGGGGTGGTAATTTTAAATGACCATACACACCTCACAGAAACGACGGAGCAGCGGATAGTTCAGCTGTCATTTTTTTGATTGAATAGCACTTCTTGGGTGAGTCTTTGGAGAAAGCAGGAGAATTTTGAGTCCGAGAAAAATCAGCAAATATGGAGGCAGTCATCATCAAAGGAGATCGCATCTGAGAAGGTAGAATTAGAATGAGATGAGGGATCGCCGATAACGAAGGCATAATAGTCTATCAGGGCATCGAGTGCAGGGAAGGGAAAGTCCCGTAAAGATGACGCCGGAGAATGAGTGCTCAGAGTCGGATGAGGAAGCCGGAACTCCAGTGGGAAAAGAAAATCTGTCATAGGTCGTTCACGTCGGAAGGAAACTTCTCCCCGTATTTTTTTTTTTTTTTAGACCTGGGCAAACGGCATCAATTTATATAAAGGAATTTTGGATTCCCAGATTCATGAATGAATAAAAGAAACTCCAACACAATACTTTAGGAGACTTACATTTATTGTAAAGAACTTTTAAGGAAGGGGCCGTGAAAATACAGAAGTACGGGGAGAGTTTCAATAACTGCCGAATGGGCAGACGCCCCACAGCGGGGCTTGATTTTGGTTTACATGGCTCGACGTCAGGAGCAAGAGTGAGGCAGAATTTGTTACCGATACTTACAGATTGGCGAACATTATATAACCATATGTAAGATGTTTGGCGAAAACAAATTGGATAGACAAAACAATCATGGAGTTTTACATTGAGTTAAAAATTATGCTATGGCGGGCTCTTTAGGGTTACACTAAATAACATTCCAGCGGTAAGCAGGGAGGCTTAAAGAAATAGGAACACGTGATTTTATATGCACGTTACAGATATAACGACAGCTGCAAATTAGTCAGCAAAGGGGCATATGGTTTGTATCCGACAACGTACAAGGGTGAGAATTGAATACTAATTCAAGCCGAGAGCCTGGGAAAATATGCATTACTTATCGTCGGCTGCGAAGCGAAAAAAGGCATTCACTTGTATTTTATTCATTTATTTTATATCGATGGAAAATAGATGCGGTTAAGATCTTTTTTCTATCCGTGTGAATTTGAAAGAGAGAAAAAGGAACCGAGATAAATGATGTCTGCATTTAAAAAGAACTTTAAAAAGTAAAAGTGAAACTTAAAGTGGCATGAAGGGGGGGGGGGAGAGAATGACTAAATCCATATGAAATTAACTATAAAATGTAAAATTTAAACTAAATATTTTATTTGGAGGGGGGGGAGAATAATGACAATTTATAATGAACCAGTACGGTTAAAAGTTGATTTTTAAGGGGAGAGGAGGAATAATGCATATATAACGGGAAAGCCGTTATATATATACCAATTTATGTAAAGGAATTTTGGATTCCCAGATTCATGAATGAATAAAAGAAACTCCAACACAATACTTTAGGAGACTTACATTTATTGTAAAGAACTTTTAAGGAAGGGGCCGTGAAAATACAGAAGTACGGGGAGAGTTTCAATAACTGCCGAATGGGCAGACGCCCCACAGCGGGGCTTGATTTTGGTTTACATGGCTCGACGTCAGGAGCAAGAGTGAGGCAGAATTTGTTACCGATACTTACAGATTGGAGAACATTATATAACCATATGTAAGATGTTTGACGAAAACAAATTGGATAGAGAAAACAATCATGGAGTTTTACATTGAGTTAAAAATTATGCTATGGCGGGCTCTTTAGGGTTACACTAAATAACATTCCAGCGGTAAGCAGGGAGGCTTAAAGAAATAGGAACACGTGATTTTATATGCACGTTACAGATATAACGACAGCTGCAAATTAGTCAGCAAAGGGGCATATGGTTTGTATCCGACAACGTACAAGGGTGAGAATTGAATACTAATGCAAGCCGAGAGCCTGGGAAAATATGCATTACTTATCGTCGGCTGCGAAGCGAAAAAAGGCATTCACTTGTATTTTATTCATTTATTTTATATCGATGGAAAATAGATGCGGTTAAGATCTTTTTTCTATCCGTGTGAATTTGAAAGAGAGAAAAAGGAACCGAGATAAATGATGTCTGCATTTAAAAAGAACTTTAAAAAGTAAAAGTGAAACTTAAAGTGGCATGAAGGGGGGGGGGGAGAGAATGACTAAATCCATATGAAATTAACTATAAAATGTAAAATTTAAACTAAATATTTTATTTGGAGGGGGGGGGGGAGAATAATGACAATTTATAATGAACCAGTACGGTTAAAAGTTGATTTTTAAGGGGAGAGGAGGAATAATGCATATATAACGGGAAAGCCGTTATATATATACCAATTTATGTAAAGGAATTTTGGATTCCCAGATTCATGAATGAATAAAAGAAACTCCAACACAATACTTTAGGAGACTTACATTTATTGTAAAGAACTTTTAAGGAAGGGGCCGTGAAAATACAGAAGTACGGGGAGAGTTTCAATAACTGCCGAATGGGCAGACGCCCCACAGCGGGGCTTGATTTTGGTTTACATGGCTCGACGTCAGGAGCAAGAGTGAGGCAGAATTTGTTACCGATACTTACAGATTGGAGAACATTATATAACCATATGTAAGATGTTTGGCGAAAACAAATTGGATAGAGAAAACAATCATGGAGTTTTACATTGAGTTAAAAATTATGCTATGGCGGGCTCTTTAGGGTTACACTAAATAACATTAAATCGGTAAGCAGGGAGGCTTAAAGAAATAGGAACACGTGATTTTATATGCACGTTACAGATATAACGACAGCTGCAAATTAGTCAGCAAAGGGGCATATGGTTTGTATCCGACAACGTACAAGGGTGAGAATTGAATACTAATGCAAGCCCAGAGGCTGGGAAAATATGCATTACTTATCGTCGGCTGCGAAGCGAAAAAAGGCATTCACTTGTATTTTATTCTTTTATTTTATATCGATGGAAAATAGCTGCGGTTAAGATCTTTTTTCTATCCGTGTGAATTTGAAAGAGAGAAAAAGGAACCGAGATAAATGATGTCTGCATTTAAAAAGAACTTTAAAAAGTAAAAGTGAAACTTACAGTCGCATGAAGGGGGGGGGGGAGAGAATGACTAAATCCATATGAAATTAACTATAAAATGTCAAATTTAAACTAAATATTTTATTTGGAGGGGGGAGAATAATGACAATTTATAATGAACCAGTACGGTTAAAAGTTGATTTTTAAGGGGAGAGGAGGAATAATGCATATATAACGGGAAAGCTGTTATAGATGAGGTGGATAAAGGTGTGAAAAAAAAGAATACTGCTTTAAAATTTGGTATTACTCCAAACAGCTTATCAACCATAATAAAAAATCGTGATTTTAATGTAAGATCATTTTTTTAACTGAAAATACAATGTATTTCCAGACAATGTTTTGTTTCATTCTTATTTCCCTTGCAGATTTCTTTTTGATGGGTAAAAGTAAATAAAGCAAATAGATATAATTTATAAAAAAAAGTGTGGTTAATTACTTTTTAAAATTATATTTAGTGTTTATGGCCATGTTTTATGTAGTTTAAAGTGTTCTAAAACGTGACTCTCTATGTAACGAATTTTCCATATAACGAACTTTTTTTTCGGGATTTAGCGACTTCGTTAAATAGAGGTCCGACTGTAGTTAGACTAGAAATGAGTCGCTTTAAAGAAATTACGGAAAACTATATAATAATATGTTACCCAGAAAAGAAATCTTTGAAAACTCAATTTCTCAAAAAAAAAGGAGAAGGAGAAGGAGAAGAAGAATTATGTATATATTGAATTATTTTTATGGTATATGGAAGTTTATTCATCAAAGTTATGATGTGTGTTAGAATTTACAGAAATCGATGTGTTTCCGTAAAGTTTTATTACACGTGAAAATTCCAAACGACAAAAATTGACTGCGACTCGTCAGTTTCTATGCAACATACGTACCACTTTTTTCGCTTTCGAAATACGTCATTGGCTGTTCATGAAAATACTTTTCCATCGTCAGTAAGCATTTGATTAGCTGTCAATGGCGACTCGCTTTGTTTCAGGCATTAAAATCGCTCTGTCACAAGATAGTTGTTTGCTTTGGAAGCGATTACGTTGAAGCCATAGGATAACATGGAGACGCCAGGAATTTGAAGCAATCTTGACGCCTGATGTAATAGCACTTTTAAAGTGTTACACGTAAGAATGCCAAGCGATAAAAAAATGCATTTGACTCGTCTTATTTTCCGCTTTTGAAAGCCACTTTTGTCGTTTTCCAAACTTTTCATTGGCTGTTCGAGAAAAGGCTTTTCCGTCGTCAGATTTCCAAGCATTTGATTGGTTGTTATTGGCAACTCACTTCGTTTCAGGCGTCAAAGACGCGCGACAGAAGAAAGTTGCTTGCTTTCGAAGCGACTCCCCTGGAGCCATAGGATAATATGGAGGCGCTTGGAAATTGAAGCGACTTTGACCCCTCGTGTAATAGCACTTTTAGAATGCCTCAATAAACATCAGTATTCTAAGACCGTGGACGACGCTTTATGAAGCAAAAAAGGGAAAAAAGTATTTTTGAAGGAATATTAGTGCGCCCTCTTAGTTGCCATTTTAGTTTCATTTTAGTATAGTAGTTAATTGCCATACTTGCCATTTTATAATCGAGTACAAATACTTGAATTTATGCGATTAAATCGTTAAAAAACAATTATGTTATGTAATGAATTTTACTGTTTGCAGTTTCAAACGGCAAGTGCCAATAAACGTGCTGATTAAAGATTCTAAATATTCAGCTTTTCATAAAGTATGTAGTCTCATACACGTCTTGATATATATTATATTGCGATTTAGCTTCATATATTGTCAACTTCTATCAAAATAAAATGATAAAAAACAATAAAAATAATTATAAGAAGCTTTACCTCCCCCCAGAAGAAAACAAAAATGGATTTGCAATAACTAAAATATATATAGGGGAGAGTGGAGATGAAAGGGACATTTTGTCTTTATAAGCTTATAAAATAATGGCATTGAAAGGTATCATTTTCATGATTGCGTCTAATTCTCGTCTAAAACCTTTGCTTTAATGCTAGTAAAACCTCTTATCCCCAAATACAGTAATTTAAAATTTGTACGCATTTTTATAAATTGGGAGAAATGTCCCTTTTAAACCCACTGTGGGGGATGAAAGGGACACTGTGCGGGGTTGAAAGGGACACACATAAATAAAAAAAATGATTTTTTTTCTTTTTATTTACGATTACATTATTCAAAAATAAAAGATAATAATACACAAATAAAAATAAAATATATTGCAACACATGATAAAACAAAAACAAGAAAAATAACTTGTTTAGGTCTACTTGACAAAAAACATCTTTAAATAAAAAAATTTAAGAAAGATTTAGCTCTACCTGTCTCACCACCAGTTACGGATTTAGGTAGCTTCATCACAATATCATTGATATTCGCATCATTCATGTCAATAGTATCAGTAAATACAAAGCGGTTTTAATCCTTTTTTTCTGAAAAAAATGTACTTCGAATTCATTCCGAGTGCTTTTCAGGGGTTTGTGGATAAAGTGCGACAGGAATGTTACCATAATTATCCCATTACCTTTTGCAAATTTTATTGCCTTTATATTTGTATTGCTTTCATGATTATCAAATAAGAGAAGAGTAGGATCAGTTTTGAAACAACTAGAATATTAACCTAAAAAGCAAAATTGCTTTTAAAAAATTCTGCGGTCATCCACCAACTTTGATGAGCAAGTCCAAGCCTCTGGGATGGGGCAGCTTCGAGCATGAACTCTTTGTAATTCTTCATTGGGAAAACGAATACTGTTGAACAGAGTCACCTGGTGCAGAAACAAAATTGTGACAAGTTTACCACGTCCAGCTGATGTTACGCCAGAAAATTGCTTTCACCACGTCTTGCTACTATATTTGGTGGCTTGTGCTCTGTCATTAATCTTGTTTCACCACAGTTATATATTATATTCCGTGTGAACTTTTAGCTATTCATTACTGACTAAAGGTGTTTAAAAAATATCAACATTAGCTTTCTTGAAACTTGTACTTCTTGTTAAGCTAATAGCTATAGGTTTTCGTAAGAGAAAGTAATGAATTTTGTTGATTAAAATCTTGGAACCAATCATTTCCAGCTTGCTTGTTTCTTTCCCAAGACAGGGACATATTTCGAAAATTCAAAGAAATTGAATACTCATATGCACAATTGTTAAACCATAGTTCATATTAGATGCTTAGAGCAAATTTGAAGCTAACTCTCTTTATTGACCTTCACTAAACCTTTTTTATTACCAAATGGTTGTATTGAAATTCATCTGCTTGTGCATTCTTAAATTTTAGAACAATTCTTTCGAAACAGGATTTTTCAATGCCGTAGGCCTAACTGCTGATCTAATAGACAGTAGACACTCCTTTGTCCTCTTCTTCAGGTACAGCATACATCATTGCTTCTTCAGTAAATTGGATTTCTCGAAAATTTCCTTTTATATTTTCGAAGCATATTGACTGATTGATGATTTTTGGAAAAGGAAAAAATACCAAAATTGTAGGTATATGTTATTGTAATTTTTGTATATTTTTGTTCTACATAGTAATGCATTCATTCTTTCTACATAAAAAACTAAAATTATAACATGAATTTTACCAAACATAATTAATATTTTGTTTAAATAATAATAATAAAATACGAGGGTTTGAAAGGGACATGTCAATTTCAACCCCTCAGTTACTGTCCCTTTCAACCCCATACCCACCTAGCTCAATAAAAAATGTATTCATGCATGACAGTATTTTAGCTAACAAAATATACTGGTATTCGTATAAAGTGCATACTTGATAGTGTTAAATAACATTACTATTATAATGCTAAACACAATATTAATTTTTTAGTGACAAAAAGAAAAGAAAAGCAAAATCAAAATTTACTTTTTTATATCAAAAACAAGTTTTGCTTTCCCCACCTACAACGCTACAATTGCTTTCGTCAGTTTTAAGGATTATTAAGAGAGAACAAATATCGCCATCGATTGAGAAAAAAATTAAAAAATATCTGCATTTTATTTTCGTCTTCAAATTTTAAGTGTCCCTTTCATCCCTTGTCCCTTTCATCCCCAGTCTCCTCTAGCGTAGATGCGTTTTTGAATTCTTCTAAGAAAAAGAAGAATACTACCATGCAGCAAGACAAATAATAAATGACATAGAAATTATATCGCAAATTACTTATTCAGTCAAAAATACATTGTTTATAGTTCGGAATTTTCATTGATAACTTTATTAATAATAACAATTTTTTTAACGAACGTCTTTCAACGAATTTCAACATATTTAGTGAACGTTTCAATAAACGTACCCTGATTTGTGCGAATTTTGAAGACATCACGAGAAACATTGAAAATGACAAACAACGGTGTCCCGTACGTTTCATATTTAGGAATATATATGACAAGGATATCACCCATCAAAATATCGTAGACTTCCAATACTTATCTAGATGTCACGACATAAATAAATAAGAAAAGTTGAATTGAAAATATATTACAATAATGCCTTTATTGTTAAAGTTATGAACGAAAGTCTGAATTTCACTTAGTCTGAGACTGTCGGTTTACGATTTGATAGATGTGCAATATCAAACTTGTTTTGAACTATAAGAGTTCAAGTAAAAATAGTTAGCTAAAAAATAATTATGTAAAAATATACTGAATTTCTGTTGTATAAGTTTATATAGATAGATAAGAAAAGGTATGCACATCGTTCAATATGTTATAGTTTTGTGGGCCAAATAGTGTGACTACAATATTTTGTTTTTCACTGAGTTTGATTTCTGAGTAAAATCCTGACTATACACTCTCAGAAATACTTTTTTCAATTTACTGAAATATTCCTGGCAGCACTGCTACCGGTATATATCCGAAAATTGAAGAAATTTCTGTTGTAGAACAAAAAAATTCCGTAGTCTGAGAAAAAGGAGTTTTTTTTTTTTTTTTTTTTTTTTAAATACGTCTCTCGTTCTTCCGTGTATTCACTTGGATTTGAAACGGGATCCGCGTGTATCGCATTAAGCACCTTAACCACTCGGCCAGTGAACAGTTGGCAGAATGCGATTTCAAATTGACAATACGGAATTCGTCAAATGGGGGGATTGGTAACGCTTGTTAAATTTCTTGTTCAAAATGCTCGGAAATTTAACCTTAAATGCAGGAACATATTGTTATTATGAAATAACGGTTGGTGTTTTAACGCTTATAGAATAATTGAAGACAAAAATTATTACACATTAGACATATTTTTTATATGACATAATTTGATTGATAAATGTCAAATATGAATATATACATTTAATTAAATTCCAGAAGAAATGTTTGCTTTTGTGAATAAAATCATTTTATAAGTTGATTGAACTACTATATATTTTTAATGTGCTCGTTTAGACTATATTTTACATGCGAAAGTTCTTTTAACATTCTAAAAATAAATTGCGAATAAGTTTAAATGAAAGAGGAAATTACTACATCATTACATTTGGAAACATTATTTTTGTTTGCTTGGTTTTAAATAAATTAGAAATTTTAATTTATTGAAGTATTATCGGTTTTTCATAAAAAAAAATAAATTCAAACTTCTGTATTAATATTGCAAATACGCATGCGCGCAAGAAATAAACGGAAATTCCATATCAATAATATTACTTTTAAATTCGATATCCCCTTTTTTTATTGTATAGACATTTGTATACAGATTTTTCATGAAATCTGGAAACATTTTAAAGATATTTCTTATATTTATGCAGCCAGATTAAACATAAATTATCTGAGCATATTTTTTTTCGAATAGTACTAGGGGTGTTACCATTAAATAAAATTTAACACATGTTTGAAGTAAAAAATAATGAGAGTAATTAATTCAATACTTTTAGCAAAGTTATATAAGTATATTATTACAATAATGAATGAGTGGTTAATTATTTTAAAAATAAATCTAAAATATATAAAAAGAAAGAGAAAATAAATTTTTTTTTAAAGTGATATCAATATGATAATATAGTACAATGTACAGTTGTATACTTAAAAATAATCAACAATTATTATTACATAAGATCATGTATTTGACATTATACAAAAATATTTACAAGCCCTTTACAAAAACAAGACCTCAAAAAATGTTAGATCACTTCTAGGCTGTGACATTTAACAGAACATATCAAATTAACAAGTAAGAATATAAATTAAGAGAAACTTTGTTCCGACGTTTTATTCTATGAAATGTGTCACATAAAAGCGTAGATCCAGTACAGTGATCAATCATTTTTCAATGCAATAACTAATTTTGTATCGGAAATGGAGATAATAAAAACTATTCATTTGAAAATGTCATAATGATTCTTAAGTCAGTCTAATAAGTAATTCGCTTATAATGAACTTATAATCAATCTCTCTGTCTATTTAAGACGTATTTCAAATACTTTTTCAGCAGGTGTTTCTTTCGTATGTCCTTGTTCTTCGTACAAGAAACGAAAAAATTCATAATTACTTCGAAAGTTCATAAAATCGATAGAATTCAATACGATAAAACAAAATATTTTACTGATGTATTACATGATTTAATAAAAAGGATATTATAGAAAGAGAGGCGGCTACACCAACCACCACCACATTGAGTTGACTGCTGAAATTTCAGGATTAATTAAAACACGATCAGCATATTAAAATGCAACTGTTCTGCTAAGTCATATCGTTGTGGAAAACACCTGGAAACCCGAGTTTTAGAGGTTGAATGGTAGGTTTACTATTGTGTTTTCCTGCTTCCAGTCCTACATATTTTCATACCTTTGGGTGCAGGAAAACACAAAGCTAACTCTAGCGATGAATTACTAAAATCGGTTCTGCAGATGTTTTCCACCAAGATATGACTTAGCAGACAAGTTGCATCTTAATATTCGAAATCAGGTTCTATCTAATCCTGTAGTTTCTGCAGTCAATTTGATGAGGTGATCGTCTGTGCAGCCGGCTCGCGGCCTATTAGGCCTAAAAAAATCTCCTTCACATAAAATCAATATGACAACAAAATTTTTCTAAAGATCGATAAATGTCTATGACATTTCGAAAACTGCATGAAGTAGCTGTATGTTAACATAAATCCATATATTTAAACTTTATTTCTTTCATTCCACAAATTAAAACGAAATCTGTAACTGTGAATTCCAGTTTCTTTACTATTAAATATCAGTTTCATTAAAACAGTCAAATTTGTCAACATAAATAAAGATCATTGAACTGTTTGATTGGAAAATGACACAATCCATCAAAAAGTAAAAAAAAAAAAAAAAGGTTTTATTTCTAGCTCTTGTTCTTTTTATGGTTTAAGTAAATACAATATTACCTGTTACCAACGATCCCGGAAAGCGTTCTTTTACATTCACAAACCTAAGAAATCAGTAGATTTCCGGTATTTACAGAAGCATTTCCGAAACCAGAATCTCTTGCGCTGCTTTAGAAAAGTTTTCTGGTAATTTTTAGTGTTCCGTACTAAAAAGCAAAAAAGGAAACATTATAAGATCAGGCCTGTGTCTGTCTGTCCGTCTGTCACAGCCATTTTACTCGTAATTTCTCGAACGTGGAAAGTTGAAATTGGCTGAAGCAATAAAATCTATTGACCCACGCATTTGTAGATTATTAACAATTCACAAATATATTTGGCAAAAACATAGAGGGGCTAATTATGTTACTTGAGAAAATAATCTTTTCTTTGTATATCATGTGGGGTATTGAGCGAAAGATATCGCAATGCCTAACTCAAAAATACATTTCTTTTAATTTTAGGTATTACTGTATTTACTCGCGTAATAGTCGCACTATTTTTGCCAATTTCTCATTCTGAATGTCTAGGTGCGATTATATCACTTTTACTGAAGGTATCAGTATCACTATTGTAATGTGAATCGATGTGTGATGAATCTCCGCCATTCCATAAAATGCCATTTTCACTTCCGTCCAAAGCGTTGGAGATACCTGTCTTCTTAAAACTTTTAGAAATTATTTCGCTTGTTGTTAATATACAGCTTTTTAATATCCAACTGCACATGAGTTTCAGGGATGGATGCTTTACTTTTCCACTGGGAGTTTTTTCTTTGTTCCCATTGACCCTCCAATCTCCATATACTCATCTTATATTGTCTTTAAACGGTTTATTAACCCATACGTCCAACGATTGCAGAATCAATGCGAGTTCTCCAGAATTATCACAAGATCTGTTTTGCCTCCTGAACGTTCCTTCTTCACGTCATCAACAAGGTGACCACGTAAGCTATGGAGTACCAGCATGGCTGGTTTTTTGAGTAATGCTCCAGAGCTTTCCTTCCAAACATTGCGAACCCAATCTTTCATCATTTTTTTCTCCATCTTTTCTTGAAATTGCACATGGATTCTAGCCAGAAATTTAACACCTTAAGGAACAATTTTTCTTTTAAAGTAACAAACGGGGGTAGCTTACTTCCATCTGCTGTGATATCAATAATTACATTGCTGCGCATTTTTTCATTCCCACTTGTGCAGACTGAAATATTAAATACCCTTTTTCTGCAACAGTTGTGTTGCGTGGCATGTTAAAATAGACTGGCGACTGATCAGTATTTCCAATTTCGGATGGGAGATAATTCTCTGTTTGGCGAAGTCAAATAACGGACTTGTAAATATGTATATTTTTGTCCGTAAAATCCGGTGACAGTTTCTGGCAAATACTTGTTCTTCTTTTGATTGTTAAGTCGTTACGCCGCATAAAAAAGCTTCATTCATTTTTTTTTTTTTTTTTTTTTTTTTGTGCAGCATTACACACGAAACCGCATATCGATAATTTCGTAATGCGAGTATAAGAAAGAAGTTCATCTTCTATCATTGGGAAAATTCTATGCTTAGGTTCTCTGAATGCTCGCCTATTTACATTTGTTTCTTGTAGCGATTGTTTGGATTTTCTCCAGCCTCTTATTAATTTTTTCACTTACATTCCATTCTCTTTCAGAAGCACCATTTCCATTCTTTTAAGCATATTCAATATTCTTCAATTTAAATCGCGCCGTATAACTATTATTCTCAGTAAACTTTCCCGTGTTCAACAAAAAAAAGGTGTCCAAAACACACCACCACGAAATTCCCCTCAAAGCAAAATATCGACAAAAATTCTTTTTCTCTAACTTTAGATACTTGCAGCCCAGTATATTTAGAGCAGGCGTATACTCTCTTTAACGAAGAACGATTTGAAAGCTTTATAATGATAGCAGGGATCGGGAGTAAGAAATCCTGCGCAATCCTGCTCCCATCCTCCCAGGGGAAAGAGGCAATTCATTGTCACTCTATGGAGTGACCATTGTGTATATCAATGAAAGTGACAGAACATATGAATCCATTATGACTACTAGTTCTGGGAAGTGTACAGCTGATAATTTTCTTCTTTCTAGATGAAGGTCAAATACGGGAATGCGACTTTTAGCAAAGAAAATATTTTGATGGTTTTTTCTGCTTCAAAACAGGGTTGTGACTATTACGCGAATAATCACGGTATGTTTTGAGAGATATCAACGAAAATATAATGTAAAAATATGAAATTTGTCCCCCCACCTCTATTTCCGAATCTACTGAAACTAAAATTCTGAAAATATTATGGGTAGTAGAAGTTAATTTAAACTTTACAAGAAATTCTGCTCAAGGGAGCTTTCCCATCCTCCCAGGGGAAAGAGGCAATTCCTTGTCTCTCTATGGAGTGACCATTGTGTATGTCAATGAGAGTGACAGAACATATAAATCCATTATGACTACTAGTTCTGGGAAGTGTACAGCTGATAATTTTCTTCTTTCTAGATGAAGGTCAAATACGGGAATGCAACTTTTAGCAAAGAACATATTTTGATGATTTTTCTGCTTCAAAACGGGGTTGTGACTATTGCGCGAATAATCACGGTATGTTTTCAGAGATATCAACGAAAATATAATGCAAAAACATGAAATTTATCCCCCCACCTCTATTTCCAAATCTACTGAAACTAAAATTCTGAAAATATTATGGGTAGTAGAAATTAATTTAAACTTTTCAAGAAAACTATAGCGATTGTTCTGGGTCACATGGTTTTTGAGAAAATCACATTTTCCCACTACAAACAAATTTCAATTTGAAGTCTTTCAGCAAAAGATTTGAGGAGCACTGGAGGTACCTATCGTCGAAGAAGTATAAAAGGATTGTTGGTAATGATTTTCGAAAATAATTGTCGGAAATTAATCGAATTATTAAACCTTAAAGACACGGGCTGCGCACTCTAAGCGCCATCGGCTTTTAAAGCCCAGATAACAACTTTTAATGATATATTTGTGTCATGCAATGTCCAGTTACTAATTCATTTATTTATTGTACGAAATCCTCTGTATACGAGTAACACTCGCACGTGTATTTATTATAGTTTATTATAGTGTATGAATTATTTTTTTTTCGCAACTCGTTATACAGTTTTCATGGATGTTGTCAATTCCCAACAGCGATACGATTAACATTAATTATAATTAATTTCTTACTATTTCATGTGTAACATCTCTTATGTAGCTGAAAATATTTTCTTGAGAATTGGAAACATCCGAGAAACTAATATTTCGGATAGGAAAAAACAATTAATGCAGTTTAATAAATACTCGAAAATGTTTTCAAAAATTTGCTTTAATAAAGCACTAAAATCTATACTATTGAGAGGCTTCTAAAGATAAACGAACGCTTTTAATAATGAAAGCTAACTCGGAAGAACTTAGATTATATTTTCGTAAAATGTAAAAGTTAGATTAAGAAATAATTGTCTTTTTTATACACTATTTAATAAATCCTTCTGACTACCGCATTTATTATATGAGTTTTGTAATAATGTTTTTCTTTAAATGTTCTTTTCAAGTACTTCTGTTCTTATACGTGAGAATCTGATACTAAAATAATGATTAAAAGTTTTAATAATATTTGAAATTATATTTTTTACATTATACAGAAATGAAATCGTTTTTTTAAATAAATACAAAGTCTATTTAAATACTTTTTGGTAATTTCTACGCAGTTTTCAGTTGCATTCGTAATTACATAATTGCGTAGCACCTATCCCAACAAACACAGAGCTATCAGGAAGAAATCGGACGACTGCCGCTTGCCGATTCTGGCGGTAACGGCACGATATCAGGTGTCCGATATCGGTTCCAACACTTTTGTGGTCCCCCGGGCAATAGTCGGTCAGTTGGGCTAGTACTTGGTCGGACCGGTGCCGGCAAGATCGGCTAGACTGCCGGCTGCAGTCCGACAGCAGCATAAATTGAAAAAAAAAATCTATTTTGGTGGCGCATTCTAGACATGTATCTTTGTTAATATTTCAAGGGAGCGTATTTCTGAGTTGGAATAGGCTGGTTTCGATCCGATGACTTTAGGAACAGAAGGTAAACGCCTTAACCACTCAGCCAGCTAGTCTTGTTGAGGGGAGGAATCTTATGGGGTAATACGGGGAAGACATTTCTTTAAGTGATGGTTTGTTATTGTGGATAAATCGTAGATGGAAAAATTGGAATTTTGAAGCGTAAAACACTTCAAAATTCAAAGTTGTTGTTTTTTAAATTGTCTTATCCGCATTTATTTAAAATTTAATTTAGTATTTATTAAACTTTTATCACCAAACGAGTGTTTCCTAACTAGAAAATTTTGCACTCTTTTGCCAAAAATGTTGGATTGTGCACAATTTTGTGAAGTGAATATGTTTGAACATTTTAAAAGTATGCACATTTTGTGCAAATTATCTGCATTTTTATGCGTACAAATAAGATCATATTCTCTTTTCAAGAATCGCACACACTTTTTGCATAAAATAAGTGCATATTCTATGTTTGCAAAAATTGTACATTTTTATGAATATGAAAGTCTGTACAGTAAAACCTCTGAATAAAAGACACCTCAGAGGGGGAAATTTGTCTGATATTCGCAGGTCTTCCGCTATTCGGAACTATAAATGTACAATTACATAGTTGTTGAGAAAAGAAAAAGAAAGATGTCCGCTAAATAGGGGTATCTGGTATGCAGGAGACTCCGTTATGGAGGTTTTACTGTATGTTCCAATCTTGCAAGATGTAAAGAAAAACATCTATTTTTTGTTATTTTTTTATTAACTTCTATGGGACGGTTAACTTTTGTGAGGAGTTTAACTTCTATTGGAGGTTTCTAGGACGGGGACACCCCCTCCTGCTTTAAAAGGAAAATTTTTGTTCCTCTTTTTCTTAGTGTTTAACTATTTTAAGTTACTCGAAAAGAAACAAAATGCAGTATGTCTTTAAAAAACGTAGAAAAAGAAAATTTAGCTAATTAAAATTAAAAATAATGGTGAAGCGAAACGATACCACCTGAATTTAACACTGGCTTGAACCTCCCATTTGAGATTAGTTTTTAACACATAAACATCAAAAGAAACAGAAATAAAAATTAATTTCCATAGCGGATTTGGGAGAGTAAGCAACCCCCTCATCCCATGTCCAATGGAAAAAAAGGTCCACTGATCTTCCTTTTAGTGTTCAATTATTTTAACGTACTTGAAAATTATAAATTTACTATTTCATTCAAAATCGGAGAAAAATAAAATTTTGTTTATTAAATTTCAAAAGCTAGCGGGGGGAGACGGGTTACCACAATTTGACTTAAATACTGCCTCTTGAACCTGTTTGAGATAAAATGTTAACACATAAACATAAAATAAACTATCAATTAATTTCCATGTTGGATTTAAAGGAGAAAGCCCTGCCCTATCTCGAAATATAAAAATCAAAGCTGTACTCTCTCTTACTATTTAATTATATTAAGTTACTGGAAAAAATAAAACAAATACTGTGTTTTTATAAATGAGGGAAAAAGTTAGTTTGTTATATTTCAAAATCCAGGGTGAGGGGTTAGATGTCCCCTTCGGGGTATTGCAACTTACTACAACCAAGCGTCCACTCGTTTTACTTACAATTTTAAAACATAAAAATTAATCGTCCATAAAAACATAAAAAATTAAAGCATTACATACAATTTTAAAACAAAAAACATAAATGCAAGGAGATGAATGGGATGAGACTCTATTCATAAATCATAACTCACTTCTGAGACGAACACTGACATTTATTAAGACGAAGACAAAAGAAAAATACAGTTAAAAAGCACTCTTTTCGATCTATATTTAACTTAAAAAGCATCAACTTAGGGTTCATTTATTTAGCACCGTCGAATATTTCTAAGATTCCCTTACGTCGTTTAAACATTCTATTTTATTTCGCCGAAAACTTTTCTGTTCCTTTTAACAAAACCTTCGTCGTCGAACTCATTTCCGTTCAATTTACTTTTTCTGCATTTTCACTTCACGCAGCTTCGTTGACTTTTTAATCTCGAAGCGGAAATACGGAGTCGGGGACATCAGTCTGATCCAAGTGTTGCTTGCGAAATTCCCACATGCGGCCTTCCTGACATCTGGAGCTGCCGCAGCGACATGTGCTAAAATAGAATCTGAAAAAGAAACAAAAACAAAAACCAGTAACTGTTCTTAGGGGGAAAAGAAGAAAAAAAATAATCTTCAAGTCAGAAAGATCAATCAGTCTAGTTGAAGTGGCGTAACATCATATGAAAATTTCTTTAAAAGTATTGACTTATAAAATGTTCATAACACACAAGAAAGATTTAAAAAAAATGTTTTTTTTTTTTTTTTTTTTTTTTTTTTTTTTGAAGTTTCAGTTTTCGTCAGGCCAAGGTTTCATGTTTTCAGCACAGGAGCTAGTATTTATCGGTCCTTCGGTTGATGAGATTTTCGCTACGTCGTAGGTGTCGTTAGACTTCACATTGATTACTTTATACGGACCTAAGAATTTAGATTTCAACTTTAAACCTGGTCCTTGCTGTGTTCTCTTAATTGCTACGAGGTCACCAATCTTGTACTTTCGGGGATTCTTACGTCGTATATTATATTGCTTGCAATTTTCTTGTTGAATTTCCAGAATATTCTTCTTGGCTTCTTTACGGAGCTCTTCTCTGTCTTTCATGAATTGTTCTTCGATTGCACTGTTTAAGAGGTCAATAATTTGTACATCTTCTTTCTGTTTCATTTTTGTACCAAATAATATTTCAAACGGTGTTTTCTTAATGCTTCGTTGGTAAGTTGAATTAATGACTTGTTGAACTCTAGGAACATGTTTAAACCATTTGGTTGGTTCGTCTTTGGACATTTCAGAGATTGCAGAAATTATGGTGGAATTAAGTCGTTCTACTTGACCATTGGCACGGGGAAGACCAGCTGTAACTGTCTCGTGCTTTATATTTTCATCTTGACAATAATCAGCAAATTCTTTGCTTGTAAAGGCAGGACCTTTATTGCTAATGATGGTGGAAAGATTGCCAAAAGTGTAACTTTGTTGTCGTAGTTTTGATATAACTTCGGTAGTAGAAGTGGTTTTACAGGGATACAACTAGACGAATTTAGTAAATGCATCTATTAAAGACAAAATATGTTTATAATTTTTGTTAGTTGTTTCAAGAGGGCCTAAATGATCAATGTGGAAGGTTTGGAGAGGAGTCTCTTCTTTAGGTAAGGGATGTAATTCACCTTCTTCTTTTCCTCGTTTGCGATTATACAAAAGGCACGTTACACAATTTGCTATAATTTTATCAATTTTATTTGACATATTAGGGATGAGAAATTCTTCGTTGAGGAGTTCTTCACAGTGTTTACGGCCAAAATGTCCTTTGTCATGAACGTGTTTAATGACATTTAGCTGCATTTCAACCGGCACAACTATCAGATGGATACCTTTATGATTTTTATAGAGAACTTTATTTTTAAGGAAATAGTTGTCATATGGCTTTGTTTTCAAAATTTCTTTTGATGGCCTGTATATGTTCATCAGTGTTCTGTGATTGTATGATTTTGGAAGTAAAGATATCTTGAATGATCATACATATTGGATTTCTACTTAAAGCGTCGACATGGCTCATGCGTGTACCTTGTCTGTGTTCGATTGTATAGTTAGAGTCAGCTAACATTAAAGCCCATCGAGCAATCTTGGTACAAAGATCTTTTTTATTCATAATAAGGGCGAATGCGTTGCAATCTGTGGCTATCTTGAAAGGAATACCTAGAATGTAAGCGCGAAATTTTTTAAGGGCTTCTATAACAGCTAAAACTTCTAATTCATAACTCGAATATTTACGTTCGGCATCTGTGGTTTTTTTCTCATAAAATAGACAGGGTGAAATTGGTTGTCAATAGAAGACTTTTGAAGGAGGACTGCTCCATAACCGTCAATAGATGCATTACAGGTGAACTTATGTTTCGTTACTAGGGTTATAAATGCTTGAAACAGGACCTGAAGAAAGGATGTGTTTCAGCTGATTAAGCTGACCAGCATTTCGTTGCTGGTCACCAAAGTGAAATTTAGTGTCCTTTCTAAGGAGATCTGTTAAGGGCTTAGCTATTAAAGAGTAATCTTGAATGAATTTACGAAAATATGAAGTTAGTCCGACAAATGAATGCACGTCTTTTATACTTTTAGGTTCTGGGAAATTAAGGACAGCTTTAGTTTTTAAGGGAGATGGGTGCAGTTGACCATTTTTAATGTGGTAACCCAAAAATTCAATTTCTCCCTGCAAAAAGTGGCATTTTTTAAGATTCAGTTCTAAACCATATTCGGATGCAGTTGTAAGGACGCGCTGTAATTTCTGGAGTCCTTCGGCTTCGTTTTCAGATGGTATTATGAAGTCATCCATATAGACGATAAGTACATTTTCATTACTGAGGTCTCGAAAAACGTTATAAATATATCTTTGAAACACTAAGGGTGCATCGCTAAGGCCATAATTCATATATAAGAATTCAAATTGACCAGAATGTGTTACGAAAGAAGTATATTTTCTACTATTTTCTTCTACTTCGACATGAAAAAATGCATTTTTAAGGTCAAGAGTAGTAAATACTTTTGCAGAATGCAACTGATCAATAATGTCATCAATTACTGGGAGGGGAAAACGTTGTTTATGTGTTGTAGAATTTAATTTCCTATAGTCAACACACAATCTATATGAGCCATCTTTCTTTTCTACTAGGACAATAGGTGACGAAAAATTAATAGTGCTTTTACGAATAATTCCTTTTTCGAGCCACTCAGAAATTTGTTTTTCGACGACGTTTTTCTCTATTGGAGCCAAGCGTCTGGGATGACAAGTGACGGGTGTGTCGTTTTCCAGATGAATGGATAATTTAACATCAGTTGTCTTTGATTTTCTCGGAGAATAATTTTGAATAAATTCTGAAATTTTTGAACGTATTGTCTAGGGTGATCACAAGATATATGGGAAAAATTTATTTCTATATTTTCTTATGAGGGACCCCTCTAAAAGTTGCCAATTAGTTAGAAAACGAGATTGGCAAAGTTTCAGCTCAATTGAATAATATTAACCCGTGCCTCATCAAGGTTGAATTCATTAAAAATTGTGATTTTTGGCGAATAATTGTAGTTTTTCTTACATTAACTGAAAACTATTTGTCTTAGAAACCTGATTCTTGTTTTATTTCATAAAAAATATTGTTGCCTTGAACTTTCACTCTCATCAAAACTTATATTTAATGACATTTAGTATTTTTTATGTCAACTCGTGAACCATACCCTCAAACTCTGTTTTTTTTAAATGACAAATGAATAATTTTAATTACTTTTAATATCATTTTTTGTATTATTTGCATTATAAGGCAAAAGGAATTGAACGATTTTTTCCCCTTTAAAAATATTTCATGAATTATAGCTAATTATTAGTTATCTAGTTCTGCACCTGGAAAGAAAGAGCTCCTCAATTTGTATAGCAATTGTAATGCATTTAAATGGAACATCCGAATTTCACTTCTTATTACAGGGCATTACATGGCTTCTTGTTACAGAGCATTAATATTTCTTAGGTTGTTTTTGTTACCTACTAGCGTTATCTAGTTTTATTCATTCCGGCACCCCCGCCCCCTTTCGGTATGATGGCAGAAATGCAAGATTTTTTTTAATTAGCCACATGCCTCATCAGATCATCGATAGTAAGATACCAAGTAATTGTCACGTTTTACGTATTTTATTTTAAAATATTTACCAAGTGAAACTGAACACTTGTGAATTACAGTACACCCACCAGTTAACCACAGACTTTAATTTTAAGTAGAATTGTAATACGATTCCGCAAATAACTATTTCGAAAACATAGAACTGAGCTCATTAAAAAAAAAAAAAAAAAAAAAAAAAAAAAAAAAAAAAAAAAAGATATTAAAATTTCGATTTAGAGGGAGCTGTTGTTCACTGGGATAAAAAACTGCTTCCTCATTTTTTGAATAAAGAAAATGTAGAGAGGATAGCAGTTTTGACTAGTTATGGAGAAGAAGAACAGTTAATAGGAGTTCCTCAGTCTGAAAATAGTATCGAAATAATTCAGGCAAAAACTGTATATTCAGCAATTGAAGAGTAGGAGGAACTTAGTAAATTCCAGGCAATGCCTTTTCATACCATTGCAGTAAAAACTGGTTGCATCAGAGGAACCTGTATTTTGCTATAGCATTTATTAAAGGAAAGTTGCATTTTCATTTTTAGATGATACTTTGGGAAAAAAGTGAAAATAAGCATAGCTGTAAAATTAAAGTCATTTGAAGAAGAAAATGAGGATGATTATAAGAATGTAAGAACAACAAAAGGTTTTAGCGAAGTGGATTATTTATTGAACAAAGAAGTTGGTGTTTTTGTTTCATCTCAAACTGTAAATTTTAAGAAATTTTATATTAACATGCAATTTTTAAATACCGATCCCTATGTATGATGTGAAAATAAACCTTATTTGAAAGAAAAAAAAATAGTGAATGGTTTTAAGGTTGTCAATGACACATCTGAGAGGGGAATAAAATTAATCTGAAATTTCGATTCCTGTTTAACAAAAGACGAAGAAAAAAAACAGTTTCTGCTAAAAGTTCTGAAAAAGTAAAAGTCTGCGAAAGTATCTAAATGTAGAAAAACTTTTAAAGACACTTCAAAAGCGACCTTATCTAAGCCATTACCATCTTACTGTGAAAATTGTAAGGGATAATAATTTCTTTTTTTATAATGCTTCCTTTCTTGTAACACAACTTTAATAATAAAACGCATTTGAACATTATTTATTCTCATTTTTATATTTTCTTTGTCCTTTTTTTTCTTGTAATTCTTTAAGTTTAGATTTCGATTTCTTTCATTTACGTTTGATTTTTTTTTTAAATTAAACCCTTTATTATGTACAAAATGAAAACAGAAAGGTGAAAAGCAGATGAAATAGAATGTTGCAATGTTTTTTCGCATTTTCATAAAAAGTCAATTTTTATGATTCAGATCGAGTCTGGTCCTGAAAAATGCGCATATATTTAAATCTATAATTTTTTACAAAAAAGTGGTGTGTGATTCTTCAAGGCAAAAACATTTTTTATGAAATGAGACCAGCATTATATTTCTAGGTTCAATTGTATTAACTTGGTGAAATAAAAACAGCATTTTTTTGCGAAAAATTATGTTTTTTTCAAACTCTGACCTCAATGAGGCACGGGTTAACTTTATCCAAATGAGCTGAAACTTTTCCAATCTTATTTTCTAGCCAATTGGCAACTTTTTAAGGGGTCCTCTCAAAAAAAGTTCGAAAATTGATTTTTGTGACCACCCTAGTATTGTCTCATCGGTAATATGCGATAAATCAAGATTAAGATCGTCTAACACATGAGCAACATTAATCAAAAAATTATTGGGCGTATTGTCATTTTCCTCGATTTTTTGCATCGAAATATTATTTCCAGAAATTGTTAAAATACTTTGTTGTATAACATCTGTACCAATAATAAGATAAAAAGATATGGAATAATCTGGGACTACATAAACATTAGTTGTATAATTAAAATCATCTATCATAATGTCCGTAGAGAAAACACCCAGGGGTTTGATTATAGCATTTCCTAATCCAGTTAATGTGATAGTTGAATGTACATGGTTCGAGATTGTAGGGAGTTTGCGGTAAATACTTTCCTTTAGCAAACTTCTTTCACTACCTGTGTCTACCAATGATGTAACATTTACAGATGAAATAATGACTTGTTTGGTCATGAAAGTATTTGACATAACTGTGGAAACATTGAAGTGTTCTGACTTAACTCTAGGCCTCCTTGGTTGATCACATTGAGCCGATTTGTGGCCAAAATTTGAACAATTAAAACAACGAGGGCCTTTGTCTTTATGTCTGTATTGACTACTTTTATGATTTGACAAGCCACAATTAAAGCAAAAAGATCAGATTTTGGTCGAAATGATTTGTCTTTCACTGTCATTTCAGGTTTGACTTTACGAAATTTACTGTTCTCAAAGTCATGTCGAATTTTATCATAAATTTTGAGCTCTTGCTTGAATTGTACAATGAATTGGCATCCGTATAACATTGATTTTCTGAAAATGGCGTCGGACATACCATTTATGATGTATTGCATTAATGGGGAATCCTCGATGTTACCACGCGAGCATATTTGTTTCATGATAAGAAAATATTCTTCTATCGATTCATTTTCTTGCAATTTTCGTTTATTTAATATATCATGTAACTTGGCAGAATTATAAGTGGTACTGAATTCTGAAATTAAGAGTTGTTTAAGCTTGTCATATGAATTGATATGAAATTCTGTCTGTACTAATAACTGGGCTTTTCCTCGTAAGGATCTTTTACAAAATATGAATTTATGAAAGTCAGATAAATTAAACATATTAGTGACATCGTCAAAATTACTGAACCAGACATTTATATCACTAAAAGAACTTCCGTCAAAAGGAGGTACAACACTTTCAATATCAGTGAAATTAATAGAGGATGGCACAAAACTTTGAACTGGAAATTGCTTCTGTTTGTCAAAATTTGATAATTCAGTGTTATTACTTGAAGTCATATTATTTGAAGGCAGTTCGGGTTCCGAGTCAGTGTCACTTTCATTTTGTATAATATTAGTTTGTAGTAAGTTCAAATCTGAAAGGTATGTAACTAATTGGGTTGCAAGATCATTTAAAGATCCCTCATTTTCAATACAAAGTAGATTGCACACCGTAATCAGATCATTTAATGAAAAATCAGTTTGAACTTTAGTTATTTTATTTTTGAACTCGGTGCTGTCGGTTTGAAAACCGAAACCAGTAAAATCACGTATTCTCTTTCTATTAGAGCGATCACCGTCAGCATCAAATAGGAATTTATGTAGTAATTTAATTTTATTTGTTCGTTCGCTTTTAAATGCAAGTTCCAGTTCACGTACTTAAACTAACTTCATAATAAAATAATAACAATGAACTCACCGTTAGAACAGTATCCGGCTTGAATCCGTAAGATGGATAATTTGGATAAATTAATAATATTTGTGGGTTAACTGGTACTTCTAACACCACTTTATGGGATGAGACTCTATTAATAAATCATAACTCACTTCTGAGACGAACACTGACATTTATTAAGACGAAGACAAAATAAAAATACAGTTAAAAGCACTCTTTTTGATTTATATTTAACATAAAAAGCATCAACTTAGGGTTCATTTATTTAGCACCGTCGAATATTTCTAAGATTCTCTTACGTCGTTTAAACATTCTATCTTATTTCGCCGAAAAATGTTCTGTTCCTTTTAACAAAACCTGCGTCGTCGAACTCATTTTCGTTCTATTTACTTTTTCTGCATTTTCACTTCACGCAGCTTCGTTGACTTTTTAATCTCGAAGCGGAAATACGGAGTCGGGGACATCAGTCTGATCCAAGTTTTGCTTGCGAAATTCCCACATATTCATAAAAGAAACAGAACTGAAAAATAATTTCCATGAAGGATTTTTGAGAAAAAGCACCCACGCCCCAACGTAAAATTCTTAGCTGTACTTTCTCTTAGTTTATAATTACTTTAAGTTATTCAAAAAGATCAAAGTTACCGTGTTTTTAAAAATTGGTCGAAAAGAAAATTTAGTCAGTTAAATTCCACAATTTAAGGGGCGCTTTTTCATTTAAGAAATATATTCATGACAATTGATTTGAAAATATGTATATTTGATTCGCCCCTTACTATAAACACTTAAAATCCTAACCCCCATCTGAAATCGATGAATTCTATCCAAAATATACTTCAAAATTATTTATTTCGCTGCAACAAATAATTCAGATCATATTCAAACCATTCATTATGCAAAGAAATCTTTTTCAATGAATTATATTAATCACACATTCTAATTATTAATAAACCATAGAAGAACCTAATAATAAATTAAGCTTAGTAATTGAAAATTGGAGAAAATTGTAACAGCATTGATAAATTTATCTCATAAAAATATCGACACACACCAGAATCAACTCCAACACCCATCACACGCATTTAAAATCATTTCCAATTGTGGCCAAAGTGACAAGATAGGTATAACGCTCGATTCCCAAAACCTAGGTAGTGCGTTCGAAAGAAAAAAAAATCCCACATAATTCTCCTCTAGTAATAAATACATGTGCTTACGGAATTCTCAAAAGATGGCGCCACCAATGTCTTTTTTGCACTTTTTATGCACAATTCAGTTTGCACTTTTTATTAATAAGATGCTAAATACGTTCAGATTTTGATCTCTTTTTTTATTAGTTTTCTATTTACTCTTTTTCTAACTGGTTTATGATATGTCATTAGCAAGAGAAATCTAAAACGAAAAAAAATTTTTTTAGTGTTGGTAAAAATTCTGATTTAGTGTCCGTTAAAGGAGACTGCTCCGTGGTCTGCGTAGTGCTTACAAATTCCCTTTGATAAGACATTGATAACGCCTATTATATGTTAATTTTCTTAAACATAATCAATTAAACTTTCGATTTAACATGTTTCTAGATTTTTTCCCCACTGAAATTACTTGTGTATAAATTCTTATTCTGCATGTTAGAAACTGAAGCTATAACAATAGGTAAGAGATTAAAAAAAAAATTAAAGTTTTATTTGTATATGTAAACTAAACTGGCATAAAATATATTGGTATTTTAAATGACATGGAGTTAGATTGAAACATTTTGAAAGTTTTGATAACGCTTAAAATATTCAGAAAAATTAATTATTTTTGTCCAAAATGTTTTTTAATGTTTTGTGTGATAAATATATGCAATAATTTATATAGTGTGCCCTTTAAAATTTTTTTTTATTAAAAAATGAAGTTGAAGGTCGCCTGCCCCTTTAAAATCTCTTTCAAATACTTTTAAACGGATTTTCCTTCCCTATAATCACGTATTTTACGTCACAAGTGAGAAACTTCATAATTGTATTGGAAATACCTAGAAATTATTTTAACTGAAAATATTTTAATGTGAAAAATGTAGATTTGCGTAATTGTGTGCAATGTATTAAATATATATAATAAAAATATGACATTTATCTTATAGCATTACATTATAAATATTATTTATGTCGCTTTATTTAATTTTGATAAAGCACACACATATATTTCGATTGTTTAATTCTAATATAGAAAACGGGTCTAATTACGAACCCAAACAAATGCAAAAATAATGTTCTTTAAAAAAAATCTAGCAACGTTTTTATCCATTGTGATATGCGTCCATAAACGCTATTTATAACATCCGTAACAGCAATTAAACAATTTTACGTTAAATGATTCAATAGGGTTCTCTGTTGGTTGTGCGGAATTCTCACGGTTGTTCTAAAAGTCCCACTTCAATAATGAAGTAGCTGGTAAACTGAAGAAATACCTGATTTGGCATGGCATACAAATAACAACCGGTTTTAGTAACTGTAGAAATCAGGACAACACATTTCTAACGACCGAAAGAAAAATCCTTAGTGAAAGAAATAAAATTTGTCGCAATAATACATCACTTTAAGTTTATTTTGACCGTACATTTATTCTTGATTACCATAATTTTATATTGTACTCGTATTTTATATACAAGACTGATGTAAACAACAAAGTCCAAGCAATTCCTGTTATCAAATGTATTAAAAATGTACTTTAGAATTAAAAAAAAAATTAATAAATTCACAAGAGAAGTCCCTAAAACTCATAAACACAACTTAAAATAGTTTACTCAATAACCTAACATTAATTATACAACTGTCTATCGTGTGATAAAATTTAATAAACTACATCCTGATGTGATATCTGAAATTTACTTTAATGGCTTCAAATACGCATGTAGATACCCATGCATCAAATAAGTGAAATTTAGTTGAAACATAATGTGAAATAAATTGCGTGCTGTGAGACAAGAATTTACTCGTGAACTTCAGATAAATACAGAGAAGATATATTACATTTATGTTAATTTGAAATTCTTTGAAAAGAATGCATGATCCCTTGATATTTTGAAAATTCATTTATTCATTCCATTTAAACACAAATTTGCATCTAATTACACTGGACAACAATGAAAATGTATATTGAATGAAAGTGTCGAAATATTTATTAATTTAACTTGCTAATCATGAATATGGCAATAAAAAATGGAATTTGGCTCTAGTTATTTTGTTATGTTGAGATTTTACTTTGTATGATAGGGATAAAAAAACACATTAATAATAATCCATTGTATGTCTTGTTTCCAATTTAATTTATAAAGAAATAAAGGTGACAACATAATGTACAGTCTTACCAATTTTATTGAAGAAATCGCTTATATTCCACGTTCTGATTGTCTCTAAAAATCCTCCAGCAGTTGTCTGCAAGCATAGACACAGACCATTTTCCTTGATAACGTTGTTCTATCGCTGACATATCCTGGTGGAAACGTTCACCATGCTCGTTGCTGAATTTTCTGCTGTTAGCGGGGAAGGAATCCAGGTGGGAATCTAAGAAATGTAGCTTTAAAGACATTCGACATCCAAATTTTTTATATTTATTTATTTCTGCAAGCATTTCGTTAACAAGATCTTCGTAATATTCGGATCGGGCGTTTCCAAGAAAATTAGTGCAAACGTGACAGACTGAATACCATACTTGTTTTTCATCATGATTTAACAGGTTTTCAAATTTCAGATCCTCGAAAATATCTCTAATCTGTGAACCCACAGAAATCCCCTCTCTAAATTTTGCCTCACTGAGTCTGTGAAATTTTGTGCGCAAGTAAGCAAAAGCTGGTTTATTTCTATCCATAGCTTTAACCAACTGCTTCCCAATACCCCATTTTATGTGTAGAGCAGGTAAGATGATTTTCTCTGGAAAAAGAAGCAATGTTTCTTGATATTAATTTTTCCAGGTGTCAAATAGAGCCTCCGAGGCCAGCCTTTCTGGATATAGTGTAAATCTGTAGAACGACTGCTCCATTCACAGAGGAAGCAACAAAATTGTGGAAATCCCAGTTCAAGACCCATCAAAAGCGCAACTATTTTCAAGTCAGTATAGACACACCATTCATTTTCAGTCTATTTAATTAGGTGTAAGAGCTGTTGCAGGTGTTCATAAATCTCTTTCATGTGCTCAGAATAGGCAATAGGAATGGATGGTACTTCATTACCATTATGAAGCAAATTCATATTTAAGCTTATTTTGGGCGCATCTATAAATAGACGCCACTCGTTTCCATCAAGTGTTCATCATCCAAATTCATTCATCAAGCCTTTAATATCCGAGCAGAACACAATATTATCATTTTTCTGAAAATAATGTAGAAATTTTATATGTCGGTTACGAAATGAAGACACTCTGATATGTTCTTCCAAAAGATTCTACTGTCGTAGTCTTGATGCGAGTAGTTCTGCTTTGTCTTTCGACAGATCTAAATCACGAACAAGATCATTTAGATCATTCGATGTAATTGTATGTACTGCAAAATTAGAAGGAGATATAGAGGACAAATTCTTGCATTTTACCTATAACATTTGTTTATATTATTTTTTTAAATTCTTTTTTTTTCGAAAGGTTTATTTTATTACACGTTTTATTAATTCATATATGCATGTGAACATCTAAAAATGAAATATTACTTATTATATCGCGCAGTAAATCAGTTTATTCTTTAAAATGTTTTAGCAAAAGTGACATTTAAGATTTAGGTTCATTATATCTTTTCACTCCTTAATCTCAGAAACAAGAGCCAAAAAACAGTTTTCATGGTGATATTCGTGTTCAGCACGTTGAATTCATTAAGAATTGGGCATTTTCAATTTTGATACATGAAATGTGTTAAAAATTGTTGCCCAGTGTTATTTATTTCAACATATCTTTCATTAGATAAATTTCGTAATATTAAAATTATTTTCTGTTCTCTTGTTGATTTGCATGTGATATTAGTTTTGATATGAAAATCTTTTTTACTAAATAAGCACGAAAAATATCAATAAATAGTAATTAATCAAGAATAAACAACCGTCGTCACAACAAAGAAAACAAGTTAAACTTGTACAACAATTCAATACGAATCAGCCAACATCATGGAGAAATTGAATGAACAAAAAAATCAATTTGTTACAAAAGTGGAAACAAAATAAAATAAAACCCCTGAAATAAAACGGAAAAGAAATTCTAAACACGCTGCACTGCTATACAATTAAAGAAAGTAGCAACCAGTTTCCGTAAAACAGTCAAAAATGCACATGGTTCTGCTAATACTCAGTATGTCTTTTTTTATTTCAAAATTTAATGAAATATTAAGTTTCAATCGAACATCAATGAAATTTTCATAATTTAATAAAATACATGTTTGCAATTATAGTAAATTATATTGTGGTCAGGTACCTTTGAAAGTGTCCAAAAATACTTTTTTTTATTTAATAGCTTATATTAAAATTTTATTCGGAATATTTAAAAAGAAACCCCATGCAAAAATTTGATTTAGAAGGGAAGTTATGATGAAAACAGTTTGAACTCTCTTTATGTTATCAAGGGGCAATTGGATATTTAAAGTGAATTGTCTCAAAACGTTGATTTTGGTCACTATGCGCATGATTTCTAGGAAATGGGTGGATAGAATTTCATGAAATTTTAAAATGAAAGTAACAACCTTATAGATGCACAAAATGACCTACTGTTGTGTTCATCAATTAAAAAATTTTGAAATTATGACTATTTTTATACAAAAATAACTTCAAAATGCACAAAATGACCTACTGTTGTGTTCATCAAGTAAAAAATTTTGAAATTATGACTATTTTTATACAAAAATAACTTCAAAATTTTGAGATTTTCAATTTTGCAAATATTTTCTCAAAAACTAATCAATATGCTTTTTTCAGTGTAGGTCATTTTAAGAGAGTAGGATACCTTTAAACAATCAAAATTTTCGAAAAATTTTTAATACATATTTTGATTCCGTAATCATTTCTGAACAATATACAAAAACGCATTAAAAGATACCCATTAGTTTACTAATTATGGCAGTTTTATTAGGACTACATAGGATAATTAAGCGTTGCGTTGCGTTTATTCAAAACGATGAATTTTGATACTGCGCGCACTATTACTAAAACTATGCATGGCGATCAAAAGAAATTTTTACCACATATTCATTTCTGTATTATCTGCAACTTTAAATCAGAAAAGGTAAGATTTTATTTTTTTTTTCTCTTTTTGTACGTTGAAAATATTTTTAATAAAGTGAAAATTTTTAATTTTTTGTTAATTTTTTAGTTTAGTCAACATTTTTTTTTACAAATACTATGGTTTTAGTATAAAGGTAACAGTATTATGTATTTATTTTCACCAAAATGTCTTCTTTATAGGCATATTTTCAGATTTTATCATGCGCGCAAGATTTTTTTCTCCTATTATCATATATTTTTAAGCTTATCATTTTAATATTTATTTATCAATTTACGAGTATATATATTTGTAAATATAAATATGAGATTTATGTTTAAATGAAGTTTGATTTTAATATTTGACTTATTACACAAGTTTTGAAGCTTGGAACATAGCGATAATTTTTACATTTTCGACGTGTTCAAAGGTATCCTACCCCCTTAAACACATATTTTATCTCTACTCAGGGGTGTAAAAATGTTGGCGCCAACTGGCAGTCTCTCATCACTAAATTTTATTAGTTTTCTTAGCCTGAATTTTATTGTCATTCTTACAAAAATTTAGACGAAAAATAACGAATTAAATTTAGTGGTGAGAGATTGTCCGCTGGCGCCTAGATTTTAGGTAGCTTTCTTTACAAAAAGCTACCTATTGCAGCCGTTCGGAGGAAAGCGATTTCAAAAAATTTTGGTATATTTTCATCGATCATGTCCCCTATATCCCGAAACCACCCTCCGTTCAAAATTGATATATATATATATATATATATATATATATATATCAATATATATATATATATATATATATATATATATATATCTGACATATGTCACACTGTAACTCTCGTATTTATGAACCGATTTGGATGTAATTCGGTGTGTACATAGTACATACCAATCTCTCGACCGAGTTCGTTGGCCAGCTTCATCTGCCATTTTGTTTCAAAATGGCGGCCATTTAAATATTTAAAAAAAATTTAAAATTTGAAATGTGGTACCAAAAAATTGAAAATGGAAAAATATTTTTTTCTTATGCATTTGACCTTTATACAAAGACTCCGTAGCAGTTTTTGTTTCGTCTATATCTTAAAAAATGGCTGAGTTATAGCATTTTGAATTTCTAGCGAAGCAGACATTTTAAAACGTCCTGAATTTTGTCACGCGATAAAAGGCGTATTTATGAACCGATTTGGATGTAACTTCGTTTATACATAGTACAGACCAATGTCTCGACCGAGTTCATTTGTCAGCTTCATCCGGAATTTTGTTTAAAATGGCGGCCATTTAAAATTTTAAGAAAAATTTAAATTTGAAATGTGGTACCAAAAAATTGAAAATTGAAAAAATATTTTTTTCTTATGTGATTGACCTTGATAAAAAGATTCGGGAGCAGTTTTTGTTTCGTCTATACCTTAAAAAATAGCTGAGTTATAGCATTTTGAATTTGTAGTGTGGCTGACATTTTGAAACGCCCTGATATTTGCCACGTGATAACAGACGTATTTATGAACCGATTTGGATGTACCTTGGTGTGTACGTAGTACATACAAATAACTCAACCGAGTTCGTTGGCCAGCTTCATCCGACATCTTGTTTCAAAATGGCGGCCATTTAAAAAAAAAATTAAATTTAAAATGAGATACCAAAAAATTGGAAAATGAAAAAGAGTTTTTTCGTATGTGTTTGACCTTAATACAAAGATTCCGGAACAGGTTTGTTTTCGTCTATATCTACAAAAATGGCTGAGTTATAACATTTTGAATTTCTATTGTGGCTGACATTTTAAAACGACCTGATATTTGTCACGCGATAACAGGCGTATTTATGAACCGATTTGAATGTAACTTGGTCTGTACATAGTACATACCAATGTCTCCACCGAGTTCGTTGGCCAGCTTCATTCGCCATCTTGTTTTAAAAGGGTTGCCATTTTTAAAAAAAATTTAATTTAAAATTTAAAATGAGTTATTAAAAAATTGGAAAATGAAAAAGATTTTTTTATGTGTTTGGCCTTAATACAAAGATTCTGGAGCAGTTTTTGTTTCTGAAAATTTGTTCTTTTGTTTATATTTTAAAAAGTGGTTGAATTATAGCACTTTGAATTTCTATCATGGCTAACACTTTGAAACGATCTTGTATTTGTCTCGCGATGCCACACGTATTCACCTATTTCGATAGAAGAAGGCATGTGGATAGTATACATCAATATCTCGACCAAGTTCGCTGGCCAGCTTCATCAGCCATCTTGTTTCAAAATGGCGGCCATTAAATTAAAAAATATATATATTTAAAGTGAGGTGCAAAAAAATTAGAAATTGAAAAAGGTTTCTTTCTTAAGTATTTGACCTTGATATAAGGATTCATGAGCATTTTTTGTTTGTCTTTATCTTAAAAAATGGCTCAGATATAGCAGTTTCAATTTCTAACGTGGGTGACATTTTGAAAAATCTGATTTTTTGCCTGCGACAGCACTCGTATATATCAACCGATTCCGATGTGAGTGAGCATGTGCACAGCAATTACTAAGGTCTCGACCAAGTTCACTGGTTAGCCTCATCCACCACGTTGTCTTAAAATGGCAGGCACTTTAAGAAATCGCCGAATTTGGCAGCCAAATATAAGTTACTTTAAATAAAAGCAGCTTGAATAAAGCTGACTAATTTCTCGAAATTCTCATTCATAATGATTTAGTTTTGAAAAAAAACATAGTATTGTAAAATAAAAGTAAAATAGTAGTAAAATAAAAATTAGTATTGAATCTCCTACATTCGGTTTCCACTTAATTGAGCTTCGTGTGTTTGAATAATATAAGTTGGCTTTTTTAAAATAAGGAATATGAAAGCTACCTCTTCCTCCCGGCACTGGCCGGAAGGACTTTTTACATCCCTATCTCTACTCAATAAAAAAATTTGGGCTCACTCTGACACTTCATTTATGAGAAATCATACGCGTGTTGAGACATATAAGGTGAATGCGTTTATTAAAAAAACATTAAATTTCAAATGATGTTAAAGAAATAAAATACACTAGAGAACAGGAATTCTGCTTTTTCAGAATTTAGTGTCGCCCCCGGCATTACCATTACTCCAATTTCTTCTGGTGGACTGGTGGTTTCTATTATTATGAAAGAGCCATTATAAATGAAGCGTTAGGTGAAGATGAAAGAGCAGCCGTAAAAAGTTAGAACTCTAATTTTCTGGTCAGAATGGAAAAAAAAAATGGCCATAATTTTTTTTTGATACTATATTAAAATTAATAATAATATTAAATAATATTAAAATAATATTAAGTAATATTAAAATAATGATAATAATATTAAAATTCAATAAAAAATCAAAGTGAAGTTTTATCCTAACAGAAAAAATAAAATAAAAAGCAATTTAAGAAATTACAACGACCATTTGCCATTTAGAAAATGATTTTTTTCAAAGACTAAAATTTAAGAAATAAAATATTGCACGGAGTTGATCATGCATTACGTATGCCGTGGATTACATTTTTCGGTACTGTAAATTTTTAAACTTTTACGAAGCTGGTCATACATTACGTACGCCATGGATTAAACATTAATATTCCTGGACCAATTTTAAACGAAATTTCATTCTTAAACTTCTAAGCATTCCACAATATTACTTTTTATACCGTCGTATAGAGGAAAAAATGTAAAGTCGTGGGAAAAAAAAGAAAACACCTCCTACTAACTCCTCAACAAATTACCGTAGAAGAAATTTACTGGTACCGAACGATTGGAAATAAAGTCTACTTTTAAATGATGTATATAAAATTTACTTAGAGGACAATTTACATATTAAAACGAACCATAATTTTTTTTTTCAATATCAGTACACAATTCTGACAGCATAAATGAATTCTACACCATTTAATTAGCCTAAAAACAAATTTTTATGCAATTCGTACCTTAAATTTCCAAGAAATTAATTATTTAGAACCAGCGTATTTTAAGGGCTGTATCCAAATTGAAGTTCGCTACTCAATTGTTAACCGAGAGAACTCCCTTCTTGATCAAGGCACCTTAAGCAGTCAATTAAGCCTGTTAGATTACAGGATAGCATAAGAAATTTCAAAATATCTAGTCACTTCTATCATAGACGCCCCCTTAAACCATCATTTTGCTGTCTTTTAAGCAGAATTTGTAAACTACTTGGGAGAAAAATGTGAGATTTTGGATTTCCATAAAACAGAACTTAATAAATCTAAATCCATCAAAAAAAAAAAATTGCAGGTTACAATTCATAATTTTTTCGAATATTAATTTCATAATTCATAATTCATATCATAAAATTATAAAAACTGCAAATTAAACGTATTTATGTTTGGGCATATTAGTATTACTGCCACACAAAAAATTAGCACATTAGGAGCATCATTTTAGGAGATATGAATAAAAATATGAAAATGTAATTTAACATTAGATGCACTAAATTTTTAATGTTTATAATTCAAAAACTTATTCAAATGACTTGAAATTTGGTGCCTCGGCATAGTTTGAACCAAGATTTGAAATATCTCCTTAAAATTGGGTATTGCCTTTGAAAAAATGAAGTTTAGATTCGTTTTAATATGTAGATGGCCCCCTAAGCAAATTTTATATACATCATTTAAAAGTAGACTTTATATCCAATCGTTCGGTACCAGTAACTTTCGTCTACGATAGTTTGCTGAGGAGTTATTAGGGGGTGTTTACTTTTTTTTCACGACTGTACTTTTATATGCAATTTGTTTGAAAGCTGTATCTCAATTTGTTTCTGAGTTATTAATATTTTTTGTAGTTTTTATTACTTTTTTGTCATAGTGGCAACAGAGGTATCCATATCTGTTGAAAGTAAAGGGAAAATACAGATTACTGTATAGACCAATCAGAAAACGAATAAAATGCGGATTCAACTAATAAAAAGCTTCAAATTGTTTTTGATTTCTTACCTTGACCGAGGACAATAACCATTTTTCCAAATGGTTAAAAATTATTCTAGAATGCAATGGGAAATAAGGGTTAATTGTTATGAATGAAAATACTCTTTGACATATGAATAAATATCTTTTCCTTGTGCAGCCTTCGAATAGTAACGCTTTATTTAATTTGTGAAAGAAAAATGTTCCTTCACGTAAATAAAATGTCTGGTTCCTCCTAAAACAGAATAACTCATTTGCCATAGAACAATTAGTAATATACAATTTGTTAATGAAAAAAATCTTTTTGTAACATTTTAAAGCACCCGGTCGATATTTTATGTGCTCTTCGAGACATACAACCTATAGAAAAAAATCAAAAGCGTGTAAAAGTTATTTAAGACCTTCAACTATTGTTTTAAATATTTTTATGCGAATACAAAATTTTGCCCTGTTCATTATAATTAATGTAAAATTATGTTATAATATCCTAAATGTATTTTGCTTTCTCAGGTATTCCTCTTACATGTACGCGTTTCTGCATGCGTTACAGTGGTGTGTACATATTTATAATCTTAAACACTAATCAAGCAATATTTTACCCCTCAATTCTCGCTCCCGTGATATTCTTGGGCTGTGTCTTTTATTCAGATTGTATCATTCCCACCAGTTTGGGAAAATAGTGTAATTGGCTTTATTATGGTATCATTTAGTCTGTCATTAAATAAGGTTAATATATATTTTTCAAAAAAGTGGTGCCAATAAGCAACTGGAATTTTTAAACCGCAATTAAATGCGACCGTTAAGGGGTTAAAAGTAATGAAACTTGCAGTGTGTATTATTACATTAAAAAAAACACAAATTACAAACAAAAAGCTTTTAAATTAAGCAAAGGGTTAATTTACTAAAGAGAATCTTTTTATTCTCTTTTTTTATTTTTAGAGCTTGGAAATATTTTATTTTATATTATGTTTTATAATTACTATGTAGCTCATATAAAATAAACTTTATTATATTACTTTATTATACTACTTTTGTTATCTTGTTATTTAACCCGTTCAGAACCAGCATCTTTTACGCAAATTTTATTCATTTGGCACCACTTTTTTTTTATTATTTGATTTAAATTTATAATCACTTAAATGTCGCAATTAAATAAAGTCAGTTTCACTTTTCCTTATTACTGGTATCAAACTCAAGCGCTGTAAGTACTTTATGCGGGTTCATATATGCACCCATGGTCCCGAACGGGTTAAAACACATGTTGTTTTTAATCTTTTTTTATTATTATATAAGTAATGCGTTTGCGGTCGCCTGGCTTAGCAAATGTATGATTGCGGCTCCCGAGTAAAAACAATTTAGTATGATTTTTATAAAGTACCAATGGAAGTTGAATATAAGTAAATTTCATTTTATACACGATGGGTGGTTGAAATATGAGGGTGGTTCAATAATTATTGTCCCGAGTGTGTAGAAAATATTTGCGTTGCGATGGTTGGTGTAGAATATTGAAGTCTAATAACTGAGATGCCTATATGCTCAATTTCAGAACCATAGCTGCTATATTAGTATTTTTGCGTTTTAGGTGTGAGAGGTGGTACCTAGCTTGAAAGGTAGGGAGTTTGGGGTGGGAGGCTTTTGGAGGCTAAAGGTTGGTTTGAAGTTTATGGTGCCAGACATGAAGCAGTTCTGTGACAGATTTGTGATAGCGGATGAGACGTGGCTACATCGTTATGTTCCGCAGTCCATACGACACTAGCCGCGTCTCATTCACTGTCACCTCCTTCAATCCCCCTTTTCAAGCTAGGTGCGACCTCTGAGACCAAAAACGAAAATAAATATGTTAACATAGCAGCTACAGTTCTGAAATTGAGTATATAGGCATCTAAGACATTAGGCTTCAATATTCCATATCAACCGTCGCAATAGAAATATTCTATATGAACTCGGGACAGTAATTATTGAACCACCCTTGTATATGTATATTAAGTAAGAGTGGATATTTTATGCCATTTTTTATGAAGTGAAAATTATTACGCCATGATCTAAACATAAATAGCAATTCCTTAAAAAAAGATTGAAATATCTACACAAATTCACCTACAAAACGCGACTTATATACCGGGTGTCCCAAAAAGGACTGACTGATTTTAAAATTCAATAACTTACAAACGGTGACAGATATTAAAAAAATTCTTGCAGGAGGGTTATGCATAAGGTCAAAAGTTTTATTACAGTGATTTTCAATTTTAGTTCGATTTACAAACAATAGATGGCGCTGTAAGCAATAGTCGCTAAATACAGGCTCGATTTTTGGTCCTTTATCTTGTTCCATGTAGAAAAAGGAGATGGAAATGTATTATCCGGGCCAAGAAGTACCAAAAATCGAGCCTGAATTTAGCGACTATTGCTTACAGCGCCATCTATTGTTTGTAATTCGAACTAAAATTGAAAATCACTGTAATAAAACTTTTGACCTTATGCATAACCCTCCTGCAAGAATTTTTTTAATATATGTCACCGTTTGCAAGAAATTGAATTTAAAAATCAGTCAGTCCTTTTTGGGACACCCGGTATATATATATATATATATATACAGGGGGTTTTTACGATCATAGGACACACCTTAAGGGAAAGTAAAGTGCACATAAAGAAGCAATTAGGTATAGCAATGTGAGGTCGGAAATGAAAAGTTATGGCGAAAAACAAGAAATGAGGAGGAAATGAAAATGAGTATTTCATTGGCATAACAGTTACAGTAATAGCTCAAATGTACCACTGGCGGCATCTAGAAAGTGATTGGCATACCTTTTCGCAGATTCTCAGTGTCTCATAAACTTATATTAGATGTAAATTACCAACTGGGCGAAAAATTTCCGGACCACGGTTCGAACCAGGGATCTCATGGCTGAAGCCGCCAGTGCTCTACCATCTAAGCTATCCCGGACGAATCTGGTGGAAACTTTTTTTTTTTTCACTCAGCTAACGTTAATGATTATAGCATCTGGTCTGAAACCTGGTTCAGCTCAACAGAATAAATCACAGGTAATGGAACTCCAGGAATTGATGGATTCGTCCGGGATAGCTCAGATGGTAGAGCACTGGCGGCTTCAGCCAGGAGATCCCTGGTTCAAATCGTGATCCGGACATTTTTCGCCCAGTTGGTAATTTAACATCTAATATGATTTATTTACCAATTAGAATAATTGTATCTCACAAACATTTGCAGCAACGACTGAAAGTCTCGTATTGATGTCTTCATCAGTGTCAACTGGTGTCGTGTAGATGAGACATCTGGAACCTGCAAAAGAGGACACTTGCTAAGCGCTGCCAGCTATGCATCAATGTTTTTGGTGTCACATTTGAGCAGTTTCTGTAATTGTTATGTCAATAAAACACTTATATTAATTTTCTCCGCATTTTTTGTTAATCGCTAAAACTTTTCATTTCTGACCCCACATTGCTAAACAAAAATCGCTCCTTTATGTGTACTCTACCTTCCTTTAAAGTTTGCCCCATGATTGTAGAAACATCCTGTATATATATATATATATATATATATATATAATAAAGATCACAAATATATGAACAAATTGGTAAAATTCTAAAGATGAACAGTACGAACATAGGAAAACAGTATGTAAAATAAGAAACTATGAATAACCCACAGAATCATCAGAGGAGCTTGGACGTTTAATTCATAGTAAGGTTGCGTTATTTCATCCAATTTCTTCGGCATTAAGTCTAAACTAACAAAATTTAACTCCCAATAGCGCATCATAAAACAAAATAGAATAGTTTTAGGGGGGGGGGGGCGGAGGGACAACAAACATATATATATATATATATATATATATATATATAGTTAGCTGAATGATTAATACTAGAGTAGATACATTTCGATTTCAAGTGAATAAGTTAGCAATAATGGTACTTATTCAACAAGATGAAAACAAATTGAAGACTAATGGAAATAATACAGGAAAAATGCGTTAATGCATCTATGAATACATGTATTAAGAGAATTAAAATGAAAAAAGTGAAATTAAACAGCTAAAGCTGAGCTATATTAATTACCAAGTTAAAGTTATTTTTTATTTGATAAAGAGAGTACCATTAAAAATGCCAGAATGATAAGGTTATAAGAATAAACTAAAAATAACATTTTATATTATGTGTGTATGTTTTTGTGTGTGTATACATACATGTTATATATTATACTTAATTATTTTAACATAAGCATACTTATTAAAAAAGTAATAATATGATTTCTCATTTTTCGAAATTAATGCACGAAAAAGTGTCCAGGCCGACATTCTAACCCAATCTTAAGTTGACAAAGCGTTTGCAGCTTATGCATTTAAAATGCAGAAAATATCTCTTCGAAAAAGCATCTGAAATCTTTGAATGAAAAGTTCATAAAACATTCTATTACATATCTATTTTTTTAAGTCTAAATGCAAAAATGTATTTAGAATAACTGCATATAATGGAAAAATAAAAGTCCAAGAAAATTTATAGTTGTTTTTTCTCTTTTTAATACGTTCTTTTTCAAAACAGCTCTTTTAAGGTATTAGAAAGCTTTTACAAAATACAAAATTTAATTTGTAAAAGATGGCAGCATCGCACATGCTATTTTATTAGCTCTGAAATATAATACTAATTTTTCTATTATGAGCCAATAAAGTCTGTATAGACTTTTATATAAGTATTTGTCTTCTTTCAAAAGAAGAAATTAAAGTAAATCGGTGCTTGTAACCTGAAAAGCAACAGCCATTAGTTTTCCATTAATAGCGCGTCATGAACATGAATGGCCGAACAATATCGCCTGTACAAAGTTTTAAGTGACTCTGTTAACTTCCTTTGAAAGGGTTTTCTATGTCTTTCTAATGTTTCAAGTATGAAAGCTTGAATTATTAATGAGTAAAGTTTCTGAATTATCTCAGGCATAAGAAATAAAAGATTGGAAAGTTTTGAAACTAATGTTCATTCAAACAAACGTAACCACTTTTATACAATCATACAACTTATTTTTTATTAGAATAATATAATATTTATTTCACCCCTGTTTTATTTGCATCAGAAAATTTTAGGAATAGTTCTTATTCTAAATACTTTACGCAATTATAGATAAATGCAATTTTGCTACGGCAAAAATAAAATATTTGTATTATAGACATACATTTAACTTGTGTTAACGAATGATTATACAAACGTATGGAAAAACTGTAATCCTATATTACTATATTAAGTAATATATTACTCGATGAGATTTCTATCATTTTTCAATTTTTTCTTAATGTTAATTTCGATTTTTCAATTATTCATGTTAGTAAAACACTTATGCAAACACTTCTATGGTTTCTTCAAACGCTATGCCACTTAAACTGATTGGTTGATGACCATAAAATTCAGATTTGTGTAAAAACAAGCTGACACAAATCATGTTTTTGAGGATAAATTGTAGATTATAATTGATATAGAAGTAACGTTAAAAGACTAAATTGAAGCACTTGGGAATTTTCTTTTGATAACTAAAGTGTCCCTAATGTTATTACAATTATAGAAATTATCACTGTCTGCTTGACGACAAAAAATTAATATTTTTAAATTAATTGGCTTAACTCAGTGTTGTCTCACATGCATTTTGCTAGTTATATGCAATTATTAACTATATGTAAAATAATATTTACTCTGAATAATTATGTACACCGAAAAAAAAATTACAGCATACGTGTATTACAGTTTATTTAATAGTATAATTCACAATGTACTGTAAAACCACCATAACGGACACTCCTAAATAGAGAACATCTCTATTTAGGATTGACTTTTGAATCCTTAAGCACCTACATTGTTTTGTGCTTTTACATTTGAAAAGCAGACAACTTTCGATTAATGGACAAATTCCGCGTCAAACTATTGCATGATTTTACTGTAAATGCCGTAAAACATTCTTTATTGCAAATTTCGCTGAAGGAAAGTAAGATTTGTATTATAAAAAGAAATATTTATAATAATGAGAAAATATATACCGTATATACTCGCGTGTAAATCGAGGAATTTCTGACACTTTTCAGCAAGCAAATTAGGGGAATAGACTTATACGCTAGTCAAGAAAAAAAAAAGCCTTCGATTTCTGTAAAATTCTGTCTTTTTACGTGTATGAATAACAAAGTATCATGTAAAATATACAAATAATAATAATTTATCATTAAAAATGTTTTTATTGATTTGTTTTTGTTTACTTACTACTTTTTCGCATTGGCAATAGAAATATTTGGTTTGATTTCGTGCAAAATTGAAGCAAAAAATTAGGATCGACTTATACGCTGGATTTTGGATTTTTTGCAGAATTCGCATTCGAAAGTTAGTGGGTCGACTTATACGTGATTTTACACGGTATTCATCTCAATTATAAGAAAAATAAAGAATTAACTCTCAGTGACTCTTTTATTCACAGGGAATAGAAATGTCATCATCATATTCGTAATTTTTTTCTCTTTTCACTCGGAATCCCTAGCCAATTCAAAATGGGTCCAATCGAAGCTACATGCATTTTCAAAATGATAAATATTTTTGTGACCCAATAGATTGTACTACTAGTCAGAGCGATAAGTTAAATATCTATTCAATAAGATTAAGTTCATTTCTCAAAAAGAGGCATGGATATGAGACGTTTTTATGGCTTTACCTACGCATCCACGACCTTCGTGCTGCCAGATGCGCTGGAGATATGCGCAAACGGTACTTACTTTTTGAATGAGGTTAGTATGAAAGTGTACTTACGTATTCATCATTTATAGGAGCTACCTTACTTGTTTAATCCATGAAGCTTTTCAAAATAAGAGAACAGATTTCTTTACCAAATGGTTTTCTGACTGAATACAGTAATCTAGAATGTCGCTGAGATTGCACAATTATTACAGTCAAAGGCTTTTAGCTCCGAAATGGACATATTTTCATTCAGTTGGAGAAATTACTATTGGTATTTTTGAATGACATTCAACAAGATGTTTTTTCATTATGGTTGTCTCAGATTTCTCAAACTTAAATGACCTCATGAAAGGACTTTCTTTGAAAATACTTCTAATATCACAATACTTATACTATTTCAACAGTTAGTGACAATTCTTAAGTAGCTACATATTGTTTTTCATTATGCCATGTAAAAGTATGGAGACAGATGCATTATTTATTGTGCAACTCACTATAATAACAATGTATTTTCCCTTATTTTAAAGCAGTGTGATGAACTTAAGATTTTAGCATATGTAAGTTTCAGTAAAAGATCGTAATGCTAAACAGTATGTGGCAAATTATTAAGGATGAAGGTTCTTATTGTTTGTATCATTTACCCTGAAACACCAGAAATTTTAAAATGTAAAAAATTAGATTCAATTGTGAAATTTTATCTGTTCAATACATATGCGTTTTTGTATCGGTCAAATTTTAATTTTTAATTAAAATATGAACACATAAAATTAAGATAAGTAAAGAAAATAGGGTTTTATAAATTATGCCCTTAATATTACATTAATTTGGTAATATTCTCTTTATATGTTCAAGATTATATCGCTCACCCGCAAGAAAAGCGACACATCTCGCAAATATTCATTTTGCGTTTTATTACACTAACAAGGATGTCTCCATACTGGGCATACTCAGAATATGTTGAAAAAAATGCTAGCGAAAGTACTCATGTATGTAATAAAGGATCAGTTAAAATTAGCGGCGGAATTGCAGTAGAAAATCTGTAAAAAAATAAAATACTTTCGAATAATTGGCGTGAAAAGACGAAAGCGGCACGCAATTTGGTGAGCAGCACTTTTCCTAGCCAAAAGCAAACGATTTTAATGAAACTGAAGATTGTTAATTGATTTTGACAATATGTGGTATTTAATGACGTATAAAAAAATTATTTTGTTAATGACGTATACAAAAATTATTTATTGATATAATGACGTTCAAACGTAAACCATGAAAGAATTTTTATTATTATTATTATTACATTTTGTATTATACTTGTTGCTTGTTGCCGATTTGAACGAAATTTTGCCATTGTTTTATTCTCCAATCCACAATTTTTTTTAAAATTTAAACGGCTTTATCAGTTATAAAAATAACTTTTAATGCCAGATGAATAATGCTGCCACAATACATTTCCATACCGGAGAAGTTGTTTCCATAGCAACTAAATTGAATCGACAGTGCTCGATGGGGCATATTTTTGAGTATGGAACAATTTTAATCAATTTAAATTTTGTTTTAAATCGTAAAATATGATAGTTAAAATTCTTTATAAGTACATATAAATATATATGACAAAACTATAGTTAAAACAAACTAAAAATGACAAAGCTAAAGTTATTTAAATTAAACTTATTTAAACAAATTCAACATAAAAAGTTTTTTCCTTAAAGAGTATTCGACATTCGACAAGCGTATTTTTTTTTAATTTAATTTCTTCGCCAAACGGTGATAAGTCACCAAATAAGCGAAATTTTCATTATTTTTTTACGGACGTTCTACCGAGGTTCCGCCAAAAAATTTTTTATAAACATATATACCCATGGGAAAAGAACATGAGATGTCTGTCATAGGTGTGTCTTGCTACACGAACAGTTTCATAAGTGTAGTTATACAGAAAATTTCTTTATTGCACTATATGTCCATTTGTGACCACAGAAGAGGGGTGGATTGTGTGGAGAGGTAAAATTTCCAAACCTTCCAAACCTCCTCCTACGTATTCATTCTTAAGGGTTTTATGCTTTCATGCATGCTTTTAGTCCTGCATGCAGAGCTAAGTGCTGCAATTTCATCTTATAGTAAAGTTATGCAAATTTTCTTTTGCCTCTCCTGTGAAATTTACTTTTGAAGATGTGTCACTTTTCTTGCGTATGAGCTATATATTTTTTAGTAAAAAAAAAATATATATATATTTTTTTTTTTGAAAGAAAATAAGTTACTTTGTTCTTTTTTTGTAGAGGGTGGCGTACTGAAAAAGTAGTTACAAAAAATTTTGGTTTTAGATATAAATAATGTACAGGCGTGTGTATTTCAGATGTGCATGAAACTCCAAGAAGGACATTTCGAGCACATGCTCCCATTACCTCATTTCTTAAATATATAGTTCTGACATGCAATATTGTTTTATATCTTTCTGTTATTTTTTTTTAATTCAACATTTTCGGAGCTAATTTTTAAGACGAACCCTGTATATAAATAGAATTTGATATATAATTACAAGGATATATTGTTAATATAGTTTTACGGATATGTCCTTTCTAATTAGCAGTTACTACTTATTAAGAACTCGAAAATAACAAATCTTTTCGTGTCTTTTCTTAAGAGGTTACTAAATTTACTACTGTGATTCATTATTCTTAATTTTCCCTGAGACACTAATTGTTTCACAACTACTGTCGTATTTTATTGATATCGATACATCTTCTTTATCCTCATTACTTAAGTAGATCAATAGCGGAATTTCAATCACAGGAGTCATTAATGTAAGCGAACGTTGTAACACTAATGAGCATTTAACTAATTACATAAATGTAGTAAAACATAATTATAATTGAAATTATATTTTAAGCCGATCATTACAGAGATAGCTTTAAACCTATTTGACAATTTAATTTCCAAACATCGATTAGTGCTTTATTATACATTAAACTTTTAAAATTGAACTATTTAAAGAGCAGCTGCGCATTTTAGAAAATTATTTTATGAATAAAAATTGCATGCATAAAAATGTTCAAAATATCCGGGTTGACTTGTGACCGAGGGGGGGGGGGAGGGGATGTAGTATAAAACATTCTTTTTTTTTTCACTTAGCGTAAAAAAATTCTACCTTTAATTTTCTTTCAAGCACAACATTCTTTAGCTCTCAAATGAAAAAAAAATGCTCTACACGCTTTTTATTATGTCGTTTACTGAAAGGTCAGATACTTATTCCGAAACATTTATATGCGAATTCCAAATGTCATTTTGATTTTCTTCGATTATACATATATAAAAAAAAGATTGAAACTACAGTAGAACCTCGATTATAAGAAGTAATTAGGACCGGCCATCTTTCGGAAAATCGAATTTTTCGGAAAATTGATAATGGTTCAATTTTAAGATTAAGGAGAAATAAATGCAATATTTTTTATTATGGTAACAAGTGTTCAATAGAAAAAAGCATTAGCAAAATAGAAACAAAAATAAATTACGGATTTTAATTTTGAAATTAAGTACCTTTTTCATATATCACAAGGGTTTGAAAAAATGTTTTGTTTGTCACAATTTCGATTGACTTTGTTTTGAAGCTCTTTCACGGAGTTTTTTTAATATTATTAGTTCACCAATATCACAGTCCTTCTGCTGCTCCAGCCATGCCAAACCTTTTGCAAAGCATTCAAAATCTTCTGAATTGCTAATTTCTTCGTTTTTTTTTTCGTTCCACTTCGTAGCTTACAGGATCTCAAGAGAAATTCAAAGGAACTCTAAGAAAGGGGATCTAAAATATTTATATGTACTCGTAATTTGGAAAGGACCGCTTCCACACAAGTAACATGGCAGTTAAAAAAAATCTTTCAAAATGTATTTTGCACACAAGAAATGTAATAGTAAAAAAAAAAATAAATAAATAAATATAAAAAGAAAAAAACCTTAAAGCTTTAAAAATGGATTTCGGCTAACCGAGAGTTTCGGTTAAAAGAGTTTCGGATAAAACAGGTTCTAATGTATAATATTTATTTATATTACCCTATTTATTGATCGATACATACGCTCTGCAAATATGATTTCGCTTTTCTCCTGAAAATGTCTGTGTGTCTGTGTTACTCAAATTTTGTATCAGTTTTAACTCAAGACAAAACTGGCTGTTTTTTTTTAATCCAATGTTCAATTCCTGTTTATTATAAGTTACTATTTATTACGTTTTGGTGTATATTGCACAAGAAGTGGTGATGGTATGGCGTGTTTTTCCTGATATTCAATAATAACTATTTGAAAAAAAATTAAAACACGGAATTTCTTGAAACTTGATGTTCTGTTGCAATTTAACATGCGTTGGTGCTGATCATATTTTGGTGTATTTAACTCAGCTTCTATGCCTTGCTTATCACAATTTCTGTGATAGCAATACATGGGAATCTATTGTAGAGCATTGCCTCAGTCTTTACATATGATATGGGTTATATTAAAAACTATGCTTATTAAATTCTGCTTTTGATTATTTAACAAGGGATGTTAATATGTTGTATTTCTTTTGATGAACATTATAACTATATCTCACATTCTATAGAAATCTAATATACCTAATTTCCTTATGTATGTTATAGTTGTATGTCAAGTGTGAACTAATATATATATTTGATAAATCTATTTTGAATTTGAATACAAGAAGTGTTACTATTGTGCAGGTTTTTTAAGTCAATGTGATTATAACTCCGTGTTAAAATAAAAGAAATATACGAGTCGAAATCTGTCGAGTTCGACGAATAAAATTGTTTAAAAGAACTGATTGAATGAATTTATAAAAAATAAAATAAAAAGAATAATTACAATAATTAATCAACATTATTAATGGCTAGAGTAACTCTTAAAACAAATATTATTTTTAACAAAACTTTAATTTATACTTTTCAGGTTAATGAAAAACTGGCAAAACCCACGGCTTTGCTCATGTATTAGTTGAATAATGCCAAGTGATAGTTATGTGCCTATTTTCATTAGAATAAATTACACTGTTAGGGATAATTAAAAAAATACTAATTAAGCGACAGTTTATTACACTGCATTAGGCAAAAATTAGAAATAAATTAATGAGAAGAACTCAATTTCTAAGTAAATGATAATTTGGAATGTATTTTGAAGCTTTTGTGTTCATTTTAGTTTTCATTTGAGGTTTTGAATTTTGTTAGAAATTATTCTTATCTAACATTTAGGTCTGAAAAGTAGTCATCATACCATACCCCAAGATTTAGGTCTAGCTGTCTACCGTCCATCTAATGGTAGTGAACCAACATAAAATATCTGTCACCATCAATTTCCAACCTTTACTTTTGAAATTGGTTTTGTATTTTATAAGATTCCATAAAAGTGGTAATTTAGAAAGTTTTTAGAATGTTTTTCGCGCATTTCCATCCTTTTTTAAATTTCGAATTTTTTTAGACTGTTCTTATATTGGATTTAAATCTTATAAGCAACTACCATGCCAAATTTCAAGTTGCTAACCTCTTTAGTATCGCAAAAAACGCAGATAAAAAAGTTTTTTGCTCCCACAACCATCAGTTGGTATTGGAACCGATATAAAGTATAACCTATGATATAAGCAAAGACCATCAATTTGCAACCTTTACTTTTGAAATCGGTTTTGTATTTCCTGAGATTGCGTAAAAATAGTAATTTAGAACGTTTTTGGAACAATTTTCGCGCATTTCCAACCCTTTTTAAATTTCGAATATTTTTTTGGACTGTTCTTATATTTTATTGAAATATTATAAGTAACTCCCTTGCGAAATTTTAAGTTTCTAGCATAAACCGAAAAAAGGCAATTTAGAACGTTTTTTGCTCCCGCAACCCTCAGGTGGCAGTGGTACAGATATAAAATATAACCTAAATTGTAGCAACGATCGCCACCATCAATTTGCAACCTTTACTTTTGAAATCGGTTTCCCGATACTGCATAGAAATCGTACTTTAGTGCGTTTTTAGAATGCTTTTCTCTCATTTTCACCCCTTTAAAATTTAGATTCTTTTAGGAACTATTCTTAGAAAGATTTTACATTTTATAAGTAACTGCCATGTGAAAGTTTTTCTATGGCCTCCAGTAACGCATAAATCGCATTTTTAGAACCCTTTTTCGCTCTCCAACTTCTTGGGTGTTGCGCATCGAAATAAAATATAGTCTATGTTGGAACAGGTAGGATCACCATTAATTTCCGAACATTATTTTTTAAATCGGTTCGGTAGTTCCAATGATTATCCTCTACAAATAAACAAATACGCAAACTTTAGTTCTTTATAATATTAGTATGGGTAGATCAGCCTTTATTCCTACATGTAATCGGTAACATGCAGTTAAGATAATGAAATTATGAAGTTACTAATTGAGGCTTTGATCTTTGGTATTACGTAATGGATAATCAACGAAAATTGCACCACTATGACACAATTATAATTTTTATTCTCATTGAAATCTAAAAAATAATGCATCTTTCACCGTTGCAAAATTTACACGCATATGTTTCATATTCATATTCACTATTTTAAAGTACAATAGATTGTTATTAAATATATTTCCAAAATTAATGTCACGTTTGCAAGTTACAATTTTGCATGTAAACATTCTCACACTTTACTTAAGGTTTTAATCTAAGTGTCGGCGAAATCCAAAAATTTACTTTCAAACGCATTCATAGTAAAATATTTAGTATTATCAAAGAAAATATTCATTTCATTTTTACTGTTACATCATTTTCTCCCACTGAAGGCCTCCAATCGCACTATCAGCGAAATGCAAAAAATATTGAAAAGTAAGAGATTTATAAGTATACATGCATTATTAGGTAGCTTTCATTACAAAAAGCTACCTATAGCAGCCGATCGGAGGAAAGCGATTTCAAAAAAATTTGGTATATTTTCATCGATCATGACCCCCAGACCCCGAAACCACCCTCCGTTCAAAAGTTGATATATCATTTCTATACTCATATTATAAAGAGGAAAAAATTGTTTATTTGTCGGAGATAAGCTCGGGAACTACCGAACCGATTTCAAAAGTAATGGTATCAAAATGATGGTGTTCGCCCAACTTAGAACATAGGCTATCTATACTTTTTCCTATTATAAAGAGGAAAAAATTGTTTATTTGTCGGAGGTAAGCTCTGGAACTACCGAACCGATTCCAAAATTAATGGTATCAAAATGATGGTGTTAGTCCAACTTAGAACATAGGCTATATTTTATGTCGGTGCCACTACCCCAAAGGGGGTGTAGGAGCAAAAAAGTTCTAAAAATGCGATTTTAGCGTTACTGAAGGGCCTAGAAATATGAAATTTTGAATATTAGTTATAAGATATAAATGATGTCTAAGAACAGTTCTTAAAAAATTCGAAATTTGAAAGGGGTGAAAATGCACAAAAAGCGTTCTAAAAAACGTTCTAAATGGTAGTTTCTACACAATCTCAGGAAATACTAAACCGATTTAAAAAATATTGGTGTCATAATGATGATGACAACGCTTGCTCCAAGATAGGCTATGTTTTATGTCGGTGTCACTACCCCAAAGGGGGTGTAGGAGCAAAAAACGTTCTAAAAATGCGGTTTTAGCGTTACTGAAGGGCCTAGAAATATGAAATTTTGAATATTAGTTACATATAAGATATAAATGTTGTCTAAGAACAGTTCTTAAACAATTCGAAAAATAAAAGGGGTGAAAATGCGCAAAAAGCGTTCTAAAAAACATTCTAAATGGTAGTTTCTACACAATCTCAGGAAATAACAAACCGATTTAAAAAATATTGGTGTCATAATGATGGTGACAACGCTTGCTCCAAGATAGGCTATGTTTTATGTCGGTGTCACTACCCCAAAGGGGGTGTAGGAGCAAATAACGTTATAATAATGCGATTTTAGTGTTAAGAAGGGCCTACAAATATGAAATTTTGAATATTAGTTACTTATAAGATATAAATGATGTCTAAAAACAGTTCTTAAGCAATTCGAAATTTAAAAGGGGTGAAAATGCACAAAAAGCGTTCTAAAAAACGTTCTAAGTGGTAGTTTCTACACAATCTCAGGAAATACCAAACCGATTTAAAAAATATTAGCGTCAAAATGATGGTGACAACGCTTTCTCCAAGATAGGCTATGTTTTATGTCGGTGTCACTCCCCAAAAGGGGTGTAGGAGCAAAAAACGTTCAAAAAATGCGATTTTAGCGTTACTGAAGGACCTAGAAATATGAAATTTTGAATATTAGTTACATATAAGATATAAATGATGTCTAAGAACAATTCTTAAACAATTCGAAATTTGAAAGGGGTGAAAATGCGCAAAAAGCGTTCTAAAAAACGTTCTAATTGGTAGTTTCTACACAATCTCAGGAAATAACAAACCGATTTAAAAAATATTGGTGTCATAATGATGGTGACAACGCTTGCTCCAAGATAGGCTATGTTTTATGTCGGTGTCACTACCCCAAAGGGGGTGTAGGAGCAAATAACGTTATAAAAATGCGATTTTAGCGTTAATGAAGGGCCTAGAAATATGAAATTTTGAATATTAGTTACATATAAGATATAAATGATGTCTAAGAACAGTTCTTAAACAATTCGAAATTTGAAAGGGGTGAAAATGCGCAAAAAGCATTCTAAAAAATTTCTAAATGGTAGTTTCTACACAATCTCAGGAAATACCAAACCGATCTAAAAAATAATGGCGTCAAAATGATGGTGACAACCCTTGCTCCAACACAGGCGATGTTTTATGTCGGTGCCACTACCCCAAAGGGGGTGCAGCAGAAAAACGTTCTAAATTGCGGCTTTAGTGTTACGGAAGGGCCTAGAATCGTGAAATTTGGAATGGTAGTTAGTTATAAGATATCAATGATCTCTAAGGACATTTCCTAAAAAAATCAAAATTTAAAAGGGGGTCAAAATGCGCAAAAAACGTTGTAAAAAATTCTAAATTGCGATTTCTATGCAATCTCAGGAAGTACTGAACCGATTTCAAATATAATGGTGTAATAGTGATGGTGACAGACTCCAAGATAGGCTATATTTTATATTTGTTTCCACTACCCCAGAGGAGATGCAGGAGCAAAATGCGAGAAAAGCGTTCTAAAAACGTTTTAAATGCCGATTTGTCGGCCATATCTCAGGAAGAATGAATCTTATTTCAAACGTAATGGTAGGAAATTGATGCTGACAGCCTCTGCTCTAACATAGACGCTATTTTGTGTCGGTATCACTATCACCAAGACGTTGCAGGAGCTAAAAAGTGTTCTAAATTTCGATTTTTGTGATCGGTAGGGGCTAGGAACTTAAAATTAGGCAAGGTGCATATTTATTAGGTATAACATAGATTATATTTTATGTTGCTGTCACCACCATCTGAGGGTTCCAAAAGCAAAACATGTTCTAATTTGCGTTTTCTTGCACAACTAAGGGGTCTAACACTTTGAAGTATGGCATGGTATTTACTTACAAGATGCAACTGCTTTCTAAGAACAGTCAAAAGAAAATTCCAAATTTAAAAAAATGAAGTGAGTGAAAAGCGTTATAAATTACAATTTTAAAGCAAACTTATAAATTACCAAACCGATTAAAAAAAGAATGATGACAAATTTTGGTGATAGAGCCTGCTCAAACATAAGCTATATTTTATGTCTGTTCCACTACCACCAGAGGGTTGCAGGAGCTAAAAACTTTCTAAATTGCGATTTCTGTGATACTGAAAAGGCTAGAAACTTTAAATATGACGTGGTAGTTACTTATAAAATATAAATGCCCTCGAAGGAACGTCGAATATAAATTCGAATTAAAAAGGGGTGAAGCGGAGGGGAGGTAAGAAAAGCATTCTAAAAAAGTTCTGAATTACGATTCTATGCAATTTCAGGGAATATAAACCGATTATAAAAGTAATAGTTGCGAATCAGTGGTAACAGTCTCTGATCCTACACAGGCTATATCTTATGCCGGTGATTCTACCACCTGGGGTTCACAGGAACAACAAACTTTCTAAAAAAGGGCTTAAAAAGCTTTTTAAATTACGTTTCTGTGGAATATTAGGAAATAACAAACCGATTTCAAAATTAATTTTGGAAAATTAATGGTGACAGATCCTGTTTCAACATAGCCCTTTATGTCGAGAGAGGTGTTGGAATTTGACATGATGGTTAATTTTAAGATGTAAGAAGGTGGTTTCAAAAAAAATTCAAAACTTCAAATGAATACTGAAATGAGCGTATTAATTGAGTATAAAAGTATCAAAATATTTTCTAAATTATCATTTATTTAGTTTTATTTTATTTTATTAATTTAATTCTCATTTCTGCCTAATGCAGTGTAATAATGATGTTTAATCAAACTGTGTTTTAAATAGTAATTTTTGAATTATTCCTAATAGTAATAAGTACCTTTTAATAGAAAAAACTTAATAAAGTGAAATATTACCTTTTAATAAAATAAAAAATTTAGTTAGTACCTTTTAATAAAAATTAGACATATAAATATCACTTGGCATATTTCAAATATTACGCGAGCAAAGCCGCGGGGTTTGCTAGTGTCTTATGTCGGTGCCACTACCCCAAAGGGGGTGCAGGAGCAAAAAACGTTCTAAAAATGCGATTTTTGCGTTACTGAAGGGCCTAGAAATATGAAATTTGGAATATTAGTTACTTATAAGATATAAATGGTGTCTAAGAACAGTTCTTAAAAAGTACGAAATTTAAAAGGGGTGAAAATGCACAAAAAGTGTTCTAAAAAGCGTTCTAAATGGTAGTTTCTACATAATCTCAGGAAATACCAAACCGATTTCAAAAGTAATGGCATCAAAATGATGGTGTTAGTCCAACTTAGAACATAGACTATATTTTATGTCGGTGCCACTACTCCAAAGGGGGTGCAGGAGCAAAAAACGTTCTAAAAATGCGATTTTTGCGTTACTGGAGGGCCTAGAAATATGAAATTTGGAATATTAGTTACTTATAAGATATAAATGGTGTCTAAGAACAGTTCTTAAACAATTCCAAATTTGAAAGGGGTGAAAATGCACAAAAAGCGTTCTAAAAAACGTTCTAAATGGTAGTTTCTACACAATCTCAGGAAATACCAAACCGATTTTAAAAATATTGGTGTCAAAATGATGGTGACAACGCTTGCTCCAAGATAGGCTATGTTTTATGTCGGTGTCACTACCCCAAAGGGGGTGTAGGAGCAAAAAACGTTCTAAAAATGCGGTTTTAGCGTTACTGAAGGGCCTAGAAATATGAAATTTTGAATATTAGTTACATATAAGATATAAATGTTGTCTAAGAACAGTTCTTAAACAATTCGAAATTTAAAAGGGGTGAAAATGCGCAAAAAGCGTTCTAAAAAACATTCTAAATGGTAGTTTCTACACAATTTCAGGAAATACCAAACCGATTAAAAAAGTAATGGTATCAAAATGATGGTGTTAGTCCAACTTAGAACATAGGCTATATTTTATGTCGGTGCCACTACCCCAAAGGGGGTGCAGGAGCAAAAAACATTCTAAAAATGCGATTTTTGCGTTACTGAAGGACCTAGAAATATGAAATTTGGAATATTAGTTACTTATAAGATATAAATGGTGTCTGAGAACAGTTCTTAAACAATTCGAAATTTAAAAGGGGTGAAAATGCACAAAAAGCGTTCTAAAAAACGTTCTAAATGGTAGTTTCTACATAATCTCAGGAAATACCAAACCGATTTAAAAAATATTGGTGTCAAAATGATGGTGACAACGTTTGCTCCAAGATAGGCTATGTTTTATGTCGGTGCCACTACCCCAAAGGAGGTGTAGGAGCAAAACACGTTCTAAAAATGCGATTTATGTGTTACTGATGGGCCTAGAAATATGAAATTTGAAGTATCAGCTACTTATTAGATATAAAAGATTTCTAAGAACATTTCTTAAAAAATTCGAAATTTAAAAGGGGTGAAAATGCGCGAAAAGCGTTCTAAAAAACGTTCTAAATGGTAGTTTCTACATAATCTCAGGAAATACCAAACCGATTTAAAAAATAATGGCGTCAAAATGATGGTGTTAGTCCAACTTAGAACATAGGCTATATTTTATGTCGGTGCCACTACCCCAAAGGGGGTGCAGGAGCAAAAAACATTCTAAAAATACGATTTTTGCGTTACTGAAGGACCTAGAAATATGAAATTTGGAATATTAGTTACTTATAAGATATAAATGGTGTCTAAGAACAGTTCTTAAACAATTCGAAATTTAAAAGGGGTGAAAATGCACAAAAAAGCGTTCTAAAAAACGTTCTAAATGGTAGTTTCTACATAATCTCAGGAAATACCAAACCGATTTAAAAAATATTGGTGTCAAAATGATGGTGACAACGTTTGTTCCAAGATAGGCTATGTTTTATGTCGGTGCCACTACCCCAAAGGAGGTGTAGGAGCAAAAAACGTTCTAAAAATGCGATTTATGTGTTACTGATGGGCCTAGAAATATGAAATTTGAAGTATCAGCTACTTATTAGATATAAAAGATTTCTAAGAACATTTCTTAAAAATATCGAAATTTAAAAGGGGTGAAAATGCACAAAAAGCGTTCTAAAAAACGTTCTAAATGGTAGTTTCTACATAATCTCAGGAAATACCAAACCGATTTAAAAAATAATGGCGTCAAAATGATGGTGAAAATCCTTGATCCAACATAGGCTATGTTTTATGTCGATGCTACTACCCCAAAGGGGCTGCAGGAGAAAAATGTTCTAAATTGCGTTTTTTGCGTGACGGAAGGGCCTTGAATCGTGAAATTTATAATGGTAGTTAGTTATAAGATATCAATGATCTCTAGGGACATTTCCTAAAAAAATCGAAATTTAAAAGGGGTGTCAAAATGCGCAAAAAGCGTTGTAAAAAACGTTCTAAATTGTAATTTCTATGCAATCTCAGGAAATACTGAACCGATTTCAAATATAATGGTGTTAAAATGATGGTGACAGATCTTGCTCCAAGATAGGCTATATTTTATATATGTTTCCACTAACCCAGAGGAGATGCAGGAGCAAAATGAGCGAAAAGCGTTCTAAAAACTTTTTAAATGCGGATTTGTCACCAATATCTCAGGAAGAATCAAAGTGATTTCAAAAGTAATGTTAAGAAATTGATGCTGACAGCCTCTGCTCTAACATAGACGCTATTTTAAGTCGGTATCACTATCACCTAGACGTTGCAGGAGCAAAAAAGCGTTCCAAATTTCGATTATTGTGATCGGTAGGGGCTAGCAACTTAAAATTAGGCAAGGTACATATGTACTACATATAAATGATCTTTAAGAACAGTTTCGAAAAAATTGAAAATTTAAAAAGGGGTGAAAATGCGCGAAAAGCGTTCTAAAAACGTTCTAAATTGCGATTTCTACTCAATCTTAGGAAATTCCAAAGCTATTTCAAAAGTAATGGTTGCAAATCAATGGTGACAGTCCCTGCTATAACATAGGTTATATTTTATGTTGCTGTCACTACCATCTGAGGGTTGAAAAAGCAAAACATGTTCTAATTTGCGTTTTTTGCATAACTGAAGGGTCTAACACTTTGAAGTATGGCATGTTATTTACTTACAAGATGCAACTGCTTTCTATGAACTGTCGAAAGAAAATTTCAAATTTAAAACGATGAAGTGAGAGAAAAGTGTTATAAATTACAATTTTTATGTAATCTTTTCAAATACCAAACCGATTAAAAAAATAATGATAACAAATTGTTGATGGTGGAACCTGCTCAAACATAAGCTATATTTTATGTCTGTGCCACTACCACCAGAGGGTTGCAGTAGCTAAAAACTTTCTAAATTGCGATTTCTGTGATACTGAAAAGGGTAGAAACTTTAAATATGGCATGGTAGTTACTTGTAAAATATAAATGCCCTCGAAGGACTGTCGAAAATAAATTCGAATTAAAAAGGGGTGAAGTGAAGGGGAGGTGCGAAAAACATTCAAAAAAAGTCCCAAATTACGATTTCTACGCTATTTCAGGAAATATAAACCAAATAAAAAAATAATAGTTGCGAATCAATGGTAACATTCTCTGATCCTACACAGGTTATATTTTATGCCGATGATTCTACCATCTGGGATTCACAGGAACAACAAACGCTCTAAAAAAGGCCTTTAAAAGCTTTCTAAATTACGTTTCTGTGGAATATTAGGAAATAACAAACCAATTTCAAAATTAATGTTGGCAAATTAATAGTGACAGTTCCTATTTCAACATAGCCCTTTATGTTGAGAGAGGTGGTAGGACTTGGAATTTGAGATGATGGTTAATTTTAAGATGTAAGAAGATGGTTTCTAAAAAAATCAAAACTTCAAATGAATGCTGAAATGAGCGTATTAATTGAGCATAAAAGTTTCAAAATATTTTCTAAATTATTATTTATTTAGTTTTATTTCGTTTTATTAATTTAAGTCTCATTTCTGCCTTATGCAGTGTAACAATGATATTTAATCAAACTGTGTTTTAAAAAGTATTTTTTTTTTATTATTCCTAAAAGTAATAAGTACTTTTTAATAAAATAAAATATTACCTTTTAATAAAATAAAAATTTAGTTAGTACCTTTTAATAAAAATTAGACATATAAATATCACTTGGCATATTTCAAATATTACGCGAGCAAAGCCGCGGGGTTTGCTAGTATATTATAAAGCAGTAAGATCTAAAAGTTCCGCCAGAATGTTTTCAAAAACTACTCGGTGGATTGTTTTTGCAAATAGTGTCATTCGACGGAGAATATTCACGTGGTGGTTTATGAGTAAAATATACAGGGATAACTATGATTTTTGGTAAAAAAATTAATATTTTACTGCTATTTTGTAGGAAAGGGTTGCCAGTGATTATATTTTGGCGAAAAGTTTATTGATTAGAAAATTGAAATGGCTATATCCGTTAGAAAATAATACAAATACCTCTCAAATAAATGAAAAAAAAAATACTGATATTTGATTAAAAAATACAAAAAAAAAAGTTTTAATGAGACACAGTATTATAAAACGAAAATACTTAATTTAAACATGAAATAAATATTTTTAATGCTCTAAATATAATTTATTGTGCAATTTTACAATTGTTACAATATTTGGCGATTTATCGCCGGCGTTACGTTAAAAAAAATGAATCTGAAAATTTGGTTAGACTAATTTTGAATTACATTTTATTTTATTTTCATTTCTTTTCTTTTTCTTTTTATCTAACTCCACATGATGTTATTTACAGTATAAACAAACAGATGTAATTTTTACAGTTACTATAATTGTGAATTATATATTCTTTCTTTACGATTTCTAATTTGCGTTTGTCGCCAAACAATGTTTAGCCATTTTTTTAAAGCCGAAAATGCATAAGCGTGACATTAGCTTTTGGATTTTCGCAATAATGGTGTTTTTTTTCAATTGACCGAGATCATTTTTGGAGTACATTTATGTATTCAATTATAAGTTATATAGATATCAGTTAATATTTTAAAAATGGAATCAAATATCTGAATTTTAGTGTGAATTTCTGACACACATACATATTGTAAAATATTTCCATACTTCTTAAAAAGTTTTTCGTCGTAATTACGGAAGCATATGATTTTTATACATTTCAACTCAGATCAACGAATATTATCCCTTTTTTTTCTTTTTAGAAAATATTATTGTTTATTTCTTTGATAACGCCAGTTTCACGTACAGGAAAACTCGGTACTGCATGGTTATCCCATCGATCAAAAATATATCGCCAAACTATAAGATTAAATGCCAATAATGGTTGATCGTAAATGTCACAATCATTTGACTTTAAGCAAGTTACACGCATTTACGTCATCAAGTAATTTTTAGTTCGACGTTTTATTTGTATTTTTTATTAATGTTATACCAATTTATTTGTTCTTTCATTATTTAAAATAAAAATTACGTCAATTTGTATAACTTGGCAAGTGGTTTGGCGATTTATATAATTTGGCGAAATTGGACGACGGAAAAACTAAGTAGTACCGAAAATTCACAATTTCAAAATTTAGGAACTGAAAATTATTCTTAAGGAAATTTGTGCAATCATGTGTTCTTACTATAAAAAATTTCAACATTTTGAAATTGATAATTGCATGCTGATAATAATAATAATTGCTTGCTGAAAAAAAATTACAAATCTTTTTTAATTTGTTATTTCTTCATATTTTCCCCTCTGTTAGGTAATATTTTAAAAGGTATTGGACTAATCTTAGATACGTAAAAGCACGTAAATTAGCGTCTGAATTTCAATTTTATATTACTATTATTATTTATTAACTGTTATTATTTTTATTATTATTATTGTTTCATTTATAATCTTCGATAATCAAGTCACCGCCAAATGACATGTTTACTATACTATTGTAAGTTTTGTTGGCACAGATGTCATATACGCTACATGGTACCTAATGTGCTCCAAAATTGGCGTTATTTTGCCTGACATGGTAACCCGGCTATTGTTGATTATTTATTAATAAATTTTTTATTTTATTTTCTTTTCTTTTTTACGGTTATATAAATTGTTTTGTTCTATAGTTATTAATTACACTTTTTTTATTTATTGTTTTTTTTTCCTTTTAAAATAATAGAAAATAATACTTTGGCGAAATTGATCGACGAGATAATCAAGTAGTACCCGATTTGTTTATAATAATAATAATAATAATAATATGTAAATAAAATGTTTTATACATATATGTGTGTGTGTCTTCCAAGAGAAACTGGCAGCGGATTGTAAAAATGGATATACTTGTGAGTTGCATTCTATTCGTTTATTACGTTGGTCGCCAAACAATGCGATTTTTAGCCAAAAAAGCAGAAGAGTGACATAGGCCCGAACAACGCTCACAATAATAGTGTTTGTGCATGAGCACATTTGGATGTAAAGTTTTATATTCAAATGTAAATGCCTCTCGCACATATGATTAAATCATTTAATTTCAGACATTTAAAATATTTTTCAATATGCTTTAATGTAAAAACACGTCGGTTTGTTGTCCTATGTTTTTGATTCTATTTAATCTGCTGGAATAGACAGATGGAAAACAGTAGCAGACCTTCCAGAAGAGGACGTTTATTAAAAAATGTAATGCAAAATGTAATGAGATTGAATTTAAGCTACCAGATCCTCACATAGCGCAAGTTGAGAGGCCGGGAGTTCAACAACAAACAAACGAAAATGAACGGTCCCAATGTTCTTAAAGTTCAATAATCAATCTCCGCAATCATTGTAATGCTCTCTAATTTAATAGTGTTATGACTAGAGAAAGTTTAATTCCTGTTGTCATAACTGTATCATTTCAGTACCAAACTCTACTTTAAATGATCAACTAAAAAAATTGTTTTTTAACTGCCCAAATTTTGTCCAAGGCATAAGAGAGTATAAATATCCCAGTGGCATTCGCATTGCTTTCAACAATGCGGAAGGACATTCCAGGTGATGGTCTTTACTGCTTTAAAATAGAAGGTTAAATTCACAATTTCGTTTGATTCAAGGAATCTTCATTTTTGGAACCCTTTTTCCATTTAGATATTCTTACGTCTATACATTCCAATTAAGACCCTGGGCCCCAATGGTCCTGTAGGGCCCGGTAAGGGACCTTGAACTTTTTGTGCGCCATGCATATTGCAACAACTAATTTTCTCACCTTTCAGTGCATAATTTTAAAGTTGAGTCTTGGGCTCTTCTTCCAGGAACAACACACTCATATTCTTATTAGGGCCTTTGAGCCTTTTTTAAATGCATTTGCTCAATTTTTTTACGCATTCAATTAAAATATTATTCTAACGAAAAATTAATACCGTATGCTTAATTTTGACTATCTGTAGATCTAAAGCATTAAGTACTGAGACATTTTAACATGTTTCATGTTAGGGCCCTGTTTTTAACTATCAGTTGGCCCCTTTTTGGTCCCTCTATTATAGCCACCTTAAAAATGCTCCTATTCCCAAGCTTTTTTTCTAACTTCTTAGGTCCTCCAACTACTACATGAACGACAAAGAATTTTCAGTCTTCAGCTATCACCAATTTTGAATATTAATCGCCTTCTTGGGCCCCTGGTGCAGCTTCTTTAAAAATGAACCGAATTGCTTGCAATTTTCTTTAACATAGTTTTAGCGTCTTCTGATTAGTTTAAAAACTACTCAAAAGTACATTTTTACCTAACTATATGCCACTTAAGTCCTTGACCCCTTGGGGCCCGGTACATTGTCCCTTGAAGATTTTTCAGTATAAATTGTCAATAAATTGCCCCTCTTAATCTTCATTTTTGGCTGCTTCATTTTTCCATTTAGTTATTCTCCCGTTTCTATATTCCAGTTAAAATCTTGGGGCAACCCAGAGTCCCGTTTGACACGATCCGGGGCCTCTTGAACTTTTTTTTGTGTCATGTATTTTTCACCCCCTAATTTTATCACCTTCTCATTGCATAATGTTAAAATTGAGTCTCAAACTCTTCTCCCTAGACCAACACCCGCATATATTTATTGGGCCCCTAGGGCCCTTTTTAAGAATTTACCCCATTTTTTGCGCATTTCTTTAAAAAATTTTTCTAATTATGTCTTTCTTTATACCTCAGCTACAACATTTTTCGAAAATTAATCTCCTTTTTCAGCATCAACTTATGTGAACTCACCACAGCCGTAAATTAAAAATCGGCTTACTTTAAAGGTAAATTTCGAAAAGGGATTTCATCCGTTTATTAAATATCGTGTTAATGTTAAGAGTAATTCATGAAATTTACATGGGGTGGTGGCATCTTTCACCGCTTGAGGACGCAATCTTTACTTGGGTTCTAAGGAGCCAATTTCAACGGGATTTGGTTCATTTAACTTAAATTACAATTCAGCTACTTTCTGTATTATGAAATTTTATCCTTAGACTTCAGTTACCAACATTTTCTAACATTAATGATTAATGCTGCATTCTTTTTTTGGATTCGATCGGCTTGATTACTACGAGGTTTCGCTCACTCAACTTGGTTTTCGATTGTCTCCGGCACGTGCGGAACACTTCCGGTAAATGCTGTCATTCGTAGTGGTGACCCAGGTTACAGGTTCGTTCGGAAAGAAGTTTGTTTGGAACACACTAGACGCTGCAGAAGGCAATGGGGTCTCCAAAATTAGGTTCATTTAAAAGAATTTCAAAAGATATAAAATCATAGCTTGAGTTCTGTTTAAGGTTATTATTTACAAATCCCGGGCAACGCCGGCGGGTCTGCTAGTATATATTATAAAGCAGTAAGATCTAAAAGTTCCGCCCGAATGTTTTCAAAAACTACCCGGTGGATTTTTTTCCAAATTGTATCATTCGATAGGAAATATTCCCGGGGTGGTTTATGAGAAAATATACAGGGATAGCTAAGATTTTTGATAATAAATTTCGTATTTTACTGCTATTTTGAACGAAAAGGTTGCCAGTGATTATCTTTTGGCGAAAGGTTTGTTGATTAAAGAATTAAGATGGCTATATCTGTTAGAAAATAATACAAACAACTCGCGAAGAAATGAAAAAAATACTGATATTTGATTTAAAAAACAACAACAAAAACGTTTTAATAAGACATAATATTATAAAACGAAAATATTTAATTTTAACATGGAATAAATATTTGTAATGCTTAAATTATAAATTATTGTGAAATTTTACAATTAATACAATATTTGACGAATTATCGCTTGCGATAGGTTAAAAAAATGAATCTGAAAATTTGATTTGACAATTTTGAATGGAATTTTTTTTTCTTTTTAGCTCTTTTATCGCATGCGTCAGGTTAATAAAAAAGTGTCTGAAAACTTGATGAAATAAAATCTAGGTTACATTCTTCATTCGTATTTTTCTTCTTTTTTTTTATCAATTTAATAATTATTTTTATATAATTCTCCCATCATATGATTTACAGGAAAAACTAGAAATATTTGTAAAAATGGCTGTATTGAGTTACATGCTATTTATTTATTACCTTCCTCGCCAAAAATGCAATTTAAAGCCAAATAAGACAAAAGTGTGAAATAAGACGAGAGAAGAGCATTTCGGAGCACATTTTTATATTCAACCGTAAATTATATAAAAAGCAGTTAAAATTATAATTATGTAGTCAATCATTTAAATTTTAGTGTAAATGTCTTCCATATACACACATATTCTAAAATAATTTACTTTCAAAGATTTAAAATATTTTTTACCATACTATGGAATACCATTACTATGGAAACATGCGTTTTGTTTTCCTCAAGCATGTGATTTTTATATCCTCGAACTCAGATCATTACTTATTAATTGAATATTGTGTATTATGTTATTTTTTTAACATGCCGAAAATATTGTCGATTTCACTTATAGGAATATTCACTGCTTTAAAAGTTAGGATATAAGAATATTGTTAAGAAGATTTCTGCAATTATACGTTATTACTATAAAAAAAATGCAATTTAACAAATTACGACGACCATTTGGAAAATGATTTTTTCAAAGACTAAAATTTAAGACATAAACAGTCGCACGGAGTTTATCATATTATATAATAATAATACATACATATATAATAATATTAAAATTCAATAAAAAAAATCAAAGTGAAGTTTTATCCTAACAGAAAAAAATAAAATAAAAAGCAATTTAACAAATTACAACGACCATTTGCCATTTAGAAAATGATTTTTTTCAAAGACTAAAATTTAAGAAATAAAATATTGCACGGAGTTGATCATGCATTACGTACGCCGTGGATTACATTTTTCGGTACTGTAAATTTTTAAACTTCTACGGAGCTGGTCATACATTACGTACGCCATGGATTAAAGATTAATATTTATAGACCAATTTTAAAAGAAATTTCATTCTTAAACTTCTAAACATCCCACAACATTACTTTTTACACAGTCGTATAGAGAAAAAAATGTACTTTTAAATGCAATTATTTTTAAAGCTGTATCTCAATTTGTTTCTGAGTTATTAATTTTTTTTGTTGTGGAAGTATCCATCTCTGTTGAAAGTAAAGGGAAAATACAGGTTACTGTATAGATCAATCAGAAAACAAATAAAATGTGGGATTCAACTAATAAAACGCTTCAGATATGCTTTTGATTTCCTACCCTGACCGAGAACAATAACCATTTTTCCAAATGGTTAATAAATAAATAAATAAAATAAACATTTTGCAATAAATATTGCTTGCTAATATGTCATTTCTTTTTAGCTTTTTCTGCATAACTTTCTTTTGCTTAACCATTGTTTAAAAAATGTTTTATTCAATATATTGGACTAATCTTACGGAATCGTGTCACCTGCCAACGAGCATGTTGCATGGCGTAACAAAATTCAAAAGCTTAGACAGATTTTGAAATTAGCGATTACTAAATTATGGTTTTTCATAATGAAACAAACAAACAAAAGAAGATTTATTATTATTTATTTATTACCTCAAATTATTTTACTCTCATAAAAAAAACAATGCTTTCAATGTAGGGGAAAAAACTTTATGGTTCCAATGGTGGCAAATGGAATAATGCCCATGGGCTTATCATTTCAGGCTAGATAGGATTAAATTACCTGGAATTTCGATCAGTATAAAGCGAATTGTCCTGACGCACATTCTAGCAGCTAAACACGGCAACAAATTAAGAGTTATTTTCATAATCTGGGTTACTTTCACAACAGACGGAAGATTAATTTACTCTTAAATATAAAGAAAATAGCAGGCCTATTTGTTTGTCCGTGTTATTATGCTCTTTAGAAAAATGCTAAATAAATCTTCGGTTCAGGTATTCACCAAAATGCATATTGCTAAAATATTTGTATAACTAACTTTATTTATCATTGTCAGTTCTTAACCCTGTTACATGTGCAACAATATTGTTGCATCAGTTTTAATGTTTGACGTGAACCCTCCCGATAACGTCGATTACGGATGATATAAAGATTTTATTGGATGCATGAGGTTTATTTTTCTACAAGATTAAGTCATCGAGTTTTTTCCTGGGTTAACGGTTACATGATTTCAACTGGTCTACAATATCAAAAGACAGTGAAAATGACGTCATTTTAGATTTATTCAGGCAATTCAGCTTTAAAAACACACATTTTTATATTTCACTTTTCTTTTAAATATGAAAGTTAAACAATCTTCTTTGTCTGCAAATAGTTCATTAGTACTTCTTTGACAGCATTTACCCTGCTAGAATCCAAAGAGGGAAAAGAGTAGTAGCACAAGAGGGTATTTATTAAGAAATATAACTAACATCCAGTAAGATTGTATTTCAGCTACCAGAATCACATATTGCGCGAGCTGAGAGGCCAGGAGATCAAGGACAAACAAACGAAAATAAACCACCCGAGCATAATTCAAATTCAATGGTAAATCTCTGCAATCATTGTAATGCATCTCTAATTTGATATTGTCAGATATGAGAACATTTTAATTCTTATTGTCATAACAGCTTCATTTCTGTACCAAAAGTGCACTGTGAATAATCAACTAAAAGAACTGCTTCTTAATAGCTGAATTTTGTCCAACGCATAACGTAATATAATATCGCAATGACGTTCGCATCTTTTCAGCAACGCGGAAGGACATTCAAGCTAAAGGTCCATTAAAAAATATATACAAGTTCGAATTCACCATTTCGCTTAATTCAAGGTTTATTTGGAAATACTGACCAGCGCAGCGGGCATAGCCAGCTAGTATATATATATATCCGTATATATACATATATATATCTAATCTTTGTCACACTGTAACTCTCGTATTTATGAACCGATTTGGATGAAACTCGGTGTGTACATAGTACAAACAAATGTCTCGACCGAATTCGTTGGCCAGCTTCATCGCCATCTTGTTTAAAAATGGCGGCCATTTAAAAAGTTTAAAAAAATTTAAAATTTGAAATGTGGTACCAAAAAATTTAAAATTGAAAAATATTTTTTCTTATGTGTTTGACCTTGATACAAAGATTCCGAAGCATTTTTTGTTTCGTCTATATCTTAAAAAATGGCTGAGTTATAGCACTTTGAATTTCTAGCTTGGCTGACATTTTCAAACGACCTGATATTTGTCACACGATAACAGGCGTATTTATGAATCTATTTGGATGTACCTTGGTGTATACATAATACGTGCCAATGTCTCGACCGAGTTCGTTGGCCAACTTCATCCGCCATCTTGTTTCAAAATGGCGGCCATTTAAATTTTTTTTTAATTTAAATTTGAAATGTGGTACCAAAAAAATTGAAAATTGAAAAATATTTTTTTCTTTTGTGTTTGATCTTGATACAAAGATTCCGGAGCAGTTTTTGTTACGCCTATATCTTAAAAAATGGCTGAGTTATAGCACTTTGAATTTCTACCGGGACTGACATTTTGAAACGACCTGATTTTTGTCACGCGATAACAGGCGTATTTATGAACGATTTGGATGTACCTTGGCGTATACATAATACGTACTAATTTCTCGACCGAGTTCGTACGCCAGCTTCATCCGCCATCTTGTTTCAAAATGGCAGTTATTTAATTTTTTTTTAAAAATTTAAAATTTAAAATGAGGCACCAAAAAATTGAAAATGAAAAAGATTTTTTTGTATGCGTTTGACCTTAATACCAAGATTCCGGAACAGTTTTTTTTTCTTCTATATCTAAAAAAATGGCTGAGTTATAGTATTTTGAATTTCTATTGTGGCTGACATTTTGAAACAGCCTGATTTTTGTCACGCGATAACAGGCGTATTTATGAACCGATTTAGATGTAACTTGGTGTGTACATAGTACATACAAATGTCTCGACCGAGTTCGTTGGTCAGCTTCATTCGCCATCTTGTTTCAAAAGGGATGCCATTTAAAAAAAATTAAATTTAAAATTTAAAATGAGTTATCAAAAAATGAAAAAAGAAAAAAAGATTTGTATGTGTTTGACCTTGATACAAAGATTCCGGAGCAGTTTTTGTTTTGTATATATCTTAAAAAATGGTTGAATTATAGCACTTTGAATTTCTAGCATGGCTGACATTTTGGAACGATCTGATATTTGTCACGTAATAACACGCGTATTTATTAGCCTATTTCGATGTAAGAAGGCATGTGGATAGTATATCGTAATGTCTCGACCAAGTTCGCTGGCCAGCTTCATCAACCATCTTGTTTCAAAATGGAGGCCATTAAATTAAATAAAATTTTTTTATTTAAAATGAGGTGCAAAAAAATTAGAAATTAGAAAAGGTTTCTTTCTTAAGTATTTGACCATGATATAAGGATTCCGGAGCATTTTTTGTTTTGTCTTTATCTTAGAAAATGGCTCAGATATGGCAGTTTCAATTTCTAATGTGGGTGACATTTTGAAAAATATGATTTTTTGCCAGCGACATTACTCGTATATATCAACCGATTCCGATGTGAGTGAGCATGTGCAAAGGAATGACTAAGGTCTCCACCAAGTTCACTCGTTAGCCTCATCCATCATATTGTCTTAAAGTGGCAGGAACTTCAAGATATCCCCGAATTTGGTAACCAAATATAAGTTACTTTAAATAAAAGCAGCTTTGATAAAACTGAGTAATTTCGCGAAATTCTCATTCATAATGATTTAGTACTGATAAAGATTAGGATTGAATCTCCTATAATCGGTTTCCACTAAATTGAGCTTCGTGTGTTTGAGTAATATAAGCTTGCTTTTTAAAAATAAGGAATATGAAAGCTACCTCTTCCTCCCGGCACTGGCCGGAAGGACTTTTTTAAATCGTGACGTGATTTTCTGTTCAAATTTTCAAAAAAGTTATTTTTAATTGTAATACGAAAATGGCATCCGTAATGATATGGTAACTCACATTGTTTCCCTTATCTCTTCAACAATGAAACTAACCGAATTGCACGAATGTGAAAAAAATTCGTAAAAGATTTTTAAAATTACAAATAAGATATAAAAATAGAATTATTTTAAAAAAATAGAGAGTGCGGGCACATCTACAAATAAAATGCTTTGATTAAAGCTTTAAATACACTCATGTTTCTAATACCTGCAACACCCTGAAGGAATCAACATAATTAAATGAAATTTAATACATAAACAACTGGTATTGGTATGAACAAATGATTACAGTTTCGAAGCAAAAATCAATATTGCCAAAAGTCAGTATTTGGTGTAGCCACCACACCTGCAATAAGTTCTGCTATATGACGTGGCATGAAGTCAAACAGATTTTGAACATCTGTCTGGGGAAGAGCATTACATATTCTTTGTATGCGTGCCCAAAGTTCATCTGTAGAACCTATAGTATGAGGATAACAAGTAAGACGCAGATCAAAGAAATCCCCCACATGTTTAATGGGCGGGAAATCCGGCGAATACACAGGCTACAAAAGAAACTGCATGTGTTCTGTTGACAAGAAGTCTTAAACTTTCCTTGAACATGTAGGCAGGCAATAACCTGTTGAAAGAGAGCTCCAAGAATACCTTGAAGGAAGGGAGTGACTCTGGTCTCCAGTAGTTTACTGATGTATTTGTTGCTGTTCAGTTTACCCAAAATTCGTAGCAGCTGCGATCTTCTATATCATCCGTGCAATATCATCCCAGACCATGACAACCGATGTTCTTCCACTATGACGTAAGATAATGCATTCCAGGAGGTAGCGTTCACCGTCATAGCGTTTAACACGAATGCGGCCATGATGATAACACAAATTAAAGCGGGATTCGCCAGATAAAACAACTTGTTGCCAATATGCATGCCAGTCTCTATCTTAACGAGCGCATTGCAGCGGCAGTGTAGATTGTTTTACGGAGGGGGATTCTGTGTAAAAGAGGTCTTGCAGCAATCCACAGTGCAGCAGGCGTCGACGAATTGACAACGCAAACAGCGATACGCCTGTATCAGTTGACCAATGTGCTGCCAACTGTCTAGATGAAACTGTGCGGTCCGTCAGTGCTATGCGAACCATTTGTCTATCATCGTTCGTTGACGTCACCGTTCGGGATTCACTCATTACATTTCCGAGATGTCCGACACTTGTAGGTCCACTGCTTCCAAACCAGCTTCGCTCTGCTGCTGTTACGCTGCACACGAGCTGCTATTGCACCTTCAGTAGCAGCTATATAAATATAATATATATAATATCTTTATAACACCTATAGGAAAATCCTTCTTCACGAAGGCTGATATTCTCCTCGTTTAAACTCCGTCAGTTGTTGAAATGCCGCCCTCTTTCGTCGAAAAGGCAGTTACGTTTACCATTAGCAAATAACCTTAAAATATTCTCAACGTCTAGCTACATCCTTCTATTTATACGGCAGTCCAGAGGGCTCTGCTCAGCTTCACGCATGCGTGGTGACTTTGAAATTGGAATCGTCTGCTTAACACATGATACTTTGTATTCTCTGATATTTTCAGCTCAATCGCGTCATTCCTTCATGGTGTAACAATTTTCACAAACATGAGTGTAATTATCGAAATCGGTTCAGTAGAAAACTCTTTTAATATATAGACTAAATATCATCATTGTTAATGTAAAACTGAGCTACTTAAAAAATATATATTAGAATAGCGGGGATAAAAGTTTAGTGATGGCTAGACCATATTAGTTTGAATTGGTGGACTTTGGGAGAAAGTAATTAAGCATTCTACTGCAGATGTAGAGAGAAGCTAAATGAGATATGTGCTTATGTCGCTGCACCATTAAACTTGTCTTAATAATTCCCTTTATTTCATTTCATTTATTTATTTTTATTTATTTATTATTTTATTGTTAAATGTGGTTTCTAAGAAAATCATTTGGATTTTGCTCCAAAGTCCATTAAAAACAACGTAATAATAATAATAACAATAATAATGACATCATTTTGTTTAAGAAAATTAATGGTTTGTCAGAAGTCTGCGCTCAGTTAAAAAAGAACTAAATGCCGTTTGTTTCAGAACCAACTTTCCCAAGAGGTAGTGTCCACTAGTAAGGAAATTCCTTTGGTTGAGAATGCGAATTATTTTCCTCTGTATTTCCTGACGATAAATTTAATAATACTTTATGAAATTTGTTGTTTGAAGTTTTTCGAATTTAAAGGTGATTTTCTTTTTAAAGCATTTTTCCAAAAACAAACTAGAACCAAATCGCAAGTTAACTGATGTTACGATACATCCCCAATTCACTTAAAATATTTATCGAGGTTTTGCCGCTAACATATATTTTCATTTATTTTTAACTGCAATTTTTCAACAAAATTGTGCTTGAAATATTATGATTTAATGCCATCATAGTTTATAGCAGCGGGAGTAAAGGATAATTACTTATAAGGTCAAAAGAAATCTGTTTTCAAAATCTTAGCTATTATAGTAAAGTTTACCTTCGTAACGTTTAGTCGGAATCCGTATAGCAGGTTTTGAGGTTTCGCCGATTTTTTTTTTTTTTAAGTTCACTTTTTTCTAAAATTGGGGACTTCTTTTTTATTTCCCAATTTCTATTTGTAATCCTTGTCATCCAATATTATATTTTATAGTCCCGTACAAAGTGAACATTCAAGAAACATTTAAAAATTAAATGGAAATTAAATAGGCTAATAGTTAAAAAATAATATTTTTTTATCAATTAATAAAGAAAATAATGCGATCGGCTTTTTTCGGAAACGGAACATATAGAACTCTCCAAAAAGTTTTACTACTTCCATGATTAAATTCAAATTAGAAGCGTGCCAATCTGATTCTATCCGCAAAATAAAATACAATGCTGAATACATAGAAATATTGCCCCTGTCATGAACGGAATACTGTCTCTTTCGCCCGCACCTAAAGCTATTTTTTGAACTGGTCCAGTTTGTAAAGAACTGATTTTATTTTCCTTCTGTTTTGAAAACTGATATTTAAAAAATTCTTGATTCGATCGATCTTGGCGTTTTCCGCAATTTTTGTATATGCTTTTCTTACAACGTATTTTTTCTCCATCATAGTCTGGAAAAAGTAGCTTTTCGCATTTGGCTCTGGATCACTTTAATTTTCGCTTCACAATGTCTACGTGATTTTTTTATAATAAATCATTTATTCAAAATTAAGACAACACTACGTTGGTCTGTAAGAGAACGAAATTTGTAAAAATATCCTAAAAGAAATTAACTGATATCCCCACAGGCACGAGTCAGTGCAATTCGAATAGTCAGATTAAACCGCCTGTTTCTTTTCACATACATCTTTATAGTAAAGTATAAGTTATCAATATTTGCTGTTTTAATTTTCAAATGTAATAAGAAATCTATTTTTTTAAGGAAACTAAATCAAATACAAGATTTGTTTTTCACAACTAAGTATACTTCTTAAATTCAAGAAAGATCACCACGAAAAAAATATTGAATAAACAAATTCGATTAAAATTTGATTACACATTGCTGTAAAACTTTAAAAAGGTAATATTTAAGATGGTTTCTAAATCTTCCGTTTAAGAAAACACTTTTTACGCTAAATTAGGAATAATTAAGGACTTAGTAAACATTCTTGTAAATTCCATTGACTTTGAATAGAGAACATTTCTTTGTGGTATTTAGGAATTGTAATTATTTTAGAATGAAAAATAAAATTAATTAAAAAAATATCTCGTACTTATCCCGTATAAAAACAAAGAAGATTTAAAAAAAATTAAGCCGTTATTAGAATACGAATTAAATATAAGGAATAAAAATAGTTTGATTTTTTATGCTATACTATATTAAAATAAACATATGTTGAACGAAAAATTCATTTTATAACCATTATCGACAAAACCAAGTAAGTGCAAGTAAAGATTAAGTAATAGTTCAGTTGAAAACCATAAGATTCAAATAAAATTCTAAACTTGTATTTGCTTAATTTTCTCTTCAGACTTATGTCAGAATTGGAATAGCATGCAAACTAATGTGGGATTAGAAATAGCATTATGAAAAGATAAATTGAAGTAAAAAAATCTTATATCTATAAATTTAATTTTGAAAGTTTAAAAACAAATTTTTACATAAATAATAATCATAAATATCAAGAGATTGAATTTATCGTAATATATCGCCTGTATACTCCTTGGGAGTAATGTTTTAATTTTTAGGTAATTTCACATCCAGTTTTTTCTTGCAAAAATTTATGATAGGTAATAAGGTAATATGATTGGTAAATAAAATCTGATTGACCAGCATCTTTAAATGTTAACTTTCCATAAACTGTTTGTAATAATTGTTTTTTTTTCTCCCGGTACATTTGTTTATTTTCTAGAGTGTCTTCAAAAACAGATTTTTTGGCAAATTTTTGGAGATTTCCTTAAGAGATAAGTTTTTATTTAAAATACTGTTTCTTTAATAACATGTGATATTTTAAATTAAACTACAGTTAATATACTCTATTACATTGAAACTAATGTGTTGGATAAGCCGAAAACGTAAATATTCATTCACCAGAAATTTACTTAGCCCACAACTTGAACATAAAGGAATGTTACTACATTTTAATAATAATTAGATAAATGTCCTTAAGTGACCTACTTGTCTAGACGTCTGCCTGTTCCGGAGTTTCCAGCGCAGTGCCAAAATCGAAATAATTAGGAACGGCCCTGCCCAGTGTAAAAAATAAGGGCAATACTAAAATGCAAAAGTAAGTTCGGAACGGACCCAGACCGTCCCATTAGTATTTTTTTCCGGCCCGGCCCGTGTAAAAATCAAATAAATTAAACCCTACTCAATTTCCACAAAAAAATCCGATTTTGTTAACATACAATTAAGGTTATTTTCTAGAATACTGCATAAATATTTATGGAAAAACATTATAGTACTTTTTTTTTTAGATTATAATATGTTTGCAAGCCCTATAATACAGAATAGCAACGTTAATAATCAATTAGACTCATTAGATTCAAATTATTCATTAAAAACATTAATATGTTCAGTAGGAAATAAATAAGATGGTAAAGGCGCCATAGATTTTGAAGCATATAATAAAAAAAAGAGATATTTATAAATATGTCTCTGTAAATTATTAAGGTATATTTCCATATTTTCCATTACAAAAATTCATTATTACTACTATTATTTTTACAAAACAAATTGTTTGCTCGACGAGATTTATTCAGTGACGCGTAAAGTTCCACTTGCTAATGTTAATCCAATAAGAAATATTTTTAAGGTATCTCGTTTTCGTTTCGCTATTTCTAGATAATTATTTTTTGCATTGCATAGTCAATCTCTATAAGGTCGTTTTTAATTTTTCGATTTCTTTTGCAGATTTATTATGAGGATGACGAATCAGGTTAAGAAGTGAAGTTGTCCTGATAAAAATAATTGCAAACAAAATCAAGAAAGTACAAAACAGCCTTTGTAGAGATTGAACTTAGTTATCCAATGCAAAAAAAAAAAAAAAAAAAAAAATCATTTAAAATATTGAAATGTAAAATGTATTGTAATGTAATGTGAAATTTCGCCCATTGGATTAACATGAAAGAACGGGTATTTTTTGCGTGACTGAAGTAGCCTCTTAAGTCTATTACCGTCCAGCCACGTAGACTTAGTATGTAAAAAGATTTAAGCCATATCCCGGCCCGACCCGAATCTATTGAAAAATGTATTTCCCTATTTTCGACACGTCTATAACTGCCCGATGCCGATCTCTACACTGGACACGTTTTCAGGATTGATGTTGTCAATCTAGCACCGGATCATGGAACACATTTATGCTTATCCTCACGCGGTCACATTTATTGAAAAAAACGTTTACGTATTATGACAATAAGAATTTACATCAAATAAAGTGGTGAGTTTCTAAAAAGTTTTGTAAGAAACGAAACTAGAAACTTCATGTGTGGAGATCTTGTTTTTGATGGAATATTCTGTTTCATAAATAGATATCTCGAAAATTTGATTTGTAAAATAAAAATTAAGATGATGAAAATAAAGCACAATTTCAATGTTTGCGCCATTAGGTAGAAAAGCAAAAATGTATTTTAAAATTTTAGAATCTTTGAAACTTTCTCAGAATTTATTGATTTTTTTTATATATACCCTATATAACGATTTTATGAAACGACTGATTTTGTTTTACGGCTATTCCTCTTAAATTATGGAAAGTTTGGCGGTGAAATTAACACCAATTATCCGTATTTATCCACCTGTGTCAAAAATGGTGTGAGAATTTTAAAATTTGAAATAGCTTATGAGATATTATTTTATTTTATAATTTCAATAATATTTCATTAATGGTGGTAACTAAATTACTCCATTTTTGTAGAAAAGGGAAGAACAATAAAAAACTATAGGGATTATTAGATATCTTCTTTTTCGTCATTGCTAATTGAAACTGGAATTATCTTTTATTTCAATCGATAGTGAAACGATAGTGTAAGTTACGTTTTTCAGGATAATTTGTAAAAATGAAAATTTTATTTATTTTGTTTTTTGTCTTCATTTTCAAATTGAAATTGAAAAGTGAATTTTACTAAAAATGGAAAGGAAATTTTTAAAATACGAATTAAATGTTCGCGTGTTAAAAGCAGATAATAGGAAAAGTTACATCAAAATATTTACGCGTAAATGTTAAAAATGTACGAAAACTTGAAATTAATAAAATTTTACGCATTTAAATCTGATAATTACGTCATATGCAAAATGCTACACAGTGTAAAGAGATAGAATGCCTGAATATTTTAGATCGGCATATTTAAAGCGCCTAAAATAGTTGAATAATTACCCGTGAAAAACTTTTAATGGTGGATATTAGATCATAATTAAAAGTTCAATTCTTAGACATTTTTGAATTGAATAATAGGGTAACTCTAGATTAGTGGCAATAGAGGAGAGATTGACAGTCTAAATATTTCCAAAACTTGGTCGTAGATTGCAGAAAAAATCTTTCTTCGTAAAAAATAGTTCAACGAGTTCATTAATTGCGACTTGGAACTATGTTTTTCGATTATAAAAAGTAACTCTAATTTCAATGTTTATTTAATTTAGTCGTTGAATATTTTTGTGGAGTTGGGTATTTGAATGTTTTGCAGGACGTACGTTACATTTTTTTTTTTTTTACTATACTGACTTTTAAGGCACGTATATTATCCAATCTTTGCCCCTAAGCCTAAAACAAAGACGTACAATGGCGGAGTGATGCTTTAAATTAGGTTACCACCTGTCCTTCAATTATAAGATAGATGTCCACATCAAATCGAGGAGAGAAGACCACCTTTAATCGGTGCTTCAAAATTATAAGGGTTGAGGATTTTAACTCAGTATAATTATATTTGAAATAATTATAAAACTCTTATGTTTGTAATTATAATAATTTATATAATTGTTTAAATTTTAACTAATATAAATATTTTAATAATAATAATATAATAGGACCTAACGATGTTTTTTTTTTCCCCAGAAAATATTGAAAAATGTCGAAAACTTTCATCCCAGAACCGGATAAAGTTGATAAATAGACTTAATCCCGTGAAAAAGTCCAAAATAAACGCGAGAAGCAAACAAAAACATGACACTTCAAGCAGTGAAGACGATGAAATATATTTGGAAGTATCATATTCTATAGATTTCGAGGGAATAGAATTGGGTGAGGATCATTGTGTTGGTTGTGGAGAAGAACATAATATCACAACCAAAAAGGATGACCTGATACAATGCACAAGGCGCCTGAAGTGGTTCCACGAAACGTGTATAAACTATCAAGACATTTTCCAAAAATGCAGTAAAAATTTACGAAAAATGAAGAATTGAAATTATACTTCAAATTTTCTTTAATCGAATTTTATTCACTAATTTTCCGTGACATAATTGAACCTTTACAAATTGCTATATGTTTAACTATAAGAAATGTGTTATTATTATTATTTTTTTTTTTTGCTATCTTAACTTCGCTTTTTCCTTCTTGTATTGGATGGCCATCTCTCCTCGGCTTGAAGGAGAGATGGCCATCTGCCATTTTAAATTTAATTTTATTTCCCACTTTTTGTTTTCAATATTTAATTATTTTTTGCACAAAATATGATGCGTATACGTATCGGAATTTTAAACATGCATAACTATTTCTTGTATTTGCATTCTAAGAATTTTTATTTAAATCTTTAAAAACTGTGGCTATCTACCCTAGTTATACACTATATTTACCCGCGAATATTAAAAAAGAAAAAAAAACGTTTTAATAAATAAGTTATTACATTAGGAATGTCATATATTAAAACGAAAATTGTGTCATATATTAAAAAAAAATTCATTACGGGAAATTTTAATGTGACGTCACATGGTATAAAAATAGTGCGGCTAGAAAATTTGTTTATATGTTACATCACTTGATGCAGCATAAAAACAGGTAAATGTGTGCGCAAAATACTTTTGATTAATTATTTACGAATTACAATTTGAAAAATACATAATAGAAAGTAAGGATATATATTTTTAATTATTATAAACAATATGCAATGTAAAAATAGTATTAAAATATGGATGGTGGTATATTAAAATAGAGAATAGTATTATTTAATAAGCTGTATCTCTTCCTGAAATTAACTAAAACTCTATCAAAACATAAAATATAAGCGTAAATTTTCCAAAAACAATGCTTTTCAATACGGTGGTTCAGAAAGCTATTCCCAAACAAGTTTGAGCCTCGAATATAATAGAACGGAAGGCGACTGCACAGACATAGCTGCCAACTTGTACTGTTTTTTCTTACCACTAAAATTTTATAGAAATTTTTGCCTTATTGAATCATTAAAAAAATGTTAGATTTTGGCGTTACATTTGAAAAATTTATAATTAAATTTTTGTGGTAAGAGAAAACCGTCCACGTTGGCAGCTATGCACAGACTATCAATTGATCGAGTTGAAGGCTGAAATTCCAGGATTAGCCAGAACATGTTTAACATATTGAAATGTTATATTGTCTGCCAAGTCATACCTTGGTGTAAACACTCTGCAGACACGATTTCAGTGGTTCATCGGTATGTTTATCATTGTATTTTCCTGCACTCATATGTGTGAAATCATGAATGACTGGGAACACGAAAACGTATGAGTAAAGCACTGAAATCGGGTTTATAGGTGTTTTCCATCAGGATAGGACTTAGCAGACCAGTTCCATTTTAATATGGGAATCGAGTTTAAATTAATTCTGGAATTTAAGCTGTCATCTCTATGAGGTGATGGTTTGTGCAGCCAGCTCCCGCTCTATAAAGGAAAAATATCTTTCATAGCGTCTTTATAAAAATAAGAAATATAGCGACAAATTTTACCTAAGCATTTTATATAAGCTGATTTTCAAATCTGTAGTTCATTTGACTTATCAACCCCGAAAACAGCCCTCATTTCTTAAGACAGAGATGAATGAGGCCATGACAATCGAAAAATGCCCCATTCCAAAGGAAAAAGTACGGCAACCTGATTACAGAAGATAGCCGCATTTATACGGATAATATCATTTTCGGTAACCTGGTATTAATTTTTAAACAGGGCAGATTACTATGTTTTTAGAGGCTATGAAGTCTGACGGGGGTTTGCGAGCCCCCTAGTATTTTAATAAAATTTTCAAGCATGATTTTTATCTAATATATCTTTGTCGCGAACAGCCCAGTGGCGGAAGATTAGTCCTCTTGCACTTAAAAATAATTAATAATTCACCATTTGTTTCCAGCTAATATTGCATAACAAAATTAAAACTATGACAACATATTTATAAAAAAACACAATCTTAATACATTAATAAGTTATTCACAGATAAATCTGTTTATTTAAAAACTGTATTGTAACTTCGAATCTTTAGTTGAGACTGAGGACGCCCTAGTGGAGGGTGAAAACGTTATTTCTCTTTATATAATGCAGCAAGCATAATAGTATACATCTGAACTTATGATGAATTTAGTTATCTAGAAAAACGTTGGGATAAGACGAAAGGAACTATGAATGTTGGAAAATAGTATAGTAAGTTATATATGAACTTTAGAACTTTTTATGTTTTTAAGGATTAAATGAAATTGAAACTTTTAAATAGACAAGAATGGAAAATGGGATAATGTGTTAAAAATAACTTATAAAGGAACGAACTTTTATAAAAAGATACTTAGAAGAATTGATATTTTTTATTATGGAAAATTGAAGAGATTTTATAGACTTAAAACTATATCCACAATTTGGAATGAATTGAACTGTAAATTTATGAAATATTTGTGAACGGACGAAATACAAAGTATATAAATGGATAGTAAAAGGGTATAACTAAATGAGGTTAAATGTAATGTTTTTTTATAGAGAACTGTAAAATAATATATATTTTTTAAAAACAATTTAAAATGATGTGGCCTTTTTTAATATAAATAAAGAAAACATTAACAAAATGAAAATGCTTTTAAATATATGAAGGATGTATATGTCGTAGGCTAATTGAGAAATCCGGCTCTTTGCAAACAGCCTAGGCTCTTTGCAAAGAGCCGGGCTAATTGGAGAATCCATCTCCCGTTTTCCAATTAGCCTGATATTTTTCAGGCTTATTGCAAAGAGCCTAGAAAGCGTTAGGCTAATTGAAAAATGACCACTTATTATCCGATCAGGGTGATATTTTTAGCTCACAGGCTATCAAAGCCTGAGAGCTTATGTGCCCGCCGATTCTGTATGTACGTGTGTACGTACGTACGTCCGTATGTACGTAACGTGATAACTTTTGATAGAAATATCCGATTTGCTTCAATTTTTTTTTCTATTTTCATTCTGATAAGGTGCTTCTTGATTATTTTTTGGGGGTTCATTGGTTAAGGATAAAAGGGGAAAAGGGGGGCTAGTCCCCCCCCCTTAATTTATATAAATGGGTTTTTCATGCAGAAATATACCGATTTGCTCCAAATTTGGTATACCGGTTTATTGTGTTAAGGAGCTTCCCTGATTAGATTTGGAAGCTCATTATTTAAGTATAAAGGGGGGAAAGGGGGGCTAACCCCCTTAATTTAGATAAATCGGCTTTTCATGATGAATTATTCGATTTGCTCCAAATTTGGTATACCGGTTTATTAAGTTAAGGAGCTGCCTTTATTAGATTTGGAGGTTCATTAGTTACATATAAAGGGAGGAAAGGGGGCTGCCACCCCGTAATTTAGGTAAATGGGTTTTTCATGCAGAAATATGCGATTTGTTTTAAATTTGGTATACCGGTTAATTATGTTAAGCAGATTCCTCATTACATTTGGAAGATCATTATTATGTATAAAGGGGGGAAAGTGGAGCAATTGCATGTCCCCTTAATTTAGATAAATGCGTTTTTCATGTAGAATTATTCGATTAGCTCAAATTTGGTATACTGGTTTATTATGTTAAGGAGATGGCTTGATTAGATTTGGAGGTTCATTAGTTAAATATAAAGGGAGGAAAGGAGGGGCTACCCCCCCCCCCCTTAATTTAGGTAAATGGGTTTTTAATGCAAAATTATTCGATTTGCTCCAAATTTGGTATAACGGTTTATTATGTTAAGGAGCTTCCCTGATTAGATTTAGAGGTTAATTAGCTAACTATAAAGGGAGGAAAGGGGGGCTAGACCCCCTATAAATTTAGATAAATGCGTTTTTCATGCAGAGTTATTCGATTTGCTCCAAATTTCGTATACCGGTTTATTATGTTAAGGAGCTTCCCTGATTAGATTTGGAGGTTCATTAGTTAAGTATAAAGGGAGGAAAGGGGGGCTAGATCCCCCCCCCTTAATTTAGATAAATGGGTTTTTCATGCAGAGTTATTCGATTTGCTCCAAATCTCGTATACCGGTTTATTATGTTAAGGAGCTGCCTTGATTAGATTTGGAGATTTATTGGTTAAGTATAAAGGAGGGACATGGGCTTGTGTCCCCTTAATTTAGATAAATGTGTTTTTCATACTGAAATATTCGATTTGCTTCAAATTAGATATACCAGTTTATTACGATATGGCTTCCTTCATTTGATTTGGAGGTTCATTGGTTAAGTATAAAAGTGGGGGAAGGGGGCAATTGCCCCTCCCCTTTATTTAGATAAATGTGTTTTCATGCAGAATTATCTAATTTAGTTTAATTTTTTTTTCTATGTTCGTTCTAATAAGGAGCTTTTCTGATTAGATTTGAAAGTTCATTGGTTCAGCATAAAGGGAGAAATGTTGGAGCTAATACCTCCCCCCCTTAATTTAGTGAAAAGGTTTTTTCATGCAGAATTATCTGATTTGCTTCAAATTTGGTATACTAGTTTATTATGTTAAGTAACTTCCCTGATTAGATTTTTAGGCTCTTTGGTTAAGTAGAAAGGGGCGCAACGGGGACTTATACCTTCATTTATTTTTCGAGGGGCATTATTCTTTGAAATAAGAGTATAATATACAATTATAGTGAATAGCCTGTGAGCTCAATGCCATCAGTTTAACTGGGCAATTTTCTTTTTATTAGGTTTATTAACGCATAACCCTACCCAAAGCCGAAAAATAAATTACAACAGACCGTACTCCGATCCGAGCAAGAGAAAATAATTTCAGTCTACATGCAACCCGACCCGAACTTGAGAGTTCCATTTGAAAATACCCGAAATTCCGAACCAAATCTGATAACCGACAAAAATATTCCAAAGATCCATAACCGGATCCGAACAAGACAAATTAGTTTCCGTGGACACGCAAAGCTACCAGAACCTAAAAATTTCATTCGAAGTCAACCTGAAACTCGTCCCGAAACAAACCTTAACCGACAAAAATATTCCAAAGAACTATAACCCGATGCAAGCCAGACAAAATAATCTCCGCGCACCGGCAACCCGATCCGAACCTGAAAGTTCTAATTGAACTCAATTCGAAACCTGGTTGTGGTCGGTTTTCGGGTTGACTTCAAATGGAACCTTCAAGTTCGGATCCGATTGAAATAAAATTAAACTAAATCAGATAATTCTGCATGAAAACCCATTTATCTAAATTAAGGGGAGGCGCAATTGCCCCCCTTTCCCCCCTTTTATACTTAACCAATGAACCTCCAAATCAAATGAAGGAAGCCATATCGTAATAAACTGGTATATCAAATTTGAAGCAAATCGAATAATTCTGTATGAAAAATCCATTTATCTGAATTAAGGGGACACTAACCCCTGTCCCTCCTTTATACTTAACCAATAAATCTCCAAATCTAATCAAGGCAGCTCCTTAACGTAATAAACCGGTATACGAAATTTGGAGCAAATCGAATAACTCTGCATGAAAAACCCATTTATCTAAATTAAGGGGGGGGGGTCCAGCCCCCCTTTCCTCCCTTTACACTTAACTAATGAACCTCCAAATCTAATCAGGGAAGCTCCTTAACATAATAAACCGGTATACGAAATTTGGAGCAGATCGAATAACTCTGCATGAAAAACCAATTTATCTAAATTAAGGAAGGGGGGTCTAGCCCCCCTTTCCCCCCTTTATACTTATCTAATGAACCTCTAAATCTAATCAGGGAAGCTCCTTAACATAATAAACCGGTATACGAAATTTGGAGCTAATCGAATAACTCTCCATGAAAAACGCATTTATCTAAATTAAGGGGACAGGCAATTGCCCCCCTTTCCCCCCTTTATACATAATAATGATCTTCCAAATGTAATCAGGGAAGCTGCTTAACATAATTAACCGATATACCAAATTTATTGCAAATCGCATATTTCTGCATGAAAAACCCATTTATCTAAATTAGGGGGGGGGGGGGGTTGGCCCCCTTTATATGTAACTAATGAACCTCCAAATCTAATCAAGGCAGCTCCTTAACTTAATAAACCGGTATACCAAATTTGGAGCAAATCGAATAATTCATCATGAAAAATCAATTTATCTAAATTAAGGGGTGTAGCCCCCCTTTCCCCCCTTTATACTTAAATAATGAGCTTCCAAATCTAATTAGCGAAGCTCCTTAACACAATAAACCGGTATACCAAATTTGGAGCAAATCGAATATTTCTGCATACCCATTTATATAAATTAAGGGGGAGGGACTAGCCCCCCTTTATCCTTAACCAATGAACCCCAAAAACTAATCAAGGAAGTACCTTATCAGAATGAACCTAGAAAAAGAAAATTCAAGCAAATCGGATATTTCTCTCAAGAGCTATCGTGTTACGTACATGCGTACGTACGTATGTACACACGTACATACAGAATTGGCGGGCACATAAGCCCTCAGCCTTTGATAGCGTGTGAGCTAAAAATATCACCCTGATCGGATAATAAGTGGTCATTTTTCAATTAGCCTAACGCTTTCTAGGCTCTTTGCAATAAGCCTGAAAAATATGAGGCTAATTGGAAAATAACAGAGCAATTTAATATGATTTTGTTTTTGTAATTAATTAAAAATAATAATAAATTTTTTGATAAATCAATTCTAAGAAATGAAACAAGGCATATAAACATAAAGATTTGATAATGAATAAGTAGTCAAGTACAACGAGCAAGAAAGTTAATTTCTTTGATTTGGATTTTAGCACATACTATTCCAGCAGCTGTCAATGGGAGAATCCACGACTTCATACGTGCATTGCTAAACGCTGCAGCATGGATGCATGATTACATTCGCAAGTTATTTCGTAGTAAACATTTTCCACAAAAGAAGCAAGTTACTATCACATGACTAAAAAATGGAACATCCCCCTCCCCCTGATGTAGCGTTTAAAGTGGTCACACTGTTCGGTAGAAACTACTGATTATTTGTATCGCGATACTGGCTACATAATATTTTTCAAAATGTAGCGCATTGCTCGGGTAACTGTCGGAATAAAAGAAAGATGAGTAGTCTTGATATTTGTATCACGGCTACTTCCGACAACTGTCTGCGCGTTGTACACAACTGTGTATTATAAATGAATACATAAGGTTGTTTATCTATGGCAGTTTGCAACATAAGCTACATTATATTCTATAACATATATTATACAGGGTATCCTTAAAAGAATGTACCAGTTTCAATGGTACATTATAACAGTTTAATTTAGATTATTTACAAATCATACACCAAAATGAAGGTAAACTAACCTAGTTTTTCTTTACCCAATCATGTTCAATATGCACACTTTTAGTTATAGTGCACACAACCAACCAGAAGTCCAATTTTTCTACACTTTGGTTAAGAAGTTTGGAGTAATTGAAACAATAGCATCGTCAATTCTGTGTCTCAACTCTGTCAAATCATTAGGTAGCGACGGGACGTAGATACGATCTTTTATAAATCCCCAAAGGAAAAGAATCGCCTAGTTATAACGGATTTTAAATCTTCAGCCCAGCAATAACGCTTTACGCACGGGAATCTCCATTTCGCATATGTGACACTAAAAACTAGTAAATAACAAAGCAGTACTCGCTCTTGCACTTATCTAAAACTGTTTAAGTTACTCTTTATTTGTGATCTTAAACCAATACTCTACAACGCTTACAGTTGATGCTAATAAAATTTCTAACTGGGACATTCTTTTATGGAAATCCTGCATAATACAAAACATTTTCTACTCCTTAAACAAAACCACCAAGTGATGAAGTAAATGGAAGAAGTAATTAAAACTCTTAGATGCTTCTGGTAGATGGAAATTTTATCATTAATTTAATAAAGTATAACTTAGAAAGAAACTAAAAAAAAAAAAAAAACAAAAAAAAACAAAAAAAAAACAGCTATATTTGATAGAATGCATTTTTAAGAAATCAAAGCTTAAAATTTTGAAATTACGCCTAAAAAATAAATGAATCTAATTTTCTAAAAATTTTATTTAAGCAAAGAACACAAAACTCCCTAAATTTATTTGGATTTCTTGCAGAAATCTCATTATTTCTTAATGATAAAAGTGTTCATTTGATAAAATCTAAGCCCAGCGGTGCAGTGGTCAGCACGCCTGTCTACCGCACCGCAGGTAGAGTGTTCGACTCCCGACTGGGCAAAGTTCACTCAGCCTTTCATCCCTTTGGGCTTGATAAAATGAGTACCAAGCTTGCTTGGGAACTAAACACCAAGGGTCTCGCATTAGGTTGACCACCTGGCCGGGACGCATGCTGCACAGCACCTCGGGGCCCAGGGTCAAGAAAACAGAGATGGGCACTGTCGGCCCATATCCTTCTTGGATTGTATAGCCTCAGAGTTTAGTTGATAAAATCTAAAAATGTTTATTATCTTCTCTAACATTTATTTAAAAGAACAGTTTTTTCTGAACAAAAGTAAAATAAGTCACTCTTCACAGTATTTTCGAAAAGTAATTATAGTTCTTAAAACTAAAGTAAATCACACAATTACAGATGACAGTAGACAGCAAAAAATAGCAAATATCGCTGTTAAAATGGTAATATCGATGCAAAAATATGGAAAGTATTATAAAACTAGCCGCCTCTGGCGACCAGTTTGGTCGCACTTAAATGTTTGCTAAGAATTGCAACATGTTACTTTTATATATAATTTTATTTACTTACTTAATCTTTCGCCAAACCTGATTCTGACCGAGAAATGAAAAATTCTTTAAGATCATGGCGGCATTTCGTAATTTTTTTATGTTATGATTTCATCTTTCTTGTCAAAACCATTTAAGTCATTTAGGCATTTTATTTCATGTCCGTCTGCATATGAATTGTAATACGATCACTAATGCAGAGATTTTAACATATTAAGTAATCTTCCGTAATTGGGTCCTCTGCCTATTGGCGTATTTCAGCTAATCCGACAACAAAGGGATTCAACGTCAGGATCAACAAAACTACAGTGAATTTATCATTTAAATTGCAAGAAATTACTGAGAAATGTTCGTAGCCTGCATTTCGAAGAAAATATTTATGTATGTGTTACATGTTTTTTTTACATGTTACAATTTTTAAGCAGCCCTTTCATCATCAAATAAGCACTAAATTGTAATATCCACCTCAGAATCAACGGGAAATGTAAGTTATAGTGCAAACAAATAGTATATTTCCGAAATACAGCAAATAAATTGTTTTATTTATTTATTTATTGAACAACATACATACGACTTGTGTGCTTGACATGAGAGGCCGCTTATAAGTCGGAGACAAGATAGCACAAGGAAATATTACAACACAAGAGAAATACACCCTGGGAGTTCCACACAAAGACTGTGTGCAATGGAATCAGCGGGAATCGAACACACAATCTCTTACGCTCGCAAGCGAATAAATTGTTTTAATACGATTAAATAATAATAATACTAATAAACGATTCACGTTCAATTAATAGCGAGCTCAATTTTAAATTTAAAATTTATTTCGTTGATTCATAGGCGAATGACGTCACGAACAAAGCAGCATTCTGCCTCCTGATTTGACAGCTATAAAAATCACAATCTGGTTAATTATTTAAAATTTCTCTCTCGAGAACTCGCTTTACGAATGATTACCTTCATTGCTTAATATTTTTAATCGCCAAAATGAACGAATCGCTATTGTTTGTTTACTTTGGTGGAATGAGATATTGAGTTGTCAGCCTAATTTCAATTGATGTTGTCTCAGAATATATCCATATTTGAATATAATTTATCGCTTAAACATCAATTCTTTTTGGTACTACTTAGTTATTCCGTCGACCAATTTCGCTAAATTATATAAATCTCCAAACCACTCGCCAAATTATGCAAAATTGGCATAATATTTATTTTTAAATAACGAAAGAACAAATAATTTAGTATAACATTAATAAAAATACAACTAAAACGTCGAAATAAAAATCAGTTGATGACGTAAATACGTGTAACTTGCTTAAAGTCAAGTGAATGTGACATTTACGATCAACAGCTATTGGCATTTAATCTTATAGTTTGGCGATAGATTTTTGGTCGAAGGGATAACCAAGTAGTACCGTTTTAATTTAACACTAAAAAAAATGCTAATTGGCGAGTTAAAAAAAAAGACTATTGTCGAGATTTTCACCCGTCTAACATAAAAGTACCAAGAATTCTTTGCGATCATGGCAACTTTTATGTAGTTTTATTCGAAATAATAATTTTGATCCTTTAATCAAAATGGAAACTTTTCATGCGAAAAGCGAAGGGATCAGCCCGCAATTGTTTATGGCAGTTACATGACTTGGTCTATTATAATAGAGGTGAAATGATGGCGATAGAATAATATTTGGCGACTTCTCACCTCTGTGGCTGGCTAACATTAAAGTACCAAAATGACCACCTGGAATATAAAAAAAAGCGAAGGGATCCGCCCCGAACTGTTGATGATATTCACATGATTTCGGCTATTATTATAGAGATTGTTTTCATTTCTAAAAACAGCGCGAATAATAATATTTCCTTGCGATTAAAAATATATATATTTTTTTAAGTACGATTAAAAAAAATATATATTTTATATATATATATATATATATATATATATATATATATATATATACAGCGTTATTCTAAATTCATGGTACAAAGTTTAAGGGTTGGTACAAGATAGGGTAATTAAAACTACATTAGATCACTTTAATGATTAAGAAATGACAATGAATATTCACGCGAATAAATCGTAGTAACTTTATGATTCCTGCGTTATAAATTAAAGGCGATGCAAAAAGTTAAATTTAGTCTAAAATAAGGCACTATCATAGTGTTAATCGTAAGTTCAATTAAGGTTTTAAATTTTTCACGTAAAATCTTTTCAAAATTCAAGCAATTAAATTCGCATTTCGATTCCATTACATAAAGATTCTTTCAAACTATCTAAAATGCACATAAAGTTTGATCATAAGCGATAATTTAAATTTTGTATCGTATATGTTCGTTTTGTATCTCATCATAGTATCGTAAAACGCACACGATGATGGATCTACATAGTTTCTGTCCCATTTCTATGGCTAGACACATAATTCTGTAATTAATGTCAACCTATCCAGAAACGTAATGTGCTAATTTTCTTTCTGATTTTTGATTTATGACTTTAATGGCATAATAATCGCTTCTTTTATCAAGATAATTTTCTCTGCGTGTAGGATAATCTATTCTAAAGTCCGAATTAAAGGTTCAATACAACAAAGACTAAAATCGCAATTTATGATAAATTTCAAATAAATGAGCCTTAATACAGACATCTGCTTTATTGGTCTTAAAACTCGATGCTTACTGTAATATAAAAGTACGAGGGAAAGTCAGTAAGTATGTAACAAACCCAAATGAGAGGTCGGAAATTAGTAGTAAATTGTTTCCAAATATGCCAAAAGGTGGCAGCACTGTCCAACTGTAAGATATCAAATTCGAACTTATGAGACAACAGTTGTACAAGATGTGCAGGCGCGTACAAAAGTTGTTGACGAAGACCGAAGTGGTCGACCTGTTGATATTGCGACAGAAGAAGCAGTGCGGAAGGTAAAGAAAATGGTTAAAGCTGACAGACGAATAACAATAGACAGCATTTTCAAGTGTAACATGAGATTCACATGGTTTTGCCTACAGCCAACTCATGCAGACATTGAATGTGAGCCACACAGATGGCTGAGAGTGCAGTCCAAAGATTTTATGCAGCAGGTATTAGAAAACCCATAAAGAGGCGGGACAAATGTGACGATGTAAATTACAATTATATAGAGAAATAAACATGCCTTTCAAGTATGTATCTTGGTTTCCCTTTTGTTACTGGCTTTTGTGACCTACTTACTGACTTGCCCTCGTACTAAAAATATACAAGATACAACCTCCTGAGACCCAAGAAAATTTTAAACACTTTATCTTTGTCTTTACCACATTATTTTCATCAAAAGATTAAAAAAATATTATTTTAAAAAATTTTGTTTTTTAATTTGGTATGGACCGTATCCCTTTTAATGGATTTTCATGTCTTAAATATGAGGAAATGTAAACACAGTTCATTTCAATGTTTCACATGCAAAGTGATAATGAGAAGCTCTAAATTAACTAAAAATTGAAACATATATATATATATATTTATTATTAATTTAATGAACAACACTGAATTATTTTACACATATTTAAGACAAATATAAATCTTTGAAACAATATCTTGTACTGGTAATGCACAAAACATATTGCAACTTGGATATCTAAGTTTAATTTTTTTTTTTTTTTTTTTTTTTTTTTTTTTTTTTTACATATTATTATCAATGTAATGTCTAAACTATTGATGTGCTTTAAAGATCATGTGCACTTTTGCTTCTTGTTCTAGCTATTGTGAAATATCAGGAGGATATGTAATACTTGAGCGAACCTATAAAGAAACATAATTAAAGTCAGATTTCATGATGCTTGTGAAAAATATTATTTATTGTATTAATTAAATTTTTAACTTTATATTTATGAATTTCTAACAAAAGAAAAAATTAGCCGAAATACTTGTCTTTATTTACATATTAAAAAATTTTATATGTGCATAAATCATAACTTGCACTTACTGCTAAGATCTCTTCTGCATCAAATATTGGGCTTTTGATAAGTTTGGCTAACTGAGCCAGCATCAAAATTATTGACTGATTGTTTAGTAGCGTCATTCTAAGATTCAGAAAAATCTTCATAAATTTTATTGATACTAGCAAAAGCCTTGCTTAGTTTGGATTCGCGAAGCATTATTTCTACCCTCTATATATAAGATCTTAAGGAAACGAATTTATGAAACGACTGAATAAACAACTGATTATGTTTTACGGCTATTTCTCCTAAAATATGGAATATTGTGAGATGAAATTAACACCAAAAATTCTTGTTGATCTTCAGATCTCAAAACTTGTATTAGAATTTTTAAATTCGAATTAGTTTTCGAGATATTAATTTTTTACCAATTTTAAACACTTTTCTCTAACGATGGCAACTCATATTTTATCTCAACGGGTATTTTTTTCATATTTTAGAAAATGTTATTATTTTAAACTAATTTGGCGACCAGTTTGGCCTCCCTTAAACAAATGCTAAGAAAAGTATCATATACTTTTATTCATAATTCATTTTACTTGAACAATCTTTCATTAAATCGGAAGATTCTGATAGGGAAATGATGAACTCGGAATTTTTATGTTAGCGCGACGCAGGTAATAAATCGCCAAACATTTCTCCCATCGGATTTTTTTTTTTTTCGTAATTCATTATCATTTTATTTAAAATTCAAAATTTTCATTTCAAACTGAAACATTTGAAATTAATGGCTTTCACTTTATTTTTATTTTTATTTATTTTTATTATTTTACCGAAATGAAAGAGAAATATTAGGCACCTATGACATATACGCAACGGGGTACCTAATTGGCGTCAAAATGGCGTTATTTTGCCTGGCATTGAAATTCGGTTATTGTTGCTTATTTATTAATAAATATTTATTTACATTTATTTTCTTTTTATTAAAAAAAAGTTATAAATTATTTCATTCTATAGTTATTAATTAAAGTTTTTTTTTTTAAATTTATTGTTATTTAATTTTAAAGATAATATAAAATAATTTAAAAATACATATGTAACTGGTTTTCGAAAACGGGTTTTCACCAAATTGTCCTAAAAAAAGGGTATGTATATCACATCTGTGCCAAAGCACTACAATAATGTCCTAAATCATGTGACTGTTATAAACAGTTCTGCGTTGACCGCTTTGCTTTTTATATGCCAATATCATTTTAGTACTTTAATGTTAGCCATGCGCAGGTGATATATCGCATAATATTGTCCCATCGCAATCATTTCATCTATATTATAACAACAGTCCAAGACATTTTTATATGTAAGATGGCTATTTTTATTCAAAATTATTTTTTTGAGTAAAACTACATAATTTTAAAAAGCAGAAAAAACAACGTTTAAAAATGCACAAATAATACATGAAAAGCAGCAAACAGCTATTTCGAATCTACATGCGAGATTCATCTTCAGTGCAAGATAGGGAAAAAAGAACAGCGTGCTAGAAAAAGTACGGCTGAAAAGCTAGAAAAGCTCAGTCTTGCTTTTTCTAGCACGCTGTTCCTTTTCCCCTATCTTGCACTGAAGAAGAATCTCGCTAGTAGATTCAAAACAGCTGTTTGCTGCTTTTCATGTATTATTTGTGCATTTTTAAACGTTGGTTTTTCTGCTTTTTAATATTGTTGCACTAGGGCTTTATTTGCTATTTTTATCTACATAAAATTTGCCGTGATCGCAAAGAATTCTCTGTACTTTTATGTTAGACTGCAGCAAATAGCATTTTTTAAAATTTCAGTTAGCCTTTTTTGTTTCTCGCGTGGTAAATTAAAACAATACTTTGATGTTGAAATTAAATGCCATGTTTGTGGTAATATTTTTCTTTTTCTGTTATTTTTCTCTTTTTATTTTTTATGAAATAATGGGAAGTCATGAATTTTAAATGTTTCAGATTAAAATTAATGTTGTTTCAAATGAAATGAGTGAAAGGTTTGTATTTTTAATGAAATACGAATGAATGCGACGAAATATTGTTTGGCTATTTATCACCTGCGCTCAGTTAACATAAAAATACAGAGTTCTCGATTTCTCTAACAGAATCTCTGGATTTGGTAAAGGACTAAGACAGCATATTAAAATATGACTAAATGCAACATGATACAAAGTTTAGAATACATTTAAGGGAGACGAAATCGGTCGCTAAGGACGGCTAGTATTAAATAATGCAGCAAATCATGACATTTAATTTAACCTTCAAAGCAATATTTTAACGGTGCTACTTAGTTATCCCGCCGACCAATTTCGCCAATTTATCTAAATCGCCAAACCACTCGCCAAACTACACTGTTAAGAATTTTGCAGCATTCTGGCAGGTCATTCCACCGTTTTTAGAAAAAACGGTTTCACAACCATAATTTAACTATATTCTGACCATAAAATGGCCAATAATATGGTGAGAATAGTGTTAAAATTACGGTTGTGTAACCGTTTTCGGAAAAAAAGGTCAAATGACCTGCCAGAATGCAGCAAATGTTTAACAGTGTATAAAAATTGACAAAATTTTTATTTTAAATAACGAAATAACAAATAAATTAATATACCACAAATAAAACGTCGTAATAAAAATCACTTGATGGCGTAAACACGTGTACACACTCCCTTAAAGTAAAGTGAATGTGACATTTACGATCAACCATTATTGGCATTTAATCTTATAGTATGGCGATAGATTTTTAGTCGGCAGGATAACTAAGTAGTACCGTTTTAATTTAACACTCAAAAAATCCTAATTGGCGAGTTAAAAAAAAAGACTATTGTCGAGATTTTCACCCGTCTAACATAAAAGTACCAAGAATTCTTTGCGATCATGGCAACTTTTATGTAGTTTTATTCGAAATAATAATTTTGATCCTTTAATCAAAATGGAAACCTTTCATACGAAAAGCGAAGGGATCAGCCCGCAATTGTTTATGGCAGTTACATGACTTGGTCTATTATAATAGAGGTGAAATGATGGCGATAGAATAATATTTGGCGACTTATCACCTCTGTGACTGGCTAACATTAAAGTACCAAAATGGCCACCTGGAATATAAAAAAGCGAAGGGATCCGACCCGAACTGTTGATGATATTCACATGACTTCGGCTATTATTATAGAGATTGTTTTCATTTCTAAAAACAGCGCGAATAATAATATTTCCTTGCGATTAAAAATTTATTTACGCATGACTATTAAAAACAGCAAAAAAAGAAAAAAAAAACTTTAAAATTACGATTAAATGAGTACGTGTTAAAAGCAGGAAAATATTGAAAATTATTTCTTGACAATTGTATTTACACGTGAATATTAAAAGAGAAAGAAATTTTTAAAATAATAAATACATTAATATGCGTTTAACCCTTTCAGATGCAAGGTGCTTCAGTTCGTAAAATGTTGAAATTAGTGAATAGCACCAGAATTTACAAACAAATTTATTTCGAAATACGAAAATGCTTTTCTTCACTTGCTTAATAAAAGGAAAATTTTTATTGCTATATTCTGGGGCCAATGTGGCATTTAAGAACTAAAATTAATTGGTCCAAAAATCAACCATCGCCCTTGAGAGGATTAAAGCAGTAAATTGTAGTAATGGTAGTAAATTGTATTATGTCAATAGTATTAGAACGTTGTTAAAAATATCGGGAGGCAAAGACTCTGGTTATTTAATTCACTTTATTCTAGCTTCTTTTCAAATGTTTAACTGATCTTCTTTAATCAAACACGAAAACAAACATTGGATGTCTTAATAGCAAATGATTTGGCCTTAAATTTTCGCAATTGGGGGAAAATGAATGGAAACCCGTTTACAGAATGATCGCTACAGGTTTTTTCATTATAATTCAACCTAATCTTTTTAAAAGCGATCAGATTAGCGTGCTTTTAGATTCTGTGGTGTCTGAACTGGGGTTGGCGAGCGTAGCTTGCAGTGGGTAGAGCCCCCCTAGTAATAAGATAAATATGTGAATGTAACAATATTTTTTTACATTAATTTTGCGTCTTTATTAAGCAAAAAACGTTATTTTATGCATTGGTGCATTTTAATTTCAGAAAAGTAAATTCAGCCAAATAACTAAGAATTGCCTCGGAATTTTTTATCTAATATATAAAAATGAAAATTTGTCTGTCTGTCTGCAATGATATACAAATCCACAGTTTGGAAGCAAGAATTGTGAAATGTTATGTACATGTGTATTAAAACACGGCCGAGACAACTAAAGCAATCCGGAATCGAAATAATTTACATTTTAATTTTGATTAATAAAAAAACGCCAAATTTTGAGCAATTTCCTATCAAGTTTAAACATTTTCTTTATAGCAGCTTCCAACAACTAAAAATTCACAATACAATTATTACCACAAAAATTACCTTTCTATTGCAAGTCGCATTGCATATTACGTATGCCACGCTGCAGCGTGGCATACGCTGTAATATTAAAAAGCTGTAGCGGGTATTACGATAATTCTTTTACTTCACATGCAAGTAATTAGAGATATACATATTCGTACGCCACTCTGCAATAATAAGAAGCTTTAGCGGATATTGCGATAACTCTTTTACCTCACATGCAAATAATTAGAGATTATTTAATTGCGCTTAATTATTACAAATTTTTAAAAATAAAGAAACACATTTTATCACAAACATCAACAAAATTTTTTTGATACCTTATTCCAAAGATGTCGTTTTTATCGTATGCTGCCTTAGTAACATGATAAATTTAATTTCATTAAAAAAGGGCACAGTAGTAGTAAAATATTTGACTGAATCGAATAGTTATTTTTAATTATGGTTTTAGAATTAAATTCATGAACTCCCGTGCATAGAACGGGTTAAAAAGCTACTTTATGATATAACGAATTTAACAATTAATCTGCTTTGTATACAATTCATTTGCTGCTACTTTACAAAAAAAAAAAAAAAAAAAAAAATCATAATATATATTTTTTTAATGCGTAAATACAGTCTGCGTAAATGTTTTCACTTAAAAAGAATAAATTGTGTATTTGAATTTTTAACACTGAAAAATACTTTTATTATTGACTGTAAATAACTGAATTTTCACAATTTTTAATTCATTAAAAGTATGCTATAATTTTCATAAAAAAGGTATTTTAAAACTTTCATAAACAAAATCGTGAAACTATTTAATTAATCATGTTTCTATCTACAATGACTAACCCCATGATTTATTTTTTCTTCTGAAAATATACGTGTTTCATTTTTTATTCACAAAAATGCGTCCGTAATCAAAAAGAATGTAAAATAAATTAATTAAAATAATACATTTTTTAAGGTTATTCTGTAAAAAATAATATTGTGCAAATATACAGGTCATAATTTATTTTTATGTTTAATTTCAAGTCAAAATACTGAATAGTTTTTTTTTTTTTTTTTTAAGCGTACGACAAAATGTAATTTGTGTAGTCTAGTAGAAGATTCGCTTCGCTCATCCTAATTAAAATATTCATCACTAGAATCACTAAAATCAAGACCAGAGTCATTCCCATTTGCTATTATTTCTAATTTTGTTAATGTTTTGGCTAAAATAAAACACAAAATTATTCAATATTATATAAAAATATTACATATATATGTATTTTTATAAAAAAATAATTAAAACATTACAGAGAGAATAATTAAACATAAAAAACTAGGATATCTTGCACATGATTAAAACCAAAACTAATATTAAAACTGACTATATAACTTTTTTACTCAAGTAAGTCCCAACATCCATTTTAATGGATGTTTTTAAATTGAGCTTTAAAGCAATAAATATAGTCAAATTACAGTTAAAAACTAACTAGAGTACTACAAAAACAAGAAAATTAACAAATACACTCTAAAATGTGCTTAAAATATAAAACGAGTAAAGAAAAATTGGAACTTACTAACACCTGGTCGATTACTACGTTCACTCACCCACTTTGCCATATTACAAGCAAACGAGAAGTCGTTGGCAGATTCAAAAAACTTAAATGTAATATTTGAAGTGTATATTATATTGGAGTATCAGGACTTGCTTCCAAAGAAATGTTTGATGTGATTAGTAGGTTAAAACAAAACATCCATTTTAATGGTTCCGGGGTCTCAGGAGGATAAATATGCAATACTTAATATAAATATATGGAAGCTATCAATATTGAAGAATCTTTTTAATTTTACTCATTCATAAAAATTGTTTATAACTTTTAGTCCGTTTTAGATTCATTAAAGTATAATAAATGATTTTTGAAGTGAACAGGAACACATCTATAGGCGCAAGGCACAAATTTTCCTGGTTAGTGAACAAGCTTGATCCGCAAAGGATTGAAGATCCAATTTAAACTCGTTCCTCAACCCCTAACACGTACAATTTTGATTCTAATTGTCACATATCATTTAAAAAATCTATACTAAACGTAATCGTTACAAAGGAGGATTCCGTAGTCTTTCCATTGAAACACTCTAATATTTAATATTAGTATGATATAAAGTCCGAAAAATTCCCAGCTACTTATAACCCGTGCTTTATGTCCCATAACCCAAACAAATTTTGCATGGTAGTAGTAATGGTTGTATAGAGAGATCGTCAGTTGTTAATCGAAATCCTCTTTTTTTGTGCTAATATAAATACCCGATCACGTTAAAAATTTATAACACAAATAATAATTACGACAGCTAATTTAAAGTTTATGTTGTAAACGCATTCGTTTTAAAGGAGAAGGTGTCACTTTTATTAATGAATCCCGATATATTTTCTTATAATATGTATACAAGTCCCCAAAACTTTAAATGTCTAAATTCTAATTGTTATAGGCCTGACAAACGTTGTATGGCTAATGGTTATGACAGACCATTATAACGGGTGAGGGGAGGAGAACACTGTCGCTTTCTTATCAAAGCCCCTAAATTTTACAATAAGTGTTATTATACTATTTAAAAAACACAACTTACCTACTATAATTTCATAATAAGTGTTTTATAAGAGCCAAATTGTAGCAAAGTGCTGAAATGTTTTGAGCATGGACATTGTGATCAACTGACTTTATTGTTCGCGTTCTAATTGTCGTAACTCATCAAGATTTTATATGATAAAAAATCATAATAAAACGTTACATGATATAATCGGCTTTTATCCATACACACAAAAATGAATAAAAGTGAAGTGATTGCAGAGTTGAAATTAAACTTGAAAGGTTTTCCAATGACATAAGAAAAAAGGACATTTAACAAAATAAAATAAAAATGCATATAAATAATTTTTAAAATTGAAATTTCTTAATATATAAAAATTTCAAATTATAAACACGGTTTCAAATTTATGTATTTGTATTTTCCCTATTTTGATTGAATTAAATCCGTTTATCAAATTTCTGATTTCACTGCAAATAGAAGCGTCTTAAATTTAGACACATATGTGACTGAAAAAGAATTTTAGACACTTAAGTGTCTTAATCTGAAAATTAAGACACTATAGATGTCTTAATTTAAGATACATAAGCGTCTTACTATGACCATGGTGTAAACGAACTGAGAATAATGTCTAAAATATCCGCAAACGTCTTATTTTAAGACACTTCATTGCTTTAAACGTGTCTTAATTTAAGACGTTTTGATTCTTCCGACGCAATAACCACCAGGGGGCACTAGCACTCCCAGTTGCGCATGCGTTTTAGATGTCTTCGTTCGAAGTGGTATACGTTGTAATTCAAACAAAGTTTGTTTTTATGTACGCGTGTATTTTAATTCGTTTTTTGCGAAATGTGAAGTACTGTGATTTTAATTCGTATTAACTTGGATTATTTATTTATTGAATACATACATCTGACGTGTGTGCTCGACATCAAATGTCTCTTAGAAGCTGTCGTCGATACAAGGGCGGGATAGACACAGAACAGAAGTAGACGACGGTTGAAGATTACACCCGGAAATTCTACAAAGCGTGTGCAATGGGCTTAGTGTTAACTCGTATCAATTTATATCAATAATATTGTGTTATTCATCTTCGTCCTGTCGAAGCTGGCAAAAAAAAAGAAACTTTTGTCTGGCGGGTCCTGTTTTTAGGATGAAACATCTCATTCTTTAAATATGGCTAGTCGGATGTATTATGGGATTACCTTTTAAACTGATGAAAGTCTTTCTCCCTCACTGTGGTTGTGGTAGTTTTTAAAATTTCAAATCGAGGAATATTTCTTACCTCTTGCAACAACTCAAGTAAGTTTCTTTATAGAAGTAAAATTAGTGTATTTTATGATTTTATTTATTGTACTAAACAAAATCCTGCATGAAATTTAATTAGTTTTGAATCTGTTCGCAAAAAACCCCACTAATTCTAGAAGTATATATTTTTAAACTTATGACGTTCTTTTTTATTACGAATTATATATTCAGTGTCAGTTCTTAGTTTCAATGGATAATTTTTATCTCGCAGTAAATGACGGCCACAAGGAAGTAAAGAAAAAAAAAACTTTGAAAGATGACCTAATGCTTTCTTACTTCCTGGCATAAAACCGCAGATTAAAAAAAGATAAATAAAGTAAATGAGACTGGTCTATTATATGAACCTGCCTGTAAAAATATACATATGTATTTGATTTGCAATCAACTCTAATACTGATTTTTTATTATTTTTAATAAAAAAGTAATTTGAAATTTATAATGGGAAAAAGTAAAAACCTCTAACTAGATTTCGTATTTAAAATTGTGGTAACTTTATTTATATGCACTTATACGAAAAATACAAAAATGACAGATGTTACTGTATATGTTTAAGACGAAAGAAGTTTGGAAATCATAAGTTATTTTTTCCTCATGTTTTTAATATAGAATATGTACTTATTTGTTTTTATTGATAGTTGAATAGCTTTTGTGAGTACCCTCTGATCTACATAAAAACTTGCCCATGTGGAAATATAAATTTTTTAAAAACATAATTTTTAAATAAGTATTTTCATTTTTTTGGGGGGGGGGGGAGGGGGGGATTTTGCATGAATTTTTGTAAAGCTGATATCTTAAATCTTGTACTGATTATAATGAAAGTTTTGAACTTTTAGAGTAGGACAAGTTTAAAAACGCAAATATATTTAACAAAATACCAAAGTCATTTTTTCCCCAATGTTATTAAAGTAGAATATTTATTTATTTATTTTCATTATTCATAGTTAAATGGCTGTTGTGATTATCAAGTGATGTATATGTAAAATTGCCTATGTGGCAATATATTTTTTTATATTTTCATTTTTTTTTTTTTTGGGGGGGGGGGGGGGATTTTGCAATTTTCGTACATCTGATATTTTAAATCTTTTTCCACATTCAACCGAGTATAATAAATATTTTGAACTTTTAGAGTAGGACAAGATTATAAAATATATATATATATATATATTTATCTATGTACCTTAAAAGCCCTTAATAGCGAACACTTCGGGACCGCGGAATTTGTCCGATAATTGGAGATGTCTACTTTTTTGAGGTAAAAATATACAAATATGTATGTCTGCTGATTAAAAAAGTATTCGTTAAATAGAGGTGTTCGCTGTTCGAGAATGTCCATTAACCTCCACAACGGATACTCCCGAATCTCAATTTAGACAATTATAATGCAGGGTTGCGTTTTTTGCTAAAGTACTTCTTGATTAAAGGAAGGGCAAACTGGGAAGTGCCCCGTCCCCCTACGACTGTAGTGCCCCCAAATTTGATGTGCAATATTTGTAAAGCTTATATTTTAAATCTGTTTCGAAATTGTACTGATTATAATCAATATTTTGAACTTTTAAAGTAAAATAATGTTAAAAACAAAATAAATTTAAAAAAATCTAATATTTAGATAAATATTTTTTGTTTTTTAATCTTGTTCTACTCCTGAAGTTCAAGATATTGATTATAATCAGTACAATGTCGTAAAAGATTTAAATTATCAACGTAACGAAAATTGTATACCAAAACTGAGAGCACCAAAAAAATCAGGCTGTATTGGGGGGGGGGGGCAGGACCACAGCCAAATATTTTTCCAGGATTCAACGTGGTCAAACATGGCTACGTATGATGCTTACAAAAAATGGATGCGATTCAGACGTTTGAAGTGTCTGAAATTCAGACGCAAAAAGTGTCTGAAAAAATTCAGACATTTTAAAATGTCTGAAAATTGAACACTCCATTTCAGACACTTAAGTGTCTGAATTTCAGACATTTTAATTTAGAGTGTTGTCGTTCATTAATTTTATTACATAATTATAAAAAAAACATACAGAATGCATATGCATATGTTAATATAAATTAAATTAATAGAATAAATAGAACAGTGTAATCATGCCAATACCGAATTTTTGTCAAAATTTTCAAAAATTTGACGTCAATAAGAAAATGCTATTTGTAGAAAAAATGCTAAATAAACATTAACATAACTGTGAGCAATATTTCTACTAACATAAGATCTATTAATTCTATCATAGGGCAAGCTTTAATGTCATTTCCGAATGTCTGTCGCTTATTTTCTAGGTTTCGCATGGAATTATGCATTAAAATAATCATTAACATCTTACGCTCTATGATGTACGCATAGTACGTCATGCTACTATAGTCATTTCCCACAATGATGTACGTAGCGTACGACCTGATATCTGGCTTATTTTTTAAATTAGAATTTTCGAATTCTCACCATTAACATTTAACTCTTATTATTGCTTTACAAGGTAACTAATTTTCCATAAATAAAGTAAAAAAAAAATTACCAATTAAATTTTTGTGGTGTAAAATCAAAATATTAAAAAAAAAAAGAAAGAAAGAACAAAAAAAATCTGCTAGATACGTCAGCACTGATAGCGAGGCTAACTAAAAAAGACAGGCTACCGCGATGCATTCCACGTACCATATTTTACAGGCCGCTGCAGTCATGTGATGTTCGAATGCACTAATGCAGGTGTACGAAAAGAGCAACACGTCACTCAAGCGGTCTGTAACAAAAAACACGTGAATGCACAGCGGTATCCTGTCTTTTTAGTTAGCCTCGACTGGTGGTGACATACATCCGCTAACAGCGCTAGAGCAGAAGGGGTTAAAGAAAAATTTTAAGTAAATATTAGGGTAATTCCGGGATTTATGCCGCACATTTTTTTTTTTAATTTGTGCATAAAATCCCATGGTGGACATAAAATTTTTAAAAAAAATCATGCTGTGCTATTTAATGTTAAATATACAAAATGTGTACTGCGACAAAAAAAAAATTCAAAACAAATTATTAATATTTTTTTACAATTTTTTTCAATCAAACATTACACTGCTGCGCATCACCCGTACATTCAGGCTGAGACACCGCACTTGTGCGGTAGTTATGCCGCGCTTGCAAAAAGAACAGAATGAAATTAAAAATAAAAATATTTAAAAAAATATATTCATATCTAGACTGTAATTGACGATGTAATAACAAAATGAAACTAAATGAGTACAATGAAACGTATAGGTAGATTCAAATTAATAATTGTTGCCTACATTCACTATTAAAATTATCGGCTTTATTTTTACATTAAATTTTAATTGTTATTTCAGCAACAACGTAACATCAATGTATTGGAAAGAGAAAAGAAAAAAAAAGTAAAATTGTGTTTCCATAATTTATTTGTTAACCCATTCGGGACCGGTGGCTTTTACACAAATTTTATTCGGTTTGTACCACTTTTTAAAAAGAAATTACCTTTACTTAAATAATCCTGAAAATGCTCTAATTAAACAAAGCAAATATTACTTTTCTTATTTACTGGTGCCAGAAATAAATTCTGTAAGCTCTTTATGAAGGTGCTTATACGCATCTATGGTCCCGAATGGGTTAAGAGACCTGATTTTTCGACTACAATCTACAGAAAAAGTGCCGAAAAAGTACAGTATTTATGCAACTACATTTAAACGCGGGATGCAACGAACCCAATTACACTTCCAATAAAGCCAATAACACCCTCCTCTTTTTTGGAGTAGTTTGCAAAGAACGTCTGCGTTACGCCAATTATCCGCCGTTATCCAATTTTTCATTATTATCATCTTGACTTGCATCTTTCTTGCACTTCTAACTTTTTATTTTACCCTTTTTCTCCTATGGTTTTAGTAAACTTTATAACATGCCTAACATGATTAGTCTGTGCAAAAAGAAAAGGAAAAGTTAATAACACTTAATAATCCCGTCCAAATGAAACTGCGGCATGTATACCGGAATAGCAGTGTGGCATGTATCCCCATTTTGGTGCAGACGTCGGCCATCACAGTTACCTGCCATTGTTAAGCTGAATGGCGTAACCATACACACGGTACTCTACGCAAACGCTACACTTAGTTTTGACCTCGAAATCATGCATGCATTTAGTAATTAGTGTATGGAAGGTATTTAAACATACCGTGTTTAAAAATGTGGACTGGGAAATCATGTTATTATGTCAAATTAAGGATTGTACTTCTACAAGTAAACATCGGAATGGGATTAACGCTATACACTGGTTAAAAATAATTTCTTCGCGCACATATACAGTGCGTTTGACGACCATCTATCGATAATTAAAAGAAATACAAGAGGTGCGGCATCTATCCCATATGCGGCGACTCTCCCGGAGTTACCCTACTTAACATTAATTTTAATAATGCACAATTTTTCTTGAATTTTTCAATTACTGGCGTTTAGTGAAAGAATGTAATCAACGGATTCCTCCGAACAAATAATTGTAACTATAAAAAAAAACTATTAAATGATGCAAAGATGGAATATAAATCCAAAAATAGCGTAAAATCAGTGAATTGAATGATGTATTATAATTACTTTCCTAGTCTCATGTCATTTTCAAGCAAATGTCTTTAATTATATTCATTTTTTTTTCGTTACAACGTTTTATGTTGCAATGGAAATGATTGATTACGTCACGGATATCTTTACACTTTACATTTAACCAAAATAAATGTCCGTAGCAAAGTTCCATTAGCTTGATTTATATTCCGATAGATTTAAAGTATTTCGTAAGAAGCATTAGACTTAAAATGATCGTATCATTATAGAGACATTTTATGTTTAATAGGGGATATTATTGGCAAAACTGCAAAGAAAACAAAAACAAAAATCAGTTTAAGATATATAAAATGATGCTAAATGGGGAACCATAAATAATAGTTATTCGACATAATAAAATAGAAAAAACTTCAAATACAAGTTTTCGCTTGCAACCATTTCTTATTTTGTATTCGAAAACAAAAAAGAACTGGAAGAAACTGAGTGAAGCTGAAGCTAGTTGCGTCAAATTTAAAGCAATATGAAAAACAAAACGAGTCTAAAACTAAAAAAAAAGTAGAAATTCTCACTTTTTAAATGTAAAAAATGGGGCTGGTAAAAACTTAATTAAATAAAACTTTGTAGATTTAAAAAAAAAAAAAAACTTTTTCTTGTTTCAAACATTTATTTTCATAAGAAATTAAATTTTAAAAGAAAATGATGCATTTTCGTGACAATTGCGGCGAATGTTTTAAGTCATATGAAATAGGTTAAAACTCTAACGAAAACTGCTTTGACTGTATTTATAATATATTATAACACTCCCTGTTGTTACACAGGGACTGTATATATGTACCGTTATCACTTCAGGCGGGGGAGCTCTGGCACTTGATATCTAAGGATATCTCTAGGGGGGAGAGTTCTTTGTTTTTTGATATCGTTATCATTTTGGGTCCAACCAAAATTTTCTTTGTTTGCTTCTTTACATCAATATAGTCAGTTATCCTTTTTTTAGTCTGTTATCTATTTTTATGAAAATGAAAAGTTATTATTAAAGCCATTAATTAAAGCGGTAAAATGTTTTGCACTTGGCCAATGTTATGCACTTGGATAATTACATGTGGTTTTCAGAGTATATAACTCGCGTTCTAACTGTCGAAATGCGTCTTCGATTTTCAATGGTAAAAAATCATGGTACAACGTTACATGAGGTGATCGGCTTTTATCCAGACACACAATTTGTCATAAAAGAGAAGTAATTGAAATATATATTTTAAAGAAGTTTGCAGTGGCTTAACACTATTTGTACCTGTGTCAACTGATGACTTTTTTTTTTAAGTGGTCTTGTACCTTTTAAACGCGTTGAAAATTAACGAAAAAATTCAAAGTTTGAATTAGTCTATCTCCAAGACCTTTTTTATGTATAAACATGAAATTTTAGATATTGATTAAACAGATTATGCTTTGTAACATGCTACCATTAGGAATTTATTAACCTTTTACAGAATGTGTGTATTGTTGAAATCAAAATAGCTTTTTTTTTTTACTCCATAAGCTATTGCGCGCATGATATCTTGAGAAAGTATTTATGGATTGTCATGAAATTCCGTAAAGATACTAAACAAATATGTGTGTTTAAAATGAACTACTTTTAAGTATTTACAATGCTAATATTTTCAGTTATGACTATTTTTATTCATTAAAAATATAATTTTTTTTTTTTTTTTTACAAAAATATTTTTTTATATAGTTAATGAAATAATTTCGGATTAGAGTAGTTCATTTTAAACACACATATATGTTTAGTATCTTTACTAAATTTCATGACAATCCATGCACACTTTCTGAAGATATCATGTGCGCAATGACTTATGGAGTAAAAAAAGAGCTATTTTGACTTCAACAATACACACATTATGTAAAAGACTAATAAATTTCTAATGGTAACATATTACAAAGCACAATCTGTTAAATCAATATCCAAAATTTCATGTTTATACATGAAAAGGTTTTAAAGATAGACTAATTCAAGCTTTGAATTTTTTTCGTTAAATTTCGTCACGTTTAAAAGGTACAAGACCCCTTAAATGATTATAAAATCGTTTCATTCCAAACTATGGAATAATCGAACGTTCCCATTTGCATTCTTCTGCCATATACACATATAATGCGATGTTAGAGAGCCAGGTTCTAAATTATATTTGTTATTTTTACTAGTGAAAAATTAGGAAGAATGTTGCCCACCTGTTTTTTATAAGTTCTGCTTACCCTATTACATGGAGCAAATGTAAAAAGACCGTATTACTAATGAATGTACCATATAACAAAAATATATTATAAAATACTTTTCAATAGCAAGTATTTCTTTAATGTGTTATTTGATATAATGATACTTCATATTATGTATAATAGTGATATTTAAGCAATACTGAAATAATACTGAAGAAAATAATGGTAAAAATAAAAAAGAATTTTTAGACACTGATAACGATATCATTAGGGGGAGAGGGGTTCGAGGAATGATAACGTATGATATCTTAGAGGGTGGGATAGGGTCCAAAATTCCTAAAAAGTTGTTAAGTTTATATATGTATACCCCCATTGGAAATAATTTACTGTACTTATTTCCCTACTATACACACAACAAAAAAATTCTTAATCAGTTAATGAGGCTGTAGTGCAAATAAGCAGTGTTTATTAGAGATTTTTATCATAAAAATATATTTCAATTTGTATGCGTAAATGAAAATGTGTATATTAAATTGAATAATTTGAAAATCTCACAAATAAAATATTTTACTCCATTAGTACGGTTTTCCAATGGAGCCCATTTTTCGTCTTTGTTTACAAAAGTCTGCATTAATTGATGGAATTTTAATTGTGTAAAATAATCCTGTGCATTTAATAAATTGAATTAAGTTTCAGGCAGGAATTGAAAAGGTTCTGACTTTATTCTAAAAGGTACAGTCGTGGGAAAGAAAAGTAAACACCCATATAACTCTGCAACTAATAATAGTAGAAGAAAATTATTGTTATCAAACGATTGGAAATAAGGTCTACTTTTAAATTATGTATATAAAATTTGCTTAGGAGGCATCTACAAATCAAAACCAGACTAAACTCTGTTTTATTCAATGGCAACGCCCAAATTTTACAATATATTTTAAATGTTCTGTTCAATCTGTGCCTCGAAATAAAATTTCAAGTTATTTGGATGATACGTTTTTTAATTATAAATATTCAAATTTTAGAGCTTCTAATATAAATTACATTTTCATATTCTTTTTTAATATCTTCTGAAATTATAATCCTTATGTAATAATTTTGTTTGTGGCTATAATACTAAAAAAATCAAACATAAATTCATTGAATTTTTAATTTCAAAAATTTTACAATATGAATTACGAATTATGAAATTAATATTCGAAAAAAATGATTTTATTTATTATATCGCAACTTTAAAGATTTATATTTATTATGTCCACTTTATGTGAACTCTCAATTTCAAAATTTTCTTCCAACTAGTTTTCTAATTATGCTTAAAAAACATCAAAATGATGGTTCTAGGGGCCGTCTAAGATGTCAACATAAGCATAATTTGAAAAAATATCTATGTTATCTTATACTATAATGCGAGCAAAAATTGTGTGTGTGTGTATATAAATTTTACCTTGAAAACGGCTCCAACGATTTTGATTAAATTTTGCAATCTACCATTTTCTGGCATGAAAAGACCATTGGGCTGGGTCTCGTGTTCGAGAAAATGATTAGTGGGTCTTTTGTGTCATAATTGGTCATGGTCAAGCTAATTATATATAAAGAACGGCTCAATCGCTTTTGACTAAATTTTGTATCTAACCATTTTCGGGCGCGAAAAGACCATTAGGGTGGGTCACGTGTTCGAGAAAATTCGATCAATGGGTCATTTTGGGGTCATGCTTTTTTTTATCGAAAAAACGGCTCCAACGATTTTCACTAAACTCTATATCCTAAAGGTTTGGATTACGAGAAGACCATTGGGCTAAGTCACATGTTCGAGAAAATTCGATTAGTGGGTCATTTTTGGGTCACCGTGGGTCAAGCTAAGTTTATCTAGATAACGGCTCTAAACATTTTGCCGAAATTTTGAACCCTACTGTTTTCGGGCACGAAAAGACCATTGGGATAGGTCTCGTGTTCGAGAAAATTCGATTAGTTGGTCATTTTGGGTCATAATGTGTCAGGGTCAAGTTAATTATATCTAGAGAACGGCTCAATCGATTTTGAATAAATTTTGTATCTAACCATTTTCGAGCACGAAAAAACCATTGGGATGGGAAACGTGTTTAAGGAAATTCGATTAGTGGGTCATTTTTGGGTCACCATGGGTCCAGCTAAGTTTATCTAGATAACGGCTCTACGATTTTGGCGAAATTCTGTAATCTATCGTTTTCGAGCACGAAAAATACATTAGGATGGGTCACGTGTTCGAGAAAATTCGATTAGTGGCTCATTATGTGTCAGGGTCAAGCTAACTATATCTAAAAAACGGCTCAAGACATTTTCACAATTTTGTTTTGATATACGGCCGTTTCTGGTCATGATATGACCATTGGACTAAGTTACATGACCGAGAAAATTATATTAGTGGGTCATTTTGGGTCACAATGGGCCAGTGTCAAGCAAATTGAATCTAAAAACATGCTTAAAGCATTTTGACCAAATTTTATAATATACCGTTTCTAGGCATGAGAAGAGAATTGGGCTAAGTCGCATGGTCGAGAAAATTAGATTAGTAGGTCATTTTGGGTCACAATGGGTCAGGGTCCAGCTAATTGTATCTAAAAAACGGCTTAAACAATTTTGACTAAATTTTGTATTCTATCATTTTCGGACGCGAGAAGAACATTCGGCTAGGTCGCATGTTCAAGAAAATTCGATTAGTGGGTCATTTGGGGTCACAATAGGTCAGGATCAAGCTAATTGTATTTAAAAAGCGCTTCGAAAAATTTTGACAAAATTTTGTATAATACCGTTTCCGGGCATGATAAAACCATTTGGCAGGACCGCATGTTCAAGAAAATTCAATCAATGGGTCATTTTAGGTCCTAATGGATCAGGATCAAGCTAACTGTATCTAAAAAACGGCTCAAAAGATTTTAACAAAACTTTGTACTACACCGTTTCTGGACAAGATAAAACCATTGGGCTGGGTCGCATGCTCAAGATAATTCTATTAGTGGGTTATTTTGGTGATAATATAGTCGTGATCAAGCTAACGGCATATCAAAAAGGTTCAAACAATTTTGACAATTTTGTTTGTTATACCGTTTGACAGTACAAAAAGACCATTGAAATAGCTCACATGTTCGATAAATTTCGGTTAGTGGGTTTTTGAATCAACTTGGGTCAAGCTTATTTTATCTAGAAAATGACTAACGATTTTCACTAAATTTTGTATTCCATCCTTTTCAGGCTTGAGAAGATCATCGTGTTAGGTCTCATGTTCGAAAAAATGCGACTAGTGGGTCATTTTGAGTCACTATGTCTCAGAGTCAAGCTAATTGCATCTAAAACAGTAAGAATGATTCAGTGGGAATAATATATTGAGCTAAACACAAAGCTAATTTTGACCGAGCTTAGCTCGGTCATTCTTGCTAGTTACATTTATTGAAGCATTAGGGCTGGCAATTGTCGAAACATATTAAACGAGTGAAGTGGTCATATTAGTAAGAAATAATACATTAATAAAAATGTAATAGTCATTCTGTAGCATTTCAACATTCTCGTACCGAATTTATATTTGGATCCAGTCCCTAAAATATGCTCAGAATAATAAATTTCTCTGAAACTAATCGTACGACCATAAAATATATAATATGAACTTTACAAAATTCACTGTTTTACTTAAAAGTCAATTAAAATAATGAAAGAGATGTTACAAGTTAAAAATGTACATTTTATTTAAAACTTCGTAGTACTTTCAAGCTTTTCCAAGCTCTTCATCAGAGAATATTTTAATAACTAATTGTTGTTTATTTATACAAATACGTCACTTCGTATGAGAGATCCAAGAATAATTGAAAGTAGAAATAGCATTTTCTTGGATTAAACTTAATTAGAGAAAAACATATATTATTATTAACTGCAGTTCTATTTATTTTATTAAATGTCTCTGTTCTCATATGCCACTTTTCATTTGAAATGCGTAGTAGTTGAAGTGTGGAAGCAGCATTTTTTCGGATTAAATTTGTATTGAAGAAAATATTTAACTGCCGTACATAAATTTTAATACGTCACTTTGCTCAAGTTCCAGTTGTTAAAAATTTTCTTCTACACAAATTTAATCTGAAACACAGCTATATCGACTTTCCAGCTATGCATTTAAAATGAAAAGCGACATATGAAAGCAGAGTGATGTAATAAAGTAAATAGAACGGCAGTTAATAATAATATATATATTTTCTCTAATTAAGTTTACTCCAAGAAACTGATACTTTTACTATGCCCCCCTAAGTAAATTTTATGTACATCATTTAAAAAAAGAATTTACCATAATTCCCCGCGTATACGCCGCAGCTCAGAAAATTCTATTTAATTAATTACTACCAGAATTTGTTTTTAAAAAAATGTAACTTGGTTTTCCTTAGCATTTATTTGACTACATTTTTTAAATAAAATTTCCGGTATGAAAAATACTTTACTAAGTTGCAGCGTATACGCGGGAAATTACGGTATATCCAATCGTTTAGTACTAGTAACTTTCTTCTACAATAATTTGTTACAGTGTTAGTTAAAGGTGATTACTTTTTTTTCTAAAACTGTACATTACAATGTTTTTGTACTTTAAAAAAACAGCAAGTTAATGACAACTTGTTAATACAAAATATTCGAAAGCTCAGAACAAAGAAATCGCCAGATTTCCACATTTTTACTTTAATTAAAATAAGCTCTTATATTTCTTTGCGATAATTGAACAAATGATGTTTTTATAAAAGCATTTTGTTAATTTGCTGGAAAATGTGGCCTGCTGTATCATATGTTGATTAGTAGTATGGTTTAACTGAGTTAGAAATTTTTGTAACTATTACGTTTTTGGTGGTGTGAATGTTTTCTATTTCTAAATCAATGTCACTAACATTTTCTGAATCTCTCAATGACCAAAGTTACATCTAATTTTGATTTTTTAGACATAATTTGCAGAACGACTTTCGATTCCTCTCGGCCTATTTGTGAAAACAATGTCTGCATTATCCGATGAATAAGGCGAATTAAACAATGTCGTTAGCAATTACTTCAAATAGAAAAATATGAAGCAAATGAAATTCACCCAATTAAGGGATCGATGATCGTTATTTGAGAAAAAATCGGCCCCCGAATCGAAAATTATTTTTTGTATCTGTTATTATCCTTCAGTTTATTCTGAGTAATTTCCGAAAAACCGCATGGGGATGTGATTATTTTTCACAAAGTTACAAGCGTTTGAATTTTGTACAGAAACAATTTTTTGGCTCTTTAACATACTTTAAATCTATTTTTCTTAAACCGATTTTTCAACGTTTTTAGATTTTCGAAATGCTTTATTCGTCTTAATTTTTTATCAAAATTCATCAAAATGATTCCATCCATTTTAAAACTAGGCTTCATTAAGGAAATAAAATTTTATCTTTAACTTATTAAAAGGCAAAATTTTGATGAAAATCGATATAGCTTTCAGAAAACAAATCTCTAAAAAATTAACTATTCAAGGGATTAAAAATTTGATACACATATTTGTTTGTAATAAAATTTTAAATGATTAAAATACATAATAGAGGAAATACCTCAAAAATTAAGATATATCGTTTTAAAATTTCGTTTTCAATTTTTTAATTAAAAAAAAAATCTTAAAATTATAAGATTGGAAATTTCTTTTAAGGTGTTCTATATACCTATGGTAAAATATATATTTCCAGAACTTTTTTTTTTTTCTCCATGACAAAAATAAAATAAAATTAATGTCTAAAGTCCCCTTAATCGGAGCTACAGCTTGAGTAAACGCTTAGAAGACTCCACTGTATTTCTAAAATACGCGGCCGTCGTAGTGCGTATTCTTATCATTGAGATATCGTGTATCACCGGCTAGAATTTAAAATTTTATGCGCGTATACATAAATGTTTTGAAATAATGTATAATAATTTGGTGCATAACTTTATATGGATTTTTAAATGATGTACGTGCATTTTTAATTGTTAAAATTCAAACATTTCTCACATAGAATAATCGCGTGTAAATACACTTGGTTATATATTAGTTACGCATAAACTATATTTAGAAATAATTCAAAAACTTCCACAAATAAGGAAATTTTTAATTATTATATAATCTCTAAGTTTTGATACTCATACAAATTTGCGGGTTTCTTTTTTCATTCAAAATAGCCCACACTGTACGTATACACGCATTTAAAAATATATATGTTTACTTCATATTTTCTGGAAATCTGATTGTGATGACATACTAAAAGACATATTGATTTAGGTTTCTGATTGTATATGTAATTTTAAATAAATAATAATAAAATAAAAAGAAAAGTGCCTAGTTAAACTAATGGTATTGAGCTCATAGGCTATTCACACTAATTGTATATTATATTCTTATTTCAAAGAATAATGCCCCTCAAAAAATAAATGAAGGGGGATTAGCCCCCGTTTCCCCCCGTTATACTTAACCAATGAACCTCCAAATCTAATCAGGGAAGCTCCTTAACGTAATAAACGGATATACCAAATTTGAAGCAAATCAGATAATTCTGCATGAAAAAACCATATCACTAAATTGAGGGGGAAGGTCTAATTTGTAATAAGGTTTAAACCGGATTTTATAGTGCTTTTTATAAGTACATCTGATACTGGACCTTTATAAAGAAAGATCATTCATAGAAAAATCTCTTGATAAATGTCCAATATCAGATGTACATAAAAAAAACACAATAAAATCCGGTTTAAACCTTATTACAAATAATAATGTTTTCATTTTTAACAAAAGATATTATAAACAATTAGAAGGAGCTCCAATGTGCTCTCCTATTTTTGGGCTTTTTGCCGAAATTAAATTACGACCTTTTGAAATGAGGATTTTAGCTGACCTTGATTTAACGCCAAGAGTATGGTGCACGGTACAGGTTCGTAGACGATATTTTTATTATTTGGGATCATAGTTTGAATGAATTACACCTTTTTCTAGGTAAAATAAATGAGTTTGATGATAATATACAATTCACTCTTGAAATTGAGAAAGATGGTTTACCTTTTCTCGACGTTAATTTAATTAACAACAACGAAAACCTCAATATGGACAGAAATGTTTATTGAAAACCGATCAAATGAAATAATACGATCCCATATAATACTTCATCACCATTTTTATATAAAATTGCAACTTACGAATTTTATATTAGACGAACTTTTAAAGTATGTTCAGAAAAATATTTAATAAAAGAGCCTAATACCATTAGAGATATCGCTGAGGAAAACGGTTTTTCAACAATCCTCATCAATAAAGTTATGTATGAATTCAGTTTTCATGACAATATCAAAAAAGAAAACCATAAAGAAATGATATACAAAAAGTTTTACTATTTCCCTGGTCTATACGAAAAATTAAGATATGCTCTACTGAAGCACAATATAAATTTAATAGCCTCTCTACTAAGAAAAAATATTATATTGTTAACGATATTAATTTGTGCGAAAATCTATCCAACACCGAAAGACGAATTAGCTGGATTATACACCATTCCTTTTAGAACTGAAAGCAATAGACTAATGGAGTACATCGGTATGACCAAAAGAAAACTCAAAGAAAGAATAAAGAACTTAAATCAGATGTAAAATTTTGTCGTCAATCAACAACTCTCTTTCGATCAGAACATCGCTATAGATGCATAGATATTTGATTATGCAAAAATCATATTCCCAACTGCCAATTATTACGCACCCACTATAAGAGAATCCATAGAAATCCTATCTCTATATTATAATTCACATTGTAACGCGTCCGGGGTTGTACCCATCTATTCTCCGATAAGCTCGAGCCACGTTAGGCTTAATTACGATTTGAAATGTGTAAGAGAAAACTTATCTGCTTAAATACAAATCTTTTCTACCTGAAATCCCTTCTGCTCAACATAATTTTCTTTAAAAGATTCAAAACTGATGACCATTCAATGATTTGCGCAGTTGAAAAGGAATTTCAGAAAACGAGTTAAAAACATACATTATCGTAAAATGTAAACAAGCGATAGCGAGTCATTCCATTGATTCATTGAATTGAAAAATAAACCATGGAGCTATGGCGCAAATCAAGTACGGTGATCATCTTTTGGCCAGGAAGCTTCCCACTCCGGATAAACAGCGCATGTGCTAAGACTGATCTCCAATGGGAGTTCCGCATTATTCCTGTCTGTATACAGATATCGTCACGCGACGCGTATTCATTGATCTAAAGCAATACTGAGATTTTGCTGTCTTCTGTTTACAATTTTTTTGGATTACACATTATTAGGTATTTTGTTAATTTATTGTTTGTTTTTTAAATCTGATTTGTTGGGATTCCATTTTTAACTTTTCTTTTGATTTACTTAGATTTAATGTGTTCTTTGTATTTTCCGCCTATTTAACCTAACAAGTAGAAACTTCAACCCTATTGTTATGTAGATATTATGAACCGTTCAATTTCTCTTGAAATATCTCTTAATGTTTTAATATCCAGCATCAGTAATTATTTTTATAGTACCTTATGGCTTCATAGTTGAAAATTTCTGAATACCTTCTGAAAAGATCAACAGAAATAAATTTTCTGTACTTTTGTTTTGTTTACATATCGATTACGATAGAAATATTTTAATATCCAATCCAGCAGTAATTATTTTGATAGTGTACCTCATAGCTTCATACATTAAAATTTCTCTTAAAAAATTATATGTTAAATTAAGCATGAAAAACTTAATACTTGGAAAGGCTGAGACAAATATTAATTTTTAAAGCAGATATCATACAATGAATGTTTAATCACAATGTTTTAACTAAAATAACTTTAAATATTAACAAATTTAAACAAAATGAAGTTTTCAATTCATTTTAAGGTGATTGATTTTCCGCGAAAAAGGATAAAAAAAAAAACTTAAAACTATTTAGCTAGAAAAGACTACAATGTTTCTGTTGGCAAATAAATGGATTTTTCAATGCTTACATTAAAGTAAATTTAAAATTCAATGTTTGAGTTACAAATTAATTAAATTGATTATTGTGGGATCCCCCTAACTCAAAAAATATTTGAAAATAAGTTATCACCGTTTTTCCAATGTTTGTTGACAAACGATTGCGATTTGTGTTAAAAACCACCAAAATAACATTCTCTATGCCCTATCATATGATATATACCAATAGATTTCTAAACAATATCCACTTCAAAATCTGAAGACCATTAACCCCCTCACTGACAAGCCCGTGTTAATACGTTCACTAAGCTCCAGGTTTCACTGCAATTCAAGCAATATTTAAAGTAATATAATTCTATTGATTTAATGTATTTTTAATACATTGAATAATGATTAATACTTCCAAGGATTGCATTCATATTCGTTATTAAGTTTTTTTTATAAAATGTTCAAAGAATCATTTTTTTTAAGCATTTAAAACAAAATTGAGTAAAAACAACATCACAATTTTGCCCTATTCCAAGACAGTCGGAGGGTAGATTACTAAATCAAAAGAAAAGTTCATGATTAATTCCCAATAAGTCAGAGTGAATAAATCTCAAAACACATAATATGTGTAATCCTATTTTAAAAAGCTTTTTCCAAAAAGGTAGAAATTCATTCACATAACACTGACAATAAAATTATCAATGTTTCGGTTGGTGGGAAAACATTTAATGTATTTTATCAACGCTGTACAACATGGCATGATTTTTTTGGGGAGGGGGGGGGGGAGAGGAGAGCACAATTTCGTTGAGGGCAAAATTTGCAATCCCATGCAAGATTTCATGGATCTTTCCCAAAATAGGAAAATGCTGCATAATAAAAAATGCTGTGTATTCTTCCTCATTAAATTTTTCTACAGACTTGTGACTCTTACCGATTTTTTTCCCCCCGAGAAAGGGATTTTTATTCTTTTGCGCGATTTTGCAAAATTTTCTGAATTTCTTCGCGTTTTTTTCCAACGACTGTTTGAGGAATTTCCGACAGTTTACATATGAATTTCACAATATTTAAAAGCAACCGATTAAAGGATTTTGAGTTTTTTCCGATGATCAACTGGCAATCTTCACGATTTTTTCTGAAGAATGTTGCAACGTTTTCGCCACAATTGATGAATTTTGCAGTACTTTTCTTTTTACTCTACCGATTGGGTAATTTTTGTGTTTTATTTTTTTTTTTATGTGACAAATTTTATTATTCCCTCACAACCAATTGTTGATTTTTCTTTTTCCTCTGCGACTGATTGATGAATTTTGTGATTTTTTAAGCGATAGATTGACAAATGGTGCGATTTTTTTTTTTTTTTTTTTTTTTTTTTTTTTTTTTTTTTTTTTTGGCATGACCAACAGAAGAATTCCCTGTAACCGATTGGTGAATTTTGCGATTTTTTTTTCCTTCACAAGAGCGATTTAGAAATTTCTCTACATACATTTATAATCCACAGTGATCATAGACAAAATTCATGCATTTACAAGATTCCTGTTTGCTGAATATTCTGTTCCATTTTTTTTTCTTTTTTTCATTCCATTAATGCAGAACTATATAATACAGAGAACCTGACTTGAACCTGCAAAATCCATTTTACTGACATGTTACTTTTCCGCGGAATTGCGCTTTTTTGGCACTGAATTTTATTATCGCGTGGATCTTGGCAAATATGCATTAAAATTTGTGGACATTTTTATGGGGGGATAACGGAAGAAATACAAGAAAAACGCGAGTGCCAACTGTGCCAAATTAAGCGAATTTCTTCAAAGGATCGCGGGAAAAACGCAAATTTTTTTAAGGATCGAAAAAAAAAATTCAAAGGGTCACGGAAAAAACACGATTAACGTTAAAGGATCGTGAAAAAAAAAAGTGTGATTTTCTTTAAAGGATCACGGAAAACATTACATTTCCAGATTGAGCTAAATAATGCTATAAAAAGTGATAAAATATCTTTATTAAGACTGACTATCGTTTCATCGCACAAACGGCGACATTTTAAAAATTTTGAAAATGTCGCCGTTTGTGCGATGAAACGATCGTCAATCTTAATAAAGATATTTTATCACTTTTTTGTCAAAATTTTGAAAATGTCGCCGTTTGTGCGATGAAACGATCGTCAATCTTAATAAAGATATTTTATCACTTTTTATTCAAAATTTTGAAAATGTTGCCGTTTGTGCGATGAAATGATCGTCAATCTTAGTAAAGATATTTTATCACTTTTTTGTAATTTTATAAAAAAAAGTATTGTAAATGCGTAAAAGTGTGTTTATTAGAAAATAAAAATACAAACTTGCTCATCTAAACTCTTACTTGGTGGGTGTCTTATACATCGCTGTTAGATGCAATAACATTTTGAAGAAAATTTTATGTTCTTACTGCTGATCCCCAGTTTCTGTGCGTACTTTTAATATTTATATGCTCAGTAAGTTAAACTCAAAAAGTTGTGCACATGCTTATTCAGCCGTTAAAAGTTTTGCTAAATCTTTTTTTTTTTTTTTTTTTTTTTTTGCTTTTTGCAAAAAATACAACCCACTTACCAAGATTTATACCAAACAAATCATCAAAAAATTTTAATAGTTGCAGCAGAATTTGTTAATTATGGGGTTTTATTGCACGTTTCTTAAACTTTTGTTCTAAGAATTCTTAATTTTCTTATGTTATATTAGCCAGAAAACCTAGTCTACCCAAAAGTATTGCTAATGCTAATAATGTGTTTATTAGAACATAAATAAGCCGAAATTTGCTCATCTAAGCGCTTCCATATTGACAATTATTTTCCTCTTTTTTTAAGAATTTTAAATGAAAAACACAATTTTTACACACCGTCCTAGGACGGGCATTTACACTAGTGTAAAAATAATCAAATATGTAACGACAACCTATCGTACAATATCCCCAGTTTATGGTTCAATTTCCTAAATATAAATCCTGAAAACCTGAACAAAGTGACGTAGTAAAATTTAAAGTACGGAAGTTAAATATTTATCTTCCCCGGTACCCATGAAAAATGACGTATGAGAAACAGAGTGATGTCATAAAAGAAATGGAACTGCAATTAATAATAATAATGTATATTTCCTCTAATTAAATTCCGTCCAAGAAACTGTTACTACTACTTTTACTTTCAACTCTAGTAATTATTGGCTCTCTCATTTTCAAAACAAAGTACGTATTTGTATGAATAAACAACATTTAGTTATGAAGATATTCTCTGATGATGAGCTTGGAAGGATTGAGTGTTCTAAGAAGTTTTAAATAAAATGTATATTTTAAACTTGTAACATCTTTTTCATTACTTTAGTCGCGTTTTAAGTAAGATTGGGGAACTTTTAATGTTCACATTATATATATTAGATATCTTTACACTTTTTAAAAACATGCGCGCACCATTAGTCGCGTACAACGCATCGAAACTATGGATACTAACCGAAACTATGGATTTCTAACCACGTTCTACGAAGAATTGCAGGATCAGCACTCTGGATGGTTGCTGTAATTCGACTTTTCAGTTCATCAGTGTCACGAACTGGAGATTGGTAAACAATTGTTTTCATATATTCCCATAAAAAGTCCAAAGATGTTATGTTTTGAGATCTAGAGGGCCACGGTATTGGGCCTCCTCTTCCGATCCAACTACTGGGCAATTTTTCCTCTAAAACTCCGATATTTACTTTGTGGAACATAAAAGCTCTAAGTGCATATCGTTGTTTGTTTCTTTTTAATTAACATATTTTTAAAGTATAAAGATACTTTACGGACGCCCTGTTTATTGTGACATGTGTACGTTATCTCAAGGAGTTCGGTTATGAGTTGCATTTAACAACTAAGTGAAGTGAATGCAAAGACAATTAAAGGTTTAAGAAAACGTGATGACGGAAATGTTATTTTTTCCTTTTCTCCAATTTATTAAATAATTTACATTTGCTAAAGGGTCTAGAAAGATAAGCATAGAGAAATGGCCCTCACAGCCGATGTTTAAAATAACATTGTGTGGTAATAAGGCTCACTTTGAGAATACGATATAGAGTGCTTTTAGCCCCTGACCTTGAACTATCCTTGAGATAATCGACGAAGTATGCGCCTGCGCTACTATTTTTCAAATACGTTTTTCTCAAAAAGTACAAATTTTAAAAAAAATGAAACCAACGCCAATTATTGAATACTATATTAGTTCACATCATGTATTTTTTTCATATTTGTACGCAAATTTTAACATAGAGAAATAAACAAAAACATTTTTTGAAAAAATTATTAATCTAGTAATTTTATACTTACACCAACCAAAAAATTATAGAATAATTCTCAAAGTATGTACTTTTAAGAAAAAAAATTTCATGAAAATCAAAGATGCGCTTTTTGAGTTATAAAAAAATAATGCCAGCAGCTTTCTAAAATATTCGTAACTTTCCCTGGTAGTCCAGGAAATAGAGACCGTATAGGGGATCTACCTAGCAAAATTCATGGTAGTTCTGGAAAAAGGCTTATCCCAACAAAAGTTTTCGGTAAAAAAAAAAAAAAAAAAGCGCCAAGTTCTCCTTAATGTTTCGGCCAGAAAAAGTAGTGATATCTGAAGTTCGCACAAGTTAAAAGCCAAACATCCCAAATCTTTCATTGAAAATGGCTTCCTGCGACTTGGCCGTTAATGCCTTCTACAACATTTCAAAATTAATGATTGGAAATTACGCTTTTATGAATTATTTAAATATTAAAAGTAATATTAGAATGCAAAGAGGCAAATTCACATAAAGACATAAGTAAAAGATGTCTGATAACTACCATTCAGTTTCAACAAACATTAGTTTTGATTACAGATCATTTAGTCCACTTGTGGTTTAATTGCCATTTTGTACAGTCTAAAGCTAAAGTCATTAACGTAAAACCCAAGAAATAAAACAAAATTTACTTACTTCAAATCTCACAATAGGTTACATTATGTTTTATTGTATAATATTGAAATCTTGTGTATTGACGAAAGAGAATTTTTTCGATTGAACATTTAATATAGTTTGTTTGCATACATTATGAGGTATTCGATTTATAAACTGTTAAAAGCTGATACTAATTATGTTTTAGCAATTAGGGATATTATCTCCTGAATACAAGTATTTTGTTATTTTTAATTTCTAAGCATTTAAATAGACTGAAGTTGTTTAAATGCATTTTTTCAAATGTGTATTTTTTTCTGTACTCTGTGCCACAAAATGCCTAAAGTAATCAAAAAATGTTGTTGGCATGTAGCTCGTTCGTACATATTTTAAAATTTGAAAAACACTTTCGAAGGCATTAACGGCCAAGTCGCAGGAAGCCATTTTCAATGAAAGATTTGGGATGTTTGGCTTTTAACTTGTGCGAACTTCAGATATCACTACTTTTTCTGGCCGAAACATTAAGGAGAACTTGGCGCTTTTTTTTTTTTACCGAAAACATTTGTTGGGATATCACTACTTTTTGTAAGTTTTTTCAAGTTTGTTATTCTAAACTATATTAATATGAAAAAAAAACTTAAATTTCGGTACTTTTATGTTACCCGGGAGCAAATCTCCTCATTAGACTTTTGTTTTTTCGCCAATAGCAGTTTTCATTTTTTACATGTGTAAATTAGAAACAATGCTTTGATTTTCAAATAAAATATTTTGGTTTATGTTATTATTTCTTATTTATTTATTTATTTATTTCTATGCTAAATATTCTATTAAATAAAATGAAGGAAATGCATCTATTTTAAATGAGATGACTGTAAAGTATATATCTTTAAATGAAATGAATGCATTATGAACAATGGAGTTGGAAACAGTACTTGGCGATTTGCCACTTGCGCCCGGCTAACATAAAAATACTTAAATTAATTTTATTGAGCTTTACAAATTTATACTTTATTTCTTTTTATATTAAAGTACTAGCCGTCTCTAGCAAGCAGTATTTACCGTATTAATTCCATGTTAAACGTTGCATCATGTTACTGTTATTCATAATTTAATTTACTTGCCCATTCTTTCGCCAAGTCGGAAGCTTTTGATAGAGAAATCAAGAACTCTTTACGATCATGGAAGCACATCATATATTTTGTGTTGTTATGTATTTCATCTTTCGTGACAACTACCTCTTAACTCACTTATGCATGTTTCCTTAGCAGTTACGATTCGTTCTCTAATGCGGAAATTTTTAATCCTATTAAGTAATCTTTTCTAATTGGGCTCACTGCCAATTGTTGTATTTTAACTGATACAACTGGGTACAAGAGAAATGGTTCTTATGAAATCCTTTGACAATATCTGCATTTGCATTAAACCATATTGATGCTAATATCTTTTTGTTTCACGTTAACCTTTTCAATAGACTCGATTACGGAAGAATAGAAGGTCTACCGGATCACTACTATGATCCATTTGAAAATCTATCATTCTTCTCATCTGATCGTGTTGAAGAATTAGTCAATGAGCCATGGTTTTAAGATTTTAGTTAATTTTATTCGAAACTTGAAAACTAAAATGCGAGGAACCTGATTAAAGAGGATTCATTCTAACGTACATATCGATTAACAGGTTACATATTATAGAATTATAATAATCATAAGGAGAACTGGCAGTTTCAATGCTTTAATAGTTTCCGTAAATTCTCTTTATATAATACAGTAGTTTTAGTGGCGTAATGATTAACAACATAGTCACAGTAAGCATAATAACAGTATAATATAATAACAATAGCAGAGGTTTTGGGCAGTGACGAAACTATTAGCACTTTGGAAATATTAGTACGTTATATCATTTAACTATTCAGATGATATGCGGAAAAATAAAAATAGATGGCTCGCATTAATAATTAACTCATTGAAAAAATAGCCACTAGCGTCAAATATTCGCCACGCTTGGCGACATTTAGCAAAGTTTCGCCGAATTTAATAATATATCATGTCAATTCTCAAATTTGGCGGCAAAAAATTTTTTGCTTATTCTGACGTCATAATGATGCATATGTATTATGTATTATACACATACCTATAATATATATGATGCAAATGTATTACGTATTATATGCATATGTATAATATGTATGATGCATATGCATAAGTTCATTAACATCACTAAAACGCACTTAAAGGAATAGTGTTCCATAAATAGTAGGGATAATTGCCAGATTGACCTGAGTGCTACTGAGATTAGAATTCCGACATTTATAATAGACCGGGTGGCGTCTGTACACACCATCACCTCATCGATTTTACAGCTAAAATTTTAGGATTAGTTAAAACTAGATTAGCATATTTAAATGAACTGGTCTGTTAAGTCATATCTTGGTAGAAACCATCTGAAGACCTAATTTTAGTGGTTAACTGATAGGTTTTCTATTGTATTTTCCTGCATCCAAATGTTTGGAAATATGGAGGAATGGGTGCAGGAAAACACAATGGAAAATCCACCAATTAACCCGTAAAATCGGGTCTGTAGGTGGTTTCCATAAAGATATGACTTGACAGACCAGTTACATTTCAATACGCTAATCGATATTTAACTAATCCTAAAATTTCAGCCGTCAACTCGATGAGGTGATGATCTGTGCAGACGCCTCCCGGTCTTTAATAAAATTTGTTTTAAGGAAGTAAAAGATAGAAAGATGAACAGATAAACTGAAAGATTTGCCTTATTAAGATTTTTGTAAAAGCATATAAAAATTCATTCAGCTTGAACTCATGTAACACCTTTATAACTCAGGCTAATTTTCTGTAATCGGGTTTTGGCGACCAACATATCTTATCCATGACTATAATCTTTCTTTTACAGATTTAAAATTAACAATAAATTAACAGTAAGTAGGCTAATAATACAATATAATAACATAAGCAGCGGACTTCGGACGCCGCTTCTGTCGCATATCGTTAAAGACAATTTATTACTTACACATTTCATTTAATTAAAAGGAGATTTTTAAAAACTTTCATATTGAATTAGGATATTTTTCCACTATAGGGACCTTGGCATTTTTTTTAAAATCTTGGCGCAATTCGGACTTCAGAAACTGAGATATGTTGCCAAATAATATAAACAACTATGAAAACAAACCTGATGAACTTTTATGTTATTTATATTATGTATTTATATACATATAAACATTTTATTTATACATGTATAAAATATTATTTTTTATGTACAAATTATTTATGTTGGTATATAAAAATAAATAAACGGGTTCCTTACATTAATTAAATTGTATACATATGGAAAAAATTGCTTGTGTATATGACACAGTAAATAGGTTGCCAGAAAATACGTTATCAAATTTCTTTTCTCGTCATGGCTATTTTCTGTATTTCGCCAAGGCTACTATATCGGAAACTTACCGAATTGCGGTTATATTTTGTTAAATGTTTTATTGTTTTAATAACGTAAATATATCATAACCTATACTGATTAAAATTTTTAGGTATATTCATTTTTTTCTATTTAACAAACATCTTTGGAAAAGCATATATATAAAGTTTTATTCTGCTTGAAATTACGTGACCCCTTCAAAACTCTGTAATCGAGTATTGGCGACCAACATTGGCGCAATTGAATGTGAAAGAACTGTTTACGGCCAAATGAACACCCCCTGTTTTAAGGGTTTAGAGGCGGAAATTCTGTGTTTTCAGATTTTTCTGGTTAATTGTGCTACAAACCCGACCTACTTGTGAAATTTCATGATTCTACGACTTTTAGAAGTACCTTAGTTATTTAATGATGCGAAGTGAGTCAGTGACAAAAAAGCACTTTTTCGGAATTTAATATTTCGAAAACTACTAAATATAGGAACATGAAATCGTGGAAGCTTAGTTCAGTTTGACCATACGAACATGTGTATAAAAGAAAAATTTCTACATCTCTCCCTAAAACGACGTTATGAGCGGGTGAAAAGTATGCCGAAATGGTTCAGGAAAAGGTAGCTTACGGCTTGTGCGAACTTGGCGGACGCACTGCCGTGCTCCCAGATTATATGTTTTTTGGGTCGCTGAATCCGAATTTTTAACTTCTCACTAAAATTTCCCGTGGCAATCCTCCCAAATTTTGGAAAAATGCCCCCCCCCCCCCAAAAAAAAGGTTTTTATTAATGCAATCAATTTTTTTTTAGGGAAAACGTATCTAGAAATTAAGAAAGTAGACAAAATTTGCAACAAATTAGATAAATGACATTATGACTTAGGATGAAGGGGAAGGGTGGATCTGCCTCGGAACATGCGCGCGGTGCTGCGTGAACTAAGTTGAGCAATTCCACTTAACCACTCACACGTTTACATTCGCCCTCCCATCTCCCCTCCGAATTTTCTCTATAAGGTTTACTTTAAGTTTTTTGGGTCGCTGAATCCGAATTTTTAACTTCCCCCAAAATCCCCGCCAACCCCCCCCCCCCCAAATAGTTGTTTTAAACTTAAATTTCTTATTGTTTTAGGGGAAAAGCATTACGAAATTCAGAAACTAGACAAAATTTGCAACAAATAGGATACATGACAATATGGCGTAGGTTGAACGGGGAGGGGGAGGGCTGCCTCTGAACATGCACTGCGGCGCTACGTGCACTAAGTTTTGAAGACCAGGCAATAGGGGATTTTACCTGGAAAAATTAATTATAGTTCTGGATTTTGACTCACTTTATGTTCTTTGGGTCGCTGAATCCGAATTTGTAACTTCCCCCAAAATTTCACCCGGCAAGCCCCCAAAAAATTGATTTTTTGAAAAAAAATTGTTTTTGAGAAAAGCGCGCGGGAATGTTCCGAGGCAGCCCCCTCTCTCTCCGTTTATCCTACGTCATAATGTAATCTATACTATTTGTTGCAAATTTTGTCTAGTTTCTGAATTTTGTAATACATTTCCCCTAAAACTATAAGAAATTTAAGTTAATAACAACTCTTTTGGGGGTTTTCGGGGAGGAAGAAATTTTGGGGGTAAGTTAAAAATTCGGATTCAGCGACCCAAAAAACTTAAAGTAAACCTTATAAGGAAAGTTCGGAGGGGAGATGGGAGTTGAATGTAAACGTGTGAGTGGCTAAGTGGTATTGCGTAACTTAGTCCACGCAGCACCGCGCGTGTGTTCCAAGGCAGAACCCCCCCTTCCCCTTCATCCTAATTCATAATGTCATATAACTAATTTGTTACAAATTTTGTCTACTTTCTGAATTTCTGGATACTTTTCCCCTAAAACAAGAAAAAAAAATGATTTTTTAAATAAAAACCTTTTTTTTGGGGGGGGGGGGGCTTTTTACCAAAATTTGGGGAAGTGTTGCCGGGGGAAATTTTGGTGGGAAGTTACAAATTCGGATTCAGCGACCCAAAAAACATAAAGTAAGCCAATTTCCAGAACTACCATTAATTTTGCTAGTTAAAATTCCCTATTGCCTGAACTATGTTTGTACTTGCAGAAATACACTACTATCAATGCATTGGTCGATTCGTGACATTTCCAATCGGGCATGATGCGCAGCGCGCCAAAATAAGAGAATGTTGCCATACATACCACTTCCCTATAGGTTTGTTTCGTGTTTGTAAATATTCTCTTATTTTGGTGTACAATGCATACTTCTCGCGTGATAATATCAAATTAATGGTCTAGTCGATTGTGCAAGTGAAGCTGAGAGGGGCTGTAAATATATTAAGTTATCAACTTTTTGGCAATTTCGGACTCCCTACCAACCTTCCGATATCAGAAGTTGTCTTTCCTCGAAATCCCACCCTTCTAAAAATAATGCTTTGTGTCTAAAGTTTTTTTTTTCTTTTTTTTTTTCCTTTTTATACGTTTCAATGCGATATACAGGCATGGTTGTACATTTTTTATTCGCATATTTTACTGATTTAAATGAGAAGAAATTCATAAAATATCACTTTTACATAAGAAATAACCCTACATCAAATAACATTTTAAAGAAATACTTATTGTTTAAAAGTTTTTAAAATAGCTCTTTGTTACATTATAATGCATTGAGCAGTAGTATTGTCTTCTTCCACTTCGCCCTTGCTTTGGGCTAAACAGAACTTTTTGTAAACAAAACAGGTGGGTAAAATTCTTTCCCATCTTTTACTAGCAAAAATATCAAGTATTATTTCGAATTTGGTTTCTCTAACAACGATTTACATACCAATATAGCAGGAAAATACTAGTGTTGAACGTTGGGTTATTCGACATTTTGGAATGAAATGTTTTATAAACATTGAATATGATTTTAATAATAACTTTGTATTTTCATAAAAAGAAGAAAGCAGACTTTAAAGAATTAAGATTACAAATGTAAAGAAAAAGATACCAAAAAAGTAAATTTTGGTTTGATCAAAAATGATAACGATATCAAATCACAACACCCCCTCCCCTACAGGGATCTTCCGATGTCAAGTGCCAGACCCCCCCCCCTTCACACACACACATAAACTCTCCCCTAAAGTTATACGTTATAAATGTACACTGTACAGCCCCATAGCTTTCTTCTACGTGAAAATCATGATAGGTAAATGTTACCATTTTATTTGTCATTTCTTGATATTATAACGCGAGAAGGATACGCAGTGCGCCAAAATAACAGAATATTTACAAACACGAAACAAACCTATAGGGAAGTGGTATGTATGGAAACACTCTCTTATTTTGGCGCACTGCGCATCCTGCCTGAGTGGAAATGTCACAAATCGACCAATGCATTGATAGTAGTGTATTTCTGCAAATGCAAACAGGGAACACTACTAATATTTTAGCGAGTTGCTAGCATTATTTTTTTATATCTCAAAAAGCGGATCTTCGATTTTAACGAAATTTTTTTCTTATAAGTACGAACTTAGAGCATTATTCTGTAATTTTTTGGTTGGTGTAAGTATAAAATTACTACATTAATAATTTCTTCAAAAAATAATTTTGTTTATTTTTCTATGTCAGAATTTGCGTAAAAATATGAAAAAAATATATGATGTGAACTAATATATTATTCAATAATTGGCGTTGGTTTCATTTTTTTAACTTTTGTACTTTTGAGAAAAAACGTATTTGAAAATTAGTAGCGTCGGCGCAAACTTCGCCGATTATCTCAAGGACAGTTCAAGGTCAGGGCTAAAAACACTCTATATTGTAATCTCATGGTGAGCCTTATTACAACACATGTTATTTCAAACATCGGCCGCGGGGGCCATTTCGCTATGCTTATCCGGCTAGACCCTTTACGCTTATTCTTTTTAATAACTATTACAACAGAAATAAATACTTCTTAAACTTATGGATCATTATTATAAACAAAATAGAACAATATCAGTGTTAGCATTAAAAATAATTATATTATTTAAAAAAATATATTTTTACGTTGCCTTAAACTCAATAAGTTGGTTGTATTTACCAAAATCCCAAGATATATTTTATGCAAATTGTATTATTATATTTTCACATTACTTAGACAATATAGTAGTAATCCTGATGTCAACGAAAATGATGACCAAACACTTAACTTAACAAAGCACTAAATTACAAATAAATAATGTGTCACCAAACAAGTATTTTAAATCAAATGCAATAAAATCTATGTTTCTGAAAACCATGACATGTTTTGTCAGGCTCTCTGAACACGGTATTTATATAAAAAATATTTTATTTATTTATTTTTTACATGTATATGTCCATTATAACATATCACAATTTCTTTATAACATTTTTGCCTATGACACTTTCTTTTAAAATAATTGTCAGGTGACATTAAGTGTGTTTTGTGCATTTCTAAGGGAATTACACTTATATGTTAAGTTCTCAACCTTCACAGTCGAAGGTATTACAAGACATTGTTGTTGTTTTTTTTATTTCTTGGACATATATGCCTGCTAGTCATCAATATTTATTATTAAAAAATGTAGAGTTTTACATTTAGTTATGTAAATTGCTCAAAGACATATTTTCGAATATAATCATAGTATAGTTTAAATTTTTATTATTATAAATTGCATTATAAATTGTAAACGGTATTCTTAATTACATTTTTCAAAGTACACTGTAAAACAAAATCTGTAAAGTTACTAAAGTTTTTCTGGGAAACTGGGATTTCTCGAACTTTTTAGTAACGGCAATAACAAAAATGCATGTAACAGACACACTTTTGCGCCAAAAATAAAAAAATCTGTAAAGTTACTAAGAATTTTTCAGGAAAGTGAGATGCCAAGAACTTTTCATGAACTGCAACTAGGGTTATAGATAAAATTTTACTAAGATTACTGTAATTTTTACAGATTCATTTGTAAAGTTACAGATTTCTGTAGCTTTACAAAAAGTAGTTTTGTAGATTTGCAGTTTTTTTTTTTTTTTTTGTACAGTTACAGATGAAAATTTAGTAAGCGTGTAACTTTACATCTGTAGAAATACAGATTTTTTTTTTTTTTTTACAGTGTACATTTCAGCAACTTTTTTTACAAGTAACTTCTAATTTCAGGTGAAAGACATATCTATCTCAAATAAATTTAAAGCGACTTGTTATATCTTCAAAGAATAAAAAGTATGTTTTAATACTGTTTTATGACCTTTTTTAAATTTTATGACAATTGAAGACAATATTTATATTTAGTAATTTTGAAATACAAACTTCTTACGTGCGTCAAGTATCTATAAATTTCAAGATAAAATTTTATGGCAATTTCTCGTCTAGACTCCACGTTCAGTTTTATTTTCAATCTAAATATCGATCATTAAAAAAAAGCACGTGTCATTTCTTACAAGGTATATTACAGCAGTCGGTACGAAAATTATCCTGAAAGATAAATCTGAATTCACAGGATACTGGAATAATCGATTTTACGAATTAAAATAAAATATGACAATGAAATTTTTAGGTAGGAAAACAGGTGGTTGTTTTTTAAAATAAATGGTGTTAATTAATAGGTCAATACTATACTAACTTTGATTTATATCTTAAATCTCTGCTGTAGATAATTAATCGGAGTAAAAACGAGTTAATATCGACCATGATAGTCATTAAAATGAATAATTTTTCGTTATTCTCTTGTAAGTCAGCTGTTTGCGAATAGCCGGCTTAGCAGTACGCGAGTTCCCGTCGCTGCACGAGCCACAGATGGACAACAGAAGTAATAAAAACCAAGAAAGCTATACAAAAATGGCTATCACAGAGCTCCTTGCCGGTGTAACATTTCCAAATTCAAGGAGCACTTGCTGGTTCTGCCCAAAAACATACACAAAAATATGGTTCAATTGCATTAATAACTTCATACACTTTTTGATGGTAAAATAATGAAAACGGCACAAAAAATCGCTATCACAGCGACCCTTTCTCACAGAATCTTTTCAAATTCAAGGATAAACATGTATGTATTTGGCCACAGCCATATACATACACAAAATTTGGTTCAATTCTATGCATAAATTCATACGTTTATTTGTGGTACCATAATGAAAATGGCACAGACATCGCTATTACAACGCTCCCTTCCGGCGGATTTTTTTCAAATTCAGGGAGGCTATAGCCAAACTTACACTAGCTATAGCCAAAACTTACACAAAAAATTAGGTTACATTCTATGCATAATTTCATATACTTTTCGATGGTACAATAATGAAAATGACACAAAAATTGCTATTACAGCGCCCCTTCCGGTAGAATATTTCTAAATTGAAGGAGGCTGCTTGCCACAGCCAAATACATACACAAAAAATTTCGTTCAACACTATGCATAACTTTTCGATGGTGCAATGACGACATACGGACACACGTTCAGGTGGACGTATAGACAGACATTTTGTATAAACATGTTTTGGGGGATCTCTGATCCCAAAAACGTATAAACCTGTCGAAAACTAGAAGTCGAAAAAAATCGATTACAATACTTTCCTCTATTGAAGATACAAGAAAGTAAAAATACAAGAGATAAATAGTTTTTTATTATAGTTTTTACTGATTTTTTATTTAAGGCGCTGAATTTTCATTTTTCATGTTTTCAAATACTTCTAGCATTTTAAATTCAATATAATTAAAATTCATTATTCTATATTATTACAATACACTTTTTAAATATAAAACTCTTTTTCAAAAAAAAGCATGTGCTGATGTAATTCATAACTCAGATTGAGGTATGTTACATATGTATAGTTGATTTTTTTTTTTTTTTTTAAGAGATAAAGTATTTATTTAGTTTTACAGACCAGTTTCATTTCAAAAAGAAATTTTGTTCTTCAAAAATAAACACTTTCATTTGTTTAATCGAAATGTAATAAATCTGAAAAAAGACATTATATTCAAAATAAAAACATCGCATATTTCTTCTATTAACTATTTGCATGAACAAATTCTTATTCTCTTAAATTCCGGTTTATGCACAATAGCTATTTGTCCTTTTTGTAACATTATTCCATGTTCAAATGTAAATATCCTACATCACAGTTATTTGAATTTTAAATTTATTTAAATGTATAGTAGAAATTTTTTCGATACACAGGATATTGAAAAGATAAGTTTCGTTTTAAATAAAGGAAAACTTAACTATTGCATAAATTATCTGTTTTGAATCATTTATTTATTTGGAATTTGGAATATAAACTAAATGTGTTAAATTAGAAAAAAAAAATCAAGACAAAGCATAGGTTAAAAAGGGGGAAGGATTGTCTTGTATTAATTGAAAATTTCTGTTTTTTTTTGTTTTTTTTTTAATATTATTGATGTAAAATTATTCTTGTATGGCGAGTTTGAAAGCTGTAATATAATCGGTATTAAGTTATGTTAAAAAGTTTTCTGACAAATAGAGAGTTCATGTATTGATCTAAATATGCCAAATGTTAACAAAATAGGTTCTTAATTTTTTTTAGATATTAGTTCAGAGGAAGTATATAACTTTAAAAGTCTAAATTCGAAGTTAATAGTTTCTCCGCCTGAACATAAGTATTTATTTTATTCACTATAATTATATATAGATGTTTGTGTGCCTGTATGCCTGTCTGTCTCGTGCGCTGCTATTTTTTGACGAGAGTACTGCGCACACAGCTACAAAATGTAACCTTTCATGGACACCTGTATGTCTGACGTTACGTACTATGGAGCCATTTTTAAGAGTTTTTGATTGCATTTTCTTAATTTAATTATTCGATTTCTCCCGTTTTTTCGTATTTTCTAGTGGTTTTTCCACATTATTGAAATGAGGACTAAAAATTAAAAACGTTGAAAGTACGAAAAAAATGGAAAATCTTTTTTAAAAATTTCTTAAGTGCCAAGCTTAACAAACATGAGAACACTTGAAGTTCTGATTCTAGTAGTCATAGTTCAAACAAGTCGGGAAAATGTACATCAAACGAGGCAAATGAGGTGCTTTCGCCTTCCATTTTTCGCTCTCCTGATAAAATTTAATTATCGATTTCTCCCGTTTTTTCGTATTTTCTAGTGGTTTTTCCACATTATTGAAATGAGGACTAAAAATGAAAAACGTTGAAAGTACGAAAAAAATGGAAAATCTTTTTTTAAATATTTCTTAAGTGCCAAGCTTAACAAACATGAGAACACTTGAAGTTCTAATTCTAGTAGTCATAGTTCAATCAAGTCGGGAAAATGTACATCAAACGAGGCAAATGAGGTGCTTTCGCCTTCCATTTTTCGGTCGCCTGATAAAATTTAATTTTTCGATTTCTCCCGTTTTTTCGTATTTTCTAGTGGTTTTTCCACATTATTGAAATGAGGACTAAAAATGAAAAACGTTGAAAGTACGAAAAAATGGAAAATCTTTTTTAAAAATTTCTTAAGTGCCAAGCTTCACAAACATGAGAACACTTGAAGTTCTAACTCTAGTAGTCATAGTTCAAACAAGTCGGGAAAATGTACATCAAACGAGGCAAATGAGGTGCTTTCGACTTCCATTTTTCGCTCGCCTGATAAAATTTCCTCTTTTGGACTTTCAGCGTTTTCCATTTTTAGTTCTCAAATGATTCCGTCTTTCGAAATTTCTCCTAATATAGCAAATTTTATAATTTTTTACAATAAAGTTTATGCAATATTCATACAACGATTTTAAAGTTTTCGTGAGTTTATGTGATTAAAAAAAAATTTTTTTTAGTTTCCCGGCCATTGTTTCGAATTCATGAAACGAATCTGGTTTCCATCTTTTAGCCCAATATAGAAAATTTAATTGTCTGCTATTGTTAACTTTTCCCGAAATTATTATGCAATTTTTCGCGTTCCTGTGTAATTTTTTGACAATTTTAGTTCTGCAACGGAAAGAACTCTACTTACATTTTGTATTGTCATTAAGAGATCCAATTTGAAAGAATACTAAATTGGTTCCTATAGAAGTTGAATGATAAATCTAGAATTCTGAATTTAATGTTGCTCGAAATAAAATAATTTAAATAATTCATGGTTTATATGATTCAAGTTTGTGGAATGAAGTATTGTTTCGGGCTAATGGTTTGTTGGGGGAAAAGCTGACCAACGAAGCAGGTGAACCTTAAGTATTATTTTTATATTCTCTTTCACACCTTTCATACTTCATCTTCAGGTTATAATTATTCGAGTCACATTAATGTAACTAGTAGCTAATATTCAGTGTAACCGGCGTTTGCGTAGCGCATGGCAGATAGATAAAGTGAATGTGGCTTTATAAAGTGTTCTCAGAATCACAGATATGTGCTGATTCTGGAAATAGATTTTGGAAAGTACTTAATATTGAATTAAGGTGTCAGGTATCCTATGAACTAACAAAATACATGAAAAAGTGACCTCTATAAGGATTGTCGTCACTGTATAACTATTTGACTTTTAATTATAAAACTGAAAACCTATATTATGAAATATTTATTTTATCAATTAAAGTTGTTAAAAAAAGTATACACATACAAAAGTATATACAAAGTTTTTTAATTTATTTTTATAGATGATACAATTTTTACGAAAAGATTATTCTCGTTTGCATTGCGTGCATGATTTTTCACATTTCAATGGCTAAAACAAACCAAGATTGTGTTTTATGAGTACAGGTATAATTTTTTTTTTTTTTCAAAATGATCTACAATAAAAAAAAAAATAAAATTTGTAGATCACGAGAAAAAATATTATAAAAACATTTCCATTTGTAAAGAAAGTCGAAATATTGAGATTTTTTTAATACAAAAGTAGTCGTGGATTCTGAACTTCTTACTTGAGAAACCTAATAATAGATCATTTTGTACCTCTATATGTTTACTATATTCACCGAAAATTTCGTGAAATTCTAGGTAACCATCTATCAGAAATCGTGAGCGCAATGATCAAAATCTCTGTTTTGAGAAAATTAAAATTAAAGACTAAATCACCCCTTGATTATATGGGAAAAGCTCAAAGTTGTTTTAGGTATAACTTCTATTCTAATGCAAATTTTTGTATGAGGTTTATTTTTAAATGTTCTTAAACAACCATATTTAATTATAATCTATTTTTTAAAAATTCGATTTTGGTACTCTTTAAAGAGTACCTGAGCCCTTAAAATAGCGAATTGAATGATAGATGTGTTTTCATAATACTCAGTTGGAGTTACGAGTCAGTATTTCAGGACAAGTTAAGTAGTGTGGAGGTTTTTAAGTTCTCTTCTAATCGCACAAGGTTATTTCTAATTGTTTGATATAGTGCATACTCATCTTGGGCTCAAAAGAAAAAAATCAGAATGAATGAGTGTGTGTAATTTGTAAAGAAGGATGCATGCTTAATTCGACGTTTGTTCCATCTATATGTACAGAGGACAGGTAGCCAAATCTCTATTAAACCCAAAATAAGACTGTCCCTTCGAATTTATTAACTTCCAGAAGGTTGAGGGAAGTTTTTCTACCGGTTTTTCCACAGAATAGGGTAACATGCATTTATTTTATGAAACAGACGATGTGGCTAATGAAAAAGGTAATTCATAATCGACCATAACAAATACAAACCGCGTACACTATTCCAAATATTTATTGTTTTTTCACTCATATATCATAATGATCATGAGTTATATGACCCTGCTGCAAAAACCAAATGCGCAGTATGTGTGACGTTTCTGCCGTCTTAGCCCTTTATATTGCAATGCCATGTAAATTCTCTAACCTGCTGTAGCATTTATCGTCTTTATCAGACATCAGGCAAAATAATGACGGGCGTTCGTTTCTTACGTTACTGAAGCATGGTGCTGAGCAACGCACGTTTGCATCTCTAACTTCGCTAAGAGGCCATCGTACCCAACACACTTTAATAATGGTAACAAGTAGGAAATTGCTCGTCAAACGTGGCAAATGAGGTGCGTTCGTACTATAACTAGTTTTATAAATATTTTTTGCACCCCATATTGTACTGAATGTATATATTTTTTTTGCACTTCATAAGTGCATAATCTGTAACATCATTAAAATGCACTTGCAATAACTTTTTTTCCCATTGCCCGTAATGTAACAGAAAACTTTTGACTGTCCCTGTAATTAAACTATACATCCGATTTTCATAAAATTGAAAATGGCTCGACAAAATTTTGCAACAATTATATATTTAAAATTTCAGACCATTCGGAAGGCTGTAACATCATTAAAATGCACTTGCAATAATTTTTTCCTATTGGCCGTAATGTAAAGAAAAATTTTGAATGTCCTTGTAATTAAACTATACATACGATTTTCATAAAATTTGAAATGGCTCGACAAAATTTTGCAACAATCATATATTAAAAATTTCAGACCATTCGGTTGGGTAGTTTTTGCTCTGTTATATGCGGACGGACGGACAGACGGACTGAACGACGACTATAGGTGCTACGTATTTATATAACTACGAACGCACCTAAAAATGGAAAGAATTACTTAACTGTTTCGAAATACTTCCATGAATGTACTTCCATAATGATACATCTATGAAGAGCTATACTATATGTGTCTATTGAAGAACTCGACTGTTGTTGTACCATAAAATAGCGAGAACGGTGCATTAGAGCTTCCCTTAACACTGTTCTGTGTTATCACCCCGATTCCCAGATTGATCGTCAATGTCACGTGTTACTTCGTTTATCTGTAGCATTTGCTCGGAGTAATTCCTACGCCAGTAACTTGGCAGAAACACGATAAGTGTTCAGATGAAGCAATAGTTTAACTCCAAGTTTCTCGTGAAACTCGAGACAAGTTGCACAGAAGCTTATGCCATGATAAAAGAGGTGTACGGACAAGAATGTTTATCGCTCACTGATGTTTTTGACTGGTTTAAGAGGTTCAAAAATGGACGATAAACGACGGAAGACCATGCGTGTCTTGAATGACCCTAAACATCTAAAATGAACACAAACATTCAAATAATTGCTCATTTGAACCAGACTATCAATCAACATTACTATACTAAGCTTCTATTATCCCTTAGTGAACGGGTAAGAAAACAAAGAATGGTTTTATTGAGGAATCAGTCATGGATCTTTCACCAGGGCAATGTGACTGCCCTTTCAGCTTTGTCTGTGAAGATGTTGTTGGGAAAACGCAGCACCCCCGTAATGAGTCATCCACACCTGTGATTATTTCCAATGGTGAAATCGGGGATAATGAGGACAATATTTGAAAGCTTGGAATCAGTCAAAGAAAAAGTGGCGGGAAGTCTCAAAAGGTTGACAGAAGAGGACTTGCATCACTACTTTGCACAGTGGAAAATTCGAATAGAGCGATGCAGGAATCTCTAAGCAGGGTATATTTAAGGCTATAAAGTTTCTAATGTGATTGGTCTGTAAGTAATAGTTTTAGTACCTCGGTCAGATCTTTTATTGAATCAATTTCAAGATAATACTTGTGTTGGCGAAGCAATGGTATTGATATTTTTAAGCTTTTCCGCATAGAATTACTTATTATTAGCAATTATGTTGCAAAGTATATTTAAGAATTTCTTTTTATTATGCAACATGTGCAACAATGTTTATAAAATTGCCCAATAAAATTCACTTACAAAGATTTAAAAAAGGTTCAATAATACTTTATTCTTATTTTTCCATCTGCTTTTCGGTTATTACATTTTTTTATATGGAACGTTTGATAAATTGAAAAAAATATCGTTCTTTTGACAGAGTAATTTTTTTCAAAATTATGAAATGATTTATGAACATTTTTAATGTGTATTAATTAAATAATCATAAATTTGGCAAGCAAAATGATAAAGAAAATAAAATAGAATTTTTTAAAGGTACCAGGAAAACTTGCTACATTTTTATCTTATATTCATCTATCATTTTTTATTAGATGTCGATGCACCACTGTTCAGCACTGTTCATTAGATGTCTTCCCTTCATTTCGCAATAATCACAAAGTAAAATATACAAATTCGTCATTATGATCACTTTCTGATATAAAGAAATGTGCTAACTTCATAATTGTGGTACATGGGTTTATGATGCCGTGTTGGACAAGATGTCGTTTCGCGTATTTCCATATTCACAGACGCTGTATGGAAACGTTGCACAATTTTCAGGTAGGGGTTTCCTACTGATACTTTAATTTCAGTTTTCGTTCTTTTTTTTATTATTTTAAGTGGTACTTTTTTACTGATACTTCATCTTAACACTTGTGGTAACTGTCCAAAATCTTTTATGTGACTTCTTTATTTGCCTAGTCACAATTTAAACACCAGAAAAATAATCTGATGCTTTTAGAGAGCACTGGTACTTGGCCTTTCTGATAAGCATACATGGTGGCCGGTTCCTTTTTCTTCACGCCAATGTAGGGAGAGGCGTCTCTTCCAATACTGTGAATGAGTCGACGAAATTTTTTTGTGGTAAGATGCCGTTCTTTTCCGCTGGGTTAAGATGCCGGTTATTTTCCGTTGCGGTCAAATGCCCGAGTTTCTTCATGGTTTTAAATTACTCTTAGTTATCAACTAATGTGTCATCGATTTTTATCAGATTATTTAAAACATTGATTAAATCGTGATTTTAATCAACTGATTAAAAAAAATCATTGATTAAAATGATAATTTTCTTATATGACATTTTAAGTGCATCTTTTTATATATGACGTAATTTTCACAAATGTTTGTTTCTCATTTTAATATTCGTATAAAAATAATTTTTAAGGCCTATAAAAGTCAAACTAAAGTGGTCTGACGCTAGCAACTGTGAATTTCCAGGTATCTCAAACATTTCTCAAAAGGGATTAGTTCAACAGACGATCGTATGGATGATAATGGAATTCCTTGCCAAGATTGGGAAGATGAGGATTTGTTTAAAGTGAACGAGAATGAGTGTTCAGAGTGTTTATCAGAGTGCCATAAAACCTCGGAAAAATGAAATTGGATAAAGTGCATTAAAGGAAACTGTTCGTTACATAAAAGTTACTCAAAGTTTCTAAACAAGTACGCAGTTTATGACAGATCTGATATATTGTCGAAAAGAACAATGGTACACATTTAAAAAAATCAACAATAAAGCATTTTATCGCAGCGGCTTTACAGTATTTAAACTTTTTAAAATGTTGTAAAAATAGGTATTATTAAGAGCCATATTTCATTTTAATGTTAAGTAAAGCATAACCTTTTTTTTTTTTCAAATATTAGTTTGTTTTTTTATTAAATTACCAACACTTGATACATTCATATTTTTGTAATTTCCTAATATTATTTAAGATAAAAACATTAGTATGCCTAAAATATTAAAGTTACTTTTATGCGTCTCATTATTTTTTACACTGCTTGACAAAAATTATTTTGACATTGAAACTCCAGCAGGTACCTTAACCTAGATAGTTTGTCATAAGTGAAACATAAACTTTTTTTCAAATGTTAGTTTGTTTTTTATTAAATTGCCAACGCTTGTTACATTCATATTTTTGTAATTTCCTAATATTAAGTAACAACACTAGTATACCTAAAATATTAAAGTTACGTTTATGCATCCCATTATTTTTTATACTGCTTCACAAAAATTATTTCTACATTGAAACTCTGGAAGGCACCTTAACCTAGATAGTTGGTCATATGTAGAACATAACCTTTTATTTCAAATATTAGTTTGTTTTGTATTAAATTGCCAACGATTGTTATGTTCATATTTTTGTAATTTCCTAATATTAATTAAGTTAACAACATTAGTGTGCATAAAATATTAAAGTTACTTTTATGCATTCCATTATTTTTTACACTGCTTCACAAAATTTATTTTTACATTGAAACTTCAGAAGGCACCTTAACCTAGATAGTTGGTCATCTTATCCCAAGATTAGAGTATGATGCCGAAATGCAAGCGTTTACAAAAATAACATTTTCGATGCTCACTATAATATCTGTAAACTGAAATAAGTTTTTAAATCATACATAAAAGTACAGTCTTTAAAAAGAAATCGATGAATGACAAATAAAAACAACAGGCGTTTTTTAAAGCAATTAAGTCAAAAACTGCTGCATCTTCACCTGATCTACCCTATATAATGATTTTCTTTAATTAACGTCTTAAAAAAAGAGATTAATGAAGAACTTATGAGCCATTAATTATGTCTAAAAAAGGCATTGATTAAAATAAACAAACTTATAGCATTGAAGATATTGGAAAATAGTTGAAGGACAAAATGATATTTTGAACTTTTACAAAAATATTCTAATGAGGTATTAAAACTTATTAGGAATATTTAATTGATTTCTAATTACTCTTGTAATTTTGATTATGTATGTGAAAATTAGTTAAGTAATCCAAACTTTTTTTAACATATTTAATAATTTACTAAATTAATTTTGATGTCGTAAATTAAATACCATATTTTTCGAACCAATGGTCATTTTAAAAATATTTCATTAAAATGATAGTAGCATAGCTGAGAAGGAGGCCTTTCATTAAGTGCTTACAACGAAAAATAGCTTTTACAGATGATTAAAATAAATAAATTTGTAAATAATTATAGATTCAAAATTAAGTACAGAAATAAAACAAACTATTTTGATTAACTAATTATTATTACTAATCTAAATAAGCTTTATTCCTTTGAGGGGAAAGCCATAATGTATCTGTAATATTGAGTTTTCACCAGAATAATCGAAAAACCTATTTTAAAATAACGAAAAGCAATTTTGCAACATTTCAGACCCAAAGTTAAAAACATAAAGTTTAGTTAAAAGTTTCTGGTACGAATCTTGTTTGAATTAGGTGGGATATAATGTCAGTGTTGCCAGATTGGGAATTTTGTCCCCATTCTGTGGAATTTTGGACCTCTAGGGGAATTTTTTGGGGACAAGTAGTTCGTTGGGAAATTTTTGGGAACTATAAAAAAATTTGGGGGATAACTTGGGGATTTTTTTTTCATAAATATTTATTTTAGGCATACAGAAAAACTGGATCTGTCTCGAACTCAATTTTGATTTGAAAAACGAAAATACTATCCAGAACTCTGAGATATCAACCATTATTCTCTAGGATGTGGTCGCGTTCGTTGTTTATTACATTACAGTTTACTTGTATTACAGATGAATCAGACTCTAAAGTCTTAAGCAGCTTAAACCTCCACGTGACTAAATCTGCAGGACTTATACGAAAAATTCTTTCGCCGTATTTAAAAAAAAAAATAATTTAAATATCTAGAAAACAGATATTTTTCTCTTATGATATACTAAAGGACATTAATTGATACAGTGAAAATACTTTGCACTATGATTATGTACATATATAGGGATGACAAAAAAAAATTAAAACAGCGTACCATCTCGGATTCATTCAAATCCCAACTGATAAGAGTTGTCTAAAGCTATTGAGCTAATGTAACAATAGTCCAACATTGTTAGGCAATGCTTTTAAAAACAAACATGAAATAACTTGTCACTGCAAAATATATCTCTCATTCTCTTAATGTAGCTGCAGTTTCAGTTTCAGTTTGCTTGAATAAGTTTTTTTTTCTCTTAAATGGTGAATTTTTTTTTTTTTTTTTTTTTTTTAAGGCTTGATTTGGGGAAACATTTTGAGTTTAAATTAATTAAATACTTTTTATAGTGGTAAATTGAAAATTTAAAAATTCCCTTTTTGAATAAAAACTGAGTTGGGGACTTTTGCGGTAAAAAATACTGATTTGGGGAAACTTTCAGAAATTTTGGGGAAATTGACTTTTGACTATCTGGCAACACTGTATAATGTATCCCACCGCCCTTCAATGGGTTAAAGAAGGGAGGCGGATGCACAGGCCATCTCCTCATCGAGTTGCTGATTTTAATTCCATGATTAGACAAAACTCGACTAGCATTTAATAGTTCAAATGGTCTGCCAAGTCCTCAAGTCCAGACCCGATTTTTGTTTTTGATCGGTATGTTTACCATTGTGTTTCCTGCACCCAAAATTATGAAAGCATGGAGCACTGGCTGCAGGAAAATTCTAAGGTAAACCTACCCTTCAACCGCTAAAATCGGGTCTGCAGGTGGTTTCCACCAAGTTATGATTTGTCAGACCAGTTGCATTTTAATATGCGAATCGACTTTAAACTAATTCTGAAACTTCAGATGTCAACTCAATGACTTGATGGCGTTTGCAGTCGCCTCCCGATTTATTATATTCTAATTAAGACAATCAACTTTGAAAAGTCCTTAAAATTATAAATATCTTCTGGATTCAGTTTTTTAACTGTTTACTAATGTTGCTGTCGAAAGTTATTTTTTGTTCTCGTATTATGGGTTTAAAGACAACGTTTATCTTTTCTCCGCATTTCTTGAATTTTCTACAAATCAGTAGTAGATAGAGCACAGAAATACTTATATAATAATTACATTTTCACTTTAAAGTTCTTCTTAAAAATTAAAATTTAAAATAAGGTACAAAAAAATATAGAAATTGAAAAAAGATTTTTTTATTATGCGTTTGACCTTAATACTAAGATTTCAGAGCATTTTTTGTTTCGTTATATCTTAAAAAATAGTTGAGTTATAGCATTTTGAATTTCTAGTGTAGCTGACATTTTGAAACGATCTGATTTTTATCAAGCGATAACACAAGTATTTATTAACCAATTTGGATGAGACCAGACATATGCATAGTATATAGCAATGTATCTATCAAGTTCGTTGCCCAGCTTCATCGGCTATCATGTTTAAAAAAATCGGCCATTTAAAAAAAAAAAAGAATGAAAATGAGTTTAAAATGAGTTACAAAAAAAAATCAGAAATTAAAAAACGTTTCGTTCTTAAGTATTTGACATTGATACAAGGATTACGGAGCATTATTTTGTTTTGTCTTTATCTTAAAAAATGGCTGATATGTAGAAGTTTGAATATCGAATGTGGGTGACATTTTGAAAGATCTGATTTTCTGCGTGCGACAGCAGTCGTATATATGAACCTATTTCGCTGTGAGTGGGTATGTGCACAGGAATTACTAAGGTCTCTACCAATTCCATTGGTTATCTTCAACCATCATGTTGTTTTAAAATGGCGGGCACTTCAAAAAATGGCAGAATTGGGCGACCAAATATAAATCACTTTAAATAAAACCAGCTTGGATAAAGCTGACTATTTTCGTTAAATTCGCATTCATATTCAGTACTGACAAAAACTAGTATAGATTCTTCTATAGTCGGGTTCCACTAATTTGAGCTTCGTGTGTTTTAATAATATAAGCTGGCTTTTTAAAAATAAGGAATATGAAAGCTATCTCTTCCTCCTGGCACAGGCCGGAAGGACGTTTTAAAATAAGACCTTATTTCACTTGTTTTATTCTTATATAACACTTCCTTTTTATTAGCTATCAGGGGATTAAATCCGCATTTCCCGGGTTACAGGATATACTACTCGGCGCACAGAACATAGGTGAATATCCTTTTAAAACAAAATCTATGACAGATAGTTGTATTTAATAAAAATTTTATATGAATACTAACAACATAAAGAATAATTTTTATTAAAAATGTTATTTATTCAAAAAAAGTTTTAAAATCTATTTAAACTGCAATGTCGTAATAGACGTACACCGGCGGTTAATAGCTAGAACAGTCCCTATTTATAGCATCCGATTTATTATCATTATTTCAGTATTTAAGGGCGTTAATCGATAACTTATAAATTAAGATTGTGTTATATATAATCACATAGCTTTAAGTTATTTACCTTATTATCAGGTTTTACTTTATTTTCCATGTGCAGCAATATTTTATTTTGTATATGTCGTAGGCTAATTGAGAAATCAGGCTCTTTGCAAAGAGCCTAGGCTGTTTGCAATGAGCCGGGCTAATTTGAAAATCATCTCCCTTTTTCCAATTAGCCTGATATGTTTCAGGCTTGTTGCAAAGAGCCTAGAGAGCATAAGGCTATTTGAAAAATAACTGCTTATTTCCCAATCTGGGTGATTTTTTAGACTTATTAACCCATAACCTGACCCGAACCCGAAAAATAAATTACAACATATCGTACCCCGATCCGAGCAAGAGAAAATAATTTCAGTCTACCCGCATCCCGACTAGAACCTGAAATTTCCATTTGAAAAACACCGAAACCTGACGCGAACAGAATCTAATAACAGACAAAAATATTGCAAAGAACCATAACTCGATCCGATCAAGACAAAATAATTTCCTTGAACATGCAAACCGTCCCGAACCTAGAAATTCCATTTGAAAAAAAACGAAATCTGACACGAACCAAATCCGAACCAGACAAAAATATTCTAATGAACCATAATCTATAAGAGCAAGACTTAATAATCTGAGCACATGCAACCTGACCTGAACCAAAAAATTCAATTTGAAAAAATAAAATCCGAAATCTCACCCAAACCAAATCTGAAACCGACAAATATACTCCAAAAAAAAAAAAAAACATATCCGGATTCGAGCAACACAAACTAATTCCCGTGGACATGTTACCCGACCCGAACCTAAAAGTTCCATTTCAAAAAAATACGAAATCTGAGCCGAACCAAATCTGAATCCGACAAAAATATTCCAAAGATCCATAATCCGATACGAGCAAGAAAAAATAATTTCCGTGGACACGCAAACCGACCCGAACCTAAAAATTCCATTTGAAAAAAACTCGAACCAAATCTGAAAACGAGAAAAATATTCTAAAGAACCATAACTGGAACCGAGCAAGACAAACAAAAAAACCCCCCAAAATCTGACCCGTACCATATCTGAACCCGACAAAATATTCCAAAGAACCATAACCAGATCCGAGCGACACAAAATAATTTCCGTGGATATGTTACCCGACCTGAATCTATACATTCCTTTTGAAAAAAACTCGAAATCTGAAACGAACCAAATCTAAACCAGACAAAAATATTTCATTGAACCATATCCCGATTCGAGAAAGACAAAATAATTTCCGTAGCAACGCAACCCAACTCAAACTTATAAATTTCATTTGACCAGAATCTAAAAATTCAATTTGAAGTCAACCTGAAACGCTACCCGAACCAAATCTTAACCCGGCAAAAATATTCCAAAGAGCCATAACCCTATCTGAGCGAGACAAAATAATGTTCGTTAACATACAACCCGATAAGAACCTGAAAGTTCTATTTGAACTCAGTCCGAAACTTTTCCTTAACCAGGGTTATGGTCAATTTTCAGGCTGACTTCAAATGGAACTTTTAGGTTCGGATCTGGTTGCGTATAGACGGAAATAATTTTGTCTTGTTCGGACCGGGTTACGTTTCTTTGAAATATTTTTGTCGTTTTCATATCGGTTTCTGATCGGGTTTCATGTTGACTTCAAATGGAAATATCAGATTCTGGTAATATTGCGTGTACACGGAAAATAATTTGCCTTGCTCGGATACAGGTACGACCTGATGCATTTTTATTTCCGGTTCTGTTCGGGTTTCGGGTTAACTTAAAGTAGAACTTTCAGGTTAAGATCGGGTTACATGCCGACGGAAATTATTTTGTCTTGCTTCGGATCCGGTTCTTTGGAATATTTTTGTCGAATTCAGGTTTGATTCGGTTCAGATTTCAGTTTTTTTTTAAATGGAATTTTTAGGTTTGGGTCGGGTTGCATGATCACGGAAATTATTTTGTCTAGCTCGGATCGGTTTATGATTCTTTGGAATACTTTTATCGGGTACAGATTCGGTTCGTGACAGATTTCAGGTTTTTTCTAATGGAATTTTTAGCTTTTGGTCATGTTGCGTGTCCATCGAAATTATTTTGTCTTGCTCGGATTGGTTTATGGTTCTTTGGAATATTTTTCTTGCTTATCATATTTGGTTCTAGTCATATTTCGGGTTTTTTCAAATTAATTTTTAGGTTCGGATCGGGTTGCGTGTACACGGAAATTATTTTGTCTTGCTCGGATCGGGTTATGGTTCTTTGTAATATTTCTGTCGGGTTCAGATTCAGTTCGTGTCAGATTTTAGGTTTTTTCTAATGGAAATTTTAGGTTTTGGTCGTGTTGCATGTCCATCGAAATTATTTTGTCTTGCTCGGATTGGGTTATTGTTCTTTGGAATGTTTTTATTGCTTATCATATTTGGCTCTAGTCATATTTCCGTTTTTTTTTTCAAATTAATTTTTTGGTTCGGATCGGGTTGCGTGAACACGGAAATTATTTTGTCTTGCTCGGATCGGGTTATCGCTCTTTGGAATATTTCTGTCGGGTTCAGATTCGGTTCGTGTCAGATTTAGGGTTTTTTCTAATGGAATTTTTAGGTCGGGTCGTTTTGCGCGTCCACAGAAATTATTTTGTCTTGCTCGGATCGGCTTATGGTTCAATGGAATATTTTTGTCGGGTTAAGATTTGGTTCGGCTCAGATTTCGGGATTTTTCAAACGTAGGTTTTAGGTTCGTATCGGGATGCATCTCCACGGAAATTATTTTCTCGTGCTCAGACCGGGTTATGGTTCTTTGAAATATTTTTCTCGGGTTCAGTTTTGGTTCGTGTCGGATTTCGGGTTTTTCGGTTTGTTGTATTTTTTTTTCGTGTTCTGGTCTTCTTATGGTTTAATAAGCCTAAAAATATCGCGCTGATTTAGAAATAAATGGTCATTTTTCAATTAGCCTAACGTTCTCTAGGCTCTTTGCAATAAACCTGAAAAATACCGGGCTAATTGGAAAAAGGGAGACGATTCTGAAATTAGCCCGGCTCATTGCGAACAGCCTAGGCTCTTTGCAAAGAGCCTGATTTCACAATCAGGCTACGACATATACACTATATGGCCATTAATGACCGGCAACTTTCAGTTTTATTTATTTTGTCTAATATTTTGAAATATACTTGTCAGATTCTTCTCAAATTTCAGGATTAAAAAGAAAAGGTATGAACTCATATTTAGCAATGTCAATTTGATAAGAGGGGCAATTAGGGGGCCAACAAAAAATCAAATAACAATAATAATAATAGTTGGGATCAACCTGTAAAATAAAATACACGAAATAACCTATCGCTACAAAATATAAATAAGCAGAAATTGTGCAATATGTATATTCATTTGTGTAAGAATAGCACGTATATTAATAGAGATATAGCGATTTTTTTTAATAAAAAAAAAAAAAATCTTGTATGTTTTTTGCTTATAACATGCAGGGTTTTCAACCAAATTTAACGCAAGTTTCAGAAAAATTGACAATATGTAGTAGACACAATATAGTGCAACTGGAATATATACAGAGTGTCTTAAAAAGGTGGTTACACGGTTTATTACTCTAAGTTTTAAAGGTAGATAAATAATGTAACTAAGAATAATGTTCATAGGCAGGTAGAAAATAAAAAGAGTGTACTTTCAGATACATGTGAGGCATCTATATGTATAACAGCCGTTCTCTGTATGTATGTCCTTTATACAAATCTTCAATTTTTGATCGATTTGCACGAAAGTTGATATACATACGTTATAGAACGTGGAAAAGATCGCTGTCTACTTTAAAAAACCATCAGACTACTATTTCCCCTTTTTTCTACCACCTTTCATAATTTAACATTATTAGAAATATGTCTTTTTAAATTTTCTAATTAAATATTTTCTTTCCTGTTGCCACACACTAAAAAATTGACACAATAATGTGAAAAAAGATGACGATAACGTGTTGCTATATATTTGCATTTTTTAAATTGACGTCATTCTAAACAAAAAATGCACACTTTTTATATATAAATTAAAAACTTTAACTATAAGAGTGGTAAAATGATGTAGCACCTTAATTTGAATGTTTTTATTAATTAAAATATCTACTTTAATACAGACAGTCAAATTTCATGAAAACATTTAGGAACAAGAAAAAAAAGGCTAGATATGTCATCACATTCTATCAAATCTTTTCAATGTGTAGTCAAACTCACTGTAAATAAATGGCCCCTATATTTTGTTTACTCTTCGATTGTATACTTCAGCCATATTCTGTTAAGTTCGTGTTTTATTTTGTTTTATTTTTGGCGTTTTAATTTCGTTTGCCAATTTAGTTATTCAATATTGCACGAAAGCACACAAATTCTAAATTATTTACAATGCTTTTGAACAATTGAGTTAATATTTTGTAATTGGGTTGCAAGCATATTTAAAAAATATTCGTGCTTGAAAATTATTTTAAAATCCATAAAAAACCTGTAAATTGAGATAAACATTACAAACAAATATTACTGAAAGTACTTTTGTTTTCTATAAGACGTTGAAACAATCGAATGTGCGATGTTTAGAGGTTAAATTGCAGTAAAAGAAAACTTTATTGTTGTGTTAGGTAGCTGCCACCGAAAATAAGGTACCAGCATTACTCATAGACATGTCTTTTCTTTATACTATCGTATTAAGAGTAAACGGGTTCTTTTTTCGTAATCGGGTTACACGCACCTTTAAAAATATCCGTGATTTAAAATTACTTTAAAATCCATTAAAATCAGAAAATTGAGATACAATTTTCAAACAAATTTCATTTGAAAGAACTTTTTTCTATCCGACATTGTAAAAAATGAAATTTTGTGATGTTTAGAAGTTAGAAAAATTACAGTAAAGGCACAATTTATGGGTTACAATTTATGGGTACTGACATAGTCTTTGTACTTTATATATATACCATACAAACGAGAATTTCACTAAATGCTGCGCGATTTGGTGGAATTTTTGTTTCCTATTGTGAGGAAAATCACACATTTTTCTCTTACACCCGGCAAAGATAACGCGCATTCTGTTATTAAAGCTCATGGAATTTATTATGGTTCCGAGACAAAAACGTCATGTTTTCTGATTGCCTTTTTAACGATTTGTGGATGGGAATGCACAAGTTTCAGTTATTGTGATTGCCGTATTATTTCGTTTTAATTTATTTTACCTGGAAGGCTCCTTATAATTGGCACGGGCGAAGCCGGGTAATTCCGCTAATTCTTATAAAATTCAAAATTTACTTTTATACGACCCCTTATATAATGCACAGTTAAAAAATTAAACCAAATCTGTTGTTTTTAATATTCGCGGAAATTGAATGTTCGGAAAATGAACGTAGTTATATGGTATTTGTAATGAAACAGATTCGCAAATAACTTCGACACGACAGATATTGCTGTTATGTGCCGAATGATTATTTAAATATTTGAAGAATCTTTTCAAAATGCAGCAGAACTCCAAATTAGCGCGATTAGATATACACCAGGTTCAAATACAACGAGAGGTAAAATTCGTTTCCAAATTAATTTTTTTCTTAAATTTCAGTGCGATTTTTACTTTAAAAAAATTATTTTAAATTTTACTGATCTGCTGCTGTTTACACGCATTGTTCCAAAATTCACAGTCTTATTAACAGATTTACCTTAATTAAAATACGAAACTAACGTAAGAAACAAAAAAGCTCCTGACTTTTCATATTTTTAATTCTGTCTCGCATTTACTGCTTTTTCTATCTCGAATGTATCGGAATACATTAACATAAATAGTTATGGATACTCTAACTTTAATGAAAAAACTCACAAAAAACGTAAAACGTAATGAATTTAGTTAAAAAAATAAAAATATTTGATATATTTAATAATGTATCAAAAATCTTTTGGTTACCAAATTTATAGCAACATCAACAGGGAAAACTTTCTGAAAAAAATTCTGACAAATTTGTATAAAAGTTTTAAAATATTCTACGATGAGAACGGCTAAAGGATTTTTAAATTATTCCCGAAGCTGGATATCGTTAAACTTTTTGATTATAGAATTCATCTTCATCAGATTATCGTCTGAAAAAATTGTATAATCTTACATTCTACTTCCGTTTTATAAAATGATAAAGTTCTTATTAGTTTACATTGAAATAATGATTACATTCAGGAATTAAGAACTTTTTGAAATGGTTATGATATACGCTGAGCGCAACAGAAACAATTCACATGCGGCACGAGAGTACTGACGTCGATTCACCAATTCCCCGATGCCTAATCTAATGTTTATTCATAGGTTAACCTTTTACCCGCCAACGTTCCACAAGTGGAACATAAACTATGAGGTGCTGTATCTTTCTAATTATTTGTGTAATCTGTTTGAAATTTTTAATATATCTTTTTAAAAGATGTGTTTTAATGGATTAAAAATAATTTTTTTTATAATTTTTGTGGTTTCTATTTTGGAGCTTGTTGAAATATAACAAAAAACGTAAATGTAGTAGACTGTGATTTTTACTCTATGTATAACTTTAGAATTCAAATGTGAGTGCTGTGATGATTATTATTGTAGTGCTTAGTGTTGTTTATTACGTTTTATGCATACATGAATGTTTTATCTTATTTCGTTTTTGTTTTATGGTCATTTGAATGCCAATGTTCCACATGTGGAACGTTGGCGGTTCAGAATAAAAAATTATCTTATTGTTACTTTTTTTAGGATCTTGATCATTTTTACTGAGCTCCCTCAGGTGATTATTTTATTATTATCGTACCAGTATTATTAAAAAATAAATTTTATGATATATATCTCTTGCACCTGTTGCCAAAGTGTCTGTGAAATATTTTTGAACCAATAAATGCCAATAAAATCTACAAAAGAATTGCAAAAACAAGGAGATTTTGATTTTTACAGTGAAGGCAAAGTTGTTTGTGTACGATGGAGTGACAACAGTGTCGTTACTGTTATATCAAATTGGGAAGCTAACACATCGCTAACTCAAAGTGGAACATGATATTCTCGAAAATTGAAGTGAGAAGTTTCAATCAAATAACCTTGATTGATTAGATTGTATAATTAGAATATGTGTAGTGTAGAATTTTTGGATTATTTGCTGGGAACATATCGTCCAGTACTTCAATGATAAAAATGGTGATGAAATATGTTTGCAAATGAACTAAATATGTCTGCTGTTACTTGTTATGCAGTAGGTTCAAAAGAAACCCTAAACCATTTGGAGTTTTGTCGTGAAATTGCGACTGTTGTCATAAAAAATGGATTTGATGTTGAGAAAGGGAATAGAAAGTCCTACTGCTCCAGTAAGTATGGGCATTATCACCTCATTCAGTAGCTATTGTTTCTCGTCTTCTACTCAAGAAGATTCTCAAATCGACAGAAAACATGAATAAATGGTGTGAATATTATGGAAAGCGTATGCATGAAAAATGTTTTCAGGCCTTTCATTAACATTTTGCTGGTAGTGACTAGTTAACATGTTCCTAAAATAGAAACCTTTTTTTACTTTACCTTGTTTTCTTTGTTTTGTTATGTGTGCAGTGCTGGTATGATTTCAAAAGAAAAATTCGCCAAAATGTACAAATGTTATTCGTACCGCCAACGTTCCACAAGTGGAACATACCTGTAACTCCACTTCTATTTTACATAGCATCCCAAAATTCGGCGCGCAACCTTGGAATTAATCTAAATAGTTCTTAATCTTAAATAATCTTAATCAGATGTTTTAAAACTTTGATAATGTTACAGGAGTGTCCACGAGCAGGGCGTAATCTTCAGTTCAGTAGCAATGGAAGCATTGTTATTTTAGCTTATTTTTACACGAACTAGCATGCGAATGTCTGAAGAGCAAGTTCAATCATGAATTTCCAATCTCTGCAATTTCTAAAATACTTCGTAAAAGTCAGCGTCATAAATAATGTATACATGGACTAGAAGTTTTCAACCCTTCCGATTACACACGTCATGAGCATTTTTTAAATTGACTATTAATGCAGCATGCTGCAAATCAACTGTTTATATAGAATATTCTGTGGCTACATTAATGTTTGTTCAACATTGACAGGTGAGAACTATATGATCGAATTCTAAACACTGCTGACAAAAGTTTTATGTTAAATACAGTACTATCAAAGGATACATTTGTGTTTTGTTTCAACACGACGCGGCGCACAGTGGAGTATTTGACCCAAAAACCTGGCCAAAAATGCAAAAATTAAAATTTCATCAACAATTGTATAAATCATATTTTTTAATAGCTAACTAATTCGCGCGTCGATCTATGTCTACTTTAGGAACATGAGTTACATCCGATGGCTCCTTGCCTCAGTTGAAGAGAAGTTTCATTGTGGGAAGAGGTGGATTTTTGTTACTTTTTGGCATTGTTGTTATGTGGACATATAATTTTTTTGTGGCTCAATGAATTCTTGAATTGAAACTAAACAGGGCTTAAGTGTTTAACAAAGGTCAGAGCTTAGTGTTAAACTATGTGTTAATATAAATAATTTAGTTTTCAATGTAATAAAAAAATATTAAATTTGTAAAAGGGTTATTTTTAAAGCGTTTTTGGCCATTACGCTTATTTAAACATACCGAAAGCTTTTTAAATATGTCGCGGGCTTTGCCGGGCTATTTTTGAATTATTATCGTATTAGTTTTAATCTTGAGTGCCATTTTTTGCAAAAAAATCTTCCGAATATTGTTGTCATTTTTATACATAATTTTTTTACTGTCGTTAATTTTATTTACTTTGCAAGTTTTTAGCTCACAGGATATTACCGGATAGCCTTTGCACTACAGATTCTGTGTGTATGTATGTATGTACCTACATACGTACATATGTAGGTACATACATACGCCACACAACTCGATATCTCTTGATAGAAATATCCGATCGCCTTCAAATTGCATTAATTGTGTTATTTATTGAAAAAGTGTTCCCTAATTAGTTTCGGGGGCTCATAGATAGAAAATAAGGGAGGAAAAGAGGGAATTAAAGATGTCTGGAGTAAACGCAGAAATGATTAAAAGGTTACAAGTAATATTGGAAGTTATAGCAAGTGTGCATCGCATTGATGGAAAAAAGTTCCAAACATGTGCAAATGAAACAGCAAGACTGTATGTGAACCTGTATGTGAACCTTTACAATTGGCACCCTATGATTCCAACAATGCACATGCACAAGGTTTTGATTCATGGTACCACTCTAATTAAGAAAGCAGACGTACCCATTGGCCAATGAAACGATCAGAAAAAGTAGCCGATGCCAGAAACAAAGTACTCAAGAAAGTTCAATAGAGAAGTTTGCAACAGAGATGTCCCGAATCGGCTTCTTTTAAGTAGTTATCCTTTTATAAGCTGCTCTGGAGGCCTACCACGAACAGATCGAATTCTCCCCTTTCTCGTAAAATCTTCTGCATTTCCCGATGTGACGTTGCATTCCGATGACCCTGGGATAAATGCTACCACGACACAATCGAGAACGTCTTCCATCGGATTACTGTCATTGAGATCTCCACGAAAATTTCCGACCCTATTGAAGGGAGTGAGAAAAGCATATATTGTCGGAAGTGCGTCTTTGGGGAGAGATTTTAAAGCGGTTGATATTGTTTTCTCTGTTTAGTAAAAATACCATCGACACACGCCTAATTAAGATATTTTCATAATCTTTTTTTAAAATGAGAGTGAAATGTTCAGATTTTGAGTTGTCAAAATCTCAAAGTGATATGACGGATAGTTATTTATAAAATGGAAAATAAAAATGAAATTTGTTTTTTTAACCAAGCAAGGGTTTTTCTTTGAAAATTAATAAAAAATTAACATGTTAACCTACAAATATTTAATTAGTATCATAAGAAAGATCTTATTCTATATTTATAAATGGTATAAAAAGAAAAGTTTTATAAGTTCTTCTTAAGCAAATATGGGTATAAATACACCAGAATTTCAAGAAATTCTACTTAAATATAAAATAACTGGGAAAATATTATAAGTTTTGAAACTAATTTTTAGCACTAATAATAAGCGGTTTTTTTTTTTTTAAGTACTGCAAACAATTTTTTGTAGATTTAGATTGATTTTTCTTTGTGATACGCTATCTTTTTAAAATGAAATGTTAACTTAAAATAACAAACTAATATTAATTTGAAAAAAAGTAATTGAAATGCTTATTAAAACATAGTCTAACAAATCATCACGCACAATCTTATTAATCTGCTTTAAATAAACAACGCGCAATACCAAGAAAGCTAATTATATCATAGTTCCTGCACAAATAATTAGCAGTGTGACCAAGCGCTGCATATGCCCCAAAAATAATTGACCATATACTTTTACTAAAACTTCTGTATACTAAATATAACATTTATGCTAATATTTAAGCCCATGTGCACTCTATCGTTGTTTACTCAAACAAAATAATTATCCAAAATTTCCAAAAGATTTTCCTTTTCTTTTTTTAAAATTATTATTAAATGCTTGCTGTATCAATTTTAATGACTTGTTGTATAATATATATATCTATATATAAATATATAAAATCTTTTAATAACATCCAATGTGAATTTCCGATAAGTACAAAATCAAAATATTCAATCAAAAAGTTTTCGGAAAGAAAAAATCTTAGGAAAGTTTTGCATGTTTTTGAACGGCATATTTTATTATGGAATTTAAATAAATTGTAGCGTTTCTAAGGTCACCAAAAACCAATGTATTTCCTCGTAACTTTTTTACAATAAATTTCGAAAACTTTCAAACAAAATAAATATATATATATATATATATATATATATATATATTGTTTGAAGATGATGTGAATCAGCCTTCTTCACTTTTCATTTTTTTTTCTGCCTTTGATTATAAAACTATTTTTTCGGAATATAAAACAATTATTGCTCAAATTAACAAAAAAAAAAAAGGGGGGGGGGGAGTTTTGATATTAAATAAAGCTTAATATTAGGATCGCCAGAGAGTCCTCTTTTTTGTGTGTGTGAGTGCGTGTGTGTAGATTGAGTAATATTTAACTTATACCTTGAAAGATTAGTTTTATATAGAAATTAAAGACGGAGACAAAAAAAAAAGAAAATCTAAGAAGACTCATTCACATCATCTTCCAATAATATATTTTTTATCTTTTCTAAATTTACTGTAAAGTTACTACGAAATAAGTTGCTTTTTTATGTTATTAGAAACTTTACAATTTATTTTATATACAGTGAAATATGAAGTATAAAAAATGTAGTATCTTAAAGTATTCAAAATCCTGCAATACTTTCCAAAGATATTTACTTCTTTTTTTTTCTTTTTTTTGCGCAAAAATTTTTAATTTAATATTTTTATCTTGTTCTAAAAAGAAATTCTCTATCTATATACTAAAGTATTTTGTTATTTAAGCAACAAATAACAAATCTTAAAACTGATACAACATTTAAAAATCTATATAAATAAATATTTGGAAATTTTGAATATTTGATTTATTTGGGTAAACAATGATAGTGCACGCATGGGCTTCGATATTTTCAGAAATGTTATATCTCTCTATTCTAAAAAAAAGTAACTACCGCTGTCACCACCGCCGCCGCCGCCGCCGGTTTTGAATTTTTTGTGACTGGAGGTCTTTCTTCGTTAATATTAAGAAAAATAATGCATACAAAAATATGAAAATCAGCGATATTATACAGAAATGTTTGATAAACACGCTGATGCAGACAGGTTTCAGATCGAAGAATTATTTTAAGAGATATTTAATACTAAAGTTGGACAAAATCGTTCGACTAAAAAAGTTTTATAGTAGCAAAAACTGTTCATAGGAATTTAATCATTTTTAGATCATTTTATGCGTTAGAGTTTGCTGGAGTGCAGATTGCATTAATTTTTTTTATTTTGACTCATTTTTTGAGGTTTTATTTCTATTTTAAATTCAGATTTTCAGCATTTCTAGAGATATTTTTAACAGATTTTAGAAAGTGATATTAATTTAAACTGTTGCCAACTGTATAAACAGCGGAAACAATAATGTTTGCTTCAAAAAAATATTTATACGTGTAAATAAATTAAAAATGTATTTACACGTGACTATTATAAACAGAAAAAAACATTTGGAATTAGAATTAAATAATTATGTACAAAAAGCAGGAACTTATTAAAAATTACGTCATAAAAACTATAATTACACGTGAATTTTAAGAGAGAAAGCAATTTGTAAAACAATAAATTTATTAACATGCGTTAGAAGCCTTAAATAGGAGAAATTACGTCATATTTACGTCACATTACAGTTATTACATAAAATGAACACAAAATAATATTGCAAAACGGTTTAAATTTAGAAATTGCGCTAGACATTTATTTGATATTTTAAGAAGATACTTTTCAACTATTTTTGTTAGGAAAGCGCAAATAATATTTCATATCTAACACAAGTATTTTCACGTGAATATTAAAAAGAGAAATAATAGTTTGGTCAAAATTACGTCAGATTAAAAACGATTAATTTAAAATGTCTCATTTAAAAGAACTTTCTTTTCACTTTGTTAAAAAATACCAGGAGACAAAGACTCTGTTTACTTAATTCCTTTTATATTAGCTTATTTTGAAATGTTGTTACACGTATCTACGTCATCAAGTTATCTTTATTTCGACATTTTATTTGTATTTTTATTTATGTTGTACTAATTTATTTGTTTTTTCGTTATTTAAATTAAAAATTATGTCAATTTGTATAATTTGGAGAGTGGTTTGGCGATTTATATAATTTGGCGAAATTGGTCGACGGGATAATCAAGTAGTACTGCAACGGATTTGGCGTTAAAATTCCCCAATCAAAGAGAAATGAATAGAAATCCGTTTATAGAGAGATCGCCATTGTTTTTTAAATTATAATTCAATCTTTCGAAATCTTTTTAAAGCCGATCAAATTAGCGTGCATTTAGAGTCTACGGTGTCAGGACGGGGGTTGGCGAGCGTAGCTCGTAGGGGTCCGGGCCCCCTAGTTTACTATAAAGAAGTTTTAGCAAAAATATCTAATCAATTATTTTCTAGTAAGCACAGCATGTTTTCTCTGCTAATTTTTTTATGCGACAACTATTGTATAATTAGAGTTTTCTTAGCATAACACACTGTTTATTTAAAGGAAATTAATAAACTTACACACGATATTTTGTTAAACTATATTTTAATATGTACTGCAATTATTATTTTTTTAATTCACATTAGAATTTATTTTTTTAATTTTGCGTTGAATTTTCATTACAAACACAGACTCTATACTGCATCAATCTAAATCTACCAAAAACTGCATGCAATATTTTCAAGGTACATTTATTATTAGTGTTTAAAATGAGTTTCAAATCTTAAATATTTTCCCGTTTATTTTGTATTTAAGCAGAATTTCTTGAAATTTTTGGGTATTTATGCTAATATTTACTTAACAAAAACTCACAAAAAATTTATTTTCATATCATTTTAAAGTTTAGAATAAGGCCTTTCTTATGATAGTTATTAAATATCTCTAGAGTAATTTGTAAATTTTTTTTTAATTTTTAAAGAAAAGCTCACGCTTAGTCAAAAAAAGCTAATTTCATTTTTATTTATCATTTTCTAAAGATCTACCGGTCGTATGATTTTGAGCTTTTAACAGCTAAAAATCTGTATATTTCCCATTCGTTAAAAAAAAAGATTATGAAAATATCTTAATTAGGTGTGTGTAGATGGCATTTTTAATAAACACAGAAAGCAAAATTAAACATTTGTTTTCTTTTCAAACGAGAGAAAAAGAGGGAAGGTCAGTGAGAATTGTCTCGTAACTGAAGTGGTCAATCTAGTTTTTTCCGATGCCTACTTGAAAAGGAATCTAGAATCCGTGAGTTATTGCCGAGCTCTTCGTGGTAGCACTTAATCTGTGTATCGGAATTTTTTTTCGGGAAACATGTAAATTCGACCTCGGGTTCTTTTCCCTTCGAAAGGAACTCGATCCTCTTGTGGTAGGTCCCCTGGACAAAGACCAAGGGAAAAGAGCAAGCCATACAGTAGCGAGACTCTACAACTTCTTCTTCCAGCTAGGTCTGATGGTAGTCCTGATAAAGGCCAAGAAGAGAGTGATGAAAAACTGAGTTCTGAAGAATCAGATTGAAGCTGGTAATCTATTAAATACACTGTAAAACTAGTATCTATATACTGTAGAGATTCCACTTTACTAAATGTATTATTAAATGTAATTTTATCTAATGTGAATAATCTGTATTAAATGTAATATAAGTATAATAATTATTATTAAAATAAATTAATGTAAATAATAAATTTTATAGATAGTAAAATTAAATACATTTAATAAAACATTACTAATAAACAAAACAATCTATCAACAATTACTTTTCTCTCATAAATAGTAAACATTTAAGTCTGCTAGTCACTCAACTTCCAAATTCCCTTCTGTAATGTTAAGTCTACGGACGTGTGAGGTATTCGTATGTTAAAATATCTACTTAGTAAATTAATATTCTAACATTTTTTTTATTTTTCCTCTTCTTAAATGGTGTCTCTTTTTTTATTCTTAGTTGTCAAAATATTTATAAAATGTATACTTATTATAATGTGAAGTGTTAAAATCTTACTTACACTTCGTCAGCTTTTAAGATATAAAATATTAAACTAAGCTATGTATTTGTATGTATACTACATAGTATGCTAAAAGGTAGTTCAGTGAAACGCATAGCACAGTTAAAAATTTCCATTCAGCCATTTCCGTGAATAAACGGAAATGTGCACGAGAACATTTTTGCAGCCCTGTATATCATCTATAAAATGTATCCACACCAAGTAATATTTTAAAAAATAGTTCAATTTAAAAACGCATATCACAACCACAAACGCACTTCCAGCAAATATTGGTCACAGACTTCAATAGTTAAATTTATTCTTCAGCCAAATTATTTTGTGTGTCCCTGTAAATGAACGATATATTCTATGCACACCCTATTCTACAATAAGTGCCTTAGTACACCTCAGTGATGTATATAAATTTAAGTAAGTTTAAGATAGCATGATATCATTAAAATGTAGAGCAAACGATTTTTTCCCATAGTCCATAATGTAAGGAATTCTTTTGTGTCTCTGTAAATGAACTGTAAATGCTACAGACTTCATTTACAATACCAAACATGCCATAGTGATACCCAAAAACATCTAAGAATTTCAAGGTAATCGGACGATATTTATATAGAAAAATATGTTTGACCAGGATTTCGGGTCAAATATATTTGACCCGAAATCCTGGTGGTGGTCACAGTGGAATATATTCCACTGTGCAGCGGTACTCCTCTACATATCAGAACAAGTAGTAATTTCATTCATACAGAGTTCACATTACTAATCTGCACGGACTCAGAGAATAGCCACCTTGGCAACCATATCTAACCCCACAAGATTTTTACTCATGAAGGCAAATTCATGCTATGTGCGTATTTTAACGTCCACAAAATACTCAAGATTTCTGTGCCAGAATGATGCATTCCAGCGCAATACCCACTCTGCATTAAAAAGTATTTCACGCAATATTTTTCAAACAGAATATCTTTCTATTGGTACTGACAGCAGGTACTTTGAACTGTGGTTTAACCTTCTCACAGCCGCGAACTGATATATCCATTCATTAAGCTGTACGTTTCACTGCAATAGAAGCATTATTTAAATTAATATAATTCTTCAAATATGATTCAGTTTTAAAACATTTTGTTATAATTAATACTCTCAAGGCCTATGCGAAATTATTTTTTTATATCATGTTGGAAATATCAGCTGTTTTTAGATTTCTAAATACAAAAAAAGAAAGCAACTTTTCAATTTTATACTTTTTCTCGGCGGCCGGGGGCTTAAATAACCGTGCATATTTTTGTTTAACAAAACCAATCATATAAAGACATAGATGTACCGGAGTATGGGGCGTAGGTCTGTTTAAACGATAATTTTATAGTGAGTAATTTCATAGAATTCTTCATGTAACTTTCCTAGTGTTTAGAAATATTAAATTGTTCCAATTTGTTTTATAATCTCATGTTTCCGTAAAACAACTTTCTATAGATATTCTATTGTGGTAAACATTTTCTTGAATATACTCTGTACTCAGTTCTTAAATTCCATTCAACAGATGATTCTATTATAAATCTAAATATCCTTCTTTCAAACTTTCTTACCATTTTTTACATTTTCATATCGACAAATTCTTTTAATAATTCATGCATGAAAGGATGGAAACTATTAAAGTTTGTAAAAGTGTTTCATTTGTATTTTAGAAAGGTAAACCGTAAAATAAATATAATTTAGCTGCATGTTACAATAGTATAGAAAATTCATTTATAGGCGGTCCATAATTTTGCTAAGGTTATGCGTTTTCACTTTTTTGAAAAAGTGAGCTGAGTCACAATTTTCGATTTTCTGTATCTCCGTGACTTTTGCAGTTATTTAAACCAGACATTTTGTATATCAAAAAAGTTAAGTTAGAGCAAGGAATATTTTTTCCATTAAATTTTTTAATATATGGGGCGTAAAAAATATAAATATATTTCGAAAGAAAGATCCCCATGAAGATGAAAGTATACACTTTGGATTATCACCTACCAATAAACTTTTTTTTATAATTTACATTCTTTATCTATATCTTATCTTTCAGAAATAAACTGTGTAACCACCGTTTACCATGCTCTGTATGTATATAATAAAATTAGACAAATGAACTGAGAAATTCCTGATAGCTGATTAATTTAACAAAAATAAATATGCTTGTAATCGCATAACAAAACAAATTAATTCTGAAAGTATTTGTTCTTAAGTCTAACTTTTTGAATTAAATGTAATTACTACATTACTCAAACGCAATTATCTCAGCTAGTCAGACGTAATTCGTCCCAGCTAATTAGACGAAATTATTCAGAACTATTATACCATCGAAAGCAGCTTTTTTTATTTGATCATAAATATTTATTGGAATTCACTTATTAAAATTCCAAATAAATATTTATAACATATTTTATTAGAAATGCTGAGCAATTCCTGATAAATGATTGATTCAGCAAAGATACCGTATGGCTGTAAACAAGTCACAAAACAAATTAATCTTCAAAGTATTCGTTTCTACATAACGCTTTTATGTCTAAATTTTCTGAACTAGACGTAATTGCTACATTACTCGAATTACTACGTTGTCGAAATAAATTATCTCTGGCAGAATGAGTTTTTCTATGTTTGTTTTTATTATATAAGTGTTAAACAATAAAAATAGTTAGGATTATTTTCATTCAACGCAGTAAAGTAGCAGATGGTAATAATTCTATGAAACTGTGAAAGATACTTTTTTTATTGTATATTATTTTCAATGTACATAAAGAATTTGTTATTTGTTTAAGCAAAAAAAAATATTGTAATAATGTTTTCTAATCCTCCGATTTATAAAATCAACGTAAAGTAATTCAATAATGAATCCAACAATTTGAATCAGGAATATTGCTGTATTATTGTTTTCGTTAAATTACCATAGAATCCCGCTGATCCGAACTAATAGGGGCCGGTGTCTGTTCGGATTACAAAAAATTCGGGTCACCCGAAATTCCGATAAAAATAGAAAAGGCAAGGATGCTTGATAAAAAAAATGTAAGTTATAGTCAGTAGTAGAGTAAACGTCCTCTAATCCGGCATTCTAAGCTCCGGCATGCTGGATAATCCGGCATGACTTTCGGAAGAAAATAGTGTTCCTTCTTTAATCACTTCTGATGTTTATAATAATCCAATTAAACTTTAGAATGAGAAATTACATAACAACCCATTACAAAGGGCCCAAAATCGCGAAAATATAACTAGCTCAGTCACCACGTTGACAAATGGAGGGAGAGCAGTGTAGAAAGAAACTTTTCTGTAGATAATTTGCGAAATGAAACTGTTGAAAGAAAAAATAAATTTTTATCATCTGAATTAAATATATTTTTTCCATTTTAAAAAACAATTTTGTAGTGGTTGGCAAACAGATATTTGAGAATTTTTTTAAGATGGCTTCTACAAATAGCCCTACATTGAACGTTTTCATTTTATATTGGCGTACATATATTGCACTTTTACATTATTGGGCATTTTTTTATTCTATTCAAGCTGTTTAAAGTATAAAAAACATGCTTTGCTGCCATTTTTAGGGTTCCGTACTTAAAAAGTAAAAACGGAACCATTATAAGATCACTCCCGTGTCTGTCCGTCTATCTGTCACAGCCATTTTAATCGTAAAACTATGGAACGTGGAAAGTTCAAATTCGGGAAGTAATAAAGACCATTGACCCACATATTTTCAGATTAATAAACATTCATAAATATATTTAGTAAAAAGTAGAGGGGCTAATTATGCTACTTGAAAAAAAAAATATTTTCTTTGTATATCATGTAGGGTATCCTGTGAAAGCTTTTGTAACGCTGAACTCAAAAATACATTCCTTTTAATTTTAGGTATTATATTTTCAAAGATATTGTTCAAAATGTTGCGCAAAAATATGTCCCCCCCCCCTCTAATTCCGAATCTACTGAAAATAAAATTATGAAAAAATTAGAGGTAGTAGACGTTAATATAAACCATGCCGGAAAATTATAGCGATTACCCTAGGTCACATAGTTTTTGAGTAATTAGCATTTTTCTGTTATACACAAATTTCGATTTACGGGCATTCAGAAAAATTGTTGAGCATCGCTGAATATAACTATCGTTGTAGAAGAATAAAAGTATTGTTGATAATGATTTTCGAAAAAAAAAATCATTGGTAATTAGCTGAGATATTAACCCTTAAAGGTACGGTCAATTTGGACATACACAAGGACAGGGCGGCGTACTCTATGCCTAGTTAACGACTTTTAATGATATATATGTGTAATGTAATGTCCAGTAACAGTATAAAAGCAATAAACATCAAATTGTTAAAAACATACTAATTTAAGGGGTCTCGGGACTCTAAAAAGTGGAAAAAATGAAAAAAAGACCATTTTCAACATGTAATGTCTTAAAATGTATATGATTTTAAAACACAATTTTAATTGGAATGAAAGAGATAAATATGTTCTTTCGTTTCATGTATTTAAAAAATTGCAAGATACAGAATTAGCATTTATAGGGGGCTCGAAACTGTTAGACATTTGTCGAACAAAAAATTGGCATAACAGTTTACGCGCAGGATTACAAAATAAATATTGCAATTAGAATGAAAATTTTGGTGCTTACTTATACTTCAGATTGTAAGAATTTCCTTGAACTTAAATAAATTTGTATTTAAAGCATTTTTATATTTTTAATGTAATGCTGCATTTAGCTAGTACAAAATTTTGAAAATTTCAACAGTAAAATCACCTAAAAAATATTTTTTTGAGCAATAAAAAGGAAATTTTTGGTTCAGTTTATACAGAATAACATGGAATATATGTTTTGAAAATTTCATGAAAAAATATTCAGAAGTTTTTGAGGTATCCAGCGCGTTATACTCAAAAGCGCCACTTGGAAAATAATGACTTTAAAGTTTCGGAAACGCCGCTTCAGCTATACGAGCGGGTATAATTCTAAAAGCCAAAACTTCTGTTCTAATGGGAATTTCAAGGAAACAATTATATCCAAAATATTCAGAAAAGATAGGAGTTTAACATCTAAAAAAATAAAAATTTCTTAAATTTTGAAGCTTTAAGAGTCCTGCGACCACTTAATCCTTTCCGGTAGGGAGTAATTCTATTTTTAAACTTATGAAATAATGAACTGACACCAGAATTTATAAACGAATTTATTAGAAAATGCGAACTTTCTTATTTTCACGTACATGATAAAAGGAAAATTTTAATTAAATATTCTTGGTGCCATTTGTCTGTTTTGGAATTAAAATTAGGCGTCCGTTTTTTAAGGCAATCGCCCTCGAAATATTTAATTAGAATGAATCGCATAAATACTGTGAGATTCGCGATAGTTTGCATTGATTGTATCTCTCAATACGACTCGAGTGACTTTAAAAGTTAATTAAACACCTATCTGGAAAAACGCGGCACTGACCAAGGCGGCGTTGCAACTTTGAGACCTCAATTCGAAGCGCGCTTAGCACAATGCCAAATTTAAACTTTGAACAAAGGTTTTGTTTTAGATACACTGTAGAAATAAAGGTTATTACTATGCTAAATTTAGTTTCATGAAATGCCAAATGAAGTTTAACTATGCACTGCCTTTATTGTCAGTACCGAATTAAGTTCACCATAAACAGATTAGGATAATATTAAAAAAAAGAGTTATACGAATAGCTATATTTGTTATTGTTCCATATATCTCTATACCCGATTACATTTTTCTAATACATAAAGTTATACCCAACCCTACGTTATATAGACTTTTAAAAAGTCTTTTAGCAACTTTTTTTTTTTTTTTAAATACAATTAAAAATTCATATATTTATTCTACGGAACCCCCTGTGCGCGAGTAATGCTCGCACTTGACCGTTTATTTGTTTAAGTCTAACATTTACACGTTTTTACCGACGTTCATCCTGAAATCTGAAAATTTTCGTAATCCGGCGGGCTACAAGTCCAGAACGAAATGAAAGTCGAAATAAATCAAGTCGCATTGTACTCTGTAATATTAACATTCACAGAAAAACAAATAAAAAAAAATATATAAATTTAAGTGCTTGTTATTAACTCCAAATTGGACTAAGGTATTTGGGCGCGTATTGCAATCAGAGACGTCATGGACTACTTTATATCATATATCAGTGTGGGTACAAATTGCGAAGCTTATTTATCCTCTCGTACTTTTAATATGATCTCTACTTTTCTGATTTACCTGTCTACTTAGAATTTTACTGCATACGCATACGTGTGACTATGGGTTTACATGTTGTCCCAGTCACGTACAATATTCAAAATATCTCTGTTTTAGATTCTTCAAAATATTTTGTATGAAAAGTTGTATTAAAATATTAATTACATCTATAAAAAATAAGTATACAAATTATATTTATAATAAAATTTGATAAATGACCAGATAAATTTGTGATGTCTGATTAATTTAACAAAAATACACATGCTTGTAAACACGTAAAAATATAACTTAACACATTATTAACTAATTATTCGTTTCCTTCTATACAGGGTGTATCAGGAATTGGGTGAAAAAGTTCGGCCAAAATCGTCCAGGATAGCCCGGATGGCTGAGCACTGGCGGCTTCAGCCAGGAGGTCCCGGGTTCGAATCCTGGTCCGGACATTTTTCGCCCAGTTGGAAATTTACATCTATTATTATCTTTATTGTTTGCAGAATAAAAAAAAAGTAATGTTGTTGAAAGAAAATTTGTGATTTATAACTATATGCATAAAAATATGCTTTTTTTCCAAGTAGCACAATGTAGCGTTTTATTATATTTTTGTTTAGTTGGCACATTTAATGTATTATGCATCGTTCAATAATATATTATTATATATATTTTTGTATATCTAATCTATTATATATATCTAAAAAAATACACATAAAATTATTTTGTGATTTTTTAACTACAAAATTTATATTTACAATACAAAAATTAATTAGTTTCCATTATAAAAATTCGGTACGTGTTAGTTATCCCGTCGACCAATTTCGCCAAATTATATAAATCGACAAACCACTTACCAAATTATACAAATTGACATAATTTTTATTTTAAATAACGAAAAAACAAATAAATTAGTATAACATTAATAAAAATACAAATAAAACGTCGAAATAAAAATCATTTGATTACGTAAACACGTGTTGTCAAGTGAATGTGACATTTACGATCAACTATTATTGGCATATAATCTTACAATTTGGCGACAGTAATTTGGTCGAGGGGATAACTAACAAGTACCAAAAATTCATGTAGGTCGTGGTAATTTTGGATAGCATAAGATTGCTTTAAAATTATTACTTGCAAACTATAAATAAATCAGGATTTTGAACTACATCAAGGTAAGAAATAATTTATAATTAAATAAATAATTGTATTTCTTTAAAGTAATATATTCCAGATTCAGCTTGATTCTTAAATAATATACTAATTTAAAAATATATTTTTGACGAAAATGAAGTATAAATATATGAAACACTTGTTACATTTATATACGAAAATCTCGAAAAATGTTCAACATGTGTTCGCTTGCGACACTCGTACCAACAAAACTATATTAACTCAGGCAATCATGTCCAACATCAGGCACATAAAATAACATATAATTTCAAATTAATATTTTATTAAATGTATGGATTCTATACTATAATATTCTTAAATAAAAATCAATATCTAGAAGCCTCCAATTAGGGAATTCAAAATTACTGATCATTCTGCGGGGTGGTTTTGCAGTTAGAACAAAAACTCGTTCATTGCAATCCTTTTTGCAATGGTAAAAACTTAATTTCACAGTAGGCGTTTGAAAATTTATACCTTCAAAATTCCTAAAATAATTAATAAAACGACTTTATGCTTGGTATATGGAGTTAAAATGTACCTTGGGATCTCAATATTAAATGTTAATATTGCAAAAATGAAAGGTTGATACGATACATAAATTGCCCAAGAATAATAATTTAGGAATAGAATAAAGTGATACATGATATTACTAATCGGTTGTACCAGCCACATTTATATACAATGATTTGTGACCGCATAAGTAAGGGAGTATTTTTATTCTTTCTACGACTGTACATATTAAAAGTGCAAACACATTTTTCTTGATAACTATCGCAGTAAATGATTTCATTTAACATAGATTAATGGTATACACATTATAAATGTGGCTGCTTGTTATTGATATTACATGCTCCCAAACTGTGATAAAATATACAGGGTGATTCATAAATATCGAAACAATAGGCTATCTCCTTAAATATTGCCCCTAGGCACATACTTCCAATTGCAATGGTTCATAAAAAAGGTGCAAAATTTGATGAGATAAGTTTCAACTCCACAGGGGGGTCTATATGATAAAATACACAAATTAAATTTTTATACGGACCCCGTAGAGTAAAATTCCCAGTTAGGAAAATTTTCCTTATCCACTCCTGAATTAAACACAAAAAAATTCATCTCGATATCTTCAAAATTCGCAGAGATATCAAAATACAAAATTCGTGACTTACAGCAATAATCCATGCCTCTGAGGGACGAGTTTGTGACTCATTTTGAATGCAAGATAGGGATCATCCACAAATTGTACATTATTAAAAGTCGATATAAGACAGTGCCTCTCCTTTGGACATAAAATATAGGCAGCGTATAGACTTTACGTTAAACCTGTTTTCAACGTATGCTGGTGGTCTGCACTAGGGGTCTGCACGGGCCGAAATATCTCGGTCCGGTCCCGAACCGACCCATAGGAAAAAAAGTTCGGCCTTGTCTGGAAAAATTTTCAAATCGTAGCCTGGCTGGCCTGGCCTGACTGAATTTCTACATAATGTTTTTTACATCGATATGGTTAAAAGTTGTTTCGTATGGAGGAGTTCTGACCAAAAATACTTATTATATCTTTTCTTTTTTCATGTTTAGAATTATTATTTTTTAAAGAAGCGCCAATTTTATTAATGAATTTATGTTTATATGTAAATGATTCACTTCTCCTTTAATATCGTTAATCCATATTCCATGTGTTGGAGACAAGGAAAAATGCTATAAAGTAAAATATTTTAAGATGGAATCACATAGGAAATTTTAAAAAAAAGCGTTATAGACAAGTTCCCTTCTTAAGAGTTCTAAATGTAGTCTATTTTTTCCCAGGTATTATTATATTCATTTTCCATAGATCAACATATTTTTCCTTTTAAAAACGGATTCCGTCTAAGGCAGATTTTTTTCACTAGTTTTACTGTATTTTAATTTTTTTGCCTTAAAATCTAATATCCTTTAAAAATATGAATTTTAAAGTTATATTGTAAAATAATGGCCATTTAAAAATATATACATTTGTTGTAAAAGTTTTTGCATTGAGCCAAATTTTAGTTATTTTTGACGGGTTAGGTCAGACAGAGATAATGATTTTAGTACGGGTTGTCTCGAGACCGGGACTGAAAATTTCGCTCAGGGGAGACCTAGGAATGAGGAAGCCAGTCCGGGTTCGCTATAACCAGTGGCCAAAAGGTTCTGCTCTCAAAGCTGGTAGACGAGAGGTGCTGGGTTCGAACCCAATCGCGCCCTTCGGCCCAATCGTTCGGAGTCTTAAGAGGTTTTCTTCGAACCTTGGATATCCTTGAGTAAATACGGGTTAGGTTCCCTTAGAAATACCTCTACGGAAGGCACTCCCCCTTCGAGCCCATATCCCTCGTGTAGATAATTGGCCGCCATAAATCAAACCAACACCCGGTTCAATATGAAAAAATACATTAGGTCCTACCTGGCCGAGTCTTCGGAAAAAAGTCGCCAATCCCGTGTCTGGCCCGGCTCGGCCCCAGAATACAGACTCTTTTAATGTCCTCGCCGGAACGATAAAAAGCCTGAATTTGTGAGGGCTAAAATTATGAAAAACTCTTAATCGGCATGTTATAAAGAGCATTGTTTCAAATTACACATTTAACGTTTATTTATGGACATTTCAATAGTACAAAAAAGGAGGTGGAAACGACAAAAGTTAAACTGAATCGGAAGTTTAAGCTACAGAAAGAAGTTACTTTTTCACGTGCAATTTTTTAAAAAGAATTTAAACATTTTATTAGTCATAAATAAAAAAGGTGCAAACTTGGAACATGTCTTTTCTTATTATTTTACATTAATTTTCTTTCGGCAAATTTGAAAAATCTTTTACTTTTGAAAATATGATTTTTTTAAAGATAAGATTCATAATTTTTTAAATAAATATTTTTAATATTTTTAAAATTAATATTTAAAAAAATCCTGAAGCAAAACTCAAATTATACTTGCCTCTTTAATTAAATGAAAAAATTTTGAAATCCAATGAATAATGTTTTGAGTTATAAAGATTTTAAATTACATCCGCTTAAAAAATACTAATAATTTAAATTTTTTTTTAACTTTATGAGAAGTATTAGGATGTGATTTTGTTTTTCAAATTACATGGTTAACCATCACAAAAAAAGAAAAAAAAATCAAACTTATAACTCAACAAATATGTTTTTTACATGTTTCCTAGAACTCTCACAGTAACACCGTTTCTTGGATTGCACGCATTTCAATTTGTGTCTAATCCCTTAAAACCTGATGAATTATTTAAACGGCCATAACTCTGCGTGATTTTCAGATATGAAGACGAAATTTTTTGTGTTTAATTCAGGTATGGATAAGGAAAGTTTTCCTGATTGGAATTTTTACACCATGATAACCATATAAAAATTTAATTTTCGTATTTTTAAAAATAGCCCCCCCCCCCCCCAATGGAGTTGCAACTTATGTCGTTAAATGTTTCACCTTTTTTTATGAAACTTTGCAATTGGAAGTATGGGCCTAGGTGCAATATTAAAAAAAATAGCCTATTGTTTCGATATTTATGAATCACCCTGTACATGTGATATTAATGAAGAGCACATACAATAACTGATGCACTAAATAGTTAGTGCAGACACATAATTATGCCGAAGTACACAGTTAATGAGATACAGTAAAATCTGCTAAGTCGAAATTACAAGGGGATGGAAAAAATCCTTCAGACATGTTTCCGTGTAAATAGGTATAAATGTATGGTATTTCATAAGTCGAGATCATTTTCCGATTGTCAATATTCCTTTACACAGAGTTACCGTTTCACAAAATTTGTTAATTTTTGTAATATATTTCTAAGAAATTCTTTATTATGTAGAATTTTACACTAGAATGGTCTTTTAATCATAATAACTTTTTCACATAAATTAAAGGATTTATATATAACTTAATTACACTTTATATCAATTAATATTTAAAGACAAGATATATAACTGTTTTATTTATGCATATATATTACATCGGGGTGAATAAAATTAGAAATACGATATAAAATATGGCTACAAATAACAACATAAAATAAATTTGATAATGTACAATGAATGAAATGGACCCTTAGATGCTACAGGCTGAATAAATGTTATTCATTATTTTTACAAAGCAGTATTTACGATGAAAATGGGAATATTTTTTTATTTTTGTTTAATTAATCTCTGAAAGCCGAAAGAAGCCTCATATTAATGTAGCCGGAAAGTATGTAATTACACACGGGATTCATTATAGTATAATTAAAAGCTCAGAAAATCTGATGACTTACATTTTTATAAAAATAAATAAAGTTTAAGAGATGAACAGTTATCATTACCAGACTTCCTTTATTAAGGAATTCAAGCATATCATTATAAAATTAGACATATAAAATGAACATATTTTGTTTAAGTTATTTATTTACAATAAAATAGAAACATCAAGGGAAAAAACGAATTCATTTGCATTTTATGAATGGATGTTATTATTTCTTGATGAAAAGGGTAACTCATATGCGATCAAGTGTAAGAGTTTTTAATTTCCTAATAAAACAGGGTTTTTTTAAATACGTAACGCTTATTAATTAACTGAAAATTACTTTCTTAGTTGCATTTAATAAACAACAGAATGGTCATCAAAAGCTTTTGAGACTTAATGTGAAAAAGAGAATTTAAAATATCAAAGAGAAATGTGAAAGCAATACAGCGATTATAACATTTAGATTTTCGGGGCAGAAAGAAAATATATTTGGGCGATTTTACGCAAATGGGTCACGTTCATCGCAGGAAAATTTAATATACTTCCTTTGCTATCACAAGGCACTTGAAGTTCAATTTTGTTTTAACAATGTTACATATTGGGTAGGTAGTCATGAATATCCTCTTTCGTAGGCCACTTAAAATTTCCATTGACTATAGATTCAAAAGCATTTATGCGAAAATCTGAAAAAGAAAATTTTAAATATGAAAGAGAAATGTGTAAGCAATACAGCAATTATAACATTTAGATGTTCAAAACAGAAAAAAAATGTATTTGGGCAATTCTATGGAAATAGGACATTTTCATCTTACTGATGAAAAAAAATGATGTCAGGTGTTTCGATTTTTTCTTTTTTTTTTTTTTTGTAGCAAGACACTAGAAAAGGTACTTTTTAGAAAAATGCGGCGAGCATGTTTAATGTTAAGAAATTCTATAATTCTTAGATATTTTTTTCATTTTTATTAGAATGAGAGGATGATCACAGTGTGAGGAAAAGACAATTTTGTGAAAAATGTGTTTCAAATAACAATTTTAGCAAAAATTTTGTACAGAGAGAGACTGGCATAGACAAGATTCTCTTTTCTCGCAGAAGTTGTCATGACGGTCTTGCAGCATAATTAATTACTTCAAATTCATCTATTATTTTCTTTTGCAGCACAAGGAAAAAGTAGATCACCCTTCTATTATGAGAAACAGCAGAGTAATAATAATTTGATTAACAGATTCGAAAACACCCGCCTTTACTAAAAGTTTTATCCTGCCATTGTCAGAATGTGTTTATACAAGGCAGGTGTAGAATATGTTTCATCCTGTAGAAATGAACTAGGCTTTGTTAAATATTAGGTATTTAAACCATAAAAAAAATATATTTAAAATTATTAAAATTATCCAAGATAATGAAAGTTTTAAATAAATGTTAAATATAAATAAAGTATTTTAATTGAAACATACATACACACACAGAAAAAAACATATTGAAAATGTGATGGCTAAAAAGTCATTGTTGCATTTTCTTATTCTATACCAACAAAATATTTTTGTTTACAGTTATATAGTAAAAACAAAATTAAAAGATTGTTTAAATTAAAAAAAAATGCTTATAATAAAAGAAAATATATGAATGAATAAATAAAGGAAACATGAGGATTATGCACAAAATTTAATCGAGGTAGGATAGACTGCTGTCACAGACTTCCCCCCCCCCCCCTTTTACTCAGAAGAAAAAAAAAACAAAGCGAAAACTTTACTTTGCAAAAGAAAGGAAGAAAGAAACATTAAATAATATATTCAACAAGTCATAGGAACCACAATAGTTATTTACGCAACACAGCTAAAATTAGGCAAAGATTTTTTTTCTTGATTGGTGCAGTTTCCGAAAACAGGGCAAAATTTTGCATAAGTCATGAGAAAGACATCATTTTTATTTCATAACTGGAAAGCCCAAAGTATAAAATAATATTTAAAACAAAAAGAAATTGGAAATTTTATTTACCTTTTTGTGCAGAGCCTTTTTTGTAAAGTCACAAAAATTTGGAAAAATAACAAAATTTCAACTTTGCATAGCTGCCAACTTTTACGCTTTTTGACTACCACTAAAATTTTAAAGAGATTTTCGTCTCGTTTAATCATGAGATTTCGACGATTGAATGAGACAATATTTTCTATAAAATTTTAGTGGTATGAAAAAAGCGTAAAGGTTGGCAGATATGGCTTAATGCGGTTTAATTTTTTGGCTCTAAATATTTATAATTAATTTTTTAAATATTTTTTTTATCTGCATCTTTTGATGTACTAACGGTGATATTTTAAGATGATTCGCATTTTAGATCCAGAGAAACAATTTTTTGAAAATGGAAATGCAGTCTAAAAATACAGACTCAGAAATATGCGATTTGAGAAAAATCCAAACATTCGACCCCCCATATCTCACAAACTATGAGGTTGAGGGAGGAAAAATTTCTGATGTATTCATATCATGATAGAATTAATATATTCACCAAGTTCCATCGAAACGTCGTAATGTCATATATCCTATTTGTTGCAAATTTTGTCTATTTTTCCAAGTATTTGGAAAGCATTAATTTAATTTACCCCTTTTTTGGTTTCTTTTTCTCTCCTCCTCCGGTAGATGTCGCTACTTGTCCTCCCAGTCGTTTCCACTGCTTCTCTCTCATTGGCTGTTTTTGGCGCCTTCGCTACCCGCATCGGGTATATAAGGCAGCGCGTCTCTGTCTATCATTTTTCTCAGCCTTGCTTTTTCTAGCACGCTGTTGCTTTTACCCTATCATGCACTGAAGAAGTTTCTCTCTAGTAGATTCGAAACAGCTGTTTGCTGCTTTTCATATATTTTTTGTGCATTTTTAAACGTTGGTTTTTCTGCTTTTTAATACTGTTGCACAAAGTCTTTATTTGCTAATTTAATGTATTTCGCGTTAACGGGTCTTTATTCCTCTGTGATTTTTTTCCCCTCGCAGTCTTTAATCAATAGGTTTTGTATTTAACGATTATAAAAGTACAGGTTCTTAGAACACTTACATTTCCTACTTGATTGTAGGCTTAAGAAGGTTATTCCTAAATTCATTTCCATGTATTTTATTTTCTTTATATAGGATTGACAAGGTCTTATTTCGTTCTAAATTAGCTCTTTTAAGAGCTTTGATTCAAGATACTCGCCATAAAATTGCAGATATAGAGCGCGAGTTATATTCTTTACATATCAGCCTCGCTAATACTACACCTGATTTTGAGTCTATCGACAGAAGGTCATGGAGCAGAGTTCTTACAGCTTCCTCTGATCATTGTTCGGTTTTAAGGAGGAAATTTAATACACTTTGTGAAAGTTTTGTCGCTAATATCTCCAGGAATTTGCCTCTTGTTAAACAAAATGTTGTTGTCAATCTTTCTAGAGTTCTTTTAAGTAACGATCAGCTCGATGCTCTCAAATTGAATAACAAAATTTCTGTCTCTGCTATTTCTTCTTTACCTAAACTTATTACTCCTATTGAAAGAGCATTTAAGCATAGCGCTCTTTCTTCTTCTCAAATAGAGTCCATTAGGCATCTCATTGCCAATACTGTTGATTTCAATTCTAAAGTTTATAAGACTAATCTTAAAAATCCTGTTAAACAATGTCTGAAAAATTTGCATTCTGATCCAAACTTAATTATTACTAAGGCCGACAAAGGTGATCAGATTGTTCTTCTCGTCAAATCTACTGATTTGGAAAAATCCCATAAATTAATTAATGATGTTCCGTATGTGGACATCCGCAAAGACCCTTCCAAAAGTGAAATTAACTCAATTAAGTCTGCCATCAAGTCCTCTTCCATTATTCCTGCTAACTTTAAGAAGTCTCTTATTCCGTCTATTGCGCATTGTGCCAGATTTTATGCTTTACCTAAGGCCCATAAACCTGACATTCCTGTTAGACCTATTGTCTCTAATATCGGTACAGCTTCTTATAAGCTTGCCAAATATTTAGTTTCTATTTTCTCCCCACTTTTGATCAGTAACTGTTTCACTGTTAAGAATTTTTTTAATTTTGTTAAAAAACTTCATAATTTTAAGCCACAGGGTCACAAGATGGTTTCCTTTTATGTTAAATCCTTATTTACAAACGTTCCGGTTGAGAGGGCTTTAGCTTGCCTCAAGAAAAGTCTTTGTGAATTCCATTTCTCTTATTTTGAAATCGAGGAGCTTATTCTTCTCACTCGCGCTTGCTTGTCGCAAAATACTTTTATTTTCAATGGTAATTTCTCCCGTATGATTGACAGTTTGGCTATGGGTAATCCTGTTAGTCCAATTTTATGCGATATTTATATGCACTATTTTGAGGTCAAACTTTTTGAAATTTTAAAATTTCCGTTCTATGTTCGTTAGATTGATGATGTTTATGCCCTTGTTGAAATGAATTTGGATATTAATCATAATCTCTCTATTATGAATTCCATTGATCCCTGCATTTAATTTACCTCTGCATTTGAGACCAATAACTGTCTTTCTTTCCTGGATGTCCTTATTATTCGTTGTGAAAATGGCTTTCAGACTACCGACTTTCATAAGCCTTTTGCTGTCAGTCTCCCACCTCACAGGTATTTTTCTCATCCCCCTATCCAAAAATTTGCTGCTTTCAATACTTTTGTTTTTCGGGCTACCAATATTTGTTCCACTCCTCAGCTACATAATGCCGAACTTAATTACCTCAAAGCTATTGCTGTTGATCGTGGTTATTCTTCTAATATTATCAATTCTATTTATAAGAAATTGACGAATTCAGTCCATTCTGAAAAGCATTCAAATTCCAACTCTAATAGTTCAGTTGTGTTACCATTTTCCCCCTAAAACCAGTCAGCAAGTTGCTAAAATATTAAGAATGTTTATTCTAATGTTATTTTTTTCTCCTGTTAATAAAATCACTTTTTTCAAATCTCAAACATCCCGTTGATCGCCTAGATAACTGGGGTATTTTCCAAATCTGTTGCCAGTGTGGCCTTTCTTATATTGCCCAGACTGAACGTGTTCTTAGATTTCGTTTAAAAGAGCATGAAAGTTATGTAAAAAATAAGGAGCTTAAACGTTCTTCTATTGCTCAGCATACTTGGTCTTCTCAACATAGGTGCAGATTTTCTTCAGCCATCATTATCCAAAAAATGTTCTTCTAGCCTCGATCTTGATTTTTGGGAAGCGTATCACATCATTAAAGATTCTCACTCTTTAGTCAATGACTTATCTAGTAGTCCTGATTTTCCAAGTATTTGGAAAACAGTAATTTAATTTTCCCCTTTTTTTGTTTCTTTTTCTCTCCTCCTCCGGTATATGTCGCTACTTGTCCACACAGTCGTTTCCACTGCTTCTCTCTCATTGGCTGTTTTTGCCGCCTTCGCTACCCGCATCGGGTGTATAAAGCAGCGCGTCTCTGTCTATCATTTTGCTCAGCCTTGCTTTTTCTAGCACGCTGTTCCTTTTTCCCTATCTTGCACTGAGTAAGAATCTCGCTAGTAGATTCGAAACAGCTGTTTGCTGCTTTTCATATATTTTTTGTGCATTTTTAAATGTTGGTTTTTCTGCTTTTTATATTACAACTAATCTATGCATTAAATGAATTTTATAACAAGTTACTTTAATGGTACTTATATGTACCATCAGTAGATAAAGGGTTAAAAAAGGAGCTTCTTTATTTAGTTTCATCAAAGAATTACCTGTCGAAACTCGAGCAAGCGTATTCTGCGGTGTTAAAGTATGGGGTACACACGCATCATAGCTTCGTACATACCAAATCATCTTCAAATGATCATGAAATGTGCTCATTAAATATTCGATTTGCATGATAGATCCGGAACTGTGTAGCGTGCATTTTCAGTGACAGCTTCTTTTAAATGATCCTCCTTTACAGATGATGGTCGTCCAAAGCGAGAGTCATTTTTGAGACTGAAATTTCCGCACTTAAACTTCTGAAAGCACTTTCGAACTCTGTCATCTGAAACAGCACTTTGTCCATATACAGCGCAAATTTTACAAGTAGTCTATCATTTTTACCTTTTTTCAAATAAGAGAGCATAATATGGCGGAAATAAAATATTTGGTTCTCCGCTCTTAGCTATGCAATGAAACAATAATTATGTGATTTTGCAAGACAGAACTATGCAGCACCAGCAGAAAAGGTATATCTTTGCGTCGTTCATTGTCATGCCTTATCAGTATCAGCAAAATAACTAGATGAAACCTAGCTTCACTTTGAAAAACCTTAGAACTTCCCGGATGACCCAATATACGCAATAAAATGTAGTCTTGTGTTAAAGTTGGTTTTATTTCCTTAAAGCTTCATATTGGTAAGCTACAATTCTGTTGTGCACCATGAATGTTTTTAACTAATGATAAATTCCTTAACAAGTTATTTTAGGTAAATTTCTCAATTTTCTTTTCCTGGTTACCCTGCTGACTTTTCTCTATTTTTTACATAATAAATAACATTTTTTATACACCTATTCCCTTAAAAATGTTTTTTATTTTCATCAAAATCACAAGATTTTTTTTATTCAGTTCTTGCAAGTAAGATTTTTCAGCAAACAATCTCATCTGTGCAGATCAGAACATATTTTATCATTAACATCTGTCAATGTGGAGCAATTAACTTCTCAAATTTAATTTTAGCATGCAGAATGTTTAATATCCAGTAATGTAACCTGTTTTTTTTATTCATTCTATTTTTTGTCTCAAATATACTTTGCTTTTGTTGTGAAAATAGTTTCAAATATTCTAGTGTAAGTTAAACACTAATTGCTTAAAAAATAACAAAATACAACAAAAATATATTTCTGCTAGTTTTTAAAAATAATAAAATGTTTCTGTTACATAAGCATCATTCCATCACATAATGGAATGACAAGTGAGGGAAAATTATTCTTAAATTATTCCTTTAGTGTAAATTAAACTACGCATTAATACATTTCATGAAATAAATTAACTTTATAAATTTAAATGAGGGATTGATAACATCATGTTAACATCTGCCCAATCTGTCTATTCAGTTCTTCCTCACATACTGAAGCATATGTCCAGTATGGCTAAAAATTGTTTTACAGACAAGAAAGAACATGTGCTCAATACATGTACGATATTTCAGTTTACAGTAGTGTCACCTATATAAAACAGTCTTATTTATTTATGAGTGAGGAATGGTCCGAAATATGAGTTGCAAACTTTTTTGGCAAATACAAATTGTATGTGCAAACCAAAAATATAATTTAATATATAGAAATAATAATTTATGTGTTCATATTAAAATACAAAAGTCAGACATAATGGTCTTAGTATATATAAGTAAATAGTGGTATTTTTTGACTATTTGTGTGGTAATTGTTGCATGTGACGAAATGATACTAAGCAAGTCCATTATTAATAAAATTAATGAAGCTTATAATTAATCAAGAATTTCATTATGAAGAAATCAAATATTCAAAGAGCTCAGTATATGTATTTGGGAAGAAGAAATCATTTTTTCTCAAAGAAACAAATGGTTATTTTTAATAAAATTTATTTTGTAAAAAAATCAAGCGTATCTTTTTATAATTACAAATAAATGCTAAATTAAAATGACTTTTTTCAATACAGGAAACGACTTCTTTTATATTTAAATTGAATTCTCTGTTTCTTGCGATAAAGAAAACTTTCAATGTCATAAAGACTTAAATTGGAAATGTTTTTTTTTTTAATATTAAGTAATGTATTTATTCTCTCGTTTGAATAAAACGAATTAAATTAAAACCTTGTATGCTTTCTTTTAAACGGTAATTATAGTTCTTAAATTTATGAAAAATTTAACAAAACACATCAAATAACAATACAGCATTATCAAAAAGGAAAAACTCATTATTGATGTCAAAATGTGTTTTTCTTCTGATTTTCAAAATAAAATTAATTATCTACAATGCCAGTTCGGATACTTTTGGCACTATATTTTAAATTTAATACTATCGTATTTAAAGCATGCTGGGTTAAGTTTAGCATGATTTATTGTGTGATAATGCTTTTACTTAGAACTAATGAAATATGAGTTCGAAATGTCTATTTTAGATGATTATATTTTTATATAGTTTATTTCAATCAACATCAAAATAGTTCCCTTTTTTATCGGTATTTGGTAATTATATTTAAATTCCATCTTCTCGAAAATTTACTGGTAACTTTCAATCATGTCAAAGAAGAAATCGTAAAAATGGAGATTTACTTACGAGATAAAATAAAAGAATAACTAAAAATCATGTGGCTAACGGATTATGTAAACATTATAAAACACTTTCCAAAACTTTCAGACTGTTTATAGCAACAGAAATTTGAAAATGTAATGAATTATTATGCGTTAATTCTGTTAGCAGTATTTTAACTTTGCTAACAGTACATGCGTGAAGGTCATTTTCCTCAAGTAAATTATTTATTTTCTCAATATAAAAATAAAGTATAGGTAAGATAAATTGGGCTTACCTTCTATTTATGTATATCCATATGCTATCTGGTATCCGACGTTCGATTATTAATAGACGACATACAATAACATATATCTTATATCTTATTGTATGTCTGTTCTAGTTCATATGTGATCAGGTGGTATTCCGTGTTATTAAAAACACACATTGTTTTGTGACTTGTAAAATTTTAAATATGTTGGAACTTTTGAAGAAAAAAAAATTAACATTTAATTCAGCGCTAAGAAATACATCTCTCCTTTGGAGAGTTTAGTTTACACGTGAAGGTAGAAAAACGTACACAATACATTATTGGCAATAAAAAAAAACCAGGAAATTAGTGTCATTAATCTTAATATTAAATTATCTATATCAATATTTATGATTATAGCAATTTAAAAAAAAGTTTATTAATGCTTTTAATGTCTTTCAATCTTGAGTATGATGAAGTGTTTATAACAGAATGTTTATTTACAATTGTGCAATCACTTTTCACTTCCTTGCTTCAGGTCATAATCACTTTTCATAATTGCTTTTATAAATCACATTTGACACATGAAAAGCAATTTACTTAGTTTGATTATTTTAATGTCCTTGTTTGGAGATTACGTTTCAAAATAGCTGCCAACAATCCTCCCCCCTTAATCTTCTAATGAGGATTGTTCTGTAATTTCAGTTTGTTTCCTTTATTTAGAAATTCAGCTTGGGCTCTGGTTTTATGAGTTTTTCCGCTGTCATTGACTTGCTTGGGCAATAAAGCAATTCAATAATTTTGTCTTATTTCAGCTGTTTAATCACATTATATTTGATATCAATATGTTTCGTTTTATGGGAACACTTTTCGGATTCTATTATTTTTTATACAAGATTTATTATCTTCATAAATGACTATAGGCAATTTTTGCGGTACATCAAGATCTTTTAATAATTTTAATAGCCATATTAATTCTTGTAGCGCTCGCCGCTGCTACGAACTCTGCCTCTGCAGATGATTGTGCTACACATGTTTGTCGTTTCGTTATCCACTGTATTGGATTCTTTCCTAAAAGGAATAAGTTTCCGGTCGTTGATCTTCTTGTTTTTAGATCTCCACTCCAATCTGTATCAGTATATACTCCTAGAATGTGTGGTTCTTTCGTGCTTATTTCCAAATTTAGGTCTTTTGTTGAATACAGATATCTTATTAATCTTTTAACACCTTTCCAATCTCCTTCAGATGGCGTTTCGTTTTTTCTACTGAGAATATTTACCCCTACTAAAATATCGGGACTACTTATTGTAGCAACGTACAACAGCGCTCCTATTGCTTGTGGGTACTTAGTGTTGTTTGGCATTTGTGTTTCCTCATTGTCTAATCGTTGAAAGCATGTTTCCATTGAAATGCCATATGGCTTAGAATCTTCTAAATGAGATTTTTTTGAAATTTCTATTATTTTTGCTGTTTGATTTAGTTTAAAGCCGTTGTGAGTTTTTTGTATTTTTATCCCATGGTAATTGGAAATTCGACCTAAATCTTCAAGTGCATACATAGATTTTAGTTTATCTATTATATCATTTATATCTTCATCTTTTCCTGCGATGAGAATGTCGTCGACATATACTGCTATATAAACCATATTTCCCCTTCTTTTCTTATAAATAAGCAGTTATCAGCATTGCTCTCTTTAAAATTTAATTCTTTTAGTGTTTCACTAATGTTTGAGTACCATGCTCTTGCAGCTTGTTTTACTGCATTGAGGGCCTTTTTTTTTAACTTACAGACCTTATTGGGTTCTCTAGTGTTTATATACCGCTTAGGTTGTGATACATAAACATTTTCTTCCAGTTCACCATGTAAAAATGCCGTTTTTATATCGATTTGCCTAATATTGAGATTGTGATATGCTGCGGCAGTTATAAAACATCTTAGATTTGTATGGTAAACTACTGGAGCGTAAGTTTCATCGAAATCTACTCCAGATTTTTGTCTAAATCCTTGTGCGACCAATCTCGCTTTGTAACGCATGTTTTTTTATTTTCATCTATCTTGACAAGAAAGTATTGGTTTCATGAAAAATTTCGAATTCCAGCTTTCGACGGATTTATACGTTTTATGGGTCAGAGATTCCAAAAAACATGTTTTTACAAAATGTCTGTCTGTCTGTCCGTCCGTCCGTCTGTCTGTATGTGACACAAATTTTGTGGGCGCTCTATCTCAAGAATCAATGCACGGAATTTAATAAAAATTTATATTCAGGTAGTCCCTGATATAGATTAGTGCTGATTAGTTTTTGGTGTAAATCGCCTTGCAGGTGGCGCTGCTATGTAGCATTTTTCAGGATATCCGCAAAAGCTCTATCTCAAGAACTAATGCATAGATTTTTATAAAACTTCAGATTCCGTTAATACTGGATATGAATTGGTGCTGGTAACGTTTTGGTACAAATCGCCCAACAGATGGCGCTGCTATGCTGCATTTTGTAGAATTTACACGATTTTCGTAATAGCTCAATCTCAAGAAATAATGCACGGATTTTCATCAAACTTCAGATTCAGTTAGTGCTTGACATGAATTGACGTTTTGCCTCTTGTGATGTAAATCGCTCAACAGGTGGCGCTGCTATGCTGCATTTTTTGAGATTTCCGCAATAGCTCTATCTCAAGAACTAATACTTGGGTTTTCAACAAACTTCAGAAACCGGTATACCTGGATATGAATTAGTGCTGTTTATGTTTTGGTGTAAATCGCTCAACAGGTGGCGCTGCTATGCAGCATTTTTCACGATTTCCAAAATAGCTCAATGTCCAGAACTAATGCACGGATTTTCATCAAACTTCAGATTCAGTTAGTCTTTGACATGAAATGATGTTTTGTACCTTTTCGTGTAAATCGCTCAACAGGTGGCGCTGCTGTGCTTCATTTTTTGTGATTTCCACAATAGCTCTAGCTCCAGAACTAATGCACCGATTTTCATCAAACTTCAGATTCCGGTATACCTTAATATGAATTGGTGCTGTTTGTGTTTTGGTGCAAATCGCTCAACAGGTGGCGCTGCTATGCTGAATTTCTTAGAATTTCCCCTACAGCTCTATCTCAATAACTAATGCACGAATTTTCATCAAACTTCGAATTCAGGTATACTTTGATACGAATTGGTTCTAAATTGATGTAATTTCTTATACTATTTAAATGATTTAATTGATGTGATTTATATAGAAGAAAGTTTTGTGATGGCCACAACATACTAGTTTATTTTTCGATTTCGTCATATTTCACTTTAAAAGTCCATTTCGACCCAATTACTCTTGCTCCTTGTGCGGTATCAACTAAAGACCACGTTTCATTTTCATTAAGGGAATTCATTTCCTCTTCTGTCGCTTTTATCCAGTTCTGTTTTTTCTATGGGATTTTCTATACTCTACATGTGTTCCCAACTGTTAGGTACATATACTGGATCGTGCCGGACTGCATAAGCAAACCTGTCGGTGGCACACCTCTATTGGTTCTTTCTGATCTTCTCGCTTGTGGGGTTTGATGTTGTGATGCGGGTGGTGGACTTAGTTCATTTTTTGTTGGTGTCAGATCCCTTTCCGTTTCATTCGTGTCTTTCTGTTGTATTTGTTTGTTTGTTTTCGCGATTAATTCTCTTCTATCTAGATTTTCGTTAGTATCTGGACTATTTTTATTTTCTATAAATTTTACGCTTCTGGCCAATATTGTTCTTCCGTCACTTGTCCGTCAGAATCTAATTCTGTACGCCTTAGAGCGACTGTCGTATCCGACAAAAGTGCCTTTTTCTGCTCTATTGTCTAATTGTCCTCTCTTTGATCTGTGTATGTGGGCGTATGCAGTACAGTCAAAAACTTTGAGATATTTCAAATTTGGTTTTCTATTCATCCATAATTCATAGGGTGTGGTGATTACCGATTTTGAAGGTAGCCGGTTCTGTGAGTGGTTCGCGGTACATATGGCTTTCCCCCCATAATTTGTGTGGGAGATTTGCTTCATTTAGCATATTTCTAACCATATCTAGTAGCGACCTATTCTTACGCTCTGCGACACCGTTTTGGCTTGGGTTAAATGGGACGGTGAGCTGATGATGAATCCCATTTTCTTTTAGATATTTTTCGATTTCGTTACCCGTATATTCACCACCGTTGTCTGATCTTATCGCAGTAGGCATTTTTCCAATTTTTGTTTTTCACCATTGAGATGTATTCTTTCAATTTCTCTGAAGCCTCACTTTTATTTGCCATTAAATAAATTACACAAAATCGCGTATAATCATCGATAAAAGTGGCAAAGTATATTTCCACCCAATTGTGGGTGTATATATAGAGCCACATACGTCAGAGTGAACTAATTCGAGCGTTTTTGTAGCTCTAAATGCACCTGATTTAGGAAATGGGGTCTCGCTGATTTTTGACTTGATGCATACCTCACATTTCGCGTTATGTTTGCAGTTGTTGATTTTAATTCCCTCAACTAAGTCCTTTGATAACATGGACTTTATTGTGTCGTAACTCCTACACTCCATTCGCCTATGCCACAAATCTATGCAATTTGCATTTGAGCAGTTGTAAGTGACATTTGCATAGTTCTTGTAATTTTCATCTTTACTAACATGTGTTTCATACAGATTGTTTTTTAGTTTACCTTGAAGTATAATGTTACGTTCGTGAATTACGTCACATTGATCTTTTTCAAATTTGACTTTGCAACCGTTTTTAGTTGCCCTACTCACTGACAGCAGGTTTGTTTCTATGTCAGCAACTTAAGTACGTCACGCAATACAACTTGTTTGTTTTTATTTTCGGTATGAATTATTACCTCCCCAGATCCATATGAAATTAGTTTATTACCATTAGCAACTGTGACGTTTGTTTCAGTGCTCTTTGTAATTTTACTAAAGAATTCTTTTGAGTTAACTATGTGGCTAGAACTGCCACTGTCCACTATAAAAGTGCCGTTATTTTCGGACTCTTCAGTTAGTAAAGCAACACTATTGTTTTCATTTATTGTGTGTTTTCCTTCTTCAGGTTCCGCGTTTTTATGTAAATTAATTTCTTCATAAACTAGTGATGTTGAATTGTTTTTGTTCTTATAGTGTCTGTTAGTGTGACTGTTGTTGTTTTTTGTTTTTAGAAACCAGCAGTCTTTGTTCGAGTGATTTTTCATTTTACAGTGTGAGCAGTACTTATTGTTGCCTCTTTTCTGTTCTGAATTATTAAATTTAATTTGTGTTTTATAAGCTTTATTGCTGTTTTCGGAATTTTCAGAATTATCTATTCTGCGAGTATATTCGTCTGTGAGTTTGCTTTTTATAAATTGTACGGTTAACTCTGCTTCATCTCTGGCCTCCAGGGCAGTAACTAGAGTACAATAGGACGGTGGCAATGAGCACAGCAGCAGTGCTGAAATGTGCGAGTCGGTTATATTTTCGCAAATGGCTGACAGTTTGCCACTATCTCTAAAGTTTTTGTTATGTGGGCTGTCATATTGCCACTTTCAATTAACTTTGTACTGTACAATTTTCGCAGCAAATATAGCTTACTAGAAAGATCAGATCTCTCATGAATTTGTTTCAGTGCGTCCCATGTTTGCCTAGCTGAATTTAAATTTTTGACATGCACTATTGGACTGTCGTCAATGGATAAATTTATTAAAGCTCTTGCTTTTCTGTCTTTCTTGTCCCAAGCATCGGTCAATGGAGTGGGTGACTCTTCCGTAATAACTTCAATAAGTTCGTCTAGAATCAATACCATTTAAATTTTGAACCTCCAATTTGTATAATTGTTGGCGTTCAACTTTTCAATGGTCGTGCTATCTTTTGTAGAAGCCATAATGTTGCTAAGATTCGTTTTATTTTTTCTAATAAATTACCCTATTCGGATTACCAGATTTTTATTTTTATCATTTAGCAACGATGCTTTTATTGAGAATTTTTTGCACTCTCATAATCAATTTGTTAGCAGTATTTTAACTTTGCTAACAGTACATGCGTGAAGTTCATTTTCCTCAAGTGGTAAATTATTTATTTTCTCAATATAAAAACAAAGTATAGGTAAGATAAATTGGGCTTACCTTCTATTTATGTATATCCATATGCTAACTGGCATCCGACGATCGCAAGGGTAAATCCGTCTACATCTTCTTATCGATGTCTGTTCTAGTTCATGTGTGATCAGGTGGTATTCCGTGTTATTAAAAACATAAATTGTTTTGTGACTTGTAAAATTTTAAATATGTTGGAGCTTTTGAAGAAAAAGAAAATTAACATTTAATTCAGCGTTAAGAAATACATCTCTCCTTTGGAGAATTCAGTTTACAAGTGAAGGTAGAAAAACATATACAATACATTATTGGCAATAAAAATAACAGGAAATTAGTGTCATTAATCTTAATATTAAATTATCTATATCAATATTTATGCTTATAGCAATTTAAAAAAAAAGTTTATTAATGTTTTTAATGTCTTTAGTTCTTGAGTGTGATGAAATGTTTATAATAGAATGTTTATTTACAATTGTGCAATCACTTTTCACTTCCTTGCTTCAGATCGTAATCACTTTTCATAATTGCTTTTATAAATCACATTTGACACATGGCAAGCAATTTACTTAGTTTGATTATTTTAATGTCCTTGTTTGGAGATTATGTTTCACAATAGCTGTCAACTAATTCTACCTTTCAACTGTGTAAACAATGTAACCAAGTCTACGCACTTCACTGCAGTTTGGCCTACAATAAAATAAGTTAAAAAATCATTAAATTAAAAAATATATATTTTTACTTAATATGCATTTCAGAAACAGTAACTGGCATATGTTACTAATTAAATTCATTTTGCAAAAACAAATTTCTAGTACGTAAAACATTTATTTTATTTGAAAATTGAGTAAAGTTAATGATCCTCAATATGTTAACCCTTTATGTCCCAAATTATGAATTCATGATAATTTCGTCTTTTAAAGCATTTTTCGTGAATTTTTGAAACTACATTAGAAGATTTACACAATCATTTAATACAATTTTGAAGAATTTTTCCAATTAAATTTAATTAGTTAAATTTGAATTTACAGAGATTCTGTGCAATATTTATAACTTCACTCAAATCTTTTATTTATTTATTTATTTTTTATTTTTATTTTTATTTTTTTTTAGTATTTCGTAGAATTAGGAAATGCACAAATTAATGCTCTTACAATAGAAATATAGAAATATTTCCGAGCTTAAACTTTCCCCCGCCCAATCTTTCAACGTCAAGAAAGCTAAAAAGATGCAAAAGCAAAAGAAATCACCTTTTAAAAATATTTTTGTTATGTGTAACCAATAATACTTTCGGAACAAGATATAGTACAGTATCTGTATGTCATTCTAAACAGTGTTACTACTAATCGATGTGTTAAAGGAATTTTATAACAAGTTATTTTAATGGCAATTTAAAGTTCCGTCGGTGCATAAAGAGCTAAAATCGCTGCTGCATAAATTTACAAATTAATGAATATTTTAATAACCGATGAAGTAAAATGCAACTTTTACATCTATTCAATTTAACATACAACTGTGGATGATGGTATGTGGTATCTGTTTAATATCTGTAGCATAAACCTGTTCTTTTATCCTTGAAATAGTATTTTTTTACACCGTTTATTAAAGGTTTGCCGCAGACGATTCTTTTATTTTTACTATTTTTTTTTTTTACCATTTTTTCTAGATAATAATACTCTAGATGTATTTCTAGTATAAATTTACAATGAAAATTAATGTTTGTAAATTAAGATGGACAAAATATTAACCTCCTTTGACTACCTTTAATAGTGCACATGTGTACCATTGGTAATAATTGGTGTGTTGGGAACCGCGGCGTATCAAACATTTCCCTCCTCTTATGAGTCTTATCATTATGAGAATTATAATAACGCAAGCTCCGTCATTCAATCGATATTTTATTATTAGTAAAGTTCTATAGAATTGAAATATTTATATAATGCTTATTTCATTGAGCTTGTAGACAAAATCAATTTTTGCAACGCAAAACTGCTTTATTAAGTAATAACTACGTTTAAACGTAAATAAATGCACCTTGTTATTTTTAACCCCCTGACTGCCCAGCAAAAGGTCAAATTTGTAATGTTGTTTTTTCTGTAATTATATTATATGCTAATAACATATTATTTTTCCAACATGATATGAAAAAATTAATTACAAATATGGAAATAATCCTTGAGAGTGTTAATCATTAGGCAAATGTCAGACGAACGTCTGAAGAAACCCCTTCTATCGAAAGTGTTTCTTTTTCACGTTGAAACGAAAATCGTACAAATAGACGTTCGTCTGACATTAGCCTTACTTAGTGTTTTAAAACTGCATTATATCTGTGTTAGAGAATTGTACAAATGTGTTCTAGATACAAATCATTCTATATATGATTTTAATTGAAACATAACTCTTTATAATTATCGGAGTGAATTCGTTCTTTCTACAAAGATATATTGTGTACATGTTTTCGATCTCTGTATATTAATAATATTACATAAAGTAAATATGTGAGAAAATATATGAAATTCCGCAGACATATTAAGCGTATATAATCTGTCATATACTAAGTAATTAATTCAGGTGCATAATTATCCAGTATTAAAGAAGAACACAGCTGTTAAAGCGCTTTCATTATTTATCGTGTTCAGCCTTGACATTAACGCGTCAATAAAGAGATAATGTTTGCAATATTTCTTGAAATTTATTTATTCATGTTGAGTATAAGAAAATGAAAATTATGAATGATGGTGAAATGAGAATTCCTAAAGTAAAAATATGATACATAAGAAAGAAACTAATGCACAATTAATTCTAATTTAAATGACGGTTTAATTGAATATACTACATTAGGCTGTAGATGGTACAAGTTCGGGGGAATACTTATATGGGATTACCCTGAGGGTATATTGTATTTAGACTATATTTTGAAGAGGAAAACGTATTTTGGAGTTGAAACTCATGAGTTTGATATATTTTCTGTGAGTTTTGAGATGTGGTTGATTCACTTTTTTGAAGAACGACCGTGATATGAATTATACTGACATAATCTGAGAGTTTAACTGAAAACTTTGAGTCTAACTCAGTAAATGTTTCACAATTTTCTGAAAACATTTCCGGTTATTAAAAACAGGCTCTTTTCTTTTAAATGCTAGTTCTTATTTACTTGTGGAATCATATTTCAGTGCATAATCCTCAGATAACATGTGTGGCAAGCGTATGTACAGCGCTGCCACTGGTTTTGTTTCTGGACTATATCTCGCACCACTTTATCAAAAAAGAAATCTTTAACACACAAGTTTATAAGATGTGCAAGAGAAATATACTTCAATATTTGTTTTTTAAAATAGTGGTGCGCAAGAAATATAAAAATAATCGCCAGTGGCAGCCCTATATGTGTTGTATGTGCATGTGTATTTACTGTCTCACATTCAATCTCTGCTGTAATTTACGTTTTCAAGCACACCTCCAAACCTCTGAACAAAAATCGCTATTGCAATGAGCAGAGAGTATAAAATCCAGGTAATATTTACTTCTTTCTAAACAAAATACTTATGCCTTCTGAAATTATATTTATATTTTTGAAATTGCTTGATACTAAATTTTCCTTACGACATTGGCGGGTGCGTTAATGAAGTTTGCTAAAAAATATAATTGAAAAAACAAGCAAAACTTGCACTTAACTGATAAGCCACATTGAAAATATGGCAACAATTAAAACGTAGTTCAAACATACTTAAAGAACGGTATATATAAATATTAAACTGACATACAACAATAAATACATAAAACCCAACTTGAGTTAAAAATTACCCAGAGCCAGGAATCGAGCCCGGGACTGCAACATTCCAGACTGCCGTATATCGTATATCGTAGTTGTATATATATATATATATATATATATATCGTAGTACTACTGTATATCGTAGATCGATGTAATAGTAAAATCTATTAATAGTTGTCCGGTCATCCAAGGCTGTCGTATTAACGCTGTCGCTGATAACGTAACCAACATGGTTTATTAGTGAAAAATTGCAGACCCAGGTATCGGCTGTAGTATCTCAGCGGTTACAGCGACAACCTGGAAGGCTGTGGTCCCGAATTCGATTCCTGGCTCCGGCTAATTTTTCACTCTAGTTGGAATTATTGTACTTATTGTTGTATGCCTGTTTAATATTTATATATACAGTTAACAGCTTGATACAGGCTATATTTATGTGTGTATTATTAGATATTGCAGTATGTGTGTTTTATTTTATATTAACACGTAAAGAAGCTGAAATTTTCTAATCATTCCAGCTTTTCTTTAAGTTAACAGGTGCATTTATAACTTTCATATGCGTTGTCAATAGCCTTAACTTTTCAGTCAATAACCTTAATTTCGTACGCTTCAGTTATGTAAAAGCTAAAAATTTACAATTTTCAAATTTGCCGTTGTTTTACATTTTAAGCCACGTTGTACAATCTCTGAGCACACTCCGCAAAATATTTTAATTGCCTACGGAACTGCAAGGAATAATATAGTCCATAAAATAATGTTCCGCTATGAATTTTATTAGTATCAATTGTGAGCGTTGTAGAGTGTTGGTTCATGGTCACAAATAATAATTAGTAACTCAAACAGTTTTACAGAAGCGCGTGCGCGACTACTGCTTTGTTATTCTCTCGCTTGTAGTTCACACACGCAAAATAGTGAGTCCTGAGAGTAAAGCGTTACTGCCGGGCATTAGATTTAAAAGCATACACTATTGACTTTCGCCATGCGATATTTCCTTTGGAGCTTTATAAATGGTGGTGTCTACGTTCAACCGCTACCTAATAATTTGCCAGAAATGAAACACAAAATTGAAGAGGAAATTGCTTCCATTACTCCGGACTTGTAAAAATCGGACTTTTGGTTCAATCTGTGCTGTATAACTAAAGGAGCACATATTGAACATTTATAAGAAAGACTAGGTTCGTTTACGTTCAATTTGAAGTATAATTTATTGCAAATAGTCTAAATTAAAGTGTTATAATATGCTATTGAATCTGGGCATGCTTTTATGGACTCTCTATATAATGCAGAGTGGTCCTTAGCCATTTCATTGTCTATAAAAAAAAATAAAGTGTTAAAGTTTATTTATTTTAAGTTCAATGAAGTTATATTTCCGCAAATAATTTAAGAAATACATAATTTAATTGCATTTTGTTTTAAATTTATTCATATAGATAAAATAGTTAGAACGTTATATTACCTTTTCCAAACTCGCGTAAAATGCACACATTTTTTTTTTCGAAATCGTAATTAAAAAAAAAAATTGTGCTGGTGATACAAGGAATACTTCTGAGAAAATATAAGGTAAATAATACTTTCATTTAGTCACCTCTGCAAGTTCAGGGATGGAGCTTTTTCCCATTTTTCTTCATTCTTTCTCCATAATTGTATGCAAAAATCACCATCATTGAATTTTTGAGTTGTAGCTGTGCTGCTGCCTGGTTTAGCAAAATGTATAATTTGAGATTTGAAAACGTTGGGTGCAACTACTCCTTTTTTTAAATTAATCGCATATTCTTTAAACATAAAATACATATATGTTTTCTCGATACATAGTTTTAAATGCTTAACATTGTGGTCAAGCATTAAGGTGTTTTCCAGTGTAAAACAACTTCACAGCCGGTCGAAAAATACATTGTCCATCGAAAAGTTCACCGTGTATACCTATAGTTTTAAATGCTTAACATTGTGGTCAAGCATTAAGGTGTTTTCCAGTGTAAAACAACTTCACAGCCGGTCGAAAAATACATTGTCCATCGAAAAGTTCACCGTGTATACCTATAAGAAGATAAAAAGTAGAAATTTACGTAGAATACAACTTTAGAGGCTAAAAGTCTGTAAAGGAAGAGCATATAATTTTTTGTGCATAATTTGTAGGTCATTGTTGAGTTTTTTCAGTAACTTCAGGGAATGACTTAATTTGCTGTTCATTTATAATTAATTTTTCAAGATTTTGGCAATCTTGGTGATGTTTCAGACAGTTCATAGAGATGCTGAATTGGGTAGGGGGGGGGGGGGTTTCTTTTACAGTAATTCAGGACAGTAGGAATTCCAAAGGGACTTTCATCGTTTTAACCACTGGAAGCTTTTTGGGTTTAGTACCAGTGTGAGCGTAAGATTTCTTTAATTTTGTTTAGATCGAGAAATCCACACAATGTTTGTAACTACAGGGATGTGATAGATCTCAGTTAATTCATTTTGAGGGTGATTCGAGTACTTTGGGACAGCTTTTAAGTGACAATTTTTACAGAAATATTCTACACTGTAACCAGCACAGCGAAGGATTATATTGTAACCGATGGCAACTTCTGGCAGCGGTAACATTTCTCTGTTATTTTACGGAACTGAATTTTTGAATTGCTATTCTAATTTTGGAAAAAGATCTATCATTATGAATTTTGAATGAGGTTTCATTTTTTCGAAGTTCAGCAATTCGATTTTTCATTTAGGATATTTTGATGACATTAAATCCTCCAATCCAATCCAATAAAAAATCCAGTTAAATTTATATTTATTAATTCCATGTCGGTGGAACGGGCATGTCCTATGATTAATACTTTAATGGGCATATCCCTATCAGGTACTACGCAATGATGAATATTATTCAGTTTCAGAATTTCTAAGATACAAATTTTGTTACCTAAGCTGGTGGAAAGACCTTAACATAATCGCCTGAAATTCTAGCTCCGATTTCGAATTGTTCACCAAATGTTCCTTTTCACGATTTATTTAGTTATTTATTTGGGGGGGGGGGCGTTGGGAGGCGGATTCTCTTCATTTTCTGATTTCACATTTATTTAATTAGATTTAAGAGAATTAGTGCTAACTTAAGAAGACTTTTTTGAGTTATATTTTTAGGTTTTATCTATTTAGAGGATGAAAATCATCCTCGGCAGTGGTTATAAAAGCAACACTTGTTTCTTTAGCTTTTCCACAAAATAAGTTAACTGAGAGCTTAAGGGCATCTAAAATTATGCTTTAATTTTTTTTTGTGCCGTAAGTAAAACAACATTAAACTTTTGTCTATCATTAACTGTTTGTCATTAACAATTAAGGTTTCATTGAAGCCTCGAATTACGTGATATTTATATTATTTTTCCCCATAAAATGAATACTAACTTAATTAACACAAAAAAGAAACAAAGTAACAGAGGAAGAACGGGTACTACAAACATTCGAGGCAGTTAAATTCTATCTGGTTGGCCAACGACAACGTAAAGTAGAGCGAGATCTGGCATCCGGCAGATGCTGACAGACAAACTAAAACACTAGAATTGCGTTATACATAACTTAATTGCCTTTTACAATTTGTATCAAATGTAAGTAGTATTGTATTTCCGGTGCCAATAAAAATTTTAAACAAACTGTTTAATGTAAGAAAAATACATATAGATACATATTACAGAAAACATAAATTTGTAAAATTTTATTGAATAGTAAATATACAAGAATAAATCATAAAATTTAGCATCGATTTTATATATGAGGACGTGAATTTCAAAACTCGCATTATCCAAAATTTAAAAAATCGAGTTTTCTCTACCAATCTATTCTATTGGTAAACCTGCACAGAAAAAACACTATAATCTGTAAAAAAAATATTTTTATCCTTTATTTTTGGGCTCTTAAAATATTGGTTTGGTTTCAAAACTCGCCTTATCCACTAGGGAGTTGGCAACAAAACTAGCTTTATATTTGGGCATGCGTAAGACCAATGAACGGCTAGCTTATCAGCTACTATTACGGTAATTTTCCTTCATTTCTCTGTGACCTGTTGCTGTTTTTGTTTAAAGATTTTACCAGTTCTATTCATACAAACTAATTAAATAAGTTTTACAGCATGTCTTATGTGTAATGGATAGTGAATAAACTCTTGCATTTTGTAGTGGAAGGGTGAAGAATAGAAAAAGAGATACGAACGCATGGACTAGTAAAGAATACACGCAAAAGAAGATTAAAATGTAAGTTAAAAATGGGGAATCGCTTTCTACATTTCTTACTGACAGAAGATGTTAAAAGATTTAATTTGTATTCTCAGGCATAAACCTAAGGCATTGCCGGGCCTTTCAAAGGTATTACGATAAGGTACTATATAAAGACTAAGAACCATGGAAATCTTCAAATTTGTGGAAGCGTATTTCGGAAGATTCTTGGAATATCAAAATTCAGAGTGTAAAAGTTTTGCTAGAGGCATCTAAAACTAAACTTTCTTCTTAAAAAGAAGGGAGAAGGAGTCCCCATGAAGCAAGAGAAACTTAAGGATGTCCACAGATTGTTAAAAAAAACATTTTGATGAAAACTGGTCAGAAATGGAAGTGCTTACTTTCTATAAAAATATTATTTCTAAGGAACCAGAACAGAAGGAAATGTGTATATATATAATATTATATGTTATATAGATTATATTATATTAAATTCTTTTTATAAAAAAGTTATTTTAATTATAAGCTATTTATATAAGTTTTATTTGATTATTGATAAGTTTGCTTTTGTATAATAAAACGTATTACTAAATTTTAATGATACTTTTTGCTCCCGTAAGGTTTATTTTTTAATCCAAAATATTATCATCCGATGACCAAAAATAGAAACTATTAATTTCTTTCATCAAGTATGATAGAGATTGGCAACAAAACTTTCTTATCCAAAACTTTTTTCAATTAATTAATTAAATGAATTAAAGTAGATTTTCCAACTTAACACAATGATATCACAGAGCAACTAGCTATAAGTATACAAAAAGTTGGAGGTATTCGATGCACGGGGTCGCAGTTACAGGTTTTTCGCGATTTCCCAAAATTTGATTTTTTGGATAAGGCGAGTTTTGAAACTCACGTCCTCATATATACTTATATATTGTGATTTAAAATTTTTATAATGTTTAAACTACATAAATTTTCTTTTGGTAAAATACTCTGGTGCACATGATACGGAACCATAGTTTTCCCATTTTACCCAATTAGGAGGCATGCACTTAGTGATTGGAAAAATACTAAATTTCTGTAGATGACTACAGCTACAATCACGTTATTAAAAATATAGTTAATTACATTTGCTACAACTTGTTTTAAAACGCAGTGAATACAAACAATTTTTAAAAAGTAGTTGCTACTTCACTACTTTCAGATTTTGTCAAACAAATCAATAGTCACCTGAGACTCATAATACGGATTAAAAATACAATGTCCCCTCATCATATCACATTTGTCCAAATACAATAAAAAACTGTGATATAATCAGGGGCAACAGAAATATTAGAAAAATAACATACAAGAAAGTATTTTGTGCTGTCCTCTAAAATGTTTCTTGAAGTGCGTATTACTCATTATATGTCTGTCGTAGGCTAATTGAGAAATCCGGCTCTTTGCAAACAGCCTAGGCTCTTTGCAGGAAGCTTCAACTTCTATCATGCCGTTTGGCGCGGTTCCAAAATTTTTTTTATAAATTAATTACACAATGAACAATAAAATCATATGGATAAAAGTTGTTGTAAAATAAACTTTCTATGAATTTAAATATCTGATTAGGAAGAAAATCTGTAATATTGCAAATTCTATAAAATTTATTACATTTTTCCAAAATAATATTTTTACAAACAATTTTACTTAAATTTCAATGCCAGGACAGCATGAACCGAATACTGAAATTAAACATTTACGATTATCAAAACCGAAATATGCAAAAATTATTAGTAATTAATAAAACCAAATCAAGAAAATTAACATGTAAACAATTGTGAAATGCTTTGTTCAATTTGGAACAGATAGGATAAATTTTATAATGCAAAAACTGAAGCTTTCTATAAAAAATGATTAAATCATAAATACATGTACAAACTTTGAAGCTTTTATTATATGTAAAAAATATCTAAATTCATAATAACAAATAAATAAATTGGCAAATGTACTTGCCAAATTAGTACCTACAACAATGGCACATTTTTTGGAATTAATTTTGGCAGAAAACTTGGGATATTAATTTGTTTTGTGAGTCAGTTTAATACGATTTCTTGTTGCATCAATCAACTATCAGAAATTGCTAATCATATCTACATTTTGCTATATTTTTTTTTTGTTTCAAAGTGCTATTTTCTATGTATGTTTATGATCAAAAATATTTAAAAAGCAGGTTTTGAGTAATTATGTCTCAATAATGGAGGCTAATTGCAAATCTGAAACATAGCAATTGCATACCGATTGAGAAAATTATGCATAAAAGCTTTTAGAACATTATACATAAACCCGATTATTTTGAAAATTAATTTGCTTCTTCGCGCATTTACATACATATGGGCATTTGTAAACTAATTATCCATTTAAAAAATGCTTAGCTCATAAGTTAGTATAGCAATTAGTGTATAATTTAGTATATGCTTATTAATTAACTATCATGACTTATCTTAAAATGGTTGTTCGTTTTTTGTTGAAAATTTAATTTTTGAAATCCAATAAATATTCCTGGTTAAATAAAAAAGCGCTTGGAAAGTGTATTTTAGAGATATGTTTTATTGTGTCTGACTGGCTGGGGCGAATTAATTCTGACTGATGCAGTAATTACAATGGAGTTATGAATAAAGAGGAGGAGACATATAGTTTATGGTCTACCAGTTGCGAGTGAAGTGACTGAGGAGGTTGCCACAAGATGGCGGCTGCTTTTTTTTAGATTGGATCTTCAATTTCTGATTACCGCCAGGGCAAACATCCCACCAATAAAATTAAATAGAAAATTTCGTCTTATTTAAGCGTCTTATTTATGGAAAATTTTCTCAAAAATGTCGTAAAAAGTTTTATTTGTTTTGCTGGTGTCAGTATGCCTTGTAAAACTATCAGTTTGTTTCCCTGGTTGTCACAATATGGCGGAAACGCAGGGCCTAACTACCGCCTAAGTAAATTCCTACCAGTAAAAATAAAAATCTGTTTCTACTATTATTTATGACTGAAATTTTGTATTAATAAGGCGGTTAAATAAGTTGAAATTTTCTATATAAATCTGCTGGTTGAATTTTCCATCGGCGGTAAACAACTCCTGCGATAGCGGTTACATCTGAAGCTTCACTAGTTTCAGAATATGCCAGTTCCTCTTTATTAATAGTTCCATGGTAATTACAGCTGGTTAATTAAATTAAGGGATAATCGATTTTAAATGTAAATGTTTTTAACAAAAATTATGTAAACATGTAAAAATGTTATGCAAACATTTGAAAATCAACTACGCCTACAAAGTTCGACGTATTTGAAAGAATATTTAATGACGATGTAATTCTAAGATTGCTTAGCGCGATCTAATTTTAAAACGGCAGTTTAATTAATTACAAATGGTGAGAGGTTGGTGGCGTTATTGATGTTATCAAACTGGATACGCCTTTATAAAGTGGGTTTTACTTTAAATTTTCAAGAATTAAAAATTTCGTTGAAAATTAAAAAAAAATTAAAGATGACGAATCTAAAGATAGTGCATCGTTTGATTTTCGGGAATATTAGCGACAAAAACAATCGTCAGAAAAAAACAAATTTTACGAGTTTCTCATTCTAAACAGTGATGGTTATACTGGAATAATTCGACAATCTGAAGATCATTTTTCTCTTAACGATTTAATAGCGATTTGCAATGTGCTATGTATAGATAATACGGGTTCGTTTAATCAAATATCTGCCTGAATTTTTGTTGTGCGATTCAGATGTTCCGAAAGCAAGTATATTTCAGGAAGAAAATGATAATATCGATAATGAAACATATTTATTAAATGATAGTACTGCAAACAATTATAGTAATAAGAACACCAGTATTTCAAACGATGAAATTGTATTTGAAAAAAAAAATACTCTATGTCTTACTAATTTATGATACTTTAGTGAAATCCTCAAATAATTTCATTGACATAGAGAACATGATTGCTCAATTTTCATTCATTTGAATTTGGCAAATCGAAAGACGTAAAATTTTCTAATTATGACTCTCCATCAAGTTTTGTAAGCGTTTACCAAAGAAACCTAACCTGCATTCATTAAATTAACCCTTTGAACTCCGTTGTCGCCGCTGCGGCGACATCATGTTTCTTTCCAGTTTCATTTTTTTTTTGGAGGCGGGGGGGGGGGGGGGGGGATGCACCAGTAATAAAATAAAATAAAATTTGCCTTATTTAATCAGAGGATTTTTGCAACTGTGTACTTGAAAGTAACTTCTTTTTAAAAAGTGGTGCCGACCGAATAAAATTTGTGTAAGAGACACCGGAGTCCAAAGGGTTAAATTGTATTAGTTTATACACGTAGTAAGTGTATACATTTGAAGAAAAGTAATTTTAATAAAATTAAAGATTATGTAAATTTACAAGCAACTGATATTCGTTTAATCGGATAAGGAATAGTCATTTAGAATCATTAGTTATTTTCGAGCAGAAATCGAAATTGAAGATTCTAAATTTAAAAACCCTTTTTCATGTGATTAATGATTATTCTGTTGAATTGTATATAATTACATAAAAGTGCTTTAACTATTTCTTCCAATGCTGTAAAAATAAGTAAATATCAAAATGATTCTAAAATTTTCTTCGTTAATGTTATAAATGACTGTTAATGACTGTTAAGTGACTGTAAATGCTAAATTTAACCCTCGTGGTAACAAATTCCAAAAGGGTAACTCACGAGTTCTAAACAGAACAAAAATTTACGGATTTGATCCGTCTAATTATTACGGCACAGAAATTAAAGTATTTTAAACAGAAAATAAAATTTATTTATTGAAGTTAAAAAAGCAGAAATAAAACAAAACGTGTTAGAAACAGAAGTAATCGAATTAATGGATGCATTAATGTCAGAAAAAACAAAAGAAAATACTGTAAAACAGAATAGAGAAATCAAAAAAATATAAAATGGAAATTAAAATCTAACAAGAAGTAACAGAAAGGCAGAATATCGCCAAATCACACAGAAAATTAGAGAGGTGCATGACCGAATGATAGTCCCAGTTAAATGAAAAACGCAAATGTTCATAACAATATCAAGTACTTTTAATAAAAGGTATAAACCATTATAAAAAATTAGAAAACAGTTAGACATATCAGAAGTAAAACGTTCTATAATAAAAACTACTAAAAGAAGAATTAGAATAAGTCTGATAGTTTCCGCCAAGTTTTCGAAAATTTGCAGAAATAATTGTTTAGACTTAAAAATAAAATAAGGCGTGACAAAAGCTCTAAAAACATACTTAAAAAAAATTATAAAATTAAAGAAAGTACGCAGTACAGCGCTCTTTTTACAGTAGACAATTTCAAAAATTGAATTCAACAATAATATACATTAAGATAGTTCCATGGGCTTTTGTAGTGTAAGTCACATAGGTGATGCTCTGTGGCCACTGTTATTTTCGAAAAGATTTCTTCGCCTTATTCCATTAATGAGATAGCTCCGATAAATTAAGTCACATTTTTACGTTCTGTAATAGTGGTAGTCAAAAATTGCAGATGTTTGCACCTATGTGATTACAATACAAGTACGCTTGGAGCTAGCCATTACAAAAATTGTCTTCAAAAATGACCAGACCAAAAATTATTGCTATTAAAATTAAATAGAAAAAAAGCCATAGCAACATATAATAGAGGTCTGCACGGGCCGGAATTTCCAGGCCCGGGCCCGGCCCGCACGAAAGCTATCTTGGCCCGGCCCGGCCCGGCCCAGTATGAAAACTGGAAGTTCGGCCCGAGCCCGGCCCGGCCCATTTGCATTTTTACAGTTGTCGGCCCGGCCCGTACAAAAATCAGTGAAAACAGGCCCGGCCCGACACAATTTCTACAAAAAAAAAATCCATTTTTTCTCGACATAAAATTAAGATTCTTTTAATGAATACTACATACATATTTATAGGAACATTTTACAGTATATTTTAGATTACTATGATGTTCGCAAAACAGAAAACAAACAATAGTAAACATTAACGATTACTTACAGTGTTTTAGTAATCGTGTCTACAGACATTTCAAAATTCAAATAAGGATTCATTAAAAGATTAATGTAGTTCAGAATAAAGGATTAAAAACATGATAACTTTTGAAGCTGTATAATAAAAAGTAGATTTGTGAAAATTTTTCTCTCATTTTTAAGGCTTTTCTCAAATCCAAAGGAGCTACATTTCGACACATTTATAAATTCATTTCTTTTCGGAAAACGTGTAAGATTGGCAGGTATTCTTATTCAGAAGCTATGTAAATGTTGTTGTTGTTTTTTCATAGACAAAAGCAATATATCTTTCGGAAAATACTGCCAAAGTTAGCGTTTTGAATCGAATTTCCGGAAGCGATAGTACAGGAATGGAGAAAAACGTACAGTCACATGACAAGAATCTCTGTTATCTCTGTAAGTAATTTATCAAATATGGAGAAAGCTATTCCTTTCCAAATGTCTTCAATAGTCAGGCCTGTCAATTTTATGCCTTTATAGTTAAAAATGAGTCAGAAAATGTGTCTGAAAGTTTCGCATTGTTGAGCAGTGAATATGAGAACCACCTTAAGGTATATTTCCAAAGATACTGTAAACAGAAGTTCAATATCACTGTTAATACTACAAAACACAAAGACTGTCCTACACATCCTGAGATCGATTAAGACCAGTTCCGTCCCGGCACGAGTCTGCTGAAATAAATTAAACTCGGAATCAGACATCTTGTAACTGTACGATGCCGATCTCTACACTCTAAATTAAAATGTCTGAAATTCAGACACTTAAGTGTCTGAAATGGAGTGTTCAATTTTCAGACATTTTAAAATGTCTGAATTTTTTCAGACACTTTTTGCGTCTGAATTTCAGACACTTCAAACGTCTGAATCGCATCCATTTTTTTGTAAGCATCATACGTAGCCATGTTTGACCACGTTGAATCCTGGAAAAATATTTGGCTGTGGTCCTGCCCCCCCCCCCCCCCCAATACAGCCTGATTTTTTTGGTGCTCTCAGTTTTGGTATACAATTTTCGTTACGTTGATAATTTAAATCTTTTACGACATTGTACTGATTATAATCAATATCGTGAACTTCAGGAGTAGAACAAGATTAAAAAACAAAAAATATTTATCTAAATATTAGATTTTTTAAAATTTATTTTGTTTTTAACCTTATTTTACTTTAAAAGTTCAAAATATTGATTATAATCAGTACAATTTCGAAACAGATTTAAAATATAAGCTTTAAAAATATTGCACATCAAATTTGGGGGCACTACAGTCGTAGGGGGACGGGGCACTTCCCAGTTTGCCCTTCCTTTAATCAAGAAGTACTTTTGCAAAAAACGCAACCCTGCATTATAGTTGTCTAAATTGAGATGTCCGGTATTCGGGAGTATCCGTTGTGGAGGTTAATGGAGATTCTCGAATAGCGAACACCTCTATTTAACGAATACTTTTTTAATCAGCAGACATACATATTTGTATATTTTTACCTCAAAAAAGTAGACATCTCCAATTATCGGACAAATTCCGCGGTCCCGAAGTGTTCGCTATTAAGGGCTTTTAAGGTACATAGATAAATATATATATATATTTTATAATCTTGTCCTACTCTAAAAGTTCAAAATATTTATTATACTCGGTTGAATGTGGAAAAAGATTTAAAATATCAGATGTACGAAAATTGCAAAAATCCCCCCCCCCCCCACCAAAAAAAAAATATTAAAATATAAAAAAATATATTGCCACATAGGCAATTTTACATATACATCACTTGATAATCACAACAGCCATTTAACTATGAATAATGAAAATAAATAAATAAATATTCTACTTTAATAACATTGGGGAAAAAATGACTTTGGTATTTTGTTAAATATATTTGCGTTTTTAAACTTGTCCTACTCTAAAAGTTCAAATCTTTCATTATAATCAGTGCAAGATTTAAGATATCAGCTTTACAAAAATTCATGCAAAATCCCCCCCTCCCCCCCCAAAAAAAAATGAAAATACTTATTTAAAAATTATGTTTTTAAAAAATTTATATTTCCACATGGACAAGTTTTTATGTAGATCAGAGGGTACTCACAAAAGCTATTCAACTATCAATAAAAACAAATAAGTACATATTCTATATTAAAAACATGAGGAAAAAATAACTTATGATTTCCAAACTTCTTTCGTCTTAAATATATACAGTAACATCTGTCATTTTTGTATTTTTCGTATAAGTGCATATAAATAAAGTTACCGCAATTTTAAATACGAAATCTAGTTAGAGGTTTTTACTTTTTCCCATTATAAATTTCAAATTACTTTTTTATTAAAAATAATAAAAAAATCAGTATTAGAGTTGATTGCAAATCAAATACATATGTATATTTTTACAGGCAGGTTCATATAATAGACCAGTCTCATTTACTTTATTTATCTTTTTTTAATCTGCGGTTTTATGCCAGGAAGTAAGAAAGCATTAGGTCAACTTTCAAAGTTTTTTTTTCTTTACTTCCTTGTGGCCGTCATTTACTGCGAGATAAAAATTATCCATTTGAAACTAAGAACTGACATTGAATATATAATTCGTAATAAAAAAGAACGTCATAAGTTTAAAAATATATACTTCTAGAATTAGTGGGGTTTTTTGCGAACAGATTCAAAACTAATTAAATTTCATGCAGGATTTTGTTTAGTACAATAAATAAAATCATAAAATACACTAATTTTACTACTATAAAGAAACTTACTTGAGTTGCTGCAAGGGGTAAGAAATATTCCTCGATTTGAAATTTTAAAAACTACCACAACCACAGTGAGGGAGAAAGACTTTCATCAGTTTAAAAGGTAATCCCATAATACATCCGACTAGCCATATTTAAAGGATGAGATGTTTCATCCTAAAAACAGGACCCGCCAGACAAAAGTTTCTTTTTTTTGCCAGTTTCGACAGGACGAAGATGAATAACACAATATTATTGATATAAATTGATACGAGTTAACACTAAGCCCATTGCACACGCTTTGTAGAATTTCCGGGTGTAATCTTCAACCGCCGTCTACTTCTGTTCTGTGTCTATCCCGCCCTTGTATCGACGACAGCTTCTAAGAGACATTTGATGTCGAGCACACACGTCAGATGTATGTATTCAATAAATAAATACTCCAAGTTAATACGAATTAAAATCACAGTACTTCACATTTCGCAAAAAACGAATTAAAATACACGCGTACATAAAAACAAACTTTGTTTGAATTACAACGTATACCACTTCGAACGAAGACATCTAAAACGCATGCGCAACTGGGAGTGCTAGTGCCCCCTGGTGGTTATTGCGTCGGAAGAATCAAAACATCTTAAATTAAGACACGTTTAAAGCAATGAAGTGTCTTAAAATAAGACGTTTGCGGATATTTTAGACATTATTCTCAGTTCGTTTACACCATGGTCATAGTAAGACGCTTATGTATCTTAAATTAAGACATCTATAGTGTCTTAATTTTCAGATTAAGACACTTAAGTGTCTAAAATTCTTTTTCAGTCACATATGTGTCTAAATTTAAGACGCTTCTATTTGCAGTGTACGATGGAGAGGTTACATTTCTGTATTGATGCTGTTAAACTCGCATCGGCTCGTGACGCACATTTATACTTCTCGAGAAAATCATATTCATTGAAAATGGCTCTTATTTTATCTACTTCGCTTGAATTCTTATATCGGGCCGATAGGCCCGATTAATTTTTCATCGGCCCGGCCCGGCCCGTTTGAAAAATCGCCTTCATTGCGCCGGCCCGGACAGGCCCGCGGGCCGTGACGGGTACGAGCCTCGGGCCAAGCCCGGGCCCGTACAGACCTCTAACATATAAGCATTTTTATTCATGCGTGTTCGTATGAAACTGACATTTTTTAAGACATCTAACACAATCCAGGTGAGAATTCTTCATTAAAAAGACAGGAAATATACGATAAATTCCTTGGTTGTTATTAAAAAAACATAAAAATTCCCCTAATTAAGATTTTTTACAATTAGGTTTTGAAAGGAGGATAAATTGTTATTTGAAATTGTCGGATAATTTTAAAAAATCATTTCTAAGTGTTTTATTATTATTATTATTCTGATGGATTAAAAATATTTTCTCAAAATTTACGAGAGAATCTGGTTGACGAAAAGTTTTCCAAAAATCAGAAAACCATTCAAGATATTTAAAAACAACCTTTGATGGAATGATAAGATATTGTAAATTTAAACAGCGCAAAAATAAAGGGAAACAAAACTGAATCTTAGAGCTAGCTCACTCTAGAAAAGAAAACTACAAAAGTCGTATGAAAAAAAAAATAATAATAAAAATAAATAAGTCTTCCACACTAAATTTTGAAAAAATATCGATTATTGGTATATAATTTTTTCTCTGGTGCCACTATCTCTACATGTTTTCTAATTAAACATGAAAATTTTATTTAATAGCAATTAACATTTTTTTTTTTTTTTACTTAGTACAGTAAAACATCCTTAAAGCGACCACGTACCGTTCCAATAAAAATTGTTCGCTCCGAGATTTGGCCTTTTAATGTAGATCGCGTTTAAATCTAGATTTTAATTGTTGGAAAAGGATAATAATTAATGTTACTAAAATTTATTTTTTACATTAGGATAAAATATGAAAATTTAAGTATCAAAATAAAAGTTAACACGTTAAGCGCCACGTCATTCACCGGTGACTGACACTCAACTTTCCGTTAGAACGCGTCAATCACCTATGACTTGTGGTCTAAAATATGATATAAAACTAAAAATATATATATTGTTTTAAGTAATTACTGAAAAAATATTTAAATCTTACTTACTTTTTATTTATTACAGAATTATACTTTCTTAAAAATTACTTAAGGTATCCGAATATCTTTAAAAGCCAATTTTCGGCCAAAATATTGATTTTTAGATATTGGTATAATATAATAGCCGGATTCTTTATGTTTCCATATCTCTTTGAATTTTGTTCATATCTTATTTAGAAGCCAAATTATTGTCTTTTTAAAATTACTAAGTATCAGTATTTTGAAACCGAAAGTATCGTTCTGCTCACCGGAAGTTCGCCTCTGCTCACCTATGTTTTTCAATGCTATGTAAACACAAAAGTAAAGAAGCAGAGATAACTATTAAAAGAACTTGAAAAAGAAAAACAGCAATTGTTTTAAACAAAATAGATAACATAGTGTATAAACTGAGTAACATATTAAGGTTTACTTTTCAAAATAAAGGTAAGATTTTGAATTAAATTTTGTTTTTGCGTTTTCTGAAAATCAATTTTTTAACATTTTATGTTTACGCAAAACATCATAACGGAAAAAATTATGAGATGAATCTCTTTCAATTTTTTTGTATGCTTTGCAAAGTGTAATAAAGGGAATGAACTACACTCGTAACAGTAAGTGTATTAGTTTTTTTTTTTTTTTTTAATTACGGATAAAGTTTCCTATTTGCAATAAATTTTTAGTAATTTTTGTTTCATCACTGATTAACTTTCTATATAGTCTTAAATATTTGACTCACAAATATGAGAGTAGTCCATTCCCTATAAAAAGGTTTAATAATTATAATAATGTTTACAAAATAAAAATATCTTGATTTAAATTTGAGTTATGATGTTTTGCTGAAGTGATTATTTTCGCTGTTTTTTGCTTATTTTTTTCCCAAAATATAAAAAAATTATTTGAAATGTATAACTTTTCTGTTTTATTTTACTTTATTAATCACATCCTGATATACAATGCAAAAAGAAAGTCATATTTTAAAATAATTTTTAAAAAGCCCTCCGAAGGTATTCGGATACCTTAAAACATTGTAATTTTTTCAGCTTCAGTATCAGTAACCGTGGCTCTCAAAGTGTTAATTACATAAGTTACTTACTGCAGGGTTTAAAAAAACTGGGATGGTCTATGAATGGAGGTATAATTAGTATTGAGCTTATGGGATTAATTTCGTTCCATGAAAAAATGGTCGTTCAGGGAACTGATAGCTTAATGGAGGTGGTCGCACAAGGAGGTTTCACTTACTCCAAAAAAGGTTCCACTTAAAAGTTTTAAACAGAGTATGTTACTTAAGAGTTGCCGTAATATTTTCTTCATAATATCAAAATATTAATTATTCGATTTATCTGATTAATGATATGTTACGCTGTGATGTATAATATGTTGCAGATAACAAAACAGAAAAAATATTATCTAAAAAAATATATAATAAATTTAGATATATTCCAAATTTGCTTTTTTGTAAGCGAGTAAAAATATATGTATAAGAACATATGACATAGAAAGTGAATTATATAACATAAACAGGATGATATTTACTTTCTTTGTAAATAAAAAATAAAAAATAAAAATAAACCGATGAAACTGTAGCATTATAGTATTTTCGAGATTATGAAATGTGTTTACTTTTGAAATACTTTTACTTTTGACATTTTCCTTATTCTAAAATAAATCTCCTTGTAGTGCACGATATACATTTTTAAATATAGCTTTTATCATTAGTTAATGACGAATTCATTTACAATAGTTGTTACTAAAATACAGGGTAGTCGAAATGTAGGTAATATACATGTAATCTTAAAATTTAAATATATTTGTTATTCTCAGTTTCTTTTCTTAACCATTAAAATTTAGAATGTAGATACTTTGAAGCTCCACCATGCATAGGTATACGGTTGAATAATGTACTGGATGAAAATTAAAGTCAGGAAATTCTAAAATATATTTTGAACTCATGTGGAAAATGTCTGAAACGACGGTCTGCCTGTATGGTAAAACGACTATGTCTTATGAAATAAAATAACTGCATTGCCTCCTGGCGAATTTGGATGTTATTGACCATATCTTGAAAATTCTGAGATGGCAACAAATAAATAATTTTAAAAAAATCATCGAATGTCTTCGATTTAATATGAAATGATATTTATATTAAAAAATAGGATGACTTTTTTAGGAGTCCGGAAATGCAACTTTTTCTATATTAAACAATGGACTTTTATACGCAAAAATCAAGTACGAATATGTGGCATTATAATGCAGATGCACATTGACTAATATATATAAACTTTAATGTAATGAGCAAAGTATGCTAAGCACGGCTAATCATCCTCAGTAGTACACTTGAACTTTGCAAATGGTAAATACATTAAGCATATGTAACCATTCAGGATTTATAAATTATCGGAGGGAACAATAATGTATTTTAACACAAGAAATAATGACAGTTTTAGTTAAATAATTTAACGATGTAATATTCTAACGTATGGGTCTTTAAAAAAGGATTGGTATAAGTCTAGTTACTTAAAATAACTTTAAAAATAGTAATTTAGTTATTAAATTAACCATTCACTTTAAATTCACAACGCTATTTTGAAAAGATAACAGTAATTAAAAATGTGTTACTTCTCTAATATTATATGAGTTTTGCTTTTTCTTGTCATAGCCATATTCTTAAAAGATTTCCTCGAGGGTAGTAGTTAGTTTGGGGATATAATACAGTGTACATTTAATTATAACTTATTTTTGAACTTATATTTCTAAATTGTTTTTATTTTCAGAACAACATAAATATTGTTTCAATTTGGAAAATTAGCTTATAGCGATAATATTTACAATTGAACAATTAACGTTATTTGTGAAACAAACATATATAAGCAGAGAATGAGTCATACTAAGATTCATCAAAAAGAAAAAATCTATTTTTAGATAAACTGTAGGAAGCGTATTTAATTAAATATTTAAAACCCTTTCTATTGATAAAAAATACATACAACATCTCTAGAACCATAATCAGTGTTACCGAATTAATGCCTTTTTTTCTATTTAATAGGATAAATTAACTGAATTTTGGAATAGCAATTTTTGTTTATTTAATCACGGAATATTTCGAATACATTTTCTGAATATTACTGTTAAAAAAATCTAGTAAATATTTTGAGCATAAAACTGATCTATATTGCAGTACAGAACATAATACACTTCGTCATTTACGTCATCATGTGGAATAAATTTCCGATTAATTTAACATTTATATTTCAAAACTTAAATGTCCTACACCAGGACGGTGAACTTTTTTAACATATGTGTTATTCAAAAAAAGAATTTAGATGGCCATGTTTTGCCCCCCCCCCCTTTCTCTCTCACACACAAGAAAAAGTGGACCAGAAATGAGTCAAAATTACTTGAATTTCTCTGAAAAAGAGTCGCAATGTATCTACCTTGTAAAGTCACATGGTGACTTGTCACAAAGCAGCTGTCACAGTGACTTCTCAGCGGAGTCACATATAGTGATAATTTAAGACTCATAATGAGATGTATGGAATTTCCCTTTTTTTTTTTTTTTTTTTTGCTTAACCGTAGTGACTGTGACACTTCTGATTATGTGTGACATCAATGACATGTTATATGGACCAGCTGTGCTTGCTGTAGTGATTATTCGAATTATATTATTTCCTTTTGAGATTCGCGTACTTGAAAAATAGCATTGTGTGATTGGTTCTTAATTTTGGACACCAGTGTACATTCATATAGAGTCGGCGGGAACTTTAGCTCCCAGGCTTTGATAGTCTGTGAGCTAAAAAACTCATTAGAATTTAAAAGAATATTATTTTTAAATAATCAAATATTCGAAATGTTTTCATAATGAAATACAATTAAAATAACATATGTATTAACGTATTTATATCGCATATTTATATCACGTATTTTGATTTATTTCTCGTTAAAAATAGTAGATTATTCATTGAAATAACTGTAAATGATTTTAATAACAGAAAAAAGTTCTAATCCAAAGAAATATAAACTGAATACATTTTTTTCTTTTGCTTTTCGTTAAATATTAAAGCATACAAAATTTCATAAAAAATGTACTTATATGCTGCATAATATATGTTCAATTTATATTTTACATATATTTAAATTTTTACAATTTTTTTTTAAATACGGTTCGAAAATAATTAATAAAATTTTTTGTTGCGAATAATAAGTCTCAATGGGGTACGAACTCACAGAAAGAAATCTCAAACCCAGCATGTTTCCGACCATGCTGCTGATCCTCTTGCCATGGACGAAATTTATCTGATTATGAACTGTAACGTAAACTTTTATACTTATTTTTTCAAGATCCCTGTGTTTTGCGCATTATGGCTTTCATATATTTATATACTAACTAAACTCTATCCTTACACAAACTTTCACCATATTCTGTGTCACCAACCTCCGAAATTCTCCTTGTAAGAGGGTTGAAAGGGTATCGGACGACTCTGTGTTAACAAACAACATAAGAGAGAGTGCAACCAAATGAGTCAGTGAAAAAAATTTTGGTACTTTTCCGTTATACGGACACCCTTTTTGCCAAGCACAAAATGAAAATCACGTGAATTGAAACATTTGAAAAATAAAATAAAAAGCATTGTCGATAGTAAAGTGGGCAATTTAAAAATATAACATTTGAAAGTTACAGATTTTACGCACAATTTTATTAAAACCAAATATATATTTAAAAATGTGAAAAAATACCTGTTATACAATAAAGTAATAAAATAAAACTGATTCACGTTTCATAAATAGCAATTCACAATGTTTCGCATGATTTACAATAAAAATCCTTTTCACGATCAATGTTGAAATAATTGGCGTATTAGCATATTAATTTTGGAATGGTGTCCGTATAACGGAAAAGTACCAAAATGTTTCATAAAATTGACTATTTTGAACGTAAAATATAGTGCCACATTTCATGCTAAAGATGATTTATAAATTTAGCTCATAAAACTAAGAGGGCAATTCATTAAATATCCCATGATAATCCAATGCTCATTATAAAAATTGCTACTTGTACATTACATTAATTGTATGTAAAAGCATGTTCTGTTTTATCCATTATTGATTTTGTTTTTGTTCATAACTTCCACAAGTAAAAAGTTAGGTGGTACGCCGGGTAGATATAATTTTTCAAAAGATACGCGATACATAAAATTATAAAATTTGTAAACTAATGCATCGTATGACAGTGACTGCAACCGTATAATACTGATTTTCGGATTTTATAGATATTACTCGAAAACTGCCAGGGATTGAAAAAAAAGAAAAAAGTCAATTTTGAAATTTTATAAAGTTCTCGATTGCATAAGAAATGAAATTAGTGTCAACTTTGGTCCTATGTCGAAAACTGACTGAGACAGCGAAAAAAAAATTCAATTTTAAAATTTTAGAACGTTCTCGATTGCATAAGAAGTGAAATTGGAGTCCCTTTTTGGTATTGGTATATTTATAGTATCAATTGTGGTGATAACAATGATAGTGAGATTTTTTTTTTAATTATTTAAATTTTTCGCGTGAATTTATAATCTCATTATTCGTATATATGTCTATCTTTAGCTCTCTTTTCTAAGGGATAACTTTGATTTTTGCATAAAAAAAAATTACCAAGTTGATTTATAGTACTGTCGACACGAATCGCAAAAAAATTTACTGACATCGTTTTCCGCTCTGGCTAGTGAATTAACTATCTTTTCAAGAACGGGAGGATTACATTCGAATTTCTGCACGAGAGACGCTGTAGCTTGCTTTATACAGGGTGTCCCCTCTCAACGGTGTCCAATAGCTAATTTATAAGCCGTTAGACAGAGACATATAGTTCCAATTGCAAAAATGTTTTAAATGAGGTAATGAAGTATTTTTTTAAAGCGATTTGGGTCAAGAAAAGCATTTGTTAAAAAATTACGAAATTTAAATTTTTATACGGTCTCTCGGTACTATAAGTGATATTTAGTAAAAATATCTTATTGCACTAACACGTAAGACAAAAAAGTCCCATTGCTCTGGGATTAAAACAGACCGAGTAATAGATGTTTAAAGTTGGAGTATCTTTTTCGCTGTAAAATAGGGGTCAGTCGCAATTTTACTAGAAATAAAAATAATCATCAGATATGAAATTTAACTTTAAACAATGAGAATAAAATTAACATTACAATTATATTTTGAGATTTTTGTTCATTCTGACATTTTAAAGCAAAATATCCCCTCTCTTCCCGCCCCGAGCACAGACAAAAGAAAGCTCAATTTGTAAGTATTTTTTGTACCATCTTAATGTTTTTATTTTGTGTTTTATTTTGTGTTTTTTTGTGGGTTTTTTTGTGGTTTTTTGTGTTTTTTGTGTTTTTTGTGTTTTTTGTGTTTTTTTTTTTTTTTTTTTTTTTTTTTTTTTTTTTTTTTTTTGAGTATGCGTATATTTTTATACATAACTTTTGAATGGCTACTCTGAATACTTTAAAGAAATAAATATGTCCCTTTTTGAAAATGATCCTCGCATCACTTTTATGTTATTTTACAATAAACATCAATTATTTGAATTATATGGTGCTACCAGTGCGATTACTTCAATAATCTAAATAAACATAACAAATTTGTTATAATATTTTAATATTTTGTTCTAATAGAGCACAAATTTATCCATTAAAGGTCGGACATCTTATCATCGCCCACATTCTCTCTTTTTAATAAACTTTTCTTTTTTTTTTAAGATTGTGTTCCATTTGCCATTTTATAGTAATGATAAAAAAAATATATATTATTATTATTTTTACATTACCCCTTCTGGAAATTCTACTGTCACTCCCCTCAGCAAATATTCATTAGATCAGTTTAAAATTTTTTTAAGTTAAACATTTAAATCTTAAAAAATATTAATACTTTTAAATTGTTTGAGATTATTAAATTATTTTTAAATTAAAAATTAGGAAAAACATATTGTGAAATCAAAACATAATAATAATATTAATTATTTATTTATTAATAATTTAATATATTATTAAATTATTAAATTTTAACATTTACCATTTAAGAATTTATATATATATATATATATATATTTTTTTTTTTTTTTTTTTTTTTTTTTTGCCGTACTTCTCGCTAATTCTCTTGCTAAGCAAGTTTCAAAAGCACATAAATCACTTTTGCCATCAAAGCACTTCCCTCTGATGGTTTGCCGCCTAGCACGAATACTACCAAGATGAGTCACTTTGACGCCGAAACCTCCGGCCAATCAGATTACGTAAGTAAGTAAGTAAGCACCCACCCTGGGAACCCGCTTTTGGCTTATGGTTGGGTGTAACCCCCAAGCCCAGGGTAGGGAAAAGTTTTACTACCTGCGGAACCCTTTGAAAACAAATGAGTTTTAAGATTAATTATAACTATTCTAAATATTGTTATGTACAAACGAGGGTTTATAGATTACCCATAACTTTTTAAAGTTAAGTGTTCATATAAGTTCATGTATAAGTTCATACACCTTGTAGTTATAACTAGTCCCATCAAAACCAGCCACCACCACCAAGGCCACTAGTGCCTGGACTGGAAATGTCATTCCTGTATTTAATCTGATTCATAAAGGTTGGGCATTGTGTTGAGTTCGCTGTGTGTTTATAATAATTTGGTAAGTTTATACAATTTGCACAGTTTCTGAGATCCTGTTTGTTTATATTCGTGCAACTAGTGGTCTGATGACCCATCGCACAGAATGCGCATATTGAATTTCTCCTGCAGTTACTTTCGGAGTGTCTGTACAATTGACAGTTCGCACACCTGATGATTGGCCTGTAAGGATGAATCCTGCAGTTTCGTAATCCCACATTTATAAGTTCCATGCTCAAAAGTGTGTCTGAAGTTGTCTTGTCTACCTCGAGGAGCAGTTGATAATATCTTGACGAAGTTTTTTGTATTACTTTTTGAATCTGGATGTATGAACTTTTCTTTATGTTTGGATGTTGCTTTATTTGATTTATAAGATATTCTCCCTGTGTATCTTTTGGAATACCTATAATGATAATTCTTTTAGTGTTATGTTTTCTGTATTGTATTTCCGTGAAACTTTTTATATCTTCTATTTTTTCTATATGCTGATATATTTCTAGTAACTGCGATTCTTGTTGGGTTTTTATAATTATAGCTTTTCTGTTTTTAGATGTTCTGCTATAGAATAATGGCAAATGTTCTAATTGCAATAATTTTGCAGTAATTATTCCTTGGATTTCTGATATTTTTGATCCTTCAAGACCCTTTATGAGAATTGCTGCTTCTGTATAATTGTCCTGTTCCCTTATGGAATTATCTGTTGTTATTTCTTCTCTATAGCTATTGGTTATTTTTAATGTTGTTTCTTCTAACAGTTTTTCCAATCTATAAAGCTTTTCTTCAATCCGTTTAAGTTCTGTTTCTTTTGTTAGGCTTATACTATGCTGCTCCTCCTGGGAGTAATATTCACTTTTTGTATCCTGTATTTCCCCGAGTTCCGAGGTTACATCATTCTTGTCTTCTCGCAGATGTGTCTCATTACTAACTTGCTCGTTTATTTTGTCTTCTTTTGAGTTTTTGGTTGTTTGAGTATATTTTTCTTTAATTTTTGGATGGTTTGTTATTGTTTCTTTATTATGAAGCTGCTTCTTATTAGTCTTATTTTTTTGTAGTTGTTGTAATTCTTTGTGTAGATTGTCAATTTTTGTAGATTTACTTGTTATTTCATTCTGTTTTTCTGTTAATTTTTCTTCTAATTTAATTAGTTTTTCTAGTATTATAGAGTTAGTTTCTTTTTCTTTTTCATATCTATTTTGCAGTACATTCATTTTTTCTTCCAATTCTTGTTGTTTAATCTTTTCTTCATTAAGTATTTCTTCTTTTTCAGTTAACATGTCCTTGTAAGCATTTATTTCATTTTGCTTTTCCCTTATTATTTTTTCTAGTAATATTTTCTCATTATTTGCATAGGTTATTTTATCTTCCAAGTTAATCGACTGATTATTTTTACCATTTATTATGCACATCCGCTCGTCAAAATCACTTTTCTCTTCTTCTTCTAGGAATTTGTTTTCTTTATCTACGGTCTCGCAGTCAGTATCCCCTTCACTCGAGGAAAGATATCTTTCATCTGTGTTAGGTTCTTCATCTGACCCTTCAACTTTTTCTTCGTCAGACTCCGATGAGCTGTAATGCCCGTATTGCTGAAAGTCTCTCTCAAATTCATCCTCACTAAGACTGTCATCTTGTTTAAGACGGATAAAGTTGCCTGTTTCTATTCTTTCTTTTATTTCATTATATGCAACAATCAAATTTAAATGGTCGTATATTGCGAAATTTGAGTCATCGTTTATGTCTACGGAGTTAAATTTATCTTGTAGTCTAGATGCTCTATGATTTGTAATATTGTTGTGTAATTTGTACACTTTTTCGTTCTGGGCTGTATAATATGGACTTTCATTGTACTTTCTTGTTTCCATTGCAATTCCATGCTCTAATTGTAGTTGGAAGAATTTTACTGTTTTGTGCCATTTTTTGTTTTTCTTTTTATAGTGATATAATCTCTGCAAGACTCTATGAATTAGTATATTATGATCGTGCATCTGGAGTTCATGATATGGACTTTATTCATAGTTTTCATTTTCCACCGCCTTGATGTGCGCCAACTGTCTGAGTAATTCATCCCTGTATAGATTATAACAAAGTGTTTGATTCTTTTTATGAAGTATTATAAGTTTCTTGATACTCTCGTATGTAAAGAAGGCATTTATATTTTCACTTATTCCACAGATACTTGATATGGTTGTTAATTTCATGTCACATCCTTCTGGCGATTGGGACGGTGTTACCATCATTGTAGTTAATACAGAAGCAGGTTTTCAAATAATTTAGTTAGTTACTTATATTTGGAGAGATAAATTATCTTGAGTATGATATAGTTTTAACCGTGATTTATCAAATTCCAGGATATAAATTTTTAAATAATATAAGATAGATAATATATAAATTTATAAATTATTGGAGATAAAGATCAGGGGTCCACTAGGCCCCCGCCATACATCTTTGAAAGAAAGGGATATAGATAGTTAAAAGCAAAAACCAGTGGTCGTAACCACCGAAAATGACTAAGAGAAAATTAAGAGCCGAAAAGTAAAAGGGGGAGCATTTGAAGAATAAATAAAACAAAATAAAATAATAAAATAAAGGAAAGCAATTTTAATAGCCAAATATAAAAAAATGGGGGGGGGGTATGTGCCCCTGCCTCTCATGCCACCGTGACCATGCACTTGAATTAAAAGTAATAAACTTCCTTTTTACAAGACCAGCACTCTTGCTGGCATAATATGTATTCTTTCATAACCTGTTATTTAGTGTAGATTATTTGTTGTAAGTTAATTGAAGTTTTACAAAAATAATAAGTATCATGATCCATCGAAAACATTAAATTACCAAGCTTTAAAATAATTTACACTTATACAAATGTACACTTTTGATATTAATAACAGTGCTAAGTGAAAAAGTATTAAGTGGGAACAAGAATGTAAGACATGTGAAGTATGACCCAAATTTATTAAGCAATTACATTTTTAGGCAGTGAAATGTGTGCAAGTTCAGAAAATTTAAAATGGGAACACTACTGTTGGCAACCTCCAATACATTCAAGAAAAAACCAGAGTAATAGCCCAATAATCAAAATGTTGCTAATGTTAAGGAAACGAGTGCTAATAATAAAAGTGTTTAGTTGGATCAAGAGTATATGTCATATGAGAGATCCCAATGAAAAGCTCAAAAGAATAACTCAGATAATAAAAAAGTAGTCAATGTTAGGCAAAAAAATGTGTGCGAGGTCAAATATTTAAAATGGGAACAAAACTGTTGGCAACCTCTAGTACATTCCAGAAAAAACCAGAGAAATAACCCAATAAATAAAAAAATTGCTATTGTTAAGGATAAAAAATATTAAATGTAAAAATGTTTATTAATTTCAAGAAAATGTGTCATATAAGTTATCCTAGTGAAAAAATCAGAAGTATAACTCAAATAATAAAAAAGAAGTCAATGTTAAGCTTAGAAATGAGTGCAAGGTCAAAAAAAAATTAGTGGGATCAATATTGTTGGCAACCCCTAGTACAATCAAGAAAAAAACCAGAAAAATATCTTTATAATTGTAAAAGTTGCCAATGTTAAGGAAAAACCTTAACAACTTATAAAAAGTGTAAAATGTGACTTGGGACTTTTATAACAGTCGAAAATGAATGTAAATTAGAAAAAACCATGTCTTTAGCCCAATTAGGAAAATGTAGCAATTGTTATAGATAAGGGAGGGGGGGGGGGCAAAAATTGGTGCAAAAGTTGGTGACAGTAGAAATAATAGTAAAGTAATTAAAAAAGTGTCAAAAATATGACAATAACAAAAATAAAAGCTATAATAATGAAGAGCCCCATTTGACCCCTCCCCGGCAGGCCCCTAACTGTGCTAGAGCGCAGCAGAATACCCCTACGATCAATACTTTACGAGTTATTTAGCATTTTATGCAATAATTCAAATGTATAATACACCCATCAGAAACAAAATGGCGTGTTTTAGTAATTAGATGGCAAACCCAGTAGTTAATTATTGCACTAAAAGTTGGAGACCTTCCTGTACATGTTGCCATCGAAAAATTAGTTAAATAATCATATTTAGTATTTTATTGTAATTAATTTATGTATTATTTTAAGGCTTTGAGAGAATTTTTTTTTTTTTTTGAGAAACAAAATGGAGGATGTTCTTTAACATCCGATGATTTTGGGACTTTTATAAGTTATTCCAGGTGTGGACCCTACAGATTTTGTATTTCTTAGATGTCATTCATAGTTTTGTTTTAGAAAGAGCTGGTAGGCTTTTAAATAGATTTACTATTAACATTGCATTTCCCATAGGAAAAATACGTGGCCAATAATGGCGGTTTACTGACCTGAAAAGGGCTAAGTAGTTGTAACTAATCACTGAACTTTAAGTTAGTTTGGCGTCAATTGTATTAACTCAAGTGTAAAGGCAACCTACTTGAATTTTCAATTATTTTAAAGCATTAATATTGACTTGCCCTTATAGGACACGAATTGTGTGAGAGCAACCAGTGTCCACCCAACCGCTCCAAATCAAAAAATACCAATTTTAAAATTAAAATTAAAGGTACTTCTAGGAATTCAAAGTTAAAACAATTAGTACCGCTAAAAAGAGTAAAGATTCAACTTTCAGAATATGTAAATGTATAAAAGATCGGTACATAAGTAGTAGTTAAAAAATTAAATTTAAAAAGTAAACAACCTAATACATTCCTATGGGAAATCGGAAAAATTTCTTCAAAAAATGACACTTTTTCAAAAGTCAATTAAAAAATATCAAATTGCCCTAGAGAGACATGGGTGGAGACGGAGAAAAGCGAAAAGTTCAAAATATCGAGATCTGGCGTTAGTTTTTCAAAATAATAAAGAGATCATAAAAATTAAGCTATGTTAAAAGTATAGAATATTCCTCCAGAATCCCATGTTTCTCTATGGGAATGAGGGTTACTTCAGATTTCAAAAATCACAAAAAAGAACACTATTTAAAATAATCATTTGGCATAGTAAATATCAATATTTTTGGACATAATAGGTATCAAATTAAAGCTTGTAATCTTATCTAAGTGAAAAATACAATATATTATCATTTTGAACAGTTTTAGGTAGATTTTAAGACAATAGAATTCCATTGTTTATCCCATGTTAAGTCTATGGGGAAAATGTTCAAAAATTGCAGTTTTTCATGTAAAGTTTAAAGGGAAAAAACTAAACGTTAACTTAAAACCAATGGTACTAAAATGATCTACGTTCTTTAATTAAGGTGAATGAAACAATAGATTTTAGATTTCTGAAAGATTTAGTTGTTATAGAAGGTTCTGAAAATTGTCATTATTTGAAAATGGTTCCAAAATTTTGAAAGTAATTTAAAGAATTTATGTTAAAATTAATAGAAAAAATGACTAAGAGTTACAAGATAGGACTTAAAAGAGAGATAAGAAGATGGTCAAGGTCAAATGAGCCATTAAAAAACATTATAGGTAACTTAACATGGTCAAAATTGCAATGGAATTCTATTGTTTTTTCCCATGTTATCTCTATGGGAGAAAAATATGAAAACTTCACTTTTTAAGTTGGATATTTAAGGGTTAAAACTTGATGAAAACTTTATGAAAATGGTACCAAAATAATCTACAGAGTTTAATTGACACAAAATGAGCAATTTATTTGAGTTATCAATTAGTTATGTGTATCTTATAAGCATATTTAAAGCACTTTAATTTGAAAATGGCTCGAATTAAACAAAAAGTGCATGGTAATTAATGGGTTAATTTTATATGAAAACCTGTGCCCGGAAGGACAAAGTAGGTATTAAAAGGATCACAAGAGTATGTAGAATCTAAATTTATCAAGTTTAAAAAGTTTTGACGTAGTTAAATGGGCACGAGAAGCATCTGAATAGGTGGCAAAACCTGGTTCAAGGAGAAATCGAAAGTAAAGAAGAAGAAAGTTCAACTACATATTTCTCCTGAACCCCTACACATAACTACACATACCACATATCATTTTAATCAGCATTTAAAGAAGAAGAGAAAGGTATATGACACAAGTCTCTAGCTTAACCCATTCCTTAAATATTTACATTTCCATCGGAGCAAAATTTGAGCGATGCTTCATTCCTTTGCTCATTTCCGATACAATCAGATTACGTATTGGCAAAACATGGTTGGGGAAAAGAAATATGTATTTTAAACCTTATCGTCCATAAATATGAAGTCCGGTCCTACAGCACCCCGCAACAACCTCACATAGGCTTCAAGGACTTCATCCCTATAGCGATGTGCGTTTACAGTAGACGCATTGAAGACGTGCAGTGGTGTACTACTGCCCAACATTATGCCGCCCGAGACAAGGATTCCTTTGCCACCAAATCTGTCGATTTCTTTTACGTAGGAGGGATGACAGCGAGCTCCACGTTCTCTCCAAATGAAGATTCTACGAGAATCACTCTGCGTGGTGAATCTCGACTCGTCAGTGAAAAGAACACGCTCCATTCTTGTTGTGTCCAAGACTGATGTCTTCAGCTCCACAACAACTGGGCTTTCCTATGGGATGCAGTGAAAGTCACACATACGACTGGGCAGAGAGCGTTATGGATAGTGTCCTTGAAGCTTATGTGAAGTCGTTCCGGTGTGCTGTAGGCCCGGACTTCATGTTTATGGACGATAATGCGAAGCCACACAGAGCTCACATTGTTGATGATTTTCTTGAAGAAGAGAATATTCACCGTATGAATTAGCCTTCGAGATCTCCGGACCTCAATCCTATTGAACATGTTTGGGATGGTCTAGGAAGAGCCATTGCACAGCTTAACTTCCAGGAGTTACGCTACCTCACAGGACCCGCCAGGAGTTAAAAGCCGCGTTTTTTGAAGAATGGGCTTTGTTGCCACAAACATTTATCGGCACCCTCATAAACAGTATGAGAGCTCGTTGTGTGGCTTGTATAGCTGTCTACGGGGGTTACACTCCATATTAGATAGACTTTTCCCGAGATAAATTTTTTATCTCTGATTCATGATTTCACACTTTTTGATATACCCTGTTTTTTAATTCACAATTGAAATTTTTTCCATATTTTTATGTTGCTACATTCTTTCTCCTATTGTAATATACCTCTGTGCCAAATTGCGTGGCAACACAGTGAATAGTTGATCAGTTTTCACGGATTTTATGTTTGTGACCTTAATTTTGGAGATGAGTGTATTTACTTGGCTTAGTTAGTCATGTTTAAAGTTCGAATAAAGATACATCTTCAAATTTAGTGATCGATGCTAAGTAAAAGGAACAGTGTGCGTAACGAAGATAAGTTTCATTGCAGCTACTGTGAAACTGGCCGATTTGATTTAAAGTATGGATTGCTGGGCATATTTTTGTATAATACCGTAGAGACCTATTGACTGTCAGTCTTACTGGGTTAAGAATCCTTATTTCCCACCAAAAAATAAATTAACTGAACATTTTATTCAAAAAGTTAATTTTATGAATTTCCTTTAATAAAACTATTCTTTGAAAATAATAAATTCTTTTATTGCTTAATTTGCTTTATTTTTAAGTATCTCTTATGACCTAAATTTCTAAAATCAAAATTCAATCTATATCCTTACTTTAAAACCTCATTTTTTATCGTTTTTAATTTACGATACATTTCAATGGCGACAGAGGTCTGCAAAATATCAGAACAGTTTATAGTTTTATCTTTTTTAGTATATTATATTGCTATTCATCGTCTACGAAGGAGTTGTCATTATTTTTTTAATGATTTTTTGCTATTTTTATTGATCATAAATGTCCTAATCTTGAAACTTTTAAGGCGATATAAGGTTTAAATGGACGTAAATGTTTTCTTTTAAAATATGAGTCAATTTGTTACGACCTTTATATAAAAGATTATTTTCTTTTATAATAACATTGAGATAAGTAGTAAATATACTTTAAATTACACTTTATTGCTCTGTTAATAATGACTGAACGCGTAACTTATTTGTGTGATATATGAAATTCGTACAAGATGACATTTAATGCAAAAGTAAACGTGAAAAATTTCAGTTATTAAAAAAACAGTTAATATATTATTGACATTTTAAAACTCGATTAAAAATAGAAATTCAGCACGCACTTCCGTGAGTATTTTAGGAGCTATTTTCGTTTAAAAATTTTAAATTAGCAAGCAAATGTTTGTTACTTAGCAACGTAGAAAATAGACTGCATTTAAATAAGAATACGAATAATTCGTATTTCCTCTCAATTATATCCTGTTTTCAAAATTACTTATTTTTACATTCTTTTATTAAACTTAGCTTGGTATTGCATATGAAAACGGAATTTTAATTCGGCTTTTAAACCTTTATGTACTGAATTATGAATTCATGGAAATTGTATCTTCTAAAGCATTTTTTGTGAATGTTTCGTCTATTTACCTTTTGACTACCAAAACTCTTTTTTTTTCAAACATACATTGTAAAAACATTAGACAAAATTATATACGTTTAGTAAATTTAGTTTTTCTTGAATAGATTTTAGAAGGTTTTTAGAAGGATTAATTAAATTTGAATTTATAGAAATTTTAGACAATATTTATAACCCCACTCAAATATTTCATTTAAACAGATTTCCTAGTATTTTGTAAAATTAGATAATGTACAAATATAATGTCCTTACAATAGAAATATAGAAATATTTCCGAATTGAAAAATCCCCCCCCCTACCCTAACGCCAAGAAAGCTAACAAGATGCAAAGGCAAAAGAAATCCTCCTTTAAAAAATATTTTCGTTTTATGTAACCAATAATCCTTTTGGAATAAGATAAAGTAATGTATCTATAACTCATTCTAAAGTGTATTAATATTAATCGATGTATTAAATGAATTTTATAACAATATATTTTAATGGTATTTATAAGTACCGCCAGTAGATAAAGGGTAAATCACTTCCTGATACGCTAGAATTAAAATATATATATATACGAGGGTGAGTTGAAAAATAAGTTTCCCCTGAAACTGTGGGCAGAGGAGTGTATGAAAGAAAAAAATGTAATGAAACATTAAAGTTAAGACGTAACTTTATTGCACTAGATTAATATTAACACAAATATTCTAATTGGTAAACAAATCATATTAGATGTAAATTTCCAACTGGGCGAAAAATGTCCGGGCCAGGATTCGAACCCGGGACCCCCTGGCTGAAGCCGCCAGTGCTCTGCCATCTGAGCTATCCCGGACGATTCTGGTCGAACTTTTTCACCCAGCTAACCTTGATGATTACAGCATCTGGTCTGAAACCTGGTTCAGCTCAACAGAATAAATCACAGGTAATGGAACTCCAGAAATCGCTGGATACGAAATTACACTAGATTAATATTAACACAATATTAATCTAGTGTAATTTCGTATCAACACACTTATGATTACACAATGATTACACAATTAATATAACACAATGATTGTGTTAATATTAATCTAGTGTAATTTCGTATCCAGCGATTTCTGGAGTTCCATTACCTGTGATTTATTCTGTTGAGCTGAACCAGGTTTCAGACCAGATGCTGTAATCATCAAGGTTAGCTGGGTGAAAAAGTTCGACCAGAATCGTCCGGGATAGCTCAGATGGCAGAGAACTGGCGGCTTCAGCCAGGGGGTCCCGGGTTCGAATCCTGGTCCGGACATTTTTCGCCCAGTTGGAAATTTACATCTAATATGTAACTTTATTGTTCTACATAAGTTCCAAGTGAGTTGAGACATTTGTCATGCCTCTTTATAAGTTTCAAAAAGCGCCCCTTGAAAAAGTCATGTCTCTGCATCATTCTGTTCCCGGTAGATATGGAGAGAAAGTGCGTTGTGAATTCATGGTCAAAGGAAGAATTGAGAGAGGTTGTCCGCTATGAATGGGTGCGTGGAGTATCGGGAACAGAAATCCATAACCTCCACGTGGGAGTCTATGGGCCAGATGTGATGTCGAAACAAATGGTGCGGAGATGGCGCCGTCAATTTAGGGAGGGGCGTCAGCAAGTGTTGGACAGACCGACACCTGGAAGGACGTGCCCGGCCACTACAGCGAAAGCAAGGCTTGACTACTTCTTTGTAAGCAATGCTGAAAGCACACAAACCGTTCAACGCTTCTTTTGTATGCAGAGCCCTATTGTTTTTTGGAAGGCTTTATGAAGCTTATAAAGGGTATGACAAATGTCTCAACTTACTTGGCACTTATGTAGAATAATAAAGTTATGTCTTAACTTTAATGTTTCATTACATTTTTTGTCTTTCATACACACCTCTGTCCACAGTTGCCAGGGGAAACTTATTTTCCGACTCACCCTCGTATGTTCACGGGGTTTTCCCCGATAACTATACACAATTTTTATATTTTTGGAATTTAATTCTAAATAATTAATTAAGTCAATTATCCCTTATGTTTCTAATGGTGATAAACTGCGAAACGTTCTTTATTGTTACAATTGCATTGCTGCCGCTGGTGACAATTTTTATAGTCTATCGCACCACTAAATTAAAAAAAATATTTTTCTTAGTATATTTCTCATGGATATGTTATCAAAGTTTATGGGAGAGATTTTTGTTTTTTGAAAGTGATGGAAGATAGAATTAAAAAAACAGTTGCAAGTACCCTGCCACACAGTTGCCCTGCAATTGTAAACGAGTTACAACAACAATCGATTTGGATACTTGCCAAACCACACAATTGCCAAAATACGTAAAATGGCTATGAATCTGCAACAACGAATTATCTTAAACACTAAACAGTAGAAAATATAAATACAAAATAAAGAATTTAATGCATACATATATATATATATATATATATATATATATATATATATATATATATATATATATATTTTTTTTTTTTTTACCTGCTTCTTTATCTTTACAAGAAGAAACTGTTGGATTCGTGAAAAATTTCGACTTCCGGTTTTCGATGGATTTTTATGTCTTGGAAAGTTCCTGAACGCAATTTGATGGTTTTTAGAAAATGTCTGTCTGTGAGTCTGTCTATCACTCTGTAAGACTGTGAGTCTTTGTATGTGACAAAAATTTGTTAGCGCTCTATCACAGGAACAGATGCACGGAATTTTACAAAGCTTTAGAATCAGCTAGACCTTCATATAAACCGGCTCTGATTAATCTTTGGTGCAAATCGCTCGACAGATGGCGCTGCTATGCTGCTTTTTGTCTCGATTTCCGAAATAGCTATAGGAGAGACTAGAGAGGGTTGACCCACTTTTCACAAAAAGATTTTTATTTTTCAAATATTGAACGTAGAATAAAGTTTTATATATAATTTTATTCGTTATACAATCAATTATCAAAATAAAATTGCTACATAACTGTAACATATAAGAAATTTGAAAAATGATTGATTTTAATCATGAAAAAATAATGGGTCAAGGCTCCCCACATATGGGAGACTTGACACACTTTGTTTTATATTGCACTATTTGTGAAGTGAAATAAAATCAGTTTTAAAAAAGCAAAATAACTTTATGCTAAATTCTTTAATTATTATAAAAAATATTTTTAAAAATATGATGCTTAAACAAACCTGTTGAGACGTAATCGGAAGTCAGTTGAGATAAATTTTGTTTTAAACATGATTTTGTCTGAGCAGGTATAATTGTACAGATGGGAAAATGAAATTTTAACATTTAAGGCAATATTCTGTTAAAGACAGGTACCCTTTTCATAGTGTTTCATGTTATTATGTCCGGATTTAAGAGCCACTTTCCCGCTTTTTTTTTGGGGGGGGGGGGGTCTCGTTGTCCTATTTTTTGTGACACTCGACCAGATAACTCTAGTTGTCACATAGTTTGGTTTCATCTCACTGTATTCACCCTGGTGAAATTTAGCAACATGCCTTCCTATAGTTTTTCGATCGATGCTATGTTCTTTTGCAGCCGCATGAGCACTTAACGTATCATTGACATGATTGAAACCTTTATGGGGCAAAGTACTTTCAACACTAAAATGTTAAAATAAATGGCTGGAACCGGAATTTACGGTCAAATTTATTTCGAAATAAAAAAAGGGCTATATTTCACATACATATTAAATGGAATGGAGATTATTAAATTCCGGTGCCAATGGGACGTTTCGGAATTAAAATTAAGTGGTTTTATAAACATTCCACTACCCCTGGAAGCATTAAAACTGCTGCTTTCATCCTTTCTAGTCTTTCCCACTTTTTCTATTTACCTATTGTAAGTAATATTTAAATGAAATAAAGTTCCTGTCAACTTTCCCAATTTCTAGCAATTTTTCACATTTTCCTTTAATCAGTTTTAAGCATTTTCTTTTCCATCACACCATTTTACTGAAGCGTTTACATTCTTTTATATATATAACCATTAATTTTTCATTATGCACAGTGTATAATAAATAGATTTCCAAAACCATTTAAATAAAGGAGCCTTAAGCATGTGGTCAACCCTCTCTCACATTGACTGGGCCAAGCCTCCCTACATAGACCTTTTCTAAAGAATAGCACATTGTTGTGTTAAGTCTAACTTACTGTATAATCTTTATGCCTGGAATAAAAGCTCGATATTTCTGCATTCCTTTAAACCTACTTACTTAAATTTCTATGATGAAATTTATTTGAAAAAAAGCCTACAAAATATTTCTAAATACGTATATTTCATAATACGTATTCTTGGTTTTATCATTACACTAATAAATTTACATCATCTACTAAAAATTTAACTATCTGTTTATTTTTTAACCATTTTTCGTAATATTGTACATATCGTAGAATATTACTTGACGTACCATATTTCATACTAAGTTGAATGGAAATTATAGTAGGCAAAACTAGTTATATTAAATTATGGTAGGAAAAGCAAATATAATGCGGAAATATGACCGAATTTATTCAAATATCTGCCCAAAGGAAATCTGGAAAAATGGAAAATATATGTTATGCATTTTCTATTTTTATCGTATAACATTTTATTTGTGTTACCAAGAATTTATAGCAATAACATTAAAGTTGAAACTCAAGCATGGCTTCTTCTGAAGGAATTTATTTCACTAGTAAAAGAAAATAAATCAATATACAAGAATACTTGGAAAATATAACATACAAATAATATTATAAAGTTTTTTTCAACTTCCTATTTCAATTGAATTCTAAAAGAACTCATTTATGAGACATTTTTAGCCCTTTTTGCTCAGTACTTTGTGTTATGGTTACATGAAATTTAGTGCTGATATGTATTTCAAAATTCCTAATATTATGTTTTAAGATTAAAGCATTAAGATACAAATGGCTCTTTTAACTGTTTCAACATATTTCGAAAAGTTTTTATGAGTTCGGGTCGCTTGTATGTGTCACTCCACCTGTTCATTCTCTAACTCTTCTAAATGTATTCTGATTGCCATGAGATTTATACAAGATATTGAGCATTACTATGTCTGGTTCATTATTGGTAGTGAAATTTGTAGTAATTGTATTCCCTTTACCGAGACACACTGAATTCCGTTGCATCTGCATTATGGCCTATGGGGGAAAATGGTTCGCTTCGTTTTATAATAATGTTACAATACATCAAACCTGTTGAATTTAATATGTTTCGTTGAGGTGGGCAATGCATTTCTTTCTACAGAATATAGGGGAGACTGTGTAGGGTTGACCTATTTTTTACAAACTGATATTTAATGTTTTAATATTGAATCTAGAATAAAATTTCATATACCATTTTATTAAATATTAAAGACGTGAATTATCACATTGCTAACAAGGCGTAAACCAGCTTAGTGAAAAATGTCCAAGCCGCTGCTGAAAGTAGTTGAAAAATTAATTAAAATTGTATATTCACCGATGCTGGGTTCATTTGCGTCTCATGTTACGCCGCTAGATTGTGTGCTCATTAAGACTTCTCCATCTAGTGCTGCGGTAGCAGCCTTAGCAACTTATATAAGTGAGAGATGCCAAGCTGGGCATCATCCTTGTGGTTTAGTGGTAGAGCACTAGAGATCTATTCCAGGGGCCCGGGTTCCATTCCCGGCTTGGACATTTTTCACTAAGTTGGTTTACACCTTGTTAGCAATGTGATAATTCACGTCTTTAATATTCAATAATTTCAAGCGTAATTTCACTGCTGAAAAGTAGTTGAAAAATTAATTAAAACCATTTTATTAGTTATGCAATCACTTATGAAAATAAAATTGCGACTTAAGTGTAAGGTATATGAATTTTGAAAAATGATTAATTATAATCAGGAGAAAATAATGGATGGAGGCTCCCCACATATGGGAGTCTTGACCCACTTTATTTTATGTTGAAATATATGTTGTGGGAAATAAAATCAGATAAAAAAAAGATAGAATACTTTATGCTACATGGCTTAATTCTTATTAAAAATTATTTGGGAATATGTAATGCGTAAACAAACCTGCTGAGACGGAATTCAAGGAACAGAAAAAAAATTCTATTTTAAGCACCCACTTTTTGTGACACTGTTCTTCGCAAAACTACTTGTACACATTTTGGTTTCGTGACATTGTGCACATATTAATAAATTTCATCACCATGCCTTCCTGAAACGTTTTGTTCAGTGTTGTGTTCATTTGCTGAAGCATGAGGACTTAAAATTACTTAAGGCTGTTGCTTTCAACATTTCAAGTATTTTCTATTCTTTCTATTTACCTACTATAGGGTTATTTAAATGAAATAAAAATACCAATCAACATTCCAATATATTTCATTAAATTTTTTCTTGCTTCTGTAGAAATTTTTTACATCTTCTTTTTATCAATTTTAAACATTCTTCTTTCTATTACCGCCTTTAACTGTAGTTTTCCAGACTAAATTTACATTCTTTTAAAAATATAACATTTAAAACTTCATTGTGTATATTGTATAATATAAAGATTTCCAAAAACACTTAAATTTTGGTGCTTTGGCCATCTAGTCTACCCTCCCTCATATATTAACTTGGTCAAGCCTCCCCACACTGTCGCTTTTTAAAGTATAGCACATGGTTATGCTTAGCCTAATTTACTGTACAATTTTTATACCTGGAATGAAAGCTGAATATTTCTGCATTACTTAAAACAAACTTACTAAAATTTCTATGATATATTTTATCTGTGAAAATCTTACAATATGTCTCTAAAAAACACGCTTTTCAGCATGAAAGTTCTTCACAGTGGATTTTTTCATACTTGTTTCAATCATCTGCATAAAACAAAGACTATTGTTTGAGCATTTCAATAGGTTTGGTTATCACCTGTGGGCAAAACTCTGAAAATCTTTTAAATATGAAAATTGAAGGGTGGATCAAGCCTCTCCTATGGTCAACCCTCTACAGTCTTCTTTATATCAGGCTTAATCAGACACACGGAATAATCCATTACATTATGATCTATGAAGAAAAATAATTTTCCAAGTATTCTATTGATACACTGCTCAAAAAAATGAAATTGATATCTAACATTGAGGTAAACAACTACATTCTATTCATTATGGAGTGCGTAGAATGTATCCTTGATTTAGGAAAATACACAAATATATTCTGTAATATGACTACTATGGATCATAAATGCTGGAAATGGATTTTCATTTCTGGTATGAAATTTTAAATTTAATGCATACTTAGAGCTTTACGTCGTGTGTTTAAATTCTATAGCTCATAAACAGGGGAGCGAGAAAGAACTAGCACATATTAACGCTACAGACAGAAATTTCTGAAATTGGATTTTTGTTGCGTTTTCTGCTAAACTGTTTATTTCGATATTCCATCTCAGTGTATGAAAATATGATATTGCTCTTAGCATTTGAAAGTGTTTCAGAATCTATGTATAATGCATCGTTTTTTGTTCTGTTTTACACACAAATTTTACACACTATTTTACTCACAAGGTGTTCCGTAATTTAATATGATATAAAGAGATAAATGTAAATATTTACTGATATATGTATTGAGGTCTAAATGAAATTAGTACTTAAGGAAAAGATTAATGCAAATAAATACTTATTTAAATAGCTGCGACACACCCATTAAAAAATATTAAAGAAGAAAGGCGGACTCTGTTAAATGTACCTGAATATAGAATGTTCTGAAGGTTCCTGAAAACAACTTGATGTATACTGCTTTGTAAAAATTAAGTATATTGAATGTTCTATGTGGATCAAATAGTGTAATGAAATTTCATTTTTTAAATTATAGTATAAAAGGAATAAAAATACAAATTTAACACATTTTCAATTTTTTCTAAAAGTCCCAAACTGCAATTCTTTTCTCTCAAGTCTAAAATTATTCAAAAAAATTGGCGAACCAAAATGTCATAAAGATAAGTGTAAAAAAATGACATGTAAAAAAAAAATTGTCAACTTAAATTGACTGAATTGTATCGGTCAAGTGGATATTTAATGCACACTTAGAAACGGGTGAAACACAAGTCTTACTTGCGAAACCATATCCGTATAACAGAGCTAAATTTCTAAGATCCGAAATTATTTTGGGGACTGGAAATGCATTCTGAAAATCACAACAGGATCGTAAAAGATCATCATCGTCAACCAAAAATTTCCCAGCCTTACTGTTTGGCTCGCAAAATTCAGATATTTAGACCATACTGACTTTTAATGTTTTTGTACTGTTGATCGACAGCATCATGCAACGCGTTTTTCTGATGTATGCAATTTAATGATGTTTCTGAATAGTTTCAAACATATTTACATAAATAGTTTACGTGCATTTATATATATATATATTTTTTTTTATTTCTAAAAACTTAATAAAGAAAAATACGCTCTTCGCGCGCTTTTAATAATGCCAGTATTGTTTGTCCAAGTATGTATGAACTTTGCAGTCTTTTAGGTAGCTTTCATTACAAAAAGCTACCTATTGCAGCCGTTCGGAGGAAAGCGATTTCAAAACATTTTGGTATATTTTCATCGATCATGACCCCCAGACCCCGAAACCACCCTCCGTTCAAAATTCATATATATATATATATATATATATATATATATATGTATGTATCCATATATATGTATATATATATCTGACCTTTGTCATACTGTAACTATCGAATTTATGAACCGATTTGGATGTAATTCGGTATGTACATAGTACATACCAATGTCTCGACCGAGTTCGTTGGCCAGCTTCATCCGCCATTTTGTTTCAAAATGGTGGCCATTTAAAATTTTCTTTAAAATTTTAAATTTGAAATTTGGTGCCAAAGAATTGAAAATGGAAAAATATTTTTTTCTTATGTATTTAACCTTTATACAAAGATTCCGGAGCAGTTTTCGTTTCGTCTATATCTTAAAAAATGGCTGAGTTATAGCATTTTGAATTTCTAGCGTGGCTGACATTTTGAAACGTCCTGAATTTTGTCACGCTATAAAAAGCGTATTTATGAACCGATTTGGATGTAACTTCGTTTGTACATAGTGCATACCAATGTCTCGACCGAGTTCGTTCGCCAGCTTCATCCGCCATCTTGTTTAAAAATGGCAGTCATTTAAATTTTTAAGAAAAATTTAAATTTGAAATGTGGTACCAAAAAATTGAAAATTGAAAAAATATTATTTTCTTATGTATTTGACCGTTATACAAAGATTCGGGAGCAGTTTTTGTTTCGTCTATATCTTAAAAAATGGCTGAGTTATAGCATTTTGAATTTCTAGCGTGGCTGATATTTTGAAAGGTCCTGATATTTGTCACGTGATAACAGGCGTATTTATAAACCGATTTGGATGTACCGTGGTGTCTGCATAGTACATACCAATGTATCGACCGAGTTCGTTGGCCAGCTTCATCCACCATCTTGTTTCAAAATGGCGGCCATTTAAAAAAAATTTTAAAATTTAAAATTTAAAATGAGATACCAAAAAATTGGAAAATGAAAAAGATTTTTTTCGTATGTGTTTGACCTTAATACAAAGATTCCGGAACAGTTTTTGTTTCGTCTATATCTAAAAAAATGGCTGAGTTATAGCATTTTGAATTTCTATTGTGGCTGACATTTTAAAACGACCTGATTTTTGTCACGCGATAACAAGCGTATTTATGAACCGATTTGAATGTTACTTGGTCTGTACATAGTACATACCAATGTCTCGACCGAGTTCGTTGGCCAGCTTCATTTGCTATCTTGTTTCAAAAGGGTTGCCATTAAAAAAAATTAAATTTAAAATTTAAAATGAGGTATTAAAAAATTGGAAAATGAAAAAGATTTTTTTATGTGTTTGTCCTTGATACAAAGATTCCGGAGCAGATTTTGTTTCTGAAAATTTGTTCTTTTGTTTATTTCTTAAAAATGGTTGAATTATAGTACTTTGAATTTCTGGTATGGCTAACATTTTGAAACGATCTTGTATTTGTCACGCGATAACACACATATTCGCCTATTTCCATGTAAGAAGGCATGTAGATAGTATACATCAACATCTCAGCCAAATATAAGTTACTTTAAATAAAAGCAGCTTCGATAAAGCTGACTAATTTCGCGAAATTCTCATTCATAATGATTTACTATTGATAAAAATTAGTATTGAATCTCCTACATTCGGTTTCCAATAATTGAGCTTCGTGTGTTTTAATAATATAAGTTGGCTTTTTTAAAATAAGGAATTTGAAAGCTACCTCTTCCTCCCGGCACTGGCCGGAAGAACTTTTTTCATCATGTAACAGATCATTAACGAACGTATGAGCGGTCGCGGACATGAAAACCAAAGAAAAACCATCACTGGATGCAACAACGTTTTTATGTAGAAGTATCAAACATGCATGAAATTCATTAAAGCCGAGATCACAAACGCAGGTAAGAGAGCTTCGTACCTATGAACAAAAAACGTTGCTGGATACATCCACTTAGCTGTGTAACAATCTCAAGAATCGTTAAAACGCTATCACTATAACGCGTGAAATGGCTATTCTCCCCCATAAAGCCAAAAAAGTGGATTCGGGTAAATCGTTATATTGAAGTCTCTAAATATAGTAAATTCATTAAAACCACAATCACTATAACATATATAAAACGTTATATAAATTGTTAATATTGTTTGAGACTATTTTAATAACTTAATTAAATATTGAAAAATAAAACAAAATTCATTTTTTTTAACTTTCCGCTACTGAGATTATAACTGTGGTTCGCAGAACGGGAGACAAACGACCTACTATATAAATACATTCCGAAACAGCTCACAATGAAATATTAATTCCCAAATCGCAGCGTATTAAATCTTTAATGAGTACTTTTAAATGCAATTAAAGAAAATTCAATGTAAAATTTATTTAATGTGTCTAATAATCAAAGTAGATTGCTCTTTTCATACAAAATAATTTCCTTAATCCTATTTAGAAAGCACAGTGAATCAGTGAAACTAAATATTTTTTTTTTATGTAGTTATTTTCGCAACCATTACCAAGGTGCAGATTTTTTCCTATTAAAAAATGTTATATGAAAAATTCGCAACTACAAAACACTTGTCTGTTACAGATAGGATCACAATACATTTTTTACACTGTTCTCATTGTGAAATTTCCATAACAGCATTTTTTGTTAGTTAATATAATTTTTGTAAATATTTTACAAAAATATCTTTAACTACCGATTTATTAAATCAGTTTTAATTAAAAAAAATTCTACAAATCAAATTATTATTCTATATATTGTTCTGGATATCCTAGACATTAACTTAAAGAATTATTCAGGTGAGCAATTTTATTATTCAAAATTCGGGATGTAAAGGGTTAAGCTGTCGAGAAAATTTGGACGGCTTTAGAGTTTGATAGATCTGAACCAAGCTAGTGTGAATATGCGTGCCTGCAGGCGAAAAAAAGAAATAAGAAACAATTTTAATTTAATATCGGAGTATTGCCATTGAAATAGGTATTTTATTCAATTTATGTATTTTAACGAATTTCGAAGTATTTGGTATAACTATTGGGTATTATAACTATTTACTATGTTGGAGATAAAAAAAAAATCTAAGGTCACTGTTGGAAATGGCCCCATGTTAATTTGAATGAGAGATGAGTTGGGAGAATGTAATGCATATGGGCAGCAAGAACACGGAAACGCGACTACTGCCAAAAACAAAAAATTAATTGAAGACATGTTGACTATTAAACAAACTGAAAATAAAACTAGATGGAATAAGTGAAGAACGTTTTGTTGCTAGCAACAACTGGTTTCATAGATTCGAACAATGATTTAATTTACAAAGCATTTCAAAATTTGGATAATCATAAAGTGCTGATAAGGATGCAGATTTTTACTCCTTAACCATTCAAAGAATATGGTAGAAGAGCAGAGATAGTGCCCTAAAACTGATTTAAATGTTAATGACATTTTAAAAAAAAATAATAAAATAAAAAAAAATTAAAAAATAAATAAAAATCCAAAACATTTACAGCACGTTTCCTTGAAAAAAGTAATACTTGAATTTAAGTCTCTAATAATTTATTAAATCTACTTTATCGCGAAAATAAACTAAATCCCTTCCTGATTTATCATTCAGAGAATCGAAAAGCACTTAAAAATGATTGAATAAGAAACCGTCTGATGAAAATTGAAAGTCTAACCTGTCAGTGATGTAGAAAGCAAATTCGAAAGTTTTGAAATCGGTTACTTCTTTGAAGATTGATTAACCGGCGAAAGGTATTGGGAAACAGTGCTTTTACCCCTGACTTATCTCGTGTCAAACGGTAAAGTGGTTAATTCAAGCTTATGATTACTGATTATCCAAATTTACTCTTTAAGGAGATGTTAATTACCGATAACGCACTTGGACACTCAAGGGTAACTTTGAATTTTGGCACTAGAGCAAAAGTTGGCTTTTTGCCCCTAATCACCACCTGTCTGCAGAGTTGGGCAAATTTGTAATCTCAATTATTCGCAATGTAATTACAAGTTAATTGCATGAAATTGATTATAGTTGCACGCATTCAAACGCAGAAATTTTGTCAAATAATGTGATGGGGACGGTTCCGGCTACAGTGCTGCAAGAATTTTTTACGGCATGTAATTTTAACTATAATTAATTACATAAAATTATACTGTAATTACATTTCAGATAATTGAAATGACAAACTTGTCCAACTCTGCCTATCTGCTTCAGCCCATGAGGTAGGGCGTGATAAAACTTTTTAAGTGTATTACGTTCGTTTGCCAATGAAAATTGCAAGAATAAGAGAAGTTACAGAATTAACAGTGAAAAGCAGTTAGAAAGAATTCAATATCTGAGATACGGTAACAGTCATAAGGTATTTATAGTGTGAAGTTCACCAAAAGCAATGTAAGACACGCTAGGAAAACAAAACATTTGAAAATTGTGATTCGGTATTTCTCCTAATTGGTGAAATTGTCAATCGTGGAGGCCAACTGAACATAAACATGACAAAAGTTGTTGTTGAACACATAAATTCCAATGATCTAAAACCATCCACTGACTATCTTATTGATTTGACGAATCAAACTTCAAGAAGAATAGTTCTTATCAATTAAAGAAACAGTTGAAGATTTTGAGGCTGTGGGAAAAATTATGTCAGCTGCAAAATTCATTGAAGGAATTACCTATATTGAAGCTGGGATGAAGTTTTTTTCAAGATATTGATTCGTATGATCAAAGAATAACCACGACTAGAAAGCTCAGAAAACCCTCTCTCTTAGTGCAGGAACATTTAAAACTTCGTCGCAGGAGCGTTTAACTTCTTTGTTCCCTGGGTCCACGTGTGTGGACCTCCGTTTCATCACATTTTATTTAATGATACTCGAACATAATTACTATTTCTATACCAGAGTCATATGTTTCAAAGTCTAAGATAAGAATTAATTCCAATAAATTAAAAATTCTACCCTGAAGTCAAGTGGGAGAAGAAATAATTTAGTAATAATCAATAATACTGCATTAATACTCACAACGAAGGTCTCCTTACTGGGCGTACTCAGAATACTTTGAAAAAAAAATACCAATTAAACTACTTATGTAATGTAATAAAGGATCAGTCAAATTTAGCGGCGGAATTATAGTAAAAAGTCTGTAAAAAAATAAAATACTTTCGAGTATTTGGCGCGAAAATACGAAAGATTCACGCGATTTTGAGAGCAGTACGTTTCCTCACCAAAAGCAAACGATTTTAATGCACCTGAAAATTGTTTGTTAATTGATTTTTAGAATGCGTGCAAAAAGTATTTAATGAATTTAAACATAAACAATGAGAGAGTTTAATAAATAAATTTTTTCGTATTACATATTCATGTTGCTTGCTATTTAATTTTATTAATTTAAAAACAATTTCATACACAAAAAATTCTTTCATATATTTAAGCGTATTCCAAAATTAAGGCAAGATTCATTTACCAGTTATTCATTTCAATATCAAAGAATTCGTTGTTTCCATAGCAATAAAATTGAATTGACTCAAAAGTGCTCATTTGGATTTAATTTTGAGATATTGAAACAATTTGAATTTATTTGAATTTTGTTTTAATTCATAAAATTTGATATTTAACTTTCATTATAGATAAATACATGACAAAACTATAGTAAAATCAAACTAAAACTGACAAAACTAAAGTTATTTACATTAAATTCATTTAAACAAGTTCAATATGAAACATTTTTATCTTAAAGAGTATTCGACATAAAAAAGCATTTTTCGAAATTTCATATAAATCGCCAAATAAACGAAATTTTCATTATTTTTTTTTACGAACGTTCTATCGAATTTCCGCCAAAAAAATTTATAAACATATATATCCACATGAGAAGAACACTCTGTAATTTTTTCCAGATTTTTCTGAATATGCCCGTGTGAAGACCTTCCTCGTCATTAACGAAGACGTTACAAGAAAGCATTTTAAACTTCATTGCTGGATTTTTTCACATTTTAACACGTTCACGCCGGCGCGGTGGGTCACACTCGACTGTCTCAGAGCTGCCAAGTCTCCGGCTTTTTGGATACTAGTATTTTAATACAGAAAATGTTGTTTTATTTAATTAGAACAATTGAGCGATTTAAAGGAACAACATTTTCCCTAAAATAATAGTGGTGTGCAAAAAGCCGGAGATTTGACAACTCTGAGACAGTCGAGTGTGACCCACCGTGCCGGCGGCGTGAACGTGTTAATGGACTCGAAAGGAGCAGCTAAAGAAGAAGAAATTTTGAATAACAATTTAGGGGCCGTTCACAAATTATGTCACGCTTGGAGGTGGGAGGCGGTTTGTGAAATTGTGTCAGTTTGTGACAAGGGGGTGGGAGGTGATAAGAAGAACTGCGACATCGCACATTTTGTTTTAAATAAAAGTATTAAAAATCAGTAGATAAAATTTTAAAGTTATTTAAAATTAAAGTACTTTGTGTTGATAAAGTAAATATAAGATTTAAAGCCAAATATATTAAATTCTATTCCAAATCCCCCCAAAAACTACTGTTTTAAATTGCTCTTTCATATTATTATTATATTACTATTGTATATTAATTATGTTTTGTGTTGTAAACTATAATCGTATTTCATACAAAATAAGTACACGAATCAATTTTATTGTTACGCTCACAAATGTCTTTAAAACAAATAGTTAATGTTTAAAACTAAAATTTTAAATATGATCTATAACGTAGTTATTTAATTCTGAACTGTAAGTATACGTTTATGTAATATAGCGTGGCATGTGACATGTGACTAGGGGGGGGGGGAGGAATGCGGTAAAGTGTGACACTTTGTGACAAAAGGAGGGAAGGGGTCCAAAATAGTGAAAAAATATGACATCACTTATGAACAGCCCCTTATTGGTTTATTCAAACGTTTTGTATAAATGCATTTTTTACGAATGTGATTAGTAAACCTTTAAATAACAATGGGATATCTTCATTTGGTTTCGATACATTTTTATTCCTTATTTAAGCTTACACGGACTTACTTTCGCAGTCTTGGAACGAATTTTTGATGTATGTTGAGGTTGGGTGTGGCTAGTTGAGCTCAAACCAATTTGTAGGCCTCCCCACCTGGCTGAATCTGTATGTTGAGGTATTACTGTACTACAAATGCTATACAAAACACTTTTCATCAGTTTTATAAAATAAAAATAACATTTGAATATATTTTTAAAGAAGTTTTTACAAATTATATTCATTGGTGAATGCATAAAAAAGTGTTTCAAAGATTTGATATTTATATTTTTATAAGTTTTAATTTTTTTAACAAATAATTGTACTTGTTTTTGACATAGCTACATACTTTTTGCAGGTAAATTTTAACAGTATAAAAATAATGTTGAAATCTGTAAAGCTTTATTATTAAATGCATATTTCTTTTTACGTACTTTTTAGTTTTTCTAAGCAGGCTCTTTGTTCCCTTTATCTCGAGCTGTCAAATTACACGTTTTATCTCTTTGGTGCAAAATATGTATATTGAAATATATTGTTGATAACTAAATCCTAATATAGAAGCATCAGTTCATTTGCATAACAAAATCATTTTTCTTTGTATTAACATATATATTACAAGATTGTTTTTTCTAATTTATAAAACATCTTTTGATTTATAAAAATATTTTGGGAGAAATAAAGGAGAATAATTCTAATTTGACACAAAATATAATAATTTAAAAACAGATATGATTTACATCAAGTCTATAAAAATTGTCGATTTCGAGTAAATTTATCCGTTTGAAATATATAACGCCTATGTTATTTTGAGATAAATCAAAGAAAACATATGACTTTTCTCATCTCCTGCGAAACTTTTAAACAAGATCTTCCGACTCAGTCGGAAAATAGTTTGATTTCAGTGTTTTTTATTTTAAAGTACAGTCTAGGGGAAAAAAGTAAACTCCCCTTCTAACTCTGAAAAAAAAATTATAGTAGAACAAATATACTAGTTCCAAACGATTGTAAATAAAGTCTATTGTTAAATTATGTATGTAACATTTGCTTAGGGAGTCATCTAAAAATCAAAAATCGGCCAAACTTTGTTTTTTTTTTTCAATAGCAACTCCTCATTTTGAGAAAATATTTTAAATCTTCGGTTCAAACTATACCTAGATAAGTAATTTAAAGTTATTTGTATGATAAGTTTTTGCATTATAAAAATTTAAAATTTTTAGTTTCGAATATTAAATTACATTTTCATATTTTTATTAATATCTCCTGAAATTATAATCCCAATGTGATAATCTTTTGCATGCTTGTAATACTAAAAAACCCCAACATAAATACATTGAATTTGTAATTTAAAAAAAATTATAATATGAATTATGAAATTAATATGTGAAACAAAAATATGAGTTCAACACAATTTGTTTGACAGATATATATAATATGCCCAGCTGTATGCTAATTCAAAATTTTAAATTTGTCTTCCAAGAAGTTTTCATATTATGCTTACAAAACGTCGAAATGATGGTTTAAGGGATTAATGTTGAATGATGATGGATTAATGTTGTGCAGTAAAGCATAATTTTAAAATATATACATATTAGATTAATTTTCACACAATTATTCTAATTGGTAAACAAATCATATTAGATGTAAATTTCCAACTGGGCGAAAAATGTCCGGACCAGGATTCGAACCCGGGACCTCCTGGAAGAAGCCGCCAGTGCTCTGCCATCTGAGCTATCCCGGACGATTGTGGTCGAACTTTTTCACCCAGCTAACCTTGAAGATTACAGCATCTCGTCTGACACCTGGTTCAGCTCAACAGAATAAATCTCAGGTAATGGAACTCCAGAAATCGCTGGATACGAAATTACACTAGATTAATTTTCACACAATTATTCTAATTGGTAAACAAATCATATTAGATGAAAATTTCGAACTGGGCGAAACTTTCTCCCAAATAGACTGATTCGCAAATGGATTGTGTCAGATCAAGTTTAACCCAGATTTTCTTTTATAACTTTAATAATAAGGCAATTTCAATTCACCTTTTCTTATTCATATATGTCGTTATATAGATATATATACTAGAAGTGTACGATAATTTGATGAGTGATATCCTTCTTAAAGACCTATATATTCCGAATTATGAAGAGTACGGCACAACGTTGTTTGCCACTTTCAATATCTGTCATGACGCCTTCTAATTTCACACAAAGCAGAGTAAATTTATTGAAACGTTCAATAAAATATTTTAGTTAATATGAATAAAGTTATCATTGGATTTTTCGATAGGTTTAGACTCAGTATTTTAAACTGGATAAGTATAATTCGATTAATTTTTATGCCAGTTTATTATTTGTATTGGTACATTGTAATATTCCTCTTTTTTCTTGGAAGAATTCAGAAACACATATACTGTTTATATATTTTAGATATTGTAAATCCATTATTTTAGTTTTTTCTTCATGGGGAGGGGAGGGGTTCTTAATTAATTATTTTACTCAGCTTTATAATTTTATTCTGATAGAAGTTGAAAATATATAAGACAAAAGTGCAATATAACGTATATCAGGACGTTAATGAATGAAAAGCTGAATATTTAGAATTTTTAAAATGTCGCGTTAATTGAAATTTGCTGTTTAAAACAACAATAAAATTCTATACATAAATTAGTTTTTTATTTTAATGATTTAATCACATAAATTCGATATTCTCACTCTATAATAAAATTCCAACTATACATTGCGTTATCTATAGCAACTAAAACGAAATAAAAACGGTAACTAAAATCGCAAATACTTATAGCACTACAATATTTCTTCAAAAATACTTTTTTGCGGTCTTTGTTTCATAAAGTGTCATATCCGGTATTAGAACATTGAGTTTTAATGACGCATTCTAAGTTAAAAACCTGAATTTCTCTAAGTTCTACCACGCATTATAACTTTTACGAATATGATTTCAAAAAACATATAAACTAGTTGGATGTGCCAATCCCAAAACTTCCTTCTATATCATACATCTTAATATTTCAAAAAATAGCCACAGATGTTAATACTTCAATATTAGTATTTCAATACTACACCAACTTTCCTTTTCATCTTAAATTTCTGCTTCAAACAATTAACAGGAGTAAAAACGAGTTAATCTCGAACATGACGTTTATTAAAATCAATACTTTTTCCTTATTCTGATGTGAAAAAGCAATTTTCGAATAGCCATTTTAGCAGGATGCGAATTCCGGTCGGCGCACAGATGGACAATAGAACTACGAAAAATCGAGACATTTATACAAAAAAAGCTATCACGGCGCCCCTCTCCTGCGGAATATTTCTAAATTCAAGCAGGACCTGCTGGTCATAGCCAAAAACATACTCAAAAATTTGGCTCAATTCCATGCATAACTTCATGGACTTATCGATGGTAGAATAAAGAAAATGGCACAAAAAACACTATTACAGCGACCTCTTCCGGTGGAATATTTTCAAATTGAAGGAGAAACTTCTGACCCTAGTCAAAAACATACACAAAAAATTTCTTTCAATTCTATGCATAACGTTATACACTTGTCGAAGGTACTATAATGAAAATTGCACAAAAATCGCTAATACAGCGCTCCCTTCCAGTAGAATATTTCCGGTAGATATTTTTCAAGTTCAGAGAGAACCTGCTTACCGTAGCCAAAAATATAGACAAATATTTTGTTAAAGTTTATCAATAGAAGTCACTGTCTTTTTTTTTTAATATTTATATATAATGCCCGTAGTATACTTATATTCATCTTATACCAATATTTCAGGCATTATTATCGTAGTAGCCATTAGAATATAGACATATTTTTCGTATCTATTATTACATTAATATATAAACAAATCATGACATCTTTTATTTATTTATTTTTTTTTTCATTTAAAAATTCTTTATCTTGTTTCTATACATATTGAAATAATTTTTTTTGTTTGTTTTAAAGGTTTTTATGAAAAAGTAAAGAAAATGTATTTTATGGAAATTGATTTTAATATGAACAGGATTTTAATAGAAACAAGATAAAGAAATTTTAAATGAAAAAAAGATGTCATGATTTTTTTATACATTAATATAATAACAGATAAGAAAAATATGTCTATATTATAATGTCTTCTACGATAATAATGCCGGAAATATTGGTATAAGGTGAATATATATATAGAAAAATAATTTGGCTCAGTTCTGTGCATAATTTCATACACTTTTCGATGGTACACAAATTCAAATGGGACATACATCGCTATTACAGCGTCCCCTTCCGGCGGAATATTTCAAAATTGAAGGAGGACCTGCTAGCCATAGCGAAACTTATACAAATAAAAAATTGGTTCAATTTCAAGCACAAATGCATATACTTCTTGATGATACAATAATGAAAGTGGCACAAAAATTTCTGGTACAGCACTCCCTTTCAGCGGATTATTTCTAAATTAAAGGATGACCTGCTTGCTACGGCCATAAACATAGACAAACAAGTAAGAAAAATCATGCGTTAAGCATAGATTATGAAACACTTTCCAACACATCCTGAATGCTTTAACAAAACTTCGTTATTTAGGGAAATAAGGTATATAAGAAAACTAAGTAAACATTTTAGAAAACACATAAAACATTTAAAATTGATTTCAGCAGTTACCGTCCATAGCAAATATGTATTCCAATTCTTTTGAACCGCCCTGTATTTGATCTGTAGGTTGATATATATACTATATAATGGAGAAATTTAGTTTAGCAAGAACACACATAATAGGTTGAAATTTCTCTTTTAGCAATTAATACTAATAGATGGAAACATACTTGTATACTTTTGTAAAGCCCTGTAGTTAACCCAGTACCTTTATTACACGCCACTATTTAGCTAAAGTTTAATTCAAAGTAAAACACTCTTAAAACTACTGAAATCACATTTCCAGATATTATCATTTATAGATTGCCATGTATCCAATTCTTTGCGTGACCCTGTATGTCACTGTATATATGTTTTACAAACATTTCTTAGTAATCTAAATGCAGTTCAGCGTAAAAATGCCTAACTCATTTAAAAATCACATTTAAGCAATTTGAAATCATACCCAGTAACCATTACGAATTCTTTTGTGTAGCCCTGTATATCAATTAAGGCATTCATACACATCATATACGATGCATAAATATAGTGAAACATAAAAGCACATAACATAATTAAAAATGCATTACCAGCAATTATCGCTACTTTAGAGTACTTCGGGTACAATATAGTATCTGAAATCTTTTGTGTATCCCTGTAAATGCTTTGCATTTCGTATTATCCATGAAATAAGTTATAGTAAACCTTAGAGACGCATATAAATTTCATTATACATGTAATATTTTAACATAATTAAAATACGCCTTAAAAAATTGCCTCCACCTCTATATCATTTTGTAACGGAATTCTTTTGTGTGGCCCTGTAAATGAATAATAACTATTTTTTGGGCCGCATATTGTACAGAAAATGCATATTTTAGTGCACTTGATAAATGCATATAAATTTTATTATGTTTTAAAGCATGTAACATCATTAAAAATCATTTTAAACTATTTTTTCACATAGGCCGTAATGTAACGGAAATTTTTTGACTATCCCTGTAAATGAACTAAACATGCTACAAACTTCATTTGCAATAGGGTTCGTGCTATGGTAGAGGTCACTAACATCCAAAAATTTCAGAACCGAGTCGATCCGAGTATATTTACGGGAGATAGAGCGCGTACAGACGGACAGACGTACAGACTGACAGACAAACCGAAGTCATAAACACTTTTCAACTTTGTTGGAAAGTGTTAAAAAGATGGTTCAGTTCTTTGCATAACTTCATACACTTTTCGGTGGTGTAATGGCGACACACAGGCAGACAGGCATTTTGTATAAACATGTTTTTTCGGATATCTGACTCCTAAAACGTGTAAATCCGTCGAAACTCGGAAGTTGAACATAATTTCGAATACAATACTTTCTTCTATTGGAGTTAGAGGAAATTAATAATTCTTTTTTTTTTCTTTTATGAAAAGTGTGTCTCCGAAGATTTTATTTCTGGGTATCTTTTTATTATATACTTCTCCGTAATTTTTTTTTAACAGACTTATTTCTACTCTAAATGTATAAATGCTACTTTGCTGTTGAATTATTTATTAAAACTATAAAAAAAATAACTTTATCAAATGAAAAAGCTTTATCTTAATATTTTGAATGAATAAAAATTGGCGTTTCTCCTAATTTGTGTTTTTCTCCTTGAAGAACTACAAGAAAGTTAATGTTTTATTTTCGTGACTCTTGTAACTAGCTACTTCTGTTAATCATCAGCATTTATAGTGAAGCAGAGAAGATTAGACAGTAGCTTTCAGTCTTTAAATAATCCAAACTCATTGAAATTCTGACTGAATTTCAGTAAATGGTGCACGGATGAATCAAAGGTTATAACTTAAGAAAAAGTTAAATGACTAATCTATCCATTTTTCGAAGAATATATGAAATCCACAAATTCAGACAGAATTCAGTTACAAACAGATAAATAATTATCAAGAAAGGAATTTTTTTTAACATTAATAATTTTTTTTAAACAAGTCGAAAATTATAGGTGAAACGTGGAACATGAGGTGCGTTCGTACTATAACTAGTTTTATAAATATTGAGATCTTGATGCAATAGCTGTTGCACTGTTATGTAAAAATGCATTAATACAAAATTTACTTAATTTAAAAAAATATAATATGTAATTTGATTATATATATTAAAATCAGTAATACGCAAATAATAAGAGTCCATCATAAATAGGGTATAATCACCATGGCAAACTAGAATCATTACCTATTATGGGATATAATTGAATAGATAACGTATGATAGTGTTTAATAGAGTGAAAAAAAACTTTTATTAATATATTTTTAAGTTCCTTTTCGTTTTTCATTAAATTTGAAATAACTCGACAAAATTCTGCAACGATTATCATATTAAATATCAAACCATTCGGTTGAGTAGTTTTTGAATTGTTATATGCTGACAGACGGACGGACCAGACGAAGAGTGTAGGGGCTACTTGTTTATATAATTAAGATTGCACCTAAAAAGTGGATTCTAATATAACAATTATAATTTTACGCACGTTTTTTTTTTTTTTTTTTTTTTTGAAAAAGCTGTCAGTATTTGATCATTAATAATTAATACATTAAATTCTCAGTTCAATATTATTTCACGCATACACACATATATATCTACCATAAGGTATAAAGGTGTATATATATATATATATATATATATAATCCGAATGAAACAAATTCATGAAACGAATTCATGAAACGAATTCATGAATCGAATTTTCTGAAAAGATTGATTGAACGACTGATTATATTTCACAGCTGTTCCTCCTAAAATATTGAACTTTTGGTAGTAAAATTAATACCAATTATCCGTGTTGACCAACATATATAAAAAATGACGTAAGAATTTTTATATTTGAAGTAGTTTTCAAGATATTATTTTTTTTCTAATTTTAATGATATTTCTCTTATGATGGCAAATAAATGACTCTTTTTGTGTGGAAAAAAAGGAGGAAAGGTAAAAATATAGGCACTGTTAGATTTCTGGGGGTTTTCGTTATTTTCAAGTTGAAATTATCTTTTATTTCAAACGAAAGTGAAGACAATATTTTGATTAAATTATGTTTTTCAGGAAATTTTGAAAAAATAATTCATCAAATAGTAATACTAATATTAAATAAATAATAAGTTTTTATTTATTTTAATCAAATTTTCATCATTGCAAGAGATATTTTTTCATATTACAAAAATGGTTATTGTTTCAAATTTTTGGCAATTGTAAAAAAAAAAAAAAAATCGAAAAGAATAATGTTACCTTACTATTAAAAATTTATTTACACTTCCATATTAAACATAGAAAAAACTTTAGAATTAAATGGTTATGTGTTAAAAGCAGGGAAATATTGAAAATTACGTCATAGTTGTATTTTCACTGACTATTAAGAGAGAAAGATAACTTTAAAATAATAAATTTATTAATATGTGTTAAAAGCAGTAAATGGGGGAAATTACGTCATATTTAAAATCTCCAAATAATAATACTGCCAAACAGTTTAAATTTAAAAATATATTTATGAGACATTTATTTATTTTTCCGATACAATTTCTTTAACGTTTGTTGCTAATTTTAAGGCAGCGCAAATAATATATTTCCTTTCTAACAACAAAAATATTTTCACGTGAATATAAAAAAAAGAAGAAAATATCTTCAAAATGAAAGATTCAATAATATGCGTTCAAAACAGTGAGGGGGGGTGGGGGGAAATACGTCATATTTAAAATCGACGAATAATAATACTGGCAAACAATTAAAAATTAAAAATATATCTATGCCAGACATTTATTTCATATTTCGCGATGATCTTTGTAATATTGCCAATTCTAAGACAGTGCAAATAATAATATTTCATTTCAAAAAATAAAAGTATTTTTTATGTGAATTTCAAAAAGAGAAAGAAAACTTTGTTGAAAATTAACTTTTTTAACCTCGAAAGTAAAGTTGTTAGTAGGTCGGTTAGTTGGTATTCATAATAGCTTGCAATTGGATTAACCGAACTTTAATTTTTAAAGAAAGTATTCTATTTCTCGTTGAAAGCTGTTAAAAAAAACCTTTGAGCTCTGCCGGTTGAATTTTCACCAACATAAAAGAAAAAAAAATAATTTCAATCAAAACCACTTGAAATCAAATGTTACTGCATTCGGAGATTTTAGTTCCCTTCTTCGTATGTATATGGCAGCAGTACTCCCTGGCAAAATCTGGTTTGTTTTTCGTGCAAACTTAAAACACTCCAATTTTCAAGTCTTAGAAATTTTGTATTTTTCATGCATTATACAGAAATATTTTTCAAAGGAGTTATTTTTTTTTCTCTTGGATACTTCAAACATTTAATAATGATTGCATGCAAATTACTAAACTAAAAATTACAGTAATTACATGGGATAGAAATAAGTGATGATAGAATTTTCTATCATCAGAGTTGTAAGGATTAGAATAATGTGATTTGGTACTAGGTGGCAATACTACCAAATTACATAATAGCCAGTGTTTTAGAACCAAAGTAAGGGTACTTATAATTTCATTCCAAAGAACCTAAATTTGTGTATAATTCAGCAGATTGACGAGTTTATTATATTCCAAATATTTTGAAACAAAAATTAAATATTTTTAACATCTGCCTCATGTATAAATTTCTTATCTTTTATATTATTTGGTATTTTTATATTATGACTTTATAATTTTCAATATTTGAATTTTCTCATTAAATAAAAGATTTAAATGTTTTAATAATCTTAGAACTCGTCTAAATAATGTACCTGATTAAAATATGTTTTTTTTTTCTTTTACAATTATAGTTGTTTTAAAATAACTTTGTAATGTTTTTCCTTGTGTCTGCAGCCTGCATGTTTGAAACAACTGCCCTTGAGCTCTGATGGTGGAAAAACTCCCCACTACTCCCAGCCTAAAGGAGGGATTTATTATTATTTTTAGTTACATAGTTCAATTTCAGACAATCCCCTAATCACATTCATAGTATTTTTCTAGCATATTTTTAAAATTTTAATAACCCGTGGCTCAAAGGGTTAAGTTCGATAGTTCGTCATTTTGTTGAATATGCAAGTTTGAAAATAACCGCGGATCATGGACTAAATAAATTAATACATTTAAACTTGCTTTTATTATCTTCCTATTCAGTTGAAACAGGTTTTCCGATCCGTGCTCTCTAAAAAATAAATGCGTAAAGTTACACATTAAAACAGTTATACTGATGACACAAAAACGATATGTCTGTATGTGTAAAGAGGCATGTAAATTACGAAGTACTCGCCTGGTGTGTCAGATTCAAAATACACTTTGTTCAATATAATTGATAATAACACACTAAGCAACATAAATATGCAAAAAGCTATCAGATGAGTCTGAAATACACAGCCTATGCTGTAAATTGCACATGAGTACACATATATCTGTGTAATATACAAAACCAATTGATTTTGTGCACATAGTACGTAACCTTATAGTTTGGGATGTAAATTTTGAACTGAATACTTTTACGGTCAAAAACAATTTTGCATGAAGATCAAGCTCATGCCCTTGGTGTCTACCTTCTCTTTATATTATATTTAGTGCATGCCATCTCTCTGTTAGAATTTCTTTCGAAAACCTAAAATCGTATGCACATTTTATGCACAGAACCTGTATTATATAACTAAATACACTGTAAAATCTAATTTCGTTAAAATGCAGAAATTGTGACGCCAGTACTAATTGAGTATTTTTATAGATTATTTTTTTCTATCAATTTACCCTCATAGCATGCATGGTCACAGTGACGTCGTTGTGACGTCACTGTGAGTCACTGTGGTCACGTCACATCTGTGACCGAAATGCCACCACTCAGTGATGTCACATTGTGAATGAGATGTGAACTTCTTAGAAAACTTTAAAAAATTACAAAAAATCTTCAAAACATGTTGTTACTGTAAAATTTTATTTTTCTGGCAATAAAAAAGAATTGTTATGTCACTGCATGTAACGTAGGTCACGACACACTCACAAAAAAAATTGTAATAAATTGTAAAAAATTGTAACCCATATTGTAAGTCACAGTGTGAGAAAAATATGAACTTCAAAAATCTTTGAAAATGAAGAGAAATGTTTTAAAAAGTCCAGCGTTACGGCGGCATAAGGAATGAAAATATATTAGTGGGTAGCAAGTAGTAAATTCAGACACGAAAAGATGGTGGTGGTGGTGGGGGGGGGGGGGGGGGCATATAAAGGAAAATGCACGGTACAAGTATCAACAAACTAGATTTCCATGCTGTATTTTATCAATTTGATATCTAAGAGTGTGAAAGTATACTTTTTCCCTGATTTCAATTTTATCTAGTATTGCAATTTAATATAATAATCCTTCTCTTATTCTTATTATTATAAAAGTGTTTCTCGGAAAAATGGTACGTGCTGGAGCAATTTGGATAACATATTTAGAATTAGGAATATTAAATATATACACTTTACATATTTAGTTTGCAGGAAGGAAAATTTTTAATTTATTTTTACCGACCACTGGTATTCGAAACACTTTTGTGGCTTCAAACTAAAAAATTTCTATTATAGTTAAGTCTGCAGCTTTTAATGAGCACGTAGAAAGAGTCTTCAGAGTTTAGTCATACATACATTTCTTGCTTTATAATTTGCATTCAAGTCATGTTTTTTCCTGTTAGTGTACCTATTTTAAGTAACTATTTTTTAAAAAAATTCTACTTCTTTCAGACTTTTAAAATAAAATTAGCATTTTCCGAATAAATAAAAATAATACAAAATTTATGCAATACCCATGATATAATTTATTATTCGTATTTCAAATTTGTGTTTTAGAGATATGACTCTAAAAAAAAGTTATTTTACGAGTTGTTTTATTTTACAGGAAATTAACATGAAAAGAATGACGATTGACAAAGAAATTTTTTTTATCCTCGATATTTATTTATATCTTTTTATTTTTTAGGAAGATATTTTGTATTTGTGTGAAACAATCTTTACTTAGAAAAAGGGAGGGGGGGGGTTAAAACTGATAAAAAGAAAAGGTAAAATACATTGGAAAATTCTTCAAATACAAAAATTTAAATACAGACAGTCTCATAAAATGATTGCTCATATAAGTTCCATATCTGTTTATATAAAAGGAAATAAACTCACACCTGCCCCAAATCGTCTGCCACAATACCGCAGGGTAAACAGAGAACTTTTAGTTCTAACAGATGCGGTAAGTTACTAGTCTAAAATGTAAGCTTTTGCGTGTGCTTTTTTTAATGGAAGAAAAAGACGTCGCCATTTTCGGATACACACGGATATTAATAATTAATTTATGGAGCTCAAAAAGTAAGTCTTATTTAATTTAAATTGTTTGTTCCTGTTTTGTATATTTGGTGAGATGAGTTAAATAGTTTTATATTATACCTATAGAAAGAGACTGTTCTGGGATTGTTTTTCAGATTAGAAATTAACATTATACTGAATGGGAAATGCCGTTTTACATACTATAGTAGTGAAACTTTTGAAAGAATTTTTTTCATTGCTAATAATATTTTAAATTATTATTTAAAATCCTAAATCTTCATATCAATGTTTTCAGATTTAACATTTGCCAAAATTATAAAATAATAGGAATTCCTTGTAACATATGGAGAGATTTTTGAGAAATTGTTAAATCTAATAATACATTTAATTCATCTATTGTACTTTGTTGTTGTTTAATAGTACAATTATAAATACTAATTATATAGTATTTTTCAAATTGGTATATTTATTTTTTTAAATTGTATGTAAGCACGTTTTTGCTGTTCGTGATTTTAATCAAACATTTAATTGTAGACATTCAGAATCAGTTATTAAATTTTCTTCGATTGTAAACTCATTTTCTACGTTTTCGATACACGTTCGATACTTCGCATTAAAAAATAAAATACGATAATTAAGCATTGAAATAAAGTGTTTTTCATGCCTGATAACAAGTTTATAGATTAAACTGCTTTACTATACTTTTTAAAATTTAATATTTATAATATTTATAAAAAAATATTTATAATTTATGATATTTATAAAAGTTGATATTGTACTGTTCATTAGCGATAATTGCTGGAAATGCATTTTTAATTATAATATGCGCTTTTATGATCCACTATATTTATGCATAGTATATGGTGTATATGTCGTAGTCTAATTGAGAAATCCGGCTCTTTGTAAACAGCCTAGGCTCTTTGCAAAGAGCCGGGCTAATTGGAGAATCCATCTCCCTTTTTCCAATTAGCCTGATATTTATCAGGCTTATTGCAAAGAGCCTAGAAAGCGATAGGCTAATTGAAAAATGACCACTTATTATCCGATCAGGGTGATATTTTTAGCTCACAGGCTATCAAAGCCTGAGAGCTTATGTGCCCGCCGATTCTGTATGTACGTGTATACGTAAGTACGTACGTATGTACGTAACACGATAACTGCTGATAGAAATATCCGATTTGCTTCAATTTTTTTTTCTAGGTTCATTCTGATAAGGTGCTTCCCTGATTAGTTTTTGGGGTTCATTGGTTAAGGATAAAGGGAAAAAGGGGGGGGGGTAGTCCACCCACCCCCTTAATTTATATAAATGGGTTTTTCATGCAGAAATATTCGATTTGCTCCAAATTTGGTATACCGGTTTATTATGTTAAGGAGCTTCCCTGATTAGATTTGGAAGCTCATTATTTAAGTATAAAGGGGGGATACCCCCCCTTAATTTAGATAAATCGGTTTTTCATGATGAATTATTCGATATGCTCCAAATTTGGTATACTGGTTTATTAAGTTAAAGAGCTGCCTTGATTAGATTTGGAGGTTCATTAGTTACATATAAAGGGAGGGAAGGGGGGCTATCGCCCCCCCCCCGTAGTTTAGATAAATGGGTTTTTCATGCAGAAATATGCGATTTGCAATAAATTTGGTATACCGGTTAATTATGTTAAGCAGCTTCCCTGATTACATTTGGAAGATCATTATTATGTATAAAGGGGGAAAGGGGGGCAATTGCCTCTCCCCTTAATTTAGATAAATGCGTTTTTCATGTAGAATTATTCGATTAGCTCAAATTTGGTATACTGGTTTATTATGCTAAGGAGATGGCTTGATTAGATTTGGAGGTTCATTAGTTAAATATAAAGGGAGGAAAGGGGGGGGGGCTAGCCCTGCCCCCTTAATATAGGTAAATGGGTTTTTAATGCAAAATTATTCGATTTGCTCCAAATTTGGTATACCGGTTTATTATGTTAACGAGCTTCCCTGATTAGATTTGGAAGTTCATTAGTTAAGTATAAAGGGAGGAAAGGGGGGGCTAGATCCCCCTACTTAATTTAGATAAATGGGTTTTTCATGCAGAGTTATTCGATCTGCTCCAAATTTCGTAAACCGGTTTATTATGTTAAGGAGCTTCCCTGATTAGATTTGGAGGTTCATCAGTTAAGTATAAAGGGAGGAAAGGGGGCTAGACCACCCCCCTTAATTTAGATAAATGGGTTTTTCATGCAGAGTTATTCGATTTGCTCCAAATTTCGTATACCGGTTTATTATGTTAAGGAGCTGCCTTGATTAGATTTGGAGATTTATTGACTAAGTATAAAGAAAGGACAGGGGCTAGTGTCCCCTTAATTTAGATAAATGAGTTTTTCATACAGAATTATTCGATTTGCTTCAAATTTGATATACCATTTTATTACGATATGGCTTCCTTCCTTTGATTTGGAGGTTCATTGGTTAAGTATAAAAGGGGGGAAAGGGGGGCAATTGCCCATCCCCTTAATTTAGATAAATGGGTTTTCATGTAGAATTATCTGATTAAGTTTAATTTTTTTTCAACCGGATCCGAACTTGAAGGTTCCATTTGAAGTCAACCCGAAAACCGACCACAACCAGACTTCGGATTGAGTTCAATTAGAACTTTCAGGTTCGGATCGGGTTGCCGGTGAACGGAGATTATTTTGCCTGGCTCTCATCGGGTTATAGTTCTTTTGAAAATTTTTGTCGGTTAAGATTTGGTTCGGGACGGGTTTCCTGTTGACTTCAAATGGAATTTTTAGGTTCTGGTAGCGTTGCGTGTCCACGGAAACTAATTTGTCTTGTTCGGATCCGGTTATGGATCTTTGGAATATTTTTGTCGGTTATCAGATTTGGTCGGGATTTCGGGTTTTTTCAAATTGAACTCTCAAGTTCGGGTCGGGTTGCATGTAGACTGAAATTATTTTGTCTTGCTCGGATCGGGGTACGGTCTGTTGTAATTTATTTTTCGGGTTTGTGTAGGGTTATGCGCTAATAACCTAATAAAAAGAAAATTGCCCAGATAAACTGATGGCATTGAGCTCACAGGCTATTCACACTAATTGTATATTATACTCTTATTTCAAAGAATAATGCCTCTCGAAAAATAAATGAAGGTATTAGTCCCCGTTGCCCCCCTTTCTACTTAACCTAAGAACCTCCAAATATAATCAGGGAAGCTACTTAACATAATAAACTGGTATACAAAATTTGAAGCAAATCAGATAATTCTGCATGAAAAAACCATTTCACTAAATTAAGGGGGGGGGGAGTATTAGCTCCCCCATTTCTCCCTTTATGCTGAACCAATGAACTTTTAAATCGAATCAGAAAAGCTACTTATTAGAGTGAACCTAGAAAAAAAATTAAACTGTATTAGATAATTCTGCATGAAAACACATTTATCTAAATTAAGGGGAGGGGCAATTGCCCCCCTTTCCCCCCTTTTATACTTAACCAATGAACCTACAAATCAAATGAAGGAAGCCATATCGTAATATACTGGTATATCAAATTTGAAGCAAATCGAATATTTCTGTATGAAAAGCCCATTTATCTAAATTAAGGGGACACTAGCCCCAGTCCCTCCTTTATACTTAACCAATAAATCTCCAAATCTAATCAAGGCAGCTCCTTAACATAATAAACTGGTATACGAAATTTGGAGCAAATCGAATAACTCTGCATGAAAAACCCATTTATCTAAATTAAGAGGGGGGGGTCTAGCCCCCCCCCCCTTTCCTCCCTTTATACTTAACTAGTGAACCTCCAAATCTAATCAGGGAAGCTCCTTAACATAATAAAACAGTATACGAAATTTGTAGCAAATCGAATAACTCTGCAAGAAAAACCCATTTATCTAAATTAAGGGGGGGGGGATCTAGCCCCACTTTCCTCCCTTTATACTTAACTAATGAACCTCCAAATCTAATCAGGGAAGCTCCTTAACATAATAAATCAGTATACGAAATTTGTAGCAAATCGAATAACTCTGCAAGAAAAACCCATTTATCTAAATTAAGGGGGCGGGGTCTAGCCCCCCTTTCCTCCCTTTATACTTAACTAATGAACCTCCAAATCTAATCAGGGAAGCTCCTTAACATAATGAACCGGTATACCAAATTTGGAGCAAATCGAATAATTTTGCATTAAAAACCCATATACTTAAATTAAGGGGGGGGCTACCCCCCCCTTTCCTCCCTTTGTACTTAACTAATGAACCTCCAAACCTAATCAAGCCATCTCCTTAACATAATAAAGCAGTATACCAAATTTGAGCTAATCGAAAAATTCTACATGAAAAACGCATTTATCTAAATTAAAGGGAGAGGCATTTGCCCCCCTTTCCCCCCTTTATACATAATAATGATCTTCCAAATGTAATCAGGGAAGCTGCTTAACATAATTTACCGGTATACCAAATTTATAGCAAATCGCACATTTCGGCATGAAAAACACATTTATCTAAATTACGGGGGGGGATACCCCCCCTTTCCTCCCTTTATATGTAACTAATAAACCTCCAAATCTAATCAAGGCAGCTCCTTATCTTAATAAACCGGTATACCAAATTTGGAGCGAATCGAATAATTCATCATGAAAAACCGATTTATCTAAATTAAGGGGGGTAGCCCCCTTTCCCCCCTTTATACTTAAATAATGAGCTTCCAAATCTAATCAGGGAAGCTCCTTAACACAATAAACCGGTATACCAAATTTGGAGCAAATCGAATATTTATGCATGAAAAACCCATTTATATAAATTAAGGAGGTGTGTGGACTAGCCCCCTTTTTTCCCCTTTATCCTTAACCAATGAACCCCAAAAACTAATCAGGGAAGCACATTATCAGAATGAACCTAGAAAAAAAAATTGAAGCAAATCGGATATTTCTATCAAGAGTTATCGTGTTACGTACATACGTACCTACGTACGTACGTACACACGTACATACATAATCGGCGGTTACATAAGCTCTCAGGCTTTGATAGCCTGTGAGCTAAAAATATCACCCTGATCGGATAATAAGTGGTCATTTTTCAATTAGCCTAACGCTCTCTAGGCTCTTTGCAATAAGCCTGAAAAATATCAGACTAATTGGAAACAGGGATATGGATTCTCCAATTAGCCCGGCTCTTTGCAAAGAGCCTAGGCTGTTTGCAAAGAGCCGGATTTCTCAATTAGCCTACGACATATATAAAAGCTATAATTCATATACAAGGCTACACAAAAGTATACGTAAGAGTTAAGGGGTATGGGCGCAAATTGCTTAAAGGTGTTTTTTAGATGAGTTATGGATTTTTATGTTGAACTGCATTTAACTTACTAAGAAATGTTTGTAGAATATGGATAAAATGATACACAGGGTCACGCAAGGAAATGGCCGTCTATAAATTATAATTTCTGGAAATGTGATTTCAGCAGGTTTAAGAGTGTTTTAATTTGAATTAAATTTTAACTAAATAGTGGCGTGTAATAAAGATTCTAGGTAAACTACAGGGTTGTACAAAAGTATTCAAGTATGTTTTTATATATTAGTATAAATTTTTGAATGAGAATTTCAACCTGTTATGCATTTTCTTGCTAAACTAAATTTTCACATTATATACTAGTATATATCAACCTACAGATTAAATACAGGGCTATTCAAAAGAATTGGAAAAAATATTTGGCTATGAACGGTAACTGCTGAAATAAGTTTTTCAAATGTTTTATGCGTTTTCTAAAATATTTGCTTAGTTATCTTATTTACGTTATTTCCTTAAATTACGATGTCTAGTTAAAGCATTCAGGAAGCGTTGGAAAGTGCTTTATAATATATGCTTTGTTTTTTCTATTTCCCAGATCAGTCATTTCCTATAAATCATACCAAATCTATTTAGCTCATATTAACAAAATACTATATACACGGGAATAAAAAATTTAAATAAATATGGCTTATCTTATTCTTCTTTAAATAGGAAATGTATTAATATCCGTTAGACTCCATGTTCGTATTTAATAAAATAATAACAAATCACAACACACAAAACATTCTTAATATAAAGCTTGAACTCAAGATCAAGCTTGGAACTTAATAAAAAAGGATGCCAGTTGATAAGCATTGTTTTTTTCAGTGTAAAAATTAAAAGTATTTTAGAAGAATAGGACTCCAAAATAGCGATATATTGCTAAAAAGTACGGTAAAAAGATAATATTGTATATTTCAAACAAAACTTTATTTTAAAATTCATCACAGTGTTTATAACAAGAATCATCACAGTATTAATGCTTGGAAATTTTTCCAGAGAGAAACATTCGCCTTGCAAACAATATTTCAAATGGAAATCAAATTTCAAATTGATTGCTTAAAAGGCGCAAAAGCCAAAATAGTGAAAAAAATTCTATAACGGTACTTGAATCCGGGCCATCAGTATAGCGCACTGACATTCTTCTGACTAAACCACATGGAACGAGACCCAGCCTGGAAAATTTCTTACTAGTACATGTTGGCAAGGCTACAAACGCAGCACAAGATGGAATATTTATCATGAGCCACCGACATGGGGCAAACACGAAACTTAATTAAATCCAGCAGCGATTCAAACTATATGAATACTTGGAAATTTTTCCAGAGAGAAACATTCGCCTTGCATACAATATTTCAAATGAAAATCAAATTTCAAATTAAAATTGCATTTTAAGCAATTAATTAACGATAAATATTCCATCTTGTGCTGCGTTTGTAGCCTTGCCAACATGTACTAGTAGGAAATTTTCCAGGCTGGGTCTCGTTCCATGTGGTTTAGTCGGTAGAATGTCAGTGCGCTACACTGATGGCCCGGATTCGAGTCCCTGCTTGGAATCTTTTTCTCTATGTTGGCCTTTGCCCTTTTAAGCAATTAATTTGAAATTTGATTTTCATTTGAAATCATCACATTGTTTATGACAAGTTCGTCACAAATGACACATATTTCACAAATTAGTCACAGTGTGACGTCAAAGCATTGTCGCTGTCGTCACAGGTTAGTCACAAAGTTAATGCCAAAATAGTCACAAATGACACACTTTTCATAAATTTGTCACACCGTGACTTCACAGAGTGGTCACAATGTGACGTCACAAACGACCTCTAAAACGGCCATAACGACCTCACATTCAAGTCACTATGACGTCACATCGACGTCACGTGGCGTCACATCGACGGTCACAAAATCACAGTGTGACTTCACAACGACGTCGCCGTGACGTCACCATGCCTTACGGGTAGCTTAAAACTTTTCAGATGTATTTACATGAAGAGGAGAGATTCTCTATTTCATGGGAACGTGGATTTGCAGTTGAGCAAAAATCGTCCCCAAAATAGAAAATTAGTTTTGTGCATATAATTGTTATCCAGTTTGTTCTGAGCCATTTGCCAAAAACAGCATGCAGATTCGATTATTTTTCGCAAAGTTAGAAGTGTTTGAATTTTGTAAAATAGCTATTTTATATAGGCCTTTTTATATACTTTAAATCGGCTTTTCTCAAAACTGATGTTTCAACGTTTTTAACATTTGAAATTCTCCAGGCGTCGTAATTTTTGACCATAATTCAAGAATTTAATAAGGAAGAACGCTAATGTAATTTACAAAGGAACTAAGCATGCATTTTGAAATTCGACTTAATTAAAATAATTAAATTTTTAACGTATTAAAAGCCATGATTTTGATGGAAATCGATATGAAATTAAGAAAAAAATTCTAAAAAATTAACTATACAAAAGATTTAATAATCGATGCTTAGATTTGTTTGTGATAGAGTTTTCAGTGATTGAAATGCAAAAGCAAGTGCATAGCTCAAAAATTATGACTCCCGGAACATTTTATAATTTTATTTTAAAATTTTAATTAAAAAAATCTTTAAATTATAATAAGATTGGAAATTTCTTTTAAGGGGTTTTATATAGTTATGATGAAATGTATGTATGCACAAAACTTAGTATTTCATTGATGAAAATTAAGAAAAAAATTAACGTCCACCGTCTCTTTAATTCAATCCGCAGTAAACACACAATGCTTACCGAAAAGGAATATGAACTAAGAAACTGCAACTTTCCAAAGCACGACTTTGACCATTCAGTTACTATTACACTGGGTAAGTTTTCAATTATCTATATTTATTGAGATATTTCTATGTAATATTCTGGTATTACACATATTTCTGTGTGATATTCTTGCACATGTAGCTTTGTAAAATATGTAACCCTATTTCTGTGTAATATTCTGTTTTTACTAATGTAACTGTGTAATATTTTTACACATACTTCGGAGTAATTTTCAAAGTACACAGGTGTTTATTTAATATGCTAAATTAGTAAATTCACATACACACACAAATTAGGTAAATCTATGCAGTTTTCTACATTTACACACTTTTTGAATTTTTGAGTGCTTAACCAATTTCACATTTCCATTAAACCGATAAACACACAGACGTAAATGCCGGTAAATGTTTACGACAAGAGTGCAAATTTTATGACAAAAATGTTATTTTTCAAATTTACACACATTCTTACTCAAAAATGGCTAATTTACACATTTATTTTTTAGATTATGGAATGCTTCACTTTTCGCGCATAATCTTAAAAAGTGAAAAAAAGGCACATTTTTCAATAATAATAAAAAAAAAAATATTTCTTTTATTTCAAGGTACGCTTTGGCGCAAAGTACTCTTACTCGATTGTTAATCTTAGCAGGGAAGTTAAGATGAGAGATCGAAGGGCTTAATCTAAAATATTGTTTGAGCCATTAAAGAAAAAGGAGATGAATTAATAATCATTATTTAAAAATGAAATTATTTAAAATAAACACGATTCCAAACTTATAAAATAATAAGTTGAATGGGTTGCAACAGGCGACTATTTTTCTATTCTATTCGTGCCACTACTTTAGAAAAATAAGTTTTGTAGTATACTTCTCGTGTAAATGTTTCCAAACTGTATATCAAAAATTTTTGTTTTGATAAAGTGGTACGCGGTATAATTAAAAAATAGTGGCCTGTGGAAGCCCTGCATTAATATTCGATCAAAGTGCATTACACTAAAAACGTGATGATCCATTTCAGGCCTGCACTTTTCTTATATCAATTCTTACAATAATAGAAAATTCATGTACATGATCATTATGTTTATTTTTATTAATACAAGTAAGTATAATAATAAATAACAACGATTAAAATAAGTCCTGTTTTTTTATTATTTAATGAACTTTTGCTGCCATATTCTTTTAATGTGATGTTAATTTTCCATATATGTCCATATATAACATCCAAATAAAATTTATCGTAAAGCAAATAGAAAAATGTCTCTAAATAAAGTAAAATCTGTTTCATTAACGACCATATTATGAATAGAATTTATTAAATCAAAATTAATTACAAAGCGCGAAGTATTTTACTTAGTTCTATTCTTTAATATTGTTTTCTCTTACATGGTAACCATGTATCTGTTACTATAAAAACTAATATTTAATACAGCAACTTATAGAAATTCCAGATGATTATAACTGTCGGTCTCTTTCCTGTAACATGTACAATAATTAAGGGGGACAACAAATGTAATATGTTCCAACTAAATGCGCATTTATCGTTTCTGTGTGCGGAAATAATGTTTCTGAGATATACATCGTAAATGTCAGCCTTACTTAAGGTTATATCATTCTAACATGGCATATTTATTATATATGTTAGAAATTAAACTGTTTTAATCTAATGTTTACACATTCAGTGAATATAATTTAGTAATGTATTTCAAATCACATTTCCTTAGAGATGGTTAGATCTTAATGTTTAATTTACTTAATTCAGTACTCTGTTAAAAATATATGAGATTTGAAACTTTTAATATTTTGTATCATTTAATATGAAATTTTAAATTAATGGTATAAAATACACTGCATAAGGATGACATTTATGAATGTAGAAAATACTTAATTTAATATTTTAGAGTAATTTTTACACGATAATATTTAACTTTTTAAGCGGTTAATGTATGATCCGTTCGATACGGTTCGATACGATATCTCGCGATATGATTACGCAATTTTTTTTTTCTGTAGGATTGGCGTTAATTAAGATCCCAACGAATCTGGATACACTCTTCTGACCTCATATAGAAAAGAAAATTTTAAATATATAGATATTTCTTCTCGTTGTGGACTTCTTAAATATGGATAATTAAATTAATGTAATTTTATAAAATAGGAAACGTGCATCTTGATTCGCATGCGATACAAAAGATTTCAAAGAGTTCTTTGGAGATCATTTAAATATATATGTTTAATCAATTTTATTTCACATTTAAGATACTTTTTCACTGTCACTTACGAGAAATAAAGAGAGCAATAACATTTCTGCTTGTGATTAGCATAACAAATCAATATGAGAATCATCTCTCTTCTTTTTAACACTTTCCAACAAAGTTTAAAAGTGTTTATGCACTCGGTTTGTCTGGCCGTCAGTCCGTCTCTTCGTCTGTCCACGCTCTAACTCCCGTAAATATACTCGGATTTTCATGAAATTGATAAAGATTATTTAGTGTCACCAAAGCATGTTTGGTATTGTATATGAAGTATGTAGGATTAATCGTTCATTTATAGGGGCACTCAAAAATATCCCATTACATTATGGTATATGAGGAATAACTCCCGTAATTATACTCGGATTTTCATGAAATTGATAAAGGTTATTTAGGGTCACTAAAGCATATTTGGTATTGTATATGAAGTATGTAGGCTTAATCGTACTTTTACAGGGCACTCAAAAGTATTCCATTACATTATAGTATATGGGGAATAACTCCCCGTAAATAGACTCGGATTTTCATGAAATTGATAAGGGTTATTTAGAGTCACCAAAACATGTTCTGTATTGTATATGAAGTATGTAGGATTAATCGTTCATTTACAGGGGCACTCAAAAGTATTCCATTACATTATGGTATATGGGGAATAACTCCCCGTAAATAGACTCGGATTTTCATGAAATTGATAAGGGTTATTTAGAGTCCCCAAAACGTGTTTTGTATTGTATATGAAGTATGTAGGATTAATCGTTCATTTACAGGGGCACTCAAAAGTATTCCATTACATTATGGTATATGGGGAATAACTCCCCGTAAATAGACTCGGATTTTAATGAAATTGATAAGGGTTATTTAGAGTCACCAAAACATGTTTTGTATTGTATATGAAGTATGTAGGATTAATCGTTCATTTACAGGGGCACTCAAAAGTATCCCATTACATTATGGTATATGAGGAATAACTCCCCTTAAATATACACGGATTTTCATGAAATTGATAAATGTTATTTAGGGTCACTAAAGAATGTTTTGTATTGTATATGAAGTATGTAGGCTTAATCGTTCATTTACAGGGCACTCAAATGTATTCCATTACATTATGGTATATGGGGAATAACTCCCCTTAAATATACTCGGATTTACATGAAAGTGATAAAGGTTATTTAGAGTCACCAAAGCATGTTTTGTATTGTATATGAAGTATGTAGGATTAATCGTTCATTTTACAGGGGCACTAAAAAATCTTCCATTACATTACGGTTTATGGGGAAATATCGTTTGCAGAGTATTTTAACGACATTATGCTATTTCAAATGTATTGAAACTGATATAAATCACTGAATTTCACTACGATCACGTTAGAACAGGACATTCATAGCATTTTTTTTAATTTACAGGGATACACAAAAGAAATCGGTTACAGTACAGTATGTTTTTGAGCAATAATTGCTGGAGTGCAGTGGCGTAGCCACACTTTTTGGCGAACGGGACAGGAAGAAATTTGGCGCCCTCCCCCCCCCCCCCCTCGAAAAAAAACATTATTTTGCTATTGAAAGTTTAAATACTTAGCGGAACGTTCACGGAAATGACATTGTTTTAAGCGTATTGCAGTAGCAACATTAAAAAAAAAACATTTGCTAAAACTACTAAAATTTTCCTGATTATGGAAAAAAATCTCCTGTTTCAAAACGGCAGGCACCAAAGAATTTCAAATTGCTATACCATTTTTTAAAAGATAGAGGGGAAACAAAAAATTTTTCTTGAAGCCTTCTATCAAGACTTACCGATTATGCAAGAAATAAATTTACATTTATAATTTTCCGTACATTTTTATTTTAGTTTGAAATTTTTAAGGGGCCACCATTTTGAAACAGTATGGCGGATCAATATGTCCAACGAATTTGGTCGAAATCTTAATAAATCCTTTACATATGCTCAATCCCATATAAATCGGTTTATAATTACGAGCGCAGACGCGTAACAATTATCAGATATTTATAGATACATACTATATATATATAGATGAAAAAGATAAGAATAAAAATCCTTTTAAAATTCAAAATTTAAATTAAATTTCAAAAATTTAAATTAAAATCTTTAAGTTCTTTTTCCTAACTTTAAATCTTATATTCTAAAATCCGTCTTAGACCTTGTAACTTTGTTTCCCATCCCAGCATTTATTGCGTTCACCATTAAATTCAGAGAGTAGCTTAAGATTGAAAATGCTGACGTTTGGGTTTCCTTCGTTTGTGGTTAAAGCCTTGTACGTCACAAATTCTGGGAATTTTGCGGATCTTGATCACATGTCAATCAAGAGCTAATTAACCAATTAAACAAAATTTTCACACAAGTTGATACCTTCGCCACCCGCTGGAAAATATCGCCAACATATAAGCAAGAACACGCACGAAAAAAATTAGATTTTGCCCATTTGAGATGGCTGCACAAATTACGACCATGAGGTCCCGAAATTGACGTAAATGGCTCGTGAGACATGCGCGGGCGAAACATTATTGTAAGATGCAGCGACGAAATAAACGAGTTCACTCCACAAAGCGGTTCTCGAGTCAAATTCATTTCTCCCATTACTCTCCCAGTTATTCCTTACATAGATAGATATAGATATAGTTTTCTCTCATGCATATGCACTGAATTTAAGTATATATAAAATATATTTAATTTTTAAAACGATGAAAACATCCATTTGTACTGGTCGTACTAGGAATAGTAAAAAGTCCTACTTTGTTTTTTATACGATTTAAGAAGGGAAAATTTAGGGATAGGTCGCCTACATATTATTTGGCTTTTCTAAATGCCAATTTGACGGGAATGTGAAACTTCCAATGAAGAAAAAGATATATATTTACTTATTGTTTTTCCAGTAAAATCCATTTTGCATTAGTTCACAGAAGTCCCCATCACACGAAAATATTCATATGGAATGAAGAACGCAAAAAGCAGTCTAAAAACCAATTTATGATTGTGTTTGTGTGACGGAGCTGGCTAGAAATATCTACCGCACGTGGAAGTCTGAAAATTTGTGTCAGGGTAGTCCAAGGCAGGTCTTGATGCACATGAGGCTTGGATTTCTAATGTTTTTATAATTAGAATATTATTTAAAAACTCATCAAAAACGCGGTTTTTTTTTTTACAAAATGGCAAAATCGCGTTCTCATCTGAACCTTATTCCACAGCCGAAATAGAAGAAATTAACGATTTCCACTAATCAGGAAAAATTAAGAAAACTAATTATGATATCAATTTGAAATTTCAGAGCACATGTAGAAAAATTTTTTCACCTGCGTATAAAAGTTTTGAAAATCGATCGGTAATTTTTCTTTATGTTTTCAAAAACTGACAGTGTCAGTACAAATGTTCGAAGAAAGAACCATACAGGACAAAAATTCATTAAAAAACCGAACTAAAAGATATCTTTTTCCAGCCGACCACTCCATTTAATTTCCGAAAATCAATGAATCAGGGTTTATACGACATGTGGACAATCGACTTAATATACGTTGTGAAATTCTAAAAACCTATTTTAAAAGCATTGTATCAATTTAATCGAAGATTATTAGTGTGTTCTGTGGCAAGAGTCCCGTGATTTTAGTTAAAAGTTCACCCACAAGGGTTTCTCCTCTTTTTTTTTACATTTAAAAGTATGTTTTCCAAAATATAGAGTTCTTTTACACACAATTATCGAACATTAACAGCGCATTCTTTTCTCGGATTCTATGGACCAGATTTCAGCGGCAATTGATTCATTCAACATAGCTTACGATTTTCTTGGAGTTTTTAGCTCCACCTCCAGTGCAGGGGGCGCATTCTTATATCAGGTTCTATGGACTCAATTGCAACTCGGTGTTGCTCATTCCACTTGGTTATCGATTGTCTTACAGTTTTTAGTTGTACCTTCCACCACCCTGCCAAGGGTCATTTTTATCCCTGTTTTCATGGACTGCTTTCTGCGGAATTTTTTTTCTTTCAACTCATCTTACGATTCTCTTCAGATTTTCCAGCACGTGCGCAGCACGGTTGCTATACGGATACATAGGAAGCGGGGACCCATGCAGAAGATTAATTTTGAAATAAATAAATTTGAACGGAGGTTTTTAGTGGTTAGAGATGCGTGCGTAGTACTCCGGATCTACGCTACCACAGGCAGTGGGATCCATCCCAGAGGTGTTTTGTTGATACTGTGACGTTCCATCTGAGCTCATGCAAAAACTAGATGACAACTTAACTTAGTAAACACTTTTTAATTAGTCCTTCCAGATGCATAAACGATAAGTCGCATGTCAATGCTTTCACGAACTCCAGATGTGAAGTTGTAAACTGATTTTAATGACGTAAATAATTCTCGGTGAAAAAAGGCTGACTGGCACTTGTAGAAATAAACTTTTTAATGAGATGAATCAGACAGCGATGACAGCGATGACGACCTCGGGAATTCGGCTTTCGCTTTAGAGTGTTAGTGCAATCCCGAGGAGTAGACAAGATGAATCAGACTCTCACGTGGTCACGACTTAGAGAAAAACTAAAGAACGAGGAGATGCGTTTCTGTAACGACGGAGGACGGTCATTTTGGGGCCGACCAGAGAGGGGCGAGCAAGCTTCGACAGACTTTATGTTTTTTATATGTTCCTGTGATTTTTTTATGTGTGTGTGCTGTGCTGCCCTAACGAAAAATAAAAACGTTTAAGAAAATGAACGCCAGTTCTCCTGATTTCGATGTTAAGTCTAGTCTTCGATAGGTTTTGTTTTTAACGTTACAATAATGGAAATGTCACTCCAAGCCGCAAATAGGCCTTTTGACTTATAAAGTGGAGGCTAGATAGTTTGAAACCTCCATCAGCGATTTACAATTATCGCCAGCGATTTACAATTATCTCTGCATTCCCCACATCCACCTTCACCAAATTTCTTCAAAACCTTCGCACAGACACTAAAAAAAAGATAAGGTCAACAATTCTTATTTATTGTCAAAATATTTGAAATAATTCCGGTTTAACCCTCCTGTCAATTTGGAGACCCCAATTTAATCTTTTTGCGCCTCAAATCAGGTACATAATTACATTAGGTATCAAGTGTGTAGAGATATCCCTAGAAACAATTTCAGAAGCTTTTTCTTTCTTCATTATTTGGATATAACAAAATAGCTTACTAAAGAAACTATTCACACTCACACACACACACACAAAGGGGGAAAATCAACAATTCTTATTTATTGTCACAATATGTGAAATAATTTCGGTTTAAACATCCTCTCAATTTGGCGCCCCCTATTTAATCTTTTTAAAAATCTTTTTAATCCCCTCAGTTAAGATACATAGGCCGCGATCCAAATAGATTTTTCGCTGTTAGCGAAACAAGATGGAGCAATCAGAAGCCAGCATTATTGCAAACAGCGAAAAGTTCGCAAAAGTGCAGGCTTCTGATTGGTTAATCTCGTTTCGCTATCAGCGAAAAATCTATCTGGATCCCGGCCATAATTATCTTAGGTACCAAGTATGTTCAGTCATCCCTAGAAACATTTACAGAAGCTTTTTCTTTCTTCAGAAAACATTCACACACAGAGACACACTCTCAACATAAACAATTCTTATTTATTGTCAAAATATGTGAAAGAAATTCTGTTTAAACCTCTCACTATTTGGCGTCCCTTAGCCTCGGCCGCCCCCTTGCCCCCCCCCCCCCCTAGCTATGACACTGCTGGAGTGCACGGTTTAAAATTCGGTATGAGCTGTTAAACTTAATTAATTTTTAGCATCTTACTCGTTATATATAAATTCCATACCTCAAATACAGGGCTGCACAAAAGTATTCACGTACCGTTCTCCTTATTAGAGGAAATTGCTGAAGGTAAATTTTCAACTGAAGTATATGTATCTCTTAAGTGAACTAAATTTTGGCTTGCATGTGGCTAATAGATTCAAATCTATAAATCATTTACAGGGTGCTGAAAAAATTCGCATAATTTTCCAATTATGGATTAGAACAGCTGAAATTGGGTTTTGACATGTATTATGCGTTTCCATATGGTTAAATTACACGTAATATTTGAATTTTTTAAACAGTGCAGTTTAGTTACATTATTCTGAATGTATTGGAAAGTGTTTGATAATCTATGCTTGAAGCATGATTTTTTCCTACTTGTTTATAAATGAAATCAAAATTTAGTGCTGCTTGATGCAAGAAAGTGTATATATTTGTTTTAGCCAATTGTATAAATCTGCTCATGCGAAATTATTTTAGGTAAATCTCTCTTCAGGTTGTTTTATGATGTTCTTAGTGTATAATCGTTTTACTACTTCATATATGGTTGTTGAAAAAAGAAGATAACAAAAGTGGCACTTTAGTAATACAAACTTGGAATTTTAAATATTAGCGTTTGTGTAGTACGGTTAATATATGATCTATGTTAAGTTTTTTTTTTATTATTATTATTCATTCCTTTAAATTGGTTTATAGACATTTTTTGAGGGCCATGGAATCCTATCTTATAGTACTCATATCGTTGCTGGTGCGCGAGATTCCCGATACGGTTACGCAAATCTTTTTTTCTGTAGGATTGGTGTAAATAGAGATTTCATGGAATCTCAACACATTCTTCTGACCTCGTAAAGAAAAGAAAGTTTAAAATATATGGATATTTCCTCTCGTTGTGAACTTCCTAAATAGGGGAGAATTTTTTTAAATGTAATTTTGTGCATACTTATTAGTGGCTATGAAAAAGGAAACATGCATCCTGATTTTCATGCTGTACAACATATTTTAAAGAGTTATTTGGAGATCATTTAACTATACACGTTTAATCATACATTTATTCATCATTTAAGTTAGTTTTTCACTGTCACTAACGAAAAATAAAAAAGCAGCAACATTTCTTCTTGAGCTTAGCACAACAAATCAATGTGAGAATCATCGTTCTTCTTTTTAACACTTTCCAACAAAGTTGAAAAGTGTTTATGATTTCGGTTTTTCTGTCAGTCTGGCCGTGCTCGAACTCTCGTAAATATACCCGGATTGCCCTGAAATTTGTAGATGTTATTAAGATTCACCACATCACGATCTCTATTTCAAATGAAGTTTGTAGCATGTTTAGTTCATTTACAGGAGCAGGCAAAAGTATTCCGTTACGTTACGACCAATGGGAAAAAATCTTTACAAATGATTTTTAATAATGTTATATGCTTTCAAGCATAATAAAATTGATATGCATTTATGAAGTGTACTCAAATAACCATTCTGAAGAATATGAGGCGCAAATAATACTTATTATTCATTTACAGGACCACACAAAAGAATTCCGTTATATAATGATATGGGGAAGAGATCCTTTGCGGGATATTTTATTTATGTTAAACTATTTCATATATAATGAAATTGATATTGGTCGATAGAGTTTACTATAATTTATTTCATGTATAATACAAAGTGCATAGCATTTACAGGGACACACAAAATATTCCACATACTACATTGTGTCCTATATACTGTACAGTAGCGATGATTGCTGGAAATGCATTTTTAATTATGATATGCGCTTCTATGCTTCACTATATTTATGCATACTATACGGTGTGTATGAATGGTATAGTTAATATACAGGGCGACACAAAAGAATTCGTAATGAATATTGAGATGAGCGTAAATTGTTTAAAAGTGGTTTTTAAATGAATTTTACGCTGAACTGAATTTAGTTTAGTAAGAAATGTTTTTAGAATATGGATAAAATGATATACAAGTTCACGCAAAGAATTGGATTCATAACCGTCTATGGATGATAATTTCTGGAAATGTGATTTCAGTAGTTTTAAGAGTGCCTTAGTTTAAATTAAATTTTAGCTAAATAATGGCGTGTAATAAAGTACGATGTAAACTAAAGGGCAGTAGAGAAACATTCAAGAATGTTTCCACCTATTAGTATAAATTTCTGAAAGAGAAATTACAATCTATTATGCGTTTTCTTGCTAAATTAAATTTTCCCATTATGTAGTATACATATATCAACCTACAGATAAAATGAAGGATTCTTCAAAAGAATTGGAATACATATTTGGCTATCGACGGTAACTGCTGAAATCATTTTTTTAAATGTTTTATGCATTTTCTAAAATGATTCCGTTGTAATCTTATTTACCTTATTACGCTAAATAACGAAGATTTGTCGAAGGATTGACGAAGTGTTGAAAAGTGTTTCATAATCTATGCTTAACGCATGATTCTTCTTTCTTGTTTAACACTTTCCAACAAAGTTGAAAACTGTTTATGACTTCGGTTTGTCTGACCATCTGTCCGTCTTTCCGCGCTCTAACTCTCGTAAATATACTGGGATTGCCCTGAAATTTTCGGATGTTATTAACGTTTATAATAGCAAGTTCCCTATTTGAAATGAAGATCGTAGCATGTTTAGTTCATTTACAAGGATAGTCAAAAGTATTCCGTTACATTACGGTCAATGGGAAAAAATCTTTTTAATTGATATTTAATGATGTTACACGCGTTCAAACACAATAAAACTCATATGAATTTATGAAGTGTACTAAAATATGCATTCTGTACAATATATGGTGCAAAGAATAGTTATTATTCATTAACAGGGCTACACAAAAGAATTCCGATTCGTAATGAGATAGGGCTGGAGAGAATTGTTTGCGGCGTATTTTAATTATGTTAAACTATTTCATAATAATGAAATTGATATACGTCGCTGAGATTTACAATAACTTATTTCCTCTATAATACGATTTGCATAGCATTTACAGGGACACACAATAGATTTCCGATACTATACTATATCCGAAGTACTGAACATTAGCGATGACTGCTGTAAATGCATTTTTCATTATGATATGCTCTTTTATGTTTCACTATATTCATGCATACTTTATGGTGTGTCTAAATACTATAATTGTTATATAAGGCTACACAAAAGAATTCGTAACGGTTACTGGGTATGAGCGCAAATTGCTTAAAGGTGGCTTTTAAATGGGTTACGCATTTTTACGTTGAACTGAATTTAGTTTACTAAGATATGATTTTAGAATATAGATAAAATGATATACAGGGCCACGCAAAGAATTGGATACATGGCTGTCTATGGATGATAATTTCTAAAAATGGTATTTTACTAGGACTTCCCTCAGAGGGATTAGTCTGAGCGATATTACTGAGAACATAGATTTAATAATAACACGTGGAAGCAAAGAAAATGAGATGTTATCTTTAATTGTCCATATACTGCGAAAAATAGAAATGATGAAAATAAACGAATTGTAGAATTACAAAATCTTATCTATAAATTCGTATACACTGTTTAAAAAAATGGGAAATCAAACCATTCAAGACAGCCATGCATGGATATAAAATAGAAAGTACGCAATATATTAAAAGTAAAATAGAAAATGAAACACTAATTTACTTATATCGAAATTTTAACTGTATACAATTATGTCAAGAGCATAATCAGACGCTCCGCACCAATTTGAGTAACTTTAAATGACAAATATATGATGTTTAAAAAGAATGGACTATACTTTATATGGTGTGTGCTCCCCCGGAATAGTTAATATTGTACAATATCTGTTTTCCACGGATGCAATGAGGTTGTCGATAACATTTAAGGAATTCTCTTCTCAAAATCTAATATAGTATCAAAGTACCGAATACATCAAAAGTGGCATGCAATGCTTCGTTAGAGTGTGTTTTAGATATGCTCGATCGGATTTAAATGATGACTGTATGCTGGCCACTACATACGCTGTATTGTTTTGTTTTCAAACATATTCTGTACAAGTTGAGCTGTATTTAGCATGTATTAAATAAAAGAAATCGGCAATGATTACAACATAAAGTATGACACAAGATCTGAATATATCGTTTGCATAACTTTTGAGCTGTCAAAGTGTCATTTGAAGTAATTTACAAATCCATACATATTTATTCAGCAAATCATGCAAGCTAACATACGCCAATATGAACCCGATTACAAAATTTCACCAGAATAAGTTAATATATAAAAAATCTACTGATGATAATTGAGAATATGACCTTATGATAAAATGTCTAGAAAAATGAATCGGATAAAAAATTCATATCACATTTAAAACGGCACTTCCCTCTGTTAGTGGCCTTGGCGCGAGAGAGAAAAGCCTAGAGAAGGAACACTTTAACAAGTACTTTCGGGCAACATACTCACTGTTTCATACAGGTCTTTATTCAATATTTACACAATTTATTTAATGCTAGGTGGGAATCTATCAGTTTTGTTGCATTTAAATCGCATGTTTTGCGGAGGAAATGCAGCATTATGAAATATTTAAAGTTGCTGTACCTAATAATTCCAAATTAAAGGTAATTGAGATCGCTTTCCGTTAATTTCATCTTTTTAAATTTTAAATTTTTTAGAAACCATTCATAGAGACAATTGTATATTTTAAAACTAACCCGAAGCAAAATTTTAAGATTTTGGGGTCAGCAGTAACAGAGAAATAGAAATTTTTTTAAAGTTTTTTGTTTCTGTACTGTTTTTTATAGCGACATTTTTAGAAATTGTGCTATTGCGAGAATTTACGTCATGATAAATACAGCCATGTCAATTTTCATGTTTATATTCCTAACAGTTCCGTGTTCTTCGTTACTTAGATCATCTTTAGATCTTTTTTCGCTTTGTTTAGTCATTCTATTTTTTAGAATTCGTTCTACAACGAGCATTTACATCTTATTAATTACTACCATGCCAAAGTTCTAGTTTCTAACCCCAACAGTATCCCAAAAATTTCAGTATTCCAAATAAATCATAGTTTAGAACCTTTCTAGAAATTTTTACGTTTATCCGTCAAATTGAACCTTTTAGAGAGCGTTAATTACGAGTATTTACATCTTAAAAGTAACTACCGCACCAAATTTAAAGTTACTAACCCAATCAATATCGCAGAAATCACAAATTTAGAACTTTTTTGCTCCTGCAGCGATGTAGGTTCTTGCACTGACATAAAATAGTCTTTTTTTCGGAGCAGAGATGGCCACCAACATTTTTTTAAGTTGGCTATGTAGTTTCAGAGATAACACCTCACATACGTACAAGCATTAATAATATTATATACTTTATAATATTAAAACGCTTTATAATATTAGCATTAGATGTACAGATACAAAAGCCATTTATCTGTTACAATCTAAAGTACCGGCGTTGCCCAGGATTTAAAGGATGTTTGTTCTGAAAAATCAATTTCAAAATTTAACATACAACACAAAATAATCATTAAAAAAAGCAGTCGAAATGTTGTTGAATGAATCATATGAAAACACTATATAAAAATGTATAAATGTATATAACAGACGCAAAAGAATACAGCTATAAATGAACTTATTTCAATTTATAATTGGAGCAATAATCTAAAATATGCCAAATATTTCCCTAATCCGGTTTTTATCATGCTTCAATACTTTTTTCACACTCATATGACGTTATACTATATCCACCATGCCCTTTATATTTCCAATATGACGTAATATTTTCCTCTTTCACGTGGAAAACTTGAAATAGAAAAGTTATGAAGTTATATTCACTTTCATTTAAATTCGTCAAACCAATTATTTCATTTTCATATTTCACGTGAATATCTTGCAATAGAAAATTTATGACGTAATATTCACCTTTTTTTAAATTCGGCTAACTATTTATTTCATTTTCATTTTTCACGTGGCAGAAATTCTACTTCAGGGGCAGATTTTCACTTGCAGTAGAAAATTAATTGTTGTAGTAATAATTTTAAAATGTTTTTTAATTGTTGGCAACTGCTATAACGAAAAATGTTTAAATTTGATAAGAAATTGCTGTTAAATTGGTGGTTTTTTATTAATTAAAAATTAACTATAAGTTATTTCGATTCCAGATTACTTTAGTTGTCTCGGCCATGTTTTAATACACATGTACGTATCTCTTCACAATTTTGGCTTCCAAATTGTGGATTTTTTATAGAATTACAAACAGACAGATAGACAAGTTTTCATTTTTATATATCTCTCTATTCTATACAAAGTAACTAACGCTGTCACCGCCGCCTCCGCCGCCACCGGTTTTGAATTTTTTGTGACCGGAGGTCTTTCTTCGTTAATATTAAGAAAACTATTGCATACAAATATATGCAAATTGGTGGTATTATAGCGAAATGTTTGATCAATACACTAATGCATACAGTTTTCAAATCGAAGAATTATTTTAAGAGATGTTTAATGCTAAAGTTGGACAAAATCGTTCGATTAAAAAAAAATTATAAGAGCAAAAGCTATACATGGGAATTTAATCATTTTTAGATCATTATATTCAATTGAAGATCCCGGTCTGCAGATTTCATTATTTTTTTTTTTTTTAATTTGACTCATTTTTTGAGGTTTTATTTCTATTTTAAATTCAAATATTCAGCATTTTGACAGATATTTTTTACATATTTTAGAAAATGGTATTAATTTAAACTGTTGCCAACTGTATAAACAGCGGAAACAATAGTATTTGCTTCAAATAAAAAAATTATTTACACGTTACTATTATAAACAGAAAAAAACCTTCAAATTAGAATTAAATAATTAGGTATAAAAAGCAGGCACTTATTGGATATTACGCCATAAAAACTATATTTTCATGTGAATTTTAAAAGAGAAAGGATATTGTAAAATAAATTCATTAACATGCGTTAGAAATCTGAAATAGAACAAATTACGTCACATTACACTTATTATGCAAAATGAACAAAAAATAGTATTGCAAAACAGTTTAAATTTAAAAATTGCGCTAGAGAAAATATTAGAGGTTAAATATTAGATTTTTTCAAAATTTTATTATTTGTCGTTTGATGTGAGGTGTTCAGCTATAAGTATGCAAAATTTCATGTCTCCAACTTAATTAGGGGCTGAGTTAGAAAAATTGCTTAAAATACACAAGTTAGAGCCAAGAGGGTTAAATAATAGACTTTTTCAAAATTTTATTATTTGTCATTTGATGTGAGGTGTTCAGCTATAAGTATGCAAAATGTCATGTCTCCAACTTAATTAGAGGCTGAGTTAAAAAAATTGCTTAAAATACAGAAGTTAGAGACTTGAGGGTTAAATATGACTTTTTCAAAATTTTATGATTTATCGTGTTATCGCAAGTGTTCAGCTATAAGTATGCAAACTTTCATGTATCCAACTTAATTAGGGGCTGAGTTAGAAAAATTGCTTTAAATACACAAGTTAGAGCCCAAAGGGTTAAATATTAAGCCATTTTCAAAATTTTATTATTTGTCGTTTGATGTGAGATGTTCAGCTATAAGTATGAAAAATTTCATGTCTCCAACTTAATTAAATTAGGGGCTGAGTTGGAAAAATTGCTTCAAATACACAAGTTAGAGCCCAGAGGGTTAAATATTAGTCTTTTTCAAAATTTTATTATTTGCCGTTTGATGTGTGGTGTTCAGCTATAAGTATGCAAATTTTCAAGTCTCCGATATATATAGTTTCTGAGAACGGGCTCTGTGACAGACGGACAAACAGACAGACAAAGGAGTGAGACAGGTAGGTTTTCGTTAGATGAACGAAACTCTAAAAACATGCTGCGGATGACTGTAATAACATTCTAAAATTACATTACCATCAGCGATCTACCAATCCCGAATTTAGTTTATATTCGTTTCATATATTCTTATTCTTTTGTGCGGCCCTGTAAAATAATTATCAATATTATATACAATAAAACCTCTGAATAGCGGACACCCCGAGAATGCAGAATTTGTCCTCTATTTAGAGGTGACCGCTACTGAGAGTAAAGCATGTACAGTTATTTAAGAGTTGGTAATCTAAAAAATGTCCGCTAAATAGAGGTATCCGCTAATCGGGTGTGTCCGCTATGGAGGTTTTACGAGTAAAACTTCTGAATAGCGAACACCTCGGGAGGGCAGAATTTGTCCTCTATTTGGAGGTGTCCGCTACTGAGAGTAAAAAATGTACAGTTATTTAAGGGTTGGTAATCGAAAAAATGCCCGCTAAATAGAGGTGTCCACTAATCGGGTGTGTCCGTTATGGAAGTTTTACTGCATAATAATATCATCCTTTACAAGAAAATAGAATGCTGTATGATAGACAGGCAGACATCCAGAGAAAGATAACCTCCCGGATCAATAAACACTCATGTCTTTTGTTTTAATCATCCACAATTGTATGTCATACAACATGCCAGATTTTATACAACAGGCTAAAAACGGTCACCGTGGTACGGAATACTGTATTATTATTTGTTTGCCACCAAAACTGGTTGCCACGGGTTGTTGCAAGGTTTGTGATCACGTGGTTGAAACTCATCTATTCAATATTACTGCGTGCGTATTTTTTTTTATTTGTTCCATGTGTTCTAACCAGTTGTCTACGAAAACATCAACCGGTGAATGTGACGCATACCAAATTTCTGTGACGTATGCAGATAAATTGTGCTTTTTAAAGAGTTTTTTCTATATAACTTTTAAACGGTTTGGAACTTATTTTTCATAGTAGGTGCATTCAGTAGGTGACCCTCATAGGTACCTTCTGGTGCAATCAGAAACGAAATCCGACAAATATTTTTTGAGTTATACTTGACGAAAGGTTTTTATTAGGCTTTTTTTTTAGTAGGACATGGCGTTAATATCCATCGTAGTAGTAAAGTGTCCGGACAGTAATATTTCGCTGAGTATTAGCCTTCGCTTCGCTCAGACAACTAGTTTTAAGAGTGTTTTACTTTCAATTTTATTTTAGTTAAATAGTAACGTGTAATAAAAATCCCTCAAATATTTTATCTGTTTTCTAAAATGTTTGCTTTCTTAACTTAATTAACTTACTTCTCTAAATAATGAAGTTTTGTTAAAGATTTCAAGAAGTGTTGGAAAGTGTTTCATAATCTATGCTTGACGCATGATTTTTCTATCTTGTTCATAAATGAAATAAAAATTTAGGGCTGTTTGATGCAAGAAAGTGCATATGTTTGTTTTAGCCATTCGTATAAATCTGCTCAGGCGAAATTAGTTTATGTAAATTTCTCTTCAGGTTCTTTTATGATGTTCTTTATGTATAATCGTCATGCTATTTCATATGTGTTGTTAAAAAAGAAGATAACAAAAGTAGCATTTTAGTAATACAAACTTGCAGTTTTAAATATTACCATTCATGGGCCGCTTCATTACTTTGAGCGATCTGGATAAGCAGGTTCTTAATGCTCACTAGAGAATTTTATATACGTACACTGTAAAAAAAATTTTGTAGAAAATGTAAAAAATGTAAGGTTACTAAGAATTTTGTAGGAAACTGGGATGCCTAGAACTTTTTATGTAACCACAACAAAAGATAATCATGTAAAATTACAAACGTTTCTTCAGTAACTGTTACTAAATATTGCTTAGTAAACGTACTAGTGATTTTTTAGGGAGTTTCCCCAAAAAACTCTTGTAAATTTACTAAATATTGTTTAGTGAAGTTACTAATGCTTGTTTAGGGAGTTTACTAAATAAGTTTTAGTAAATTTATCAGTGAATATGTTGTAAGCGTACTATCCATTTTTAGGGCGTTTTCTAAAAATTTGTAAATTTACTAAATATTGTTCTGTAAATTTACTAACGGATTTTCAAGGGAGTTACTACAATTAGTTTTTGTAAATTTACTAAATATTTCTTAGTAAACTTACTAGCGATTTTTTAGGGAGTTTACTAAAGAATTTGTGGTAATTTTTCCAAAGATAGTTCAGTAAACATGAAACATTTATTAGCTCCTTTTTACATCTGTTTCTAATAAAATTTTTCGTACATGCCATTCATCTTTTAAAATAAGCAATTTTTCTATTCGCATACACTTTACGGTAGTTATCGCGATATATCACCAATATTAACACGTTGATATATTCCGATATTAAATTTACGATATTCTTCCCACCTAACAGTTAAACTTTTGAAAAAAAGATCAAAAAAGGTTTTCCGAAAACTTGCAGCAATTTATTCCAGGATGATATTTTATAAATATCGGCAAATATATATATATATATATGCTCTAAAAGTTAAAATCTTCTAACTGATGATGCAATTGATTTTTAAAAACATGAGTTTTAACTCTTTCAAATACATTGGTGAGCGTAGGTCACTTCGCGCCTCACAAAGACTATATTTTTTCTACCATAAAACTAACTAAACGTCCGTATTTTAACACAATCTTTTTAGAGCAACTCAACAGGCCAGATTTACATTTACCTACGAAAATTTCGAAACATTCGGACAAATATAAGTATTTTTTACTAAATAAAATGTGCAAAAACTTCGACAAAATTAGCAAAAATCCGAGTTACATCGTGGTAAAAAAAATTTACCAACCTTTTTCCCCACTAAATATTAATATTTTTCCCTCGGGCTACGAAAACATTATGTTTTTAACATCTAAAAATTTCAAAGAGTCTGGATGATAACGACAAACTTTAAGAATTTAAAATACTGGAAGAACCTTGTCCCTCCCCCACCTCCCTTTCCAGGCATATTTCAAAATTACACATAAGACTCCAAAAATCAAATTAATACCAAATAATAATAACAATACCAAAAAGCATATACTTTTAATTCTCTTTGAAATACTGCAATACATTTAAAAAAATACAAAATTAATCTTTTAAAAAAATTCATTGCCCGAAGTCACTTTTCTGTTTTTCTGCGCATTTTACTGTACGACTCACATTACGTATATATTATTTAAAATTACACACTTAATGTTATAGAGTAGCTTTGAAATGATCGAGTATTGATTTTGTTCAGATACAAATGGATTTAAGGGGGAAAAAATTAGTTTGGAAAGAAAAAAAAAAAAAAAAAAAAAAACACCAAGATTTTGATATGAAAATAAAATCTATATATATCTATATTGTAAAAAACAAATATATCTGTACGTAACGCTGACGTCATTTTGCAAATGGCAGCACTTTGAAATCTGGAATGAAATTTAGGTTTTGCAATTTCCATGTTCAGCTCGTTGTCAGTTTAACATTCCGAGTAAAATGAGAACTACATTTAATATTTTTGTTGAATATTGTCACAATTCCATTTCAAAGACCAGTGATCGGGGGATGTAACTCACAATTATGTGGGTGGGAAACTGGAAATTGTTTTAATCCCTTCCGTTTAGGTCTAAAACGAAAGCACTAAGTTTTATCCCACGTACTAGGTGAACATTAGAAAATATGTACATATTTATAGTCGAAAAACACTTTTTTTAAATTATCTTAACAATATCTCAGAACAATTAATTCTTTCAAAAACATTGTCAATACAAATGTCGTAGAATTTGAAATTCTGAATAAAATGTGTACCCATATTAATATTTTTGCTGAACATTAAGGTCGCAATTCTGTTTCTAAATTTTGCCTTAACCGCTAATCAAGAGAGTGAGTTATCAATCCGCCCTGCCTCCGTTTATTACATACATGTATTTTCTTTAAGTTGTTGAGGCCCTCGCGATGTTTCTGTAAATATGTTAATGCTTTATTTTGTATATTTTGAGGATTATAATTTAGTAGTTATCGAGAAAGAGGTACATAATTGACAGCCGTTTTACATGTCATTTCTCAACTGATATAGTCAACCTTCAACCTTAGATTTAAAAAATGTAAAACTTATAATACTTTTTTTCAATATTCCGAAGGTTTTAAAATTTTATGAATTTAACTTAAGATGCTAGTATACTAGTAGAAAATAATTTTTATTAAAACCATCTTAGTCCTTTTCATAAAATATTGAAGTTTAAAATCGTGCTATTGGTTGACCTATAATTCCTCTAGCGACAAGAATCCTGCACACTCATTTGTTCCCTCGCTCCCACCACTATTTTAGACTTCCTTAAATGTGATGCATACGCACTGTTATTCACTATATATGCCAAATTAAATACGACGCATAATTCAAATACAATATCAGAGATCATAAACAATATTTCCCATCATTTACAAATCATTTTTGAAATATGCTAAAAATCATGAAATAATGCCCTTTTTAAGTTATCTATTTGTTCGTAGCGGCAAAGCCGCACCTAGTAGGGCGGGAAAACTTAGTACGTTTATTTCTGACCTATGTCGAAGGGATTAAAACAATTTCCAGCTTTCCCGTATATAATTACGAATTCGGCCTTTTTTTTCATTTCCTACCACTGGGCTATAATCCGTAATCAAGAGTTTAAGTCATAACTCTGAAAATATCCAAAATAAAGACTAAAATAATTACAAAATCCTCAAATAGTACCTCAATAAATTAAAATATATATATAAATTAGAAACATGGTGAACTGATAACCTCGTCTGTTCTGGCTTCAATCACTTGGTTAACGAATTAGGCAAAACTTTGCATTATAATTGTAAAAATTCAACAAAAATATTAAGTACACATTTCAATCAGAATTTTAACCTCTACAACATCTGTGTTGACAATGTTTTTAATAGAGTTAGTTTATTTTAGATATTGTTTTGGTAATTAATAAAAATGTGTTTTTTGACTATAAATATGTACATATCTTCAACCACTCACCTAGTAAGAGGGGAAAACTTAGTACATTCATTCTAGACTTAAAGGGGTTAAAACAATTTCTAGCTTTCCCCTAATTAATTCCAAATGCGGCCCTTTTTTCCTCCCCTACCACTGGTCTATAAAGAGTTTTAAAGACTTTAAAATTCTATGTGCTCTAAGTTTTTTTATTTGAGGGACGGGGGATGCCAATTTCGAGTGGGAAGAAAAATGTGGATTATTTATTGTGACAATAAAATGACACAGAATAGATTTTTTTTTTAATTTAAGCAGTTTTTTAAAGAGTTTTGAAACTTTAAGTATTATTACTGTGAGAGGTGAAGAAAACGGGGAAACGAAATTTTGAAGGTGAAATTCATATAACATTTTAATGAAACGGATATGATGGAATGAATAGTTAATGAAATTTAGGACTGATTATTTATTCACTTAAAGTAACAAACACAGTAGAGCAATTTTTTTAAACATTTAACTGATGTCAAAGAAATTGTCACATAACTAGTGTGAAGCGGCCTGTGAGACCGCTCCAACGAAAGATGAATAAAAACCGCGATAAACTCATAGGATGTTGTTTTTGTACTAAACTTTTTGCACAAGAGTGTTATAATTAAAATTCACATATTCAAAACTCTCTGGTGTTAGAACTAAAGATTCAAACGAAAAAATATTTCAGTAGAGTTTGTAGATAAACTAAAATTTGCAAGTTAACTTATGAAAATTGAAAGAAGCACTGGTCTGTGAGACCGGTAACATCAGTTAAAGGATAAAAAAAAAGTTTTAAACAGTTTAAACTTTGGTATTGTGGAGAAGAGAGTAAAAAGGGGAGGTGAAATTTCAGAAGTAAGGTTAGCAATGGCGGTTTTATCTTTATTTTTTTAATCAGAAATGAAAAGAAATGCAGAAGAGTTCCACCTCCGATTAAGAAATATGACAGTAAAGCACTTTTAAGGACTTTTAAAAAATTTTGTATGAAAATAAAAATTTTCAAGCACAAAAAAATCCTTTTGAAAAATGCAAGTACTTTTAAGGACCGTACGAATCCTGATATAATGAAAATTTCCCGACTACAGAGTAGTCCTGCATGGGTCAAGTTGCAGCAGACACAAAACCGAATATTATACTAAGTCAACCCGCAACTCGACCCGAACCCTCCAAAAATATTTTCTCGATCCGCAACCTGACCAGTATCAGCCAAAATAATTTTCGGCAACCTGCAACTCAACCCAGACTTATTTCAACCCCAACCCGAAATAAAAGGAAATGAAATCGTGTTTTATTGATATTATGAAATGTAATCTACAATTACATCTCTAATAACAATTTATGTTTTATGTAGGAAAATGGACAAATGTATATACTTTAATATTCAAACATATGTGGGTATCATGCCCACAAGTATTTGAAGTGAGGACAGCTTGTTAAAAAGCGCCATCGATATTCACCATCATGGTTGATCTCAATGGCGCTTGGTGACAAGTTGTCCTCAACATGTCTCACAATCACATGACACACCTAAGTGATGTAGGATAGGTGGGGCTAAAGTTACACATTTATCATTAATTTTGATTTTTAACGAACACATTGATCTAAACTTATGTGACGACTGATTAAAATGTTGTATTAAAACCTTAGGCACGTTCCACTATCAAACGACATTCTGTCAAATAACAATTCCGTGAGAAATTGTAATTTTTAAAAAAACATTGCTCTGCGTATCTTTACCCCATTGGTTGTTCTAAAAGTGCGCAGTGATGAGGCAAAGATACGCAGTGCGCATTTGTGCTCCATTACGGCCGGATTTTGCCCCATTTTCACTAAAATGAATGAGTAATGTAAAAGAATTAGTAAATTTCTATAGTATTTAAACTGAAAATTCTAACCTAGACCATGAAAAAAACAGCGGTCTGCGAGATCGCAAATAGCAGTTAACCTCTAACTGTTGGGACAAAAATTGTTTCATAAATACTGTAAGCGGTCTCTGAGAGCGCTTAATCGTTGATTGAATAAAATGGTTGACTCACTCATAAGAGGCGGTTTCTGCGCTAAACTTTATGCAAAGGGCTATTATAGTAAAATTTCCCGCATTCAGAAGTCTTCAGATATACTTCTAATTTACCAAACGAATCAAAATTAAACAAACATAACTACTTAAATTGAAAATTAAAAGTTAAACTGTGGAAACTGAATATTGCAGCGGTCGGTGAGACCGTTAACAGGAGTTAAGGATTAAGGTTTAAAACAAAAGGTTATTCATGAAACAATATTGACTTTTAAAAGTAGGTAGGTAGATACCTACGTTCTATATTAAAAAAAAAAGAAAAAAACTTAACTAGAAAAAGGAAAATGTAGTTTACTAACTTATATTAGTTAAGTAGCTATTATATTTTATATGATACAAATTTAGAAATTGTGGAAAGCTTTGCATCTAGCTAAAACGATAGGGCAAGGTCCCGTATCTTAAACATGTGCGTATGTTTGTCCCAAGAAGGATGCGTACTTTTACCCTATTCTGCAGTATTTTGCTTAACCGGCTACCCATAAGTATAAACAAATGTGATAGAGGTAAACTACGGCAATTAGAAGCTAAAAATCTTTTGATCTCCACTAAAATTTTGGATTTGTAAAAAATCCAGGTACTGTCAGCTAAAGAATGAATTGAAATTTTAAAAATATTAGATCAAAATTCGAAAATTTAAACTTACCTCATTTTCTTAGCACAAATTGCTACTTTTATCAAAGGTATAAACAAATGACTAGTACACTTGAAACAAAACTGCAACCTATTGGTCATGGGAGCCGAAATGTTGCTTCATATGAAATCAGCCGTTGCGTATTTTTGCCCCGCTCGTATCTTTACCCCTATCTACCCTATATCTCTCTTAGCATAAGAAAGTAAAAACTCGGCATTTTATCGTTCAGAAACTCACGTAAAATAAAATGCAAATGTTTATATTTAGGTTCTTTCCAAGTATAAGATTTTCACAAAAAGTTTGAGCAGAACAATTTTTCAGATAAAATAAAAACATATTTCAATATGAATGAGTTATTAAATTTACTCCTTAACCTTTAACTGATGTCACAGAAATTGTCACAACTAGCGTGAAGTTGTCTGTGAGACCGCTTTATCGAAAGACGAATAAAAAGGCACGATTAACTCATAGGTTGGTGTTTTTGTACTAAACTTTTTGTACAAGACTGTTATAATTAAAATTCACCTATTCAAAAGTGTCTGGTGATAGTACTAAAGTTCACAACGGAACAAAATTTCGGTAGTGTTTGTAGTTAAACTGAAAATTGCAAGTATATAAAAAATTGCAAAACTATAAAAATTAAAAAAAGCTGCGGTCTGAGAGACCGTTAACATCAGTTAAAGGTTAAGAAATAAAAAAGTATATAAGAAATGCGATAAATTCTTTTTATTTAAGGCACAGTTAAGAACCATTTATTCTTCTCTAGGAATAGGAAAAATATTACCAACATTTCATTTTTCATATACAAGCAAACACATGTATAATATTTCTGATAGTTTTAAAAGACATACCCATGATGCGTGTGTATAGATAGAGAAGTGCCCAATATTCAGAGTTAGAAGCATAGGAGAGAGTGTGGGGGAATGGGACAACTTTTACAAAAATATAAAAAGGAACTTTGACACAAAAACAATATTTCAGTTTATAGAATACAAAATGAAACGCTTTCTAATGTTCTTGAACAATATAGAAACATAATTTTCAGAAACAATTTTATAATTAAAGAAATTTCAAGTTTCAAAATTTGTCCCATGCTTAGTTTAATCCATGCTTAGACCCATGCTTGAAGGCTGTTTATATTATGGATAATATACAGTATAATGTTCCATAAATAGGGAAGCTATTACATCTATGTATAAACAAGTCATTTATATTCTGAAAGCATAAAAAAGTATATGAAGCAAAATTACTTCCGATTCTTGAAATAATCTTTTACTTTATACAATTGAAATCTTATGCAACTTTTTTCAGCTGGAGATTGGGCTACCATTGCTTCATCTAGTGTGCGATTGATGAACTGCCTAGAATGATCACATTCAAAAATTTTTATTACCACCAAAACAAAAACAAATTTCGCAGGAAATTTTGCAGGAAAGTAAAAGAATATATAAAATTTATTAAGTTAAACCAGCTCTTTGCATGTTCGCCAACATAAATGAAAAACAGTGGAACTTCGAAGGATCCCTTTTTGCTTCCTAATTGGTTTGATTGGATTGAAGAGTATCAACAATAACACAGATTATAAAACATGTCAGCGGGGTGGGGGGGGGGAGTTATGAAGAAAATTTTTAAAGTAAAATTTTTATTGTTTAATTTCTTTTTTTTTTCATAAATAAAAAACTTTGAATTTTATCCATTACTGGAACATCTGCCCTATACCTAGATTTTTAACTTGAAAAAAAAATATTTTGGACATTCTTTTGAAAAATCAGTCAACCCGAACCCGACACACAAGATTTAAAACACAAACCGACCCGATCCGAACCGAAAAAGTAAAGTAAACCCGACCCGATGCTGGAATCTAGTACAATAAATACCGATTACACGGCACGACTCTAATATTAAGAAAGATAAATTTGGTATACATTTTAAGTATTCTGCAGAAGAATAGTGGAATATTTGGCCTTCATTATCAGTCAAAGGGGGGGGGGGTACTATTCATTGCATCACTAGTTAAAAATAAATTATTTAATCTGCTAACCATATTGCAATAAAATTTGATTTATTATATAAGACATTAGAAACTGCAAGCATGTAATAAACACTGATGTAAAGAATAGTCATTTGACTGAATGATGAATATTTAACAATAAAATAATAGGATGATTACGCATTAATACCTGCTAAAATCATGTTACATTATAATTCGAAATCAAACGGTCTTACTGTATAGTTCATTTTTACTTATTAGGAATCAAGGATAATGGAAATATAACAAAACTTAACTCATAAAGAAGAAATATTTACTTACATACTAATTTGAAATCATAATCAAGATGGATGCCTTGAACACCTCTGTGGCTGCGTGAATAGTCATTACGTCATCATTGAAGTTCTTTCTCATTGGCTGAAATGAGAGACTAAGATATTTCATGTATTTGTACTATGCGAGTGGTAAATATTATACCCGGTTACAGATAAAATTCTAGTAAACATGCAGATTTCTGTAGTTTTACGAAAACTAGTTTTGTAGGATTACAGATTTTTTTTACAGTGTATTGATGCTTTCAATAGGCATACTTTAAAATTTTTTGGCTTAATTCAGTGATTTCAAGAAAGTGTATACGTTCGATTTAGCCAGTTGTATAAATCTGCTCATGTCAAATCATCTTAGTTAAATCTCTTTTTTCACGTTTCTTTATAATGGTCTTAATATACAATCGTTCATAGTAATCGTCATTAGAAATACAAACTTGCATTTTAAATGTTTGAATTTATGGGCCACTTCATTACCTTGGGTGACCTGGGTATGCATATTTTTATGGCTTCCTAAAGCATTTTATATACCTATTGATTGATGCGTTTATTAGGCAAACATAAGAGTTTTGAGGCTTTTTAAAAAGGGTGACTGGGGGTACTTGGTCCGAATCTCCTGCTTTAAATCAGTCTCTGTTAAAAGTATTTTTGTTACCTAATACTAGGGCAAAAAATAAATTTGAATTTTGCTGTACGCTTTTGTAAAAACTTGGGAAAACCCCTACTACAGACAAGTTCTTTAAGCCGTCGTTGAGGCTCGGTAAATATATTGACACGAACAATGGAGCAATTTTTCTTATTCTCCTGCGAGCAATAATTAAGTAAGTTGAGTGCGTGAAAGTACGTGATAATTTTTTCCATCCGATTGATTTTTGACTTCAATCGTAATAATTATATGCTTTACCCACAGCCGTAAGTGTTTCATCATCTTCAGTAGTTTGCAGTTGACAACATCTCTATATATTACATGGTCAATAAAAATCGTGGATATGAATCCTGAGTATGAATACGAACCAACTACTGAAATTATATTTTCCCCAAACCTTTCCTTATTTGTAAACACCATTAAGCAACGCAATGGTGTTTGTTTGGTCTTTAGCTTGAAATTTTAATGGGAATACCAATATTAGTTCATGTAGTTTTTGTTGTTGTTTTTAAACCTTTAAGCAAAAAAGATCAACTCTGCTCATAATGGTGTTCTTTTCGAAAAAATAATGAATTTGTTATTTAAAATCGTATACTTTAGTTGTCAAAACATGTTTACAAAAGTGTTACAACTTAGACAACTTACCGTTAACATACTCCATGGGCGGTAATTGGGCATATAATAAAAGTGTGGTAATATATGTGAAATAGAGCAATTTGGTTACTTTAGAACATATATTTTACTACAAAATTACAACAAATGCAAGTATATGTTACCTAATATCTTTATTTAGCTAATAAATGAGTACTATAACAAAGAATAGTTCCTACCGCTTCAGGGAAAGTACAGAAATAAACAAAGGAAAAAGGAATAACTAAAGTTTCATTTTAAAAAAAAGTAGGGCTGTCATCAAGTTAAAGTAGTTGCAGTTATGTTTATCCAAGAAATTTGATAAACAGAATTGTTTGATATTGATTATCTTTTTCTGTTATTCCTGGGCAACATACATGAAAAATTCATGAATTTGATATTGATGGGAATAATTTTTCTGAATTTCCTTCATGTTATACACGTCTTAGAGGTTATGGGTGCTCTGTAGACTCTAAAGTCTCGAGCTCACCTTCATCTTCATTATCTAATGGAAGTCATAAGCAATTTTCGCTGTCCGCACAGCTGATAACATATAACATGGCACCTTCAGATGTCGTACTGGCAATTTAATATTCCTTACATCAAACATCCTGCACTTTTACAGCATTGCTTATCCTCTCAGAAAAATGATTTGCTAGTTCAGTCTTCCTCTTGTTACTTCTTATTGCAAACTGCAACACGAACAACAAATATTATCAAAAACATTATAAAACATACCCAAAATCTTAACTTGAGATATGCTATGCAAAAATAAACTTAACACACTATTAAAATGCAAAAAAGAAATTAAAAAAGTACACTGTCATTTGTCTAACATTACGAAAAGCAAACTTGCAACTGATTCCTCTTTCCCAACATAGCCCTTATGTCAGCATGTTACAGGAATTACAAAAAATGTGTTTGGATGCTATACGGAGTAATATATTAGTATGTTCAACAGCTTTTCTCTATGATGAATTTTATCAAACTAATTATTTGAAATTATTATTTGGTTTTGAACTGCTTTGCACTGATTTACAAACTGCTGACACAATTGAAACACCACCTTTTGATGGCAGTTATAATTAGCCTATTCAAATAATTTTAGTTATTAAATAAAATCACATGTATTTCTAGGTATTTGTGTGAAAACCACACTGTCTTTTGTCCATTCTTTTCGCGTTATTCAATTTCTGTTGACATTTAAATCGCTGTAATTATACAGTAACAGTTAAAAAACAAAAGAACTGTTAAATACTCGCATGAAAATATTTAAACTAAACAATTTACATATTTTTACTTAACTTTTAATATTGTTTATAGAGTAATCATAATTTAAAAATACTTCATATTTTGTTTAATTCCTTTGATAAAAATTCACCACTGAAAAATTCCGGATGACATTACGCGAAACGATAATTACTCACTTACAATTAGTAAAACGTTCGGATGTCATTGCGAAAAACGATGATTAGTCATTTACGATTAGTGAGTTTTGGCGAGTATAGAGATTAGTAACTGAAAAAACAGTATTATTTTTTCACACATTTTCATACAATGTATAACTGAGGATAAAATGAATTTTTTTTTATCACTCTCTACATGAAATACGAAATTTCACGATTATTTGCCTGGCATAAATTGCATGATACAGCATAATTTGTTTAAAAAATTCCACTCTTGTTTTTGCACGATAAAACTTAATTTCTTATACATAAATAAAATTTAAACTCTAAAAACAGTAAAGATTAAAATAAAATTTAAAAACTAATCGAAAATTAAAATAAAATGTTTATTAAATATTTTTGTTTCAAGAGTAGCGCAAGAGTAAAATTCCGTGCTAAAATTTCAAACCGAATTCATTTTATGGCAGTATTTTTTATACAAATTCAATAAAACGAATTTTTAAGATAATACATCCTTTTCGATCAAAGTATGCTTTGAAATTTTGTACAGAAAAATTGAATTATGTTAGCCATTAGCTATTCAAAGACATAAAAATACTTTTAACACATTTCAATATAATTATAACGTGTTTATGTACAGTTTGTCTGTCCGTCTATTTTTACGCCGGTCGTACTTTCCGGGAATTAACGCATGAAAATACACTCGGGTTAATAAAGTAATTGATATCTAACAAAAACATAGCTGTGAAAAAAGGGAGCCAAGTTCTGTAAAGACAATGGCAAGAAAAGAAGTGATATCTAAGTGGGTGCCAAGTTCAAATAAAATTCACTCAAACTTACCTACTGAAGTATTATAGCATTTTTAAAATTGTTTAGAAATAAAAATTATTGATAGCATATTAATAATAAATCTAGAACTTGGCAAGTTTTTACCTACAAGTAATTTATTTTTATTAATGACATTATTATATCTAAACTTGTTATTTCATGTTTGAAAGCCTTCATTTGAGTGAGCTCCTTCCCCTTGAAGGATAGTGTGATAAAATATATCCCACCTAATTTTAACTGCAAAATGCCACATTGACACTAGAATTCAGGACTAAAAAGTTTAATTTTATTAAATACGTGAAAAGAAGCTTTTACCTATTTTGAAATTAATTTGTTTTTAAATTCTGGTGTGATTGAATCATTTCAGCATGTCACGAATAAAAGCTCTTTGCCCCTGAAGGGTTAAAAAGGGGTGCAGTCTCTAGACCAAGAACCAAGAACAAGCGTAAAGGAAACTGTCTCTTTCTCAGGCCTTGCCTGAGGCCCTCAGGCTTTGCCATCTCAGGCCTCTTTCTCAGGCCTAGTCTGTTTGCATTGAGGTTTCCGAAGGGTGGGTGCTAGAATGATAACCAAAGACGAGCGGGAATGTATTTGTGTATTTATTGGTTTATCAAATCTTTAACATGAGTCATTTGTTTATAATAATAACTAAATAATTTTTTTTATAATGACATTGTTGTTAATCATCATCATTTTATTAAGACATGAAATTGATAGGCATAGCATTTATCAAAAACTTGCCAAGTTCTAGATTTATTATTAATATGCTATCAATAATTTTTATTTCTAAACAATTTAAAAAATGCTATAATACTTCAGTAGGTAAGTTTGAGTGAATTTTATTTGAACTTGGCACCCACTTAGATATCACTTCTTTTCTTGCCATTGTCTTTACAGAACTTGGCTCCCTTTTTTCACAGCTATGTTTTTGTTAGATATCATTACTTTTTGTAAAATTACAATATATTTAGACACTTTACTTAATGTTTTTTAATGTGTTTACATGAGACTATTTTATTCACCAAGCAACATTCAATTTTAATTTAAATTTCCTACAACAAACTATTTGGCTGTCAATTTGCGGCAGAAATCTATATTTTAATACTGCTACACTGAATGCATGTTTTGAAACGAAATGTATTGATTCGAAATTTTTATTGTTTCTGAAACAACAATTCCTATTAAATTCCTATATTAAATTTTCCTGTTAAATTTTCCAATTAAATATCCTATAGCTGGGCCTGCTTTTTTGTACTGGAAGTGAAAAATAAAGTTATGTGCTTATGCCACACTATGTATCATTCATCCATGGGTGCGGGCAAAGAGGCAGTGCAGAGGAAGGACATTGCCCCTCCCTGGATTTTTAAATTTAATTAACTAAATAAACTTTTCTCTGATGATTTTGAAAATAACAAGTTTGTTAAGTGTGATCACAGATCGCACAGAGGGTTTTGTTTAATATTCTTTTCAAAACACTTTATCCTTTTGAAAAATCTGTTAGTTCCACATTTCGCAACCAGGGGCGCACTCTATTCTAAACAAACCTCTACCCGAACGAAACTCCGTTTTACGTACTATCCGTAGATATATTTGTCGAGTGGATTGAGCCCATAGTACCCGAGATAAGTAGGTGCACCTGGCGATAAAAAGTGGAACTAAAATATGTAAGACTATGGTGCATAATATGAAAGAATGGTCAAAGGGGTGTCAGCAAAAGTTGGAAAAGTGCTCCCCGGGTGAAAAGGGCGGATGTTAGAAAAATTGCTTAAAATACACAAGTTAGAGCCCGGAGGAGTAAATAATATAAGACTTTTTGAAAGTTTTATGATTTGTCGTGTGCTCTGGCGTATTCAGCTATACGTATGCAAGAAGTCATGTCTCCAACTTAATTAGGGACTCCCTTAGAAAGAATTGCTTAAAATACATATGTGGTAGCTCAAAGGGTTAAGCGTAAGACTTTTTCAAGATTTTATGATTTGTCGCCTAGCCTTAGGTGTTCTGCTATAAGTATGCAAAATTTCAAATCTGCAATTTAATAAGGGGCTCAGTTAGAAAGAATTGCTTAAAATACGCATGTGGAAGCCCAAAGGGTTAAATGTACGACTTTTTCAAAATTTTATGATTTCCCGTTTGATGTGAGGTGTTCAGCTATAAGTATGCAAAATTTCACGCCTCCAACCTAATTAGAGGCTCACTTTGAAAGAATTGTTTAAAATACACATGGGGGAGACCAAAGGGTTAAATGTACGACTTTTTCAAAATTTTATGATTTCTCGTTTGATGTGAGGTGTTCAGCTATAAGTATGCAAAATTTCACGCCTCCAACCTAATTAGGGTTCACTTAGAAAGAATTGTTTAAAATACACATGTGGGAGCGCAAAGGGTTAAATGTACAACTTTTTCAAAATTTTATGATTTGTCGTTTGATGTGAGGTGTTCAGCTACAATTATGTACAATTTCACGCCTCGAACCTAATTAGGGGCTCACTTAGAAAGGATTGTTTAAAATACACATGTGAGACCCCAAAGGGTTAAATTTACAACTTTTTCAAAATTTTATGATTCGTCATTTGATGTGAGGTGTTCAGCTGTAAATATGCAAAATTTCAGGCCTCCAACATGTATAGTTTCTGAGAACGGGCTCTGTGACGGACAGAATATCTCAATTTGTTGATTTTCTGTAAGCAAGTAAACCCAGATAAACCCCCAGTAAGTAGATAGGTTTACAATGGAAGTCTATGGGAATTTGGTGAAATATCAGAGATATCGCCAAGGTGGCGTCACTTTTGGCGACTAATTTTGGTCGCCAAATTTGGCGACATATCGCCATGTTGGCGAGAATCTTGGCGGTATTTGGCAACAGAACAGTGTCCCCTCCTACGGCAAATTAAAATTTTGCCTAATAGACGCAATGGTAAAGTAAAAATGGGCACCCCCAGGTGGGTAATTAATCGATTTTCACAATTTTTTTTTTTTTTTCCTTAGTTTTATAGTGTAAACGAACTTCGCACCAAATTTAAAGTCTGTAGCTGCAGTAGATATACGAGATCTTTTTGATGAGTGAGTCAGTCAGTCAGTCAGTCAGTCAGTGGTAAAATTATCGGATATCAGACATTTTCAAATGTCATTATCTCGGAAACTAATCATGCGTTATTTATAAAATTTTGGATTTTAGGTAATTAGGGTGGCCTTACTACACATTTCGTATAACAAGTATGTAGGTCTCATAGATTTTCAGTTGTAGAGCATTGAAATTAGATGAAAACAGCTCGAAATGGTTCGTGTAAATAACACACGGCTATGTCAGGCGAACTTGGCTGACACACTGCCGTGTGTCTAGATATGTTTATGAGGTTTACAAAGATATGTTCGGTATTGAAACTGACGTGCGTAGCATTTATAGTGCGTTTAAAAGGGAGACTCCGTTTAAAAGTGAGAGAAGGGGGTCCGTTTAAAAGAGAGAGATTTTGGTCTACTTTTAAAAGCTGTTTGCAGTATATTTTAATGATGTTACACTTATTCGAACACAAGGAAAATTGATATACTTTACTGTAGTGCATAATATAAAACATATAGATGTTATATAATATGATATTATCTAATAGCAAAATCTGCAATTAAAGAAAATGAAGATTACTTTTCAAATTTACTGTACAATTCAATAGCCTTAATGCATAGCTACCAACTACAATGATTGTTTTACCCAGCATTTTTCTTCTTATGAATTATCAAAAATCTGCAATTAAAGATTACTTTTCAAAGTTATTGATGCAAAAAAAACCGTAGCAAACAAACCTCTGTTACAAAACAATGAGTTTGCGTTATGCAAAATCTTTTTTCGAGACATTTGTTTTCTTAAACTGTTTCTATTTCAAAAGAATGCTCGAAAAAATATTAAATAAAAGGTCCGTGATAAAAAAAAAAATTATGTATAACTGAGAAAATAGTTGGTGATGGCAGATGCGAAATTCTTTTTTCTATATTTTTCAATATACGGCATTTATTACTATATGAAATATTTTCATATAAGGCATTTAGAAACATTTCAATGTAAAAACGTAACTAAATGTAATAGAATTAATTAGCAAATATTACAATTCGATAGCAGAAATGCATAGCTGGTAACTAATACGATTGTTTTACCACGTAATTTTCTTCTCATGTAACAGCAAGTATCTGCAATTAAAGAAACTTAATATCACAATTCAAATTTAGAAGTGGAAAAATATTGTAGCAATTGGAAGCTAAGATTACGTATTATATCAAGTAATGAGTTAAAAACGTACATTGTAAAAAAAAAAAATTCGTCAATTTAAGCTAAATTATTCCTCATTTTTTAACAAATAATTTTCGTGCTCCTAGAAGACATCCGTATACGGATAAAAGAAGACATATTTTATCCGTAAATTATCCCCAAATGTCAACAAAAGAGGAAGAAATTACGTTCATTCCTAGCACGCATGCACATTACAGTGTACAACAGTGGTTTTGTCCTAGAACTAAAATTAGTTGATTCTAGATCAGTTTTTGGCGATGATTCCGAATGTGCTTTCCGTTTATCTCTAGGTGTTCCAGGCTTTGAGAAATTCGCATACTTAAATTTATGTAAATTTAAGCATTTTTGTGCTATTTTTTGCAAATGTTAGATACAATATAGGTCACATCTAGTTACGTTTTCTAGATAATGACTACTTGACTATTTGCTTCAGATAAATATCACGATTTGCATATTCTTAACATTTATTTATCAGTTATTAAGCATAATTTGCATATTTTTCAATGGTGTAATGTTTACATCACTATCAACTTTAAAATTTGCTGCAACAAAATTGCCACAAAGTTGCCACAAAATTGACGTAATGTTTCTCTAGACTATATTTTTATGCTGATTTCAAATCTGCAGTCTGTTTTCTTATGTCATGTCTGTTTTTGAGTAAGATGAATTTCTACTTTTGCACGGCATTAACACAGGTTTGATATAAGATGTTTTGTAGGGGTGTGTAATTCATTGACAAGAAGGTGAACAGGGTCAGATTCATATCAGAGACATAAACAAAAATTTATATAATCGAAAAAAATAAGTAGTAGAATCTATCCTAACTAGTTGAAGTTTATCATACAAAGTATCATAAAAAGCTACTTCTGACTTTTTTGACCAAAAAGTAAAATTTTGCTTTTTTCGAAAACTAGACTTGATAGAAGAAAATGGATTCAAGATTTGAAATCAGCTCAATAAACTGGTTTAGAAACAGATTAGCGTACTTTTGCGGCAGAAATATTTGAACGTCAAGACACATTATTAGAAAAACATGAAAAATATGCAAATTAGGTACAATATTTCATAGTTACATGCCAGTATAATCTCAGAAACAACGTTTTTGTGAAGTAAATTAGGTAGTAATCATAACATAAAACAAAAAACCCTGTCTGATATTGCTTTATACCTTAAATTTGCAAATAATTTTATAAAATTTATCAAATTTGCATAAATTGAAATATGCAAATATCTCACAAACTTGACGTGCTGGAGTAAATCTAAAACTAGAAACGGAATCAGCACAAAAGAACCGCAAAAACAAAACTAATTTCTGTTTTAGAACAGAGCAAAAGTTCAAAATTGTTGGCCACTGTTATTAATACTAAAATCCGAATTTATTTTAATAGTGAAAAATCAAAATCTCTGTACTAACAAGGAAGGTCTCCTTACTGCGCATACTCAGACTATTTTGGAAAAAAATATCAATTAATCTACTTATGTATGTAATAAAGGATTAGTCAAATTTAACGGCGGAATTACAGTAGAAAGTCTGCAAAAAAAAAAAAAAAATATTTTCGAGTATTTGGCGCGAAAAGACGAAAGCGTCATGCGATTTGTCAAGCAGTACTTTTCCTCGCCAAAAGCAAATAACTTTAACCCTCTCGCTGCGCAACCCGAGATAGTCTCGGGCATGCATTTTTCCGTCTAATTAATACTATTTGGTTATTCCCAACAGTTATTTTTTTAGCGAAAATTTTCAAAAATTTTGCTCTAAAGAACCAGTGATAGAAGATTAAAAATTCTGTAAAACACGCTCATCGCGAAGAATTACTTACGCAGTGAGATGGTTAATGGCACCTGAAAATTGTTTGTTAATTTATTTTTAGAATGCGTGTAAAAAGTATATAATGAATTTGAATACAAACAATGAGAGAGTTTAATAAATACAGTTTTTTCGCATTACATATTTATGTTGCTTGTTATTTAATTTTATTATTTTAAAAACAATTTCATATATAAAAAATATTGTCATATATTTAAACGTATTACAAAAAAGGGCAAGATTATTTTACCAGTTATTCATTTCAATACACAAAGTCGTATCCATAGCAACAAAATTGAATCGACAGTGCTCAAATGTATTTAATTTTGAGATATTAAAACAATTTGAATTTATTTTAAGTTTGTTTTAATTCCTAAAATTTTATATTTAACTTTCATTAAAAATATATGTATATATATGCAAAACTATAGTTAAATGAAACTAAAAATGAGAAAACTAAAGTTATTTACATTAAATTTATTTAAATTATGAAACAATATGAAACATTTTTATCCTAAAGAGTATTCGACATAAGGAAGTATTTTTCGAAATTTCCTTTTATCGCGAACCGATGATAAATCGCAAATTAAACGATATTTTCATTATTCTTTTACAAACGTGCTATCAAGGTTCCGCCGAAAAAAATTTATAAGCATATATATCCACACGAGAAGATCACACTCTATATTTTTTCAGATATTTCTTATTAAGTCCGAATGGAGTCTTTCTAATTATATCTAAGATTTCAAATTTCTTTAAACAAGAAACAAAAAATTCCAAATTAAAAATGAAAAACAATTACTTTACTCATTCATTCCAAAATACTCACAATTAATTTTTTTAAGTTGAATAAGTTGAATAATGTTGTATAAAGCTGAATTTATAAAAATGTTTATAAAAAATATATATATTCGTATTTAAAATATATTTTAAATGAACGCATTTAAAGTATATTTAAATTTAAACAGTAAATGAAAAAAAAAATCGATTCTATGCAAAAAAAAAAAAAAAAAAACAATTCTCATGGAATAAAAATATAATATCCATATTTTACATCTAGCAATCTCCTTAAAAATACTTATAATTCATATTTTTATTATACACAAATAATAAAGTATTAATACCCCAGACACAATATCATATACGAAATCTTCCCGAAATTAATTTCAAAATTAGAAGCTTTTTAAGGAAATTAATCAACCCATACCCATCTGAGGCAAATATATTTACTTCAAAGTGTTTCACTACTGTACAACTCTAGCCCAATGGTTAGCGTAATCGTCTCGTAAAACAACGATAGCTGTTCCAATTTCAGTTCAGCAATCTTTACTTTTCCCCCACTTTCTTCAATTGACGTATATTTTACATCCTGTAACCAACAAAAAATTAACGGAAAAATCACGGCAACAGTGCTATCAGGGAAATTTCCGTGAATTGGAGAATGTATTTCTAAGAACACTCTTGCAAACAAAAAAACGGTCGGTGTTCCTATGATTGTTATATATTGTACTATACTAAAATATATCTTGTAAGTTTGACTAGTCATTTAAAATCTACATTAAAAATGTATTTAAATATAAATAAATGAATTTTTTTTCTAAATTCCATGAATATCATGTTTTTAGAGACTATCAATAACAAACATTATAAAAAAAAATAAATAAAATAAAAAAACATCCATTAAACCTCAGAAATTACATTGAAAACCCCGTTTTCTTGACCCTGAGACCCGAGGTTACAGCATAAGCACTGGACAGGTTTTCACGCTAACACAGGAACGCCCCAATATTTAGTTCTCACGCAAGCTGGGTATTCTTTTTACCGACCCTCAAAAGATGAAAGGCTGAGAGCGTACCTTGCAAGTACTGAATCGAATTATGTACATGCCGTGTGGTAACCAAGCGCGCTGACTACTACGCCACTGTTTTTCAATAAATGTTAACAAGCATTTATAAAGAACAACATTTAGATAATTTAACTCTCTAATTCCCACTACAAGAAATTGCTTTTTCTTGAGGGCATTCCAGCATTTTAATAAAAATGCTCACAAAAATAATCTTATTTATTATTTTCTTTCCCTGTTTGTTTCTAAAATACACTTCATGCCCATTTATTTGATACATATTTTGAAAAGATTCCGCAATATTTTTGCCTGCAACAGATTAAAGTTGTTTTTTCGCAAACGGAAAAATACACCCAAACCGCTCAGAGGGTTATTATTATTTTTTTTTTTTGTCATATTTATGCTGTTGAGGATCAAACAAAGTAAAAATATGAAACAAAATGATATTTTATTATATTTCAAATTATTTCTGTATGGTACCTATCATATATGCCACCATGGGCAGATTAGGATGAAATATGAAACATTTTACTGTATTTAAAAAGTAATTTACTTTGTGAAAATAATAATATTTTTACATATGGTATGACCAAAAATAATTTCTTTCTTTCTTATATATATATCCAATTTTTTCATATAATTTCATTTTTTCTATCATTTATTCAGTTATACACAATAATAATAATAATAATAATAATAATGATAATTAAACCCAATTTTACTTTTTTATTTTTTGTACAATTACACATATATAACACTAATGTAGTATGTGGCAACCAAAAGAAAGGTTATTTTTTTGCCGATGGCGTCAAGTGTTTTCTTTATCTAATACATATAAAAATAAAATTTTGTCTATCTTTCTAAAAATAGAGAGAAGCTAGAATCATGATATTTTACGTACAGGCGTATTAAAACATTTCGGAGACAAAAAAACAATCCAGATTCTAAATAAATTGAAGTATATTTATAATTAATAATAAGACAACAGACATTTCCTATAAAATTTAGTATTTTTTGTTGTCAAAAATTCAAAACGCACAATAAACACAGAAATTAATTAAAAATATAATAAACTGCATCGCAGTTGATCTGCGAGGTATCAGCCAGTGTAATATACTGTACCATGTAGTAGAAACATACTAAATATAATATACTTGAGTGATAAGGCTCAGTAAGAAACGTTTTCTACTTTTAATTTTGTAAACTTAGAATTTATGCTTATATTTGTACTTAGAAATATTATGTTCAAAATATTAATTCCGGATTTACATCAAAATTTTCTTTATTACATAGAAAGAAATTTCAATATTTTGTTCAAAAAATAAAAACAAAAATAATTTCATTTTATTGCATATGGAAATTGGAAATTTCAAGTTATTTATTTCGGATTTATTTAATAACACAGACATGTGAATTGAAAGTAAAGCAAGTATCTTACGTACAAAGATAACACTAAGAAGTACACAAAGCTAACACTAAAAAGTACACAAAACTAACATTAAGAAGTATCTCATTTGAAATTAATATGGTAATAAAAATGCCACCATGGCTCATGATGACTAATGCCCCTGGTAGCAGATCTTCTACCTAGATTTCAATTACTCATTTTATCATTAAAAAACAAAATTATATTGAAATTTTTTGTACAGAGAATAGAATTAACTCTTTTTTATACCAATATATCATATGTATTTAGTTTTACTACAATAAAATATTTGAAAAATTGAGCAAAAACGTACCACTGTAAATTCCATTTTGTCCTGTTTCTTAGACATGTTGCTTCAAACAATTTCTTTCTTATTTAGTGTTCCATCAGCATTCAAAATTAATAACTATTATTACCCAAAGGTGCAATTATTGTTGTAATGACTTAAAATATACATTATTTATGAAGTTTCGTGCTACAAATTAAAGCTCAACATTTGGTATCATAAATGCTACCATGGGCGTTAGGGGTTAAAGATAGTTAAAACAGAAGGTTTCGCATTTGAATTTTTGTCTTTTGAGTTCTCTAAATAAAAACGCTTTTAAAATTATTTTTAAACATTATTATTGCTTATTAAAAGAGGATAACGAATCTCTATTATGCGAAATGTTTTTTTCCACACACTCGTTTTCTCATGTATTTTCTATTTCAAATGCCGTAGTTAATGAATTACAAAATATATTCAAAAATACTCCAAGTCATTAAATAACAAAATAAAAACAGTTTTTTTTTAAAATCTTTAATGTAAAACTGCACCGCAGGTCATTTTCTTTTGATATAAAAGCATTTCGTGATTTCAAGCAAATGTTTCTTATCTTAAATATAGAAATTATAGTAGAAAGAAGTATACAGCACAAAGAAAAAGATTTTTAAATGTATCACATTTTTTTTCATAAAATATTTTATATGTTTTTAGAAAAGGAAATAATATTTTTGTGAGGTAAATAGGTTTAAATATTTGATATGTATTAGAAAAAAACAAAAAAAAAAACATAATTTTTGTTTAAATATTGTCAATTTTGGATTTCATGTCATTTGTACATAATAAAAACATCTATTTTATAAATAAAATTAAGCTGTTAATAAGTAAGTGCTTCATAAATGCGTAAAAAACTCAAATGCAATAATGAACATTCTTCTTTCTCAATTATTAGTCATTGTTTTAGGTTATTAGCAATTTACGACATTTTGCATTTCATTTTTAATATATGCATGACAACAATGGAACTATATAATTTTTCATTATAAGAATTAATTTTTAATGGACATATTTTTCCAGTATGTTGAAAGCATTTTGGAAAAGTATATATTTTTAAAAAAGGTATAAGCTATCTTAGTAAGGTACCACGACCAAAGTACATTCATATTTAATAAATGTTATATAACTTTTTTAACGTGATGTGCTGTTTCAGAGAACAGCATTGTTCAACAGAGATTTATTAGCAATAAAAAAAAAAAAAAAAAAAAAAAAAAAAAAAAAATCATGAGCATGCGCTTTCTTGTATTCTGTTTTATGTTCGTCTTAGACCGTTTCACGTAGAACTGAAATTTATATATATATATATATATATATATATATGCACAAAGAATTTCGACCCTTCTAACGCCTATGACCATGTCTACTGGTGAATTTCGTCTATACTTATTGGGACCACTGAAAAAAAAAATACAAGTAGAATCCCAATTACGTTTGAAAAGCAGACTATTTATTTGTGGTTCACATGTGGCCAGAGTTCTGTGTTTTGAACAAAAGTTAAACATACAATACTTTTCACGAATAAATTTCCTGTGTCAATAAAAACGAAAGTTACTATAGCTAGTGTTTGGACTTTTGTTTCTACTATGATATCTACATTCTACATAGGAGGTTTCAAATATGTATATTTTTGTATAAATAACATTACATGAAAAGCAACTGAAGATAGAAAAAAAAATCAATTTCTACTTTTTATTAGGATAATGGAAACAAAATTCAAACTCCTAAAATATTTTTTTAACGAAATGTTGTTGGATTTTATTTTAATGCTCCCAACACAGAAGCTTGATTTCACAGTATTTATCCAAATTCACTCCCCTATTGTTCACTTAATCGTTCAACGAAAAATACTATTAGAAAATTTATCTTGACACAAGGTATTTATCCTTTTATTCAACATATTATTTGGTTGTATATATAAATTGTATTAAAAAAAATCTGTTTTAAAGTTTCTGCATATTTGCACTTGAAATAATCATAGCAATAAGTAAAAGGTTTATTTTAATAATGCAAACAAAGATTCTAAAATTGTAATTCTTGCAAAAAGATCCGCTGTAAGGTAGTATTTAATTCTGAAATACTTTTTTTTACCCGTTTTCTAGTCATTTGCATTTAATGGTAAAAAGCTTCTAATTTGCATTAAATGGTTAAAAGCTTTTGGATTTGTGCCATGTCTAATAATACTTTACATTTCATTTAAAATTCCGCCTTTTCCTTTCTTAAGTTAAAACTGCAATGCAAACCATCAACAACAAATAACTATTTAAATGTAATATATTGTTGTTTATTTCAAAACTTCAGGCATGTTCTTTCTTCAATTCCGAATGTAAATTACACTTTAATGGGTTTTATAGGGTTTTTTTTTTAATGTAAATAATGTAGTAGTATTTGTAATGATATTTTTAACTGCTACATAGCACACGTTTAAAAGTAAAAAATAAATAAAATAAAATAAAATTTTTTGTAAGTTGGAAAAAAGGTCAAGTTGTTAATTTAAATTTTCCATATATTTTTTGTGGTTAAACCAAATTATAGATTTTTATTTGCTATATCATGTACAGTTACGCCATCGGAAAAAGCGTGGAATTTTGTATTACAAATAAAGCTTGATGGACGTAGCGACATGATGTGAACTGGCAATCAAGATAATGTGATTTAACGCTGTCAGAATTTCTTTTGTCTTATTCTGAGCGCGGGTTCTTTCGATACAGCGTGAAGTTTTGTGCATTTGCGGCATTTTTATTTTAAATAATGTATGTATGATTTCAGATAATGTAAATTTAATACACAAATCGAGAAAGTTTTAAAACTTTAAATCGGTAAAATGCCACCCAAGAGACACGGGGAATGCATTAGGTGATACTATCGCAAAAGAGGTAGTACAGGGCACAGATGTCTCATCATTTTTCCTTTTAAATCAGGATTCTTATTTAAAATATAAACTAAAACAGAAATTAAAAAATGACTGTAAGATGGGACAATGAAGAAACATGCCGCTGCACACATAATCTATTACCAGGCGATCCCACTGAATTTACTCTAGACAGTCGCGACCTTTTCTTTTCTTCACTAATTTTGGCCTTTTCCGGAATTACCTTTTTTACATACTAAGTTAAACTGGATTCACCATTTTGCGTTTCTAGTCTTCCCTCAACCCCACTTCACTATGTTCCGGAACGTCCTCTGACAGCATATTATCAAGTTAAAAAGCAATAGAAATATTACTTTTCTCGGCGATTGTTATCGATTTGACAAGAGAACGCTGTTTCGATGTTTTATCGAAATAAAGTACATTTTGACTTCATTTCAATAAATTTATTCGGAATTCTTAAAACATTAATAAAATTTTCTTGAAATATTTTTATGTTTTTTGTAGCGTTTTCAAGTTTGTCGCTGAGATATGTTGTACATATGCAAAAAGGAATCAACTCGAAAAATAAATTTTGTTGTATGGGATTTTAGAATTTTTGCGATTTTTTAATGAAATTTTTAGCATTTTTTTGCGATTTGATGCAGTTTGAGACGTTTCTTTGACATTCATCAGTGGAAAAACGCTGTTTCAATTATTTAGCTTATTATTGAAAAAAATTTCTGTGCTATTTTAAAATTTTTGTCGATTTTTTATAGCTTTTAGGAATTTAGCGGCCCTTTTTTACAAATTTATTTCTGATCAAAAAATAACCACACTTATGTAAATTTTGCTACCTCTGTGATTGAATTCAGTTGTAATAATGCCTATTCAGTTCTTAAAGCAACGTGACAGAGGATGCTAAAAATATGAATTCAATTTTATCGAAATAAAAATTTACAGTTATTCATTGTCAGATTGATTCGAAACCGGATCGGTCGAAGACCTTACTTCTGTACACTGATAAAGAAGCCAGGGGATCCAATCATAAATCCGTTTAATTGAAATTTTGTTTGGGAAAAAGTGACCATCGAACTGCGCGAAGCTTTGCTAGTTAAGGAATAAATGTTTTCCGGAACATCGAAAAATACAGTCGAAACATCATTTTAGGGAAATCCTTTCTATAGATAAAAAAATGGCAACGATAGCAATTGGAATCGGAATAGGAAGGAAGGAATCGGAAAAATTGCTGCCCTTATTGTACCGGAATAATTTCCAACCCAGCTCGGAATAAAATCCATAACATCGGAATAAAATTTATAAAATACCGTTTACTGACTATTTCCTTATTTTTACGGATTTTATTCCGAACTGGGTCGGAAAAATATTCCGGTACAATAAGGGCAACTATTTTTCCGTTTGCTACCGGAAAACAGGCAGTATATATTTTTTTTTTTACAGTGTACTTATAGATGCAGTTTGGTTATTTGCACTCTTACACAGGTATGAATTTGGTATTGTTACATGACACCGGGTTACTGCTGTCTTTCCTGCTGTCTAAGCGTTATCCAAAGGACTAACTTCAACATTTTTATCTACTATTATAACTAAACTGATAAACTGAACAGAATTTCTGTGGTAAATTTAAATATCTTGTGCAAATAAAAACATATAAAATGTTTTTCTTTTTATGAATTAACCATTTCACTTTCAAAATAATTATGTTCCTACAGTGTTGAAATGATTGACTAGAATTCATGAAATGCTTTTCTTTTCATGCTTTATAAAAACAAACTCTTTATTGTAGTATAAGAAATTCTTATATAAGAAATCAATACAAAATCCCTTAACGGATTAAAAGTTTGTGACGCAGCACTTTATCTTACGCTCTAAGAATTTTAAATATGGAACTTAAAAATAATGATATCAAATTCTGAGTGACGCTATGCTATTAATTATAATCACTCTATATATTATTTATTTCATCTTTTTATTTTTTTATAATCGCATGTGCAAAAACTATGTTCAATTTAAAAATATGCATAAAAGTTTATTCATTGATGCTTTATCATCATACACGCTTCTCATAAATTCCAAGTATGAGTTTTAAAAGATATGATATTAAAATTTTAGTGACGCTTTGATGTGGCTTTAAACGATTTGTTTTAAAATTAAATTAAAATTATTTTTGTTTTGGCTAAGATATATTCACACATTTAAACAATAGTTTTAATTTCCCAATATACATTAAATATGTCACTTTCACTGAATTTATATAATGCATTTAAATGTATTTATTTGAATAAATTGATTTATCCTTTGTCCAATGCTATTAAAAATTTAAAATAAGATTGACGTAAATAAATTTTTTGCCTCATAGTATCGATTTGAATACATTTTACTTAGTTTGGATTAGTCATTATTCACGAATTATGGTAAATACAATATTTATAAATAACGGCATATTAGAAAACACAGGACAGCTCATCTTTATGTGACAATAAAAAAAAAAAAAAAAAAAAAAAAAAAAACAATTTCAACATAAAAGACAGTGGAAAAAAAATCACGATGGCAATGTTTGGATTCGTAAATTCTAAGCTGAGTAATTTGAGCTACATAATGAAAAAATTATAAAGTTGTAATAATGCCCCTCTTCAGAGCAGTCACAGATAATAAATTTTTAAGGATTTTGATGAGTGAACTTGAACTACATATGAATATATTAGAAGATCTTTATAACGCACACCTTGGTATGAGAAGTTGTGTGTATTATAGAATTTTGCATTATATAGATCATATTTCATACATCATAAAATTTACCTCGTATACATGCTTTAAATTACATTCCTTGGAACCAGAAATTGTGAAAATTATAAAATTTTACATAATAGGTATAGATCACACATTATTAAATTACCTTAAAGCATGATCCAAATATGCCTGGGCAAAATAATTATGAACAGTGGTAGCTCGTGACTGACAGTTTTGGAGACACCAAATGCATGGCTGGCAAATTTATTCCTTTTTTATTATTTTTAATAAGAATGAAATCTTTGGCTTATTTTTAGCAGAACTTTCTTACATTAAATAATGCAAAAATTTAGTTAAAAAAAAAAAAAAAAAAACTTTTGGAAGGCATGCATTTTAGTGCTGCAAGAAAAACCTGTCATGAGCTGCTACTGATTGTAACACACATTTACAAAAAAATTTAATATAATAACAATGATTTCATTACTCCAAAAAATGTGTTAAAGACGATAATGCATCAAATTTAGTGTTCCAAGAAATAGCAATATTTGTGAAATACATGTGCTTCTTAACTTCAAAATTCATTGTTTACATATGAGAAATACATTACATTTTCTGCTTTAAAATCTTTTAGTGGCAGGCTTTTGTGATTGAACAAGGACTGCTTGCAGAGTGCTTTTAATGATTTTATAATATAAAATTATGGCTCTTCAACTACTACTAAACAAATACAGTAATAGGGATAAAAAAATCATTAAATAGTTCATTTTAAAAAATTACTTGTATTTTCATCAGATATACTGATTATTACTACCACATGTTATATGTAACGTATTTATTAGAAAAGTTACAACTATTTTGATGAAGTTTTAAAATGTAAACAAAATGATGTTTAATAAACATCATCAAAAGTACCTCTGGACAAAATCATTATATTACTTATTATTTCAAAAAAAAATTTCATTAAAAAAATTAGAATTATGGAAATAAAGTTTGAAATTTAGCCCTCTAGAGGGTAGCAATATTTCTACAAAATGGATTGCAGGCTCTGCTTATGTGTAAAATTCATTGTTTACATTAAAGAATCTGTCTCTTATACAGAGAATTGCATTATAAAGGTCTTTTACTACTGCAATGTTTGCATTACATAATTCCAAAATAAGGTGTTAAACATAAAAATGTGTAAAATTTAGTGTTTCGGGAAATAGCAGATATTTCAACAATATGTATGTGAAATACAGGAGATTTGTAACTGCAAAATCCGTTGTTTACATCTCAGAAATAAATTATATAGATAATTGCATTATAAAGGTCTTCAGCAGAATCCCAGAACAAGCGAAATAACCAATATTGCGATTTTTTTTGGCACGCATGAACATTCCCATGCAACCCAATCCAAACTAAAATATGGCAACCTGAAAACTAATGCAATTGGTTCACATTTTTTATTGTTACCAGACTGACGTTTTCTACTATTTAATTATTTACGAATCATGTAAATACAATATTTATAAATAACGGCGTATTAGAAAGCACAGGAAAGCTCATTTTAATGTGACATTCAAAGTAAAGTAAAAGAAAAAAATTCAACATAAATCGGAAATGTTTTGTTTATCTTGTAAATAACCATTAGACTACTATATTCTGAACACATTCATTGGTTAACATGGTCGTAGAAAACAAACTTTGAAGCAAAGTATGAAAAAAATCAGTTTATTTATATTTAAATCATATATATTTTTTAATTTATATTAACCTACAACATTATTTTAAACTCTGAATGCATGCATTTTTCAATAGTTTTAAAAATGCAACTAATATTAGTGTTGACTCTAGAAAAAAAGCGCCGACGGGCAGGAATTTTTCAAAAAGGGTACACCATTCTAAAAAAAAGTGTACATTTTTCAAAAAGAGGACATTATTCTAAAAAAGTGCACATTTTTTCCAAAAAAAAAGCACACTTGTACCTTCTTCACCGGAACCAATGCAATTGACACGGGACGCATAGGAAGTGTTAAAAAGGTCAGGCGGGCGCATCGGATGGGTTTAAAAGAGCGGCCGGGTGCAGAAAAGAAATAAAAAGGGCTGCCGGGCGCTGCACCCAGCTAAAGCGGCTTAGAGTCAACACTAAAAATAGAGGCTTGAATATACTATATACATTTTTTAATGTACAAATATTTATTGTCTGAGCGAAGCGAAGGCTAATACACAACACAGTATTATTTTCCGGTCAAAAACAGCTACGATTGATATTAAAACCTTTCGTAAAACCTTTCGTCAAGCATAACTCAAAAAATATTTCTCGGATTTCGGTTCTGGTTTTACCAGAAGGTACCTATGAGGGTAACCTACTGAATGAAAAATAAGTTCCAATTCGTTTAAAAATTATATTTAAAAAACTGATAAAAAAGCACAATTTGTCTACATACGTCACAAAAATTTAGTGTATGTCATTTCCACCAGCTGGATGTTTTTGTAGAAAACCGAATTATATCACATGGAGCAAAGAAAATATGCCCGTACTAATATTAAAGTGAAAAAAAAAACATATTTAAATTTAATCAAACAGTAAAATAAATCTGGATTTTTTTTTCTATTTCAAAGAAAAAAGCCACAATAACGTAGGATTTCAGATTTTATGATAATCTACCCAATAGCATTTCTTAATCGCCAAAAGCTACCAACATTTATATTTTGCGTGTGAAAATTTGAAACAGTTATTTTATATTTAAATAAACAATTTTTATTTGTGGCATCATTTATTCTTAATTTATTTATTTTTGTCTTTTTAGTATTTTAAATGAAATTTGGGTGCTTGTTAGTTATCCAGTCGACCAATTTCGCCAAATTATATAAATCGCCAAACCACCCGGCAAATTATACAAATTGACATAATTTTTATTTTAAATAACTTTATTTAAAAATAACTTAATATTAATACTAAATAACTTAAATATTTTAAAGAACAAATAAATTAGTATAACATTAATAAAACTACAAATAATACGTCGAAATTAAAATCACTTGATGACGTAAACACGTGTTGTCAAGTGAATGTGACATTTACGATCAACTCTTATTGGCATTTAATCTTACAATTTGGCGACAGTAATTTGGTCGACGGGATAACTAACAAGTACCGAAATTTGTACTTTTCCAGAATTGGCGTCTTATAGGTAAAGAAAATGGGTTTGGCGAGAGAAGTAAACTTTTCATGCATACTTTCTGGTAACCTACTCATTCTTTTATGTACCCAAGCAATTTTTTAAAGATTTAAACAATTAATTTAGTTTAAACAAGACATTTACGCACAGATGTCACATGCGCACCACGTTGGCGCGATTTTTTTTCTGACGCCGATGTCATATACGCACCGGGGTACTTAACTGGCGCAAAATGTCGTTATTTTGCTTGATGGTAACCTAAATGTTGTTGTTTATTTATTATTAAATTCTTTATTTACTTTTATTTTCTTTTTTTAAATTGTATAAATTGTTTTGTTCTATAGTTATTAATTAAACTTTTTTTATTTATTGTTATTCCCTTTTTAAAAATATCTATGTAACTGGTATTCGAAAACGAGGATTTCACCAAATTGGCGTAAGAAAAAAATCGCGCCAACGTGGTGCGTATGTGACATCTGTACCAAAAAGATTTATATTTATTTGTAAAAAATAAGCATAAATGTTCATCGGGTTTGTAATAAATTGTCAGTCAGGTTTGTATCTTTTTGTAACAAATCTCACTTTCTGAAGCCAAAACTGCATAAAGCTTTAAAAAAAAAAAAAAAAAAAAAAAAAAAAAAAAAAAAAAAAAACGCCAATGCAAAGTAATGTTGTTAAAGTGCAGTGAAAATAGTTAAAAACGTGTATTTTAAATGAAGCGAATGAAAGCTTTATATTTTAAATGAAATGAATGCAAGATGAATATAGTATGGAAAAAATATTGTCAATTTATCACCTGCGCTTGACTAACTTAAAAGTATCAATATTGCAATTGGTACATGCTATGCAAAATGAAACAATTATGTTATAACCACTCTTCGTGCAAGAAAAATGGCCACATCAAAAAAGAGTAATATTAACAGCAACATTGTTATAACGGACGGGAGTTATAATAGCTAAGTAATAATGGCTTTAAGCACACATACCACACAAGAACATTTTACATATGTTTCGAGTGAAGCTCGATCATCAAGGTGCTAATTATTCATACAAGCAACCGTTACATAAACGAAAGTTTAAAATTTAAATGTAAATATATTCAATCTCGCATCCCCCCCCCCCCAAAAAAAAAAATAAATAAATAAAAAAATAAAAATAAAATGTCACATGAAATTTAATTGGAGTTAAGCGAAGCTTTTTAAAATACTATATTGGTTGAAAACCAGATTACGAAATATTCCTATAATATTTGAATTAATCACGGTACATTTTTTTTTAGCCCGGTTCAGATTTTGCCAAGAGTATTTTATTTTTATTTTTTGTCAAAAGCCGCCTTTTTTCCCCGCAAGTGCAACTTGTGTTGATGTTGAAATAAATATTTTGACTTATGCTACTATCTCTTATTATTATTTTTATTTATTTACTTATTATTTTTTTAATTAAATGAGTCAAATCGTGTTTATAAATTTATTTAATGTGAGTATTTTAAATTAAAAGAATGCATTACGAAAGATGGCGATAAGAACAATATTTGACGATTTATCAATTGCGCTCACCGAAATGCTTTACTACCATGTGTTTAATTCCCTTCTTGGAATTTCTTTATTATATGGACTTTGCTTTTTTAAAAAAGCTTGACGCAATTCGAGTTTAAGAAAGTGAGATTTTTTGTCAAATGATATAAACGACTATGAAAATAAAACTGAAGAAGTATTATCCTGGTTTATGTATGTATTTTTAAAAATGCAAAAATGTCGGTATGAAACAGCGAATAGGTTATCCGAAAGTACTTGAAAATGTGTTCCTTTTCTAGTCTATTCTATCTCTTGCCAGGGCCCTTAACAGAGGGAAGAGGTGGTTTAAAATTGATATGGATTTTTTTTTCAGGTACTAATCTAGATATTTCATCATTTGAATTAGTAACCAGTATATGGCCAATTAAAGATAGTATCTTATTTTCTTTACTTGCAACAAGTTATTATTAAATCTATGTTCTCGGCAATATCGCTCAGACTAATCTCTCTGAGGGAAGTCCTAGTACTTCTATGAAATGATTACATCACTTACCTTAAGACTAAGATGTGTTAATAACATTAAAGGTACCATCCATTGCCTTGCTGCTCCAACTCACAAAGGAACCCCGCCATTATTACATATTATTTTAATGGACAAAATATCAAGAAAACAATTATTTATTAACTTTAAATCATGAAAGTTTTAGCTAAGGCAAATTTAACGCTTTGTGAAGAAAAACTCATTTTACTGCTCTGACTAAAACTGTTGCAATTTCTATAAAATGGAGTTTTATGAGAATATTAAAATCGTTAAAAGAAACCACGGTCAAAGAGGATTCCCATGGCGGGAGTTTTTAAAAAAGGGCACAGTATTTTCATTAAGGGTTTGTACCTCATAACCACTTTGTTCCTTATTCAAAAAACGTATTTTGAACTGGTTTGTTGTTTGTTTAGAGTTCCTTTTATTAGTAGAAATTTGGGATATTTTCTAACAACTGGTATCATTTTGCAATTTTTCACCCATCGACTGACAAAATTTAAAATTTTTTCATGTGACTGACCAATGAATTTGAAGATAATTTCCTTCTAACAATTGGCAAATTCTGAGACTTTTCTGCAACCAATTGGTGAAAATCATGTGTTTTTTAGTGACCGATAGATGAATTTCATTTCAGCCCCCGCAACCAACTGAATAATTTTGTGAATTTTTCGCACGATTGACTGACGAATATCATGTTTTTTTTTGTGCGATTGATTTACAAATTTCACAATATTTGAAAGTCCTCCACTGAAGAATTGCAAGATTTTTCTCAACGATCGACTGGCGAATTTCACGATTTTTTGCCACGAATGAATGCCAGTTTTCGAAACATTTTCCCACAACTTATTGATGAATTTAACAATACATTGAATTTTTAACGCTTGGTGAATTCTGCGTTTATTTTTTATGACCGATTGGTGAAACTCACAGGTATTTTTTATATGGTTGATGGATGAATTTCGCAGATTTTTCCCACAGACGATCAATGAATTTAATGACTTCAGACATGCTACAGGCTCAAAAAAAAAAAAAAAAAAAAACTGAACTTTTACTTTTACAGTCCCACGTGCAAAAAGAGCTGGATTTTTTTCCACAACACTTTCTCATTTTTTCTGCAATCCTTTGATGAAATTAGAGATTTATTTTGCAATTCGTTTACAAAATTAGTGTTTTTACACAGACTTTTTACAAATTTCACATTTTTCTTGCTGTTCTTTGACAAAATTTGCAATTTTTACAAGATGCTAGGATGAAATTTGCATTTTTGCAGCTTTTGATGAAATTCACATTTTTTCTGAGAACTTCAGATAAAATTCATGATTTTTCTGCGATTATTTAACAAAATTCACATTTTCACGATCCTGTTACGAAATGTGCATTTTTTACGCAATCTATTTATGCAATATGCGTTTTTCCATGATCGTTTGACAAAATTCGTGTTTTTTCACATCCTTTGATGAAATTCGCATTTTTTCGCAATCCTTTGACGAAACCAGTGATTTTTTTGCAATTGATTGACACCCTTTTACGAAATTCTCATTTTTTCTGCAATACTTTGACGAAATTTGTGTTTTTTCTTGGCATTCACGAAATTCGCATTTTCCCCCGATCCTTTGACAAAATTAGTGATTCTTTTGCAATATGTTGACAAAATTAGTGGTGGTTTTTGCAGACTTTTGACAAATTGTACATGATGAAATTTGCGTTTTTGCAGCCTTTTGATGAAATTCACATTTTTTCTGAGATTTTCACATAAAATTCAGGATTTTTCTGCGATTATTTAACAAAATTCACATTTTCCACGATCCTGTTACGAAATGTGCATTTTACGCAATCCATTTATGCAATGTGCGTTTTTCCATGATCGGTTCACAAAATTCGTGTTTTTTCACGTCCTTTGATGAAATTCGCATTTTTTTCGCAATCTTTTGACGAAACCAGTGACTTTTTTGCAATTGATTGACACCCTTTTACGAAATTCTCATTTTTTTCTGCAATACTTTGACGAAATTTGTGTCTTTTCTTGGCCTGTTCACGATTCACGAAATTCGCATTTTTCCCGCGATCCTTTGACAAAATTAGTGATTCTTTTGCAATATGTTGACAAAATTAGTGGTGGTTTTTGCAGACTTTTGATAAATTGCACATGATGAAATATACGTTTTTGCACACTTGTTGAAATTAGCATTTTTTCTGCAATCGTCTAATAAAATTCATTATTTTTCTGCAATTATTTAATGAAATTCACATTTTCCTCGATCCTTTTGACGAAATGTGCATTTTTTCCGCAATCCATTTATGAAATATGCGTTTTCCATGATCGTTTGACAAAGTTTGTGTTTTTTTTTCGCGCCGTCTTGCTGAATTTCGCATTTTTCTTGTGATTATTTGACAACATTTCCCTTTTTTACATAGCCCTTTGATGAATTTCGCATTTTTCTCGCGATTCTTTGACAAAATTTGCATTATTTTCAGGATCCTATGATAAAAATTTGCAGCTTTTTGACGAAATTCATGCTTTCTGAGATCTTTTGACGAAATATGCGTTTTTCCGCACTCCTTTCCCGAATCATATGTTTTCCCGAGATCGTTTGAAGAAATACACTTTTCCCCAGACCCTTTGACGAAATTCGCGTCTTTCTGGACTCTTTGACGAAATTAGTGGGGTTTTTTTTTTTTCGATCTTTTGAAGAAATTCGCGTTTTTTTTTTTTTTTTTTTTTTTTTTATGACAATAGCATTTTACCACGATACTTAGACGAAAATTGCGTTTTCTGAGATACTTTGACAAAAATCTGGTTTTCTGCGATACTTTGAGAAAAATAACGTATCGTCTGACAAAATTTGCGTTTTTTCCTGCAATCCTTCAGGCAGAGCAGGCGATAGTTGTGTGGGGGGGAGGGCTATGTTTTCATGCTGATCAGTTTTATATGTGGGCTAAATGTGTGGTAGGTAACAGGAAAGAAAAGGTCGAATGAGAAAGGGAGAGGAATTAACTCAATTTAATGCTGTTCGTACTCACGTTTTTGTTGCATTTCGTCAGATAACGCTACCTCCCACCCCTCCTAAAAATGTCAAAAAAAAAATTAATGCAGATTTACACCGATCCCAGGGATGATAAAATTGAATGTGCCGAAAAAGCGGAATTCCACGTCTTTGCAGAAAAGTAACATGTCTGCGACTTTTTTCATGCGAACATTGCATGAAGTTTTGGATTCCCCCCCCCCCCCTCCCTGACATACTGCCAAATCTCGCGAGGTTTTTTTTTCTTGTGATGTTCCTCCCACTGAGAATGGAGCGGGTTTTTTATAATCAACTGATTAGTTTTTTTTTTCTGTTTTTGCTACTTTTTTATGTTAGTGTGGTGATCTTTCAAATGCTATTGCACAACAGGCGATAAACGTGCTACTCTGTAAGTGGCACGGCAACCCTCCAGTGTACAGGTGGAATTGAAAAAAAGAGATTTTATAGTCGGAATATGCGGAATGTTAAAGAATACTGAATGGTTTAATGAAAGCAGAACAAAAACTTAATATTTAATTTAAGGTGCGAGTCAGATTAATGTATTAATTGAAATGGTTACTGGGTAATCACTTTATTAGTTTATACAAAGTCTAATTATCACAACAGCTACAATGCAGCTGCTAATGAAATTTTGTGAAACCGAACTTTTCTAAATAGTAACATGTTCTGAATTGTTCTTATTTACAATAATACTTCATTACCACAAATACCATATAAGGGAGCAGGCTACTTTTATATTTTTAAAAGTAAATTATTTAAAGTTTTCTTTTAAGCATATTAACTTAAAAATTAAATAAAAACAAATATCTTAGTTTTGCAAAAAAGCTGTTTTATCTTATTTATCTATAAACTTTCATTACTATATAAGGAAAAGTATCTTGATGAAAATTTTTACATTTATTAGCTCAAAACAACCAGTCAGGATAAAATGGTTCATTTTGAGCTAATCGTAATAATTTAAGTATATAGTGTAGAATTTACTATCAGTCAAAAATATGTCCAAGACTGAAATCAGTCCTGAGACTGAACGTCTTGCACCCATTGCTGTAAGCAATTAGCCTAAAAGAAATGCTTCAGGGTTTTTTTTCTTTTTTGTTGTTGTTGTTGTTGTTTTTTTACTGTTTTAATGTTGTTACAGAGATAAACTGCAATAAGAAATTTTTTCCCCTTTAGGTTTAATTTTTGAAAAATAAAATAATAGGATGCTTTTATTTTTGAAGCTGAAAAGACTTATAAAAAAAAAAAGCCAAAAGATACCCATATTTCGAAAAAGATGTCATTTTAAGTCAATTTCGTTTATAATGTTGTTAGAAACCATTCGCAAATGAATCATTTTAAAAACGGGATTCGAAATCTGAATTTTGATTTCGTCATACCTTTTATTTAAATTTTGCGTTCTTTAAAAATGATTTTGTTTAATTTCTTTAAAAGAAAACTCAAAACAAAATTAAATTGGTAATCTATTTCTATTACACTCACATATTACAATTAATACCTATGCCACACATGGACGTTATTTTGTAAGGAAAATATTTATAGGTATTGTTGAAAATAAAAACAATTCAGAACATTATATAAATTAGAAAGGATCGGTTGGAAAGAATGCAGTCTGGATAATTAGAAATTGCACTCACTTTCTCCTCTTGGAATACCATTTCAAGATCTTTGATCTTTCTTATTTGTTCAGTCAACTTCGCGTAGTGATACATGGCGAAGTGTTATGGCGAATGCGATGAATTTTCATTTCGATACGAGAAGTTTCGATAAATATCGAATTTCGAAACGAGAATTTTCGAAAAAATGTGAAATATTTTCTCCTTAAAAATTGTTTCCTTACTATGAATAACAATGAAATAAAATACATATAATTACAATATACTGCTCCATTTAAAAAAAATCAATCTAAGTATTTTAAAGCACATAATAAACTGCTTTTGTAGTTTAAAAAAAGATTTATTCCAATATTCAGATTTTTAACTGTGACCTAAATCTCAAAAAACCGCTGCGCTACGTTGTGTCTGCTAACTTGGAGACCACTGACATCATTGCATCGATCGTCATTTTATCTGCAGTGCCTACTGTTCGATTATGTTTACTTTGTTTTGCCGGTTACTTAACGTTATATCCTGTTGATTGGCACCTGCACATTGCTACTCAAGTGTCTGCTAGCTCATAGAATAACATGTAATCCGCGATCCTAAGAAGTCCGATTTTTCATGCGGATTATATAAAATTTAAGAGTTTTCCTAGATACTAGGTTAATCTTATTCACTTCATCAAAAACGGATTCCTTTTAGATATTTATATTTTATATATTCCTTTTATGTATTTAATCTAGGCCGTTTTGAAGAAAAAAAAAGACAAACTTACAACATCGAAATTGCTTTCAAAATGGGTTTACAGATCTCAAAATATACTGCACGTAGAATTGAAAAATTTCAAAATAGGATTAGACTGCAGATATAAGACTGTTTTTAAAAAAATCAGAACAATACGACCTATATTTGCTGAGTTATTAACAGGCGGCTTTTCGCGTTTTCTTTGATGTCGAGTTAGCTGTATATATGAGTTCCGCCATCTACGAATTCTACGATACGATTTTAGGCTTAAGGCTGCGTCACTCGGAATACTACCTTCTTCCATGATTATTTTCAAAATTCCTGTTAAGAATCGCAATTAAGTTGAAAGTAATTGAAACATCTCGAAATTTCGCAATTGGAATTTATTTGGTTCGGCTAATTTCAATATGCGTTTACGCATATGAAGTAGATGGAATTAATAGCTCATTTTCACGTAAACTTGAATGCGTATTGAGACAATAGTTAGTTTTTTTTATAAATACTATTCTGATATTTTCAAAGGTTCTATCTTTTTAATCGTCTGAAATAAAACAACATTTCATTAAATAAGCAAAGTCGTACGTTTAACGCCTTCTGCAGTTTATGTTTATTTATGTTTGTGATTTCTTGACCCCTCTAGAATAGTACTAAAAAACATAAAGTTTGACGTCTCAAAGAAATGTTTTTCAATTAATATCCTTTTTTGACACGATTACATGATATTATGTTACGATTAATTCACATGAACACGCACTGCACACAAATAACGTTTATACGAGTATCGAGTACATTATAAGAGTATACATTTATATCAATCACTATATCTAGGGGCTCTGCTCCCTGCAAGCTACGCTCGCCAACCCCCGTTCAGGCACTGCACAATCTAAAAGCACGCTAATCTGATCGCTTTTAAAAAGATTACAGAAGTCTGAATTATACTGAAAATACCTGTAGCGATCTCTCTGTAAACGGGTTTCCATTCAATTCCCTTTGATTGCAAAAATTTAAGGCAAAATTAGTTGCGGTTAAGACATCCAATGGTTGTTTTCGTGTTTGATTCACAATCTGTTGCCTGTTATATCTAAAATCTGTCACCAAACTATAAGATTAAATGCCAATAATGGTTTATCGTAAATGTCAGATACACTTGACTTAATGGAAGTTTTCCTTGTTTACGCCATCAAGTGATTTTTATTTTGACGTTTTATTTGTATTTTTATTAATATTATACTAATTTAGTTGTTCCTTTGTTATTTAAAATAAAAAATTATGTTAATTTGTATAATTTGGCGAGTGGTTTAGAAGTTTATATAATGTGGCGAAATTCGTCGACGGGAGAAGTAGTACCATCAAAACATTGCTTTAAAGTTGAAATTAAATGTCATGATTTGTGGTATTGTCATATACGCACTGGGTTTGGCGTGCATTTTTTTTTTTTTTTTTTTTTTTTTTTTTTTTTTTTTTTTTACGACAATTTGGTGAAAGCCTCGTTTTCGAATACCAGTTACATATGTGTTTTTAAAATATTTTCTATTACTTTTAAAATGAAATAACAATAAATAAAAAAAAAGTTTAATTAATAACTGTAGAACAAAACAATTTATAACATTTTTTTGTAAATAAAAAGGAAATAAATTCAAATAAACATTTATTAATAAATAAGCAACAATAGCCGGGTTACCATGTCAGGCAGCGCCATTTTGGCGCCAATTAGGTACAGCGTTGCATATATGACATCTGTGCCTAATATTTTTCTTTTCGTTCTGTTTAAAAAAAAAAAAAAAAAAAGAAGAAGTGAAAGCCATTTATTTTAAATGTTTCAGTTTTAAATGAAAGGATTGTATTAAATAAAATGATAATGAAATACAAATTGAATTATGAATAAAAGTAACATGATACATTTCTTAGCATACATTTAAGGGAGGCCAAACCGGACGCCAAATTAGTTTAAAATAATAACATTTTCTAAAATATGAAAAAAAAAATCTGTTATGATTAAAATTTGAGTTGCCATCATTAGAGAAAAGTGTATAAAATTAGAAGAAAATTTAGATTTCGAAAACAAATTCGAATTTAAAAATTCTAATACCAGTTTTGAGATCTACGGATCAATACGGATATTTGGCATTAATTTCATCGCAAAGTATTCCGTACTTTAGGGGAAATCGCCGTGAAACCTAATCAGTTGTTTAATCAGTCGTTTCATAGAATCGTTTCATAAATTCGTTTCATTAGGATTTTATATATATAGGGTAGATATATATTGCAATCCAACTTAACCTTGCATCATATATCTTTTTTAAAGATAGCTAAAAGTCACTTGCAGGAAAAGCAAAAATTTTGTAACCACATATAAAATGCATTTATTAATCGATCCCATTAAACATTTTTATAGGTGAAAAATATTTTATAATTATTATTTTCAAATATTAATTTAATAATTATTCATATTTTTATGAATAAAGCACGGGAATTACAAAAAATAAGATATTATGTCGAACTTTTAAGTTATACGAAATAAAAATGTGTGCAGCTAGATCATAATTTCAGAAAATATGTAAATGTAATTTGGTAATAGAGGGACTAAAGTTTGAAGTAATTTTAATTATAAAGCTTTTGGTCCAAAGTACTAAAACTTTTATATCTGGGTACAAAATTTAAATGCAGATTAAAATTAATTTATTTTAGTGTATGTTGCTATCAAAAATTTAAAAAGTTAGGTCAAATTTGATTATTTAGACGCACCCCAAAAGCTCAGTTATTTGATATCTGTTTAGAGTATACTTATTGATTGGTATCTTTCTTTTAGGTTAGATTCCGTTAGATAAAGCAAAAAGTTACGCATTACAGCCTTCCGAAGGAAAATAACTCAGGAAAATTTCGGCATATTTTCATCAATCATGCCCTCCCCCCAGACTTTAAAACTCTACTCCCGTTCAAATGTGGACTTACATACATGTCTCATATTTTCCAGTCTGTATCTTTATGAAGTGAACCCGAAACGAATGTACTTCAATCCGAAATTACTCGAAAAACAAAATGATAGAAATGATCTATTGTTTAATGCAATTATATATAAAAAATACTTTATTTGTATCTCAATATCGATTATCCTTTTATCTAGAAAAAGTTCGGGTTAAAAATACGACCACCAACAATATAAAATCGCCCTAAACACTTAAGTGTTCATTCTACCCGCAACGAAAATTAATTGTCTAAAGGTCCGTCATGACCTATTCAGTACTAATCCACATTTGTTTTTCATTTCATTGTTTCCATTACGGGTTACTATGACAGGTAGCAGATAATGATATATATCATTTTTGGAGGTATCTCAGAAAGATTAATTTCCAATAAAATATAAATACGAGTATAGGACCATCCCCTAAAACGTTATGCGTGCACAAGTATAGGGAAAAAATATACTTTGTATAACCTCCTTCCTTTCAAGTATGTTGTAAAACTGCTGAACAATAAATTTTTAAAGGGTTAAAAATACAAAAATTGATTACTAAACTTATATAATACTCTATATAACTCACGGAGTAAATTATCTGATTCTCTGCTTTGAATTTATCAGAATTTGAGGCTTAATTTTAAAGGAGTTTTAAATTTTATGTAAATTTGCCAAGTCATTGGTATTTTAAATGTAACAAAAAATATAATTTTCAAAGTGAAGGATTTAAAGATTTCATTTAATAAGGTAAACCTTTTATACATACGTCGAAACAGCTCTGTTTGACTTTATAATAAAAATGGTTCATAAATTGCGCGTAATTGTTTTTCAATGTTAATAGTTTGTTCTATATTCGAAATCTTAAATTCAAGTCTAAATATATATATTTTTTAATTTTTTAAAAGATCTATTTTCATTCAAAAACGGATTATTTCTTACATAAAATAATGTAAAATAACATCTAAAACAATAATACATATTTTTAAAACAATTTTAAACAAAAAATATTAATCTTCTACAAAAAAAAAAAAAAAAAAAAAAAAGGAATTTATAAAAATGAAATATTATACATATTTCACTCGAACCATTTTTTTTTCTTATACTATACAAAGGAAATTCAAAATCCGTGTTTAAGTATTCGAAATACTCTTACTTTTCCCTATTTTCGTGAAAAGGTTTCGATTAAAAGGAAATCACGTACGTAGAAAATTTGTATTCCTTGTCTCTTTTAGGTTCGTGCTTAGAATTTATTAAGTGAATTGTAAAAAGATTTTCCAAGAATTATGTTGTCATGTTTTTATGATTGCATTTCCTAAAGAGAATGTTCTGTGTCAAATATATTTATAATGAGAAAATAGTAAGGCGCTGTTTATTCTGTTATTTTCACCATTTTTACGTTTGTATATATTACTTTTCATTTTTATGTTCAGTAAGAATGCTTCATTTATATGACGTAAAACAACTTCAGATTTATAGTTATACATTGTTTTCTTCGAAACTTTGATTTCAAGGGTCTCAGGACTCTTAAAATCGGAGAAAAGGACCATTTTGTACATTTAATATCTTAAACTGTATATGAATTTTAAACACAATTTTTACAGAGATGAATGGATAAAAATATGTTCTTGGCTTTTATATATTTAAAAAACTTACAAGATTTAGAATTAATATTTATAGGGGGCTTGAAACTGTCAGACATTTTTAGAGCAGAAAATTGGATTATAGTATGATAATTTACGCGCAGGATTGCAAAATACATTTTGCAACTAAAATAAAAATGTTGGTGCCTAATTATACGTGAGATTACGATAATTACCCTAAACCTAAATAAATTTGCATTTATATATTTTTAATACAAACTTATATTCAGCTATTACAAAGTTTTGAAATTTTCAACAGTATAAACATCTAAATATATATATATATATATATATATATTTTTAAGAATAGAAAATTAAATTTTAGGTTTAATGTACACAGACTAACATGAAACATTTTTTTTGAAAAATTCATGAAAAAATATTGAGATATCCTGCGCGTTATAACAAAAAACGTCATTTTGAGAAAAATGACTTCAAAGTTTCCCAAACGCCAATTTAGATATTGATCGGCTATGATTCTAAAAGCCATAACTTCTGTTCAAATGGAAATTTTAAGGAAACAATTACATCAAAATATTAATAAAATTCAGTAGTTTAAAATACAAAAATAAAATAAAATAAAATAAAATAAAATTTCGAAAATTTTGAAGTTTCAAGAGTCTTGTAACCCCTAAAAGATTTATATTTTAGTAAGAATATCTGTTTCAACTAAGAATTGTTATGTGGTATGCTATTAATGAATTACTAATAATTTCTGATTATTTGCAACAAATTGATTTTTCGATGTAATAAAAAGAATTATTTTGCTTATTAACGTTAAAATGGTTAAATATGTTTTTTTTTTATGATATGTCTGATTTTATTTCTAATATTATAAATTATTCAGAAAATATGTACTGTTTCTTAATACTTCGTAAATTATTTTGTTGAGATTTTTTTTAATGCATAACTTATATATTTTTTATTCGTTAAATTTTATTTTAATGCATACTGAAATAAAAATGAAAAAAAAAAAACAAAAAAAAAACAACAACAACAACAACAAAAAAAAAACATGCTCAAACAATCTTTCAAAAAAGATCTACGCGAGTAGATACTTCACCTCTTTACAAAACAATTTTATAACCCGGTAAAATATCGGAATGTTTTTTGCTAATCAACGCCAGGTCAATAGAGATTGCAGAATATGCCCGAAAGTAAAAATCACGTGTACACAGGTTACTGGCGAAAAAGTTGGAAGGTACGACTAAACTCGCCAGAAGAAATTTTCCCAACGCTTCCCAGTCTTAGCGTGAACAGGAACTCAGTCCTCTCTACCATCCGCCAAACTCCTTGGGATATGACTCGCCATAAAATTATTTTTATGTGGATGTAGGTGGCTTCTACAGGATCCAGAAAAAGCTCAGTAAGTTGCTTTCCAAATTAGTGACCAATAAATTTACCTATTAGCATTGTTTTCGTATGGAAACTTACGCTTAAAAACATAGTTTATTTAACCTAAAAACAACAGGGGAAGGTATGTTTTTATTGTTTAAAAATATTTTAAATATATCTTCAAACGGGCTAAATGGTAGCATAAAATATGTCTTAAACTCCACTGTATTTTTCTTGTCTCTTTGTAATATATTAAAAATGATTTTTGAAAGTTGATTGATGCCTTTTTGTTGATCCTTTCAGCAACCAAATTAAGATGTGGTACTGTTTATTATGACTGTACATTTTTTAATATAATTATACAGGGTGTCATCAAATAAACTGAGCAAAAAGAATGATTCATTGAATGGAAATGACGAGAAGAAAATTAAAGAACATATTGCTGGAAGGTAGAAAAATAGTTCAAGGTTACCATTATCACAAATGTTAGATGTGACTTCCTTTTGTGACTCTTCAAATGTCCCATCGGTAAATCATTTCTTGGCACAGATTTGTTAGCATGTTTCCGTCTATCAAATTAATTGCAGTGCAGATTTTTGATTTTAATTCAAGATTGGAAGCAGGAAATGGCGGCTTGTACACTTGAGATCATTTATAAAACCCTGTACACCAAAATCAAGCATTGAAAGATCTATTGATCTTGGTGTCCATTGAATAACACCTCCGATCGCTAAGTGATAGCGTCAGTTATGACAACTAATGCCATATATGAAAAAACTTCGATTATATTACTACTAGTCTGACTTTCAACTAGATAATTTCATTTAATATTTCGAAAGTCCTTAACTTACGAAATTGCCAAACTAATTTATAGACACTCTGTATTTAACAGTATAAACTGGTGAAAAAAATATAAATCTTTAAGAACCGGGAAAGGTATTAAAAAATGTTTTTAATTTTGTTGTTTTCAAGTATTACGAGAACTTTATCATTTTCCACCGAAACCTTTAGAATGCAACATGATATTTAAAATAAGGAAATTTGAAAATTGTAATGATCCACAATCATGGAAATTTTCTATTTACTTATGAAACATTTGGAGATAGAATATGGATTATAGGAATAATAGGAAAATTCAAACTTCTAGTTATTCACGGTATCGAAAACATCTTCATTTTGTTTACGAAACATTAATGAGATAGGATAAGAATTAAAAAAAAGAGGACAATTTAACTTCCTAGTTAACGAAGATTCTGGAAAAGTTTACTTTTACTTTTGAAACTTGCAAGAGAAATAATAATAGATTATCACTGGAAACACTGGAAAATTAAACCGACTGCTGTTTTACTATGAATCTGGAAACTCTTTAATTCCTTTTTTAAAACATTAGGAGATATAATAATAGAATGCAAATGGATACGGAAATTCAGTCATCCAGTCAGCCACGATTCTGAAATTATTTCCATATTCTTCCAAAACTTATTGGTGTATATGAACTAATCGGATAAGAAATGGTCTAGCTGGATAAGCATAGCGAAATGGACACCACGGCTGATATTTGAAATAACACGTGTGGTAATAAGGCTCACCATGAGATTACAATATAAATTGTTTTTAGCCCCTGATCTTGAACTGTCATTGAGATAATCGGTGAAGTATGCGCCGGCGCTACTATTTTTCAAATGCGTTTTTTTTTTTTTTTTAAGTAAAAAAGTTAAAAAAGTAAACCAATGCCAATTATTGAAGAATATTACTTCACATTATGATTTTTTTACACATTTTTACACAAATTTTAACATATAATAATAAACAAAAATACTTAAAAAACTTTACTCATGTCGTAATTTAATATTTACACCAAGGAAAAATTGCAGAATAATGCTCAAAATATGTACTTTTAAGAAAAATAAAATTCGTTAAAATCGAAGATGCGTTTTTTTAGTTATAACAAAAATAATTCTAGCAACTTGTTAAAATATTCGAAATGTCCTCTGTTTGTATTTGCAGAAATACACTGCTATCAATCTATTGGTGGATTCGTCACATTTCCACTCGCACAGGATGCGCAATGCGCCAAAATAAGAAAATCTTTCCATACGTACCACCTCGCTGTAGGTTTGTTTCGTGTTTGTAAATATTCTGTTATTTTGGCGTACTGCGCATCCTTCTCGCGTAATAATATCAAGAACTGACATACAAAATGTTAGTATTTTTGCATAAGCTTTTCGCACAGAAGATGGCTTTGGGCCTGTACAATGTACATACATAACGTATCACTTTAGGGGTGCGTTTGGGGGGGGGGGGGTCTGGTACTTGACATTGGAAGATATCTGTAAGGGTCATTTGATATGGTTATCATTTTTGATCAAACTAAAATTTGCTTCTTTTTCTTTACTTCTTTTATCTTAATTTTTAGGGTTTCTTTCATCTGACAAAACCCTATTCGTCTTACTCCTCTGTCTGTTTTTCTGTCTGTTAGCCAGTCTGTCACAGAGTCCGTTCTCAGAAACTATATACGTTAGAGACTTGAAATTTTGGATGCTTATAGTTGAACACCTCACATCAAACGAAAAATCATAAAATTTTGAAAAAGTCTTATATTTAGCCCTCTGGGTTCTAGCTTGTGTATTTTAAGCGATTTTTCTAACTCAGCTCCTAATTAAGCAAAACATTTGCGATCACACTAAAAATCATAAAACTTTCAAAAATTCTTATATTATTTGCCCCTTCGGGCACTAACTTCTGTATTTTTAGTCATTTTTTCTAACCTCCATATTATTTCAAACATCAGGTGTGGGGCCACTTGGCTATGCTTATCCGGCTAGTCCATTTCGGTACTTTTTTAGCATAGGAGTCTTGGCGAGATAGAGAAAATGACTATGGCAAGAGAATGAAATTTGGTAACTTATTTAGCGGTAATTCATTAACTGTTTCATATACATAACCACTTTTTTCATATTTATACAAATTATTTTGTATTAAGATGCCATTTACTTATTTTTATATACAAACAGAAGTAAAATGTATCTAAAAACGCTAATAATACATGCAGACATAAGTAAAATATTGATATATATTTATAAATACACATTTAAACAAGTATAAAAGCTCATTATGTTTGTTTTCATAGCTGTTTGTATCACTTGGTAACAAATCACACTTTCTGAAGCCCGTACTGTACCAAGCTTTAAAATTGAGATCGGGAAGGCTCCTATAGAGGAAAATTTTCAAAATTTGAACGGAACATTTCAGTTCTATATGAATCTGTAAACTTTACCACTCTTTTTCAAAATCTTTATTAGAAGAACCAATGTAAAAGTTCGGAATCTTATACAATGACAAAATTAAAAAAATAATTTTTGTAAATTTTCCAGACGTAAAGAGATTCACTTTTATTTCACACATTCTTAAACTTTAAAAAATAGAAATAAATATTTTATTATTTAGAAAGCAGGTTATTAAAATCTCAATTACTTTTTAATTAGAATATTCACTCACAAATCATTAGCTATACTATCTAACAATTAATTTTACTTATTATATTTAACATAGGTACTTATAACCTTATTATAAAATTAGATGTTTTTTATAAACTAAAGTTTACAAGTATAGATAAAGTATTTAATAACTTTATTTTGTAATTCCATTTGCAAAAATCTATTTAGAAATTTTCTCATAAATGAAATACCCCTTATTAACTGAGTGTTAAAAAAATATAGATTATTAAATATATTGTTTCTTTATTTAGTTTGCAAAAAATATAGTTTTGTTTCTATGTTGTACTTCTTTTAAAAAATTCCGAGTTATTATCTGGGGAACCATATCATCTACTATTCGGAATTTCAAGCCTATGAATATTCTTCGTTTGTGATATTATTATTTGTCTCAAATAACTAAACATGTATAAATACGTATGACTCAAATTATTAAAATAAACAATACATTTTAAAATTACTTAGTAAAACTAAGAAGCAATCGAAGTATGGTTTACAATAAGAGGGCAATACACTATTAAAATTTTCAAAAATCGATTTTTTTTATTTTTACATCGTTAGAAAGCTTATTGTATTCTGAATAAATTGATACCAATCTTTTAACTGTGTGATAATTATTTTCTGGGATATTAGAAAAAATGTAAACATCACCCCTTCATATCCGAATTAACAGCTCTGCGATAACTGTCATTGCGGCTTGTTTACATTTTGTTTTCGCGCTTTCACATCATCGTAACTTTGGAAATTTGCTAAAATGCGGCAATTGTTATTGGCTAAATACCTTAAACAATAATAAGAAAGCTTTGAATAATAACTTCAACTTCCACTTTCGCTAAATTTGTGTACTCTTATGGTTTTTCACAGCTTTATTTGCTATTAAGTGCTTAAATTTGATACAAAACATTTTTTTCCCCTAGAGCAATACTTTCCTGATTTTGTAATAGTATTCTACTTCTTAGTATTTATTAGCTTTTTAATGAAAAAATATGCAAAATGTGCTTCAGAACAGCATCGAAGAAGGAGTCTGTTTAATGGTAATCGCTATACAAAATACGATGATATAAATATATTCTAAGGTGCTAACTCATCTTACAGAAAACTAAAAAGTAGTCAATTTGACAGTGATTTTTGTTTCACTTTACAGTTAGTTTAGAATACGGGTTTATTGACATTAATATATATATATATTTAATAAACGATCCGGATTTTTATGCAGCAAAGTATGTGAATCAGATATCGAAATACGAGAATCCCTATAAATTGGCCTATATTTTACATTAAATAATTTAGTTTTATAAAACGTGTACATTTAATTCCCTTTACAATCAAAGCTAAAACAAAAATTTAAATTATATGTTTAAAAGTATTTTTTTGGAATAGTAAATGCTACACTTTTACAAATAAATATTTATATTATCATGAAAATGAACTAGAATTATAAAGCTGTGTTCAGTATGGAAAAAATTATGCGATCGAATGCATTTAAAAATTCATGGTTTTTCTAATTTTTCTAATTAAATGTTTATTACTTTTTATCTAATTAACCGATTACAAATATCCTTGTTCAAATTATGGACCAGAGTTTTATCTTTATTTAATAAATATAATTTAAGATAAAGTTTATGCAAATACAATGAAATTAGCATGAGATATCGTGCGCGCAGTGAAATTTTATCCACTGTAAAAATTTTAAATAGCACTTTGAAATTGACCCCTTGACTTTTTTAAAATTATAATATAACCAAATAAAAAAAATAAACGTAGTTCAATATCACTTAAATGTACTCTAAAAAATTTGTTCTTCTAGAGTGGTTATCTTTTTCATAAAAAAATTGCTAAACTCGTGACAAATTTCGCATGTCTTATGTCCGTTAAAAGTGTACTGTCCCCTAAAAAAATCTCTACTAAACGAAGCATGTAGAAGTCCACCCGAATATTTGGTCCTACTATGGTGTACAGTGTGTCCGTAAAGTCATGGAGCACTATTGGCGGTCACAGGAAATCAACGAAACAAGATGTAAATGTGAAATATGCAACAAATAAAAGAAAAACTCTCCAAGTTTCATACTTGTTCAGTGCATTTCGATGTGGCCTCCATTTGAAAAGGGAGAATCACAGACGTTATTCACCCTGCTACACCAAGCGTCCTTAACTGTGTGGGGGAAGAACTTGAATATCGTTTATATCTGTGTAGAGGGCACAGGAGACCACATCGAACTGCACTGAACAGGCACGAAACTTGGAGAATTTTTCTTTTATTTGAGGAAGATTTTACATTTCCGTCTTGTTTCTTTGATTTCCTGTGACTGGTAAGAAATTTCACCATGACTTTACAGACACATTGCATATTCCCTGTTGTATAAGCATTTTTAAATGGTATAGTCTTGAACTTACATATGTGTAAACATCAGATTTGGTTTACGATTCATATTTGTACATAGGAGGAATTTTGTATAAAGCTTGAAACTTATACTGTAATTGTTCTTATTACGTGATGTTATTCTTGATTTTTAGTTTCATTAAATGTTTCATTATAAAATGCCTTTTTAATTTTAATATAATACGTTTTTATACCAGCTTAATATTGAATGTATTAGCCCCTGGTATTCTATTTCCTTCTCCCAGCTTATTTTGTGTCGTCACCAAAAAATAACGTTACGTTGTATACGCCAGCCGTAAAACAAATCAAATGTGTCATTGTACGATTGTAGTCTACAGCAATTTTTTAAACTTCTAAGCATCGCCCATTTTAAATTTTTATACTGTCGTATTTTGAAAAAAAAATTACTTTTTAATGCAATTTGTTTGAAAGCTACATCTCAATTTACTTCTGAAATATTATTATTATTATTATTGTTATTTGTAGTTTTTAAAGCCATTTGCTTAATATTGGCATCGGAAGAACTTCATTTCTGTAGAAAGTAAAGGAAAAATAGTTGAAAAATAGTAATTGTACATTTTTGTTATCATTTTCTCATAACAGCCGGAAAAAAAATGTAATTAAAGTACGTGCTATTTTGAAAAAAATGTAAGCGAATGATTTCTACTAAAACATTGAGCTATTATAAACTATATTTAATTTTTTGTACTATCTATATTAATGTTACAAACAAATGAAGGCATATGAATCATTTGATAGCCGATTTTTTTGTCGAGTTTCTTGAATGGCGGCAACTTTTTGCTTCATTTGTGTATTATTTCACGATAGTGACGTCCTATGCATACTTGACTGTTTAAGAGTAAATCGCAAATGTTTAATTTTTAAGCGGATGCGAATGATGTCATTTTACATAAAATAAAAGCGCGTGGAAGTCTTAAAATTGAAATATGTTTTGCACATTTTATATATACATATATTTTTTTTTCTTCATCAGGGACGACACTAAATTCTGAAAAAGCAGAACTCCTGCTTTCTAGTTTAAATATTTGTCTGTCCGGATTAACGTAACAAAATATGAATGGAATTAATAATTCTTTAATAAATTTAAGAAATAACTTGTTAGCTACACTCAACTTACTCGTTTAAGATTGTCCTCTCAATATATTTTATCTACCGTGAAATAAGATTCAATTGTTCTTGTAATTAAAATTATTTTAAATTTTTTATGTATGGTATGTTTTAGATACTATTTTTAATAAATTAAAAATGTTTTTGGATATATTATAAATATGTACTTTATGAAATATATTAATTATACCAATAGAACATTTTCTTTTATCTGAAAAAAATATTTAACTTTGCATACTCATATGACTTTACATTAAAGTGTGACATTTAGCGGAATTCATTAGATACATAATATTTAAATTAACATTTCAAACTCAATGCATAAAAATAAAGTTTAAAAGGAATAAAAATTTTAATTAAATTTTGACATAAAAAAGTTCAGAAAGATTTAACCACTATTACAACCACATAAAGCTATTACTATAATGGTATATACGCTTTTTTAGTAAGTTCGGAATAACAGAAAATCCAAAATTGCAGGAAAAGTTTTCATCATTACTCATTCAGAACATTATTAACTAACGTCATTTAGATAGATAATACGATATATAAATGGATTTTAAATTCTAGTTATCGCAATAAGTTATCTAAATACATTTCCTCTAATGGTTAATAAAAGATAATTATTTCGTTGAGCACAATTTAGATATATCATGCTTCGTAATTTTATTAATGCTCAGCATATTTCAAATTATTATTGTTTTTTTTAAGAGGTTTTTTTTTAGATTTTAACAGGTTAAAGGAATCATTATTAATCTGAGGTTTTATCTTAAATAGTATTTAAAACTTTTGTAATAAATTGGAAACAGTGTGATAATTGCATTTGAATTTTAATGAATGAAAATAAAATCAGATATAAATTTGATCATTTTCAGTTTTTACGATGTTAACAACCGGAAAATATCTGTCATTAAAAGTTTATACAATTATTATTATACAAGCAATAACAAAATAGCGGTGCAATTGTGCCAACATTACCTTTATAAATTTTTATTAATATGCATAATTATGAATTTGAATCTATATATATAAAAGAAGGTCCGGATTTTGTATTAATCAATGCGCAGCTCAAACTACTGAACCTAAAATCTTTAAATTTGGGATAAAAATACTTTTTATGATATAGAGTGCCGCTAAGAAAGGATTTTGTAAAATTCCACAGATAGAACGAAGTTTTAAAAAATTCCCGAAAAATCTGATTTTATACTTATTTAAGTGTATTTTTGTAACATATTTAAGTGTAATTTTGCATGCTGAATCGAATGGTACTGACCAAATTCTTTTAAGTCCAATAGTTCGCGAGATATTTCATATTACTCTAATTTGGCCATGTCTGGCACTAAAACTTCAAATTTTCAAGAGATAATTTCTAAAAGTATGTCCGTTACGATAGCAACGGAAAAATTTAAATTGAGCGATTTTGTTAATCAATTCTTTTGGTTGAATAATTAAAACAGCTATTTGAGTTAAATAAAAAATTACAAACGCCTCGAAACTAAAATTTTTAAAAATTGGTACTTTTTCGCGATACCAAAACCATGCCAAAACGTATGCTATTGCGGCATTTATTTCAACCCTTAAGCAGGAAACCCACATGCGGAAAAATATAGACGGAAATCTGCAGCGGCATATTTTCCGCTACGCCAAATTTCCGAATTGGAAATGAGAATCGCACTTGCGTTTTTCGCTGGCGCTTCCGCGTTAACTACTGTGCATATCTGTGACAAACCTACGTAGTTTGATTTCTACAGATGCCGTCTCGGAAAACGGAAAAAGTTAATGCATGTAATTAATGCAAATAAAAAGCATGTTTAACTACAATTCCGCTTCGTTTTCGCATTTGTACTCGGCAAATATGGGGTCAATTTGCCGTTCCGCTGTCCAATTCCGTCGTATTTTTCCGCATGTGGGTTCCCGGCTTAATCGTGGAAACGATTTTTATTGCAAACTGTGCCAAACATTAAGATTTGCTATTTATTGAACGTGAATATTTTTTTATTAGTACTTAATTGTAGCAAAACATCTTAAATTGTTATTTTTCGAAAATAAAAAATGTCAATGTCAATAACATTGTTATTTGTACACGTCAGTTTGTATAATTTGGCGTGTGGTGTGGTGATTTATATAATTTAGCGAAATTGGTCGACGGGATAACTAAGTAGTACCTTGATTTGTATTGATTAAAAAAATTAGTTGGTGAAAGTCTGTAATTTTCAAATTTATAAATTTTAAATGCTCATTTTTGTACCAACAAAATAATTTTTTTTTCAAATGTTTCAATTCATTTTGCGTTATTTATTATGGTTGGCGACAACGGTGTAGGTATAACGGAAAAATACCAAAACAGTTACCGATTTTATTTAAAATACAAAAATAATGTTTAATAAGAAATAAATGTTGTAAAACGGAAATATTTAATTTAACGGAAATATTTAAATATTTAATTTATGAAAGCAATGTTTGTACTGCTTAAAAAAAAGTTTTCATTTTCAAAGCTTTAAATTCAAAAAAATTGCAATTTGTCATTTGATACTGGATAAAAATAAAAAATGGGAAATTTTATGTTAGCCGTACACAAATCTCAACAATAGCATTTTTTAAATCGCAAATACCAGACCTTACATTTTTACTCATCATCGTCTACTATGTATATACACTGCTCAAAACAATTAAAGGATATTGCAGTTTTAGGTGGATTTTGTATCTGGTAAACTGTTTAGCTGATTGATACATGGTCGACAGACATAGTAGGTTGTATGAGAATAAATTACACATGCTTGGCAGAAAAAAATGCATTTTATTGCGCATTTGTGTGCTAAAGGAAAAAAACACAATTTGTGCATATGAGAAAAAAAGAATAAGAAAAGGTGTTTTCTTCAAAAAAAATCATTTTCAGTAGGGGGTATGGTTTCCACGGGCGGCTAGCAACGTTGAACACCTGTGAGGCATGGACTCAATGAGGCTATTAATGACGAGTTGGGGTATTCTGCCCCACTCTTCCAGAAGAGCTCTTTCCAGTTCTTGGAGAATTTGTGAGGGTTGTTGGCCGCCAGAAACTCATCTTCCTAGAGCGTCCCAAACGTGCTCGATTGGATTCATGTCTGGAGAACACGCTGGCCATTCCATTCGAACGATTCCTTCCTCGAAAAGGAAATCCTCCACCAGGTTTGCACGATGTGGCCTGCAGTTATCGTCCATTAAAATGAAGTTATCTCCGATTGCTGCAGCGTAAGGGACTACAATAAGTCTGAGGATCTCATCTCTATATCGGCGACCAGTCAGAGCTCCATCTCGAATGATGTAGAGGTCAGTGCGCCCGTCAATGGAGATGCCACCATACACCAACACTCCTCCACCGCCAAATCTGACACTTTCGTGCACGAACGCAGGATTATTCCTACTGCCACGGTCCCTCCAGATGAAAATACGCCTATTATCCGGATGCACAGAAAAACGGGACTCGTCAGAAAACAGAATATTGCTCCATTCATTTCTCCTCCAGTTGACATGCTCGGTTGCCCACTCCCTGCGGTCGCGACGATGCCTTGATGTTAACCTAACAAATACCATCGGTCGGCGAGCATACAGACCTACAGCAAGGAGCCGGTTTCGGACAGTCTGAGTTGAAATCGTGGTGCCTGTAGCCGAGCGAAGGTGTTGTTGGAGAAGAGTAGCGTTCATGGTTCGGTGTCTCCGAGCTGTTAACGCTAAATACCGATCTTCATTGGGCGTTGTTGCCCGTCTACGACCTTGCCCTGGTCTTGGGCCTGCACATCCACTCTCCAAAAAACGGTTCCAGATCCTGGAAATGACACTTTGTGACACTCCAATGGCTTGCGCTACTTCGGCTTGAGTTTGGCCCCCTTCTAACCTACCAACAATTCTCAAAGCTTCTGAATCTGTCAAATGACTTCGCTGAGACATCGTACTCATCGGAACAAAGCAATCACTGAATGCCGATCATCCTTGTCTTCGTTCTCTTTTATCCAGTTGAAAGTCAAATTTCATTCGCTGCCGCTGAAGCGATGTTTTTGACGTCGAACTCAAAATTTGCATACTCCACAGTTTGAAAACCAGAAAAATTTGCATTTGTGATTCTCTTCTTCTATTTTCGGCAAAAAAAATTAGTTTATATCTTTATTTTATATAAAACTTCAAATATCCTTTAATTGTTTTGAGCAGTGTAGAATGCAAATTCTTATTTCCTTCCGATTGGCTATAACTCGGGTTCTACTGAACTGAATTGTGTAGAACTTATACTGTTAGTTAGGTGATTTGTTTCAGAAGTGCTTTAATGTAAAAAAAAAAAAATCTACGCTGTTTAGTTATAGCTATGGGAGTTTTAAAATTAGATGAACCCGATTATGAAAGGTTACCTTTTATTTAAAGTTGTACTGAATGGATTTTAATGCTTTGCGGAAAAGTTCTCAGTGGTGTAGTAAAAAACTAGAGGATGTACGTTATATACAGACAGTAATATACTTGAGAATATATATGCTATTGTTATGGAAGGTGTGCAGAGTTTCTTAAAAAATCCAAAGGGTATATAACGTAGATTGGAATACCTACCCCTACATCCCTGAGAGTTCTACAATCTGGTTACCACGATTATGAAAGATATATTTAAATTTAACTATCTATAATATATAGGAAATGCAAAAAGAAATTCCGTTCCGGCCGCTTAGAACTTGAGTTCTGCTGAATAGATTTTTCATGGGCCTTACATTGTTAGATAATTTTTCAGAAAAGACTTTAGTATATCATATCGTTATATGTGGCTTGGTTAAATAATTATGGGGACAATTCAAAATCAGATGAACAGGATTATGAAAGATTAGCTTTTCTAAACGTTCTGCTGAATACATTTTTATGGGAACTGTTAGATCAGGAATCAACAGAACAGATAATTACCTCATCGAGTTCACGGCTGAAATTCCAGAATTAGCTAAAATTCGATTCGAATATTAAAATGTAATTCGTCTGACTACCAAGTCATATCTTGATGGAAAACACCTGAAAACCCGATTTTAGCGGTTGATTCATGGGTTTAACAATGTGTTTTCCTGCACCCAAAGGAATGAAAACATGGAGGACCGGGAGCAGAAAATCACAATAGTAAACCTACAAGTCAACCTCTAAAATCAGGTTTTCAGGTGTTTTCCACCAAGATATGACTTGGCAGACCAATTGCGTTTAAATATGCGGATCGAGTTTTAACTAATTCTGGAATTTCAGCCGTGAACTCGAGGAGGTGATTGCCTGTGCTGCCCCCTCCCGGTCTATGTTAAATAGATAATTTTTAGGAAAAGTTGTGGTACATTTGATAGTTTAAAAGATTCTGCTAAATGGAATTTGGTGGAACATGCTCGGTTAGTTAATTTTTCAGGAAATGTTTTAGTAGAAAAAACATATAATTTTAGGTTGTTTGTTTACAGTATTTTGGCTGAAAGTTCTAGAATCAGGTGAACCCAATTATGAAAGATTAGCCTTTTTAATAGGCTCTATTGGACGGATTCTGATGAGAATTGCATTGATAAATTTTCAGAAGAAGGGTTTTAGTATATTAGATATAATCTATCGTACTTTACGAAATCCTATAGTAAACGATCAACTCGCATGATCGAATTCACAGATATATTTTGTTTGATTCAAGGTTTGTTTAGAAAAACAGCCCAGCGTAGCGGGCGTAGGCTGCTAGTATTTCTATAAAAGTTTTAAATGTTGCAACAGAAAACTATTTTCGGAAATAAAATCGAAGAAAATATTGTGTACTCCACTCCAAGAAAAAGGAAAAATCTTAAATAATTTAATTTCGGTCCTAAAATGTTAAGGAATGGTATTGTAAACTGTATACTTCTGACAATGTCAATGATTATTAGCCACGAATACATGTGAATAGAAAAGACATAGCAAGTATATCTGGATTGTTTGTCATGTCTCTATTCTTCTTTTTTATTGTGATAATTATGTCTCGGTGTTAAACATGAAACAAACGAATAGAGAAGTGTGAAACAACATCATATTTCTCGTTCTTTCTTCTTGTGCCACAATCTGTTTGCCGGTACTCGCTAGGCGTGTCAGCTAGTTAGAAATAAATCATTTCCTACTAGCTGACACAACTAGACTTTAACTGTACCTACAACCAGTCTTGAATCCAGGCATGTTTCTCCTGGAAAGATTTCGGCAGCAGCGGTGTGTGGGGTACACCGTGGAGTTCATGTGGGGAATCGCACATGGGGCATTCTCACAATGTTTTGACTTTTCTATATTTTTCTGTCCCTGAATAATAATTTTTATTTTAGTACATATTCCTGAGGCTTTTCAATTTCTTATACTGGAAAACATCTCATTGCATGACTTTATAACAATATTAACGAGATAAGTTTTGAACGATGTCGGGAGTCCAAATCTACGACGAAATTTATATACCATCCCGTGTTTTTATGCTTATTTTTATGTTTGAAGCTCTCTGTATACAATTTTTTCAATAAAAGTAATTCGATGTAATTTTTTTTCCGAAACTGAGACTTTTGTTTTATATAAATATGCAGCAAAAAAAAAAAAATAAATAAATACATAAAAAAAAATAAATAAAATAACCTGCATACATTTTTAAGGTTGTTATTATCCTTACCGTCCCTCATGTTAAACTTATACAGAAAATCCCTTCAGATGCAACCATAGAGTTTTTTTTTTCAACTTTTTTCTCTTACAGCAGAAGCTTTTTTGCAATCGGTCATTACTCATACGCTCTTAAAAATAGGTGGTAATTTCCCTTCTTGTCCCATCCGTACCAACCCCTTTTCCCCCCTACCGTACCTTTTTTCCGTTACTGTCCCCTCTCTAACCCCCCCCCTCCCTCTTTAAGACAATGTTATACCAAAATTTTGTACTAAAAGTACTACATTGTTATTATTTCTTATTTGAATATCCTGTGGATACTATGCAAATTCCTTATAAGTAAAAATTTAGAAGAAAATAAAAAGTTATAGCAGTAAAATGGTTAGTAAAATTATACTCGTAAGTTTAACTTAAACCTCAGTTTAATAAAAAAAAAAATTCGCTGTTGACCATTTTTTCATTAATTTGAATCATTAAGGCATTCGTCTATAAGTTTAAATTGTTATTTTAGTAAGGTTTATTTCACCAGATTTTTTTAGTGAAAAGTCAAAAGATTGGGAGAATGCCCCACATATCGATCATTAATAAGAACAAAATACAAATTCTTTCTACGACAAAATGATTTTTCAAACACCGACTAAAAAATGCATACTCGCCCGGCATTCCTCGGTTCGGTTCTACTAAAATAACCTTACAGTTGAGCGTAATTTTTAAAAATGTATCCCATGAGGTAATTCTTTATTTCCAAACGAGCCCGACTCTTTCTTCTAGTCAAATAATGTAAATAATAATAATTTTTTTAAAATCTCGCCCACAAAGCCTCTTACATCGTCATACTAAAGGTTTTGGGAGACAAAAGAATTAACTTGAAAACCAACGATGGATTTGTTTTCCTCTCTTACTTTGCAGCGTTTAAGAGAAGAAAAAACCGATGACATTACTTTATTTATAAAATCGTTAAAAAACTTTTCGTGTATATTTTTTATTTAGAAAAAAATAAAACAATTTCCGAATGTTTTCTCTAAATAAGTGTATAAAATTTAAGATTGGGTGCATAAGGTATCAATTAGAATTTTTTTTTAATCCCCATTTTTGTCAAAAGTGAGGCTTATTTTTAAAAATCATGAAGAATTCAGAATTCACTGTATAAATTCCGAAAAAAAATATTAAAAAGAGAACAAAATTTGCATTTTTTGACCAAAGGATTGAATTTGGATTTTGCTTACGAATAGTCAAAATCACCCGATAACACAGCAGATCATGAAAATATGCTAATCCTTTCGCTCAACAGAAAATGCCCAAATCCAAAATTGTGTTTTAGATGCATTCAGGACCTATCTTTCATTATCCTTAACCAAATTTGAATACCTCTAAGTGAGCTAAATTTTCCAACCATCGCTGTAAACAAACAAACACGCACACATGAAAAAAACAGAGAAAGCAATTTTTTATTAATATATTGTATATTTCTTCAAAATAGCCCTTTTTCTTCTTTATCCTCTTAGTCTTACTCATGCTTTTGTATGACCTAACAAGTCTTGTCGACAAATTCAAAAGGAAAATTGCATTCTTGAATACATTAAGTTTTCTAATTTTCACGGAGTTAAGTTTTTGTTATGTTTTATTTCAATAGAAAATAGCGTTGGTTACAGCATATTTATTTGGTTTTGAATCGTATAGTATATGCTCTGTTGTTCAATATCTAAACTAAACTTATTATCACAACAAAAAGAAATCTTTTTTCGTTAAAAAAGTTTCGTGAAAATTGAATTTATATATACCGAATACTTAAATTTTCATTATTATTTAAAAATGTTTACAAAGTTATGAAACAACTCGTAAGTGTGTATTAAACCTTAATTTAAACCATTTGAATTATGTTATGTAATGAATGTTATGAGAAAACATCTTTTATGTACAACGTATTTACTTCTAGTTTCTGCTTCCTTTATTTTTTATTTGTAAAACTTTAAAAAATCTCATGATAATAAACTATTTCAGTTTAAAAGGACTAAAGGAGCAAAAATCAATCAAAGTATCTGATTAAACATTAATATCTTTAAAACCTTTAACAACCTTATCGGAAAATACAAAAATACAGAATATTTTGTTATTTCCAAATAATATTACTTTAATTACGAAGAACTCTTAAATTACCTTCCATCATCTAATAATTTAACACCCTTGAGTACTCTTGCATGAAGTTAATGGATTTCTATAACCTGATATACATCGATTTTAGAAGACTTCCATTTCTTTTTCAGCTATCCCAGAAGTGCATTAAAATATTTTATGATTATTAGTTTTTCCTTGTACCTTACTCACTAACTTATCTAATTAAGAAAGTATTTAAAAAACTATTTAATATTTTTTATGCTGTTATACAGATAAATTCATGCGTTAAAGATTTTTTTATTTACAGTTGTAAAATAAAAAAAAACTTCTCGTAACTCTATATTAAATGTCACAAAATAACATTTTATGATATTGTTATTGTTACCCTTACCGGAGCGGAGTAATTCTGTTTATAAACTGATGAAATGACAGACTGACACCAGAATTTATAAACGAGTTTACTAGAAAATACAAACTTGCTTATTTTCAACAGTGTTGTCAGATAGTCAAAAGTCAATTTCCCCAAAATTTCTGAAAATTTTCCCCCCCAATTCAGTGGGGTTTTTTTTTCCGCAAAACTTCCCAACTCAGTTTTTACTCAAAAAGGAAATTTTTAAATTCTCAATTTACCACTATAAAAAATATTTATGTAATTAAAGCTCAAAAATTCCCCTCAAATCAAGCCTTTTTATTGAAAAAATTCCCCATAAAAAAACCCTTTTAAACTGGGCTGAATGCATTACATATTCTGTAGTTACATTAAGAGAATGAGATATATATTTTGCAGTGACAAGTTATTTTATGTTTGCTTTTAACAGTATTGTCTAACAATGTTTGACTATTGTTACATGAGCTCCATATCTTCAGACAATCTCTTATTAGTTAGGATTTGAATGAATCCGAGATGGTACACTGTTTTAATTTTTTCTCATCCCTGTACTGAAGTACATAGTCATAATGCAAAGTATTTTCGCTGTATCAATCGATTTGTTTTTCTATATCATAAGAGAAAAATATCTGCTACCACATATTTAAATTATTTTTTTTTTTTTTTTAAGTACGGCGAAAGAATTTTTCGTCCTGCAGATTTAGTCACGTGCAGGTTTAAGCTGCTTAAAACTTTAGAGTCTGATGCATCTGTAATACGTGTAAACTATAATGTAGTAAACCACGAACACGACCCCATCCAACAGAGTAATGATTGATATTTCCGATTTCTGGATTATATTTTCGTTTTTCAAATCAAAATTGAGTTCGAGACAGATCCAGTTTTTCTACATTACTAAAAGAAATCTCAACGGAAAATAATAATAATAAAAAAATCCCCAAGTTTTTCTCCCAAAATTTCCCCCAGAGGTTCAAAATCTCCCAAAATGAGAACAAAATCCACCAATTTTAAAGTACGTTATAAATGGAAAATTTTAATTAAATATTCTTGGTGCCAGTAAAATAAAAATTATGTGTTCTTTTTTAACGATACTGCCCGCGAAAGGGATAAATCGTGTTGAGGGATTTAAGGATATTTTTTTCCACGAGCTTTTAAAATTTCAATTTGATCCACTATATAGTTTTTTCATGCATTCCATTCAGGGTTGCCTATCTGGAATTTTTTATAATTCATAAATTTATAAATCTTACCAAACATTATGTATTTCTAAAATGAAATTTAAAGTAAATGTTAAATCACGAACAAAAAAAAAATATTTACTTACGTATTAATATTTAATTTTACAAAAATAATTCAGAATAGTTGTTTATTTTTTGTGCATTTGATATTTTCTTTAAACAAATTTTTCCATCTCAGTTAGCGATAAGTAATTGTATGTGTTTTCTCTGCTTTAAGAAAATGTTTTAAAGTGTCATTTGAAGACATTTTATAATAAGCATCAACGCGCAGTGAGCTATGAATTTTCGAAAATGAATTCTAGGGGAAAGAAAATTGTAACTGATTTCGGAAAAAAAAAATCTGAAAAAAGGTGAATTTGATATCTCTATTGCATTCAAGCTGCTGGCTAGACGTTATATTGGATGAAAATAGAATATTTCACAAAGAGGATATATTTCGAGACATTTTCCATCGGTCTTTATAATGGAACGGTCTCTATAATGGGCGGTCGTCATAACGAGCGTCGACTGTATAAACATTTAAACAGAAAAAAAAAATTATTCCGTATTTTCTGCAATTATAATGCTTTGGAACGCAGTTGGAAAACCTTTATGAATTCTGTTTGTTTGTCTGTGTTGCTGTTTGTCGTCTAAATATGATAAATATATTCGGATTACCATGTAGTTTATTATTATTATTATTATTATTATTATTATTTTAATGAGGTTCGCTAAACAACGCTCGCTTTTGAAAATAAAGTGTGTAGCATTTATATTTCGCTTACAGGGCACACAAATGAATATGCCACTATTGAACTTTCCTTCTACAAATAAGAATTCTTTGGCCGATTCTTTAGCGTGTTTTAATGATAAAGTATTTAAATTATGTACGTGTATGCATGCACTATACCTCAATAAGTGAAAAAGCATTTGAATAATATTAGAGGCCACTGGCTACTGGATAAGAGGTTCTGGGTTAGAATCCCAAATCAAAGATTTCTGTGTTTTCGTAGTGGGTTAAATTCCACTTAAAACTGAGGTCCTGATGTGTTTGCCTTCGTGTGTCACCATAGTGCCCGTTGTTCGAAATTTATTTATCGTCTGCCAATGCCCAGTGCGAGCATTTTTGTGTAAGTTTAATTTCTAAAAAATGGCAACGTTCTTTTTTGTTGACATGTATTTTATTCTATTCTAAGAGTGTGAAACCAAGAGGGTTTATAATTAAACGTGTGATACAGTTCACTTTGTTATTTATTAAGTGTTGTGAGTTATTGACGAGTTTGTATTTATTTAATTTCAACCAGCGCGCTACATAATTTTTGGTTACGTCTACCGGAGATTTGATATTTTTTTTTTCTTTTTTTTTAATCGAGTGATAGAACGAACTTAAGATGAGTTTCGTTTTCAAGAGTAATAATGTGATCGTTCCGAAGTTGTGATGTGAAAATAAATAAAGAAACTGCGTTATTCAAACATCTATACTATTTGGAGAGTCTTTTTTGTTAATATTATCTCATTATGACTGAATTTAAAGACATTTTAGTTAGAAAACGAGTTTTAAAAGCTACTGTCACTAAACTAGAAAATAATATTATTAGTTCGATAGATGATGCTGATTCTAGTCAGCTTGCTTTATTTGAAAATAAAATCGAAAAATTAAATGAGGAATTGCATGAAAATTTTAATGCAATTTTTTCACAATGTAAAGAAGAAGATGTAGATAATTTTGTTAATGAGCAACAATCCGTACAGGATGAACTTGACAATCTTTGGTTAAGTGTTAACCGAAAAACTCAAAATTTACTTTAAATGAATCGAATCAAAATAATAGTCTTTCTAAATCTCAAATACCAGAAGTAAAGTTCCCAAAATTGACACTTCCTAAGTTTAGTCGTAATTTAGAAGAATGGATATCATTTTATGATTTATTTAAAGCTACTGTGGATAATAATGAGAGTTTATCAGACTGTCAAAAATTGCACTATTTGAAATCGGCATGTAAAAACAGTGCCCTTAAAATTATTCAGAGTTTTCCAATATCTGATTCAAACTATAAGACAGCTTTAGAATTATTAAAGGAGCGATATTCAAATAAGCGTGAGTTAATTAATGCATTAATTAAGAGGTTAATTGGAATGCCTTGTATTTCGGATAATGCACAGTCTATTTTAGAGAGTGTAGATGTTAAAAACGAATGTGTGCGTTCGTTAAGTGTGCTTAAACAAGACGTTAGTGGATTTTCGGAAGTAATGATTGTTTATGTAATTACTGATAAATTAGATAAAAATACGAGATATTGGTGGGAAAGAACATTAAAAAAGGAGGGGGTGGGAACTCTTGATATTTTATTATCTTTCTTGAAGGATCACGCTAGAACCCTTCAAAACAGCAAATCCTCAGTAAAGGAAATAAAGAAAGGTAAACTAACGACATTGTTGTCTTCTAATAATAGTTGTTGTGTATGCAAGGAATCACATCCGTTGTATAAATGTCCTAAGCTCTTGCGGTTAAGTGTACATAAAAGAATAGAATTGATTAGAAGAAACAACTTCTGTTACAATTTTCTTTTAGATAAATACCATGCAAAAATCTGTAAAATTTAAGTAAATGTAAAGTGTGTCATAAGCCTCACCATACAATTTTACATCTTCCGAGAGACTCGAAATCTTATTCAGATAGTGTAAATGAAACGCCGACTGGCCCTCTGTCTCCGAACGCACCAGAATTTCAGCCGAGACCAACTGAGTCATTAAATCAAACTTCTTGTGCTAGCATCTTTGAGTTTCCAAACAACTCTGTGTCGGGATTACATTCATTGCAAAATAAGCAAACTCTACATTGTACAGAAATGATTAAGGTTCGTGACTCACTGGGTAATCTTGTAAACTTTCGCGCTTTGCTGGATAGTGGCAGTGAAGCCTCTTTCATAAGTGAAAATTGTATGCGTAAATTATGTTTGCCAAGGCAATCTACTAAAGCACAGATTACATGTTTAGGTTCTTATAATGCTGAATCTAATGAAGAGGTAAATTTAAATTTTACTCCCCATTTTAAATTTAAAGTGAGATTTGCCACTAGAGCATTTGTGATAAAAAGAATCGCATCAAATGTGCCGTATGGTTCTATTCCTTCAAATATTGTGAATAATTTCAATGATTTAGTTCTAGCAGACCCAATATTCTTTGAATCAAGACCAGTAGATATCTTATTAGGTGTTAACGTTTTATTTACATTGCTTAAAGGGGAAGTTATAAAAAGAGAAGAAACTCTACCCTTCGCCGTATGTTCTAAACTTGGTTGGATAATTACGGGAACTACCTCTTTTGATACAAGTCAACGTACATTTTCTGTTAATAATATTTAATTTCAACTAGATGATTTAGTTCAAAAGTTTTGGTCTTTAGATTCCATTCCTGAGCTAGTTCGAATTTCTAAGGAAGAACAAGAATGTGAAGACCATTTTAAGAGCAATTATTTTCGAAATAGTTCTGGAAGATTTGTTGTGAAACTTCCATTTAAAGATTCTCCATCGCAATTAGGTGATATTAAGGAATTAGCCATACAGCGATTTCGTTCTTTCCAGCGTAAAGTTTTAAAACAACAGTCTATTTATAAAAACTATCGAGAGTTTATGAAGGAATATTCGGATTTGTGTCATATGGAACGGATATCCAAATCAGAAAGGGTCCCTGCATTTGTTTTTTATTTACGTCATCATGCGGTAATTCGTGAATCCAGTTCGACGACAAATTTAAGAGATGTTTTTGATGCCTCTGCTAAATCTACCTCAGGTGTGTCCTTGAATGATATTCTAATGGTCGGACCCCGTATACAACAGGAACTTTTTCCAATTCTTTTAAGATTTAGAGCTTTGCCTATTGTCGTACGAGCAGATATAGAGAAGATGTTTAGACAAATCTTGATTAATCCAGAAGATAGAGATTTTTTAAGAATTTTTTGGAGAGAGAATTCCCAGGATCCGTTAGAGGAATATCGTTTAACAACAGTCACTTGTGGTACGGCATCTGTTCCGTTTCTGTCTACAAGAGCTCTTCACCAGCTTGCCTTAGATGAGAAAAACGATTTTCCTTTGGTATCTGCAGCTGTGTTGAAAGATTTTTATGTAGATGATTTTCTCTCTGGCGGCCAGAATGAGGAAGAAGTTGTGGAACTAATTAGTCAATTGACATTAGTAATGAAACGAGGTGGCTTTAATTTACGAAAATGGATTTCAAATGTACCTGGAGTTCTCAAGAATATTTCTGAAGAATGTAAGGAAAGTACAGAGTCATTGCTCTTGACTAATGATGGCGGGATAAAAATTTTAGGAATTCAATGGAATTTAACGGGTGATTTCTTCTGTTTCACTGCCTTAGACCATGAGAAAAAGGACAGATATTCTAAAAGAGATATTTTGTCAGAAGTTGCAAAGGTGTTTGATCCGCTAGGCTTGCTTTCCCCCTGTGTTGTTTTCATGAAGGTACTGCTGCAAGACTTATGGAAGTTTTCCCTTACCTGGGACGAGCCAATTGGTGAAGAACATAGTAAACAGTGGACATCTTTTGGGAATGATTTAAAGGTAATTTCTAAGTTGAAAATTCCTCGATTTTTATTAGCTGCAGATAAGATAAACCTTCAAATTCACGCCTTTTGTGATGCGTCTGAAAAAGCATATTGTGCAGCAATATATATGCGTTCAGTTTCTCAGAATGAGACAATAACCGTAAATCTTTTGACATCTAAAACTAAGGTCGCACCCATTAAGATTCAGTCAATCTCAAGGCTGGAACTTTGTTCAGCTCTTCTTTTGACAAATTTGCTAAAAGTTGTTTTGGATCACTTAAGTCTCAAGGAGAGTGAAGTATTTGCGTGGACTGATTCTAAGGTTGCGTTGGCATGGCTTTCTTCAGAGCCTCATAGATGGCAAACCTTTGTTGCAAACCGTGTTGCTAAAATCCAAAAAATACTGCCTAATATTTCGTGGAATCATGTTCGCGGGCTTGAAAATCCAGCTGACTGCGGAACGAGAGGTATGCTACCATCGGAATTAGTGAATTGTGAGCTATGGTTTCATGGTCCTAAATGGTTAAGAAAGCCATGGGATAAACCGTCTAATGAATCATTTGAAGGCAAGGATGTACAAAAAATTATCCTAAAGGAAGAAAAAAGGAATTGTGTTGTAAACATTTCTAAACTTAATGATGATCATCTGATTTTCAGATATTCTTCTTGGAACAGACTAGTACAAATCGTCGCGTGGTGTTTAAGATTTGTATACAATGCAAGAAAGTCGTTATCAAATCGAGTAAATGGTTTTCTCTCAGTGTTAGAGCTTTCAAATTCCACAACACGAAAATTCTGAAAATAGTCCAAAACGACTGTGTCCGTGATGAAATATCTGATTTAAGTCATCACAACTCTTTAAAATCTTCAAGTAAACTTTTGTCTTTAAACCCATTCCTGGATCATAATTGTATTTTGCGTGTTGGTGGAAGACTGAGACATGCTAATGTCTAAGAAGATCAGAAACACCCAATATTATTGCCTAAGACACATCATATAACTACATTAATTATCAAACATTATCATATAACTTATTTACATGCTGATCCACAGCTTCTTTTAGCTGTTCTTCGAACCAATTTCTGGACTTTAAGTGGTCGAAATGCAGTAAGAAAAATAGTGAGGAGTTGCTTAAAATGTTTTCATGCTTCACCATCTGTTGGCACTCAGATAATGGGAGATCTTCCAGCCATACGTGTTAGGCCAAGTCGTCCATTCTCAAAGACAGGAATTGATTATGCCGGCCCATTTATGTGCAAGGAGAGAAATCGTAGAAATATCAAGTCGTTTAAGAGTTATATTGCTATTTTTATTTGTTTTTCAACTCGTGCTATTCATCTTGAATTGGTTTCGAATTTGACAGCTTCCACATTTTTGGCTGCTCTGAAAAGATTTGTTGCCCGCAGAGGTAAACCAGCTCAGTTGGTTAGTGATTGCGCAGGAAATTTCAAGGGTGCAAGTAGGGAACTGCGTGAGTTATACAATTCCGTATCCTCCATTAGTAAGGATCAAACATTACAGAATTATGTGGCTAATGAAGGTATCATCTGGAACTTTAATCCCCCTTCTGCTCCACATTTTGGTGGGCTGTGGGAAGCTAACATAAAATCTGTGAAATATCATCTACGTAGAACAATGGGAAATTCACTATTTACAATTGAAGAATTCTCTACATTATTGTCACAAATTGAAGCCTGTTTGAACTCGAGACCTTTATGTCCTCTGTCGAACGATCCAAGTGATCTACAAGTCCTGACACCAGGTCATTTTTTGACTGGTGCTGCCTTGACGGCTATTCCAGATCTTGACGTTTCTGAAATTCCCCCTAATAGACTTCGCCGTTGGCAATTATCCCAGAGAGTATTTCAGCACTTCTGGAAGCGATGGAGTGGTGAATATTTGTATCAACTGCAGCAACGTCCCAAGTGGTTGTGTGCGACAGCAAATTTAAATGTTGGTGACTTAGTGCTAATTAAAAATGAACTTCTTCCCCCTCTTCAGTGGATGTTAGGAAGAATTATTCAGACATTTCCCGGCCATGACGGTCGTGTGAGAGTCGCCATAGTAAGAACTGCTGCCGGAAATTTTAAAAGAGCGGTTCATAAACTCTGTCCTTTGCCCTTTCATTTACAACAACTTTCATGAACATATATAACTCTTTTATTTGTACCCCTTGAAGATTTCAAGGCCGGGGGTGTATGTTCGAAATTTATTTATCGTCTGCCAATGCTCAGTGCGAGCATTTTTGTGTAAGTTTAATTTCTAAAAAATGGCAACGTTCTTTTTTGTTGACATGTATTTTATTCTATTCTAAGAGTGTGAAACCAAGAGGGTTTATAATTAAACGTGTGATACAGTTCACTTTGTTATTTATTAAGTGTTGTGAGTTATTGATGAGTTTGTGTTGATTTAATTTCAACCAGCGCGCTACAATTAAATAATCAATCAAGACACCAGTATTTTACCATGCTTATGTAAATCTGAAGATATGAACTCCTTGGAGTTTTTTAGTTTTGAAAAAAAAAAAAAACAACAACGTTGGTTTGTAGTGACTGAAATCCTTCCTACCTTCCCTTTCAGCATCTGAAGATTGACGTCCTGTCACATCTGAATATTATGTAAGGCTTGGATACATAAAATGTTAAATTATATAATATGTATGTTCAACAATTTTAAAACGAAAATAATAACATAGATGCCAACATCTCTTAATTTTTCCGTAGTCATATTCAAGATGAACATGTTTTCAACTGGAAATATTATTTAATCAAAAATTTCAAAATGAAATTTAAAATGTAACTTATAGAAAGAAGACACATTTCCTTATATATATTTTCCGGTTAAAACATTCTTGCCATGGATCAAACTCCGTAATAATTAAGATATGTCGGCATCTATGCTAATACACATTTATATCTGATTTGTTTAATGTAAATAATTTTTTTAGATTTGATTATTTAGTGTCCTGGAAATTTTTAAAAATCTACTTCAAATTGATATGTTATTTATTTTAGTACGAATGCATTAATTAATTGTAAATATTTTGCGTCAGTTTATCACTAGATTTGACACGGGTTGTTTGAATGATTTATGACTAGTAGTACATTAATTAATAAATTATTGCAAAAAAACTAATTTTAAATCCTGAAATGCATTTCAAAACTTCTTTACGGAAGCTTTGATAAATACCAAATGTCAAGACTTCAAAAATATTACAGAAACGTTAATTGAATTTCGTTGTTTCTGGCATTTGAAAAATTAATATTGATTATTCTAATGGGAAAATAAATTATTAAATACAGTTTGATTATCGTAAATGTCAGATGTTTAGTTTTTTTATTGAAAATGCTAATCAAAATTTCAAAATCAAAATTTATTAATGAAAATACCAAGAAATAAATGTTCATGCTCGGGTTTGATTTATTTTAAGATACTTGATAACATGCTTCTTTAAAACTATTGATTTTTAGAAGAAATATCGTTTAAGAAAAAATAGTGTAAATAATTCATTTGAATTAGTTTTTAGCTAATAGCCTTCAAATATATCTTACAAATTATATTAGTTTATGTAATAAATTAATGAAAACTGCAAAGAAAATTTTTGAAGACTTCACTGTAATCGCATACTGACCATGACTTTAAAAACTTTTCCATTATCTTCAGATACTTTCAGACGAAAAACTGCCTTTTGAATCATTTACGGATAAAGCAGTAATCAGGATTTTCTGTTTTTTTTTTGAGAAACTATTTGTAAAATTTCTGAAATCTTTAATTTCCTATGATTTTTAATTGGTTATTCTATAAGTGCTTTTTTTTTAATATCTAAATAGCTTACGAAACTGTGATAACTGTGAGATTACACTAAATATGCAAACATTTTTCAAGAATTTTATATAGAATTGATATATTTGTAACCCTTATTTTAGACCAATCAACCGATACTTTCTCAATATATTTTTATACGTTTTAACGATTATTCTTTCTCGTTCTCTTTTAAATTTTACATTAAAATACAAATATTTAAGGTAAAAATTAAGATGAAAATATTCTGATCCATCTGTATGTAATCCACGCTATGTTTTTCTTTTAAGTAAAGCTGAATTAGGACATTTCTATCATATGTTTACAAACTTATCATGGGTTTCCCAATAAAAGAAAATGCACGATCATTTCAATCGAAATGAAATTATAAACAAAACATTTCTACAAAAATTATGGTATCTAAAATTAGACCTAATAAAATATAGAAAAATACATATGTAGAATGATTAAATTAAATATCATAATATAAATTAAAAAATATACTTTCTGTCATTAAATCTGTGAATAAAGATTTTATGATTAGAATAAGTAGAAAACTGATGTTATTCATGTGTTTAAAATCAGGTAGAAATATATCAAACCTTTGTTTTTTTCACAACAGAATAAATCCTAATTTATATTGTGAGAGAATATTCTAAACATTCTTTAGCTGATTTTTTAAACATGAAGATGACTATAAAAACTTTTCTAAACTAACAAGTAAGAAGACGTGGAAATATATATGTATAGGTGGTGTGTGGGTGTCTGCTTACGCGTGAGTGTGTATACAGGAATTTATCATGCTTTTTGCTTGTGTGGCCGATTGTGTACCTACTTCACTTGATTTTCGTTTTATAATACATTGTACATTCTTTACAAGTTTATTTTAAGTAGAAGCGTATTTAAGTTGCCAATGCATATAAAAAATATATATTTCAGCACTTCTAATAAATTCGATATCTCATGTAAGACATAATTTTAACTAAATCAATGACGCTCTACAAATCTGATCTTATCTCCTGTCGTTTTCAAGATTCCTTAATTCATCGCTAGGGAGCTTTACCAAATACCTCTTCGTGTAACGCATGCCTGTTTTACTATACTTAGAAACCACGTTTAAGGTTGTATCTATTTTGGTTCACCAGTTATTTATATGCATATTAGCTTACTTAACCACAATTTATATACAGAACTCTACAGCATTTTCTTTATTTACATTAAATATCATTTAAATTTCAATTAATATTAATATTAATGTTCTTTACCGTCTTATCAATACCTCTCTTTCTTAATCAAATTTAAAAATAAATTATTTTCTTATTGAAAAACTTGATATTTGTGCGAAGGATAAAACATGGTATTTTCTAAGAAGTCAATAATGTTAAATAATACAAGATTATGAACTGAAAATAGTTAAAATATATTATTAAAAACTTCATTTAAAAAAAAAACTTTGAACTTCTAATTAAACTTGAATGTAACCATGAATCGTATTTGCATTCAATTTTAATTTAAAATTGAAAGTCTTTTCAGATAAAAGAACGTATTTTTAAAATTGACAAAGACTACTTCGACATTCAAACATTTAGCTTTTTCATCTTCAGTTTTTAAATAATTTATTTAACAGAAAAGACTCTTCTTTTTCTGTCGGCTTAATCTTTTAACGAAATGAATGTGAAAATGATTATCTTTTTATATATTTTTACTTTCTTCTATCTTTACAAGAAGAAAGTATTGGATTCGTGAAAATTTTAGACTTTCGGTTTTCGGCAGATTTACACGTTTTAGGGGTCAGAGATTCCGAAAACATGTTTTTTACAAAATGTCTGTCTGTGAGTCTGTGCATCTGTGAGCCTGTCTGTCTGTCTGTCTGTATGTGACACAAATTTTGAATGCCCTCTATCTCAAGAACTAATGCACGGAATTTAATAAAAAATCATATTCAGTTAGACCCTGATATAAATTGGTGCTGATTAGTTTTTGGTGTAAATCGCTCAACAGGTGGCGCTGCTATGCAGCCTTTTTCACGATTTCTGAAATAGCTTAATCTCCAGATCTAATGCACGGATTTTCCTCAAACTTCAGATTCATTTAGTCGTTGACATGAATTGAAGTTATGTACATTTTGGTGTAAATCGCTCAACAGGTGGCGCTAATATACTGCATTTTGTACGATTTCCGCAATAGCTATATCTCAACAACCAATGCTTGGATTTTCATCAAACTTCAGATTCAAGTATACTTTAATATGAATTAGTGCTATTTGTGTTTTGGTGCAAATCGCTCAACAGGTGGCGCTGCTATGCTGTATTTTTCAGAATTTCCACTAAGGTGTATCTCAAGAACTAATGAACGAATTTTTATCGAGCTTTAGAATCAGTTAGTCCTTGACATGAATTGACATTTTATGCAGTTTGGTGTTTATCGTTCAATAGGTGGCGCTGCTATGTTGTTTTTGTGATTTCCGGAATAGCTCTATCTCAAGAACTAATGCTTGGATTTTCAACGAACTTCAGATCCACGTATACATGGATATCAATTATTGCTGTTTTTGTATTGGTGTAAATCACTCAACAGGTGGCGCTGCTATGCTACATTTTTCAGAATTTCCGCTATAGTTCTATCTCAAGAACTAAGGCACGAATTTTTATCAAACTTAAAATTCAGATACACTTTGATATGAATTGGTGCTAAATTGATGTAATTTCTTGTACTATTTAAATGATTTAATTGACGTGATTTATATAGAAGAAAGTTTTGTGATGGCCACAACATACTAGTTTTAAGGTGAAATAATAATTTACATCATAGTGCAGCAAATGCATCTTCTAAATTTAAATAAATACTATTTGTTTTACGTTTAACTATGGGATTTTAATTCATATTTTAAAAGCTAAATAAAAGATTTTCAAATTATGTATATCAATAAATACCAGAGGATCCAACCCAGACTTGCAAGCTACAGAACATACTACTCAACATACAGAACACAGGTGAAAATCATTGTGTTTTAAAATTGATAACTGTAATATATATATATATATCACATTATTAACTCAATAACTGAATCAAAAAGCATTTTAATATTAATAATAATTATTATTTATTGTTATTTTTAATTTGCCAGAAATCATACATTTGGAATAGCCGCTAATCAGAAGTTAATCAACGAAAAAACCCTCCAAAAATTAATTTGCTATATACAGCAGCCTGTTTGAGTGCGATTATTTTGGTTGTTCAGCTACGTCATTAACAATTTACACTGTAGAAAAAAGAAAACCCGTTAAAATACGAAAATTGTACTGGCAATCGAGACGCCAGAACTATTTCCGTATTTTTACTGAATGTTTTTCTGTACGTTCCAGAAAAAATTCCGTTTTTTCATAAAATTTGCGAAAAAAATTCCTTTAAAATACGGAAATAATACTTGCGTCTTGAGTGCCAGTACAATTTCCGTATTTTACAGGAATATTTTTTACAGTGCATATATTAGAATTGTTTAATTTATATCAATTAATTAATTTATTTATTGTTGAAGTGTTAATTTCGATATGGAATAGAATCTGTAAACACAAGCTAAACTTTTTATATTGTTTGAAGCTCATACAAGTATTCTTCTGTTATCATGCTGCACATGATAGATTAAAAATAATGCTTTAAAATTATTTAATAACACCATAAAAACAGTAATTTACGATAAAATTTTCAAACAACTTGTATTCCAAAGTAAATTTTAGTGTTAAAATTAAAAAATTATGCAATTATTAGAAACAATTACATTTGAGAAAAAAAAGTTAATGCGTTGCTTAAACTGATGGAAGAAGCGATATGGTATGCAAATTAGGGCCATACATGTTTGAAACTATTTTTTTCAATCATATACTAAGATATACAATCCGTTGCCACGTATTCAACCGAACTCAATGATTTTCAGCAACTTTACCATATTTATTTTATTTTATTTCTTTATAATATTTTGATGTTGTTGGCAACAAGAGATTTATGTTTTGGTGGAATTGTTTTGTATTCCAAAGATGTAGCTGGTGAATAAATATATTTAAAAGATAAAGCCAAGCGATTTTTAATATTATAACTATAGGTCTCTATAGAATAAGGTAAATAGTAGTATTTTTTAAAGAAACGTGTAAACGCTATAAGTTTTTCAACTTGAATAGAGACATCTATTTTATGGTTATTATTTTCGCACATTTATTGAACTCTAAATCAAGTAAAGAACCTCAGAATGCCGGTCTGCTTAGTAATCGGACATTTATTGGCGTCCGCAGACAAGACTTGTTGAGAAAGTGATGGCTTTAAGTTTAAGTGATAATGTGAAATTGAGAGGAACTGTTAGAAGTGGTTTTACAAAACAACTAAATTCCATAAAAGAAGAATTAAAAGAAGATACGCCGGATAAGAAGAAATTGCAGATTTCTTTATCGATGTTAGAAGATAAACACAAACAGTTGATCGAGCTTAACTATAAAATTCTTCTTCAGAAAATAGAAAACAACGCAGACGATTTGGATGAAGAATCTGAAGTAGCTGATGCGACAATTTCTTGAAATACAGGTTAGTGTTTATGAATTTATCAATGTACCTTCTAATGATATAGATAACAGTTCTAGTATTAGTAAAACTAATATTAAAAGGAAGTTTAAACTTCCGAAGCTTGAACTTTATAAATTTGATGGTGAAATAAAAAACTGATTGCAATTCCGGTGCCAGTTCGAAAAAATACACGAAGATTCGTATATAGTTCCCTCTGATAAATTTCAATATCTTATTCAGGCTACAGTAAAAGGCTCTAGGGCCAGAGAAATCATAGAATCGTTCCCGCCAACCGGCGATAATTACGCCAAGGTAATTGATAGTTTGAAATCTAGCTTTGGTAGGGAAGATCTGTTAGTAGAAGTATATATCCCAGAGTTATTAAAATTAGTTTTGAAGAATTCGTCCTCACGAAATAACTCTAGTTCCATGTGTTCACTCTATGATAGTTTAGAATCCCATATTAGAGCTCTTGAAACTCTTAATGTCACTACAGAAAAGTGTTCCGCTATGTTATACCCTTTAGTAGAATCATGCATGCCAGAAGAATTTTTAAGGGCATGGCAAAGAAGGTCTAAGTTTATAGATGGCGCGGAACCTAAAAATAGGTTAGATAATTTGATAGAATTCTTAAAATCTGAAGTAGAGTCGGAAGAAAGAATTAATTTAGCCGTATCAGGATTTGAACTAAAACCCAAGATTAAAAAATAGGGTATTTCTGTCGAATATCTACCGCTGCTGGTCGAACGAATATCTACCGCTGCTGGTTTGTTATCCACCAGTCCGGCGTTCGTTAAAAGTTGTGTTTTTTGTAATGCACAGCACGAAAGTTTTAACTGCTTTAACGCACAGAAAATAAATTTGGTTAATAAACAGAAGATCCTAAAACAAAAGGGTTGTTGCTTTAAATGTTTAAAACGAGGGCACTGCTTAAATAAGTGTAATGCAGTCATAAGATGTCTAGTTTGTAATAAAGAGCATGCCACACTGATGTGTCCAGAAATATTCTTAAATAAAAACGTTTCGGGAGGTCATATTGATAAAAGGAATAAAAACGAAGAGAAAACAGAACCATCTACACAGAAAACATCTGAACAGATGGCTGTTAATTTATCGAGTTTATCCCATAATCCAAAGGTAATTTTGCAAACTTTGGTAGTGAAATTAAAAGGGCCTCATTCATGTTCATATGTTCGAGCATTTATCGATACAGGTTCAGAGAAGTCTTATATTTTAAAACGCACTGCTTTAAATATGGATTACGAACCATTGAGAGAAGAACTAGTTACCATTTCTTTGTTCGGGGGAAAGACAACTAGTAGAACTAAGCATATGTGTTACAAAATACATTTAGAAAATTTAGATGGAAAATTTCTTTGTAATTTTTATGTTCTGGATGAACATGTTATTGGCCAAAATATTCGTTCGGTACAGAAAGGTCCTTGGATAGATGAACTAAAAGATATGAAAATTTGCATAAGTGATATAGACGAAAAACCAGGACCAATCGAAGTTTTAATCGGTGCCGACGTTGCCGGAAGATTATTAACTGGGTGCAGAAGAAAATTATCCTGCAATTTAGTTGCAATTGAAACATATCTAGGTTGGACACTGATGGGTAAAGTTCCGATTAATGACGTCCATGAAAAGTCTGATGCAATGGTTTTAACATCTTTATTTTCGAAAGAATTTTTTATAACAGGCCTGTGGAGTCTTGATGCAATCGGTATAACTGATCCAGTAATTCAGAAGTTCGAAGAAGAGAAGGAACGTGAATCAAAAATCAGTTTCTAGGACTCAGTTACTGTAAATAACGAAGGACGATATGAAGTCTCTCTAAAATGGGCTGAAGAACGTCTTCCTATTTCTAGTAATGAAAAGACAGCGTTAAAAAGATTAGAAGCCATGACTAAAAGACTTGATTCTGATAATTTGTTTACATCCTATAACGAAGTTTTTAATGACTGGTCGACTTTGGGCATAATTGAAGAAGTTTCTGTGAATTCAAAGATAGACTCTGTGTGCATCATTTACCTCATAGACCAGTGCTCAAAGAGAACAGCATGACGAAAGTCCGTCCAGTTTTTGATGCATCTGCGAGAGAAAAGTCATCCCCGTCGTTGAAGCAATGTCTGGAATGTGGACCTAACTTAATGAAGCTTATTCCTGATATTCTTCTTAGATGCCGCGAACAAAAATATGGTGTCATAGCGAATATAGAAAAAGCTTTTTTACAAATAAGCATCAGACCAGAGTGCAGGGATTTATTAAGATTTTTTTGGTGGAGTGATGAAGATGAAAGAAAATTGAAAATACTTCGTCATCATGATTAATTTTCGGCTTAAAGTACAGTCCTTTCATTTTGGCAGTTATTATTGAATTTCATTTACTGAAATACGCTGATAATCCTTGCTATGACAAAGAGATGCTAACAAAACTTTTTCACAGTTTTTATATTGACAATGTTGTTACGAGTTTTTCTAATAAAGAAAGATTGATACAATTTATACAAGAAGCTACAAATGTAATGGAGGAAGGTAAATTCAATTTGTGGGGTTGGCAATATTCTAAAGATAATGTCGAGCCTACAATTTCACCTGTACTTGGTCTATTTTGGGACCGACAAAACGATACTTTAGCTCTTAATTTGGACTGGCTAGAGAATTTTGAGCTAAGAAAAATTACAAAACGAACCATTCTCTCTATTGCACACAAGGTGTTTGATCCAATTGGATTGGCAAGTCCAGTTTTCTTATTGCCGAATCTCTTATTACAGAGAATGTGGAAAGATGGAATTTCGTGGGACGAAGAAGTTGGTGATAATATAAGAAAGGAATTCTCCAGCTGGTTTAGCGACCTTAGCTGCCTGAAACAAATGTTTGTAAGAAGATGGTTTTGTGTTGATGCAAACTATGAAACTCTTAGTATACATTCCTTCTGTGATGCAATTCAACACGATTATGCCGCCGCAACATTCGTTAGAATAAGTACTGCTGACGGAGTCGAAGTACATCTATTAGCTGCTAAATCCAGAGTTGCACCGGTCAAAATAATTACCATTCCAAGTCTTGAATTAATCGCTGCCATGTTGGGAGCTAGACTATGTGCTTCAGTCATGAAAGGACTTCTGTGTTAAAATGTAAAATTGTATTTTGGACAGACTCCTCTACGTTATTGAATTGGCTACAAAGAGAAGAATCTTGGACTGTTTTCGTAAGCAATCGATTAAAAGAGATCAGAAAAATAACAGATCCAAACTCATGGAAATACGTACCCGGAACTAAAACCCAGCTGATCTTCCATCCAGAGGATGTTCTGCGAAACATCTAATGAAAATAAAATGGTGGGAGGGCCCAAATTGGCTTAAGGAAACTGAAGATAAATGGCCCTTGTCTAATATAGTCGCTGATGAAAACGCCATTGCCCAAGAAAAGAGGAGGTCAAAAATGCCTGTTGATGAAAAATCAGTAAAATGTTTAACGAACCATACAATATTTGGTGAGTGGTGCAATTCATCTAAACATGAGAAGAATAGTTTTTGTAAGTACCATGGATTTGAGTGGTATTTTAGGTTTTTCTCAAATTGTGATAAAATTGTTCGTCTGGTGGCTTGGATTCAAAGGTTCATTCATAATTATAAGATAACTAAATCTCGAGGTTGAATGGAGAATTATCCCTTCAAGAAATAAATGCAGCTGAAAAAGTAATTGTGAGACTTATTCAGGAAGAATCTTTCACTTCAAAAAACAAAAGTAAATTAGACACTTTGGATGTTTATAAAGACGAACACGGTCTCCTCAGATTGAAGACCAAAATTGTGTACAGAAAAGATGCTGAAGATTTTCGACGTCCAATGATTCTACCTTCAGATCATCCTGCTGTCAGAAGACTTATCATGACAGAGCATCGAAAAAATTGCCATGCTGGATCACAAATATTACTAAATATTTTGACAGAACACTATTGTATCTTGAATGCGAGGAAAACGAGCAGATCCGTGATATCGAAATGCGTTATTTGTATACGACAAAAAAGAATTTCTCTAAACGATCCTGTTGCTGCGCTTCCAGAAAATCGAATTAAAGATGCAGCAGTTTTTGAAATCACAGGATTCGACTAGGCTGGGCCTTTATACCTTAAATGAGGTTCGAAAGCATGGATTTGTTTGTACACTTGTGCGAAATACTGAGCAGTACATCTTGAACTTTTGTCATGTTTGTCGGCAAAAGTATTTCTACAGAGTTTTCAGAGGTTTATAGCAAGAAGAGGAAGATCCTCTACCGTTTATTGTGATAACGGTTCTAACTTCGTTGGAGCTTCAAATGCACTTAAAGAGGTTGACTGGAATAAAGTCGTTCAGTATAGTACTACCAGGAAAATAGAGTGGTTTTTCAATCCGCCGACAGCCTCATGGTGGGGAAGCTTTTGGGAAAGATTAGTTGGTGTTATGAAATCTATTCTTAGAAGAGTCATAGAAAAGTCTAGTGTTTCTTATGAAGAAATGACAACCATTCTATGTGATACAGAGTCAATAATTAATTCTCGACATCTTACTTATATTTCTGAAAGCAATTGTGAACTTATCCCGCTGTATCCTGCTTTGTTCACAGCAAATGAGCACACCAGATTTTGATGTTGTTGATAAAAACAAGTTGAATAGAAAATTTAAATACCGACAAAAGCTGATATCTGATCTGCGAAACAGATTTCGTTCTGAATATTTAGGATTATTGATCCAACGTCCTTAATATAAGAAATGTAAAGAACAAATTCAACTTGGTGACGTCGTGTTGATTGGCAGAGTTAATACCAAACGTATTGATTGGCCTTTAGGACGCGTCATACGACTTATTCCCGGAAAAGATAGTGTCACCGGATTAGTCCGTCTACAAACATCAACATCAGAAGTTTTACGGCCTATTCAGCGAATTTATTCCCTAGAAGTATCTTCAACGTGGTCTGAGGAACGAAAGGAACTTTATTCATTTCCGACTATTCAGACTGTGTCTAAAGATGAACCTGTAAAGTGTACACGATGTGGGCGGATAATCAAAGTGCCTCGAAAACTAGATTTGTAATGTAAGAACTTTTTGTGACCAGTTGAGTTGCTTCTCACCAACTCAAGGTGGGAGGATGTCACGTAATCAACCAAACGCAATGGCTTTCAGCAACTTTATCATATTTATTTTATTTTATTTCTTTATACTATTTTGATGTTGTTGGCAACAAGAGATTTATGTTTTGGTGGAATTGTTTTGTATTCCAAAGATGTAGCTGGTGAATAAATATATTTAAAAGATAAAGCCAAGCGATTTTTAATATTATAACTATAGGTCTCTATAGAATAAGGTAAATGGTAGTATTTTTTAAAGAAACGTGTAAACGTTATAATTTTTCAATTTGAATGGAGACATCTATTTTATGGTTATTATTTTCGCACTTTTATTGAACTCTCAATCAAGTAAAGAACCTCAGAATGCCGGTGTGCATATTAGTAATCTGACATCCGTTTTAACCTTTATGAACCAAATTACGAATAACTGAAATTTTCAAATTCCAAAACTTTTTCTGACTGTTTACAAATATCCTAATAAATTTGTGCAATCTTAAAATACATTTAAGAAAGTTTTTGCCTATTACAACTAATATGTTTTTATAGCAGTTTTGTAAAATACTTTAACCTCTGCCGAAAATAAAATACTTTAAAATGGAGTTTTTATTGTTTAATGTAATTAGAAAATTCTAAATAATATCATTAGATATAAATATGAAATTTTGTCCTAACTGAAACTTTCCACGGCATATTTTTGAAAGGGAAAGCGCTAAATAGGTATACAATGATTGAAACTATTCATCTTTTTTTAAGAAAGATGTTTTGTGCGTATGTGTGTGTGTCCGTGTGCTAAAGAGACAACTGTGGTCAACTCTATAAGATTTGGCAGGCGCTGTCTAAAGTTGTGCGTCTGAAAAACAGTTTTTAGATTTTTGATTATTTTTTTTAAATACAAATTTAAAAAAAAAAAAATTCTTGTGATTTAAAATTACCCGAATTTTCAGCGTTTACATTTTACAATTTTTAGCGTTTCTCATGTTCTACCTCACATTTTTTGATATTTTTAAAATCGTTCAGTTTCAATCTTTTAGACCTAATTTTAAATTTTGACATCTTCGATATTTCAATCACGCTCGAATTTCTTATGCGATGTTTAGTGCTTTTTGGAAATTTTTTGACATTCGTTAAAAGAAATCCCATTACAATATTTTAGCCCCATAACATAAATTTTGTACTATTTTATACAAAGTGTATTTGGAATCCATAGAGTAGATTTTGAATATTACGGAATTTTTTTTATTATTTTTTAATGAGATTAAACTGTATCCACTCAACCTTAGTCGAGGTGAAAGCTTGTTTGCTGGTAGTATATGCAGCTGCGTATATTGGTATTCTCGTGATACAGTGGCTGGAATAATGGATCAAATTACCGCCACTTCTGACATGTGACGTCATCTTCATAATAATCATAATAATCATAATCATCATCATTCTTAGCCAGGTTTTTAACTTGGAAGTTTCGGAAGTGTAAGGAATGTACTAACTAGTAAAAAAATGTGGATATTACCGTATTGTAAAGCAGCATATTGAGACTATATAAAGTAATTTGTTCCAGATTTTTTTTTTACATTCTGCTATAACATAGTAAAAGTTTAATCATTGTTGAAGTTTTTCCTTAATCAAGAGCTTTGAAAAATTAAGGGCTACTTTTAAACCACGAAATAACACAAAATTTAACAGATTTTATTTACAGAAATTATACAAATAATATTAATAAGAAAACTTTAACACAATACACGGAAATAGCTTCTCATACAACGCAACATAAGCGATAAATTGAATTCCCCTCAACTCATTTTAGGTAATTAAAACAACATTAGAACACTTTAATGATTAAAACAAAGCAATGAATATTCACGCGAATAGACGTAAGTAACTTTATGATTTTAGGTTGATAAATTATTGCCGATAACAGACAGTTAAATTAAGCCTAAATCTTGTACTTTCATAGTATTAATCGTAAGTTCAATTTTAGTTTTAAATTTCACACATGAAACTTTTCAAAATTCGAGCAATTAAATTCGCATTTTTATTCCATCACATTATTTTTCTTTCGAACTATCTAAAATGCACATAAAGGTTGAAAAACGCTCACAATGATGGATCTTCATGGTTTCTGTCTCATCCCCATGGCTAGACACATAATGTTATAGTTAATGGCAACCTATCGAGAAACGTATTGTGCTAATTTTCTTTCTGATTTTTGATTTATGACTTTAATGACATAATAATATCTTCTTTTATCAAGATAATTTTCTCTGAGTGCAGGATAATTTATTTTTAAGTCAGAGTTAAAGTTCAATTTCGTATTGCAAGAAACACTAAAATCATAATTTATGATACATTTCAAATAAATAAGCCAGAATATAGACATGTGTTTTATTGATCTCAAAACTCAATACTTTCTGTACTATAAGAGTACCATTAATATACAATACATAATATAACTCTATGAAAGTTATCAGTAATGTAGAAAGTTTTTAGATTTACTCTTTGATAGAAATAAAAATAATACATATATATATTAATCCTTTTTAGATGAATTAAAGTCAAGGAATTTGGATTTTTAAAGTGAAAGCCCACAATCTTTCCCGGATTATGAATCAGTTTGGCCTGCAAGTTATGAGATTAATCGCACAAGACTGAAGATGCAAGTTTAAATCCCGTTTCAAAACCCCTAACACCTGTTAGGTAGCTTTCATTACAAAAAGATACCTATTGCAGCCGATCAGAGGAAAGCGATTTCAAAAAATTTTGGTATATTTTCATCGATCATGACCCCCAGACCCCGAAACCACCCTCCGTTCAAAATTGACATATATATATCCATATCCATATATATATATATATATATATATGACTTTTGTCACACTGAAACTCTCGTATTTATGAACCGATTTGGATGTAATTCGGTGTGCACATAGTACATACCAATGTCTCGGCCGAGTTCGTTGGCCAGCGTCATCCGCCATTTTGTTTCAAGATGGCGGCCATTTAAAATGTTTTAAATTTTGAAATGTGATACCAAAAAATTCAAAATGGAAAAATATTTTTTTCTTATGTATTTCACCTTTATACAAAGATTCCTGAGCAGTTTTTGAATCGTCTATATCTTAAAAAATGGCTGAGTTATAGCATTTTAAATTTCTAGCGTGGCTGACATTTTGAAACGTCCTGAATTTTGTCACGCGATAAAAGGCGTATTTATGAACCGATTTGGATGTAACTTCGTTTATACATAGTACATACCAATGTCTCGACCGAGTTCGTTGGCAAGCTTCATCCGCCATCTTGTTTAAAATGACGGCCATTTAAATTTTTAAGAAAAATTTAAATTTGAATTGTGGTACCAAAAAATTGAAAATTCGAAAAATATTTTTTTCTTATGTGTTTGACCTTGATAAAAAGATTCGGGAGCAGTTTTTGTTTCGTCTATATCTTAAAAAATGGCTGAGTTATAGCATTTTGAATTTCTAGCGTGGCTGACATTTTGAAACGTCCTGATTTTTGTCACGTGATAACGGGCGTATTTATGAACCGATTTGGATGTACCTTGGTGTGTGCATAGTACATAAAAATATCTCGACCGAGTTCGTTGTCCAGCTTCATCTGCCATTTTGTTTCAAAATGGCGGCCATTTAATAAAAATAAAAAAAAACTAAAATTCAAAATGAGATACCAAAAAATTGAAAAATGAAAAATATTTATTTTGTATGTGTTTGATCTTAATACAAAGATTCCGGAACAGTTTTTGTTTCGTCTATATCTAGAAAAATGACTGAGTTATAGCATTTTTAATTTCTATTGTGGCTGACATTTTAAAACGACCTGATTTTTGTCACGCGATAACAGGCATATTTATGAACCGATTTGGATGTAACTTGGTCTGTACATAGTACATACCAATATGTCTCGACGGAGTTCGTTGTCCAGCTTCATCCGCCATCTTGTTTAAAAATGGCGGCCATTTAAATTTTTAAGAAAAATTTAAATTTGATATGTGGTACCAAAAAATTGAAAATTGAAAAAATATTTTTTCTTATGTGTTTGACCTTGATAAAAAGATTCGGGAGCAGTTTTTGTTTCGTCTATATCTTAAAAAATGGCTGAGTTATAGCATTTTGAATTTCTAGTGTGGCTGACATTTTGAAACGTCCTGACTTTTGTCACATGTTAATGGGTGTATTTATGAACCGATTTGGATGTACCTTGGTGTGTGCATAGTACATACAAATATCTCGAACGAGTTCGTTGTCCAGCTTCATCTGCCATCTTGTTTCAAAATGGCGGCCATTTAAAAAAATTTAAAAAAAATTAAAATTCAAAATGTGATACCAAAAAATTGAAAATGAAAAAGATTTTTTTTTGTATGTGTTTGATCTTATTACAAAGATTCCGGAACAGTTTTTGTTTCGTCTATATTTAAAAAAAGTCCTTCCGGCCAGTGCCGGGAAGAAGAGGTAACTTTCATATTCCTTATTTTAAAAAAGGCAACTTATATCATTCAAAGACACGGAGCTCAATTTAGTTGAAACCGAATATAGGAGATTCAATACTAATTTTTATCAATATAATGAATGAGAATTTCGCGAAATTAGTCAGCTTTATTCAAGCTGCTTTTCTTTAAAGTAACTTATATTTGGCTGCAAAATTCAGCGATTTCTTAAAGTGCCTGCCATCTGAAGACAACATGGTGGATGAGGCTAACCAGTGAACTTGGTCGAGACCTTAGTAATTGCTGTGCACATGCTCACTCACATCGGAATCGGTTGATATATACGAGTGCTGTCGCATGCAAAAAATCAGATTTTTCAAAATGTCACCCACAATAGAAATTGAAACTGCTATATCTGAGCCATTTTTTAAGGTAAAGGCAAACAAAAAATGCTCCTAAATCGTTACATCAAGGTCAAATACATAAGAAAGAAACCTTTTTCAATTTCTAATTTTTTTGCACCTCACTTTAAATATATATATATATATTTATTTAATGGCCGCCATTTTGAAACAAGATGGCTCTTGAATCTGGCCAGCGAACTTGGTCGAGGTATTGATGTATGCTATCCACATGCCTTCTTACATCGAAATAGCCGAATACGTGTGTTATCGCGTGACAAATACAAGATCGTTTCATAAGGTCAGACACGCTAGAAATTCAAAGTGCTATAATTCAACCATTTTTTAAGATATAAACAAAAGAACAAATTTTCAGAAACAAAAACTGCTCCGGAATCTTTGTATCAAGGCCAAACACATAAATTTTCTTTTCATTTTCCAATTTTTTAATACCTCATTTTAAATTTTAAATTTAAATTTTTTTAATGGCAGCCCTTTTGAAACAAGATGGCGAATGAAGCTGGCCAACGAACTCGGTCGACACATTGGTATGTACTATATACAGACCAAGTTACATCCAAATCGGTTCATAAATACGCCTGTTATCGCGTGACAAAAATCAGGTCGTTTTAAAATGTCAGCCACAATATAAATTCGAAATGCTATTACTCAGCCATTTTTTTAGATATAGACGAAACAAAAACTGTTCCGGAATCGTTGTATTAAGGTCAAACACATACAAAAAAAATCTTTTTCATTTTCTAATTTTTTGGTATCTCATTTTAATTTTTTTTTTTAAATTTTTTTTAAATAATAATAAAAGTAAAATGAGGTATTAAAAAATTGAAAAATGAAAAAGATTTTTTTTATGTATTTGGCCTTGATGCAAAGATTCCGGAGCAGTTTTTGTTTCTGAAAATTCGTTCTTTTGTTTATATCTTAAAAAATGGTTGAATTATAGCACTTTGAATTTCTAGCATGGTTAACACCTTGAAACTATCTTGTATTTATCACGCGATAACACACGTATTCACCTATTTCGATGTAAGAAGGCATGTGGACAGTATACATCAATATCTCGACCAAGTACGCTGGCCAGCTTCATCAGCCATCTTGTTTCATAATGTCGGCCATTAAATTAAAAAAAAAATTATATTTAAAGTGAGGTGCAAAAAAATTAGAAATTGAAAAAGGTTTCTTTTTTAAGTATTTGACCTTGATATAAGGATTCAGGTGCATTTTTTGTTTGTCTTTATCTTAAAAAATGTCTCAGATATAGCAATTTCAATATCTAATTTGGGTGACATTTTGAAAAATCTGATTATTTGCCTGCGACAACACTCGTATATATGAATCGATTCCGATGTGAGTCAGCATGTGCACAGCAATTACTAAGGTCTCGACCAAGTTCACTGGTTAGCCTCATCCACCATGTTGTCTTAAAATGGAAGGCACTTTAAGAAATTACCGAATTTGGCAGCCAAATATAAGTTACTTTAAATAAAAGCAGCTTGGATAAAGCTGACTAATTTCGCGTAATTCTCATTCATAATGATTTAGTATAGATAAAAATTAGTATTGAATCTCCTATATTCGTTTTCCACTAAATTGAACTCCGTGTGTTTGAATAATATAAGTTGGCTTTTTTAAAATAAGGAATATGAAAGCTACCTCTTCCTCCCGGCACTGGCCGGAAGGATTTTTTAAATTCACATCCTATTTTTAGAGTTTCGTTCATCTGACGAAACCCTATTCATCTCACTCCTTTGTCTGTCTGTCCGTCACAGAGCCCGTTTTCAGAAACTATACATGTTACAGACTTGAAATTTTGGATACTTATAGCTGAGCACCTCACACCAAACAACAAATCATAAAAATTTTAAAAAGTCGGTAATTAACCGAATTACCGGCTAATTAACTTCTAAAATTAACCAATCACCCTTTTGAACGCAGCTAAAAACGCACCTTCTCCAAATCAGCGGAGTTTCCTCTAAGGGTTGCCAGTAAAATCAGCGGATGCACGATAAAATCAGCGGATGCATGGTTACCATGGAGGAAATTGAGCAATAAATGAAGTGGACATTTAAAAAGCCAAATTGCACCTCCCAAATTATTGGTCCTATAAATTCGTAAAATGTATAGAAAGAGCGGAAAATATTCTACTTTGTTTTGGTATAAAGTTCAAATTTCTGCGTTGGGTATAACGCAAAAAATACACTAAAAATCAGTCGATATAAATTTAATTTCTGTATTTGAAAAGACAATGAAAAGAGATTTCGTTTCAGCGGAAAGCAGGTGTTGTCATCTTTCAGACTTATCGGCGCTGGAGAAATTTAAGCAGAGGATATTTTAATATGAAATTTAAACTTTTTAAATATTAAATTTTTAGATTATTTTTTTTTTTACATCCCGACGTAAAGATTTTCGCTGACTTCATACATACCCCGTTCAAACTCCCAGCTTAATTACAAGCTGAGATATTAATTATTATTTCATTAATTGGATCATTGCTTTAAAACTTTCCTTTCAACTGGTTTTTTTTATCTCAGATATGACAACGCACTTGCGGTTTTTATTTTAATACGAAATTTAAACTTTTTAAATACTAAATTTTTTGAAAAATTTTTTTGACATCCAGACGGGAAATCTCTCACAGATTTCATACACACCCTGTTCAAAGAGTTAGCTTAATTAGAAGCTGAGATATTAATTATTATTAGATTAATCTGTTTCATTTCTATATAATGCATATATTAAAATGGAGGCACGTGCTTTTTTAACCATGTTTGAAAGGAATATTAAACGAAACCCTTTGTGTGATATATGATCACACTTACCCACTTGTTTTTGTTTGGCGCGAATATAAGTGTCCGATCACGTTAACCACGTAAAACTTAAATAACATTTTCGACAGGTCATTAAAAGTTTGTGTACACAGAAAAAAACATTTTCGATACAAAATACAAAATACATTGTTTTTTCAACTTAAAAAACAAATACAAAATACTTTCCTAATTTCAAAAATTCAAAATACAAAATACAAGTATTTTGAAAATACATTTAAAATACAAAATACATAAAAAAAAAACAAAAAAAACACGATTGTGCATTAAGTTTCACTAGTCAAATGCAAAGCTGGTTTGCAAAACTGATTAAATTTTTAGAAATTATAATTTCCTAATAAAGAAGCAAAATTAATTAAAATTCAACGAAAGATAACAAAAACAAAACTGAAAGTTTGGAGCAACAATGTGCTTAAAAGTGTATGAAAGTTGCAAGAATCTATTTATATAAAATCCAAGTCTCTGTGTGTCCCTCACGATTCCGGTAGGACCGCCTCATTGAAATGAGTAATTGTTGAAAAATAGTAATGCAGGGTTACCACAGTAGAGCCAAATGTTGTCGGCAAACATAAGTTATCATATATGAAGCCAACTTGGCGCTAGGTGGCTGATTTGGCGAAATTCCCATTTAAAACTATTAATCTTTCATAAAGGAGGTCGCCGCAATTTAATTTAAACTCCGCTCTTTTAAGGGTTTTTTTCAAAATCTATGGGTGAGAATTTAAAGTGTAATATACGAAAATGTACAGTTTTACATCTTCCTCTCGATGCTACTAATAAAATAATCACCAATAGACGACGCTGAGCTCCTGTCTGAGCTACTAACTGCACGATTTTAATGTGCTTTTGATACTTTTCCAGAATATGTGCATTGGCGAAGAAGGAAATTTGGTAACATATTTTCCGGGAACCTATCCACTGATACGAATTTTGTTCGATATTTATACGATTTATTTAACATATAAAAGCCATTTATCTAATTTTATACAGAAACAGAAGCAATTTGGATATAAAAAACTTCAATAATACACATATAAAATACATAGTACTACTTTGTTATCCCGTCGACCAAAAATCTATCACCAAACTATAAGATTAAATCCCAATAATGGTTGATCATAAATGTTACATTCATTTGACTTTAAGCAAGTTACACGTGTTTACGTCATCAAGTGATATTTATTTTGACGTTTTATTTGTATTTTTATTAATGTTATACTAATTCCTTTGTTCTTCCGTTATTTAAAATAAAAAGTATGTCAATTTGTATAATTTGGCGAATGGTTTGGCGATATATATAATTTGGCGAAATTGGTCGCCGAAATAACTAAGTAGTGCCAAATGAATATATAAGCAAACAAAAAAGCTCATCAAGTTTGTTTTCATGGCTGTTTATATGATTTGACAACAAATATCTCTTTTTGATGTCCGAATAACACCAAGCTTTTTTTAAAAAACGCCAAAGCCCCAATAGTGCAAAAGTACCAGATTATTTATTATTTTGCGCTATCTGCGCTATAGTTTGTACTATATCAAAGGGGGAGGACGAAAAGTTTAAACATTAAATATTAAAGTTTCTGTAAAGCAGTATAAGACTAAAAAATTAAGAATGAAATAAATGCAAAATAAGACTAAACAAGAAAGAAAAATCATGCGTTAAGCATAGAATATGAAACACTTTCAATGCTTCCTGAATGCTTTAACAAAACTTCGTTATTTAGGGAAATAAGGTAAATAAGATAACTAAGTAAACATTTTAGAAAACGCATAATTTTTTTTAAAAAATGATTTCAGCAGTTACCGTCCATAGCCAATAGTACCGTTATTACACGCCACTATTTAGCTAAAATTTAATTTAAACTAAAACACTCTTAAAACTACTGATATCACATTTCCAGATATTATCATCCATAGACGGTTATGTATCCAATTCTTTGCGTGACCCTGTATATCATTTTTCTATATTCTACAAACATTTCTTAGTAAACTAAATGCAGTTCAGCATAAAAATGCATAACTCCTTTAAAAACCACCTTTAAGTATTTTACTCTCATGCCCAGTAACCCTTACGAATTCTTTTGTGTAGCCCTGTATATGAACTATAGCATTTATACACACAGTATAGTATGCATAAGTATAGTGAAACATAAAAGCGCATATCATAATTAAAAATGCATTTCCAGCAATCATCGCTTATTTACAGTACTTCGGAGAAAAGTTTCTTGGCGAGAAAGAAGTTTGACAACGTATTTTCTGACAACCTATTTACTGTTTCATACTCACAAGCAATTTTTTCCATGTGTATAAAATTTATTTGGTACTACTTAGTTATCCCGCCGATCAAAAATCTATCGCCAAACTATAAGATTAAATGTCAAGAATGGTTGATCGGAAATGTCACATTCACTTGACTTTAAGCAAGTTACAAGTGTTTACGTCATCAAGGAATTTTTATTTCGACGTTTTATTTGTATCTTTATTAATGTTATACTAATTCCGTTGTTCTTCCGTTATTTAAAATAAAAAATATGGCAATTTGTATAATTTAACCAGTGGTTTGACGATTTATATAATTTGGCGAAATTGGTCGACGGGATAACTAAGTAGTACCATTTATTTAATATAAAAAAAAGCTATGGCACAGATGTCATATTCGTCCCATATTGGCGCGATTTTTTTCTGACGCCAATATCATGTAGGCAACGGGTACTTAACTTGCGCCAAAGTGTAGTTATTTTGCTTGATGTGGTAACCCGTATTATGTTGTATACCGAAAAAAATCGCGCCAATATGGGCGAATATGACATCTGTGCCAAAGCTATTTATCCATTTTTATAAAGAAACAGAAGTAATTTTTGCAGAGATGTCATATACGCATCGGGTTTGGCGTGATTTTTTTCTGACGCCAGTTTGGCAAAAATCTCGCTTTCGAATACCAGTCACATACATATTTTTAAATTATTACTATTATTTTGAAAAGGAAATAACAATAAATAAATAAAAGTTTAGGCACAGATGTCATATTGGCGCGATTTTTTTCTAACGCCAATGTCATATGCGCAACGGATAGTTAACTGGCGCCAAAGTGTCTTTATTTTGCTTGATAGGGTAACCTGGATATAGATGATATAGTAACGATGTTTTTGCCAAATTAGCGTCGGAAAAAAATCGCGTCAATATGGGTCAATATTTATATGATATCTCTGCCATAAAAAAGAAAAAAAAAAGTAAATAAACAATTTATTAATAAATAAAAAATAATAGCCGGGTTACCATATCTGGTAAAATAATACCATTTTGGTGCCATTTAGATGCCCCGGTGCATATATGACATCTGTGCCGTAATTTGTATATATATAAAAAAATTATATATATTTAGAAATTATTTTTTTATGTATTCACATATAAACAAAAATGAAAGTTTGTTTTCATAGCGGTTTATATATTTTAGCAACATATCTCACTTTCTGATGCCCGAATTGTGCCAAGCTTTTATTTAAAATGCAAAGTGCCCTATATTGGAAAAGTACGTTAATAAATACATGTATAAACAAAAATAAAAATTCATCAGGTTTGTTTTCATAGCTGTTTATATATGTTGGCAACATATCTCACTTTCTGAAGCCCGAATTGCGCCAAGCTTTTTTTTAAAAAATGAGCTATAATGGAAAAGTACCTAAAGAAATAATTAATAGAAATAACCAATTATAAAAACTAAATCTTTTTATTTCGAAATTCACATTGTTTATAATTTCGATTAAAAAGTACATGTATCTTAGGACTATTTCAGTTGAAATTAGGTTGACAGCTTAATATCTCATTCCATAAGCCTAAACAAACACAAGTGATTCATTCATCGTGAACAGAAAAAAATATTAAACCAATGAGGTAATCATTCACAAAGTAAGTTCTCCAACAGTCAATGGACAATATTCTTATGAGGTCATATCAGGTAAAATGGTGTCGGTATCGTTTATTTATGGTTTGAATTCACAAAGATTTTTTTTTTTTTTTGCAATGTCTCTTAGTTACATTACATTATTGTCATATTTATGAGCTCAGAAGAAAAGCATATTTTTTCATTATTTAGTTATTAAATAATAAAAAAAATTATAAATGTATGATTTGAAAAAATTAAATAATTTTCTTTCTTAATACTAAAAAATAACATTGGCGTAACAGCGGGTTTAAGTTAAATAAGTGTAACTGTTTAATTCTGTTGTAATATTTAAAATAACTGTATTTATTAGATTTCAGTAAGCAACATCAAGGCCCGATTAAACTTTGAAATTAGAGGAATTACAATGTCAATTCAGGACCTTTCTTTTGGAGGAGCTTTTCTAAATTCCACATATACATGGAAACTCTTCAGTGTTAGAAATATTATTCCTAGGACTAACATAACATCATAGCGGACGGCAATTTTACACAAGTATTTGAAAACTACTTTATAACAGAAATTTTATTAAAAACTGGTTACGTCTTTGTTATAGCGGCCCACACAATTATGATTATGACAAGTTGTAGCCCATTTCGCCAACGTCGTAACCAAGATCGTGAAGCATTCACATATAATACCATTTCATTAAATCGTATACCATAGTTTAATAGTTTTTACCTTACTTCAAGTGTGTAATTTATTCAGTTTTAAGTATTAACAATCTAAATTGTCCAATATATGAATTTAAAAAAAATGTAAACAAAGATTGAATAGACATGACCGCAAAAAGCCTCAAATCTGCACAACACTTGGAACTAAACTGTGCAGATTAGTGGTATTCTACTATACACAGTTTCTCATAAATGTGTTTCGCTCTTAAAATGCGTTATTTTCATCTATCACTGCAGAACAAGCGAGAAAAACTCATATTCTTGCACGTGAGTTGTATATATCTTTATATCTAATTTTCCGTCATTTTGACGGGCTACCTTTCTAGTAACTAATAATGAATAAACTACCCTTTAAAGATAGTTACGTAGTAGAAATAACTGCATGAATTGATTGTGGTAGCGGTCTGCACGGGCCCGGGCTTGGCCTGAGGTCCATACTCTGCCCGGACCACGGACAGGGCTGGGATGAAGGCGATGTTTCAAACGGGTCGGCAGAATTTGAAGAATCTTTTCAACAGTCCAGGCCGAGAAACAAAATAAACGGGCCGGGCCGATAAAAGAAATTAAGTGGGCCTACCGGCCCGCTATAAAACTTTAATTGAAGCCAGTAAAATATGAGCCAGTTTCAATGAATGTGACTTTTGCTAGAATAAGTAATAAGTTTAAATGTGCGTCACGAACCGATGCTAGTTTGACAAAATCAATACGGAAATGTAACATGTCCAGCGTAGAGATCAGCATCGGACAGTTACATGTGTCTAATTCATGGCTTAATTTTTTCAGCAGACTCGGGCCGGGTTGAGATCAGGCTTGCACTTTTTTCTACATAGTCAAGCAGGACCGGAACTGGACTTTATTGTTCTCAGGATGTGTTGTGTAAAGAAGGCAATATGTTTTGTAAAAATATTAATAGCGATAATGAACTTCTCTTAACGGAATCTTTGGAAATATACCTCACGGTGGTTCTCAAATTCACTGTTCAAGAATGAGAAATTTCCTGACTCATTTTCTGACTAATTTTTTACTATAAAGGATTAACCATTTAATGCGCAGCTTTCCATATATGCAAACAACAATGTTTTGAATTTGATAGATTTTTTTATTCGTATATGCCTAATTCACGCCACAAAATTAAAATAGCAATATTTGTTTGAAACTTTCTGGTGTAAAGTCAGATTCTCTGAACTACGCAATTTCTAGAAGGTTATCATGGGAATTAAAGGGTTTAAAGTTAAATAAAAAAAAAAATAGTGGTGTGAAATAAGGTATTTGCAGACATACCTATTAAAATATTTATTATTTTGCATTATTTGAGCGTAAAACAGCCACACGACAGTAATTTTTACTTGTATTGCAGATGTGCAACAGAAGAAATGATTGATGAAAAATGTATCTCTGATTTTTTTCATTGTTTTTCATGTGTAATAAATTTTTCAGAGAATCATATATAATTTTTTCGAAGCAAAATAAAAAATCGCGCATTTAAGAGTTAAAACTGACAGGCCTGACAATTAAAGGGATTTGGAATCGAATAGCGTTTTTCTTTTTTTTAATAAATTACTTATCGAGATATAAGAGATTCTTGTCGCGTGGCTGCAAGTTTCTCATTTCCGATGCTATCGCTTCCGGAAATTCTATTCAAATCTTTAACTTTGACAGTATTTTCTCAAAGACATATTGCCTTTATCAAAAAATGATAACGTTATTCGATTACACAGCTTCTGAATAAAAACACCTGCCAATCTTACGCGTTTCCCAAAAGAATTGAATTCAGAAATGTATCAGAAAGTAGCTCCTTTGGATTTGAGAAAAGCCGTATTAAATGGCAGAAAAATAGTTTTACAAATCTGCTTTTTATTATATAGCTTCAAAAAAATCCTGATTTTAACCCTCCTTTTTTCTTTTATTTTAAACTACATTATTTTTTTAATGAATCTTTATTTGAATGTTGAAACGTCTAAGACTCTAATTAATCATTAATGTTGTTATTGTGGATGTGTATTTTCTGTCTTGCGAACACATAGTAATTTTAAAATATACTGTAAAATTATCTCATAAATATGTATGCACTATTCTTTAAAAGAATCTTAATTGTATATTCAGAAAAATCTGATTTTTTTTTTTTGTAGAAATTGAGTCAGGCCTCATTTAATCGATTTTTCCACGGTCCAGGTTGTTTTCACTGATTTTTGTACGCGCCGGGGCGTGAACTGTGAAAATATAAACGGGCCAAACTTTTAATTTTTTCATCGGGCTTTTTTCATTGGGCCAAGATTGTTTTTGTGCGAGCCAGGCCGGTTCCGGTCCTGGAAATTCCGACCCTTGCAGACCTCTAGATTGTGGATCCGATAAGGAATCTCTTTCACGAGGCATATGATAGCACCGCCCGCTACTGAGTGTCTAAGCCAAAATTGAGAGAGTATTGATTTTCAGAAAAAGCACAAAAAGTTTGGTGCAATTCTATTGAATAGGTGCAGAGATATAAAAATATCAAAAATCCTAAAAAAACATAGCACAGAAAAAAAATCATCTGCAGGACAATATGCACCAAAATATCATCCATTCTAACTGAATATGAAAAAGTTTGACGGAATTCCGTGCTCTAGTTCTTGAAATAAAGCTCTCATGGCATACCTGCCAACTTCAGATTTTTTAAAAATCACCACTACGAACCAGAAAATTTATTTTAAAGAGGTACGTGGTACTACGATGATTTACAAATATGATCATTTTGACATGTAAGAAAAAAAAAAAAAGCGGGAATTTTAAGTACATGTTATGGTAATCATAAAAACACAGCATAACAACGCCACCTCTTGAGCGATGCATCCCAAATTTTATCAGCATTAATTTATTTGAAGATCTAAAATAATATGAAATTGGATTAAATTTTGTCCATTAGTTTTTTGGATATAGTTATCGCGGAAATTATGAAAAACCTAGCATAGCAGCACCACCTGTTGAGCGATATATACTAAAAGTTAACCGGCAAGTATTTCCGTTCAGGCCTATATGCAGTTAAATGAAATTCTGTATATTGGTTCTTACAATATAGCTATCATGGAATAAAATAATTAAGCATAGCAGGTTGGTCGATTTAAAGCCAAAGTTAAGTTATACCTAGGTCTACCTTAATCTGAAGTTTGATTATTATTAAACTCCTTACATTAGTTCTTGAGATTTGAAGGGCCACAAAAATTGTGTCTCACTCAGACTAACAGACATAGTCACATTTCCCAAAAATAGTTAAATCGCATTCAAGACATCCCGAAACGTGTAAATCAAGCAAAAAACGAAAGTTGAAAATTTTATAGATTCCAATTGTTTCTTTTTAGGTGCGTTCGTAATTATATAAATACGTAGCACCTATAGTCGTCGTTCAGGCCGTCCGTCCGTCCCTCCGTCTGTCTGTCTGTCTGTCTGTTTGTCTGTCCGCATATAACAGAGCAAAAACTACCCAACCGAATGGTCTGAAATTTTTAATGTATGATTGTTGCAAAATTTTGTCGAGCCATTTCAAATTTTATGAAAATCGGATGCATAGTTTAATTACAGGGACAGTCAAAAGTTTTTCTTTACATTACAGCCAATGGTAAAAATTATTGCAAATGCATTTTAATGATGTTACAGCCTTCCGAATGGTCTGAAACTTTAAATATATAATTGTTTCAAAATTTTGTAGAGCCATTTGAAATTTTGGGAAAATCGAATGTATAGTTTAATTACAGTGACAGTCAAAAGTTTTCCGTTACATTACGGCCAATGGGGAAAAATATTGCAAGTGCGTTTTAATGATGCTACAACCTTCCGAATGGTCTGAAAATTTAAATATATAATTGTTGCAAAATTTTGTTGAGCCATTTTAAATTTTATGAAAATCGGATGTATAGTTTAATTACAGGGACAGTCAAAAGTTTTCCGTTACATTACGGGGAATGGGAAAAAAATTATTGCAAGTGCATTTTAATGATGTTACAGACTATGCACTTATGAAGTTAAAAATATATATATATTCAGTACAATATGGGGTACAAAAAATAATTATAAAACTAGTTTTAGTACGAACGCACCTCATTTGCCACGTTTGACGAGCAATTTCCGACTTGTTATTTATTAGAAAAATGTAAAAATAAATTAGTCTAGTATCAGTCTTTTCAACCAGTCTTTATTAGTATGTGTCTACAAAAGAACATATTTTATAATAATCTTATATGTACAATGACACCGAATAAAATTGTTTAAATGTATTTTTCTCTTTTTATATAATGCGCGTGTGTTTAATAAGAGCTCCCAACTACGCAACACTTTTTAGGCCTTCCACTAATAAAATGTCTGGGGTACAACTTTTCCATTATGGTGCATTTTAGAAATAATGCATACGAAATTTAAAATATGTATTACTGGAATGCAAAAATATAAATGAAAAAATTAGATAATTTTTAACACAAGTTGAATTATTATTATTAACAAAACTACGAATTCTTCGTATAAAGAAGTTTTAAAATTAAAACACTTAGGTAAAATATCAAACCACATAATGTAAGCGCAAAGAAATAAGAAATCATTTGCACTTAGTATCAAAGTCTTGAAACTTTTAATATAGAGCAGAAAAACTATGAAATCTCTTACATTCGTAAAAAGAAATCACTTATAAAATGTTCATAAAAAGTAGGATTAATTCGAATGTAAAATTTGCAAAGTCATAAATTTCATTTTTTCATAATCAAATCGTTTCTTTAAAAGTTCATTTTAGCAATTTTCTTGCGGTTACTGTCTAACAAAATTTATATTAATGAATGAAGCATGCGAATTTTTAAGAAATCCTTTTTCGATATTTTTAAATGAAACTATTACACCAGAAAAAAAAAATTGAGCTCCTTGTATGTGTGGTCAATGGGTAATAGAGCGCTGCACTCGCAACTCTGAAAGATCCTTTCGGTCTATCACAATACATGTTTTTTCTTGTAATTCCCACAGCAACATTAGGATATATAAAAGTTATTTTTGTAACTAATCAGCATACAACATCATAACATACATAACAAAACATCATATTCATCAACCTCCTTGTGTCAGCAATAGTCGAAAAGTGTGTTTATATTAATTTCCAGAACAGAACTTGAAAACTAATCAAAACAGGTAGTCGTGTATTTCCTTTTAATGAATCGAAGATTTTCTCTGTGCGGTTTAAACATGTTAGTTTGTAATTTCGAAAAAATGTATTTTGAGTATTTTCAAAATGCAAAATATATTGTAAAACCACCAGAAAATACATTACAAAAATACTTTGATTTATCGGTTTAAAATACAAAATACAAGATACAAATGTATTTTGAAAATGTATTTCAAATACACGTATTTTCCATACTGTCCATCTCTGATCGTAAACGCAATCGTTATAAATAAGGCCCTGTAACTTTTATTGTTGAAGACCTCAATATTTTCGTATAATGTATATAAGATCCCATAAACTTAAAATGTCCATAAAACGAACTCTAATTGTTGTAGGAATAGGCCTGCCAAACGTTGTATGGTTAAAGATTATGACAGACCATCATAAGGGTTGGCAGGGAAGGGGGTGGGGGGGGGGGAGCTCAGTCGCGTTTTTATCGAAGACCCTAAATTTTATAATAAATGTTATTACAGTATTAAAGAAATACGTTGTGCTATAATTTGATAATAATAATTTTATAAGGGCCAAATTGTCGGAGTGCACTAAAATGTTTTGCACTTGGACAATGTTACGTGTTTTTTCCGGATTTTATAACTCGCGTTCTAGCTGTCGTAATGAGTCAAGATTTTGTATGGTAAAAAAAATAAAATAAAATAAAACATGATACAACGTTACATGATGTGATAGACTTTTATCGAGACACACAATTAGTCATAAAAGGGAAGTAAATGAAATTAAACTTTAAAGATGTTTGCAATGACTTAACTCTATGTGTACCTGTGTCAAATGATTCCTTTTTTAAAAGTTTTAACTTTGTTTATTATGCTCGACGTTTTTGAATGCAATAAGCATAAAAAAGTCTCCAATGTATTAAAAATAATTAGCAATTATTTTAGTATAAAGATTACAAAAGAAAAATCATAAATCGAAATCTTTTAAAAAGTGTCATGTGACAACTGGTAGAAATAGTGTTAAGAAAAAGGATTTCATTTAAAAATATAACGCTAAAATAAAGAATTGTTAAAAGTAATTTTTTTAATTACTAATATATGAAAATATAAACAATAAACATGGTTTGAAATTTATGACATTGTATTTTCACCCTATTTTATTTGAAGTAAATTCGTTTATCAAATTTCTGATTTATCGTTTATTAGTTTTTTTACATAATTATAAAAAAACATATAGATTGCATATTGCATATGCAGTATATCTATGTTCATATAAATTAATTTAAACGAATAAATACAACAATGGAGTCATGTGAATAGCGAATTTCTGTCAAAATGTGAAAAAAATTGCCATGGATGACAAAATTCTATTTCAATGTTCATTTATTAAAAATGTTAAATAAACATTATTATAACTGTAAGTAATATTTCTAGTAATATAAGATTTATTAATTCTACGATAGGCCAAGTTTTAATGTCAGTTCTGAAAATATGATGCTTGTTTTCTAGGTTTGGTATGAAAGTAACTATTAAAAAATCATTACATGATAATTTTAAGTAAATATTTTGTTTTTCATTATTTATAATAATATACAAAGAAGTTTTCAACTACTGGCGTTTAGTGCAAGATTGCAATCAAAGCTTGTCTGTGAAAAAAGTGTTTTAACAAAACACACTATTACGTGAAGAGAGAGATGAATTATAAAATAAAAAAATGCATAAAAACAGTGAATGTAATGATGTGTTATAATTACTTTCCTAGACCTGTGTCATTTTCAAGCAAATGACTTTAATTATATTAATTTTTTTAGTTACAGTGTTTTATGTTGCAATGGAAATGATTAATTACATCACGGATATCTTTACACTGTACATTTAACCGAAATCAATGACCGTAACAAAGTTCCATTAACTTGATTTTTATTTCGATAGAGTTAAAGGAGTATATCGTAAAAAGCATTGGAATAAAAATGATCGTATTAATATTGTATTATATTGATATTTCGTAAATGCATTCTTGATTTCAGCGAATAATATCGGTAATCCACTCTCTGCAGCAATATATATCTATCTATGGTAAATACCTATATCTAATGTTTAATATGTGATACTACTGGAAAGCAGCAAAGAAAAGAAAAACAAATATCCGTTTAAGATCTATAAAACGATACCAAAGGGGAAAACAAAAAAAAATCGTTATTCGAAAAATAAAAAAAAAATATAGAAAAAACTTCAAACATAACTTTCCGCTCGGAGCTATTTCTAAATTCTGCATTTGAAGAAAAAAAAACTAGAACAAACGGAAAGCAGTTAGTTGTGCCATTTGTCAGGTAATATGAAAACTAACAGGAATCTTAAGCTAAACAAAATATAATAATTCTCCATTTTTTTTCCATGAAAAATGTGGCTGTTACAAAATTTTATTAAATAAATTAAACTTTATAATTTAAAAAATATATTTTTGTTAATTCAAACGTTTATTTTCATAAGAAATTTGTTTTATAAGTACATGTTGCATTTATGTAACATCGGCATCGAATGATTTAAGTCGTATAAAACAGAACAAAACTCTAACGAAAACTGCTTTGGTTGGTATTAAAATATAATAATTTTAGTTTTTGCATAGAAAAGTATTTACTGTTCTTATTCTCTTCTACGCAATAAAAACTATAAAACATTTAAAGAGACTGTAGTAAAAATATGCAGTGTTTATTCGATAATATTATCTTTAAAAAATTATTTTTTTGCGTATACATAATTGAAAAAGTAAGTGTGTGGTAAATTGAATATGTTTGAAAATTTCATTAATAAAATATTTTTTTCATAAGCAGGATTAACTTTGCTGTATAGTGAACTCCCCTTAGAGCGGTCTTCCAAGGGAGACAATTTTTCATCTGCACTGACCAAAGTCTGCACTAAATTATGAATACATTTTAATGGTGTAGAATAAAAACTTTAATTAAAAAATGCTCTCCTATTTCTTTGGGATAATTGAACAAATGATCTTCTTAACACACCATTTTTTCATTTTGCGAAACACTGGAAAATTTAGTCTGTTACATCAGATTTTGATTAGTATTATATTTTAAAACAGTTGGCGGTTTTTGAATCTGCTAAGTTTTTGCTGGAGGAAAGTTTTCTGTTACTGCATCACTATCACTAGCATTTTCTTGATCTCTCAATAACCATAGTTACACAAAATTTTGATTTTCAAGGTATCATTTGTAGAATTAATTGTGATCCCGTCCGGTCAATTTGCGAAAATAAATGTCTGTATTATCCGATGAATAGTACTTTTTAAGCAATGTCGTTAACATTAATTTCAAATAGAAAAATATGAAGGAAACGAAATTGTCCACATTAATCGGACATACCTCTTGCGGAGAACCTTAAAATTTCCACTGCATTTCTAAAGATTTTTGAGTCTTGAAAGGCGATTTACACATGTTTTCTAAAACTAATTCAATTGAAAAGCTTGATACAAACATTAGTCATGAATAATATTCTGTTTGAAGAAATTTAGTTTTTTTCATAGAAAAGCATTTATTGTCCTTATTTCACTCATCCATAAAAAAATTTAAAGGTCTGTACTCTAAATATACAATTTATATTCAAAAATTTTAATAACCCAACAGTAGTCGCGTCTTGTTTCAGAACGTTATTAGTCGCACTGGCTCGGTCTTTTTGCCACTGAGTCCCCGCATACAGAAAATGTAACATAAGAAATATTTCCCACTTCATATTCGAATATTACCTGTCAGTGAAGGTATAAATTTTCTGTGACTGCAGATAAGCACCCTGGGCTTCTAACCGGCGACCGTTTTCGCCGATCTCAAGCATCTGAAAGAAATTTGACCACCCTATTGTGAAAGGTAATTAATTGATGACTTATACCAACATTTAGAGTAAGTTTATTTTTTGAAAAAATGACGGTCATTTAAACAATTTTTTTTTTCCTTTTAACCATTTGAAAAAATGGTTATTGTCCTCATCAGGGTAGAAAACCCAAAGCATATCTGAAGTTTTTTTTGATTTAATCCGCATTTTATTCCTTTCTGATTGGTCTATACAGTAATCTGTATTTCATTTTACTTTCAACAGACATGGATACTTTTGTCGCCACTATGAAAAAAAGTAATAAAAACTACAAAAAAATTAATAACTCAGAAACAAATTCAGATACAGCTTTCAAACAAATTGCATTTAAAAGTACATTTTTTTCTCTATACGACGGTGTAAAATGTAATATTGTGGGATGTTCAGAAGTTCAAGAATGAAATTTAGTTTAAAATGGGTTGTCAGATTTCTTGGAAATCTGACGATGGAAAAGCCTTTTCCCGAACAGCCAATGAAATGCTTGGATAATACGTAAGTTTCAGGAAATCTGACGAGACGCAATACGTGAAATAACACTATTAATGTTTAATCCATACGTACGTAATGTATGATCAACTCCGTGCGATTTTCTTTGTCTTAAATTTTAGTCTTTGAAAAAATCATTTTCCAAATGGGCATTGTAATTTGTTAAATTGCTTTTTTTTTACATTTTGGATGCCTACAACATACTTATTCTATGCAAATTATACTTTTCGGTGTCATAAACTCCAGATAAAAATATATGTTTTTTTTTTAAATAAAAAGGAAAGAAATCGGTCGAAAGATGAAAATGGTCGCGACGTTTAACAGACAGTGTTTCGAGAAAAACGAGATCAAACTTTTATAATAGCATTATGTTCAACGACCTGTGTTACGGTCAACAAGCATCGTTTCATTCAATAAGTAAATATCTTTAAAGAATTGAAATATCACGAAACCACGTTAGAACACACTACACACTTGAGAAAAGAAAAAAAAATGGGGGAGGGGGATAGAAAAAATCGAGAATTCTGACCCAACCTTCCCTTAATTTCGCTAATTTTATCACTCTTTGCAAATATTTTTAATACATAAAAAGTAAAATTAAAAAATTGTTAAAAATGTAAATAAAACTTGATTTTCTGAATGATTCGGATCATGTGACCATAAATTAACACTGAGAATCGTCGCTGTGGTTGTTGACATTAGCAAGCTAGAAATGCAACCATTTTTTAGCGCTACGTAAGAGAAATATATATATAGATTTTTGCATATAATATACGAAATATATATATAGATTTTTGTATATAATATACGAAATATATACAGTAGAAGCTCCATAAGTTTACCACCCAAGGGACTGTAACTAAGTGGTCAACATACGGAGGTGGTCAACTTGGGGAATTTTTAGAAAATATTTAGTACAATATTGAAAAAAAATTAGTAAACATTTTAGTATTTTTTAAGGAAAAATTTTGAAAATAATTAGCACTTACTCATTTTTATTTTTACTGAAGGTACAGCACATTTTTACAATTTTTGAAAGAATAATTCGATTTTTGTTTGAGTCCTCTTTTTGTTCATTAGATAACTGCAAAAAGCACTTTCACAGTTTACAAGTCCATTAAGCATGCTTGGGCATTTTTCTGCAGCGGAATTTATAAGTTTCTCCATCATGCGCTTTACATCGTCTTCCTTCAAAGTTGGGTATTTTTCAGTTTCGTCGTCACTTGGATCATAATCCTCTTCGCCGCCCACTTCTTGTACCTTAGAGTCCTCTCTGTGGTTAGTTGCAGAGAGTATCTCATTGAAGATTGCCTCTGGGTCTGGTTCAACAGAAGTTACTAACTCATCGTTGATGGTAACATAATCTTCATAATCAACTTCATCAAAAACTGGCAAGGGTGATTGAGGAAGCTCATCATCTTGCACCGATGTTGTAGCTGTAACAAATCCAGCTTCTTTGAAGCAGCTCTTAAGGAGATTCTTCGCGCACTTGAAAACACCCGCTCTGTAATGTTAATCCTATGGGCAGGTTATTTTTGAATTTCTCGTTTCAATTTAAATATTTTTAAACGATTTTCTTTGCATAGGATAGATGAGATCGATCTTTAATATGACTCTTTTTACTTTTTCCATTCTGGTTGCAGATTTTTTTGAAAAAGGTACTTCCAGTTTCCAAACCGGTTTCGAAACTGAAAGTACCTTTTTAAAAAAAATCTGCAACCAAAATCGAAAAAGTGAAAAAGAGTCATATTAAAGATTGAGCTCAGCTATCCTATGCAAAATAAATTGTTTAAAAATATTCAAATTGCAAAGCGAAATTCGAAAATAATTTGCCCATAGGATTAACAATACGGAGAGGGTGTTTTCAAGTGCACGAAGAATCCTCTTAATCGTGGTTTGCGTAACTTTATTCCAAGCAGAATTAAATCCAATAAACAGCATTCAAAGCATTTACTGACGCAGCTGTTGGCGTTGCCAATGCAGAAAGACCACAGGTTTGTGCTTTCGTGATCACCCATTCCAGAAGTTGAGCTCTGTAGTGCGCTTTGAAAGATTAAATAATGCCTTGATCTAAAAGTTGTGTTTGGAGGCAAAAATTTTAGCTTCACATTTGTGAGATTATTAAGTTTCAGGTGGCAGCGGCAGTTGTCCACGATAAGCAGAAATAACCGCTTCTTTTATCTCATTTCTGCATCAATTCTTCTAACCCACTCTTCGAACAAGGCACTGGTCATCCAAGCAGATCTATTCGCTCTCCAAAAACAGGAAGGTCTTCATGTTTTGCATTTTTAAATGTGCGAGGTTTTGCGGATTTGCCGATCACTCTAGGCTTCAATTTTCCCTAGTCATACTAGCACATAGAAGAACAGTAAAACACTGTTTTGAAAGTTTTCCTCTTTTGCAAATGTCATATTTCATTACTAGACTTCTATCAGGCATTGTTTAAAGAAGAGACCGTACTCATCAGCATTAAAGATGTCCTCATTAAAACCTTTAACAAACGCTGGGAATTTTTCAATAAACTTCTCCACCACTTCAACTGAAACCCCATTCAATTTTCCACACAAAACTTTTTGAGAAATCTCATATCGTAGTTTGAATTTTTCAAGTCTTCTATTTCGAATTCTTTTGCAAATTTTTTTGCTACTTCCTGAAGCATAGGTCCTGATATTGCATTGATTGATCTCATCTCCTTAAACCAATGAAACGTGGCTTCATTCACATCGTCGAGACATGTTTTTCTGCGTTTTCTTTGGAGCCCCCCATTTTCGGAAGAATATCTTTCCAGACATTCTGACTTGTGTTTTAAAATGTTGCTTACAGTTGTCTTGCTCACACCAAATTTTTCCGCTGTCTTTCTTTGGCTGCTGCTTTCCAGAAAATTAAGAAGATCCAGTTTCTCTTTTAATTTAAGTTCTTTTAGAGCCTTTCATTTTTAATAAAATTCGCAAATAAACGACTGATCCCTTCACGACGCGATATCCAGAAAAAAAGAACGGAATGTGTTTCACATGTGAGCGATGCACGTTGTCTTCCAATTCCGTTTAGCTACATCGCTACGCCCATCTCTTACTCCCCTGACATTTTTCGACAGATTCCAGGAATTCTGGCATTTTCCTCCCATTGTATCATACTGGAAGTGAACGATGAATGGAGCACCACAAGGGGGGCGAGTGTTGCTCAGATAAGCAGAATGGCTGATAAAGAAATTCCTGGGAACCGGATGGAGAACAAACGCAGGCAAAAGCAAATTCAAGAAAACATCAGTGGTCAAGTTACAGAGAGTAAAACCTACTAAAAAGTGGCCAACATACAACTTGCGGAGGTGGTCAACATAGAGAGATAAATCTCCATTGACAATGCATTGTGACCAGTCAAACTAATAAATTTCGGTCAACATAGAGAGGTGGCCAACTTTGGAGGTTTTACTGTATATAGATTTTTGTATATATTATACGAAATATATATATTTTTTTAAATACAAATTTTAAAAAGTGGTAAAGTCCAATTTCTTTCGCTGAGCGTTTTTTTGCCATCATCATAAATGTGCAGTCTACTTTTGGACGACTGTTAAAAACTAGAAATATTTGGTTCGTTCTACACGTATAAATTGTGTCTTATATGTATCCTTACACATTCAGAAAACAATTAAAAATAAACAAACAATGATATGCATTTACGGATTTTTATGTTAAAGAAAATATCACAGTTTTTTTTTTTTCAGTGTATTATTCCAGCGTATTCAACCTTTCAGTTCATCAGTATAACAAATTAGAGATTTGTAAACACTTTTTTTCACGAATCGTCCGAAACATAAGTTCAAGGATGTTATGCCTTGAGATCTAAGTGACCACAGTGACCTCCTTTTATTGTCCAACGCTTGAGGAATTTTTCATCCAAAACTCTGATATTTTTTTTTTTTACAGAACACTAAAAACCGTAAGTGCATATCTCTGTTTATTCCTTTAATTATGAAGATACATTTCGGACACATTGTATATTGTTAATTGTGTACTTTTTACTCAAAGAGTTTATTAATGAGTTACCGTCAACAAGTAAGTGAGGTGAATGCAAATAAAATTGAAGATTAATAATAAAAACGTGATGACAAATAGATTATTTTTTTCCTTTCCTTTTTCTCAATTTGGTTAAGTATTTACATTTTATATATTTACACTTACTCATTTAAATAACTATTGCGACAGAAATAAATACTTCTTAAACTTATGGATCCATTATTATAAAAAAATAAGCAAAATGTCAGTGCTAACATTTTTTGTAGAAAAAATTATATTATTTTTTTTAAATCTTTTTTTACATTCCATTAGACTTACTACGTAAGTATTTACCCAAATCATAACAAATATACTTTACAAAATACATACAAATACAATTGAAATGTTGAATTACAGCAGCCATTCAGACAGTTGATTTTGCAATGCTTCATAGAACTTTTTTAGAAACCTCATAAAGACTCGATGTGTTGGGCGCTACTAATGGTGCACACATTGAAATCGTGGAATAATACACTGAAAGAAAAACTGTGATATTTTCTTTAACATAAAAAGCCGTAAATGCATATCATTGTTTGTTTATTTTTAATTGTTTTCTGAATGTGTAAGGATACATATCAGACACAATTTATACGTGTAGAACGAACCAAATATATCTAGTTTTTAACAGTCGTCCAAAAGTAGACTGCACATTTATGATGATGACAAAAAAACGCTCATCGAAAGAAATTGGACTTTACTACTTTTTAAAATTTGTATTTAAAAAAATATATATATTTCGTATAATATATACAAAAATCTGTATCTCATTCAAATTGCATTAATAATTCTTTGTATTACGTAGACAATACGGTCGTAATCACGATCCCCACGAAAATGGTTATCACTGACCTGAAGGTTTTTTAAAATGTATTTGCATTACATTAAATATTACACTGGATAGGAAGATGCTGTTTCAACGATTTTGGGTAATTAGAACTAATTGTCATTTATTTTCCTTTTTAAAAATAATTCCTTACCTTCCTTTCTAAAGAACAATTGTAGAAGCGCATTACTGTATTGTATCGGAATCTCTTTCTACGTACCTGGACCATGATACATCTGAAAGTGGATCTAGTCTTGATGTTTCTAATAACATTTACGAATATGTTACAAATGCTTTATTGGATGATTTTAACAACCTTATTGTCCTCGGGTGTGGCGGAACTTTATTGAACACAGGCGTGTCTAATGATGTAATTCGCAGGCTTTAATTGAAACCAGTGCAATGGATTATCTGCTGACTTCATTTCATTGAGTTGCCATAATGACACCTATTTGAGCCTATAGACGGCAAGTCATCTGGCCCCATATCGTACACCGGAGGAAACCTCAAAGAATGCAAAAAGCTTTAAATAGTTGCTTTTAACAGTAGCGAATGCGAGTTGCCAGTCATTGATCCTACCACCCTTAATTGAGATCAGAAATGCTTTTTAGACAATTGCACCGCCATTAGTTCTGGCGTTTGTTGTTCAGATGTAGCTAACCGGAAACGTTTCATTTGGCTCGTTAGCTAACAGTTGCCAATCGAATACTGGGGTTATATATATCTACATAAGACTCATCAAATGAGTTGCTAACTTTGGTTGTATTTACTCTAAGCTATTGTCCATGTTAAATGATGAGAGGTGCCATATTAGGACTCTTGCAGCTCGGCGGATAATCAAGGCAAGGGAAATTTATCCTGATGGAAATTATAAACGCAGTTTCGTTATTCCTGCTATTAACTTTGGTGTTACAGACTATGTAGCTCTCATTGACTGGCAAGCATGTTATGTGACATCGCTCCCAGTTCTCAAAGACATCAGTTCTCAAGAACTCTGAAGATGATACAGGACAGTATGCCAATGGACTGCTGCGACTTTATTAAACTTCCTTCACACACACAAGCAGTTGAGCGGATTGTGAAACTAGCCACTGCAGCTTCCGGAAAAATGGTTGGGTGGCGGAACAGGGAAAGATTTATTAGAACGACACTCGAATCTTGAAAATACATGTCCAAATGAGACCAGAAATGATTACAAGCAGTAATGCTTTTGTCATTTGTATGTTCGGAAGGTAAAATAAAGTTTCTGTTTGCATTAAACTGATGTAAGTGTGAGTTGAATTTATTTCAAATTTTTCCTCCATTCTTTACAATTTGTTGTCGATGAGGTGGCAGAAGATATTAATCTATAATTGTTAAAAAAATGGTCGTTGTTGTTAAATGTAGTAACATTTAAGCACTACCCTAAGGCGATCACCAAAATCTGTAAGCATTTATTAATTTTCGTAATTTTATCATTTTTTTTTAATCCAATTTTCGAAACTTTCGGCCCACTAAGGCGACAGAAGATATCAACCCACTGTTTTAAGATTCGGCAAACTTTTTAATGAAGGCCGTTCACAACTGTTCTGCACTACTGCAAAAAGATTTAAGAAATTTCGATTTTTTCGATACGCGTTAATATACAGGGTGCTTCCAAACTCAACGACACATTCCGAGGGCTGATAGTAGGCATCACGAAGATGAAAAATTGCCATTGAACATGGGGTTACAAACCACTTATTTGTCACAAATACATGGTGTTTCATTCTAACTGAAGTTTGTTTGACAATAATAAGTTTGCGTACAATAGAATTATTGCAATAAAAATATAATTAATTACATGTACCTTTTTTGGTTTAAATAAAATAACATCAGAATATGTTCTTAAAAAACAGGGTGCTTACGCAATTGATGATACCGCATGAACTGATAATCACAGTCTAAAATGTGGACCGTCAAGTAAATGCTGCTGGCGCGTATAATAGAAACATCTACTACTTTTTCGGTATTATCATATTTACAACAAAGATGTCAATCTATTAAAAGTTTCAATAATATACTTCAGTTTTCTAAAAGTTATTACCGTCAACAAAAGATGTGTAGGGTGGAGCACCTGTATTTGTGGTTTGCGACCCCATGTTCTATGGTAATTTTTCATCATGTTGTTACCTACTAAAGAGTCAAAGATATTATATATTATTGCCTGGTTTTTTTTATTTATTAGACATATGGTCTACTAGACCTCGGTATTTATTACTAAAAAAAGGAGTTTTACATTTAGTTAGGTCATTTTTTCTATAAATTAATTAAGAATATAATTATAGTATAGTTTAAACTATTATTGTTATAAATTATTTTTTTTTATTCTACTATAATTGGTAAACATTATTCTTAATTACATTTAAAAAATTACATTTCAGCAACTTATTTTTACAAGTAATTTCCCAATTCAGCTGTAAAAAATTATCTATGTCATCTAAATTTAAAACTATTTTTTACATCTTCAAGGTATAAAAGCATTATTGTCATATTATTTTATGAATTTTTTTAAGTTTTATGACGATTGCAGACAATCTCTATATTCAGTAATTTTAAAATACAAATTGCTTACGAGACACACGCCTCTATAAATTTCAAGATAAAATTTTACGACAATTTTTTGTCTAGACTTCACGTTCAGTTTAATTTTTATTCATGTTGAATCTTAATGATTAATAAAAAATCCTTATCATCTCTTACAAGACTTATTACACTAGCAAGTGGGTAGGACAATCCTCCTGAAAAATAAATCGAGATTCATAGCATTCTGGAATTACAGATTTTATGAAACAAAATAAAATATGACAATGAAAGTTTTAGATGGAAGGGCAGGGGGATTGTTTTAAAAACAAACATATTATTTGAAACTGCTTAAATAGTATAATTTATATAGTACTAATATGCATGAAATATAAGAATAAACGTATAAAAAAGTTTGGCGGAAACTAAGCGACGAAAGGAATGAAATTAAGTTAGAGAATTACTGTTGGATGTCAGAAGACGGAGGGAGAGGGAGACACGAAAACCCAATAAAAGAGACAAATACTTTTTTCAGTATAGTTTTTAATGATTTTTTTATGTAAGACTGTGAATTTTCATTTTTCATAATTTCAAATATTTCTAGAATTTTAACAGGTTATAGTAAAATTCGTTTTTATTTATTATTGCAATATTCTTTTTTTTTATTATAAATCTTTTTAAAAAATACATGTATGTACTGATGCAATTCTTAACTTTGTATAGTTGATATAATTAGTTTTAAAAGAGATAAAATGCTTATTTTATTTTACCGATTACTTTCATTTCAAAAAGAATGTTTTTTCTTCAAAAATAAAAGCTTTCATTTGTTTAATCGAAATGTAATAAATTTAAAAAAAGAAAATATATTCAAAATAAAAACATTGCTATTTTCTTCTATTAACTATCAGCATGAACAAAATCCTATTCTCTGAAATTCTGCTTTATGCACAATTGTTATTTGTCCTTTTATGTAACATTATTCCATGTCCAAATGTAAATATCCTACTTCACAGTTATTTTAATTTTAAATTTATTTAAATTTATTTTAATGTATAGTAGAATGTATTTTTTTATACATAAACAGGATACTGAGTGATAGGAGTTTGCATTTGAAATAAGATACTTAACTATTGCATAAATTATATGTTTTGAAACATTTTATTTATTCTGAACATGGAATTTCAACTAAATGCGTTAAATTAGAAAAAAAAAAAAAAAAAAAAAAAAAAAAAAAGGTAAAGGGGTGGTGGGGGTGGTGGGGTGTTGTCTTATATAAATTCAAGTTTTTTTTTTCTTTGGAGTATCATTGACATAAAACTTATTCTTTCATGGCATGTCTGATTGTTGTAATATAAGCGGTACTAGGTCATCTAAAAAGTTTTTAAATGAATCGATTTTATGTATTGGTCTAAATATGTCTAATTGTACACAATTACTGATGATTTTCGAAAGTTCGCAAACGTTAACAAAGTTGATTCTTAACTTTCCATAGAAAGTAATTCAGAGATGGAAAGCAAGCATATAATTTTACATGTCTCAAATCGAAATTAGTAGTTTGTCCATCTGACCATACGTATTTATTTTTCTTACTATAATTATACATATAGATGCTTATGTGTCTGTATGTCTGCTTCTCTGCTACTTTTTTAGAAAAACGCTACGCACACAGATGCAAGATGTAAACCTGCATGGGAAAATATATGTCTGACGTTATGCACTTTGGAACCAGTTTTTACAATTTTTTATTATATTTTCTTAATTTAATATTTATGCGATTTTCCCCGTTTTTTTTTATTTCTTGCAGCGGTTTTTGCATATTATTGAAATGTTTTAGAGTTTCAATATAAAGGCAAATATAGTAAATTTTGTCTTTTTTTTTTAAATAAAGCTTATGCAGAATTAATTCATATGAAGATTTTGAAGTTTTCGGGATTTTTAGAATTTTCTCGCGTTTCGCTGCGATTGTATGGATTTCATGAAAGGAATGTGGTTTGAATTCTTTAGCCCAGTATAGAAAATTTAGTTGCATGCGATTTTTAACTTTTTCGGAAATTTTTATGCAATTTATGGCGATTTTGCGCATTCATAATTAATTGTTTGACAATTTTATTTATGAAGAAAGAAAAAACCTCTAATTTAATTTGTGTACTGACTTTGACACCTTAAAGTTGCAAGTAGGCCAAATTGATTCCTATAGAAAGTGAACGCTAAAGTTGGAAATTTGAATAGAAGGTAGCTAGAAATAAAAATAAAAAATAATTTAAGGTTGGTTAAATTTGAGACCGAGGGGGGATACTCTGCGGGATGTATCAGTGTTGTCCCGGACTACAAGTTCGTTTGGTTAAAACCAACCAGCGAGGCGGTGAAGCTGCAGTAGTATTTTTATAAACCAGCAATTTAGTATTTGGATCATCATGTTACAATTATTTCTGTCATGTCAATGGAACTAGTAGCTAATATTCCGTGTAACCGCTCTTTGCATAGTGCATGGTAGATAAAAAGAAGTGAATGTGACTCTACAGTGTTCTAAAGTTTATAAAAACGTGCTACCTGCTGTGAATTAGACAGATTTTGGATAGTACTTGATGTTTTGAATTCAAATAGCGAATTGCAGGATAGATATGTTATTAAAAATACTGAGTTGAAGTTAGGATTTGGTATTTCATGACAAGAGAGGTTGTGTGAAGGTATATTAATTAAGTTATATTCCAATCGCACAATTTTTTTTAATGGTTCAATTTAATGCATATTCATCTACGACTCAAAAGACAAAATCACAATGGATGAATGTGTGCAACTGTTGGAGAAAGATACACGTTTAATTCGATTCTGTGATTTCGATTACTAAGGGTTTCTGTGATTCTGTGAGGTCGTGATCAATCTTGGTTGATCCAGTATTTGTGAATCTAGGTCCAGATAATACTTTTTATTGTGTTACTTTAGTAATGGCATTGATATTTTTAAGTTATAAACATAGTTACAAGCATAGTTGGTAAGCATAATAATTAATTATGCTTATCAACTATGTTTCAAAGTATATTAGCTAAATAAGAAAGACCTTCTTGTTCTTTTTTGACTTAATAAGATTAAAAAATGATTCAATAAAAATGTATTCTTTATTTTCACCTATTTTTCGGTTAATTACATTTTTTACTTGGATCATTTGATAAATTGAAAAAAAAAACCTTTCTTTAGACGCAGTAATTTTTTTCAAAATGATTAGATGATTTATGTACATTTTCAATGTTTGTTAATTAATCAGACTTAAATTAGGCAAGGAAACTGATTAAGAAAACAAAACAAAATAAATTAGCCTTTTCAAGATACCAGGAAAATTTGCTTTATTTTTATGTTATATTTATCAATCATTTTTAACATTTTCCAACAAAGTTGAAGAGTGTTTATGCATTCGGTTTGTCTGGGCGTTAGTCCGTCTGGCCGTCTGGCCGTCTATCCGTCTGTCCGTCTGTCCAAGCTCTAACTCCCGTAAATATACTCGGAATTTCATGAAACTGATTATTTGGAGTCACCAAAGCATGTTTGGTATTGAATATGAAGTATGTAGAATTAATCGTTCATTTACAGGGGGCACTCAAAAGCATTCCATTACATTATGGTATATGGGGAATAACTCTCGTAAATATACTCGGATTTTCATGAAATTGATAAAGGTTATTTAGGGTTACCAAAGCATATTTGGCATTGTATATAAAGTATGTAGGATTAATCGTTCATTTACAGGGGCACTCAAAAGTATTCCATTCCATTATGGTATATGGGGAAAAATCGTTTGCAGAGAATTTTAATGACATTATGCTGTTTCAAATGTATTGAAACTGATATAAATCACTGAATTGTACTACGATCACATTAGAACAGGACATTCATAGCAATGTTATTCATTTACAGGGACACACAAAAGAAATCGGTTACAATACAGAAATGTCTTTGAGTAATAATTGTTGGAGTGCACGGTTTAAAATTCGGTAAGCGCTTTTAAATTTAATTAATTTTTTGCACCTTACTCGTTACATATAAATTCCATACCACAAATTCGGGGCTGCACAAAAGTATTGACTACCGTTCTCTTTATTAGAGGAAAAGTGAACTAAATTTTGGCTTGCATGTAGCTAATAGATTCAAATCTATAAATCATAAACAGGTCTGCTGAAAAAATTCGCATAATGTTCCGATTGTGAATGGGAACAACTGAAATTGGGTTTTGAAATGTATTATGCGTTTCCATATGGTTGAATTAGAAGTAATATTTTAATTTTTTAAATAGTGCAGTTTTGTTACATTATTCTGAATGTGTTGGAAAGTGTTTCATAATCTATGCTTGATGCATAATTTTTTCTTACTTGTTTATTAGATGTCTTCCTTTCATTTCTCAGTAATCGCAAAATAAAATGTACAAAAAAAAATGATTATATTCTGTTTCTGATATAAGGAAACGCGTTAACTAGTTAATTATATAACGATTTTCTTTAATTAACGTCTTAAAATATAGTGATTAATGAACAACTTATCAGTAATTAATTATGTCTAAAAAGGATATTGATTAAAATAAAGAAGCATTGAGGATATTGGAAAATATTTGAAACACAAAATGGTCTTTTGAACCTTTACGTGAATGTTCTAATTAAGAATTAAAACTTATTAGAATATCTAATTGATGTCTAACTATTCTTGTAATTTCGAATATGTGCGTGAAAATCAATTACTAAATCCTCCTTTTTTTTAAACTTTCGTTTAATAAAGTTAATAATTTACAAAAAGTGTTTTTGATGCTGTTAATTTATTCGCATTTTTTTTTTTCGAATCACTCGACTTTATAAAAATATTTCATTAAAATAATAGTAGGATAGCTGACTAGGATGCTTACGATTAAGTGCTTAGAACGAGAAATATTTTTCACAGATGATTAATGTAAATAAATTCGCAAATTATTACAATTGAAATGAAGTACAGAAATAAAATAAGTATTTTTGATTAACTAATTATTATTAAAAATCTAAGTAACTTTATATTCTAATTAAATCAATGTATTGCAAATGGTTCTTAAAATTATAAACATCTGCGTATTCATTTTTTTAACTGACCGCTAATGTTACTTCCAAACATTATTTGCTGTTCTCGTGTTATGAATATAAGCACATAGTTTATCTTTTCTCCGCTTTTCTTTTTTTTTTTAACAAATCTGTTGCAGACAGGTTACTGAAATACTAATAAAATAATTAATTTTAAACTTTAAAATTCGGTTTTTTTTTAATTAGCCTCATTTCGTTATTTCTATTCTTATGCAACATTTCATTCTTAGGTGTGTTTGTAATTATATAAATACGTTGCACGTATAGTAGTTGCCTGGTCCGTCCTATTTGATTTAATGTTAAACTCATGAATATATGTGACTATTAACGTCACTATTCTGTATGCTCTGGCTTCCAAACATATAGTAATCTAAAATATACTGCTAAATTTTTCCGTAAATATTTATACAGCATTCTACAAAATAATCTTAACTGTACGTTAAGAAAAATCAGATTTTTTTGTGGAAATTGAATAAGTTCAAATTTCTTTGATTTTTTCCCGAGCCAGGCCGGACGTGAACCACGAAAATAAAAAAGAACCGGGCTGGGCATAATTATTTTTCTTTCGGGTCGGGCCCGGAAATTTCGGCCCAAGCAGACCTCTAGACTAGTGGACCATATGGAGTTTTATCTAATTATTATTACAGTGTTAGTTTGTTAGTGAATTCCAAAAGATAAATATTTTTTAAGCCTAGACCTAACCTATATGTATCAGAATAAATATTCCAAGTTTCAAATTATATTCTTCGGAAAAAAAAGAAAAAAACATGTTACCCTTCTCTATGCTCCAGTAGTGAGCAAAGTAAATTTTTGATGCATGAATATTTAAGTTTCTCGCTTATCCAAAATATTAGAGCTACAATGTAATAGAGTATATAGACAGTAATTTAATTTAAAATAAAATATAATATTAAAGAAACGGTGTTTTAAATAAAAACTTATCTCTGAATGAAATCTACAAGAATTTGCGGAAAAATCTGTGTTTGAAGACAATCAAGAAAATAAAGAAATTTATCAGCTAAAAAGAAAAAAATTATTCCAAACAATTTTTGATAATTTAACATTTAAGGATTCTGGTCAATCAGATTTGGTTCAGTCGTTTTTCCGAAATGCATTTTGAGTTTGTTTTTAAAATTTAAAAATTATTAGCCCACTACTGGATTGTGGTCCACTATAGGTGCATTTAACTTATTACAATACTTTCTTCTACTGAAGACAGAAGAAAGTAAAAAGTACAGCACAACAGTAACTCTTGTTGCATTCAAATCAAAATTAGTTTAAAAAATATATCTATTAATTCGCAACTTGACATACAAAGTTAGTTATATTAAATTCCTATGTATGTGAAACAAAGATATAATATTCGTTTAAAAGAATAAAACATAATAACATCCCTTGTTAAATATTCAAAGCCAGAATTTAAATAGCATAGTTTTTAATATAATCCATCTAATATATAAATATTGATTTAATGTTGTACAATAGATTTCCATGTGTCGCTATCAAGGAAATTGTGATAAACAGGGAAGATATAGCAACACCACCTGCTGAGCGAAATACATCAGAACCTAATAAGCACCAACTCATGTTAAAATTTTACTGAATATTAAGTTTCATGAAACTTCGTGTATTAGTTCTTCAAAATTAGTTATTATTGGATATCACGAAAAACATTCCATAGCACCACCACCACCTCTTGTGCGATATGCACCAAAATGAAATCAATACCAATTTAAGTTAAACTCCAATTGAACATACAATCTAAAAAAAAACACTAAGTTTTGTTTTGAGTTAGAACTGATACAGAATTTGAATCTCACAGACAGACAGACATTTTCCAACAGAAAGCCATATCCTAATAGCAGAGTGTATCAATCAATAAATAGGTTATATAAATAAATATTACACTTCTAATCCTTTCTTTATATGTCTATTGAAGCAAATCGAAATAGCTTTTGGAATTTGCATATAAATGTTTTGGAATTGGTATTTGACGCTTCATGAGACGACATAATCAAAAGCGTGTGGAATATTTTGTTTTCTTGAGAGCTGAGGAATGAATACTTGAAACGAAATTGAAGGTAGATTTTTCTTAGGCTAAGTGAAAGAAAAAAAAAATTGAAGGTTTTATACTATATTATAAGTTAACCTCCTTATTTTGAATGTATTTATAAATGCATTTTTTATTTATAAAGTAATTTCCTCAAATTCACAGCCGCTCTTTAAATAGTTCAATTTTAAAAGTTTAATGTATAATAAAGCATTAATCGATATTTGAAAATTACATTGTCAAATAGGTTTATAGCTATCTTGGTAACGATCGGCTTAAAATATGATTTAACCTTAAGTATGTTTTACTACATTTATTTAATTAGTTAAATCCTCATTAGTGTTGAAAAGTTCGCTTACATTAATGACTTCTGTGATTGAAATTCCGCTATTGATGTATTTAAGTAATGAGGATAAAAAAGATATGTCGTTTTTAGTTAAATAAGGCAGTAGTTGTGAAACAATTAGTGTCTCAGGGAAAATTAAGAATAATGAATCACAGTAGTAAATTTAGTAACCTCTTAAGAAAAGACACGAAAAGTTTGTTATTTGTACAATCTTAATAAGTAGTAATAGACAACTGATAATTAAAAAGAATGTATTCATAAAACTATATAAAAGTGTGCTTGCAACTATATATCAAATTTTATTTGTATACAGGGTTCCTCTTAAAAATTAGTTCCGAAAATGTTGGATTAAAAAATATAACAGGAGGCTATAAAACAACAGTGCATGCTGTTAAATCTATTGTCCATGTTTATTTATTCTTTATTATCCTCTCATCTTTTATTCTCGTGAAAACTTTTATATATCATGTAACATGAATTATAAATTGTGTGTTTTGAATATTTTTTTATAGAAGAAGGTAAAAAGCTTTGCCGGTAAATACATTATTTGGGTTTTAAGAGGTTAATTGACTTTTTTATGTAAATTTTAAGTTCATAAATTCATAATTGGCGTCCGCATTATATTCAGAAAGCTAGGTTGTTAAAATAACATCCTTTCTGAACGCTTTAATTAACACATGCCATTACATTAACTATGTATTTAAGAAATGATGTAATAACAGCATGTGCTCGAAATGTCCTTTTTAGAGTTATAAGCACACCTGAAATACATATTCCTGTGCGTTAGCTATATATATATATATATAAATTACGCTAACGTACGCGGAACAGAAATCGCGAGTATTTGTTATTGTTTAATGGCAACGCCCGAGAAACGCATCTCATTCGTTATCGTATAAAAGTACTTTGGCAGAATTTAGGGCGATCAGGTTTATTAACGTTTCGTTCTTTCACTGCAATCTCTTACCCTGCAATTATGGAGCTTCAAAATATTATTATAAATGACCGTAAAAGTTTTAGGCGAATGCTTGAAAGTTAAGAATAATTCGAATTAAGAGGAGAAAATCAAAATAGATTCGATCGATAAAGCAGAGCATAAGCAATCGAAAAAACAGGCTTAATAACTGTAGCATGCGAGCGTTCCTTCTGAAATCCAAATTACGTATCCCGGTGTCTCTACCCCCTCTGTACAGACCTGCAATACAAATTTCAGGCTCATTTAAGAATATTATTACAGGTCCACAAGACATAAGATGCAAAAATACCTGCTTAGACGGAAAGGAAAACGACCAGTGATAAATTCTGTTTTATTCAGGTTACTTAAATTGAACAAAGCATAAAGCATTTTTGGGGGGATGGGACAGTTGGAACTTTTTTTTTCGTTTATTGCAGGATTCCGTTAAAATTTATTATTGCTTTTTCAGTACTGCAGTTTATGTTGTATTCGTAAATGCTTTTTCATCTAAAGAATTTAAATACAAAATTAAATTATTGAAAATATAATTAAATTTTAGTTGAATTCACCAATTAATTCGGAATAAAAAAGTTTAAAGTATGAGACATATAAAAATTGGAAAACTTAGTTAGTCACTTTACACAACTTTGGAACTGAACAAGAGTCGGGCCCTAGTAATTTGCACCGTCTCCACCTCACCCACCCCCCTCTTTACCGACCTGCGATAAAAATTTCAGATTCATTTAAGAACATTATTATGGCTCCGGGCAACGCCGTGCGTGTCAGCTATTTTATATCTAAAACTATTTTTTTTTTTTGGAAATGCTTTTTCAATCCGACACCCTCTACTACAAAAAGAACAAAATAACGTATTTTCTTTCAATAAAAATTTATTGTTCTTTTACAAAAGAACATATTATCTGGATAATTGGAACATAATGATATGAAATGACATAAATGTACCCAAATATTATCCTATTAATGCATTATTAAGAGCGTGAATTCTGAAACCCAATTTTGATTACTTATCTTAATATTATATGTTCGTATTTTAATTTAAAATTAAAATTAGACTGGTACAAAAACGCCGATACATTAAACACATAAAATGTCACAATTAAACCTACTTTTTTACATGGCGATTTTAAGATTGCTAGTGTTGCAAGGTAAATGAAAGAAACAATAAAAACCTTAACCCTTAATAATTTAGTGCATACTATCTAGCATTAAGATCTTGCACTGAAGCCTGCATATGCTACTTAAATCCACTACACTAATTTAACATATGATAAAAATACATTGTTAGTTATTTGAGTTGCACAACAAATAATACATCTGTTTCAATAATTTTCATGACATACTAAATATATATATATATATATATATATATATTGCTACTTGAAAATTGTCGCTAACTGTTGAACTATTAGAAGTAGTATTATATTGGAAGTATTTTCAAAGAACGTCCTTTCATGAGAGCATTTAAGTTTCAGAAATCTGAGACAAACAGAATGAAAAACATTTCGTTCAATGCTATGCAAAAATACGAATAGTAATTTTTCCTACTGAGAGAAAATATGTACAGTTCGGGGATAAAAACAGATTATTTGCCTCTAATAACAATATCCTTCCAATTGCGCTATCTGGGTAACATTCTAGGTGAATCTCTTTAGTCAGAAAACCGTTTGGTAATGACAACTGATCTCTCATTTTGAAAAGCATTGCGAATAAACAGCTGGTAAAGTATGTCCTATAAATCATGGATACGTAATAACACTATAATAACTTAATATAATCAAACTAAGTGATAAATGAACCATACCATTAATAATTTTTCCAATAGAGCCAAAATGTACTCCAAACAGAACTTTTATCTTTATGGTGTCAGGTATGTTTTAGAGTGTCCAAAAATCAATTTTTTGGGATTCCGTTCATCTCACGAAATCCATATAGCCTCGCTTTTATGTTTGTCTATCTGTCCGTCACAAGATCGTATTCGGAAACTATTTAAGTTACAGACATTATTTTTTTTTATATAGAGCTGAATATCACATATCCTTCCAAAAATAATAAAATTTTGATTTTTTTTTATATTACATTAACTGTGCGATTTTTTTTTTTGATTTCAAAACATAATCTTAAATTCAGAAAACATCGTAGAAAGCCGACGGTACCGTGGTAAAGCAAATGCTTTCTACACAGTAGGTTGTAGGTTCGAGTACGGCAGGCGGAACTTTAAAACTTTGATTTTAATTATTGCACTTCATTTTCAGATGGATTTAACTAAAAGAAAATCACTTCTTTTGGAATTTTAAAGTTTTTTTTCGTAGCGGTAATTTTTAAGATCTCTTTTTTAATTCAGACAGAGAAAATCTGAAATTTTAATAAAAAAATCCGGATAATTATTCACTTACATTTTTTAAAAAATCCACCTTTATTAACAGTCAGCGTTTAACATGTCATGTAACATATGATGTAATCAAATCCATATTTAATATAAAAAATCCTTATTTTTAATAATTAATTAGATACAGATGAATAAATATTTGATTCCACTGGAGTAAATAGTTTTTTGTTTGCTGCTGCCATCTACAGGCAATTTTTTTAGAATAATAGATATCTATGGACATTTTTTTCCAGTTATCTATAAGATTATTGAAGAATTGAAAGGTTATTTTTTTTTTCGAATTTTAATACAGTGACCTCTCACTTATACGACTTTCAAGGGACCGTAGAAGAAAGTCATAGAACAGAGAGTCGTAGAACTGAGAGAATCGTATATGTGAGAGACCGTCTTATTATACAAATTTCAAACATTATATGCATTAACTATTTTACCTATATTGAAAACGATAAATTTTGAGTTCTATAAACATATTTTAACAAAATTTATAAAATATATTAACAAATAAAATGTATTAAAATAAGTTCACAAAATAGTTCACTTACCACTTATCAAGATTTACAGATCAGATTTTCTCCAAAAATGAAGTGAAATTAGTTTTTCGTCGACAAAAAGAAAAAATATATTTTTCTATGTCTAATAAAGATTTTAAGCTATTTTGGGAATAACCATTTTGATGGACATAATTCTTTAATATATTTAAAGCAGTTCTTGCTTCTGAAATATTTACAACAGCAGGACCATTGCTCTCATCCTCGTCATCCTCCTCGCTCACGTCTTCATTATTGATATGCTCAAAAATTTCTTCATCTGTTCTCAGTTCTGATAGAAGTTTTTCATCACATTCTACATAATCATTGAACCATGATAGCTTCATCTATAAGCATTTCATCTCAGTCTTCGCCATTAAAGGATTTCCATATGCTCTCAATATCGGGTTCGTTTGTTAAACTACAAGTCTGTTCTTGTGAAAAACCACATTTCCTAAAACAATTTTTAATTGTATGCGATGTCGCATTTTTACATGCAGATTCTGTAACATACACAGCATCTAAAATGGAAATTCCTTTAGCTTCCTTTTTCTTTTCCCGATCAAAAATAAAACGACGAATCAATCTCCTTCTGTAGTTTACTTAGAAATTCTTTATCATCCTTAAATCTGAAATCTGCTTGGAGAATTTGCTGGCAATAATTTAATTTGTTGCAGAAATGGTAGCTCTTTGCATCTGGATGTGATGGATATTGATCCATTGGAAGTTAAAACTTTTTTTGTTATTTTCTCAATTTATCATACATCTCTTTTAAAAAATCAATGCACATTTGAGATGTATTTCATGCTTTTTTAAAAATACGTTTCACTCCATGGTGATTTTTTTATATTCTTAAAGCATAGGTTTTTTCTTGATTTTCCTATTACTAAAGGTTCTATTTTTTCTGAACTATCACTATTTGTGCAAAAAGGATAGTTAATCTTTTTTTTTTTTACTTTTTCTGCCCCCGCGACATGGATCTCCTTTGTATGATAATGTCTTATCTGGCATGAGTTTGAAAAACAGTCCCATTTCATGACAGTTAAAAATATCTGTAGGTTTGTAATCCTTAATTTACATATGTAGGTTTTGCAACCACTGCTAACATCAATATCATCAACATATCATGTTCCTTCTGTTTCTCGAGCCACCCCCCCAAAACGTTGAAAAATTCTCGATTCCATATTTCTGAGTAACAGTGGTAACGTTTTCTTAGTCGCCCCATCTATCGGTAAATTTGAAGCATGCATTTCGTTACCATGCGATTAAATCTGATTCTAGGTTTTTCAAATCTGCTACATTGTATCATGAATCTCTTTGAATCAACATCTTTTGATGGATTAATAGACATTTTTATTTTTCAGAATTCCTTTTAGTGTCGATTCTGGCAGACTGTAGTGAGCAGCTAATGCCTTCTTTGATTGGAGTATATTTTTCTCATATTCCTTAATTATTTAAACTTTGAATTGTATGCTTAATGCTTTGCGCTTTAACATTTTTCAGTTTAGATAACGACATGCAGCAAACTGAAAAAAATTACAGCGAAATGAATGACCTTTCACGCGTCTAGTACGGAATCTTGTAGTGACCGAGATGCGCACTGTGACTGAGTGTTTTTTCACCTTCGCTCTGCGGACTGTTGGCCCTATTGTAGCTTGTGATGTGTTACCGATATGTTATCACTTTAGTATTTTTTCCTAGTCACGTTCACGAAACTACATTTTCGATTTGTTAAGTTTGAAATAAAACTCTATTTTTTTTTAAATTCCTAAAAAACGACGCATTAGTAAAATCTGTTAAATTTTTCCAGGAAGTGCATTTTGCAATAACCGAGATTTATCACTCAGTACTATACAGAGACATGATCGGAGGGTGGTAAGTTGGCTTTTGTTAATCGCTTTTGTTAAATGGTAGGCACAAGGGAATTCCATACAACCACCGTCCCGCCATAGGTTTCATCGTTAATAACACACGAAAGTATATAAGAAATGTCATTCATTGCTGATAAACACTTTAACAATAGTAAAAGGATAAATGTAAGAAAACGTGAATGATTTGTACTTTAAAGATTATAAAAATAAATTCTTGAGTGAGAAATGTAAAATCGCCTGAATCGTTTAAAACGTCGTATAAGGGAAAGAAGCAGTCTTATAACTGAGAGAAGTTTAGCATTATTTCCCATTAAGCGTGGACGGGAGCAAGAGAATTCGGCGTATAACTGAGACTGTCGTATAAACGAGACTCATATAAGTGAGAGGTCGCTGTATATTAGGGTTGAGCGTATAATAAAAAATTTTGAATTAAAAATCGGCCCGGTGTGCGAAAGTTGCGTATTGTATTGCGTATTATGTAAAAAAAAATTCCGCCCCCGGAATTGATATCTTCATGCGCCTCAAGGGGCGCGAAATTCCCGAATTTTAGCTAAATTGCGCTAATTTTCCTGAATTGCAATAGCTATTAAAGAAAATTAATTTGCTATTGGCCCATTGTGGATACAATGCTATTATGTCCTCTTACCATATTTAAAAAGTTTCAAATCCCTTAAACATCATCTTCATGCGTCCCAAGGGGCGCAAAATCCCCGAATTTTAGCTAAATTACGCTAATTTTCCTGAATTTTAATAGCTATGTAAAATAATTAATTTGTTATTGGCCCATTGTGGATACAATGCTATTATATCACCTTACCATATGTAAAAAGTTTCAAATCCCTTGAACATCATCTACATGCGCCCTAGCAGGGTTAAAACATTATGAAATCTGTCAAAATTTGACTTGTTATAGGTTTACGTGAAACTATTATTAAATAATAAAAATCTATATGTACATAAATGTTTGACATTTTTATTAATTTTGACCACAATATGATATGTGTTCCTTTTCCATGTTTACATTTAACTCCTCAGTTTTAATAAGCAAATGATAATTATAATATGTAAGAGTAATATGAGTTTTTAAATATTTTCAGTTTGTACAAAAGTCTTCATTCTAGAACATGACTCAATTTGAGTTCCAATTTATCCTTCCCTTCTTTAATATCTAGATACAGATTCAAAGGGCTATGTTACTAATTTAACAGTTCTCTCAGTTACTTGTGTGTGACATGGCAATTTCCACAGGTTTAAAAGAATTTCAGTGCTGCATCATTCTTGAACCTTTCAATTTCTTCTGACCCCAATCTCCTGGTAATTGGAATCTCCATTCGCTTTTTCACATCTCTCTCTAATCAAATCTAACATCTCATCAATTAAATTGACATAGTCTGCTGCTGCAAACTCTATAAATGGAACCCTAAACTTCCTTTATTCCTGTTTTGTAGTGGTCTTCCCTACTAGCTCTCATTGTTTTCTACTTCTATGCGTCTAAATACGAGTTCCCTACTGTGCTTCCTATCATCTGCTAACATATCAATGAGTTTTCCTCATGAGCGAAATAGTTGTTTCTCTGGATCAGAACGTCAATAATATTCCCCAAATCCGATTCCAGATACATGTAATTAATATAAACAGAATATAAACAGAATTTCAATATAAACAGAAACGGGCGCTTGGAACAGTGATATGTGTTCTTCTTTTCTTAGGATGATTCGAAATATTTTCCTATTTTTTCTTGAAACAACGTATTGTCCTTACGGTCATAAAAAAAACATTGCAGTTAATAAAAAATTCCACTGTGATGATGACATATCCTGCCTCAACGTCTCACGTTCTCATCTTACTTTCTTTCAGAAGTATCAGTTTCGTGAATGATGTCAAAGTCAGCAGCAAAGTCATCTACAAAACAGGAATTTCAGGAAGATTACGGTTCCAAAAATAAATTCTGAAGCAAAAGACTAATTTGCTTGTTAATTCAATTGATGGGAATCAAAAATTAGAGAGGGATGTGAAAGAACGAATGGAGACTGCGATTACCAGCAGATTGGAGACAGAAGAAATTGAAAGGTTCAAGTATGGTGCACTAGGTGCAGGGATTAAACCCCTTTCAAGCCTGTTGAAATTGCCAAGTCACACACAAGCAACTGAGAGAACAGTTAAATTTGTAACAGAGGTCTCCGAATCAGTATGTGGATATGAAAAAAGTGATGGATATATCCGAACTCAAATCGAGTCACGTTCCAGGAAAGAGACTTTTCATACAAAAAACGCGATTACAATGTACAAACTCAAAGTGTTTAAAAACTCATATTACTCTTATCTATTATAATTATTGGATGCTTATTAAAACCGAGGAGTTAAATCGAAATATGGAAAAGAAACATATAGCCGAAATTAATAAACATTTATGTAAATCTTGATTTTTATTATGTAACAGTATCTTAGCAAATCTAAAATAAGTCCAATTTTGTCAAACTGCATAATATTTTAACCCTGATGGGGCGCATGAAGATGATGACGTAGGTATTTGAAACTTTTTACATATGGTAAGGGGACAAAATAGCATTGTATCCAGAATGGGCCAATAACAAATTATTTTTTTTAATAGCTATTAAAATTCAGGAAAATTAGCGTAATTTATCTAAAATTCGAGGATTTCGCGATTCGAGCGCATGAAGATATCAATTCAGGGGGCGGATTTTTTTTTTTTTTTTTTTTTTTTTTTTTTTTTTTTTTTTTTTTTACATAATAAGCAATAAAATACGCAAGTTTCGCACACCGGGCCGATTTTGAAATCAAAAATTTTTATTCTACGGTCCACCCTACTGTATATGTTTTTAATATAACACCCTTTTTTGGCCTCATCTAGTGTGTTTTTGAAAAGGGAAAGGATTAATGTGGATTTTTTTAAATTATTTCAGTATTTTAAATATATTTTGAACAGTTTTTTGCTTTTAAAAAAATTATTTTTTATTTATTTCTCCTATAAAGTTTTGTAATTGATGAATTTAAAAATATTCGGATTTTTAAATTTAATTTAAATAATTTTTCTTGAATTTTTAATTTCATTAAAATATATATGTTTTAATTATTTTAAAATTAAATGTAATGTGCTGCCATTTATGTAAGAGTATAAATTAACAATTTTGATTTATTAATTTAAGGATAAATTGTTTTAAGACATATTAAATAACCCACCTGTTTTTTTAATATCTTTTAATTAAATATTATACTTTAGGAGCATTAAAAACAAAGCCCATTAAAAAATTGCACTAGAAGAAAAAGTTATGTATAAAACACTTTGAGCTTCTTTTATATGATCAAGTGGTGCTTAACCTTTAACCCTTACTGGCGCGGAGTAATTCTCTTTATAAGTTGATGAAATAATGGACTGACACTGCAATTTATAAACGAATTTATTAGAAAATACGAACTTGCTTATTTTTATGTACATTATAATAGGAAAATTTTAGTTAAATATTCCTGGTGCCGTTTGCCAGTTTTGGAATTAAAATTAGGTGTCCTTTTTTAAGGAACTTCGCGCTGGAAAGGGTTAAAATCAATTTTCTCTAAACGGCGATTTTGGTCATTGCTTGTACGATTTCTGAAAAAAATGTTACCGAGACTTTCACGAAAATTTCGCTGAATGTTTTAAACGATATAGAGGCACAAAATGACCTATTATTATGTTTCTCAAGTAAGAAGTTTAGAAATCAGGCCTACATTTATATAAAGAAAAACACTCGATATTTCCAGTTTCGCTGAAAAATTATATTTTTCTCGGTAACTGCAGATTATATTTTTTTGATTGTGGGTCATTTTGGGAACATATTATATCTATACTCATTAAAAAAAAATGTTTGGATCTAGGATATTAAGTGTGAAAAGTGATGCGCGCAATGCATGCAAGATTAATTCTTTCGTAAAAATTGTATTACAATGAAAAATAAATTAAAATAACTTTAAATGCGTGTATACTTTTTTTTTGAGAAACCTAATAGATAAAATAAATGTGTTTTAATATGTGTTTTAAATATTATAATTAAAAGACAATTAGTTAAAGAGTGATTGCATTTTTTACAGAGATCACTTCTTCATGTATTTTGTTAGTTGAAAGGGTCCCGGCTCCGTTAATTTCAATTGTTCTTCAAATTGAGCTAACTGGACATCATCCTAGCAGGTACATAAGAAATAATGAAGATTATACATCCAAGATTGTTTTCATCAACAGTTCGCACGGTGGTAGAAGTGCAAAGTTGCCGACATGGAGCACATTCAAGGCCGTTGTGCGTAACTAGTGATACTAAAAAATCATATCCGCTAGGAAAGCCACTCTCCGAACATTTTAACTCTTGTAGTGGTTAGCTAACATTTCCATGATGTAACAGTTGTTGTTGTCCTTCATGTACAGTCATGGATAAAAAAGTAAACACCCCCTACTAACTCCTCAACAAATTATCGCAGAAGAAAGTTACTGGTAACGATCGGTTGAAATAAAGTCTACTTTTAAATGATGTATATAAAATTTGCTTAGGGGCAAAATATATATTAAAACGAACCCAAACTTCATTTTTTTCAATAGCAAGACCCAATTTTAACGAAATATTTCAAAACTTTGGTTCAAACTATGCCTAGACACGAAATTTCAAGTCATTTGAGTGATAAGTTTTTTTTAATTATAAACATTCAAAATTCAGTGCTTCTAATGTTAAATTACATTTTCATATTTTTATTTATATCTCCTGGAATTATGCTCCTAAAGTGCTAATATCTTGTAGCAATAATATCAATATACCCAAATATAAATACGCTGAAATTGCAAATTTTATAATTTTTTGATATAAATTATGAAATATGAAAATAATATTTAAAAAAATTATACATTGCAACCTATCATTTTTTTGATGGATTTAGATTTATTAAGTCCTGCATTATGGAAATCCAAAAGTTCACATTTTTCTTCCAAGTAGTTTTAAAATTATGCGTAAAAATCGGCAAAATGATGATTTAAGGGTCTATGATAAAAGTGACTAGATATTTTGAAATTTCTTTTGCTCTACCAGGCTTCATTGAATGCTTGATTGGAGCTTAAGGTGCCTGACCAAGAAGGGGGCTCTCTCGTTTAACAATCGAGTACCCAGTTTCAATTTGGATGCAGTCCTTAAAATACGCTGGTTTTAAAATAATAAATTTCTTATAAACTTTTATGAAGAATGTAATGTTTGTATGAATTGCATAAAAATTTGTTTTTGAGCTAATTGAAGGGTGTAGAGTTCATTTATGCTGTCAAAATCGGGTATTGCCATTGATAAAAATGAAGTTTGGGTTCGTTTTAATATGTAGATGGCCCCCTAGGCAAATTTATATACATCATTTAAAAGTAGACTTTATTTCCAATCGTTCGGTACCAGTAACTTTCTTCTACGATAATTTGTTGAGGGATTAGTAGGGTGAGTTTACTTTTTTTCCCTCGACTGTACATAGCATTTATGTTTGCGAATAAGTAATATTACCTCTTCTAATTCCAATCTAATTGATTGATTCTAAGTGATTTCTAATTCTAATCACTGCTTGCTTTTAAAAATGTTTTAATGATAATGTTAGTTTTTGTGTTAGTGTTTGTTTGTTTACATTAATTTTGAAGATAAGAAACGTAAATTTAAAAATGTTTAAGCTTTTCAATTCCATAAATTAACTATTTGTTTTCAGATTTTGAAATTTAGGAATACAGTTGTTTTATTCTCAAGATAAGCACTATATATATAGATATTTTGATTTTTTAACTTGTAGTCGCGTCCCAAACATCCAACGTTGCCCAATGGAAGTATAGAATTTTTTAAAGGATACCAAACTAGATCCTTTGTAAAATACTTACATAAAATAGTTAAAATAAAACATTTCAGTATATTGTAGAACGAAAACATTCTCTGTTCAATATTTATTATTGATAAAGCCCATAAAAATTTCATATTCATGCATCGTTTTAAGAAATTAACTTAATATTAATCCGTAGGTTTTTAAGTCATTGCTCTGATTAGTAATGCAATATACTGGTGAAAAACAAAAATATTTATCAATTGAAAAATGTATGTTGCTTCCATTGGACCCATTTTGAAGTTCTGACAGATTCCGCAAGCAAAGGAGAAAAAATAACGAATGTGAGGATTTTCTTTGGATTCCCTGTGAATGAAAGTGTTAGTGACAGTTAACTCTTTATTTTTCTTATAATTGAGATTAATATTTTTTCATTATTATAAATATTTTTTATATATGGTTAATAATTGCATAGAACTAAGGAAATGCGTGTGGGGCGAAACTGATTTAGGCGAGTTAATTTCGAAATATTACTTTTTTGTCGCCAAGCAGACGATAATAATTTCTGTAATGATAATAACCTTATTAATACTTTAGTTGTTAAAATAAATTTGCACGAGTGCTTCAATTTATGCTTTTAACGTCAGATCTATTGTAATTATGATCTACATTATATGCTCGAAAATATGATTTGTGTCCAATTTTTTTAAAACAAAACTGAATTTGGTGGTCATCGGCCGATAAGTATAGGCGGAACAACGTTAAAAAATGGTAGTGTTTGCAAAAGAGTTTCACTCAAATTAAAAAAAAGAATTGAAATCTCATCGAGTAATATATAACTTAAAAATGCAGGATTACAATTTTTCAATACATTTCTATTATCGTTCATTAAAACTATTTAGATGTATGCCTATCATAAAAATGTTTAATTTTTAACGCAGCAAAATTACATATATGAATAATTACGTAAAGTATTTAGAATAAGAAATAATCCGACAATTTTTTGTACAAATAAAACAGAGGTGAAATAAATATTATTATAATAAGAAATAAGTTATACGATTGTATAAATGTGGTTACATTTATAACTTTCAAGACTTTCCAATCATTTATTTCTTTTTCCTGAGATAATTCATAAACTTTACTCGTTAATAATTCAAGCTTCCGTATTTGAAACATTATAAAGACACAGAAAAGCCTTTCAAAGGAAGTGTACAGAGTCATTTAAAAGTTTGTATAGGCTTTATTGAACGGCCATTCATGTTCATGACGCGCTATAAATGGAAAACTAATGGCTGTTGCTTTTCAAGTTACAAGCACCGATTTGCTCTAATTTCTTCTTTTGGAAGAAGACAAATCCTTATATCAAGCGTATACAGATTTTATTGGCTCATAATGAAGAAAAATGGTATTATATTTCAGAGCTAATGATATAGGAAGTGCAATGCAGATATTTTATACAAACTAAATTTTGTTTTTTGTAAAAGTTTTCCAATACTTTATGAGAGATTTTTAAAAATAGAACGTATTAAAAAGGTGACAAAATATTCGACTTTTATTTTTCAATTATGTACAGTTATTCCAAATAATTTATGCATTAAAACATTAAAATAATAGGTATAAGAATATTTCATGAACTGTTTTATTGAAAGATTTGAGATACTTTTTAGAAGATATATTTTCTGTATTTTAAATATATAAGGTGAAAAAGCTTTAGCAACCAAAGCTTGGACCCGAATATAGGCCTCAACACTTTATCGTTCAGTAGGAAAACATAGAAACTTATATCTTATATATATATATATATATACATATATTTATACAGGACATATTCCATTGTAGGGGAATTCGTATACCTATTTCCATTTTTGATTGAGAAATAGTTATTTATGTTTAGATCAAGAGGTAATAATTTTCACTTCATGAAAAATGGTGTAGAATGTCCACTCTTACATAAGAAACACATATTTCAACCCGTTGTGTATGAAAGGAGGACATTTACTTTTATTAAACTTTTATAGATACTTTATAAAAATCATACTAAATCTTTTTTACTCGGGAACCGCAATCATACTTTTGTAATGCTACTTGGCCGCAACGCGTAACTTATATAATAAGGAAACATATATATATAAGAAGTGTTTTCAGTGGTAAGATAAGAAAAGTAGTATAAGAAAGTAATATTTTAAAATATATGTAATCAGTATTAGCTATAAAAATTATAAAACAAAGCATAAAACATAGTATAAAATGAAGTAGTGCCAAGCTCTAAAAATAAAAAAAAATAATTAAGTTTTTTTTAGTAAATTATCCTTTTGCTCAGTGGAAAAGTTTTTCATGTTTTTTTTTTTAAATGTAAAAATACACATTGCAAATTTCATTAGCTTTAAATATTGCTTGATTTGTGTTTAAGATTATAAATATACACACACCACTGTAAGGCGTACTGACACGCACACGTGTAAAATGGACTCTTGAGAAAATAAGTAGCATTTAAGATGTTATAACAAAATTTTAAATTAATTATAATCGAAAAGGCAAATATTGTATTCCCATAAAAATATATAGAACTATATTTAAAGGTCTTAAATGCATTTTCAGGAGGAAAATGGCTCATTAAAATGTTACGTAGAGACTTTTTCTTTAACACATTGCATATTACAAATTGTTCTATGTCAAATTAATTGTTCTATGTCAAATGAATTGTTCTAAGTCAAATGAATGTTCTATTTAGACAAAACGAGATATTTTTTTCAGATAAAGTAGCATCTTTATTTCACTAATCAAAATAAACGTTACTTTAGAAGGCTGAAAAAGGAAGATATACTTATTCTTATGTCAAACAGAATATTGTTTCGTACAAATTAACTCTTAATTTCCATGGTATCCTATGGTGAAGTTACCTTTGTTAGAAAAAACTTCGCTTGGATATTGTATTAAATTTTAAAAATTACTGTTCAATGATCAGGGCTCTTGCCTGGACTTGTGCCAATTTTTATATTTCATGGGAACGACTTTCATAAAGCAAAATAATTTTACATGCAACTTAATAACATGTACAGAAGACATGTACTAAAAAATTTACTTTTTTAAATTAATGGTACCGTTAAAATATAAAAATAGACGCAAGTAAGAGCCCTGCCATTGATAAAAGAAACAGATATATTTCATTAATATATAAAATCGTTATTGGTATTCTCCTGAACATATGATTGTTTAAGTTGTTAATCAACAAAAGAATACTTGGCAGCTCGAACAGTATTTATTGATGTTTTTGCAATTTGCTGTTACTTTATTGCAGCACAATGCAGCGCGTTTTGAACTGTTGGTCTATTGTAATCCTTTTTCCATTGTAGTACCAAACAGATTTTCTTAGTATTCTATAAATGCCTGGGAATGATCATATAATTTTTTTAAACACATCCCATACTAGTTGAAAAGTGTTAAGAATGCAGCTAATCTGACTGCCTCTCCGCGCTCTAATTTACTAAAAATTATTCAATTTCCACATTACTGATATGTAATTGTGTTTTACGATGCACCTTCCCTATTGAAAACATAATAGAAGTATGTAACATTTATTGTTTGTTTACAGTCATATTCAAAAGACAGCATGGTACATTGCGTAATTTGGGGGAAATCGTTCGTAGTGTATTTCAATGGTGTTATATTAAGGTACCTGTACCCAATATGGACACCCTAAGGAAAATTGATTTTTTTCACCCCCGTGTACACGTCATAGGACTCCAAAAATATATGACCACTGTCCCTGGACTGTTGACTATCATTATTAAAATTAGCGACCTTGTAATTATTCTGGTTTAATTTTAATGATAAAAACAAAAAATGTGTACAAATGTCCATATAAGGAACCACCTGTCCCTATTATGTACATGCATGCCCATATTAGGGACAGGTGGCTCCTTATTGACCTACTACACAGGGTGTATGGCAGAGACACTCGTCCAAGGGATTTTAGGGGAGAGGGATAAAATAAATACATCTTAAATTATTGTGGGGGGGGGGGACAGTAAATATCTTCAGAACATGCACTTTAGAAGGGGGTGATCATTTTCGAAGACCCATGCAAAGCACATCAGTTACTACAAAATATTGTGAAATAATATAGTTGGTTTTGCTTAGCATTATTTCATCTGTCTGCAGAATTTAGATCTGTTATTACTCAGTCCTCACAGGATGGACAAATAAAAACTTCTTCATCATGGGCGGTAAGTCCCACACATTCCTCGTGAACATAGCTGCCGCATGTGATGCATGACCGCATGCCTGCAACAGCATCAATACTGCATAAGAAGCAGTACCAGCTCTCCTTTGTTGAGGAATTCATACCGCTGGTATCTGCGATTTCGCCAAAAGATTCCCTACTGAGAGGAGGCTTCTTTTGATTTTTCTGCAAGGGCTTTTGGAGGATTTTTTTCTTGGAGGATTGTTCAAATGACATTAATAAAATATTTTACAAATTTGTGAATCTGAAGATTCACTTGCTGTATTTCCAATGAGGACATAAGGTGTCCATATTGGGAATCGGGCACAGTTTTACTAAATCTTGTAATAAATAAACAAAGAAAACATTTTTAAGCAGTATATGCAATAGCAATCAAAAATATGTTTCCTCAGCTTTCTAAAACACTCCGCTTTTCAATATTTAAAGAAATTTTACCATATGTAATAAGAATTTAAAATTACCTGTAATTACGATCAGCACACCACGAAACAACAAGTTTATTTCCAAATGGCGAACAGCGCGCTTTTTTTCACTTTCCAGACTTAATTATCATTTAAACTGCTTTTCTTCACGGACATGTAGCACCATCTCTCGACAAAAATTGTTACTTTTAAAGATATGAGGGATGTCCATATTGAGAGCAATGTCCATATTGGGTGCAATTACCTTATTTAAAACATACTGAAATTGATATGCAGTTATGACGAGCAGTTCATTTTAGAGAAGCATTTACCATTCATTTACGAGGTCACACAAAATAATACACAAACGTAACGGTTTGCAGGAGAAATTTGTTTGCAGCGTAATTTAATGATGTTACACTATTTCATATTTAACTTAAGTTGTGCACGTTATTAAGGTGCATTACAATATTATTATTGTAGACTACAGAGTGAGTAGCATTTATTAATCATTTACAGGGAAACACAAAAGAAGGTTAGAATACTGTCTATGAGCGGTAATTGCTGGAGGTGCCCTTTCAACTGCTGTTTGCATTTTAAAAATAACTGAATTTATGATAACTGCATGGTGTGTATAAATGCTATAGATTATATGCAGAGAAATTCTAACATTCCAAAGCATTACTATCTATAGTAGTGAAATGCTTTATGATGTTTTTTAATTATTATTGCATTTTCCAACTGAATTATATTTAGTACGCTAAAAGATCTTTGCGGACTAAAAATAAATTCATATACAGCCCTTTGCTAAAAATTAGTTACATTGCGGCTGATGTTCGGTAGTTGTTAGAAGTTATTTTTTCTCTGAATTTACCTTAATATGGGTGCGTACAAAAACTCTGCTGAAAAAATGTAGGATTGTACAAAAAAAAAAAAAACAAAAAAAAAAAACAAAAAAACAAAAAAAACAAAAAAAAAAAACGAATGTTTTTTTTTATTCTATTGGTGGGTGAGGAAAGTGATTTTTCAACAATGTTACGCATTTTCAAATTAGATTGAATTATGGAATATATATAAATATATATTGAACATATTGAGGAGTGAAGAAAATAATTTCTTGTCTTTCTCGTCGTCTACGGACAAAAATTGCTGAAATTGTATTTTCAATCGTGTTATGTGTCATCTAAATTCTTTACTTAAAATATCTTTTGTTACTTTATTAAACATAGAAGTTTCGTTACAATATTTTGGAAGTGTTGCAAAGAGTTTCACCAGTTGTACTTGCTGCATGATTTTCCTGTTTTTTTTCATTCATATTAAATTTCGCGTAAATATTGATATGTTTCATTGTTATAACAACGGCCATTTATAGATGGGTTAAAATAATTAACTTTAATTGCAAACATGTATTTTATAAATTTATGGAATCTTTATACTAATGTTCTTTTGAAATTTAATAGTAGATTAACTTTTTAAAATAACAAAGATATACTCAGTAGTAGAAACATCGTATTCATAGCTGTTTTACGGATGTTTGCTGCTACTTTCTTTAAATATATAGCATGGCAGCGTGTTTAGAATTTATTTTCCAATTTGATTCTTTTTTTCCACTGTTGTAACAAATATATTGCTTTATTGATTCAATTATTCCATGCGAATGAACATTCATGATGATTTTTTTTACAATATTAACATGCATTCATTGTTAGGATGACAGTCATTTATTGCTGATTAATTACTGTTTACTGTTATTTTTCGTGTTTGTATAAGTGAAATGATTTTCATATCAAAACTTATCTCAGATGTAAACTAACGAGACTACAGAAAATATTTTTAATTATTATGCATTTTAACAAATCAAAGATACGTTAAAATGAATAATTAGACACAAATTTGCATTTAAATGGAATGCATAATTGCACATTTAAAATCTCAACGGATAAGACATTGTTTTCAAAGAATTTCTCATTAACTGAAATGTAATTTATTTTCTTCGTAGATATCTGAAATTTAGGAGTAAATTCTTCTCTCACAGCGCGCAATTTATTTCACATTATGTTTTAAATAAATTTCACTTATTTGATGCACAGGTACCCACATGAGTATCTGAAGGCATTAAAATGATTTCAGATCGCACATCATGATTCTTTTAAACCACATTTAGCAATTGATAGACAGCTGTGTAATTAATGTTAGGTCATTGAGTAAATTATTTTTAGGTTGTGTTTATGAGTTTTGGTTTTTAATCAGTTCTCTTATGTTTTTTTTTTTTTTTTTTCTATTCTGAAGTACATTTTTATTACATTAGAAAACACTGATTGCTTCTACTGTGTTAATTTTATATCCACTGGTAGCAACTATCATAACTGTGTGCAATTTTTTCCAACTTCGTGAGAACAAGCTTCGTAATGTTTTCCGAAAATTCTGCGCTTTTAAACAAATCTTCTTGCAGTGTTACCATTGTTGGTGCTCCCGAATCCCAGTTTTCGCAGATCTACGATCGAACCAAATCGCTCTCTGAAATCTTTTTCGTACGAGCTTTGTTTTCCCCTATTATGTGTTTGTCACCTTCTCGAACTTGCCATTTTAGTATTGGTGATTTATAAGCCACAAGACGCACTTGAACATACGAATCTATCCGTGTAAGACAAAGACAAATAAACCAAAGCCCAATTTGTCGGTATTTATTTGTTATTATTTATTATTTATTTTACTTATCCACAACTTCTCATTATGTATCTCTCAAACATCGTATCAGAACACATTCTTGAAACAAGAAAATAAATTAGAGTAAATACCGACTAGAATCTTGCTCTGAACTCGCCCCCTAGAACCTTTTTGTTTACTGAAAAAAGGTTAAATATATTGGAAACAAATTCTCATGGTCCTAAATTGAGCAATAAACAAACTTTGTAAAACTGTAAAAATCAATACCTGGATAGCCTTGGAACATAACTAAGTGTATGAATGCTTCTGAGCATCGAGTAAATATTTAAGTCTTTCAGAGTAAAGAAGATTTTAATGTTATTAACACACTTTTTTATATATCAAAAATTCTCAAAATATGTCCACATACTTGAACTTAAAATACCATCACAAATTTAAAATTTACTGCAATAATGATGATGCACGACAGGTCTCAAATTTTGCTAACAAGCTGTAAGTATTGTCTCGAGGAATAACTCGCTGCAGCCAAGCGTTATTTGAAGGTGGAATAAGGTGGAGAACAATATTGTTTTATGACGTGTAAGGTAGCGCATTACTGCTTCAATACAAGGCAGCGAAGAAAATCACATTTTTATTTTTTTTGCCAGTTTTTAAGGTATCCTACCCCCGTGTGCAACTGCTATTTATTGCTGATTAATTACTGTTAACTGCTATTTTCGTGTTTGTTTAGTAAAAGGATATTCATATCAAAACTAAGCCGACACGTCAAACAACGAGACTATAAAAAATGGTTTAAATATTTTCACATTTTAACTAATCAAAGATATGTCAAAATGAATTATTAAATTGAATGCATAATTGAACTTTTAAATACCAAGGGATCATGCATTATTTTCAAAGAATTTCAAATTAACATAAATTAAATATATTTTCTTCGTATTAATTGAATTTTACAAGTAAATCCTTGTCTCATAGCACGCAATTTATTTCACATTAAGTTTAATCTAAATTTCACTTCTTTGATGCACGGGTACATACGTATTTGAATATGCGTATTTCAAGGCGTTAAAGTGACTTTGAGATTTGACATCATGATGAATTTCACTTACTTTTATTATGCGATAGAAAGTTGTATAATTAATGTTAGGTTATTGAATAATCTATTTTCAAATTGCCTTTATGAATTTTGATTTTGATTATTTCTCTTATGAAATTTCTTTAATTCTATGGAACATTTTTATTCCATTAGATAACAGAAATTGCGTCTACTGCGTTGTTTACATTAGTGTTTACATAAAATACGAGTAAAATATAAAATTATGGTAATCGAAAATAAATTTTAAGTTAAAATAAATTTAACGCACATTTTTGCGACAAATTTTATTCCTTTCACAACGTACATTTCTTTCGTCGATAGAAATGTGCTATTAAAAATTGCACATTTTTTTTATCTGGCTGTTTTTTTATGTCAGGTATTATCAGTTATTTCTTGTCGATTTAGCAACAACTTCATAGGGAAGTGGGACTTCCGTACAACTGAGGGAATTCCGCACAACTAAACAGAGTCTCTCCTCTTTGAATCATTTAACGTTAAATTAGTTAATTGTTGTTACAAATGTCATGAATAGCATTTCTGGATGAATATCAAACTGGATAAAAGTTATTTGGATTATTAATATAAGGAGTTCATAATTGGAACCACTTTTAAGAATTTTCCTCATGATCGCTGTGTTCTTTGAAAGGAATGTGAGTACTACTAAAGGTTTCTAACATCCACTGTCATCAAATGATATTTGGTCAAATACTTTATTCGTCTATGAACCTGATTACGGGATATTAGCCACAAAAATAATTAGTCGTAAGATATATTTTGGCAATTGTTTAATTTGTGAACGGAAATATACTTATTCAATTGATTTGAAAATAATATTAATGTAAAGTGAAGTAGAGTTTTCACTTTTTGAGTTTCTGATAAACTCATTAACTGATAAATAGTCTTCGAATTTAATTCTTTGTTCGTTATTTGAGCAAGAAATTGTGGCAAAGTACTTCGTTATAGATATGATCACGACCATACAAGTTAAACTTTCCTAACAAATAAAATTTCATTTAGTATATCTTATTATTTGTTGTAATACTTAATTTATAAAAGCGTAGATTATGTGAAATACAACATTTGACATTACATTTGGTATTTATTTTTAATTCATTTGTTGTCTATCCAAAAACTATTCCATTTAAAAAAAGTTCACGGTGGTGTTATATGAAAAGTTTGATAAAGTTTTTTTTATATATATTCATAAGCGGATAGTACATTCATAAAAGAATATTTCCCAAAAATATGAATGTGTTGTGTTAAAAATTAATGGGAAATAACACACTTACAGTATGATTTAAGAAGTAAAATAGTTCTATACTCCTTTCGGACACCGACTTCTTTTACATTTTACTATCTAAAAGATTTTAACAAGACATTACTGTTTGCACCTATAGGCTATATTACTTATAAACTATTTACTAAAATAAAATATACATAATCATTTTAAATTGACAGGGATTCAAAAGTTTAAGAATGTTAAAAAATATTCCATAAACAAAAATTATCTTTTCGTTTCGGAGAAAAAAAGGGAAAGATTTTTGGAATTAATCAAAAATTACTAATTAAAATAGAAAAACTGTGAAACTTGTATTACTTTAAATGAAAATACATTTTTTATTTCGTAATAGTAATTAGTAGTTTTATGAAAAACTACTAATTAAAATATAAAAACCTTCTATATGTAAACTTTTATTACTTTCAAATAAACTATATATTTCCATTGCGATGTAGAAATGCATAAATGTATTTTGAATAGTTTGCTTTTAACTAGAAATATTTATCCATCTAGTGTTTATAATAATAAGAATAGATAGTTTGTTTGTCTCCATGTGCGTGCAAGCGTGTACGCGTGTGTGTTTGCGTATGTGTGCTTGTGTCTGCTTCGTGCTCAAGAGATGCAGAATTACAAGATTTGGTAAAAAGGTACCTGGATGTCTGAAATTATGCACCCCAAAGTTAAAATTTTGATTATTTTAACTACCCGAGATATCAATTTATAAACCTAGTAAACATCGAAATTGCGCCTAAGCCCGCCGTTTAATCTTGAGTCTTTAACCAAATAAAAGGGAAAAGTTAACTTTCTTCTTTTTCTTTCAATTCTAGAATCACAATTATCTGTTCCCCAAGAAAGTTTTAAAAAAGACAGTTATATAATTTACCTTTGTGATTCCAATAATATATTTCGTTAAAAATAATTACTTTCTCTTAAAAAAATCATTACAATAGTATTTTTTAATGCAGGTCGATTTCATATTAGTTTAACGCTTTTCGTTTATTCTGAAGTTATAAACTCTCATTTTCGTGCCTCGTATAAAAATACAACCGAAACAAAAAACATCCACCTTTTCTGAGTGCTTTTCCGGTGCTATTTTTATATATTATTTTAAACGATATAGTTTCTCAAGTTCGATCTTGCGTTGACTTTAAGGTATTGAAACTGCCATGTTTGTTGCTCTGATAGAAATGCAAAAATATGCAAATACCCAATTAATCAGGGTGTTTTCAAGATCCTAATGGTATATTTCGTCAAAAAACATTATATTTACTATTTCAAAAGAAATATTTTCAGAAGATCGATTACATGTTTTCCTTTTTCTCTGAAAATTTCAAATTCTATCCCCTTTTCCTCAAAGAAAATGCAGGAAAAAACACTTATATCCACTTGTTTTTTAATTACAATGATACATTTTATTTTAAAAACCCTGCTAAAAACGCCCTGTTAAAATCCGTTATTTAAAAACACCATCCCTGTTTCACATTATACCCCTTTATCCCTTCATTTTGTTTACTGATTCAATTAAATTGATTCATTTTATTGATAAATCAGCCGTTTTAACGAAATCGATCGAAATGTCCTATTCCAGAGTAATTGAAATTTCATATTCTTCCTATGTGGAAATTCCCCTCCGAATGAAGTTTTACCCAGACGTGACTTAATTTTTTATATTAAAATTATGTAGCAATTTAATTTCCTCTTCATGTTATGAGGCACAAAAATGCTAATGGCAAATTACTACAACAGAGTGCTCCAGCCGCTAGTTTCAAATATTAATAATGGATATTGAAATCAGTTCAAATTTAATAATTTTCTACACTAAAAAAATGAACGAAATATATATGTATAAAATAATTTTTTTAAAATAGAAACTACATAAATGTCAATATGCATTTATCGCTGTGGTCCCTTCACATTTTCGTCTAAAGTTGAGTGTTTAATCTATAAAAGTTAGAGGATTGCTTAAATTTAGTAGAAATTCAGAAATCCATTTTGAGCTGTGTTTTTCGGATTCACCGTATTTCTCCCCCGTATATTATTACATTTCAATGAGTAAATTAATAACTAACGACACAAAATGTTTGTATATTCAAACATTAAATTCATTCATCCCGCCATTTTATTGCCAGGATGAATGATTTATTGCAGTGTCTATAAATGCATTTTGTCATTTACAAATGAGTAACTTAGATTATCTGGATTTTTAGTGTATTAATAGGCTGTTGGAATGAAAGAAATTGATGAATGTATTGCAACTACACTAATTTGTTTTTGTTGTTGTTGGGTAAAAATTCCGTAACAAATTTAAATTATATTGATTTAATAGTCAGGCATTATTTTATGTATTTTATACAGTCTAGTAAATGTCATAAACAGTAATCGATCTTAAGTAATATAATTTCTGTATACTGATTTTATGTGAAAAAATAATCATTTCCTGTAATTATTATTATTTTTGTAATATTACACATTTTGTAATATTACACTTTAGATTTTTATCAAAATTGATTTTATTTCTATATATAATATCATTTTTAGGAACATACTTTACGAATGATTAAAACTGATTCTTATTATAGAACAGGGGTTCCCAAACTTTTAGATCGGCGTACCACTAAATAGAAGTTCATACTTCCGCGTACCACCAGATGACAAACACAAAGCTAATACACAAAAACCTATGTAAACAGGTTACTGTTTGAAAAACGAACGAACAGAAAAAACGGAAACAAAATGAAAGATTTCGGAAAAAGCATGCGAAGGGATAATTTATTTTCATAATTTAAAGTCTATTTATAAATATAAAGCGTATCATTTTTAAGTGATAAATATGGATGCATTTAAATAGAGAACATAAATACTACATAGCTTTGTTAAATATGAAAAAAAAATTAAAGTCGCCTTGTTCGCCAATTTTTAGATGTTTTCCTAATTATATAAATACGTAGTACCTTTACTGGTCGTCTGGTCCGCCCGTCTGTTCGCATATAACAGCGCAGAAACTATCCAACCGAATGTTTTAAAATTTAATATATATAATAGTTGCAGAATTTTGTCGCGTCATTTGAAATTTTATGAAAATCGAATCAAAACTTAAAACGATTGTAATAAAGGATTTCTTCATTCTATTAAATCGTATCATACCTAATTTATTCTATGATATACGGTTATAGGTAATGGTTCTAAATTACCATAGTGATTATGTCCCATTTAAGATGGAGTCCTAATATTTCCGTATTATTGAATTTAATATATTACATAATTGTAATAAATTTTGTATTCATGCAGTTTTGCGTAAGAGTGCAACAGCCATTGCACGAAAATATGAATAGTTATAAAACTAGTTATAGTACGAACGCACCTCATTTGTCACGCTTTATGTACAATTTCCAATTTGTTTATTTATATGGATACTACGTTTATACCAGTAATACTAAAATACACTTATGAAAATTTAATAAGTGATTAGCCTAGATAAGAAATTAACATATATCCTGAAAATAAACTGCTTATTAATGAGAGATTATAGATCTTTAAAATATGTAATATACAAACACACAATAGAGTAATAGAATAAAACTTTTTTCTTTTTTTTTCAGGGGAGATGAAACGTTAACTCAATATCTACCCAAGCATTAGTTCCATTTATCTAAAAATTCTAATCGAAATTGTATTTAAATAAAAGAAAACAAAGCGCTATTAAAGCAGTAATAACAGAGAGCATACACCACTCAGCCGGAGAACTAACAAATTATAAGAAAGAGGAGTGGGAGAGCGGATTAGCCAGTTTTTTTTTTTTTTTTTTTTTTTTCACGTGCTGCATTTTTTTTTATTTCATTTCTCGTACCCGTATCGGAGTTTCCCGTGCCAGTAAACAGAGCTTCACGTACCAGTACTGGTACGCGTACCATAGCTTGAGAATCCCTGTTATAGAGCACGAGTTTCTAAAATGCAGATGTAGTATTCACAAAAGGCATATAAATGGATAAAAGGTGGGAAAACACAATGCAATTTACTATATTTAAGGGGGAAAAAAACATAAAAACGGCGTTATGAATGATTTAGTTTAGGGAATATCTAAGTATTAAGTCATTTTTAAATGATTATTTCAAATTTATACAATTTCTAGCATCAAAATTCTTTGTTGCTATAGATTGACTATAATTAAATCTTCACCATATCCACATACATTTTTCCTTTTTGATTTTGCTGAACGAAAATATTGAAATAAAGTTTAATAATCTAAATTTGTAATCTTATACAATCTATTTTATGCATTTTGCTAACTGTCATGAACTTTAACCGATCTTTAGTAACATTTTGGTACCATATTGATTTTATATGAAGAGATATTTGTTTCATGTGCATAGTATCAGTTATATAAAATCATGTAATGCACAAAAAACAACCGCATACGTATCGTCACAATAATATTGAATTGCACTTTGTGTTTTTATAAAAGATGATTTCACTTCTGTATAAAATATGGTTTTAAATGCATACTTTCAAAAATTATTGAAACTTCTGATCATTATTCTAATATCGGCTTCTTACATATGGAACATGAAGATATGATAGAAGAACTTCCAAAAAAATTCGAAAGAGATTTTAAAGAAAAATACCGTTTATTGTGAATGATAAAAATACTTGGATAAAATATTTATTAAACCCCGTAAAAAAAGACCATTAGTTCTTAATCTAACCCTTACGTTTTACAAAAATACAATATAAGTTCTTTCCAGTTACCTTTTATTCCGAAAAGCGTTTATTTATCATTAGAAGCATCTCAATAGAATAGATTTCCATGTTTAAAAAAAAAAATGCCAAAAATTTTTAGACACGTTTCAGAGTATTTTTTGAAGCGTATGAATTGGTTTTCTCTTTCCGAAATATTAGTTTCTCGGATGTTTTCAATGCTCAAGAAAACATTTTCAACTTCGTAACAGAATTTATACATGAAAGATTAACATATTGATTAATTTAATGTCATTGTGTATGCTATTACCCAATTTTAATGTTAATGGTTTATCATGTTTTTTTTTTCTCTTTTTTTTTTAACATGATTCTATTTAGTTTAGAAATGATAGCATCCGAAACAAACTATATAACGTGTAACTATAAAACTGATTAATACACTATAAAAATTAATCGAGAACTTTTCTAAAAACTAAACATAGCAAATAAGACTTTGGTTTTGAAAATGTTTCTTTTACTATCGGAAGTCTACTGATTTCTCAGATTTGTAATTGTAAAAGAACGGTTTTTGGAATCTTTGTTAACGTGTAACAGGTTACATAATATTTACTTAAACAATGATAGGGAAGAAAGATAGGATATCGATTTAAAAACATTTTTTGTTATTGGAAGATGGCTTGTATCAATTTCTAATCAAACAGTTCAGTTAGCCATATTTATGTTGACAAAATTGGTTTCTTTAGAGAAAATAATAATTAATGTTTAGAAATCTGATAGTCACAGTTTTTATTATTATTTCTATTATTATTATTATTTGTGGAATGAAAGAAACAATGTTTGATTATCTTGATTTATATTAACATACTATTTCATGCAGTTTTTTAAATGCCATCAACATAAATCGATCCATAGTAAAATTTTATTATCATATTGATTTTATGTGAAGGGAGTTTTTTTCTTTATGTATAATACCATTTTTATTAAATCATATTTAATACATCAGCAAAATGCTTCTTTGAATCATGTTGAATTTTATTGATTTTATGTACTTTCAATGCAAGTATGAAATTTTCTATTTCTGGTGCGGTGAATAAATATATACGAAAGCAACTTCTACAGAAAAGTATTTGAAATACGTCTTAAATAGACAGAAAGATTGATTATAAATAAGAAAAGTACATAATAGCGGTTGGATGAATTACTTATTAGACTTACTTATAAACAATTATGCTATTTTCAAATTAATAGCTTTAATTATCTCCATTTCTGATACAAAATTGCTTATTGATTAGTTATTGAAAATGATTGATCACTATATTGGATATATGTTTTATGTCACACGGTTCAAAGAATAAAACCCTTAAACAAATTTTATCTTAATTTATATTCTTACTTGTCAATTTGGTATGTTCTGCTAAATTTCACAGTCTAAAGGTGATTTATAGTAAAAATTTTTGAGATCTTTATTTTCCTAAAGGGGGTGTACGTTTTATGTATAATATCAAATACATAATCTTATGCAATAAATAATTATTGACTATTGTTTAAGTATACAAGTGTACGTTGTACTGAATTATCATACTGATCTCACCTAAAAGTTGATTTAATTTCTCTCTATACATTTTTTTTAGATTCATCTTTAAAATAATTAAACGCGTATTCATTATTCTAAAAATATACTAATATAAGTTTACTAATTGTATTAAAATATTTACTCTCATTATCTTTTTTTTTTACAAAAAAATATGTTAAATTTAATTTAATGGCAACATCCCTAGTACATAAAATCACTGTATTTAAAATAAAATACACTTTGCTAAATGGTACACACATTTAAAATATACAATAAAAACAACGTTTCGTTCCGCTTCTGCGGACGTCTTCAGGTTGACACACAAATCTAAAATCTTTCAAGAATGGAAAGTCACTGACGACCTTGTCTAGAGGGCGCGCTAAACGTCTCAAAGTTTCAAGGCAACAAATGGAGAAAAACCAATCCAGATATGGAAGAGGAGGGGGGGGGGACGGAACTGACTCTAAACCATTTTATAACATATTGTGCCAAATTTTATGTATGTTGTAGGATAAATTATCATTACAGGTGTGCTGTTCAAGCTTAACAATCCTAATGGATACTAAAATTATGTTTAAGTGTGGATTCTTGCATGGATTAATGATTCTTGCTTCTTCAAAGATAACTCTGCTTCCCTCATTACCAAAACAAATTCTTGCGAGAGCCGTATTAAGTTTAGATTATGAAATATCCCGCTTGTGCTCTTTAAACCTTTCTGAGAATTTTCTTTTAGTTTCGCCTATATACACTAATCTTTCATTATTTGGGAGGGTAATCGGAATTCCATACACCCCAGATTTTTGATGATTCATGATTTTATCAATATTATTACTAACAATTTAAATCAGGTAAGGGGGGGGGGGGGAGAGCTACTAATTTTATATTGAATGATTGAAAGACAATCTGAAATTCACAATCTGAAATGATTGACTCTTTATCAATTTTAGCATTGAAGAGTCAATCATTTCAGATTGTGAATCTGTACTTCAAAGTGTACCGCATACTAATCGTGAAGAAACCCGTTTTGTTATGTACAAGTTATTAAAGAGAGTTTCATTTAATCAGGATAGAGCTGAACGTTCATTAATGGTTACTGTTAAGAAACTTAAGAAAGATCCTAGTATCATTTTTATCAAAACGGATAAAACCAATAAAATTGCCGTCTTAGACAGGAGTGACTACATTTCAAAGTTGGAGGATTGTATTAAAGATATTGGTTGTGAGGTTCTTAATAAAGATTTAAACTCTTCCATTTTTAGAAAGGTGCAGGAGTTGGTGCGGAATGGTAAATGGCCTGATTATATGAAAGCGTTAATTAGAGTTAATCACACTGGGATTATACCGATCCTGACTGGTAGACTAAAAGATCATAAATTAAATTTGCCCCTTAGGCCTATTGTCTCTCGTTGTGTCGCACCTACTTATTTTTTAGAGAAAGCTTATGTTATTTTTTTAAAAATCTATACTACCAGTTTCCGACTATGTTATTGATTCTACTGATGATTTCATGGAAAAAATTAGAAAATACCTCCTTGATGCTCATACAATTATGGCAAGTTTGGACGTCATTTCATTATTTCCTTCTATTGATATGGACGAGGTTTTAAGTTATATTTTTTTCACTGATTGATAGTAACCCTGGTTTAACGGATGACATTAAAACTGCACTAAAGGCCGGTTTGAATCTAATTGAGTTCAGTAATATTTTTATATGTAATGAAGTTATTTATAGACAGCTTCATGGGGCACCAATGTGTTCGCCCGTTTCAAGACTTTTCGCCGGGTTTGCACCCAGACCTATGGAAGAGAAAATTTTTAAGAACAAAAAAATTTCTTAAAACACTATCGAAAAATTATTAAATGCGCTATGCCTTTCGAAAGATCTGAGTCTTTCTTCGTCAGGCGCAAAGAAGACGTCCTTCTACTATGAAAGCAGCAGTAAGGCTGAAATGAGAGATAAGGGAAAGGAAACAAGCTGAAGAAACAACCAATAGGAAATTAGGAATGAACAGCCAATAGGAAAGTAGAAGACAACAGCCAATCCCAAAAGAGTATAATCAAAACAAAAGAACACAGAGTAGGAGGGGCAAAAATTGGGAGGGGGAAAATACAAATAATTAAAAATGGGAACACATGAAAAATAAATAAATAAATAAATAAATAAAATATAAAAAACAGACTAATATTAATTAACACAAAAATAAATTAAATGGTAGTAGTGAAAAGGTTTTTCCAAGCTGCAGAGAGCTGGAATCAGATTTATCATTAACAATGACATCACGATTAAGATAAATAGCTAGATTTTCAAGGAAGTCCAATTCAGAGATACTATTGGCATTAGAGATAATTTTAGCATTTTGAAAATTAAAACTATGGCCAGAATCCCAAGAGTGCTTGGCAATAGAAGATTTAGAAAATTCTTGATTGATTACATAACGAGAGTGTTCTTTTAAGCGGATTTCGAGATTTCTTTCAGTTTGACCGATATAAAATAAATCACAACCATTACAAGGAACTTTGTAAATTCCCCATTTTACGAAGAAACACAGGAAATTTAGTGGAGGGGAATAGGAATTTATTGACAGGTTTAAAGATAATGTTAAAATTGAAACGTCGTAAAACTTTAGCTAACTTGAAACATAAAGGAGGATAAAAGGGGAGGACAACCAAATTATCAGGTTTGCTTTTGACAGATTTGGAAAGAGTAGATTTATTAGATGGTCTACTGAATTTCTTCACAGCATTATTGATAACAGAAGGATTAAAACCTCTTTTGACAGCAACAGTTTTTAAGTAATTAAGTTCTTCCTTAAGGGATACAGAATCGGAACAAATTTTGAGAGCACGATTTACATACGTGTAAAAAACACCGATTTTTTGGTTTACAGGATGATTTGAGAGAGCATGAGGTGGGTTAGAAACATGAAAAGATTTTCTATAAACACAAGTTTTGAAAGAAGAATCACATTTGGTAAATAAAACATCGAGGAAAGGAAGTTTATTACAATTTTCTAATTCAAAAGTAAACTGAATATGTGGGTCGATAGAATTGACAGTATGAAGAATGGTAGAAATATCAAAAGGATTATCAACTAAAACAAAAGTATCGTCGACATAACGCATCCAACATTTAAAATTAACCTGATTTAATAATTTCTCCTCAAAATAATGCATATAAATATCACAAAGAATTGGAGATAAAGGATTACCCATACTTAAGCCATCTGATTGTTTGAAAAATTAATTACCAAATTCAAAAGTAGTTTCAGTGATGCAAATTTTAGTTAAATTAACAAAATCTTGGACTTCAATGTCAGAGAAATGAAATTCATGTACTCTTTTTTTCCAAGCAAGAAAGAGCACCTTCAATCGGAACATTCGTAAATAAAGATTTGACATCAACAGAAAGCATAGAACAATTAGATGGGTTAATATTTTTTAATTTACTAACAACATCATAAGAATTTTTTATCGTATGAGAATTAGAAATGTTTCCCTCCACTAAATCTCCTGTTCCTGATCTTCGTAAATGGGGAATTTATAAAGTTCCTTGTAATGGTACTGATTTATCTTATATCGGTCAAACTAAAAGAAATCTCGAAATCCGCTTAAAAGAACACTCTCGTTATGTAATCAATCAAGAATTTTCTTAATCTTCTATTGCCAAGCACTCTTGGGATTCTGGCCATAGTTTTAATTTTCAAAATGCTAAAATTATCTCTAATGCCAATAGTATCTCTGAATTGGACTTCCTTGAAAATCTAGCTATTTATCTTAATCTTGATGTCATTGTTAAAGATAAATCTGATTCTACAATGCTCTCTGCAGCTTGGAAAAACTTTTCACTATTACCATTTAATATATTTTTGTGTTAATTAATATTAGTCTGTTTTTATATATATATTTTTTTCATGTGTTCCCATTTTTAATTATTTGTATTTACCCCCTCCCAATTTTTGCCCCTCCTACTCTGTGTTCTTTTGTTTTGATTATCCTCATTTGGGATTGGCTGTTGTCTTCTACTTTCCTATTGGCTGTTCATTCCTAACTTCCTATTGGTTGTTTCTTCAGCTTGTTTCCTTTCCCATATCTCTCATTTCAGTCTTCCTGCTGCTTTCATAGTAGAAGGACGTCTTCTTTGCGCCTGACGAAGAAAGACTCAGATCTTTCGAAAGGCCTAGCGCATTTAATAATTTTTTGATGGTGTTTTAAGAAGTTTTTTTGTTCTTATTCATTCACACCAGTTTTAACTTATTTTCTTTAGAAAATATTTAGTTCATTTAAGCAGAGGCTAGCTTGTTGGTTGAGATATGTAGATGACGTGCTCATCTTATGGATTTACCCTCTTCTGGATTTACAAGTTTTTCTTCAAGAAGTCAATAAGTTATGTAATAGCATCAAGTTTACCCTTGAAACCGAACAAGAGAAGAATTTGCCTTTCCTTGACGTTCAGATTAGCCGCAGCAATATGCATTTCACCTTTTCAGTTTACAGAAAACCTTTGAAAGAGAATACAGTTATACCTTATTGTGCGAATTTACCTTTTAAATATAAGATTGCTGCGTTTCAGTCCTTTATCAGAAGAGCCTACAACATTTGTTCAGATAGTCAGCTTGAGACAGAAATTGATTTCATTAAAAAAGTTGCAATAGATCATGGTTATAAAAGCTTCCAGATAGACCGGATTATTTCGCAGTTTAATGCCCCCCCCCCCCCTCAGTCAGGCCATCGGTTTGTTAATACTTTACCTATCAAGTACAGGAGTATGCACTTTGTCCCCATCTTATTTGAAAAATTAAAGCAGATCCTTCAATCATTCAATATAAAATTAGTAGCTCCCCCCCCCCCCCCTTACTTGATTCAAATTGTTAGTAATAATATTGATAAAATCATGAATCATCAAAAATCTGGGATGTATGAAATTCCGATTACCCTCCCAAATAATGAAACATTAGTGTATATAGGCGAAACTAAAAGAAAATTCTCAGAAATGTTGAAAGAGCACAAGCGTGATATTTCACAATCTAAACTTAATACGGTTCTCGCAAGATTTTGTTTTGATAATGAGGGAAGCAGAGTTATCTTTGAAGAAACAAGAATCATTATTCCATGCAAGAATCCATACGTAAACAAAATTTTAATATCCATTAGGATTGTTAAGCTTAGACAGCACACCTGTAATGATAATTTATCTTACAACATACATAAAATTTGGCACAATATATTATAAACTGGTTTAGAGTCAGTACCCCCCCCCCCCTCCTCTTCCATAGCTGGATTGGTTTTTCTCCTTTTTGTTACCTTGGCAACTTTGAGACGTTTAGTGAGCCCTCTAGACAAGGTCGTCAGTGACTTTCCATTCTTGAAAGATTTTAGACTTGTGTGTCAACCTGAAGACGTCCACAGAAGCGAAACGAAACGTTGTTTTTATTGTACATTTTTAATGTGTGTACCATTTAGCAAAGCGTATTTTATTTTAAATACAGTGATTTTATATAGTTTATGGTGCAATCGTCCAATTACTTAAATCCTTAGTACAATTTGCAAAAATAAGATCAGATAATTTATTTTAAATCTGGCTCAAAAAATATAAGAAATATCTTAATGACACACTATTGAAACTAAAGGTGACTTATCGGTGCTGTTTGGAAGATTGGGGTGAAAAAACGGTATCATTTGGAACCAAGAGGCTTCGAAATATGGTTGGGGTGCCGATTGGTTTCTCAGTGGATTATTGGAGTAATTAAGGTGCTGTGTGGTGGAAATATTGCAACCCATTGGGGGGATGGCACTTAGCGTATGCGCTGTGGCGTGTGCCCACCTTTTCGTTGGCAAGTGAAATCTATGGCCGTGAGACACAGATATCGGACAATGCCCCGATCAATATTGGCTAATATCTCGAAACTCACTAAATGTCAAGACGTCAATTTTCTAATATCTGCTGATATTCACAGACGTGACTTAAAATTAGATTTTAAAAGAAAGCATCCAAACGAATTTTTTGCATTACATACTTATAACAGTATAACACGTAAATAGTATTCTAAACATTAAAATTTAACAATTTTGCAAATTTTTAGAAAACTTGACTTTTTAATGCCTTATTTTTAAAATTTTATTTACATTGGCCAATGTTGTAAAAATGATATTGTATTCCAACATTCAGAAACATCTGTCAACATTCGTAAAAACAATATCTTTTTTCAGACATTTCAAGATATCTGTCGACATTTAGCATATCTGAAGAAGTTTGCAATCTTGACCAAAGTGAATGAAAAGTTCTGAAGGACCGCCGATTTCTATCGTTTCATCGGAGAGTATTTGATGGAGACGCCTGCCATGAAATTTTCATTATAAAGAAATTTCTTTAGGAATCTATAGTTATTTATATATATTTATATATATTTGAATAAAAAAATACATTGCAATCTATTGAGATTGGTTTGGTAAATTTTCTGTAGTACAATTTATATAGAAATTTCTAGAGATTGCAATAGAAAAAATTTCTCAAGAAAAGCATTTCATATTAAAACCTATTGATGGTGTTATATCAAAACTTAATAAGGAAATCTGCAATTACTGCTCTAGAATTATTTGTATTTAAAAAGTAATGTATGCACGCTATATGCAGAGAGTATATAGGGTGATTCTGAATTCATCATCAATATTTGGTGGGCAGGTAGGGAATAGGAAAAGAACACTATTTCACATAGGAAAGCATAGGCACAAACGAACGCATGACGGTGTAGAGGGCGCTTTGTGTCCGCATCTCCCATGAACGCGCATAGCTGTCTGCCGTGTGCAGCCAGTCGTCATTCGACAAGGTGACTTCGCAGAAGTAACATGAACCGGTATACGTTTCAAGAACTTGCAGATATGCATCTAACTTACGGTGCCGCAGGAGAAAGCTGTCTTAGAGCTAGGCAAATGTATGCAGAGCGCTACCCCAACCGGCGCGTGCCACAGCATCAAATGTTTTCACGTGTTCATCGACAACTGTGCGAAACTGGATCATTTGCTGGTATTAATGTTGATCGAGGCAGCCGCCGATCAACACGGACAGTTTCAGTCGAGGAAGATGTCCTACAGTCTATCGAAGAACAGCCAAGTTCTAGCACACGAGGTATTGCTCGCCAGTTTGGAGTTTCACAATTAACAGTGTGGCGGATGCTAAACGAGGAACGTTTACATCCTTTTCATTTGCAAAGAGTGCAGTTACTGGAAGCAGAGGACTATCCCAAGCGTGTTACTTTTTGTCAGTGGTTCATGCAGAGAACAGCCGTCGATCCCAGTTTCCCAACGTATGTTCTTTTCACAGATGAAGCGTCCTTCACTCGTGAAGGTGTCTTCAACACACACAATTCGCATGTGTGGGCTAATCAGAATCCACATGGTACGAGAGTTAGAGCTGCGCAACAACGCTTTGCCGTCAATGTGTGGACTGGGATCGTCGGCGACTGTTTGCTGGGACCGTATTTACTACCATCCCGTTTAGATTGCGCAAACTACCTCATATTTCTTCAGACTGTGTTACCGGGTCTTATGAATGAGGTTCCTGCTGTTATTCTCCGGCAAATGTGGTTCCAGCATGACGGCGCTCCAGCACATTTCGCAAATGATGTGCGTTGTTACCTGACCAGAAAATTTGGAGCTCAATGGATTGGTCGCGGTGGACCGGTTTGTTGGCCACCACGGTCACCGGATTTATCTCCAACAGACTTCTTTGTATGGGGTGCCATGAAAAACATGGTGTACGAGACCCCTGTTGCCAGTGCTATGGACCTTGTAGCGCGCATATCGGTTGCCGCCGCAAACATCCGGGAAACGCCAGGCATATTCCAGAAAGTTCGGTTGTCCATGCAACGTCGTTGTGAGGCATGTACTCTAGCAAATGGTCAGAATTTCGAGCACCTCTTGTAAGTCTGTACAAAAGATGCACAAATAAATGTTTTTTTCTCTTACCACTTTCTTGTTATGTTTTCTTTCCATCATTTAACCGGATTCATATTGCCCTACTAAATGACGTCTGCGTCCATACTTTCCTATGTGAAATAGTGTTCTTTTGCTATTCCCTACCTGCCCACCAAATATTGATGATGAATTCAGAATCACCCTGTATAATAGAGAATATATATATCATAACTATGGAAGGTGTGTAGTGTTTCTTAAAAAATGCAGAGGCTGTATAACGTAGACCTACCCATCCATCGATGAGAGTTCTATAAACTGGTTAACGCGATTATGGAAGATATGTTTAAATTAAACTATCTATAATATGTATGAAATACAAAGAGAAATTTCATTTGGCCGCTTAGAACAAGAGTTCAGCTGAATCGATTTTGATGGGACTTACATTGTTAGATAATTTTTCAGAAAATATTTTAGTATATCATATTGCTTAGTTAATCTACTTATTTGCTGTAGTGTATCTGCGTTGCATAGTTAAATAATTGTATGGGAAAATTCAAAATCAGATGAACACGATAATGAAAGATTGTCTTTTTAAAGGTTCTGCTGGATGGATTTTGATGCGACTTAAACTGTTAATTGGATAATTTTTAAGGAAGCTTTTGGTACATTTGCCAGTTTAAAAGATTCTGCTTAGTAGATTTGAGTGGAAATTGTTCGGTTAGTTAATTTTTCAGAGAATGTTTTACTATAAATCACATATCGTTCTAGGTTGCTGGATTATAGAATTTTGGCTGAAAGTTCTAGAATCAGGTGAACCCAATTATAAAAGATTAGCATTTTAAATAGGTTATATTGCACGGATTCTGATGAGAATTGCATTGATAAGTTAATATGTTGGTCCTTAACAGCTCAAACATTGTCTGTCTGAGTAGAATATATAAAAGCATAATGAAGACCATATCGTTTATAGCAATTAGGAGGGGCATTCCAGTTAAATGTGCATATTGCTTTCAAACACATATTCAAATTCACAGATATATTTCGTTTTATTCAGTGTTTGTTTAAAAAAACAGACCAGCTTAGCGGGCGAAGGCTATTAGTTTATATTATATATGGTAATTTAAATCATAAGGAATAGAAAAAATTTCTAAAATAACTGCGCTTTAAAAATGTTTGTTTAGTTTTATTTAAGCAATTGGACAGTGGAACAACCTCTTAACTCCCATCTGTGACTCTGACCAGATAGGAATCTATCTCCGATTCTCATGCTAGATCCCATAAAATTATTCCCGTTACATCTCTTGTTTGCTTCAAGTGCTTTCAAAGATAAAGTAACAGAAATGTTTGAGTTAATTTAATAAAATCATTTCTCGTTTAATTTAATCCCATCAAAGCATTTGCGTTCAGGAATTTAGTACCTTGCCTTTACAAATTAATTTACCTCTATGTTTTGTTGTGTACCTCTATGTCGTGTTTGCATACGAATAGAGCGCAGCAACAGATTCCTCTGTCCAAACATATGGCTAACTTCTTAACATAGCATAACATAGCTATACTTGCCTTGATGAGTTTGCTTAGTAAGCAAGCATTATCATGGCAAAAAATGCATCTTTGTTAGGTTCTTGTTTAAATTTCTCTCTTCAGATCAAAATGTATTGCAGTCTGTAATCAGTCTGACACTCTGATAAACTAAGAAACTCTACTGAATATAATAAAGTAAAATAGAGGTTTTATCTTGTAAAAAATAAATATTAGGTTGTAAAGAAAGTTTTCCGCCAAATCACCATTACATAATACTAAATATAATATATATATAACTGTAATTTTATAAATAACCACCATTCCGCCACACCTTCACAGTGTTATATGATACAACACTAGTACCTAAAGCTGTACACTTTATTCGGTGACATTATGTAGTAGACTTTTTGAAACAGAATTGGAAGTAAATTATGGTTCTAATCTGGTAGTGTGATAAATTCCATTTCAGACACCTTGTATTTAATGGCAACTATATTTTATTTACAAATTTCACATCACAGTGTTATAAAGCAAATCTCTTTCTTGCAAATACCAAAAAAGGTTTGACAAAATGTGAGTAAACACGTCAACGCGAACTGTTTGCACAGACCGTATTAACTGTGGCGGAAAACTTTCGTTCCAACCTGATACATGCTTTGTCCTTTTATACTGTTTTATATTTTTAAATTATATATATATATATATATATATATATATATATATATATATATATACGCGGTGTCCTTAAAAGGGAAGACTGATTTTAAAATTCAATAACTTGCAAACGGTGACAGATATTTAAAAAATCCTTGCAGGATGGTTATGCATAGGGTCAAAAGTTTTTTTTTACAGTGATTTTCGATTTTAGTTCGAATTACAAACAATAGATAGCGCTGTAAACTATGGGAGCTAAATACATGCTCGATTTTTTTGCCTTTCTCTTCTTCCATGAGGAAAAAGCAGATTAAAATGTGTTTACTGGGTCCCAAAGTATCAAAAATCGTGCCTGAATTTAGCGTCGCCATCTATTGTTTGTAATTCGAACTAAAATCGAAAACCACTGTAAAAAATTTTTTGACCTCATGCATAATCCTCCTGCAAGAATTTTTTAAATATCTGTTACGGTTTGCAAGTTATTGAATTAATCCTTTTTAGGACACCCGGTATATATATATATATATACAGGGTGATTAAAAAAACGATTACTAAATGACATGGTAAATAAGGCATACAACAAGGATGGAAAAACACAGAGGAACATAGGCCACCATTGTTTAGTCACAAATACAGCGTGTTTCATCCTAACTCAATTTGGGTTGACGGTAATAACTTTATGAAAATTGAAGTAACTTATAATAAAACATTTAACAGACATTCTCACCCTTGCTATAAATTTGATAACACCAAACAGAAAGGGTAGAAGTTTGCATTATAAGCGCCAGCAGTATGCACTTGACGCCCCACATCTTGAACTGTGTTTATCAATTTCTACCGTATCACTGATTGCTTGAAGAACATTTTTTTTCAGATCTTTTCGTGATGCTATCACATTTCACACAAAACAAGCTACATATGGTTGCATTTCCATTACAATGTTTTTATTTATCTCGAAATCATTTAACCCATCTTCAGTTAGGATAAATCACGCTGTATTTGTGACTAAATATGTGGTTTGCGACCGCACGTTCCTATGTGATTTTTTATCTTTGTTCTATACCTGATTTGCCATGTCATTTTGTAAATGTTTTTTTGAATCCTCTCCGTATATATATATATACAGGGTGATTCATAAAAGATGGGCAGAACTTTAAGGGGTTATAGTACACTTAAAGACAAATAATATTAAATAGGAGACTAAGGGTCCCAGACGTATTCCCAAGGAGATAGGGGGCATTAAGGTTTAGGGTCCGAAATTTCAAATGATTATAAAACATGGAAAAATTGGTCGATTCGTTTGCGGTTTTTGCAAAAAAATTTCTTTATGCCAGTATTTCATTGAAATAAAATTTTAAAGTTCAATTTCAAAAAATGCCGATAGGGGGAGCTTTAGACTTTGGAGTAACAAACAACTATTTTTTAACATTATTTTTTGTATTTCTTTAAATGATTTCGAAAGCTTAGACTTAAACTTAAATTTTGATCTAAAAATCTGAGTCCTAACGAGTAGTTAAGTAGCGTAAACTGAAATTTGAAATTTGAAACCCTTCTCCCCCCAGAACAAAAATCAGTTATTCCCGATCTTTGTGTCGTAGATTAGGCTCTAACTACTGCCGCGTTTTGCTAAAATTATTCTTTACGTCAGTATTTTCTTGAAAATAAATTTTAAAGAAAATTTTCAAAAAATTCCGATAGAGGGCGCTTTAGACTTTGGAGTAACGAACAACTATTTTATACCGTTATTTTTTGTGTCTCATTAAATGCTTTCTAAAGCTTAGACTTAAATTTTCAGCCCAAAATCTGAATCGTTAGACGTGGTTAAGTTTCTGGGGAGAGGTGTTTGAAATTTCTACTCCTGAGCACAGTTCAGTTTACCATGTCCACACATTGTGTGCTGTGATACGAGGTAAAAAGACACAAATTAGGATTATGTTACCAAAGCATATTTATTAACATGTAATTACAATAAATGTTCAAAATTGTGACCACCAGAGGTTATGCACGCAGAACAACGGCGAAGAATGGAACGGCGAACATTCGCGAAAACATCAGGCTTTTCGAGCACTTCCCTTACAGCGGCGGAAAGTCTGGCGACCAGTTCCTCGGGGGATTCAATGGGTGTCTCATACATAAGAGCCTTCAATCGTCCCCAAAAAAGAAATCGAGGGGTGAAAGATCTGGCGAGCGAGCAGGCCAAGCAACAGGACCACCTCGACCAATCCATCTGTTCGGAAATGTGATGTCCAGATAGTTGCGGACGTCTCGTACGTAATGGGCTGGCGCTCCATCGTGCTGGAACCACATGACCCGCCGGATGCGTGGAGGAACAACGTTTAACAGGTCTGGCAGCACATGTTGAAGAAATGTGAGGTATGTTTTACCGTTGAGGCGTTCAGGAAGAAGGTACGGTCCGATTAGGTGGTCTCCGAGGATTCCTGCCCAAACATTGATGGAAAAGCGTCTCTGATGAGCATGTGGATACGTAGCATGTGGATTGACATCCGCCCATACATGTGCATTGTGTGTGTTAAATGTACCTTCACGTGTGAAGGTACATTCATCGGTGAAAAGCACAGTTCGTCCAAAATGTGGATTTAGCGCGTTCTGCTGCAGAAACCAGCGGGCGAATTCAATACGATTTGGATAATCCCCTGGAGACAGTTTCTGGACTCGTTGCACATGAAACGGGAGCAAATGTTCATCCTTCAGTACCCTCCAAGTCATGGACTGTGAGGTATCCACCTGCCTAGCCACTGTTCGTGTACTTGTACTTGGCTGCGCCGCTACTACATCCAGAATGGCTTCTGCAACAACTACTGATTCGTCCTTTTTTGCACGACCTGCATTCGACCGGGAAGCGAGAAATGATCCCGTCTCACACAACTGTCTGTGCAAGCGCTCGAAAGTTTTGCGGTTAGGCAACCGCCTGTTGGGAAATCGCTCTCCGTACATTCGTTGTGCCTCTGCACCATTTCCATCTGCCGCTCCGTAAATTAAATGCATCTCAGCCTTTTCCTTATTCGTGAAGGGCACCATCTTCCGATTCATTACTACAGCGACTTACACTTGACTCACCGTTCAGTGGTTTTTATGCCTGAATCGTGTCGAAATTTTGCATACGTGTTCTTCTTCTTCCCCATTTGACATTTGCATACTTTCTGTTTCCTTCTTCACCCGGTGACTAGCGTCAGGAATGGAGCTTTAACGTTTGCATGAGCGACGTTTCCAACTGTGCCAGTGCCTTTATGAGTGAATTCCGACTATGCAGTCCTTGACGAAAGTTGTATTTTTGACTCGTATCACAGCACAGAATCGTTGGGCATGGTTAAGTAGTGCAAACTGAACTATGTTCAGAAATTGAAATTTGAACCCCCTCCCCTCGCTACTGAACCACGCTCAGCGATTCAGATTTTGAGCTGAAAATTTAAGTTTAAGTCTAAGCTTTAGAAAGCATTTAATGAGACAGAAAACATAACGGTATAAAATAGTTGTTCGTTACTCCAAAGTCTAAAGCGCCCTCTATCGGAATTTTTTGAAAATTTTCTTTAAAATTTATTTTCAAGAAAATACTGACATAAAGAATAATTTTAGCAAAACGCGGCAGTAGTTAAAGCCTAATCTACGACACAAAGATCGGGAATAACTGATTTTTGTTCTGGGGGGAGAAGGGTTTCAAATTTCAAATTTCAGTTTACGCTACTTAACTACTCGTTAGGACTCAGATTTTTAGATCAAAATTTAAGTTTAAGTCTAAGCTTTCGAAATCATTTAAAGAAATACAAAAAATAACGTTAAAAAATAGTTGTTTGTTACTCCAAAGTCTAAAGCGCCCCCTATCGGCATTTTTTGAAATTGAACTTTAAAATTTTATTTCAAGAAAATACTGGCATAAAGAAAATTTGTTGCAAAAACCGCAAACGAATCGACCAATTTTTCCATGTTTTATAATCATTTGAAATTTCGGACCCTAAACTTTAATGCCCCCTATCTCCTTGGGAATACGTCTGGGACCCTTAGTCTCCTATTTAATATTATTTGTCTTTAAGTGTACTATAGCCCCTTAAAGTTCTGCCCATCTTTTATGAATCACCCTGTATATATATATGTATATATATATATATATATATGTATATATATATATATATATATATATATATATATATATATATATATATATATGTTACCGACCAAACCCGATTTTAGGCCAAACTAGTTTATCCTAACGCCCAGAGGATAAACTAGTTTTTCCTAGGCCAAACTAGTTTATCCTGACGCCCATAGGATAAACTAGTTTTTCCTAGGCTAAACTAGCTTGGCCTAACGCTCATAGGATAAACTAGTTTAGCCTGCTATTCATTGGTCTGAACTAGTTTATCCTAGGCCGATCTAGTTTAGCCTAGGCCAATTCAATTTGGCGTTATTTTTCTCAGGTTTTACCGTACTTTAATTTTGTTACCTAAAATGCATCTACTCATCTTAAAAAATTAATAAAATTAACTAGAAAACAGGAATTCTGCTTTTTCAAAATTTAGTGTCGGCACGATATAAAAAAAAAAAAAAAAAAAAAAAAAAAAAAAAAAAAAAAAAATGTATATAAATATAGCTATAACAAAACTTATTTTAGTTTTAAGATTTAAAACACACGCTTTTATTTTATATAAAATGACATCATTCGCTTCCGCTGAATAATTCCTCATTTACAATCCAGTCTTAAACATAATCTACAGTAAAGTATTCATAGAACGTCACTATCGCTGAATAATACATAAATCCAAAAAAAAAAAGATGTCGTCACTCAAGAAAATCGACAAAAAAATCGGCTATCTAATGATTCATATGCCTTCGTTTGTTTGTAATATTAATATAGATACTTAAAATTAAATGTAGTTTTAATAGCTCCATGTTTTATCAGAATTTATTCATTTCTATTTTTTCAAAACACGTATTTTAATTACATTTCTTTTCGGTTGTTATCAAAAAATGTCTACAAAAACTATAATTACTATTTTTCAACTATTTATCTTTTACTTTCTACAGAAATGGAGTACTTGAGTTTTCAACATTAAACAAATGGCGCTAAAAACTACAAAAATATTAATATCTCATAAATAAATTGAGAGGACGTTTTCAAACAAATTGCAGTTGAAAGTACTTTTTTTTCCCTAATATGAAAGCACAAAAATTGAAAAATGTGCGATAATTAGAAGTTGAAAAAATTGCAGTAGTGTATTTAGCCGTACATTTATACATCTACTTTTTTTTTTTACTTCTGGCTTATACAACGTAACGTTGTTTTTTAGAGACGACACTTTTATTGCTGGTCGAAAGAAATAGCATATCGGGGCTATTAAATATATAAATTTTAATTGTGGAATAATAGTGATTTTAAAATACGTGCATTAAAAAACAAATGGACCTGCCCAAATGTTACTGATATTTTTACTTACCAGACATGAGATCCTGCCGGTCCAAATGATTTTCATATGATCTGGGTTTGAAATTGGACTGAAAATTTCTGCCTGTGAAGACATGAAGATGAATGCAGCCCAGACTTAACTTAAGCCGGAAAAAAATTGAGTCAATCCATCTCGGTCCGAACCTCTCGAAAAAAGTAATCCCCAAACCAAGCCCTGACCGAGTGTCGGGAAGAAAAATTGGCCAAGCCCATAAAGACCCTTACATCGAATATCAAAAAGACTAGCTCACATTTTTTTTTTTTTTTTTTTTTTTTTTGGACGCTAAACTTCTATTATATTTAAAAGATAAAAATTGAAAAAACGAGTTTTTAGAGAACTTCGCTCACTTCCATAGATATGTTTGAGTTGAGCGGATTCGTTTGAAAATTTTTGAATTTGAGCGTGAACTTGATTCATATTTGAGAAACTGAATTAGAGTTTGAATTATTTCGTTTTCTTTTTTTTTCTTTGTTTTGTGAGCGTGCTCAACACTGGTGTGCATCAATAAAAGCACGTCAAATTGAATATGCCTAGGATAAACTAGAAGGTTGGCGCCGAAGCGGTCTTTGGGATCAATAAAGCACGCCAAATTGAATTGGCGTAGGCTAAACTAGATCGGCCTAGAATAAACTAGTTCAGACCAATGAATAGCAGGCTAAACTAGTTTATCATATGAGCGTTAGGCCAAACTAGTTTGGTCTAGGAAAAACTAGTTTATCCTATGGGCGTCAGGATAAACTAGTTTGGCCTAGGAAAAACTAGTTTATTATATGGCCGTTAGGATAAACTAATTTGGCCTAGGAAATCTAGTTTATCCGATGCGCGTTAGGATAAACTAGTTTGGCTTAAAATCGGGTTTGACCGGTAACATATATATATATATATATTACAAAATTTAAATTTTTTCGCCAAGTTAAAAGTATTTTATATAATTTTCACCTTTTCAGTAATATTCCGTATATTATACCGGCTTATTAAATTAAAACACTAGTCTATTAATCTCTATAAGGTCTTAATCAATAAAATAATATTTATTCAAAATTGCGTAAGTCTAAAAATGGCTCTAACTATTTATATTTCTTTAATGAAACTTTTATTATTTAAATTCCTATTAAATTCCGCTATTAAATCCCGGTATATCATATTCCCCTAAAATTTTTATTTAACTGCTAAAATATTATTATTATCCCGTCTTAAAGAAAAAACCTACTTATTTCAATTTATTCTTTTATTTAAAATATCCAGATGCTAGCTCGAATATTTCAAAGATTAAAACTTACGCAGACATAAATTCATTTTTTTATCGTCTGGCGAGGGAACATAAGGTTATTTTTAGCACAATCTCGACAACAGGGATTAAACTTTGTTTAAACTTGTTACATCTGGGGCTAGGATATAGAATATTCTCGAACAATCTTTTGGCGGAAGTATAAATACTGTGTGCTGCAACCAGTCGGGGGCGCAGCCTGAGAAATATGGCGTAGAGGTAGTAGAGAGAGATCCAGATTAATGAGGTAGATGTATTTTTCATTCTGCATTAGTATTGACACTTAAAAAGCAACCTACATTGTTCTATGATAACGATTACTTGGAATGATTTGCTGCGTTTTTATTGAGATGCTGTTGGAGATGTTAAGAGCTGTGTGAGAGATCTAGTGAATTTACGAAGGTAATAAAGGGCTGGTAATGGAATGAAGCGAAAAGGATTTCTAATCGAGGGATGGAATAGCTTTTAAGCTAATTTTGATGGATCGAGTTTGGTTATTTTTTATCATCGGTAAATTGGAGCATTTCCCGCCTAGACTCAAATTATGAGAATGTTAATAAAGTGGAATTGTTTTCAATCGACTGCATTTTTTTTGTGATCTTCGAGTCAGTTATTCTCAACAACCATGTCGGCCAGGACGCGTGTGTGTTTTATAACTGGAAACCCCCATCATCTTTCGACAATGCCTGCTGCTTGCCGTCAAATCATCATATATATATATATTTAGACTTCTTCATATTCAAAACTGAAAGAAAAATCTTTTTTCTAAGTTTTTCTATAAGGACACGCAGAAAAGATATTATTTTAAATTCTGATTACAGAACAATGTTTTTCATTGCTTTTGAAATTACATTAAGTTAAATGCATTACACTAATATTCCAAATTTCATTCCAGTACACTACAAAAATTTACATTTTAAATTTACTTAAATTTATCGTACACTAGAAGGAATAAATTTTTGTTCTGAATCTTAAATCAAATTCTTTGAAACACAAAATTGAAAAGAGATGAGTTGTTGTCATAAATAAGTCAAAACTGCATTCTTAAATAAATAAACTGATTTAATATACACATTTATGTTTATAATTTAGAGACTAGATTAAAATTCTTTCTTTTGAAAAATTAAATTATTGATAAGGATAGTGGTACTTCTCAGAACTGGATTTTCTTTGAAATCAAATAATATTTAAATAAATATATATAATTTTATATAAAGAAAAGTGTATATACTAAGTGTTTAAATATTTCACATATATTATACTGAATGATTTTAGTGCAAAATGATACAGTTGTATTTCCTGTTTTTTTGTCAACTTTTCTATATATATTATAAAGAACAAACGTGTACGTGAGTAATCCTGATGTCACTATGATGTTGGCAACAGCGGACAGTCAAATTTCGCTTTTCCTATTTTTTTTTTTTTTTTTTTTTTTTTTTTTAAGTTCTAAGCACATTTTTACACGTTCGAATAAGAGAAAAAAATTTACTTACAAATTCGATTTGTATCCGAACTGTACTGTAACTTGTTTAAATATTGTAACGTAATTTACTCGTGTTGTATGATTAATAAAATAATTTTCAAGCATGATTTTTTAAAAACTTCTATCTCTATCGTGTGCAGACGATTATGAAAGATACATCTATTACCACTTGGGTTAATATAAATAGCTCAGCATTTGTTTGCGGTTGGTATTCCACAGAGAAGTTAAAACTTCACCATTAATATAAAATTATAAAGTAGCATAAATAAAACAGGTATTTAACACACATATAATTGAATTACGCGCTTAAACAACTGAAATAATGAGAAGTATAAAAGACTACTGTAAGTAACAAAACCTTTTTTCGATTTTTCGGATATTATCAAAAGTGTCGCTTTTAATGAATTTCAAAACAGTGTTTGAATGCAAAATTAATACTTTTCAAATAGAAATGCTTTTTTATCTGTGGTGTTGTTTGTTGGGAAATTTAAAAATTATTATATTAATATAAAATAATTACTTTCTCTTATATTCTGTAACCTGAGAGTTCCGGGTTGGATCTCCTAGTTATAATAAAACCAGAAATTGTTCCCTCAGTACCATGCTTGATAAATTACGCTATTGTTACTTAAATTATATTACAGAGGGATTTTTTTTTTCAAAATTGCATTTTTCCGTTTGCCGACTAAATTTTGGTGAAATAAATGGAAGATACTTCGCTCAATATCGGGACGTTGAGTGACAATATGACACATGTGTGCGTGCACGGACCAACGCGTGTGTGTATGTCTACACGCAATTTTCACTACATTCGCAAATGCACAACGCAACGAATAACTACATTCATCCACTTTAAATTTTTTAACATTGTAACATACATTCATAACATCAGCAGCATTCGCGAATACAGTTCTGCTTTATATCGTTGATACAACATTAAATTCAAAACATCATTTTATATTAAGATGACATAGTACTTCAATAGAATTTAAAACTTATACATTAAATTTCAGCTCGAATTCTGCCATATGCTCAGCTGCCTGTGCAATATATATTTTTAAATATTTGTACATTCGTATTCAAAATTTTAAGAATGTCCAAATAAAAATGCTTTGGAAATTTAATTTTGATAGTTTGCATTGCTTCTTAACGTATACTGGCTTTTCCGTAATATAAATTTTACAATAAATGTTTGGGAAAGTCGGTAAAACGTAATCATATTTAGATATCTCGTAAATACTTTATTTGAGTTTTATTGTCTATATAGTGTTGTAAACTTTTTAGAAAGTTTTTTGAAATTAATTAATTATAATTATTAATTAATTAAATTTTTCCTGGCAAATCCGCATAATACATATTTTATTTAAAGTATATTTAAAATCACATTGATTTATTTCAAATGTAATTGCGGAATCCTAAACATCTTTACATCTGTAGATGTGTTAGGTATTTTAAAAAGTTTTCTAAAGAAGAAATATAACTTAATATATTTTTTCTAAAGCTGTACAACCATTAAATACATGTTAAAAAATAATGATTTAAATTGACTTTAGGCACGTAAGTGTCTTCAAATTAGAATAATATAGCAGTCCATTAGACTAAAATATTTAATACAATATCTAAAGAGAAATAAGCCTAAAAAAACCTGCCTATCTTATATTTACGCGATCTAAAAGAAACTGTAAGACAAATTCTTTCAATTTTGTCGAATGGTATTAATAAAAGAAATTTAAAAAAGTAATAAACAATGCTATATTAAATAGCATTAAAAGTAAAATATACAAATCAGAGATTTTTGAAAAGTGTACGTAGTGCAATATCTCCATAAAATTGAATTATATAGAAAGTGTTACATTTAATGTAATTTTTTTTATAATTAACAATCAAAATTTGGTTTGATTATATTTTCCATATTAACTGAAATAAGGCAAGATCCTGATGTGCGTATCTGAGTTCAGAGAACATAACCTAAAAAATGTGGTTCCTATAAATTGTATTTCATAAATTGCAACAATTTTATTTTTCCTTGAAAAAACCCTAGTTATTTCGCTAACTATAGCATTTCATTGAAAATATGATTTAAACATCAAACTCTCTGAAATATATTTTTTTATTTATTTTGTGCGTTTTATATTACATATTAAAAAGAACAAACATATTCTTACATAACTTATTAAAATTTGCGTACACAAATTATTTAGCAACCCTAATAGCAAACCTATGTTTATTATATTGTTTACGTTCGGTTTCTCAAATAATCCAAGATTGCGTTCATTGGACGCATTTCCAATGAAAGGCCACACACGGTAACATTTATACATGTATATAAAACAAGTATTGAATAGATATGTAATGAAATACCAGCAAAAGAGAAAAATTGGCTTAACATTGAAACTATTGCTAATTAACTGGGATACTTTGTTGAAAATTCATATTTAGAGCATACAGTTTCAATAAATATCGTAGTTTCAAGAAATGTAATTTTCTTTAGAATAAAAACTTTAAAATTCAATTAACATTCACAGATATATTTTGTTATAATACTTACTTACCCGCCCAGCGTTGCACGGGCCCGCGACAATAACCTTAAATAAGCCTAAAATTTAGAATGTTTTCATATCTTATCAATAAACATGTGATATTTTGCAAACAAAAGTTTCAAAACAATAGCGCAGGTGCGAGGTAAAAAAGTGATACAACTCTAATCAACGAGTACCTTATATAAAAAGTGATTTTTTGCTTATTACAAATATTAAAATTAAGCCTACATTGGAGAATTGGATGATTCAGTATAATTATTTTGAACAGCTACCATACCCATTTCGAAAGCTAACAAAATTAGCTATCATTTTCATCCCCTTCAGGCCGATTTTCTACACATTTTCTACAATCCTCATCTCATCACATTGCATGAAAGTATAAAATTTGTCGAAAAATATTTATCCATTCTTCACTAAAATCGAGAAAATCGTACAAAAATCTCTATTACAACGCACTTTTGCGGGGAATATCTCTATATTAAATTGGGACCAGACGTCCATATCCAAAATCCTATATATGAAGTTTGGTTCAGTTCTCTTCATAACATCGTACACTTTTCGATGATATAAAGAAAAATCGCACCTAAATTCGCTACTACAGTTACACTTTCAGTCAGATTTTCTCCAAAGTGCTATACAAACGTCGTCCCCTGCCTTTTTTTATAGAGGCATATTACATTTAATTACAGAATTTAGTCATAAAAATATTCATAAATTCTGCAGTTAAAGTGCAAAATATAGCAAAAATCTCAGAAATATAGTGGAATATAGCCGTAATGAACTAGGACCAGACGTCTGTAGCCAAAACTTATATATATGATGTTTAGTTCAGTTCTATTCAGAACTTCATACACTTTCACATGATAGAATAAGGTAATTGGAAGAAAAATTACGATCACGGCATCAACTTCAGGTAGAATATCATATATCCAATTTCATTGATATATACCCTATTTCAACTGGGATCTACTGGCCATAGTAAAAAACATGTATGTTTCAAATCTATGCATGACATTGAACAAAATTTAATGATACGAGGAGGAAAAACAGATACATGACACAAAGACACAGAGACACACAGACATATTGTAAAATCTCGTTTTTTGGGATCTCTGATCCCTAAAACATGTTCTTTTATAGATAGGAGAAATTAAAAATGTCAGTAAAATATGGTGTTTTAAAATTGACCTTAACCCTTTCCGGCACAGTGTGCCCGGGTCGGGATACTTAATTTTAATTCCAAACATACGATCGGCACCAAGAATATTTTAGCAAAATTTTGCATTTACAATGAATAGTTAAAATAACATGTTTTTAATTTCTAAAAAAGTCGTTTTAAAATCCCGGTGTCAGTCAATCATGTCATCATTTTACAACAAAAATTGCCCGTGCCGAAAAGGGTTAATCAACAACAATCGATAGTGGTTCTCGTACAGCAATAGGATCAAGTGATTTACGAAATTTATAGAAAAAGGGAGGAATTTCATTTTAATTTCTGAAACATGAATAACAATATATGAAATTTTCACGACTGTCGACAAGAAAACAAATATGTGATAATGTTAGAAAAATCCCCATACTTCATTATCACATGCGAAATAATGAGACAATTTTTAAAAAGTCATAAACAATGTCACATTATTATGAGAGGCTCACAACTATAGTAGATGAAGTACATTTTGAAAAAAAAAATAGATAGTCCATTCAGAAGGAGCATAAAATCAGTTCTCCACTCCCACAATAAACAAATTCTGTCAACAGATGATATCTAAGAAAAAGTACAGGAAAACAGACTTGGTTCACTGTGAGAGTGAATAAAACAGATTTTATGCACCTTCTAAATGGACTATATCATTTTTTTTCAAAGTGCAATTGGTCTGTTAAGGCTGAGAATTTAATCATGCGGTTAGAAAACAAAAAAATCCTGATTTTAAAAGTATAATGTTATTCAGAAGCACGGTTGATAACCTCGGGATATTATTATATCCATAACAACAATTATAGAAAAATATTTGGTGGAATATTATCATATTTGTTTATTATTATGACTGAATTAAATAATTTTAATTGATTAATAAATCGGCATGTGCTTATTTTGTGTATTACAGTTTGTAAAGCATAACGAAGAGATTGTGGGGGTAAATTATTTTCTAAACTGTGACAATTTTATTTTACTTTGAAAAGGTCTTTTCCTGGGATGTTTTGTAAAAGAATGGTTACATTGAAAATAAGACAACAGTCTAATCACCATGAAACTATCCGAGATAAATTGAGGACTAAGGTGGAAAATGCTGAAAGTTCAAAAGGGGAAATTTTTCAAGAGAGCGGAAAATACAAAGCGAAAACACCATCAAACTATCCGAGGTAAATTGAGGACTAAGCTGGAAAATGCTAAAGTTCAAAAGGGGAAATTTTTCGAGAGAGCGGAAAATAGAAGGTGAAAACACCTTGGTACTTTCAGCGTTTTTAATTCTTAGTCGTCAGTTACCCATATCTATATACTCTAAATAGATTATTATCTTCTATTAGTTACAAAATTTTATTTTTCACTAAATATGACATTTACATACCTAATTCATAAAGAAAAAAGTAACAATAATGCAACATTCTGGAATTCTTTTAAATGCGGGTTTTGGATAATCAAATTATCTGAAGTATATTGTAGTATGTGTGTTTTATTATAATTATCGTAGATCGATGTAATAGTAAAATCTATTCATCATTGTACGGTCATCCATGGCTGTCGTATAGATGGCTGGTGACTTCCCCAACATGGTTTATAATTGAGAAATTGCAGACCTAAGTATCGGCGGGAGTAGCTCAGTGGTTAGAGCAGCAGTCTTATATACTGTGGTCCAGGGTTCGATTTCTGGCTCTGGCTAATTTTTCACTCCAGTTGAGTTTATTGTATTTATTGTATGCATGTCTGTATAATATTTATATATACCTTTAACTGTTGAATGCAGGTGTTATTTATGTGTGTATGTGTGTTTTAATATATATTGTAGTATGTGTGTTTTATTATATCTGAAATATAGTTGATGCTTAATTGATTGCATAACAATGGAAATGACTCTAAGAACTGAAAGTAATAAAAAATATATTTATTCACAGTTAACGTAAAATAGATCAATAAACATTTTATTTTATTTTGTTAATTATCCATGTAGATTTAATTTTATCTTGTTTTCAATATTATGAGAACGTTATACAATACCTGGCAGATAAATACACAGTAGTGTTAAGAAGTAAAAATTATGTATTAGATAATGAATGATGTATTTATTTTATTTAACCCAATTTTCAATAACATTCTAATTATTCTTCTATTTATGTGAAAATTTATGTGAAATGAATTATTGTTGGTTTTTTTTTTTTTTTTTTTTTTTTTTTTTTCTTTTTTTGTGGAAACGAAATTATTGAATTAAATCCTTTTATTAAATGTAGATTAAATAATTGAATACAAATCATTATTACATTGCTTAGTAATTATAAAAAATACCCACTATAGCATAAAAATAGACTTTTAATAATGCTCGTAATATTATTTTACAGTTATATTTAAAATTTTAAACATTCTTATTAATGTCATAATGTTTTTTAAAATATATATTTTTCTAAATAATTATTTACTAACATACAAAATATTATAAAAAATATATATACCATCAATAGTGGTATATATAAAATTTCTACTTTGCAGATTTACAAAATCCATCATTAATTTTCGGTCAATCCAAACCATGTAGCCAAAAATTATTCATCGGTTACTTTGACTTTATGCATTTTTCTGAAATTTCCTAAAACTGTTTGGCTAATTTGCTCTTTGACTTTGGCCTTGAAAAGAACTTGCTTAAGTCTTATTTTCCATGTAAGAGTTAATTAGAGCTGCATATAAAGGGGCAACAAACAATTGAGTAAGAGAAGTATATTTATAATCACACTGCATTTAAAATTTATAATAATTTGTAACGATTGAAAATATTTTTACTTACTTTATCTGATATTTGCATGCTTTTTGCAAAAATATCACATACAGTGACATTGATATCGTGTACACGAACGCATGCAAACACACAGAAATATCTTCATCTGTTTATTGATGCCTAATAAATATTTTTTTTATATATAATTTTGCAAGTAGTCATTTATTTATTTCTGAATTATCCACATTGAAGAAGTAAAGTATTAATTAAAAAAGCATTTGAACGTTAAAATTTTGAATATTTTATGGCAATTGTATATATAATGTGCGTAAACTCCTTAAAATTTCCAAGAAGTATTTCACCATTGTTTCAGATTCATTTATAGCCGCCTTATTGAAACGAAATTTTTTAAATTTTTATGTGATTAAATATGGCAAAAAAATATAATAAATTATTCTGGTACAACTGTACGCTCCCAGCATATTTTAACATTCTCATAAATGTGTTTAATTTGTTTGTTTAGAATGCAATTCCTTTTATTTCATAGTTCTGTTAAAACAACTGATAAAGTTTAACATTACTACTTCATTTTGTTTATACAATAACAATGTTTAATATATATTGAATTTTACATTTTAATTGAACTTCTTTTCAAGTGTTTGAATTTTTACAGTTTATTACATGTCTATAAGCTAAAAAAATTACAAATCCAAAGATCATTTTTTTAATAGGTAAGTAATTTTGCTCAGGAGATTTGTTATTATTAAATTTTCTTGGTGACACTAATTGTTTCTGAATAACGTCTTTACACATTATTCAGAGCTATTTATGTTCTTTAATCCCAAGACATAAAAATCACACACTAGAGTAATTTCGATGATAAAATTATTTAATAGTAGCTGATCTTTCCGGGGTTGCCGGGGCCCAGGATGAATTGCCTTTACATGAACCTCAAATTTGTATGATTTTATATCTTTAACTCCATTTTATTGATTTTATATTTTTTTAAATCAAAAGTCACGAAAAAAATATTGAATTGGCAGTATATGCTATTTAGCATTTTATATTTTGTGTAATTTTATTTTTTGAGCCTATGCGTACCGAAAGCGACCGAGACACTGCAGAAACACTTAAGTTTTTACTGATTTCGTTGAAATTTTCACACATTTTGTTTGGTAAAAATTATTTTTTCCCATTCGAACGTTTGAAAAAAAATTGTAGATGGTGTAAATCTGGTCTATTCATACCCAGATGCTCTAAGAAATATTGTTTTAAAATAATTACGTTTTGTTACTTTTGGAGTAGAAAAAATATCGTCTACGTGAGGCGCGATGTCATCTGCTTTTGTGGATATATTTGAAAACGTTAAAATTCACATTTTTTAAAAACCTATTACAACATTGATTAGAAGAAGATTGTAGCTTTAAGAATATATTTTTGGTTTGTGGGTACCTCTTTTGCGCACTGGAGGAGTGAAACCGCGACGAAACACTCAGGTTTTTACCGATTTTTTCGAAAATTTCATACATTTTATTTTGTAAAAAATATTTCTATCCGCCCAAACATTTAAAAATTTTTGTAGGTGATGTAAATCTGGTCTATTAAGATGCTCTAAAAAGATTGTGCTAGAATGCGAACGTTTAATTACCTTTAGCGTAGAAAAAATGTCGTCTCTGCGAGGCCCGAAGTCACCTATGTTCGCCAGTATATTTGAAGGGATTAATGTTCATATTTTTAAAAACCCGATTGCACCATCCATTAGAAGAAGGTTTAAGAGCATCTTTTTGGTTTGTCAGTTCCTGTAAAAGTGAATGCTGGAAGGGCGTTGTAATAGGGGGGAGGGGGATTTCCAGAAAAACTATCGTTTTTGAAAAACATTTCAAGGTCATAACAGTGACATTAAAAAAAAAATGATTGTGGCATTTGAGACGTAAGAGTACGATCTTTTGGAATATGTCTTTCAATTTTAAATGTATTGAGCGTTTTGGGCAATTTGGATTAAACCAAAACAATGAAAAAAAAGCAGAAATACAGTCAAAAATGTTTCCTTTAGATGGGTCAATAAATTTGTAGGCATACACACATGCTTTCCTTGACCGACCGGATATCAAATGGATGACCTTTTGATGAGAATGAGTTGTGATTGTTAATATAATTCAACTAATTATTATAATTTTTTAAATATCAGACTCGGGTGCATTAGGATTGGTCTTCAACTATGTTCACAAAAAAATTCAGCCTCGTACGTGCCGTAGATTTGGTAGCCATCGCACACGCACACACTAACACAGATAGACAGAGTGAAACTTTCTTTTATTAGTCTAGATAAACAAATATGTTGGTACTAATGAGAAGAAAAATTCTAAAAACGGATATTTCACGGATTTCCTCAACTTTTCATTAAAGTGATCGATTCAAGGTAAATTAATTTTAAAATTTATAAACATTTTGTGTAACAGTGGAAATAGATAACAAAAAACGTTTGTTTCGTGAAATAATCCAATCTTTTCGAAATTGATTTTAACTGAACATAAATTACTTTAAATTCCTTCTGGTGAGTACTTTCGTTAAACGATTTCATGTACTGAAAAACTAGTATTTTACAACACTGGATGAATCCAGTTACAGTGTCTCGAACCCTGAAAAGATCGCGAGGTTATTTTTTTTAATAGCGGCAGGCAGCTGTTTATTATAGACAACACTAAGTAATTCAAATGAAAGTAGATCACTGATTGTTACTTTAAAATTGCAAGTTTAGAAATGCTTAAGGTGTTTTCAGATTGTTTTCGCAAAAAGATTAATAGCATAATTATTTTAATTTTCTATTAAAAACATAAGAAATATAGAAATATAGAATTTAATACATAGGTATAAATTATTGCATCAACTGTAACTTTTGGTGAGGGTCTCAAAACCCGTTCCTATTAGAAATTAATTAGATGTGCTAATCCCTAAACTTTCCTCTGTCTCATACATCTTAATATTTCAAAAAGTAGTTACAAATGTTAATACTTCAATATTATTAGTTCATTATTATGCCAACTTTGATTTTCCTATTAAAATTCTGCTTCAGTCAATTAATCGGAGTAAAAACAAGTTAATCTAGATCAAGATATTTAATAAAATCGATATTTTACATTATTCTGTTGTACGTCAACTGTTTGCAAATAGCCTGTTTAGCAGGATGTGAAGTTCCCGTCGCTGCCCGAGCCACCGATGTAAAACATATCTACGAAAACTCGAGAAAATTACAGAAAAAACGCTGTTACAGATCCCCCTTCCGTCGGGATATTTCCAAATTCAAGGGGGTTCTGCTTGCCTTAGCCAAAAACATATATGTGAAATTTGGTTCAATTGTATGCATAACTTCATACACTTTTTGACTGTACAATGGCGAAACACAGGCAGACGGACTGAGAGATAGACATTTTATATAAACATATTTTGGGGGTCTCTGACATATAAAATGTGTAAACCCGACGAAATCCGGAAGTTGAAAAAAAATTCGATTAAAATACATTCTTCTATTATAGATAGAAGATAGTGGAAAAGATATCTTTTGTCGAAAAGTTGCTAATTTTACCCTAGCGGTATATTATTCTTACTTTGTCTTAAAACGCTAATTACTTTCAAACAGATATCTTAAATCTCATTTCGATCTATTTGTCTGTTTTAATCCAATGATCTGTATCAATCAAAAAAGTAATTTCGATCACAGAAGCCATTAATAATTGCAATCAATGTGAGACAAACACATTTATAAGGACGTAACTGTTGCAAAATGTGAGCACAAAAGACTTTTTTTTAAGTAGGGGCTCTTACCCCATTCCGCTACGCTCACTAACCCATCGCGTAATCGCATCGCGATTCCTTTCGGTATCGCAAAGCAATCCAGATTTTCTAGTCAACCCCAGGCGTAGTTGTTTTGCGTTTTCATTCTGGATCGCTTCGCAATACGTTATTTTATATGGATCCAATTTTCAGATTCTAAAGGCAGATGGCCTCCCGCTTTCTCAATAGTTAATGGAATTATCTTATTTCTGTAAAAATCACTTTTACCATCGATCCCCCCACCCTCCACCAAAAAAAAAAAAAAAAAAAAAAGGAGGCTTTCAAAATGCAGAAGATCCTGCCCTTTCCCCGTCCATCCTATCTAAATTCTCTACTTTCTTGGTCTTCGCCAAGCACAAATGTCGCTAAGAAAAAACAGAAAGCTCTGACCAATCAGATGCGTTTAGTGGTATCTACGTAGATTTTCATTGCTCCATTTCCAAATGTTTTGGCCTATTTCCAAATCGTTACTTTTTTTTATATATAGAAGGACTATTCACAAAAGTTATATGTTTCAAGTTATTCATTATCTAATTTTAAAATTTATAACTTTAGTTTTCATTTGTGGTAGAGTATTATTACTATGCGTAAAGAGTGATAATTTTATTCCAAAAAGTGTAGATCTCTGATAATTACGTTAACATTTTATATCTGAATAGCTCATAAAAGTTTTTACGTGCGTCATGCAATATTTTCGCATATCTGCATAAAATAATAACATTTCTTAACGTATTTGAATATAAAATGCTATTTAAATACCTTAAATATCTTTATTTTACAAAATATTAAATTCAACATAAATTTATAAACTTTTCTACACCAGACTTTAATATTCGTCAGCTACATAATTAAATCATTTGCACAAAAAGCTTAATAAGGATACAGCTAAGTACCGAAAGTTAGCCCCTACCCCCCCTCATACATGTTAATTTTTCCTTTTTTGAAAAGGTGCCATTTATAAGACCGCCACTTCAAGTTTTATTTTCTGACGCTTTCAATAGTTCTGTTTTTCCAGAAAATCCTTTGTTTGCATATCTTCTAAATGAATATCTCTTATGCAATTTATTTTTATCTAATCTCTTTATATATCATTCTATAAAAATTGTATACTTCGCTATGCGCGCTACCAGACATTTAAAAGCTATGTTCCTTTCGAAGGACACTATTAATGTTTTCCTTGATTTTTATGCACTAAGATTTAATAGATATTTACACAGAGTTTAAATTTTATAACTTTTGTTCACATTTCTTTGATATCTAATTTAATTCTTTTATGTTAATTTGTTTCATTAACTTATTAGTTATACTAACGGAAAATGCTGAGCTTCTATGGAAGGGAACTTTAAAACCAAGAAATGCTTATTTTAATTTATTTTGCAAATTATAAAAATCCTGTCAAATTCCATAAATTCCAAATATACCTCCCACCTTACCAATTTTCCTATCCTTTTCACAAAACTTCCAATTATAAGCCCCCCTTAAAATCACTATAATTTCCTGTATGCTAAAGGCGGCTTACTTTCGGTATTTTACGGTAGTTAATTTATATTTAGGGCATAACAAATATAGAATCATTGAAAGCAACATAATGAAATAACGTGTTCCATCAACTATGGGTGAGATATTTCGAAATCATGCAAATTACAAATCTAAAGATCTCTTTTCTTAAGAGGTTGCTAATTTTACTCAAGTGATTTATTATTCTTAATTTTCCATGGCCACACTAATTGTTTACAAACAACTGTCTTACATATAATTCGGATCTATTCCTCTTTCCTAATTCCCTTAGTTACTAAATCAGTCGATAGAGAAACTTTCACTTTGACTTTCGCTAATATAAGGAAGACTTGCAACTCTGATGATGAGTTAAATAATTGAATAAATGTTGTTAATATGAAAATGAATTTGTATCTGAGTGAAGGCGTGAATTTAAAGTTATTTAGTAAATTCGTTCTAATTTTCATAAGTTAAGCATTTACATTTCTTTTAGATAAAAACATTATTTAGAACAAATTTCGAACATTAATAATTATGATAACATTTTTTTTTTTTTTTTTTTTTTTTTTTTTTTTGCGCAAAAAAATTTAATAAAATAGAAAACACAAATTCTTCTTTTTCAGAATTTAGTGTCGCCCAATGAAATACATATATGTGGGTATATAAATATACATAGCACAAAACATATTTCAGTGTTAAGATTTAAAACCCACTCTTTTATTATATATAAAATGACGTCATTCGCATCCGCTGCAGAATTCCACATAAGATCCAGTCTTAAACATCTACAGCAAAGTATGCGAGGCTAACGAGAAAGCCAGGCTACCGCGGTGGGTCCGATTCTTCTTTTTTTACAGACCGCTGGAGTCACGTGATACTCGAATGCACCAATCAAGATATGCGAAAAGAGCATCACGTGACTCCAGCGGTCTGTAAAAAAATAAGAATCGGACCCACCGCGGTAGCCTGTCTTTCTCGTTAGCCTCGCAAAGTATGCATATGATGTCACTATCGCTTAATAATACACGAATCCAGAAAAAAGAGATTTCGTCATTCAAGAAACTCGATAAAAAAATCGACTCTCGAATTATTCATATGACTTCATTTGCTTGTAACATTGATATTGATACATAAAATTGAATATAGCTTATAATAGCTGCATGCTCAGAAATCATTCATTTATATTTTTTCAAAATAACACGTATTCTAATTACATTTTTTTCAATTGTTATGAGAAAATGACAACAAAAAGATATAATTAGTATTTTCCAATAATTTTCCCTTTACTTTCTACCGAAATGGAATACTTTAGTTGACAACACAATAGCACTAAAAGCCACAAAAAAATTAATGTCTGAAATATGCTTTGAGATGCAGTTTTCAAACAAATTGTATTTAAAAGTACTTTTTTTTCCTATACGACGATATAAAAATTGAAAGTGGTCGATGCTTAGATGTTAAAAAAATTACAGTAAAGATTATCCGCATTTAATCTCACAATGATCCACCAGCTTTGTTTTACGGCTGACTTACATATCGGGACGTTATTTTTTGGAGACGACAATAAGTAAACTTGGAAAAATAGTTCAAATCACACCCAACCCCTCCCTATTTAAAATGATACGAAATGAAGCTGAAAGATACTAAGAATTACAGACGGCAGGAGTATATAAAATTATAAGCCTCAGATACAGAAAATAAAGAAATTACATACATCGGAGTGACCAAAAGAAAAATAAGCGAAAGATATAAGGAGCATATCCGCGACATAAAATATAATAGTCAAACAACTGCCCTCTCAAGAGCAAATTAAAAAACCCTATAATACCACAATCAATTAAAATAGAAAAAATAGCCAGGTACGAAAACCCCCATAATACACTAATGAGAGAGGCCATAGAGATAAACCTCGACAGACATAATGTATGCAACGATATTATACATGCAAATATAGACTCTCGTTGGCAAAAAATGCTAGAAAGAAAGAACATGCAAAGGAGAAGAGGGAAAAAGAGGGACGTTATAAGATTTTAAGCGAAACTGCGAAACAACATTATTTGAAACTGAACTCATTTGTCCCGGAATAAGGAATGAAAACGTTTTTTCAGAAAGGTATTAGACGATGCATTATATATTGTTAAATAGCATTTTTTTTAATCTACTGGAATATATGTTCTTTTAAATAAAATAAGGAAATGTGTTTTAATTTTTTTATGAAAAATAAGGAAAATGTAAATTATGACTTTATATTTTAATATGTACGAAAAGCAAGTTAAACGATTTTTTTAAATGAAAAATAAGTGTCATGAGTTTTTATACAGTAGCGCTCAAAAGTATTTTGAAAACCTTATATTCTCTCTTATTTTATTTAATATAAAAATGTAAAAGAAATTATATTCCCTATAATTGAGAACACTATGACTGAAGTTATTCAAATTTATCAAGTTTCAACTTGTTTGTTTACATTCGGCGCCACCGAAGAAATATGACTCCTCTTTAGCTCAAAAGTATTTTGACAATTAGTTTGCATTTAACTGTCGAAGGTGTCAGTGGCACTATAGCCTCGGTTAGTGTTTATATTGACTTATTCTCAACATACACAGAACTTCTGGACCGCTCACGGCTACGTTAGCCTTGGCCCCAAGTGTTTGATTGAGGCCCGCTATCATTGGCCGTTACGGCTCCGTCAAAAAAGTGTCACGCTGAACATGATCTGGTCACAAGATAATTGGCCGTAAATACAAGAAGATGCCCACAATCACGCCACAAATGTTTTATCAAAAGTGCTTCATAGCCTCAAACTGGCCACATTCACTCTTTTAAAGGCCATAAAAAGTCAAAACTAGCCAGAAGCTCGCCGTCTGCCTGCCATTCGTGTATGTCAAGAATTAAATTTAACCCAATGCTGCCCATGAAATGCCTCCTAAGGTTATTAAATGATGTAAACTAGCCTAAAGCTAGCCATTGACATGCCACAAAAATTATGTAGGGATAAACCAAAATTTATTCTATAAAAGAAAATCCATTTTAGAAGTTTAATTAAATGATAAAATGTTTTTGCATGGAAGAAAAAGTAATGTCCACTTAAGGTACACTTAAAAAAAACTATAAATCCACTCACGATGAACTTTTTTAAAATGTCCAAAACATAATATTTGACATAGTGAACTAATTATTTTTTTCAAATATATATTTTTAAATTCATATGCAATGTCCTTTTAAATATTTGCATGTTAAGCAAATTTCAAAAGTATATTATTGAAAAAATAAACTAATTCATTAATTCACTATATCATGTATTGTGTTTTTGAAAAAATTTAAAAAGTTTAAGATAAATGAACTTAAATTTTCTGGAAAAGTCTATGTAAGCGAACATTAATATATATAATTTTTTCATACAAAAACATTTTATCATTTTAATAACCTTCCAACAAGTACCTTTATTTGTAGAATAAATTTTGAATTTTCGCCCACACAATGAAAATCGTCTTAACATGATATAAAAATGATAACATGATATATAAAATACGTTATAAATTAAAATGTGTTAGTGATAGATGTTTGTTTACTGTTTGTTATTCATTTATTTGCAAGTCTTTTACCAGCATTTTATGCTTATCCATTAAATAATTATTTAGTTATTTTATCATAATTCATTTTTTATACATTTTGATTTTATTTTGTAAGAAATGTTAAAACGCTTTCAATTCGTCAAATGTGATACTATTTACTTTGCAGTGCGTGATTCACCGATATTCTAATATATTAAAATTTCATTATACTTAGAAAATAGTTAAAGTTTTTTTTTAATAAAGTTTTATGCCACAGCTTATCAATCGAAGATAGTAAATATGTCGTAGGCTAATTGAGAAATCAGCCTACGACATATATATTATTTTAACTTTTCCTAAATCCCCGAGTTTTTTTTTTAAATAATTTGAAATGTCACCAATATTTTAATGATTTTTCAAAATTTTATTAAATTCAATTTTATTCTGATTTTCTAAATTTTGTTAATCTTTATTCAATTTGTTTACTATACAAACTATACTATTAAATTTCTTCACTCAAAAAAAAAAAAAAAAAAAGAAAAAAAAGTTTTTTCTAAAAGTCGCATTTTTTTATAATTCCACTAAAACAAACTATTTTAAAGACTCTCAAATGATACAGATAAATATAACATTTAAAGTTAATGTAATCAGTCCTCAACAAAAATAAAACAAATCATAAAATAATTATCTATTGACTTAAATTTTACAATATTTTCCACTATATGAAATTTTACACTATTTAAATAAATAGAATGGGAACACAAAGTACTTTTTACTAAGAAGAATAAACTTTATTTAAATTAAACTATTATTAAATTATTGAATCCAATCTTTCGCGATGTAATCAAAACTTTGAAAGTTGATTAAGTTCCAAACTTTGAGAGATAAATTTATATATAAAAGGTCTCATTATTTCCTAATTTAAACAAAATTTTAATGTAACAAAACATCGGTAAATCACGTAATTTATCGTAAACATTACCCCACATTTGCCGAAATGAAAATGTAAAGAAAATTCTTAAATCTAATATATAAATATCCTATATTACACAAAATAAAATCAAAATGTACAATAAACGCAGATTAATTTAAATTAATAATTCTTTAATGAATAAACAAAAATTAATGACTTACTCAAAATTTTTATGTGCACGTACATGTCAATATATACGTGTTAACAATCCTTATGATGTATAAACAACCGCCTGTTCGCTTAGTACGGTGTGAAATGAATGAAGGTGGGATGACTAGCAAATTTGAAGAGGGCAGTATCGACAGAAAGCCGAATTCTGAGAACTTTTCCTGCACCCTTCTGACCTTGAGGAGTGAATTCCTTTAGGAAAGAGATCGCGGGAAGTTTTTATCATAGAACTTAAAACAGATATACAAAGAACTTATATAATTCTTTGGTTTTATGAAGAAATGCATAATTCTAATAAATAAAAAAACACTATTTTTTCCTCAATCATACATTTTTTCTTTTAATGTTTATTTATTTATAACATTTTTTTTTTGTTTGTTTTCTGCAAGACGAAAAAGAAATCTATAAAATTTCAACAAAAGGAAAGGGGCAGAAAGATTTTCAAGTTAATTTTCTCCAGAAATTTTTTGATGTGGGATCTGTCTTTTGTTTTTCTTTGTTTTTCTTTTCTTTTCTTTCTTTATTTATAAACTATTATTAACTATTTATCTTTATTTCTAACTTCTTTATTCATCATATTTATAACTTATAACAAATGTATCAAATAAATTATCTTTGTCCTTTTCTTTCTATTTCATAAATTAATATTCTGGCAATTAAAAATTATATAAAATAACCATTAAATATGATCATTTTTATTCCGATGTATTCACAAAAATATATTTATTTAAAATATTAATGCATATTTTAAAAGCAAGAACATTAAGCGTGTTTTTGGTTTTTTCCATATAAAATCTTTCATTTAAAATAGGAAATTTATATTACTCCATAATTATATTATATATATATTATATTATACAATTATATATTACTCCATAAAATATAAATCGTGCAATGTTCTAATGTTTTCAAACAAATCCAGGTTTTTGATTTGCTAACGCCACATATATGACTTTATCTGTATTTTTTATTAGTAAAATAATAATAATAATAATAATAATAAAATAAATATACACAAATTGCTAGGAATTTAACAAAAGCATGTTTATTTATTTTTTCGTTTACACTGAATTCAGAACTTTAAATCTTACAGTATTTTATTTTACATGAAAATATATTTTAAATAGTATTAAAAATTTATGCTTTAGAAATAGCTTAATCCCCCCCCCTTTTTTTTTCTCTCTTTCCCTTTTCTTTGTCATGTTCAACAAAAAGTGTTTTTTGGAACAATCAAAGTGACTTTTTTTCATGAAAAATATTTTTTCATGGAACTTAAAAAAAATTTCACATTTATTATGAAACCCGTAGTAGATGTTTTGTTTACTATATTTTTCCAATATATGCATTTTACTATAATTAATTATTTTGTATTGTTCCGATTCAGATGTAATTCCTATGAATTTGTAGTTTATTTATTTTGGATATTAAAATCAATAAAATAATAATCAAATAAAAAAACGATACATTCATTGTTTTCAGTGTGACGATAAAAAATATATCCATGCAGAGGTATCGAAGCATAGTTCGGAAATATTATTTTACATTTTGTAAAAGTAATTTTTTGTTAAATTTTTATCGATATTCCTTAAATACTTTAAAACTAAGCAAAAATAACTAATCTATTTTACTGCTTTAAATATAAATCTCATAACGTATCTACATTTTTTAATAAAAGCCACATTTAAATTAATTAAGCTTACGTAAAAAAAGAAGAAAAAAATACATATCCTCTCTTTAAATAAATATGCGTGTTAGGTAATATTAGCTTTCTACTTTCTAAACGATGATGGACCGTTACATATTTGCCAGAAACCGGCCCTCATTGATTTGGGGGCAGAATAAACGCAACAGTTTTCTCGCCACCGGTTCGTAATCTTTTTCCGCGATAGCTGCCGTAATTAGCGGCGCGTCACTTACGGTACAGTATAGTTTGGCTAGAAATAGCCTTAACTCACGATGACCGCAACGAAACCGCCTTGCGGCCAGAAGTCGTGTGTTTGCTGGGTTGTGATTATTTTTAAATGCCGAGATGTAAAAAATATTGAAGTGATTCTAGAAAATACGCTGTCAATGCATTTAAGAAAGGTAGACAGCAAGCAGAATTAGCTATTTCTTTTAACTTGTCTCGGCAACTTGTTATTACATGGAATAAAGTTTTTAATAAACAGAATTTCGTCAAAAATAAACCTCATACTTGTCATCCGAAAAAAACAACTTGCAATGTTGACTGTATTATGAAAATGATATCTACAAGTGATTGTCGTAAATCCACTGTAATAATAAAAAATGAATTGAAAGAAAATTACGGCATAGACATAAACGTTTCATCAGTCAAACGACGCCTAAACCTATATGTTTACATGGCAGAAGCCCAGCAAAAACACGTTTGTTATCTACTAAGAATAGGAAGGCTGGAGTTGCATTTGTAAAACGGCATAATCTTTCAGGGGCAAAGCAATTCTATTGCTACAGTGTTGAAATTAATGATTGATACCGAAATTTGAAAACAAATTTATTTGTAAATAATAAAAAGCTATATTTCACTCACATAATAAACCGAATTTTTTTTAAACCAGAATTCTGGTGTCAATCATTAATTTTAACACTTTAGCAGTGGAATTGATTTGCCCCTTAAATGGTTATGCTGTTTTACAAATGCAACTCTAGCCTTCCTATTCTTAGTAGATAACAAACGTGTTTTTGCTGTTCTTCTGCCATGTAAACCATAGAGGTTTAGGCGTCGTTTAACTGATGAAACGTGTATGTCTATGCGGTAATTTTCTTTCAATTCAGTTTTTATTATTACAGCGGACATACGACAATCACTTGTAGATATCATTTTTATAATACAGTCAACAATGCAAGTTTTTTTTTTCGGATGACCACTATGAGACTTATTTTCGATGTATTTCTGTTTATTAAAAACTTTATACCATGTAATAACAAGTTGCTGAGACACGTTAAAAGAACGAGCTAATTCTGCTTGCAGTCTACCTTTTTTAAGTGAATTTACAGCGGCTTTTTTAGAATCACTTCAATATTTTTTACATTTAGGCACTGAAAATAATCACAATAAGTCAATATAAACACTAACCGAAGCTATAACGCGACTGACAACGTCAACAATTAAATGCAAACTAATTGTCAAAATACTTTTGAGCTAAGGAGGAGTCATATTTCTTCGGTGGCGCCGAATGTAAACAAACAAGTTGAAACTTGATACATTTGAATAACTGCAGTCATAGTGTTCTCAATTATAGGGAATATATTTTCTTTTACATTTTTATATTAAATAAAATAAGAGAGAGTATAAGGTTGTCAAAATACTTTTGAGCACTACTGTATATTGATGTTAAACAGATATGAATAATATGTCTACACTAATGGCTACTGTGGTAATAATGCCTGAAATATTGGTATGAGAGAATGTGGGTATATACAGGGTGTCCGGTCTCAACGGTGTCCAATGGCTAATTTCTAAACCGTTAGTCATAGACATATAGTTCCAATTAGAAAAATGCTTTAAATTAGGTAAAGAAATATTTTAAAAGTGATTTTGGTCAATAAAAACATTTCTTAAAAAATTACGAAATTTAAATTTTTATACGGTCCCCCGGTCCTATAAGTTATATTTAGTAAAATTTTCCTATTACACTGACAAGTAAGACAAAAAAGTCCCATTCATATAACACTAAAATTGTGCGAGTTATGAAATTAAAAAATGCATGACTTATGCCACTTTTCTGCTCTGAAAACAAATGAGTTCGGCTTGGCTTTGAGGGGTCACATTCTAAGTGCTTAAAGTATTCGAAGATCTCATTTCATGTGTATCTGCGCTTTGAAAAAATCGTACAAGTATTACGATTAAGTTAACCTTTATTAAGTTTCAGATTGGCTGAAATAACATATGTTTTATTTTGTCAGGATTTGAGGCTGTTTCTTTTATGATTTCTTTTAATAAAATTATGTTATTTTTATAAGTTTTTATGCTACTTCAATGATCTTACGTATGTTTTTTCAGTTCAAAATTTGTATTCGAACTTTAACCCACTTTGAAATATCCGATCGAGATTACATTTTACATACTGGCGCAAATCCGATAACAATCTAATATTATTATGATTTTCGGTGGTTACCATTTATACTTATTTTACAGGATAACACAAAAAAATTCGGATAGATTACCGCCAAGAAGTTTAAGAAAAAGTTTTAGATTAGATAATACAAGACGGAGATTGTTGGGTTTTTTAACTTTTATGTATTTTTTAGCATTGAATCCGAAAATTGCCTTAATTTTTAACCATCATGTCAGGATATTTCGCAAATGACAAATTGTCGTATTTAAAGAATAACAAAAATCGGATACTATAAAGTAGAGGAGATGGTTGTATTTTTTAACTTTTGATAATTGATTTTTACGTACTTTTTAGCACTAAATCTGAAAATGACTTTCATTTTTAACCATCACGTTAGAATGTTTTTGAAAATGTGTAAGTTAAAATATAGCGAAAATCTCATACTATAAAACATATGTAAAACTTATTTTATTTTATTATATTCATTAATTTATTCGATATTTTTGCTTATCTTGGGATTCTTATAGATGGGTGGTGTGATGAGATGGGGGAGGAGATTAAATTTTAACTTTGAACTTTTTAACTTTAAATTTACTATTTGCGAAAAATCCTGAGTGATGGCTAAAAATGAAAGTCAATTCTGGATTCAGCGGTACAGAATACATAAGAATCAATTATCAAAAGCTAAAATACATGAAATAACCCAACTTTTGCAGGCTAGTGTAATCTGATAATATTTTAAAATACGCATCATTTTGTGAAGAATTGAGGCTGTTAATTTAGCATCATTTTATTTAACAAAAATTCTGTTTTTTTTTTTCTTTCTTCTGAAATGTTTATTACAAATTGTAAATTTTGCTTTAATATGTCAGAATGACTAAAGATTTCAAATTTATATTGCAATGTTAATTTTACTCTCAACCATTTTTTAATATATCTGACGAAATCATATTTCGACTAAATTTGTGAATGACCCCCAATTTGCAGCAAAAAATATGCTCCATCTTTAAACAGGTATTACTCGGTAAATTTTAATCGCAGAACAACGGGACTTTTTTTGTATTACTTGTCAGCATAAAAGGAAAATTTTACTAAATATAACTTATAGGACCGGGGGGCCGTATAAAAATTTAAATTTCGTAATTTTTTAAGAAATGTTTTTATTGACCCAAATCACTTTTAAAATACTTCTTTACCTGATTTAAAACATTTTTGTAATTGGAACTATATGTCTATGACTAACGGTTTAGGAATTAGCCACTGGACACCGTTGAGACCGGACACCCTGTATATTCATTATTTAGTTATTAAGTAATGAAAAAAAATTAAAAATGCATGATTTGCAAAATTTAAATAAATTTATTAATATTAAAAAACACCATTGAAGTAACAGCATTTTTAAGTAAAATAAGTTTAATTTAGATAATTTATGAACAAATCTCAGTTTAAACACTGGAAGTTCCACTCATTTTTACAGCTACGGAAATTATGAGGTATTTGTCAAAAAAGACGAAATACGCATAACAACAAAAATGTATGAAATGTTATCAAGTTCGCAAAGAATTCTTGATTTCTCTATCCGAATCTTTGGACTCGGGGAAGGATTGAGCAAGTCAATTAGTTTCAGAATGAAAGTAACATGATGCAATGCTTAGCATACATTTAAGGGAGACCAAACTGGTCGCCAGAGCGGTTAGTGTATATAGAATTTCAATATGGAGTGTTTATAAAAATATTCTTTAATATAAAATTTTACTGACAGTTAAATGTTTAAAATATGCACAAATTACAAATGTATATTATCTTGCAATAATTGAACTCATCTGTATAGAGTGATAAATTATTCTTAATTTTACTAAGGGCGGGAATTGTTTTCACACAACTGCTTATCCCCAACTGCTTAAACCGATCAATGATGAATAATCCTACTATGTCAGAAGACATTAGTGAACGCAAGTGTTACGACACTAATGAACATCTAATAAATTATGTAACTGATGCAAAAGATAAGCAGCATTTAATTATTTTTTTCTGCTATACTGCTATTGCTTTAAAGATTGCAAATATAAAAATATCAAGTTAAAGTTTCTGTATATTACAAAAGAACATGTCATTACATACATTCTCTCCCTCCATATTTCTATAGCTTCGTTTAATTAAATGTTTCGAATCAAAATTAAAAAGATTATAATGTGCATTTGGTAACTACCCCGTTCATTCTTCTATTATTGTTAGTGAAAGTACGATATTTCTTGTATTGTGTAGTTGTTGTTCTTGTTTATAAAATATGGATAGTATTGTGTTTTATTTAATGGTACAAATTAACAAATATTTGCTGAAATGATCACAGTATTTTTTATGCTTTCTTTATGCATTTTAAACGATATCAACAAACGATGATCGAGATTGAAGTAAAATAGGATAAATTATTTTTTATATAGCAAAGTATCATCTGTTTGTCTAATGTTTGTTGTAGAAAAGCATTACAAAGGTTATAGATAGTTTTTTTAAGAAGCTGTATATTATAATGCACACTCACTACCAAGAGTTAAGCACGTAGAGGAAAATGTTAATTTTCGGTAGCCAATCTTTAATTGCATGCGCGTCAATTTTCTGCAGAATTAGATGGAAGTATACAAATATCAGAGTTCGTACGATTCAAGGACCTTCAAGCACCTTTTACCAGCATTTTTGTAAAGTAATATTATCCTTATTTAAAGGAAATACATTCTATCTTCATATATAGCAACCAGTACTTTACGAACTTTCTGGTACTAAAACACCTAAAATCCCATGAATCCTTTGATGTGTACGAACCCTGAAATATGTTATACAGCCAATCACGACCTCCGATCAAGAAATATGCATAAAAGGCAGTCATATAAGAAGCCAGCATTGTGAAGGGTTACAGGAGTTGCATGTAAGTGCTGATAAAAAGCATCGCACGGTTTTTATTTTCCAGACAGACGTGTTTCCATTGGTACCAGAAGACGAATGGATGATTATGAGAGCTAGCGCGTCGTAGGATGCTTTGAAGAGGGACAATCAATCACAGATGTTGCTCTTTTCTTTGGCGTTCATCCTTCAGTAATTTCAAGATCATGAAACAATCTCTAACCAGCTAAACGGCTATCCGAAAACCAACTTTATTAACCTTCATATTTTTGTGTTTCAGTTCTGAAATGTTAATTTCCGCGTTTTGTAAAGCAATAAACCGCGTTTTTTTCAACAATTTTCAGAAAATTTAAATTCTTGAATTGAGTTATTAATTTATTTTGAAATTTTTCATTTTTAAATCTTCTCAGAAATACTAGCAAATTTTCATTTAATGTATCACTAGAAATTACACAAAAAGTCGTGAATAGAATCATTGTCAATTTCAAAATATTTGTGAAGTTCTGTCCTTTCACAAAATTTAGTTGAGACGGAGTGTAAGTGTTTCAGCGGAAGATCAACAATTTCAGCGTATTTGAAGGATTCCGAAGCTTTTGGAAATGGAGAATCACCTAACAAATTACAAAGATTGGGACCCGTACAAGAAATGATATCAGTTACTTTTTCTCTTCTTTTACATCATGCAATATAAATGATTGTTCCAGTGATTTAATATAAGCTGCAAACGTTTCGATGCATTCAACAAATCCTTGAAAAATTAAAAAAAAATTATTCTTAATAAACTCAAAAAAGAAAAAAAAAAGACTCAACATTCCGCAAATTCTGTAAATGAGGGTCTTATTCGTAGAAATTGAAACTTATGAGGTTAATAAATTTGTAGAATACAACATAATGTAGTGAAATCAGAAGTATAGCCCTTTCCTTTGGCGCAATAACGTTTTTAAAAAATATTTCTGGTGAACCCAAAGCTTTTTTATACTCGTCGCCATTTATTATGTTTTTAATAATTAGTCCAGGGCTCGAAATGTACCCCGGAACGATATTCCGCCTTTGAAATTATGACAATTATGTTCCGGATCGTTAAATTATGGTAAACATCGTTCCAGATCGTGCAATTATTAAAACGTATTATTACAGTTATATATATATAGATTATTGCGCTCTCTGTAAATATTTTTTTTTATTTAGAGTCTTGAATGTATTTATAAAATTGTTTTGCTATTGTTAAATATAAATTTGCCTAAAATGTAAAAAAAAAATTGTTTAGCGAACATTAATTTCGAAATAGCTTTCCAGTTCGTGGATTTTGTCATTTCGAGCCCTGAATTAGTTATAAAATAGCCGTAGAAATAAGTTGAGGTAGCACAGAGATTACGCACATATTTAACATTTATTTGCATAACATAACAAAAACAAGCTTTATCAAAACATTGTGAGACTTTTTACAACAATCAGAAAATTATTTCTTTAACATGAGTGAATTATGAATATTTGTGGTGCTGCCATTTACATATATTTAACCTAAAACAAAACACTTCAATTACTATTATGACTTCAAGCATTTTCTAAATTAAAACATAAAATTTTGTCTACAATTTAAAATTAATTTTGTAGAAGAAAATAACTTACTATGTAACTTAAATGAACACTTTTGTCTTATTTGAAATGACTTTCTTTTGAATGTGTTTTATAAATATATTCTTAATGAATTTGATTGAGTACACTTCTATGCATATTTCTAAACGTAATGGAAATAATCAATTTTTTTCGTTTCTATGGAAAATAAAACTTTAAAATAAAATAAACACAACTGTCGGTAAAAGTTTTAAAAAATGTGATACTAAAAATCAAAAGAAGTATTTTATTATTAGGTTTTAAAAATTACTGCATTAAAAATTATTAATTTTCTTTAAGTCCACTACTTATATCAATCAATAAATGAATTTTACTTTCGGTAAACTTTTATGTAGGCGAAACGTTCATTTCATTAATTACATGTGCTGCAAAATACGTGAACAATTGAACTAATATTTCAACATCACACTCATGTGATACTTTAATGCTATTTATTAAATCACGATTAATATTTATAATTTAGTTATTTCTACCAGCTGTAGAGAGATGACTTTTTAAGAAAAAGTCATATTTTGTCAGCTAAAAATTAGGACAATTAACTGTTGCTTCCTCATTTTAAGTATGCGACTGCATATGGATATTTTCAAATGTTTGGGCTAGAATTTATAACAAATTAGCTATATTATTACTTTTTTAAAGAAAATAACAAATGTAAAATTCGTAGAGAGTTCAATATGTGTATGTAACGCTTTTCAGCGATTTTAATTTCCGTTGAAAGTCTAAAAACTGTTCGGATTACTTCTCTACAGATAATTTTGTTCGGAGATTGCTAATTTTATTCGAGTGATTTATTGTTCTAATTTGCCTTGAGCACTTTAACTTCTTCCAAACAACTTACTTACATCTTTTTCAAGTCTATTTGTCGTCTTTAACCCCATGATTTAAATTTAGCAATACAGGAGATTTAATCAGAGAAGTATTTAATTTAAGCAAGTATAATATTATGAAAACTATAATTAGCACCTAATTAATTATTATGTTGTGGAAAGATATTATAATTGATTTTTAGTCGACTACACTGTAAAAAATAATCTATAAAGTTATTAAGAATTTTATAGGAAACTGGGATGAATATAACTTTTTATGTAACTGCATAAAAAAATGATGTAATCATCACTTGATCACAGATAAAAAATTACTAAGCATGCAGATTTCTGTAGCTTTACAAACAGCCTTTTTTACAGTGAACAGATAAAATTTTAATAAGCATATAGATTTTTGTAGCTTTATATCAGTAGAATCATATCTTTTTTTACAGTGTACTCACTAGTTTTAAAACTTTTAAATATTTTAATAAATTAAATAAAAAAATATATTATAAATATTTTTTGAAAATCCACCTTCCAAATAAATATCATAATAAAAAACAGAAAAAGATAGTCAAAAATTGACACATTATTGATTCTCATAAATTTAATATGAATTTTGTTTTATAATAATGGTTTTTAGTACACCATTTTGCGCAACATTCAAACATCTGAACTAGAAATAATTCTCATTACATACCTGCATGAGCCCTACATATCTTTTAATTTTAATGTTTTTTAAGTTTCAAGTTTAGTAATTTTCATTTTTCAGAAGTCAAGCATGAGCAAACGTTGCGACAATAATAGGTATCAAATTGATTACCCAACTGCGTAATTCAGCATAAGGTAAAAATATTTTTTTTTTCTTTTTTTTACATAAAGCATAATAAATGTAGAAACACAGATTGCTCCATACATCTGTTCAGATTTTAAAAACTCATAAAAAATAACAAATTGACGTATTGGAATATCCATTTTACAAATAAATAATAAAAATGCGATAAAAATATTAACAAATCGAAGCGTTATGATTGTTACAAATTTGATGCGTTTTTTTAGTTATAACCTGCTACACAGTGCTTGTCAAAAGTTTAGCACAACATAAAATTGCAAAATAAAATTTTATTATTGACTGAAAGTTACTTTCCTTTCACATGACCTATAAATTGTAGTTTTAAAAAAGATATTTAACATAATTGTGATTTAAAATTTATCTCAAATAATATAATTTATCTACAGAACAAAAATGAATGTGTCAAAAGTTTAAGTACGGCAGTTATTTAGTCTTTAGTAGAACAATAATAATTTTTAAAAAATACTTGATTATTCCTCCATTCCGCTAAATTACTTTAAATATACGGTATTTCAACTATAAAATGAGGTTCTGTCTTGATTTTGGTTCAATTTTATACCATACGTTCTCAATAGCATCTTTAAAAGCCTTCTGAAGAACACTGCTTTCGATTTGGATAAACTGCATGAATGAGAATACCCCACATATTTTCTATAGGATTTAAATTAGGGCTAAATGCCGGCCATTTCAAAAGAGGTACTTTTTTGACTTAAGCCAGGTTGAAGTTGAGTTTGAAGTATGGATATATGCATTATCATGTTGAAATAACCCTTTTTCTTCCCTCAAAACCTTGGCAATAGCCCCCTTACCATAACGCAACCATCACCATGTTGTCGACTAAATATACTCCTACGTTCTTTGCGGAGATCATATCAATAGTACATAAACCCATCAGGACCATCGGGGTTCTATTTTTTTCATCTCTGAATATGACATTCAGCCATTTATCACCAAATAACATATGCTCTTTGTCCACAGTAATCTAGCTTCTTTATGGTGTCGTTTCAGACAGCCCTTTTACGGTTTTTGATGTATTCCGATTCCAAATACTTTATGAAGAGATTTTTTGCTATTTTTCCTCCAACTGCATGTTTTATTTGAGAAAGACAGTAATTACCAGAGCAGATTTTAAGAGCATGCCAAGTAAGAGGGCATGCTCTGTATAGGAAAATTTTCCATATGAATATTCCGTTCTGAATATTTTCATGATATATGTCACCGGATTAATTGCACATTTACTAAACTTAAATATAAATGTCAGTAATAATAAACATTTTTGTATTTCGTTATTTGATCTAAATATATTCTAAACAAATCAAATATTAAAATGTTATTCATTTTGTTAATGCTTTATCTAATAAAATATTATGCATTATTCGAAACCAGTATTTAAAAAAACAAAACAAAAAAAAAAAAACAAACAAAAAAAAAACAAAAAAAAAGCAAAAAAAAAAGCAAAAAAAAAAAAAAAAAAAAAAACAATAATTTTATGCAAAAAATTTCTGCACAAATTAACCATAAATTAATCAATTAATATGCAATTCCGCCGACATAAATGTTAGTTTAAAAATTAAGAAAAAAATAGAAGTTTTCTTGAGAACAATAAAAAAAAAACGTAATTGTATATTTTTTGAGAAGATGTTAAAAAAACGAAGTTCCAGCAATTAATAACTATGCTTAAAAGTTGTAAAGTGTCACAATATAAAGTTAATTGAAAACGAAAAAAATGTCAAGGGGTAGCATCAAACGCGGGCCGCCCGGCTAGCAGGCGAGCACGCTGCGATCACGACACGAAATACCCACTGAAATTGACAAACTAATGCATATTTGAAACTTGTGCTGAACTTTGACTCTCAATTTCTTAAAATATAAGGCTCATTTGAAGAAATCCTTTGACTATAATAATTAGGGATAAGAACTCTGTAATATGTTTTAAATTCATCAAAATTGGTGAGCATAATGTTTGGTGGCCCCTCGTTAGTCTATTCTTCTGGTTCAACAGAGAGAAGTTGTTTACAAGTTCTCTACTTTAAATTTGCCAAGTGTAAAGAAACGCATAATAATACTCGTTTTATCTATCATAGTGGAACAGCATTTAAATTACTCCCATTCTGCACATTTACTAAGAGCTGGCCTTTCAAAGCAGAATACGTGGTTTTCGTTTACTAAGCTAAATTCTGACTGTATAAAATTGCCAAATAACATGAAATGGCTTTCTTTTTTCCTTTTCTTGCGTGAAAACTCGACAAATTACTAAAATAATGTAATGGGATCAAACTATTAAAGAAAAAATGTTAACCAGAAAAATATTTATATATATAATATGTAGCCAGAAAAATAAATAAGCTTTTAGTCTATAACGATATTTGGTAAGCTATTGATAAAATTTCTTTCACGAAGAAAAATTCTTATTTTCTAATAAAATCCTTCTAATAAAATTTCTATCTTTCATTTAATTATACAAGGTGAGAGTGGAAAATTAACATAATACAAGTAACCAATATTTAATATAAAACTTGGCTGATAAAGAAATAAACGAACGATGATATTTTACAAGCTAAAGTTTTATATTTGTAATTTCGATGCCGTTTTACATGCATATTACATTTCTTTTATTGTAACAAGCGATGTGGAATTGGAGTTTTTAGAATTAATACATGGATAATGTATATGTTACCAGAGAACCCGACCACAACCGGGGGGATTTCAACCCGCATCCGACCCGACAATATTGCACCCCGTAAACCGACCCGAACCCGCAATGAAAGAAAAGTAAATGATGTTTTAATGCCATTATGAAAAACATTCTACAATTGTATTTCTAACACCATTTTTATATTTTTCATAGAAGACTTAACAAATCTATATTCTTTAATATTCAAATATAGTACAAACTGTGAATAATGGACACCTCGGGATCGTTGAATAGAGTCAAACATGGGGTCGTGTTATCCCGAATATTGTTTTTTCGGCTCGGAATGAATCTAATTTTCTATCTGCAGGTCGGATTCACACTAGAAAAATTTTTATATTGGTAATATATAAGATTTTTTCCATTCAAATTGTTGGGATTTTCACAAAAAGTTTGAGCACAAATATGTTTCAGATGAAAAGAAATATGTATTTGAATTAGAGTCTAGTGCCCCGTATACGACTCAATTAAATGAACTTAACAAGTATGATAAAGTATACCCGAACTTTGATATAATGAAAACAAAGAAAGTAGAAAAATAATGTTTCAATTTATACGTAACGGTATAAAACTAAAAATCTAATCTTTAATTATGCTTTAAAATTTGTTGCGGTTTCAAAAGTTCCAATTATAACGGTACACCTAGTATTACATAATTAGCATTCTGCCTTTTATCTGCGGTTTAATAGGAAAAATATTTTTGAAAAATATTTTGGGCATTTTTTAAAAGAATCGGGTCAACCCGAGACCGACCCGAAAGAGTCAAAAAGCCAATCCGAAACCGACGGAAAAGAGTCAAAAAGCCAATCCGAAACCGATCCGAACCCGAAACAATGAAACACAATCGATCCGAACCCGATCCGTCACAAAAAAGGTTGAAGTGAACCCGACCTGTCCCGATCCGCCTGTCCCGATGGTAGCCTTGCAAGATGAAGTTTGCTTTTAGTGGCAGATTTAGCAAATAACGGGAACATCAAGATGTTCAATGCCTGTGTTGTGTCTATGCATCCGCTGCATAGTGTAGTATTGAATTTTTCTCCAGCCTTGATGATTTCTTGACGGTTTGATTCCGGTTTATTGAACACACGGGCTATTTCCTTACGATGATCATGTTTTTTCAAAGTGTAACAAAACTTTGACTTTCCTTGCCCAAAAAGAGCATATGTTGTATCGCATCCTATGATTGCATGAGTGAAAAGAGCATTGTTGTAATTGTATTTGCATGACATGGTTGAAAACTCTTGGTTTCGATGTTACCTCTGCCTGGATTTTGGAAAAGAGATTTTTATGTGTATATCCCAAGCTCGTCATAATCACGAGAAAACCAATGTCTTCTCCGAGAATACTACACTTTCAAAGGCTTCGGTTCTTGAAATGGCTGAGGTAACAATCATGACATCAGCGTCTTCTTCTGCCAGGTCAGCTCGAGTTCTGTTATTTTGAAACTCTGTTTTAAGAAGTGAAATGAAGCGATTCCTGTTTCTTTCTTTGGCTAGAAATTTGTCGTGGCGGAAGATTTTGATTGACACTAGTTTTTGTTTTATTGTGCTATCATCCTTTTTCGTACTATGCTAAACTATGTTGAATATGTCAGTAATGTTTTCGTTAACGATTTTTTTTTTAAATGTGGTTACTATTAATTAATCGATTTAATCATTACTATCCAGCTATATTTGTATTACATTATTCTGTTAACATTTTAAAACTAATTTTGCAGTCATATCCCATTATGAATGAAAAATTAATTGAATTGTAAGAATAAATATAAATCAGACCATTCTACAATTCAATGATGATTATGAAAATTTTAGCAATGGACACCTTACAAAAATAAATATTTTTATTTAACCCTGTGATTGTCGTGCCCGATACATTCACAAAGAAATTGCCATGGGGTCGAGGATTAGGGGTTAAGCATAAAGGGTGATAATACATCAAACAAAATATCTAAACTTAAGATACAGTTATACTAAATAAAAAAATTTATAATGTGTATATTTATAATCTATAATAAAGTCAAATTCACATGATCTAATGCTACAGCATATGCACCGTTAATATTACGCAACTTTTCCAAGATTTTTGTATTACCGACCTGAAACAAGCCTTTTTTACATTTGATGCGCATGTGTATAATTTATTTTTGACAAAAGGTGAAATTTTAAAGCAAACTAGAAAAGATTTCTTTTTAAACTATCAAAAGTAAGATGTGGTAGGAAAACGGAAGAAATCGTCATACGGACACATTTAAACGTACACCTAATACCTAAAAAGCGCTATAGACAAAAATCGTACAACTTACGAGAAAAACGCACAATTTGGCAACCCTACCTTCTACTCACCCTTCTTGAAAATTTCCCACCTTAATTATCTCGTTACTTCTTACTCACTAATATGTACGTTTAAATTCCACAGTTAGTGATAAAAAGAAATTTTTTTGGGATGAGAGGCGAAAAATAAACCACTTTCTGTGAAGTTGAAAAAAAAGTGTTGTTTTCAAAAAGTCGTAGCGCACTTAGTATTGGGTATAGAAAACGTTTTTATTATTAAATTTGTAGAGAATTTAATGCTCTTTCTTTTTGTAATGAAGTATAGCACGCAAAAATTTTATAATTTTCGAGTTATAGGTCAAAAACTGAAAAACATCCGAAAATTTCGAGATTTTTTGGCTCTACAAAGTTTAGCCTTTAGTTTCGTTGGAAAACAATTAAGTCCTGTTATTAGCGTCCTCATAAACACTTTAAAAACATAAAATCTTCTAGCAGAATTTTTGCATCTATCGGCTCTATTTTCTGACAATTTGCCTGGACTATTTTAACACTTTCCAACAAAGTTGAAAAGTGTATATGACTTCGGTTTGTCTGGCCGTCTGACCGTCTGGCCACGCTCTAACTCTCGTAAATATGCTCGGATCGTTCTGAAATTTTTGGACGTTAGTGACCTCTACCATAGCACGTTCCCTAATTCAAATGAAGTTTGTAATGTTTAGTTCATTTATAGGGACAGTCAATAGGTTTTCGTTACATTATGGCCAATGGGAAAAAATCGTTTCAAATGATTTTTAATGGTGTTACACTCTTTCAAAAATAGTAAAATTGATATTCATTTATGAAGTCCGCTAAAATATACATTCTGTTGAATATGCAGTGCAAAGAATAGTTATTGTTCATTTACAGGGCCACACAAAAGAATTCCGTTCATAATGATATAGGGGGAATTGTTTGCGGTGTATTTGAAAAGATTTCAGATACTATATTGTAGCCGAATTACTGCATATTATTAATGATTGGTCGAAATGCATTTTTAATTATGATATGCGCTTTTTTAGGGTTTCGTTAATCTGACGAAACCCTATTCGTCTCGCTCCTCTGTCTGTCTGTCTTTCCGTCTGTCACAGAACCCGTTCTCAGAAACTATACATATTGGAGACTTGAAATTTTGTATACTTTTACTGAACACCACACCATACTGAACACCCACATCATACGACAAATCATAAAATTTTGAAAAGTCGTACATTCAACCCTTTGGTCTCCCACATGTGTATTTTAAACAATTCTTTCTAAGTGAGCCCTAATTAGCTTTGAGGCATGAAATTTTGCATACTTATAGCTGAACATCTCACATCAAATGACAAACCATAAAAGTTTGAAAAACTCGTACATTTAACCATTTGGGCTCCCACATGTGTCTTTCAAACAATTCTTTTTAAGTGAGTCCCTAATTAGGTTGGAGGCTTGAAATTTGGTATACTTATAGCTGAACACCTCACATCAAACGATAAAATCATAAAATTTTGAAAAAGTCGTACATTTAACCCTTTGGGCTCCCATATGTTTAATTTAAATAATTCTTACTAAGTGAACCCCTATTTAGGTTGGAGGCGTGAAATTTTGCATACTTAAAGCTGAACACCACATATCAAACGACAAATGTACAATTTAAGAAAAATAGTACATTTAACCCTTTGGGCTTCCACATGCGTATTTTAAGCAATTCTTTCTAACTGAGCCCCTTATTAAATTGGAGATTTGAAATTTTGTAAACTTATAGCAGAACACCTGAGGCCAGGCGACAAATCATGAAATCTTGAAAAAGTCTTACATTTAGCCCTTTGAGTTACCACATATGTATTTTAAGGAATTCTTTCTAACAGAGCCCCTAATTAAGTTGGAGACATGCATTTTTGCATACGTATAGCTGAATAACTCAGACCACACGGCGAATCATAAATTTTTCAAAAAGTCTTATATTATTTACTCCTCTGTGCTCTAACTTGTGTATTTTAAGCAATGTTTCTAACCTATTCCCTTTTCACCCGGGGAACACTTTTTCCACATTTGCCAACACCACTTTGACCATCCTTTCATATTATGCACCACATCCTTGCATATTTTAGTTCCACTTTTTACCGCCAGGGGTGCCTACTTATCTCGGGTGCTATCGGCCCCATCCCCTCGACGGATCTACGGATTGTCTATAAAACGGAGTTTCGTTCGGATAGAGGTTGCGAAATTTGAGACTAACAGATTTTTCAAAATGATAAAGTGTTTTGAAAGGAATATTAAACGAAGCCCTCTGTGCGATGTGTGATCACACTTACCTACTTGTTCATTATATTTATGTATACTATAAAGTGCGTATAAATGCTATAGTTCATATACAGAGCTACAGAAATGAATTCGTAAAGGTTTCTGAGTATGAGCATAAATTGCTTAAAGGTGGGTTTTAAAGGAGTTATGCATTTTTACGCTGAACTGAATTTAGTGTACTAAGAAATATTTGTAGAATATAGATAAAATGATCTACAGGCTTACGCAAAGAGGCCGTCTATGGGTGATAATTTCTGGAAATATAATTTCAGTAATTTTAAGCGTGTTTTAGTTTGCATTAAATTTTAGGTTGGTTGGTTGTATTTATGACGGCCAATTATCTGCACGAGGGATATAGGCCCAGGGAGGAGTGCCCTACGTGGGGGTCTTTCTAAGGGATCGAGAGCAGAACCTCTCAGCCACTGGTGGGGCGCATTAAATTTTAGCTAAATAGTGGCATGTAATAAAGGTACAAGGTAAACTACAGGGCTGCGCAAAGATATTCAAGTATGTTTCCATCTATTAGTATAAATTGCTGAAAGATGAATTTCAACCTGTATGCATTTTCTTGCTAAATTAAATTTTCCAATTATATAGTATATATATCAACATACAGATTGAATACAGGGCTGTCCAAAAGAATTGGAATACAGATTTGTCTATGGGCGGTAACTACTGAAATCAGATTTTTAAATGTTTATTTAGTTATCTTATTTACCTTATTTCAATAAATAACGAAGTTTCGTTAAAGCTTTCAGCGAGTGTTGGAAATTTTTTCATAATCTATGCTGTACGCATGATTTTTCTTACTTATTTATAGATACGATAACTTCCGTAATTCTGCACAAATCTTTTCCAAACTGATACATAAAATCAAAGGGCAGAAAATCTTCGTCAAGTTCGTTAATGGGCAAAATAGGACCAAAGGGTGGAAATAGGGAGGGGTTTTGTGAAAACTGAAAAAACCTCAAAGCCTCTTAATTATAGAACGCATAAAATCAGTTTAAAGTTATTATTACTTCTAGAAAATACGCTAAAAAACTATGTATGACAGAATTTTGATAAAATTAAAAATGGGCTCAAGGGACGAAAAAAATAGGGTTTTAGGAAGGAAAAAATTCATAACTTCGTCAATACTCAAGATATAAAATCCAATTAAATTTATTATGCATCTTCATAATATTATTACAATTTTTATATGGAAAAATGTGTGATAGGACCACCACTTATCTCAAGCGAAAAAATTAAAAACGAAAACAAAAAGGGGTGTTGAAAAAGAAAAAAAATCTATAACTTCCTCAACTTACAAGATATCAAATCCGCATGAATTTATTATAAGTCTTCTTAATATTGTCTACAACTTTTAAGTTGACAAGCTTTTCATAGGAAAAATTCTTACAGCAAAAACAAAATAAAAATACATAGCGTTTGAAGAAAAATTATCGTATTAAGGGTGCACTCAAATCCAAACAGCACTTTTTCTGACTCATTTTTAAATTCATTTTGGCTCTCAAACGCATTCAATTGGCAGGTTCTCTTATTCAGAACTATATAATGTGCTGTATTGGCAGATTTCTTGATAGAGGTGGAACATATTTCAAAAAATGATGTCAAACTGGATATTTTGAACCAAATTTCCTGAAGCGATAGAGTTGGAAACGAAAAAATAGGTCGTACTCGGAAAATAACTGTTTATAAATGAAGTTCTAATGAACTGAACGAAAAATAAAAACACAGGTCGCTTATAAATCTCTTCAAAAATCACGTCAGGTTGTTTCATTTTTTTTTTTTTGTTGTTGTTGAATCTTAAAATATTTCAGAAAATTTCGGGTTGTTGAGCGGGGGGGAAATATTTATTTTAATACCGACTTAATGCGATTTTGATAAGACTTACAGATACATGGAATTAAAAATTCGTCAAAGCGGCCAGATAAAATTGTTAAACCGAGTTTATCTCTAACCATAGATTTTTTTCTGTTGGAGAAATTAGTACTCAAGTTCGAAATCTACCTGCAGCTTTCGGCCCAGCCGAGAGGGATTTTATATTTCTTATACGATAGGTACAGTCGCGAAAAAAAAGTAAACACCACCTACTATCGTTGCAAATTATTGTAGAAGAAAGTTATTGGTACCACACGATTGGTAATAAAGTCTGCTTTGAAATGACATATATAAAATTTGCTTAGGGGGCCATATACATATTAAAACGAACCATAACTTTGTTTTTTTCAATAGCAGTACATATTTCTGACAGCATAAATGAACTCTACATCCTTCAATTAGCCTAAAAACGAATTTTTATGCAATTCGTAACGATAAGTTTCGGAGAAATTAATTATTTTAAAACGAGCATATTTTAGGGGCTGTATTCAAATTGAAGTTGGATACTCCATGTTTGACCGAGAGAGCCTCCTTCTTGATCAAGGGATCTTAAGCGCTACTCAAGCAGTCATTGAAGAGTGCTAGATTACTGGATAGCATAAGAAATTTCAAAATATCTGGTCACTTCTGTCATAGACGGCCCATTAAACCATCATTTTGCCGTTTTTTAAGCATAATTTGAAAACTACTTGGAAGAAAAGTGTGAAATTTTGGATTTCCATAAAGCATGACTTAATAAATCTAAATCCATCGAAAAAATTATAGGCTGCAATTCATAAATTTTTCGAATATTAATGTCATAATTCATAATTCATATCATAAAATTATAAAAAATGAAAATTCAACGTATTTATGTTTGGGTATTTTAGTATTATTGCTACACAAAAAATAGCACATTAGGAGTATAGTTTCAGGTGATATTAATAAAAATATGAAAATGTAATCTAACATTAGAAGCACTCAATTTTGAATGTTTATAATTCAAAAACTTATCATTCAAATGATTTGACATTCGGTGTCCACGCATAATTTGAACAGAAGATTTGAAATATCTTGTTAAAATTCGTTATTGGCATTGAAAAAAAATTACGTTTGGATTCGTTTTAATATGCATGATGTTAACCGATATGACGAACGATTGAAAAATCGATGTAAGTCTTCCAGAAATTATCACAAGATTTGTTTTGCTTCTGGATGTTCCTTCTTTAAATCATCAACAAGATGTCCCCGGACATTATTGAGTACCAGCATGACTAAGCAAATTTTATATAAATCATTTAAATGTAGACTTTATTTCAAATCGTTCGGTACCTGTAACTTTCCTTTACGATACTTTTTTGAGGAGTTAGTAGGGGTGTTTACTTTTTTTTTTTCCACGTCTGTACCGTCAGCGCTCCTCAACTCCTTTTGGTGAACTCCCGCAAACTGAAATTTTAGTGTAACAGAAAAATGCGATTTTCTCAACAATTATGTGACCTAGAGTAATAGCTATGTTTTCCTGCAAGGTTTAATTCACTTCTACTACCTCTAATTATTTCATAAGTTTAGTTTCAGTAGATTCTAAAACAGAGGGAGGGAGATATTTTGCATTATATTTTCGACGATATCTCCGAAAATATAATACCTAAAATAAAATAAGCTATATTTTTGAGTTAGAAGTTACGAAAGTTTTTACATAACACCTTACAAGATAGACAAAGAAAAGATTTGTTTTTTCAAGTAACTTAATTATCCCCACTATATTTTTCATAAATATATTTGCGAATGGTTAATAATCTCTAACCTATTACTTCAGCCAATTTGAATTTTAAACGTTCCATAATTTACGAGTAAAATAGCAGTAACATTCGGACACACAGACACAGGAATAATCTTATACCGGTTCCGTTTTTACATTTCAAGTATGGAACCCCAAAAAAAAGAAAGTATGCCTCTTTTTCAGTGTGTCATGTATAATCCATTGTATCAAATTCATAATTAGAAATGCAATACAAGTTAATCATACTTTGTTGCTTATAAAAAGTCTTCATTAAACATAAAGGTGACATTAAAAAATACTCAAACTCATACACGAAAGTGAAAAAATGTATTATTTTATTTCGCAAAAGAAGAAAAATAAAATAAAAAGAAAGAAAGAAAACTTTCTCATTAATAAACTGTTATCTTATGTGTACTATTAAGAGTTGTATTTAAGTGCTATCTTACGCAACGAAATCCCATCTTAAATATTTCTATCTTATACATTTAATAAAAGTGTAGAATCAAAAGAAAAATATTTAATTTCCTATTAATGAAGATTAAATGAGACGATAGAAAATTGCCGAATACCACTAAATGGCTTTCTTTATTTGATTGTTTTATCGGCAAATGACAGCTTAGTAAAATGATGGGATAGAATCTAATCAACTGAAGAAAAGATATTAACTGCAAATGTATTTACGTAAGAAATAGATATTAAAACAAAAAAATTCAGTTAATCTTGATAAAAAAAATGCGTGATAGATGATTTTATAAAATTTCTCTTACCTGATAAAAGGAAGATATTGTCTTACAAGCCTATCCGATATAATCAAATACATGGTAACTTATAGCAAAAATAATCATGTGTCAAGCAAAGATTATTAAATTCTTTCCAACACATTCATAAATATTTAATAAAACTTCCCGTTTAATGAGTTGGACTATGATATCTAAGTAAACAATTTGGAAAACGCATAGCATTCACCAATTACATTCAATAAGTAAACTGTGAGATTTCTTTTCTTATGCAAGACACAAGTAAAACACGAACGAAAACGCATGCTTCAAGGATATAGAATGAAATAATTTCCAACATGTTCAGCAATCTGTAACAAAATTTAGCAGTTTAATTAAGTGAAAGATATCTAACAAGGGAACCACTTTTGGTGTTGCTCGCACCTAGCATTGAGACCTGGTGCATTTTAAAGCCCTATATTATGAAGTTTGAGAATCGATAAAATTTTTCTGTTAAAATAATATTTCTTGATTTTACAGCAGCATAACTTTCGGAAAATGCAATTTTCGAGACCACTTATCAGACTATTAACATTTATTTTTTTTAAAGAAAAGCATTTAAAAATAAAAATTAGTTAATAATAAGTATAAAATATTAAAAAATTTCGAAATTTTTTTCAAAAACCCACGAATTTGATTTTGAAAAATTGCAACATTATATTCATATTTTTGGCGGTGAAACAGTTGCCGTTTATTTTCAAAAGTAGAGCTTTCCGGCAACCCTAGCCAAATGTCATAGCTGAATTTGTAATGGCTAGAAATTGTAATGTCCGATATAATTAGCAACAGTAATTTTTCTAAATTGTGTAAAAATATTAATTTATTTTATGATTACTTTTACCAAAGGACCATTTAATACAGCAACATTTCATTTTAAATATTCGAAACTTTATTCCATTCGATTTCAAAAGAAGATAGTTTGCTTATTTTTTATTTTACTAAAAAATAGTTTTCAATGATCTTCGAAGCTTTTATAGAATTATATTTATTACTTATATATTTATCGTCTGCATAGAAAAAGAAATAAAAACCTAATATTTGTTTCTTATGCTATCAATTATTTTTAAAAAATCGCAATCTAATATACTAGTAATATATACTGTATATATTTACTCTTTGGATAAAGCGGGCGGAAAAATTCTTGCGCCATATTTGGTGACTTAACTCACTTTTGACATGAAATAAACAAATAAAAATGTAATAATAAAAATTAAAAATGTAAAAAAGCATATAAAATACAATTTTAACAGTTAAATTTTATCGGTTCTTTAACTTTTATGTATATGGCTACAAAATGCACCGGGTCCCGATGCTAGGTGCGAGCAACACCAAAAGTGGTTCCCTTGTAAGTAAACAATTTGGAAAACGCACAGCATTAATCAATTATAGTTGGTAAACTTTGCCATTTATTTTGTGAAAGAAGATACAAGGAAAACAAGAACGAAAAGTCATCCATCAAGGATAGATTATGCAACACTTTCCAAAATATTCAGCAATCTCTAACAAAATTTCGCAGTTTAATAAAGTGAAAGATATCCAAGTAAACAATTTGAAAAACGCATAACATTAATCAATTACCATCGATAGTTGGCAAACTGAACTATTTATTTTGTGAAAGAAGGAACAAGTAAAAGAAGAACGAAAAGTCATCCTTCAAGGACAGATTATGAAACATTTTCCAACATATTCAGCGGTCTCTAATAAAATTGCGCCGTTTAATAATGTGAAAAATATTTGTGTAAACTATTTATGTGTAAACAAATTGGAAAACGTACAACATTAATCAATTACCATCAATACTTTGTAAACTATGCCATTTATATTGTGAAAGAAGAAACAAGTAAAACAGGAACGAAAAATCATCGGTTAAGAATACATTATGAAACACTTTCCAAAATATTCAGCAATCTCTAACGAGATTTCACCGTTTGGTTAGATGAAAGATGATATCTAAGAAAATAATTTGGAAAACGCATAACATTCATCAACTACTATCAATAGTAGGTAAACTGTGCGCATTCATTTGTGAAAGAAGAAGCACGTAAAACAAGAACGAAAAGTCATGCGTAAGGTTACGTTATGAAACACTTTCCAACATATTCAGCAATCTGTAACGAAACTACGGCGTTTAATTAGTTGAAAGATGATATCTAAGTAAAAAATTTGGAAAACGCGTAACGTTCATCAATTACTATCAATAGTGGGTAAACTGTGCCATGTCTTTAGTAAAAGAAAAAATAAGTAGAACAAGACAAAAAGTTATGAGTTAAAGATAAATTACTAAAAACTTTCCAACATATTCAGCAATCTCTAGCGACACTTTACAGTTTAATAAGGTGAAAGATGATATGTAAGTTAACAACATAGAAAACGCATAACATTTATCAATTACCACCAATAGTTGGTAATCTGTTCGATTTCTTTTGTGAAATAAGAAACAAGCAAAACAAGTGCGAAAGGTAATGCGTCAAGAATATGCTCTGAAACAATTACTAACATATTCAGCAATCTATAAGTAAATTTCATCGTTTAAAGTGATGATATCTAAATGATATCTATGTAAACAATTTGAAAAATGCATAACATTCATTAACTAACATCAGAACTTGGCATCAATATTTGAGTGTTTTTAAAATAGTGGAAATATAGTTATTTTCTATATTAAAATAATTAGACGCTATCGTAAAAAGTACCCCATATTTCAATGCCCATAAATCACAAAACAATTAACCGTTCGTTTGTTTTGCTTGTGAAGTTTTAAAAAATTTGCTCTGCAATTATTTCTGTTTTAAGCATTATAAGAACGATGAAAATACTTATTAAGGAATTGGACAGTGTCACTTAAAATTTTATATGGGCTAAATAGTATTACCATTCATGTTTAATGATAGAATACGAAAGGAAAATTAATGGCTGTTTCTTCTAACTTTAGGAACGCCAAAATTTCTTCTTTTTGAAACAGGATGAATAGTTAAAACGACACTCTAATTTTAATTTCCAAAAACAATATTGTATTTCAGAAAATTTGCAAAGAAAATTTTAAAACAAAGCAAATATATATGAGCTTCATTTTTTTACAAATATTTTTTGTTTAGCATCACAATTTCATATTTTAAAGTAAAATACCCTTAACACCTTCCTTTAAACAAATGGTTTAATTTATAGCTTTGCTGTTTTTATATTTCTTATTTTAAAAATTACAAAAAAATTAAAAACATTTTATGAATATTTCTTTAGTTTTGTAAGTAAAACCTTAAATATAATCTTATTATATTTCGTTTTTATATAGGTGGCTTAATTATGTGCCAGTTGAACCAAGCGGTTCCATGATTATTACCTTAAATATAACTGAAATTAATGTTGAATGATTTTATATTTTAAATGAAAGTATTCATAATGTTTCGGTCGCAACTGTCTTCGTCAACACATAGTACTCTCGAATTTGTATGGTGTCATATTTATATAAGAAAATCCATACAAACAAAGTTAGAGGTGGGGTCGAAACTTTCTGGAGAGGTTAAAACGGACTTGCTACTGGCAACCCTATCAGTTTGTATTTTATATTTGTCTATTTTTGCAAACGGAACTCGAATTTCCGTGATTTTTATATTTAATAAGCAAATATCTTTCAAAACGAACTAAGGTTCCAATGTTATAGTGATTGCCGATTTAATTTCTGACATTGAGACATATTAAATTTTAATTATGATCAAAAATTGACTCAGAAAAATTAATATGAAAAGTGCAGCATTCCTTCACTCTTTTAAAACAAGAGATAATATGTAAAGTACAATCCACCTAAATAGGAAGCACTATCTTCAAAGGCGTGTGGAAAAAAAGACAAATCTCTGGAAAAATCTTTAAACGACTTCAAGTAAATATTTTTTTAAAAACAGGTAATTCTTCATATTTTTTTAAACTACAGATATTGATAGAACTGAAAACGTAACGGAAATAAGTACACTCATGTCCAAAATTATCTTTACATGCATAGTATCGCGGAATTCGCACAAATGGTGAGCTATAATTTTATGAATTTCTGTGGAATTATACGTAACATCATAACAGATGAATACAGAGGAACAAAATTAATATCATGGCTTATGATGTAAAACTATGGCATGAAACAATAAAAATGACAAAAATAGGTTACAAGGGGAGTGCAGAAAAACAGGAATAACACAGGAAAAAATGTAGGCTTATGATTTTGATACAAAATGTCATCTCCCCTAACGTGAACACACACATCACAATGATTTTTCTTGCTGGCAATAACGTTGGTAACCTCAGTTTAGGGAATTAAGTTATACTCTTCCATCTATGCGGTCTACAGTTCATTTCCGTCTCTAGGAGGCGGATGTCTCCGTGCAATTGCTTTCGAAAGTTAGTCCCATATGTTCTCTATCGGATTGAAATCAGAAGATTTTGCTGGCCACGGTATTAGCTCAATACCTTCACTTTCAAGATATTCGTCAATGAAGTGTGCTATATGCGGACGAGCGTTATCGTCCATAAATAAAAATTCAAATCCATAAGTACCTCTGAAAAGTCGGACATAAGGTTCTAAGACATCATTTCAATGTCGCTGGCTTGTCACAGATCCGCTGTTGAAAATGTGTAGGGGCGTAAGTCCATAAATCATTATTCTGGCCCGTACCATCACATCTGCACAGCTGAAACGGTAACGTTCAATCATGTTCGAAGGACGATTTCGTATTCCTGACTCCCTCCAGATGTAAACATATTTAGAATCAGATGTTAAACTAAATCTCGATTCATCAGTAAAAGGAGCATGGATCTGTTGGCTTTCACTCCAGTTCTAATGTTCTTTGCACCAATTCAAGCGATCCATCTTGTGCTGTGCTGGCAATGACACATATATACTTGACATTCTTACATAAAGGACTTTTTCATTAATCCTCCTGTACACAGTTTGTCGGGATATGACTGTTCCAGTGTTGGCTGCAAGCGCTGAACTTAACTGCTGAGCAGTAGGCTGTTTGTTACGACAGACAGTTATTGCAAAACATCGATTTTCCGAAGCAGTTGTTTTTCGTTTACGACTTTATCTAAGTCGATTGACAACAGTTGCAGAGTTCTGAAATCGTTTCCATAACGTACAGACTGTCTGCCTTTAAATATTCCCACATCTTGCTACTTCTGGGATTATCTGACCTGCTTCTAAACGGCTGATAATTTAGCACATCACAGATTCTTCCAAATGATACTGAAAAGTCATAAAAATCGTTTTCAGTCATTACACACTGAAATGAAACGCTGTATTGCAGAAATTCTCTCCGATATTCACTTTTTGCAACGCAGCTCCTTCATCGTCACGTGATGTGGCCCCTCATTTGTATATCAGAAACCGTTTGATCACTTTTGATTGGATAATGCTAGTTAGGCTTGTATTTCACACATTCCCTACAAAAATGGCTTACATCGGTTGGATATTTCATGAAATATCACTATTTTTTTATGTAAAGATAAATTTGGACATGAGTGTACGTTTTTTTTCCGTGCTCAAAAGGAACATGGCATTCTATAACTGGATAAAAAGAACAAAAGAGGAGAACGAAAGCAAAACGACTTTTCTGAAACAGCTTTTTAAAATAGCAAATAATACTATCTAAAAACATCACATAGATAGAAAGGGAAAAGCACACGATATAAGTGGGAAGCTCCTTCTGTTTTTGTGTTTTCGCCATGGAAGCGCATTCTTGTCATTCAAATCGCTGGAAAACGTCAAAACTGACGTAAATCCAGGTCCCGTAAAAATGTTCTTTGAAATAGTAAATATGAAAAATTGCTTAAAACGAAAGACACCGTTGGAACCTAAACGATAAAGGAAATTATTCGTGTTTTTCTTTTTTATATAACTCTATTGAGCACTTAATGATTGCGATTTCATAATTTAGAAAAAAAAGAACACTTTGCTTTCTGTCTGAATGAAAAATCAATGAAGAATCGCAGAACGTCCGGAGGTCGGCAGGCATAATCGGCAGAACGAATGTAATTCGCTATTTACTTATGACCATTATGATTTTTAATTATAGTTCTGCGCGTAGTTATTTCTTCAGAACGCAGTACACAAACACGCAGACAGGCATACGCATACACGCACAAATATCTATTTTTATTATTATAAACATTAAAAGATGTTTTTGGATATATGATATATTTTCTCATATCGCTCATTTTATATTGAGATCTTCACATTGCTGTCGAAAGTATATTTGGTATATTTAAAATTTATAATCAGTGATTAAGAACATATTAATAAATTTCTATAAACAAAATACCGAATATTTATTAAAAAATATATTCGTATGCTGAGCCATACATAAGGAATGAAATATTAAAGTAAATAACAGAAAATTTGCTGGCTGTAATAAATTAAAAGTTTAGTAATATATTACTTCTGGAATTTTATTATCTCTTTAATTGGATATTTTCCCATATCAGATTAGTCCTTAACCCCTCTTCAGATGTTCCTCTTATTTCCAGTGCACTTTGTTTCCCTTTTGTGATTGGTTTATTTTGCTATTATTCCAGAAATCCTTTATCTAAAGAATTTTCTTTATGTTTTTCCTAAGCTATATAAATAGCGTCATGTTGACACATAGTTATTGTCCATTGCATTTATTTGTTTGTCTTTTATATCAATTGAGTAGTCTGCATTGATGTTTTAGTTACGCTTTATTATGTGATGAATTATAGTATTTTTCAAATATGTATTGAACAGCCGTAGAAAGTTGTGCTGATAAAATAAATTTGTCATTTATATCGACATAGCGAAAAGTGATTTACATAAATATGAGTAACACATATAATTAAATATCGCGTGACGTAGCGGTCAATAAAAAAAATAAGTATTATAGCTTTATAACAGCACACAAATTAACACATGAATTCCATTTTTGCTTTAAATTAAAGGTATACATATATTAACACAAACTTTAAACACACTTAATACAATAAACCCAACTGGAGTAAAAAATTAGCCAGGGCCAGGACCGCGCTAATTTGTCACTCCAGTTGAGTTTATTATATTAAATGTTTTTAAAGTCTCTCTTAATACTCGTATATGTGTACCTTTATTATAAGTTTATTTGTAAATATCTGTTCAATGTTAAATGTATAGTTTCAGTTAAAGGAAAAACTATTTAGCAACATAAAAAAATAATAAGTACTTCTAATAACTACCATTAAAAAGGATTTTGTCATATATTTAAGTACGTAGTGTGTAATTGATATTTAAAAAGGAATACGCTTAATCAACATATGCTAGTGTATTATTCCTTCTTATTTAAATGTTTTTATCATTTTGTGGCGGTGATTATCGCTAAATTATTGATTTTGAATCATCGAATGGTTATACTACTTTCCTTTTAAATATCTACTCTGTTAAAAAGTGAAGTCTATAAAATGTAATTTCTTTTTTAAAAAAATCACAATTGCTTTTTATTTAAACAACTAGGGGGGTCGGCCCCCTACGAGCTACGCTCGCGAAGCCCCGTTCAGACACCGTAGTCTCTAAAAGCTCGCTAATTTGATTGGCATTAAAAAGATTCAGAAAGATGGAATTATAATTTAAAAAACAGTGGCGATCTCCCTATAAATGGGTTTCTATTCATCTTTGTTCGATTGGAGAATTTTAAGGAACAATCAGCTCCTGTTAATAAAATATTTAAACATTTCAAAATAAGCTAATGTAATAAGCAAATCTGCATCAAAATGCAAATATATTTTACAAATACCAATGCCTTCTTTTGACGGAAACGATACAGAAGGTTAACGAATCTTAACTAAACCATTTAAGCAATTTCTTTATTTTCTGCTTCACAGATTTTTCTCTTTCAAATCATATTTTTTGTTGATGACACTTCATTTTCAGCTTGAAATCATTTTTATTTTTATTACATTACTAAATAATCGCTCGAAAGCAGTCTAAACGCGTTCAATAAATTAATATTAATCTTATTAATATAATCTCAAATATCAAATTAATGTCTCGCACAATTTTAAAATTTAAACTGTTTTTCAATATCACTTTTTGTTCATTTTATGTAATAAGTGTAATGTGACGTAAATGTGACGTAATTTCTCCTATTTAAGACTTCTAACGCATGTTAATGAATGTATTATTTTACAATATCCTTATAAAATTCACGTGTAAATATAGTTTTTATGAAGTAATTTTCAATAAGTTCCTCCCTTTCACACGTTATTATTTAATTCTACTTTGAAAGTTTTTTTTTCTGTTAATAATAGTCCCGTGTAAATAAATTTTTAATTTGAAGCAAACATTATTATTTGCGCTGTTTATACAGTTGGCAGCAGTTTAAATTAATACCATTTCCTAAAATAAGTAAAAAATATCTGTCGAAATGCTAAAAATTTGAATTTAAAATAGAAATAAAACCTCAAAAACTGAGTCAAATTAAAAAAGTGAATACAATCTGCACACCGGGAAATTCTAACGTATGAAATGATCTAAAAATGAATTAATTCCCATGTATAGTTTTTGCTACTATAAAATTTTTTTAATGAAACAATTTTGTCCAACTTTAGCATTAAATATCTCTTAAAATAATTATTCGATTTGAAAACTGTCTACATCAGCATGTTTATCAAACATTTCTTTATAATACCACCGATTTTTATATTTGTGTATGCAGTATTTTTGTTAATATTAACGGAGAAAGACCTCCGGTCACAAAAAATTCAAAACCGGTGGCGGGGGTGATAGCGTAAGTTACTTTTTTTTGAATAGAGAGATACAATTTCATAAATGATTCATTTAACGTTTTAACTAGAAAGAAAAACATGCCTCAAGCATCTGTAATTAAACGCTTTCCAATACATTTAGAATATTGTAACCAATTTACACCGTTTAATAATGTGAATGATTATATCTAAGAAAATAATCCAGAAAATTTCTAACGCATTTGAAAACCAAATTTCGGCAATTATTATCTATAGCCGGAAAATTACCCTAATTATTTTGTGAAGCTCTGAATATGATCTATATATTTATATATGTACAACATAGCATGCGAAAAGAATAACATAGCTGAAAAAACCTATCAGCGTTATTTGTCAATTAACAGAAACTTATTCGCTTTTTGTGTAGACCTGCATATTATATAAATAATTCATATGCATCTAGTAATGTGAAAAAAGTGAGTTAAATTTAAAAACATATACCATAACTTAAATCCCACATCCAGCAATTACCGCTCATCGAAAGTGCTGTAACCGAATCCCTTGTATGGTAATGTAGATAAACGGTAAACGGTATGCACACCATCTTCTACAGTAAGCCTCTTTTAAAGCCCCATATTTATGCATATAAACTTCAATATTTTTGAAAGAGTCTAAGGAAATTAAAGCACACATCAACAATTTTTCCCCATAGGCAATAATGCAACATACGTCTTTTGCTTATACCTCTATATGGATTATAATTACTACACACTTGGTATTATACAGTGCGGCGCAAAAGTTTATGCACAACATAATTTTTTTATGAAATAAAAACTATGCATCGGAATGCTTAGAACTTTTTACTGTATCGAAACAATTGGATTACAAACTCATGTTTCGAATTCGGAAGCAATTCATTATAAGGAAAATAATGAATTATAAAAAAAAAATCAAAATTGTGATGTCGCAAAAGTTTAAGCACAAAAATGAAATATTTACTTTTAACAAAACACAAGTCCTTTAGTAGTCTATGATATTTCTTTTGCACCTAATGAGATCGAATACGTCATTTTCCATTGATAACACGAGAATATGGAAGGTTTTGGGAGCGAGTTTGCACTAGCCTTCCTCGATCGTTGATTTGAGTTTTTGCACTGAGTAATGCTGCTTCCTATTCTTGTAAACGTCACGTAAGAGGATTCCTTAGATGTTCTTTATCGGATTGAGAACTAGAATGAGTGCATGCCGGTTCGTTATATTGATACTCCGAGAGCTTCCATTATTTTCTGCAACGGAAAGTGAGCACGGATGCGTTGTCTTGCTGAAAGGTCTATTTGGGACCACTTAGAAGTTCACCAAACGGGCACAAATGCTCACTCAGAGTTCCCTGATTTTTTTGTCAATTTTGTATGTCATTTAGGAAGCAAAGGGATGTTTCTACATCACAGCCAAATGCCCCATACCATGAGCGAACCCTCACGTTGTTGCCTGATGAATATGCTCTTCGGATCTTTCCTCAAGGCACGCCAATAGAATTACAAGCCATCTGGATCATCCAAATTCCAATTTATTTCATCAGAAACAATAACTCTAATCCATCTGTCACGATAATACATGTGCTGTTATGCCTATTAAAATCTTGCTGGTTTGTAACACCGTTTCAGAAAAGACTTGCGTGATAATTTTGGTTCTTTGATGAATCCTGATTCGGTTATTTGCCTTCTATGGTTTCACGTGATATTTTTTATCCAAGTCAGTTTTCTGTCTGATTAACCCGGCATTACACGCGCGAAAAAACAAACGGGATCACTCGCGCTGGGTATGTCATACCCATGGCGGTTTCTTCCAATTTTTTACCATAAAATCTTTATAAAATATAAAACAATAGGAAAAAAGAAGGGATAATAGAATTTTAAATAAATATTAAACATGTTACTAACATTTATTTTACACATTCGCTGCGTCTATCTTTATTGAATGCACGCGCGAGAAACACTGCTGGTTTTACTCGCTCTGGGTATGTCATACCCATGGTGGTTTCTTCCAATATTTTTACCTTAAAATCTACTTAAAACATAAAACACTACGATAAAGGAAGGGATAATATAGTTTTAAATATATATTAAAAATGTTATTTACATTTATTCTGCAAATTTCCTGCGTCTATCTGTACTCAGAGCTGTTACAGAAATGCTCGCACTGGGTGTGAGATACACATATGTGGCGATTACGTTAGATCTATATTTCGAATTATTTAACCGCTTTTCACCCTCTAAAATTATGACCTTCGCGGCAGCTACACAAAGACTCATCCATTTCTGAAGAAAGGTTAGGTAGAAAAACTGCAAAAAAGCAGCACTGCGTGTGACATAACCAGCGCAAGAAAACTCGGGTTAGGAGACAAATTGCTAGTTATAGCCAACATTTTAATTCTTCTATTCTCATGAAATATCATTTTACTCGACCTTTCTGAGCGGTAAGCATCTTTGAATTGTTTTCCATGTTACCAAACACTATAAATGTCACGTTTAGACCGATATAAAATAAATGAAATTTGCAAAACGGATTTACCTTCAGCTTTCAGCTTCCAAACTTCTACGACTTCTTCAGGCGAGAAATGCAGAGATTTCGGCATTTTGATATAAATCGTACAACGATCGCTACAATTTATACTCTAGGAAAAAAGTCTCACTGATCCCCCACCTATAATTTTTAAGGAGATATTTGCTTAAAGATTAAGGAGATATTTGCATCTCATTTGTGCATAAACTTATGCGACATCACAAAAAATGTTTTTTAGTAATTTCTGGTTTTCACTTCGATGAATTTTTTCCAAACATGACATATATATTTATGTTCACAGTAGTCACCTACAGTGGATATTTGAAATCATTCCGTTGTGCAATTTTATTTTTATTCAAATATTTGCGTTGTGCTTAACCTTTTGCGCCGCACTGTATAACGAGCATGTCATAGAAAACTTCAATAATATACATAAGTTGCACAATAATCCAATTATGTTTAATCAAGTTAGGGCACGGAAAGGTATACAGAGTAAAATCAGACGACCAGACAAACTGAAGTCATAAATACTTTTCAACTATGTTGAAAGTGTTTAATGGGTACAGTGAAATTAAGGGCAAAATATTTGGTCAAACAACGGTAGTTTATGTCTGCAAATTGCTAAATACACCACAGGTGTAATTGCCTTTTTTACACTCAAATGGACTGTCTTGAAGAGAAATTCATCCTTTGAAGTATCTGCATTATAAAGGACGAACGTGTGCATGCGTAACGCTAACATCATTTTGTGTCATTTAACGTCAACAGTGGCATCAACAATCTATTAAATTTAAATTTCAGTGCAATTTTTTAGATTTCTAAAATGACGCATTTCGAATTTTCACGCCGTGGAATTGGGAAAAAATGTACTTTTCACTGCATTTTGTTTGAAAACTGTGTCATAATTTGTTTGAAAACTGCATAGCTATTTACGCAATTTTTATTGTTTTTAAAATAATTCTCAAGTATGCTTTTTTTAATCTCAAGTATGCTATCTCTATCACCTCGCGTGCAGACAATTACGAAATATAACTCCATTTATGCTTAAATTAATAGAATTAGCTTCTCATCATTTCTTTCCAGCTAATATTCCATAACGCAATTAAAACACTATTAATAAAATAAAATATAAATAAAACACAAAGACATGAAATCATACTACACGATTAAACCACAGAAATGAACAGAATCAAAAAGGCTGATTGTAAATAGTTAATATTTAGTGACTTCATTAAGCTGTTATTTCCTGGTACGAGGCCAATACTGTATCGCTTCTTATAGATTAAAAAAAAAAAAAAAAAAAAAAAAAAAAAAAAAAAAAATGAACGCAATATTGCCACTTTTCAAATAAATATGAGTTTTGATATTATTATCGGGCATTAAATATATATATATATATGTATGATACGTTTCCACTATTAAGATTTAAACATGTCCGTGTTAAGCAACAGCATACCCTCGTTATGAAACTCAATGAAGAAATCATAGTTTTCGTAGTCGTAAAATCGTGATTAAGAGTGGAAGGTCAGGCTACAGTCCATTGGAAAGTTTTCTGAAGAATAAAAAATCAAAGCCTTTAAATTCATCATACATTTATTATTTGACCATTGAATGCACCAAACTTCACTAGACATCTGTTATCCATATTCGGGCAGTTGCTACGTCGTAAAATATAAACCACTAGATGTTACGTATTAGAACAACATGACGAAGATTCAGGAAAAAATCTCTCCAGGTCACGTGGGTTAATTAAGCAACTCAATAATCGTAATTTTCTCTCTCTCCTAGCCCATGCAACCAGATACTTGCAAAAACTGCTTGCGTATAAATACAATACACGTGAAAGGACAAAACCCGTAAAAGTAGCCGGAAGGGCGCGGGAGATGCAGAATACGACAGGACCTAGCTCCGGGGGGAGGGGGGGGGGAAGCACGCGTGACTACGATGCGAACTATTTAGCCTCGGCATCAGAATTATTGCGCAAACAATGGCTGGCGAGATTTGCAAGGAATTATGGGAATAGAACACCAAAGTACAAATGATATTAAAACATTCGAAATAAAAATAATTCCTTTTCAGAATAAAAAGAAAAAGTAATTTATTGGGTTTTATAAGATTAGACGAATGGATTAAGGCTTTTAGAATAATAAAAGAATACGCATTTGAAACATAGATTGGTTGATTGGTTGGTAGATTTTTTGACGGCCGATTATCTGCACCAGGGATATGGGCCCGAGGGGGGGCGAGTGCCCTTCGTGGGGTTTTTTCTAAGGGAACCTAACCCGTATTTATGCATGGAAATCCATGGCTCGAAGAAAACCACGAAAACTCCGAACGATTAGGCCGACGGGCGCGATTGGGATCGAACACAGCTCCTCCCGTCTATCAGCTTCGAGAGCAGAACCTCTCAGCCACTGGTGGGGCCTTTAAAACATAGAAAAAAGATAAAATATATTTTAGATTTTATTAAAGCTAAGTAAAAAAGGTAGATATTATAAAAATTTGATGTGCCTCTATAATCTCATAGACGTAAGTGTCATCTACTATAATGAGTCTAATAAACAATATCGCCTCCCGGTGGCATATTAGAACACTTGACGGAGACAACTATCATGATTTACAGCTATTATAAGTGAGAAATGTGCAAGTGAGTGCTCGAGAGAAAAAAATGTTTCTTTTTTTATTTTGAACTTATAAAATATAGGTCAACATAACTGGGATTTTCATAGCTGTAAGTTAAAAATTTGTTCTATTATTTTTGTTACAATTTGTAAATCAAAATTATATATTGTTTTTGCATGATTAAATTCATTATTTTATAATATTGTTATTAGTATAAATTGATAGCAATGAATTATTTTATAATTTATTTTATATTATTATCATAGAAAGTATATTTACATTTGTTTAAGAGTTATTTTATCTGTGTTTATTATGTTTATACAATTAAAGTTTATTCTTTTGAACTCGCAAGTAAATGAGTTCTCCCTCTTTTATATAGTTAAGGAATAGATCTGTAACACGCCCTAGTGAAAAAATAAGTGAAAGCGAAGTAAATATAATCTCCTTTGACCCTGGGTCGGGGATGCATATACAAACCTGGATGTCGCCTTTTGACAAATTATGCATGTCTGATAAAAAGATGAAATATGGAAAATGCAAAATATATCTAGATTTTTGAAGGGTTTCTAGATTTTAAAAGTTTTCATTAATGAATGTCTAGAATGTACTACTTTTAGTAAGATTGTTGAAATCCTTTCTGAAAAATTTATTAAAGTAAATGTTCCCCGATTTTCTGATTTTGCTTTTATGAAGCTAAATGATCTAAATGAATTAGAGAGTTATTTCAGAAAAAAAGATTGAGATTGGTAGACAGCTTCATTTGTGTGAAACCCTCATATTCCAAGGTTTGACGGATTGTTTGAAGCCACAGTATCAGAATTATATGATTATTAACTCTCCAGAGAGCATCATAGATTGGTACAGAATGGCTAAACAACTAGTAGTCATCCCCACCTCTCATGTAAACAACCATAATGTTAGAAAAGATTGTCAAAATCATCTATCTTTCCAGCATAATAACCTGGCTCCTAGACATTGGGTTCGCTAAAACCAGAATTTTCAAAGACCAAATTCTAATTTTCAGCAACAAAATCCTCTTAATGCTCAAAATTCTAGATTTGTTAGCCCTAGATTGCCTACTACTCATTTTCAAAATAAGTATTCCAGTCGACCATGTCGAATGTATATGAATAGGGGTATACAGGATGCTTTCCACTCGGAGAGGACTTGTATTTTTAATGTTGAACCTATGCAATCTTATGTTCCTCCTCTTAGTCAACAACAAAACCTAGTCATGATATTTAATATTTAATCGTTCATGGATATGCAAATAACAAGTATTTGCCTTTTGTAATCGACTCTGGTTCTACAATATCAATTTTACCTTTTAAGTTAGTTAAGTTGTTAAATGCTAAAGTTATAAATATTCCACCTATTATTATTAGCCAAGCCAAAGGAACTATTAAAATAAATAATCTTGTAATTTGTTGTTTAAAATAGGTAATGAGCAAAAATGTATTATATTTCTTTTATGTAAAACTGATTTAAATTATGCTATACTAGAATTGCCAGACTGTTCTAAGTTTAACTTGATAATAGATTGTAATAAATGTGAATTATTGCTGGGAAACATTATATTAAATCGATCTCAAAGCATATCCAATGATAATTTAAGATTAATACATTTTAATGTCAATGAAAACTACCAGTGTGTGCAACTCGATTATGAAAATGTCTTAGTTCCTCAATCCTTTGATCAAATTAATCCTAATGATTCTAAATTACTTGGGGAGGTAAATACTATAAAAAATGAAACATTAAGGGATAATATAAGGGATTATTTAGACATTTTTTCCAAAAATAAATATGATGTTGGAAAAATTAATATTGAGCCGCAGCGCGTTTTACTTAATTCTGACCTACACATACCTATGAGGCCTTACCGCACTTCTGCAGTGGATTAAAAAGAAATTTCAGGCCAAGTTCAATATCTATTAGCTGCTGGTTTTATTAAAGAGAGTTATAGTCCTTATTCTGCCCCTGTTACTTTAGCTATGAAACGCAATGTGGGTAAAAAAAAAAAAAAAAAAAAAAAAACTAGAACGTGTATAGATTACCGTAAAGTAAATGCAATAATGAAAAATTATGCTGAACCTGTACCACGTATAGAGGGAATTCTTGATAAATTAAGTCGTGCTCAGTATTTTTTCACTTTGGACTTAGCCTCTGGCTACTGGCACATCCTCTTTCACCCAGCAGATACTGAAAAATTGGCTTTTGCTATCAATTTTGGACTTTTTGAGTGGAATGGTCTTCCATTCGGTGTCAAAGTTGTCCCCCAATTTTCAATAGAACTCTTAGAAGAATTCTCACTAAACATAAAATTAATTTTGCTTGTTATTATTTTGATGACATAATTGTTTTTCCTCCTACTAAGAACGCTTGCAACATCTAAACCAAATATTTGATTTATGTAGACTTGAAAATATTAAACTTAAATTATCTAAATGCAATTTTCATCAAAATAAAATTAATTTTTTAGGATATGAAATCAAAAATGCTACCTAAACTCCTTCTAATGCTAATATTGATGTCATAAAAAATTTAAAACCTCCTTCTAATGTAAAAGAACTTCAAAGATTTTTGGGATCAATTAATGTTTACCATAAATGTATTGATAATTATGCAAAAATTAGACACCCCCTAAACAAATTACTTAAGAAAAATACTATATGGGAATTGAATTCAAATTGCCAAAATTCTTTTCAAAAAATCTGAATTTCGTATCCTGTAGACTTATGATACGTTTTCACTATTAAGATTTAAACGTATCGGTGTTAAGCAACAGCATACCCTCGTTATGTAACTTAGTGAAGAAATCATAGTTTTTGCAGTCGTAAAATCGTGATTAAGAGTGGAATGTCAGACTGCCATTCATTGGAAGGTTTTCGAAGAATAAAAAATCGTTACCTTTAGATTCATCATCCATTTATTATTTGACCATATAATGCACCAAACACCACTAGCCAAATTTTATCCATATTCGGGCAGTTGCTACGTTGCAAAATATAAACCACTAGATGTTATGTATTAGAACAACATGACGTAGATTCAGGAAAAAAGCTATCCAGGTGACGTGGGTTACAACAAAATAATCGTAAATTTCTCTCTCTCCTAGCTCCATGCAACCAGCTATATACTTGCAAAAACTGCATGTGTATGAATATGAATACAATACACGTGAAATGACAAGTCCCGTAAAAGTGGCCGGAAGGACGCGAGAGATTCAGAAAAGTATAGGACCGAGCTCCGGGTTGAGGGGGGAAGCACGCGTGACAACTATGAGAACTATTTAGCCTGGCTTCAGAATTATTGCGCAAATAATGGCTGGCGGGATTTGCAAGGAATTATGGGAATAGAACACCAAACAACAAATGCTACTAAAACATCCGAAATAAAAATAATTCATTTTCAGAATAAAAAGAAAAAGTAATTTAATGTGTTTTATAAGATTAGACGAATGGAATAAGGTTTTTAGTATAATAAAAGAATACGCATTTAAAACACAGAAATAAGATAAATATTTAAGATATTATTAAAACTAAGTAAAAAAGGTAGATATTGTAACAATTTCAAACAGTTTAATAAAGATTAAAGGGCGAAAAGTTATATATATATATATATATATATATATATATATATTAAATGTAAAAAATCTATTAGTGTTATCAATTTTAAAGAAATTGTTTTCATCTACGTTCTGTTACCCAAGGAAGCCCGACTTTATATCATTGTGTAAGGTAATGACCTCTTTCGGTACCCTTTTGCTATTTTAATCAAACGAGAAAAGTACATGACTATAGCTTCTAATTCAAGAGGCAAAGTCTATGAAGTTCTAAATTACCTATTTTGCCAAACTTTAATCTTCAGAGATCGTTTTCACCTTTTCTCTATTTATATGATTTTCAAATTGACAAATGATTATAAAAATACAATGTGGTTAAAAACAATATGTCAAAATTGTAATGGCAGAGAGAGGGGCCGTAAATAAGCAGATTTCCTATTGGAAGGTTGGGTGCAGAAGTGCAGCGCTGAGGCAGTAGATGTTGTTAATTTCCATGGATGAAAGCGTTTCGCTAGCTGAAATCGTCATCCCCTCACGTTTTTCGAGCAACACGCATCGTTACACCAATGCGCAGCTTGACGACATGCATTTTATGTATGAGGCTAATCAAGGAAATGACTCAGACCTTACGCACATACAACAGATTTTGAGCTTGTCGAAAGGACTATCTGCTTCTATGCATTATTCTGCTTCTTCCACTGCAGGAATTCAGTGATAGGCCTGGAAGCATAAAACAATCCACTCACGCACAACTCCTAATGAAGACGCTCAAATATTTAGGGATCCGTCAGAATCCTACCCGAGAATCTTTCAATGTAAATGCTTTGAGAAGCCAATATATTTCCTTGTGCTATCCCATACAGGAGATGAATGGCGGCAAGCTCCGCATTGGTAAATTAATCTACGCTGCTCAAAATCTGTACGGTAAATGATGATTCAAGCCAACGAATTTCATTCATCCACCGCATTCAACAGCGCCCTCTACTACATTAACACACATTTCATCACCCACATTCCTGTACGAAATCTGCTTAATTAGGTCTCCTCTACTTGCCTTTACATTTTTTATATCTAGTTCTGAACCAGCCTGCTTGTGTGTAACTAAGTGTACTGTTTTATCCTCTAAAAATTCTTAATTACAAGCTGAAAGGTAATTGATGAAAGATTTTTTTGTGTCCCTGTGTATGTCGCATTTCGATTTTTAAATTATGTTTTCTGTATAAAATAAAACGAACATGTTTTAAATTGGAAAGAAAATCCAATTACGAATAATTTCGCTCACACTTTCAAGTCCGGGTTTTAATTATTATGCTATGAAGAAGACATTTAAGCAGATCATATTATTGCATCGTTTACGACTTATACTTTGCTTCTGTTTTAATATATGTACCTCCTGTACCTATTTAATCAAATATTATCATTTATTTTTGGTGATTCTGTATTCTTTATTGGATCATATTTTTTGAATTGTTGATGAATACATTACATACAAATAATCATCGACTTTACTTATGAACTTTACCGCTCATGGATGTAATACACAATAAACGTTTATGAATAGGCTGTAATTCATTTGGTCAGATCTGAAATGCATTCTGCATGACAAATATATGTCTATCAATCAATCTTTATCATTGTTCATAGAATGAAAATCACATGCAATGAAGTTGCAATAGCTGAGTATATAACACCAACCAAAATTTTCATTTTTACAATATTTTAATTATCCTCAACAGAAAACGTATTAAGTAGATATTAAAAAAAAACAATCTTCCGACACCAATAGAATTGCCCTAAAATTTTTCACTGATGGTACTTCTACTCGTAGTTTACCAAATGCATCCAGTTAGGCAATAAAGTTACTTTAATGCACTTCCAAAGTACATACAGTACTTGTAAAGAGGTAAAGAAATTAAATTAATTACTTAAAAAATAGCAGGTAAATATATATATGTGCATGCAGATATTACTACATTTATTAACAATGTTGTATTATAGGTTAAATGAAAAAAAAGCAATTTCAATTACATTAATAACACAAAAAATTAAAACAAAAATACTATTCAATTTTTAATTTTATTTGTGTCTGAATAATAACGTTAAGTTCAGTAAAAAAAAAAATAGAAAAAATTCTGTCATAAAACATTAAATCTAGCACCAATTGAAATTATATTATCAACCATAAAATTAAAATTAAAATGTTATTCAATGTTCAATTTTATTTTAGTCTAATTAATAACGTAGGGTTCAGGAAAAAGGCCAGAAAAAAAATCTGACATAAATTTATAAATCTAATATATATATATATATATATATATATATAAGATGCTTCTTTTTAAGAGATTTAGTTCAAAGACACAGATGACAATAACAAGCTAAGATTATTGAGAGGCAGATAACCAAAGAGAGAATGAAAAAGTTATCGCAGTGAAGTTAGAGGCAGTCATGCGAATGAAAATCTATCGTACGAAAAAGTTATCAAATGGAAACTTCTTTTACAATTTAATTTGCTGTTATTTAGAAATAGTAATTTTTCACCCATAAAGAGTATTTCTTAACTCAGTTTTTATCGATAAACGAACTAGTAAAAAATATCAGTGTTGTCGCTTTACTTTTCTGTAAAAAGTATTTACTTATTTTACAAGTGTGGAAAAAGTTTAAAATATAAAAGTTCATGGTATTAAAATCCATAATATCCAGACTATAATAATGATTTTAATATTTCCATTCAGATTTTCTTAATAGTGTTTTAAGTTATATTATTTAAAATAAATTATATATTTTCATTACAAACATGCCATGTTTTTTCTTCAGATTTCCAATCTAATCAAATGTAACTTTGCACACATTCACTGCACTTATCCTAGTACGATAATAAGATTTTAAATATATGACAATTTTATTACATTTTTATATGTCAATGAGTATTTATAAAATACCAAATTATCCTAACTTATCCCACTAGTAGGGGAAAACTGTATGGTTTTGTTAACTTTTCATGAAATAGACAGTGTTTAGATTTTCGTTTAAAAAGGAACATAATATTATATTTGAATTAAGGATCTAAATAAAAATGTTTCAATTATAAGTTTAATTATACAATATTTGAAGACAAAGTGAAAGTTATAATTTGTGAAACTGCAAATTTTTTTTTACCTCAATATCAATTTATAAAAATCGTAATCATTTTTCGTGCATTTAGTTTCTTTAAACAATGTTTCTGAGCTCTTCAATTATTGTTATCCAACTGGTGTCAACTGGTTCCGAGGTATTAAAAAAAGTGTAACAAGAACTCGTCGTTAATGGGTTAAATAAGGAACTAAAGAGTTTGCTAAGGAATTTGCTTTATAATCAATAACAGTAATTTGAGGGAGTTTTCCTAGGTCTGTTTTCCATAAATAGCCGTGTTATACCTCTAAGACCCAGCTCCTGTATTTTAGAAATTAATGAGATTTAAAAAAATGCCCCAACACAACATAAAATGAAAAAATAAATGAATTCAGAAAAATTAAAAATACAACAAATTAGATCGTTTGGTATCTCACAGGTAGATCGCCCTATTTTAGCATACCTTCTGCGTGAATTGAAAATCACAATACTGCGGGGACGAAAGTTAGGAAGATTTGGGAGCAAGGCACTCTTCCCTTAAACGGTCAAGAAACGCCGTTAAAAACTTTCAAGTTAAACTTAGAATCGCCACAAGATTAAAAATTTTCTTTTCAAGAATAATTTTCTCGAAAAGACAATATATATTTTCAATTTCAAATCGTTCAAAGGCGTTTTCATTCAAGTATATTTTTATTTCTTTTCTGAAGGTGTGATTCAAAGAAAGTGTCAATTTTGGGACTTTGTTTTGGTTCAGAATTTTGTTATATTTAAATTTCAACGTATTCTTTATCGTCCGGCTTAAAAAAAAAAGAAAAAAAATTCAGTTTAAAGGAGATTTTAGAAAGTCCGATATTTCCATTGTAGGCCCATAACTTCCGAAATCTTCCCCTCCCCTACCGAAGCAAAAAAAAAGTGCTGTTAATTTTTGTTCAAAAATGAATTCTCAACAGATTAAAGAAATTCAGAATAGAAACAGAATTTCTGCTAAAACAATTTACTACAGTTTAACTGATAACCTTTTCATTTGGTGGGTGTGTCTCAGTGAAGCGCAGTTGGGTTTTATGTGTCTCTACTGCATTCGTATTTGTAACAGTAAAAGCACCACTTAACGCTAGTAAACGAACCATGCATTTATTTTTCCCCGCAATCGAAAAGAGTAAATAATAGTTCTACTTTTATTTTGAGTTTGTTTTTATTCTAAACACGTTGTAGGTTCCAAATTACACGCTACGATTCTGCCTATATTTTTGTGTCTTTTTCTGTGTTGTAGATTAGTTTCACTGTTTTTCATTTTATAATTATTATAATTTTAAAATGAGACAGTAGAAACAACGATTTCGTGGACATAAATGCTATAAGAAAATGGACGAGTTTCAAAGTAAATCTGCTTCTGCAAAAAAAGTTCGAAACATCAGTGATATATTTGATAATAAATCTGAGGCAAGATACTGAATGGAAATAGAATTATTGAGATCTGTATTTTATTTATTTAACTTTTATGTTATGACGTATGAAATTCAGAAGTGGATGTTCTGAAAAAAGCTGTTCTTGGAAGCTCAAATATTTATGTTGTTAGGTGGGTAGTGTACGCAAAGAAATTTACAGTTACTCGATACATGGATGCAATAATAGTGTTTTTGAAATTTATCTTCGACTGATGCTTAGCATGCGGTGTATTGGTTAAGATTTAGCTGGCTTCAAAACATTTTCTTCTGTGATAAATATGCCATATCCAGGCTCACTAAGAACCAGGATGGATAGGATAGATATTATGGATAGATATTATGGATAGATATTAGGATGAAGTTGAAGTGTGCCAATCGAGCTGCTACATAAAGTCAATGAACATAGCTTCTATAGAAGAAGAAGAATTTATTAGAAAGGCTCACATATGCATAAGCGGGGACTGTACATGGAAGAAACGGTGTCATATATCCAGAATTATATTATGCAGTGGTGGTACAGAAAGTGGAAATGTTACCAACGTTGAAGTACTGTCGTCTCTCTGCAGAGCATGCAAACTGAAATCTGAATCAAATCACGAATCCATAAGAAATCATGATGAGATTTCAAACACAAAGGAAATTATTTGCAAGAAAGAAATATTCCTATTATCTGAGCAAATTTAGTTCAATATGCGAGGTGTTTCCGTAATGAAGATACAAAAAGATTCCTTGAATTTGAAAACGCTCAAGCTATATGGGGAACTTGAAGTACAAAACATGAGTTCATAGAACATGTGCAGAAGCAATTGAGCCACGTCTAAGAAATATGAGCAGAAGTTACTATGGATGAAATTGATGTAAAATACTCGGTGCATTGTAAAATACTCGGAGAAAATGTCGATTGACCAAAGGTGCTATTTTGAGATTTATTATGTATTATGGAAATGCAATAATCTTAAAGACTCGTTTGCTAAAAAGTATGACAGAAGCAGTGTGTGAAATATTGTCATATATTCTCAAAAGATAAAGAATTTATGCACATGTTCTGCAATAAGCTTGCAGGTTCTTAGCGCAGATAATCAAAAGCACGTTGCGTATATTACAATGAAACATTTGAACACGTTGAGAGTGTTGGGATAAATTCTTGTGGATATCCAAATACAACAGCTAAATTGACAGATAGCGAATATTTTAAAAATCTTCAGAAGCGATGTGATTTCTGTACTTTAGAGATCAGATGAGCTATACAATTGCAAAAAATGCAAAAGAATGAACATTTAGAGCATAATGAATGTTTTTCATACAGATGAGAAGACTTTTAAGTAAGTGGGTCGATTTTTTCTTTTCGTTTTTACTTTAGATGCGATTCAAAATTCTCAAAATTACATTTTTCATAGTATTATTTAAAAAATATACCACATTGGGAATTAGCTTAATAAAATATATGTACTAATATTATTATATTCTTTAAGGAATGACTTAGTAATATTGAAATAATTAAACTCTTTCTTTATATTGTAATGAATAAATAATAATTAGTGAAACTTTTTTCAATTTTCAATTTGATTGAATTTTCCAAATGGATTCTGTTAAAGAATTTATATATCATTATTTAATTTTATAAAATATACATAGTTTAGAGGACATTTTAACATAAGTTTGATATTTATATATCCATTGTAAGTTAACTTACGGTATTTTAATAATAATAAACACTTATAAAGCTTAAAACTAATACTTAAAACACTGAAAATATACATTGTTTATAAAGTTTCAGAAAAATGTTAGAGAATGTTTGTGAAAAGCAATTATATTTGTAAGGAATTTCATACTTTATGTAGCGGTAAATGTCTTAACTCTGGATGTTCTCTTATAGATACATTCACTAGCTTTTCTAATAAGGTTCCAACACTAATCTCCCAGCAAATCATTGGTCCACCTGCCCTAATATCGGGTTTCCGTTGCATAAATATCTTGGTGGAAGTGATCTCCATGCTCATCGTTCACAGCTCACATACTTTTGGGGAAAAACATTAAATGAGACACTAACAGTAAATTTTGAATGACATTAAAATTCCTACATTTTTGTATCTTTTAACATGTTTTAATTAAATTTTCACACCTAAACCTTCGATTATTTCCTAAGAAATGTGTCACAACATTTTAAAAATGAATCCATGTTACTTTTTCTAAATCATTTAATGTATCTTCAAATTTTTTGTCCTTCATAAGGTGCCTACTCAGTGTCCCAACAAAAATACCTTCTTTAACTTTTGTGTAGCTTGGCAATGGAAATTGTTATTTTAGATATTGACATCCATGCCCTTCTTTATTCACCGCTTTAACGAAATTCTTCCTAAACCACAACTTTATATGTAAAAGTAGAAGAATAACTTTATTTTTATTGATTAGAGGAAGGTTTTGGATATTGTTTTCATTATATAACTGTTTGCGTTTGTTTTTTTGGAAAATTCTTTTTGATATAATTCTTATATTTTGCTTTGCTGTGAAACTTTCATGGGAAACAGCAGTATTTTGTATAATTTAGTTCCACACCACTGAGAATCGCAATTACTTTAAAAGCTGCACATATGTTCCAATTATGATGTGAGTAAACAATTGCATGAATCAGAATCTTCAAATTTTCATAAGATTCCTTCATTATGCAAGAATATACTATCTGAACAGACAGCAATGCATTTCCGTTATGGAGTAGTACAGGCTTCAAGCTGGTTTTCGAGCCATCAATGAACAATCGCCATTGTTCTGCGTTATCGTGACAATTTAAAGCAAACATTAATGCACTTATATCATTACAATGACATAAATCACCTATTGTAGAAAAATACCCCGAATATTTCTTATGGCGATCTCAGTAAAAATATATGTTAGTATTTCATCTTTTTGGAGAGGATTCCAAACGTGCAATCTTGATCCAAGTAATTCTGAGGCTTTTATAGATATACACTACTCAAAACAATTAGGGGAGCACATGAATTGAAATTACACAAATATTTCCATCGATAAGTAACGTAATATAAAACTTTCATAATTTAAAGCTTAGTAGAAAACATATAAAGAAGACTTAACGTGCAAATTAAAGTTTATAACGTCAAAAACCAGAAAAAGGAGATAAGTGCAGAAATAGGGATTTTGCAGAAATGTTTTTTTCACTGTTTCAGTTGTAAAATTCAATTGTTCAGCTTGCGTTTTTAGAAAAGGTGATATCAGAAATGTCAAAACAGTGTGCTTTACTCGAATCTATAGCTTGGCGTGTTATTGGGATAGTTGAATGGGGGAAACACAACGAAGTGTAGCGGACGCTGTTGTAGTCGCAAGAAGATTCAGTGCAAGGATGTGGAATCGATTCTAAGACTCAGTGAATGATATGCAGCAACAAGGGCAAGACCGCCATGTGCTACCACAGAAACGTATGACCAATATATCCTGTTAACAGCTCATCGAGACGGAACGGGCAAAGCTACTCAGCTGCAAACACAATTGTTCTTGGCCACAGGATAAAGGGTGTCCAGCCAATCAGTCCAAAATAGGCTTCATCAGGATGGTCTCTATGCACGTAAGCCAAGGGTCTGTATTCCATTGATCTCAAGCAACTGTGCGGTCCAAAGACGTTGGACAACTCAGGCAACGTTGGACAACTCAGGCAGTTTGGAGGCAACGTTGTTGGAGTTAAATTCTGTTTACAGACGAGTCCCGATTCAGTCTGCATGTGACATCCGATGTGTTTTGGCATGGAGAGAAAGGGGCCCTCGAAACAATACCACATTCGTTCGTGAAAGACTACAGTACAGACGAGGCGGAATTATACTAAGGGCTGGAATCAGCATAGGTGGACTTACGGGCCTGCATATCATTCGGAATGGCACTTTGAATGTCTGAAGTTATACAGACGAGATGCAGAGATATCATGTCATATTTTATGTTGGAGCAATTGGTGATTTCTTTTCTCTCATGCATGATAATGCCAGACCACATACAACTCGTCTTCTGGAGGACATTCTTAAAGTTGAACCAATACAGTATATGGAATAGCCAATATATTCTCCTGATCTGAATCCGATCGAGCATATGTGGGACACACATGGACGACGCTTGCAGCGAGACTGAGGCCTCCTTTTATTGTCCGGGACTTGGAGATTGAAATTCTTGGGGAGTGGAACAATACGAAAACTTATGTGGAAGTATGAAATTCCATGAAAACTTATAGATAATATCATCGAATCCTTGGAAAACAGGTATGCGACAGTTTTATCTATTCGAAAGGACCACACGCCATATTAAATGCCTTGCATCATTCCTAAACAGTACTTTTGTTTGTCATTTGCATGTAACCAAATTGTTCCTCTAAACCTTCTTTTCACGTTCTATCCATCATTTCAACAAATTAAAGCTATCTTGCAATTTTTTTTGCATTTTTTCCTGTATTTGCGCATTGATACACATGTTGCTTTCAATTTTATGACCATGCATGGCTGTATCACACTGTTATCTTAACTTTTTTGCTTTCTCCCCTAATTTTTTAGCACTATATATATACATTTAAGTCTCACAAGATCATTTAATTGTTCTTGAGTAATTAGATGTGGGTCTTAATTTATATTAGGTGAATAGTTTATATGAGCTGAAGAGAAAATTTCAACTGCCATCTGTTTCCATTTCTACTGCTGCATCGTCATATGTAAATTGTCGATATTGGTCATTTATCAAATCATCATTATGAAATACTGCTCGCATTGCTGAATGTAAGTTTGCATACTTAATTTTATGTTTGCTTTTTTCAGAAGATCCTTTAATGTTTGTAATACAAATGTAGCAGTTATTTGTATGATCCTTCGGATCGCGCCATATCATGTGTATAGCATATAACATGTTCTTTCTTGTACATTTCATCCACGCCCGGAGGTTTTTTTTATAAAAATTTATCAGAATTAAATCTGTTTCTATTCGCTTGCTATATGTTCTATCGCTGTAATAAGTAAACAAAATGTATTTGTGGATTAAACGCATGTAAAAGAAAAATGCAATATAATTATAAATGCTATATGATAGCCTATATAATCCAAAATTTATAAATGAAATTCCTTAAAATTGAAGGGTGACAGAAACTTTTTACAAACATATTCCTTTTTAGAACCTTGAAATCTATAATAAACGCCCATTGTATAGAGAGGACCAGAAAATTTGTTAAGATTTGTTAATCAGTGCTATTTGAACAAATCGTCAATATTTGATAAAAACAATGTCAATATTAAATATATTAAGTTTTAATACTTTGTGGAAATGTCAGATAAAAAATTACTTTTTTATTTTTAATAAGAAAACATTTTCCTTATAAATTACCATTAACGCTCAGCAGCCCCAAAGGTGGATATTATTTTATTTTTGTGAATTTTTATTGTTTTTTCTTTTTTTTCTGTTTTTTTTTTCTTTTTGAATTTATATTAATATAAAATGAATGAATAGCGAAAAAGGAAATAAGTCATTTTTTCTCAGAAGATAAAAATTATCACTGATGTGGTTACCAGTTTTACTTTTCTATGCAAGTTTTTACTGTAAGGTAAGTTCTATAATTTCATGTCATTCTAAAAACATGCGAGTCTTCTTTTACATCTCCTTGTAGTACACTTTTACTGACATGTGTCAGTCACTTTTCTTGCGGTTGACCGATATTATTTGCGTTCTGCGTATATAGATAGTTTTTTTAATTTAAAATTTTTCACGATGTAAACAAACGATTTGTGATACCTTATTTTATTACAAGAAATTTAAATGCCAGAGTAGAAAATTTATATAAAATATTGCATATAGCTAAGCCAAAAACTAAATATTGAATCATGTCCAAAAAATGATTTATTTTTGAGTATACAACAAAAATAATTAAAATTATTTAGAGAAATATGAAATTAAAACAACAATATCTTTAACCCGGCAATAGTCGCGTGCTATTTTTCTTGCCACCTATATTAATTATCGTCTTCTAAGCCATCTCCTCTTATCCCTTTAAGACCCGATGTATTTGTAAACAAAGCTAGTCATGCCTGTAGAAAGTAAAACATGGACTGCAACAGCTACCGATTGATAAAAAATGATACTTTATTCTGTCTGCAAACCAGCACAATCGTTCGATTTCAGTTTTTATTACATATGGCTCAGAAGCAAAAATTTAAATGAATGTCTAACCCACATGATCGTGCGAGTTGTGTCTTAAAGGATGTTAGATACAATAGTGAAATTTTATGTAGCTGATCTTAAATATTTCTCCATTATCATAGTAAAGTTACATGACATTCAGCTTTTTTCCCCAATATATAATGATAAAAAAGGTGTGTCTAAATGACCAACAAGTAATCACTAGTGTCAGTACATATTCACCCTGTCCAAATATTTCATAGAACATGTGAAAACTCACTAATTTCTGTAAAATGAAACTTTATAACTTCATTGAAATGTAAAAATTGAATAATTATTGAAAACTACTTGATATTCTCCTTTTCACCGCTAGCAAGAAGAGGCGACAAATAGACTGAGCGCGACCAATAGCGTTCTAAAGAGACACGCGACTACTCTCAAGATAAAGATATGTGAAGGTATAAATAGGTTAAAAGGTATCAGAAAATCCATGAGCGTTTTTAAAAAATAGACAACGGATGGAGATGCCAGTAGCAGATCAGAATCCTAGAAAGACAAATAGTTAAGTGAAAGAAAAAATAAACCTTAAAGAAATAAAATAAAAAATTATGTTAGACAATATCATGTGAATAAAAAAATTCGTTCTTACAAAAAGGTTTACAGCTGAAAGCACAAAAAAATCTTTCCACTTTAGTTGTGTAAATTTATCTTATCTCGAACCTTTTTCAGTATCAAATGAAATTAATTCTTCCTACCTTCGCCGAGAAATTCCAAATAATTTTCCAATAAATTAATATAAATCCAATAAATTTCCTACACTGTAAAAAAAAAAAAAAAAACGACATTTTTACAGTACAAAGTACTGTTCATCTCGCGCACAAACTCAATCACAGTGAATGTGCTGTATCTTTCTTTGGTTTTCTGACTATATTAACATGGAAAATACAGTAGTTGCGTAAAATTAACAGTACAATGTGCTGGCAATTTGCACGCCAGCAGTTTGTGCTGTAAAAATATGCGTCCAAATTGCCAGCACATTGCGCTGTTAATTTTACACAACTACTGTATTTTCCATGTTAATATAGTAAAAAAACCAAAGAAAATACAGCACATTCACTGTAATCGAGTTTGTTCAGGCAAATTTACAGTGTTTTTTTTTACAGTGTATAAAAGAAATTTTTGTTACATCTGAATATATAAAAGTCTGTTTTTCACTGGAGGTAACGCAATTCTTTTTTTCATTAATCCATTTATTCTTACCGTCCCATTTTGGAGACATTTCGAATTTTAATATTTTTTATAATTTTCTTCATTTTCTCAACATGCAAATTGTAGGAAGTAATTCTCTATAAATGGATTTATCTATTACCGAGAGATGACAGCATAAGATGTGTATTTATTTGCTTAAATGAAGGCCTTTTTTCGGTGTTTATAGATTTTTAATTTTTCAAGACAGCGATATGTAAAAAGTAAGTTTATCTGTATTTTCGTATCAATGATCCAAATAAATAAATCATAATTGTGGACTTCTTTGAAACCCGTATGTTTTTAAATTGCAAAATTATATGTTCAAGCCTATTTTTTACCCTTTTTTGTAACGTATGAATTACAGGGCGCTAGGTGCAAATAGCTACATATTTCTATTAGCCATTTTAGGGACAATTATTCATGTAAAATCCTTTTCAAGATGATTTTGAAATAAATTGTTTTTTAGCCTCAAATACCATTGTTCTTACTTTATTATTAATTAAACTTATAATGTTATTAGTCTCTGTAAAGAAATAAATATATATTATATATTTTAATGGTTCATAAAAATACTAATTATAGTATATAATATGCAATTTAAAAGCTTAATTTATATAAATTTAGACAAAACATATAATTATGCATTTTTCTACATAGGGATCGTCCCATATTTAGTGCGCTTACATTTTATCAAATAAATACAAAAATATTTTAGCGTAATTTTTTTTTTCAGTTCATTTTGTAACATTGTAGAGAAGACCGGGGCTAGTTGACTACAGGAGTAAGTAGGCGCAGTCCCCATAAATCGCCTGTTTGTGGATAGATTGTGCAACCAGTCACAGAGTATATTTCTTCTTGCGTTTCACAATCCTCATTGTAGTTTTGCAGCATTACCTACGTGCAGTGAACATTTATTACGATTTTTCTGTTTTTTGCGCTCATAAGTAATTTTTTGTTGCTTCATTCTTTTTCTAATTTCTAATACTTATCTTAATAATTGAGATTTAACTTGTGCAATTTTTCTTAGTGTATGATTAACTGTACCTACCCCATATGTGATTTACTTGGATTATTTATGCTTAGATGGTTACGTGTCCCTTTTTTGAAGAAATTTATTATGGGGCTAGTAGGCGCATTGAACACGGGGCATGTTGGCTTGGTGTCTGGTGTATGCTGGTAGCTTGAAAAACAGCAAACACCGAAAAAAGTGGTTGAAATGCATGATTTTGGGCACACGGGGCTTGCCCAAACGGATACACTCGATTTTTTATTTGTGATAACTGTAACTCTGATGATGTTATCGAGTAGGATAGAAGGTACTCAATGTTAATATTTTATTCATTATTTTTATGTATGTATAATTTAAAATTTACATTGTACGGGATAACGCCTTTGATTAAACCTACTGGTAATAAGGAAATTGATTTCTCTTAACTGCGTGTATTATTTAAATTTTTATAAAGCGTGTGCCAACTTACCCCATAGGTATAGGCAACTTGCCCCGTGACGGGGTAAGTTGGCGCACAATTTTCGTTTTATTTAGGCTTCCGCTAAACATAAACTACAAAAGCTACGAACTCAAAACTCCGGGTATTTATAGCCCAAGAACTATACGCTATATGCCAAGCAATAGACTGGTTTCTAACATCATCTTACTCTTCACTACTTCTATTAACGGACAGCCACTCAGCAAAAGATGCCCTTAATCTAGCCTTTCCCCGTAATCAACTTATTCATCAGATATATGCTAAATTACTAGATTATCCACATAAAACAGTCTACATCAAATTGATCAAAGCACACGCCGGAACCAGAGGTAATGAAAGAGCCAACACCTTAGCAAAATCAACAACAACATCCACCACGTCACCAATCATCCGTTTAGTTTTTCCAGTCTCTGTGATCAAAAGAGCACTCAAGGATAAAATGTTGTCAGACTGGCAACATTATTGGACTTCATCTGAAAAAGACCGATTTACTTATAAAATCTTGAATAAAGTGGATTCTGATTTTATCTGCAAAAATCATATTATTCCATATTATGTTAGTGGACACGGCAGTTTTCCCGCTTTTATTAATAAAATAGGGAAACGAGACTCTCCATCCTGCCCATGTGGCAAGGGGATAGGAGACCCGATCCATTACCTTTTCTCAAAATGTTCATTAATGACACATACCTTTGACTTTAAAAGAAACAAAACTGTACGTTTCAACCTTAAAAGGACCCTATTTGATCCAACAAATTATGCCAAGTTAAGAGCCAACTATAATATTTTAAACAAACATTTTTCATTTATAAAAAAGACTTTTAATGCTCATCTGTACGATGAACTTTTTACTCCAAGTCACTTAGTTTAAATATTTTACTTTATTTCATTACATTTTGTCATATTGTTTAATAATCATTTTGATTGTTTTGTCATTTTAATCAAGCTCTGTCATATTATCCTACTATTTATTGTTTACCTTAAATAATTCTCCTATCTTAAATTTTAAGTGTAAATACTCACTTTTTAAATGATAATTACTAAATAATGAGATGTAATTAAGTACCTATATTAACTTTATTTTATAACATAATTTTAACTATTCATCATCAACTATAACTGTAAAATTTCTCGGGTTTGCTCAATAGTGCAACCCATTGTGAATTACCTGTAATAATCATGTAATTTTCATTAAGCAGGGTCTTCCAGCCTGCTGGAGCTTCCGAGCTTGTTCGCAAGTATTGGAGTCTCCGCGGGGTGGTAGATATGTGTTTTCCCCTCGTTGACTAATCAGCTCCTATACCGAAAGGTTGGCTGTCCACGAGTGGGTGATTAGTGATTAGTGGCTGTTCTTTAAAAGTACAGTTAAAGTTTCATAAAAAAAATTAATAAAAATCGATAACTAAAAACTGCGCCTACTAGCCCCGGTGTCCTCTAATGTGATTTTAGCAAGAAACTTGAGAAAATAAAAATTCAAGCATAAATGGGTTAAAAATGAATATTTTTTCGATGACAAGCAAGATAAATAAATATCTCTACCTCCTGGGCGCTATGCTCGACAACCTCAGTTCAGAGATCGCGGATTCTAAAAGCAGGCTAATCTGATCGACTTTAAAAAAATTAGAGAAGATTGAATAATACGGAAAAAAACATGTAGCGTTCTCCCTGTAAACGGGTTTCCATTCAATTCCCTTTGATTGTAAAAACTTAAGGCAGAATCAGTTGCTGTTAAGACATCCAATGGTTCTTTTCGTGTTTCGTTAAAGAATATCAGTTAAACGTTTGAAAAGAAGCTAAAATAAAATAAATAAAGTAAACAGAGTCTCTGCCTCCCGGTATTTCTTAACAGCGTTATAACACAATTGACATAATACAATTTACTACAATTACTACAATTTACTGCATTAACCCCTTCAAGGGTGGTGGTTCATTTTTGGACCACTTAATTTTAATTCTTAAATGCCACATTGGCACCAGAATATTGGGATGAAAATTTTACTTTTACTAAGTAAGTGAACAAAGTATGACTACAACTCTGTTTTTCAAGCAGAATTGGCTGCGATAGACGAGGCTATCAGTTGGTGCATCGACTCCCCGCATGATTCATTTCATCTTTATACTGACAGCTTGTCATCAATTTACGCTCTTCAGCGCTTATTTCCATCTAACGGTCAGCTTTTTAATATCTTCAACTCTTTGCGCCTGTTACATAATAAAGTCATATATATTGGCTGGATAAAATCGCATGTTGGAATATCAGGAAATGAAAGAGCGGACATGTTGGCAAAATCAGTTATTATAAATGATCTGTATGATAAAGTTCTACGCATTCCTGCACCAACTTCTATTTTAAAGCGTCATTTTAAAACACTTCTACATGATCAATGGCAGGTTTCTTGGGAAAATTCGGAGAAGGGAAGAGATACTTATGCGATATTAAACAAGGTTAACGATTTATTTCTATGTGAATCCCAGGTGATAGGTTATTTTCTTTCTTCACATGGAGCATTTCCACAGTATCTGTTTAAAATAGGAAAACGCCCAAATAACAGGTGTAACTGTGGTGATGTAGGAAGTATACAACATTATTTGTTTGGACATTGTCCGTTAATGCCTTGTACATTTAAATTCAACAGGAATTGTACACTGAGATGGAACATTCGAAACGTTCTCATCACCCGTTCAAACTATAGAAGACTGTGTGCTATGTACAACGCACTTAATAGGGAATACTCATTTATTAAGTATAAATTTTGATAATTTTTACACTTGTAAATTTTTACTTCTATCATACTGTTAATACTCATCAGTGGTTCGCTACGGACATTACGTGGTTTTCTGACACTACATCAAAGGCTCAACATTGTGCCTTTTATAGTAACTGTCCTTTGTCTGACATTTTTGTTGGCGGCGATTTTCTCTTGAGGTCTGAACATTATGGTGATCTTTCTTCAAGTTAGTTTTTCTTATATAAAACTTTTATGAACATTTTTCTTTCGAACACTGAACTCATTTGAACATTAGTGAACAGTGAACTTTTATGAACATTTACACTTCATAATCTTGAACAAGGATTTATAGTCTTAACTTTTGTTATACATTTAAGTCACTTCACTTTTGTTTTTATTTTTATTATTATGATGAAAGCAACATCAATTGTTTTGTAAATTTACGATTTACTATGTAAGTTCGTCAGAATATGTGCCTTTTTCCTTGTTATTTTGGGTGCTTTCCGATGTCCGGCATCGGTGATTGTTGTGGGGATTTTCCACCGGAGCGTTACATCCTATGCCATTCTTTGGTTGGTGCTCCGGTCGGGTGATCAAGTAAGTGAACAAAAGCATTTTTGTATTTCAAAATTTGTTTGTAAATACTGGTGCCGTTCAGTGATTTCAAGATTTTACGAATAGAAGTACCTCGCCCCTGAAAGGGTTAAACGCATATTAATGTATTTATTTTTTTTAAGTTTCCTTTCTCTTTTAATATAATAGTCACGCATGAATAAACTTTTAATTGTTAGTAAGTATTATAGTTCGCGCTGTTTTTGGAATTGAAAACAGTCTCAATAATAATAGTCTAAGTCATGTGACTATCATCAACAGTTCCGGGCGGAATTCCTTCGCTTTTTATATACCAGGCGGAAATTTTGGTAATTTAATGTTAGCCAACAACAGGTGTGATAATTCTCCATATGTTATTCTATCGCCAACATTTCACTTATATTATGATAGTCTAAGTCATGTAACTGCCATAAGTAATTACAGGCAGATCCTTTCGCTTTTCATAAGAAAGGGTTCCATTTTGATTAAAGAATCAAAATTATTTTTTCGAATAAAACTACATAAAACTTGCCATGATCGGAAAGAATTCCTGGTACTTTTATGGTAGCCGGGTGCAAATCCCACCAATAGCTTAATTTTTAACTCGACAGTTACCATTTTTTTATTTTTCGAGTTCTAAATTAAAATGGTGCTACTCGATTATCCTATCGACCAAAAATCTGTCGCCAAACTATAAGATTAAATGCCAATAATGGTTGATCATCAACGTCACATTCACTTAACTTTAAAGAAATTACACGTGTTTACGCCATCAAGTGATTTTTATTTCAACGTTTTGTTTGTATTTTTATAAATGTTATACCAATTTATTTGTTCTTTCGTTATTTAAAATAAAAATTATGTCAATTTCTATGATTTGGCGATTTATATAATTTGGCAAAATTGGTCGATGGGATAACTAAGTAGTACCATTAAAACTTTGCTTTGAAATTGAATTTAAATGTCATGATTTGTTGCATTGTCATGTACGCATCGGGTTCGGCGTGATTTTTTTTTTTTTTTTTTTTTTTTTTTTTTTTTTACGACAATTTGGCAAAAACCTCGTTTTCGAATACCAGTTACATATGTATTTTTAAATTATTTTCTATTATATTTAAAATGAAATAACAATAAATGAAAAAGCCTAATTAATAACTATAGAACAAAACAATTTATAACATTTTTTTTTAAATAAAAAGAAAATAAATGCAAATAAACATTTATTAATAAATAAGTAACAATAGCCGGTTACCATGTCAGGCAAAATAACGCCATTTTGTGCCAATTAGGCGCCCCGTTGCGTATATGATATCTGTGCCAAATATTTTTCTTTTCGTTTCGTTTAAAAAAAAGAAAGAAGTGAAAGCCATTAATTTTAAATGTTTTTAAATTATAAATAAAAATAACATGATACATTTCTTAGCTTACTTTTAAAAGAGGCCAAACTGGTCGCCAAATTAGTTTAAAATAATACCTTTTTCTAAAACATGAAAAGAAATATCTGTTATGATTAAAATTTGAGTTGCCATCATTAGAGAAAAGTATTTAAAATTAGAATAAAAAATAATATCTCGAAAAGTAATTCGAATTTAAAAATTGTAATACCAGTTTTGAAATCTGCGGATCAATACGGATTTTTGGTGTTAATTCCATTGCATAATATTCCATATTTTAGAAGAAATCACCGTAAAACATAATCAGTTACTTAATCAGTCGTTTCATAAATTCGTTTTATTAGGATTTTACATATATAGGGTAGATAATTTCGAAATGTAAGATGTCATATTATTCAGCTTTGTAATATTTAAATTAATTTTGTTTTATGATAAAAGTTTATTATCCCTGCACTTTCAAATACTACTACAAACTAGTAAATCTGCAGATCAGGAGCCTCAACGTCAGCTCTGCAAATCATTATTTTTAACCACAGTTTTGGGAATATTCAACTCCCTGCAAACCGCAATTTAAAGTTTTCAAATTACGTAATTATTTATAAGAATAAAAAATACGAAGTTTTCAGGCATTAGAGGTATTAATTTAAAAATGTTATGAAAAGATATTCGGAAATTTTCATGAGCGGCTAATCCTGGTATTTTTTTAAATAAAAAAGTATATTTCTTTAGGGGGGGCTCCCCCCCTGAACCCCCCGTTGTCTCATTAAATTTCCATATGTAACTTTATTTTCATTGTGCTAGTGGTTATCGTAAATCTTAGATTACTTAGATTAAATTTTACACTTCCGAGCCTTATTTTTTAGTACCGGTGAACAGAAGATAATTTACATTGACGCAATTATATTAAAAGTCTAGGTTTTATGAACGAAAAAGTAATTTCCTTTTAAAAATAAAATAATTTTCATTCATAATATCTGAAATGAGGCTACATTAGGAAGTAACACTCGTCGAAAAATATTTTTTCAGGGAATCTAGTTAATGTTTTGGCTTTTAAGAATGAAAATATTTATTTCCCGATACAATGACGTTATTTTCGAGAGAGATAATTTTTCGGTGCATAATTTTGACATTTGCTATATATTTGCTTTTCAAAAGTTTATTTTTCTTTTTGAAATTCTGATTAAAAATTAAAAATTTCTGTTATTCGTGTGCAGACGATAAACCGTCAGATATTGGTAATTTTTTTTTTAAATTAAGAATTATTATCATAACACAAGGCCCTTTTATTTCATCCTCAAAGCATATTCGTTTTGTTTGTGATATATGAGGTTAAATTCATCTTCTTTTCGTATTTTCGTTTTATTTCCAATATGCAGACGTATATTCACGTCTATTGTTTATTTAATTTCCTCTTGCACATGAAAATCTTTTAAATCAAAATTAACTGTTTGGGGTAAATTACTATTCCGGGAACTGATTTTCTTGGCAACGGTTAAAAAAAAAGATTGTTAAATTTTATAGAAAAATGTCAATTTATTCCTTATGAAAATAATGACCTTTTTAATTTATAAGAAATATATTTGAACAAAATAAATAAAACACAGCCTGCCTTTATTTCTGGGATAAAATTCATCTATATTTTGTAAAGACAAAAAGGCATTAATTCATCCTTTTTTAACGTTCATTTGACTTCAAACAATTACACATGCTTTCACATCTACGATATTTTTAGGTGTAATTCCGTTGCTAGGCAACAGTTAAAAGAAAATTAACACAACGAAATGTGTACGTTCTAAAGAAGTAAATATATAAAAGAAAATATTTATATTATTGGAACGCATATATAAAATCGATCCATAAGTTATACACCCAATTTAAAACTCTGACAAATGTATAGAGAAAATTTCATACTAATATGAATAGTGTATAATTCCAATTAGAAAATTTCATCATCCATAATTTACCATTTAAATCCTTCAATCATATGAGCCATTTCCTTTCAACAAATAAAAATGGAAAAATCGTCTGAATTGCCATAGAAAAGCATTATTGTAAAAATTAAATATTCTATATTTTCCGAACGAATGAACCAAATATAACATAAAACTATACAGCTAATTCCGGGTACCTCACCTACATACCCCCTTAATTTCAAGTTAATCGGATGCTTTTTGCGGCAGTTATAGCGGAACAGACATTCAGACTATCAGACTAACGGAAACCAAAACTTTTCGTGTCTCCACAGTAAGCCTTCACTGACGTTTCGGCAATTAAAATATACTTTTCCCATTCTTTATGATTTATTAAAAATAAAACACATTCTCTTCGATTAAAATTTTTTAATTATGTATTTCACAAAAATTAAATGATTACTTTATTGATTAAATTAGTGATTGATCTCATTAAATAATTATTTTGTTTCAAACTCACTCACACTTGTAGGGGTAGTTTGGGTGTAAATGGCTTACTTGTAACTTCAAAATCTGTCTGCAAGTGGAATTTACAAGGTTTCTTTTGTTATTGTTTCTGCATTAAGTATTTTAGATCACGAACGGCGTACTGAGTGAGTCACACAATGATAAAACAATCTGCGAATTACAAAATATTTATATGATTAATACATGGACCTTAACAAATGCCCTTTTGTATTCACTAGATTAATTTTAACACAATTATTCTAATTGGTAATTAAATCATATTAGATGTAAATTTCCAACTGGGCGCTAAAAATGTCCGGACCAGGATTCGAACCAGGAATCTCCTGGCTGAAGCCGACAGTGCTCTGCTATCTGAGCTATCCCGAACGAACCTGGCGGAACTTTTTCACCCAGCTAACCTTAATGATTATAGCATCTGGTCTGAAACCTAGTTCAGCTCAACAGAATAAATCACATGTAATGGAACTCCAGAAATCACTGGATGCGTAATTACACTAGATTAATTTTAACACAATTATTCTAATTGATAAATAAACCATATTAGATGTTAATTTCCAACTGGGCGAAAAATGTCCGGACCAGGATTCGACCAGGGATCTCCTGGCTGAAGACGCCAGTGCTCTGCCATCTGAGCTATCCCGGACGAATATGGTGGAAATTTTTCACCCAGCTAAAGTTAATGATTATAATATCTGGTCTGAAGACTGGTTCATCTCAGCAGAATAAATCACGCGTAATGGAACTCCATAAATCGCTGGATGCGTAATAACACTAGATTAATTTTAACACAATTATTCTAATTGGTAAATAAATCATATTAGATGTAAATTTCCAACTGGGCAAAAAATGTCCGGACCAGGATTCGAACCAGGGATCTCCTGGCTGAAGCCACCAGTGCTCTGCCGTCTGAGCTATCCCGGACGAATCTAGCCGACGTATTCAGCCGATGCTTAAAAATAAATCGTTACAATTAAAAGACTACATGGATAAAAATACAAGATTTATTTATTTTGCCTTTAAAAATATTTGTTTTATGATACACGAAAGCTTTCAAATATGAAATTAAAATTCATAACTATTTTTGGCATACTGAGATGAGATCGGTAACTGTTTTCCTCTTAGGTAAATAAAATTATGTTCATATTTATAATCCGTATTTCTTAAAAATATGCAATCCGCATGTCAACTTTATAGAGATAATTTTAATGAAAGACAGTTATCAATAAATTTTACAAGTGTACAACAATTTTCAAAGTTTTACAAATAAAACTAATTGACAAATTTTTATTAAAAAACTATTTTTAAGAATCGAAAATATTTTTCTGCAATGAAAGATGTTATCGTGCACTTAGAACGCACCTCTGTTACATTTCATTTGGCATTTTGTCTTAGTTTCTGGTACAGAATCTACAACTACAAAATGCAACTGGGCTTCAGCGAGCTGATGGCAAGTTAAAATAACGCTTCTCTTAGTAGCGAGTCCTAAGTCTCTTTCGAATCGTACATTCTATTCAAATTTAATTATATTGTAATTTAAAATGCATGACCACGGAAAAGTGTCTTTCTCTTATGGAGCAAGGCTTTGCTAAATTTTTCAGACGAATGTAAACTTGTAAACCCTATTTTTATCACTTTATTGTACTTTCTTTCTACTGCGGACTTCTTGTTACTTCTGCCGCGCCGCCCTCCCTATACTCGGTTTGACTGTTTGCTGGGCCAACCACTTATAGACTTTTTCTGGATTTTCTGTTTATTTCGTCTAGAACTCTCTGTGTTTGCACCGTTCGGGTGTTCTTCCTTAGAGAAGGCCTATTTGAGGACTAGTATTATCTTTTATAGGCATTTCTGTGGCTGTGGGTGCTATTCTGAGTTGTAGACACATTCTGCTTTATGCTTTTTGCTATAAATTCATCTTTCGACACTTTATATTTAGTAATCGCATAAAGCAGTACAGTTTTACTTTTTTTTCAATTCTTTTTCATGATGTGCTACACGATTAAGGGAATGTCTTCTAAAACGGAGACAGTTGGTCAAATGAGGACTCTAGAATTATCACTGATAAATGCTACCATTTTAAAACTTTGTGCATGACGTACGCGGCGTACGTCAAGTTATTCTTGTCATTTCCAACAACGACGTATAGCGCGTACGTCCTGGTACTTTAATTCTTACCAACAATGGCGTACGACTCATACGTCATGCAATAGGTGCGAAAATGTGTTCCCTTATTCCCGGTAGCAGAAAGTTCAAGACAGGAGACGAGCGTCACAGATTTCCTTTTCTTTTTTTCAGATTCCTTTTCCATCAAATCTTTATTTCACTTTATAATACGTTTAGCTCTCTTTTACTAAATACAACAAGTTGGAGATTGCACGTCAAACGTGGCAAATGAGGTGCTTTAGTACTATAACAGTTTTATAAATATTTTTTGCACCGCATATTGTACTGAATGTACATTTTAGGGCTCTTCATTTTAGGTCATATGTGCATATCCATTTCATTCTGACGAAAGGCTGTAACATCATTAAAATGCATTTGAACTTAATTTCCCTATTGGCCGTAATGTAACAGAAATCTTTTGAATGTACCCGTAATTAAACTATACATCCGATTTTCATAAAATTTGAAATGACTCGACAGAATTTCGAAACAATTATATATTTAAAATTTCAGAGCATTCGGTTGGCTAGTTTTTGCTCTGTTATATACGGACTCACGGACGGACGGACAGACAGAGAGACAGAAGGACTGAACACTTATGCATACCGTGCACTCAAAATGTGTTCGGATTCTGCATCCCTTAAGGATGAAATTAATTACTTAAAATCTCTTGCTGTCAAAAGAAGTTTCAACCCTTCTGTTATCAATAAAGCTGTGAATAAATTTAATATTCCCTCTAGCAATTCTACTAAATTTGAGAAAACTAAACCTAATAATTTGATTTTTTTTTTTTACATTTTATCGTTCTTTATGTTTCAAATTAGCTAAAGTTTTAAAGCGTTTGAACTTGAATGTTATTTTTAAATTGTCAATAAATCCCAATACCCCTGCACTAAGTCTTCAGTTCCTCATTTTCATAAATTGGGAATTCAATAAATTCCAATACCACTGCACTAAGTCTTCAGTTCCTCATTTTCATAAATTGGGAATCTATAATGTTCCTTGAATGGTTGTCATCTTTCTTATATTGGTCAAACTAAAAGAAATCTTGAATCTTACTTAAAAGAACACACTGTTTATGTTAATAACCAGGAAATTTCAAAATCTTCTATTGCCAAAATTATTAAAATTCAGGCGATAGTTTTAATTTTAAAAATTCAAAAATAATCTGTAATGCCAATATCACCTCTGAATTGGACTTTTTGAAAATTTAGTCGTGAAATCGTGAAGATCGTGTTAAAGAAAAATCTGATTCTACTATGGTCTTCGCAGCTTGGAAAAACTTGTTCACACGTACCATATAATTTTTATAATTTTAAATAACTTAATATCAGTTTTGGCATTAATAAATATATTAATATATTTATATTTATACATTAATATATATAAGCATTATATAATTACCTTTCATCATCTATTTCCAATTACTAAAATTAAATTAATAAATTTAGCTTCAATACATAACACTGACATTACACAAAATAAAGTTGGAACCTTTAACTTGTAATACAAATTCAAGCACAATACCACTAATTCACTAGCACATTGCGGACGATTAATCTATATAAAACATATGAAAAACCACGTGATTTTGATACCAACTATTAAAGATAAAAGATACAAATAACCAGCGAAATATTGTTGAACCATTAAAAAACGTGTAGTAAACAAATAATAGATGAATTGCTGGATGTAGAAGGAAGCTTATATAGCATTTCACTTCTTCAGGGATACGTGAACTACAAATATAAGCAAAAACATAGTTGATTGCTGTAATAGAATCCAGCAATAAGCTAAAAATTGAATTCCATTATGTACCCGATCGACTATACAGCAAAAAGTATAAATTTACCATGCTATATAAAATGAATTAAATAAATCATTAATCAATGCAAGATCCGTAATAATGAACAATATGAATAAGATTTTTTTAACATTTAAATTTAAGACATACACAGCAATACAATTACTATGACCATATCACAATCAAAAACAAGTATGCCATTATAGCACAGCAAAAATCCCGCCTAATTAAATGGTGCAGTTAAAAGTGAATCCCTACAGTTTATAAATCATAACAGTTTCCAGATAATATTATCATTTTTATAGATATAATAATTATAATTAACTTCAATAGTCTATATACAATAATAAAAATTATTATGTGCTATTTTAAGAAACCTGGAATAAATTATTACTAAAAAGTACAGAAAAAAGGAGATGTTTAAAATAATCAGTTAATAAATAAGATACATGATATAATATAATAAGGTATGGCAACAAAATTATTTTACAACTGAATAAATGATTATTTAATGCTGCCATCTGCCTGAACTTAAAAAAATTAAAAGGTAAAAATACGCGTTCACAATCAAGGCGAAAAGCAGCAGGAATAAATTCTACTGGTGCCATCTATTGGAGATTACCAAAAATAACTGTAGAAAAATTGCAAATATTTGAACCACATTAATTCACTTTAAAACAGCAAATAATATCGCTCTAAAACAGCTCAACAGAATATCGATAATAATCATTTAGCATCTTTAATATAATGATTATAATTACTTTTAATATTTTTTTAAGAATCAGTAAATTCATAGTAAGCTTATTTAATTATTTTAATGCTTTAGAGTCAATTAATCAAAAAACAAAATTAAGCAATATATATATATATATATTGCTAAAAATGTCGGTGTTAAACGACATTATGCGAATAAATGTCTCTGCTGTGCAATGTTCAATAATAAAATACTTTCTTTTTTAGTTTCAGTTGTTGTCAGTCAATGTTTTTGCAAAAACAAAATTTATTGACTAAGTAATTCTTTTCAGTCACGGGAAAAAAATCAGTTTTCAAAAAATAAATATCTAATATAATATATATTTGAATACAATTCCCTGAATTTTCTTTAAAAATATTAGTTTAATAAAAATTTCTCAGTGGCAAATATTCTATAAAATTGTGAGCTACTATTATTTAGAAGACAGTTTCTTAAATTTTATAAAGATATAAATTTTCTCAGGCCAAATTAATAACTTACGTTGCCTATGAAACATTTAAATTTCGGGGTTTTTATAATTTTAAGAAAGTATCCTGACTTTTTTTCTGGGAGGGGGGAAAGAGGATTATTTGATATTGGTTTTTTGGTTTATGTTTGTTTGGTAAAGGATGTAATTTGAAAAAAATAAATAAGGGGAATTGAAAAAAAAATATATGCAATTTTGTTTCTATCGATAGTAATAAAATTCAAATAAAATTTTATAATTTAATTTTCTTTAATTTAAAATAAACGATATGAAAAATGCTAATATGAATATGCTAATGACTAATATGAAAAATGCTAGTTGAATATTATGAATATCTAGAAAGAAAAAGTCGCTTGATAGTGAGCTGAATTTGAGTAACTATCCAAAAATAGTCTATCCGGCCGTCTTCCTGCCTGTCTATCTGTGAGTTCCAGTTTTAACTGGTCTAAATGCTGTTGTGCCATATAATGCATATATGTCATAAAACGTTACATGCATGTTCAATATTGAAAATGAATTGTGTAGCATTTACAGCAGTATTGAAAGTAATTCCATTACATTATGATCTATGGGGGGAAAATTTGTAGTGGATTATGATAATGTTACACTGTTTAAATTTATTTAAATGCATATACATAATTTAGGTCCACTACGATATGATCACTATAAACTATGTTGTCACAGCAGAAAATCGTTCATTTGCAGGGACGCACAAAGTAATTCGGTTACAGTACTGTTAAGACACTAATTACGATAATAATTATTGGAAGTGAGGTTTCCATTCTGGTATGCGTTTTTAAATTTAACTTTTTTTTCATGTTACCTGGTTGATATAAATTGTATCGATCAAATAAAGGGCTGCAGAAAAGAATTTCTATACATGCCCACTTTTTGAAGGAATTGATAAAGGGGAATTTTCAATTTTTTTATGCGATTCCTAACTAAATTAAATTTTAGCATACTAAAGAAATTATACAAACTGGAAAACAGGAACTCTGCTTTTTCAGAATTTAATCTTACCCTCGATGAAAAAAATATATGGATTTATAAATAGTACAAAACATATTTCAATTTTAAGAATTATGTAAAATGACTTCATTCGCATCCGCTTAGGAATTCCACATTTACGATCCACTCTTAACCCCTTAATTCTCGCTCCCGTCATAGTCTCGGGCTGTGTCTTTTACTCAAATTGTTTGATTTCTACCAGTTTTAAAAAAGAGTGAAGTTGGCTATATTTTAGTATCGTTTTTCCTGTCATTAAATACGCTGAATATTTCTTTATCATAAAAGTGCTGCCAATAAGCAATTTGAATTTTTCAACCGTAATTTAATTCGAGCTTAAGGGGTTAAACAAATGTAGTAAAGCATGCATAGGATGTCACTATCGCAAAATAATACACAAATACAGCAAAAAGATGCGGTCATTAAAGAAACTCGACAAAAAAAGGCTATCTAAGGATTCATAGACCTTCATTTGTTTGTAACCTTAATGTAGGCGATTTCATTCGTGACGTCAGTCATGACGTTTTGGTTGGAAACTGACTTCGAACAAACGGTTGCTGTAATAAAAAGCTAAAATCTTAAACAGCGATTTTTACGCACAAATAGCGTACAGAACAATAAAAATACTCATACGATCGTTTCAAGGATACTTCGATCCCCTTCCTCAGTGAGGAAAAAAAAATTAAAATGGGTTCGAAGAACCCCTCAGCTATTCCCCCGAGAACTGTCTTATGGATTGATTGAAAAGGCCGATGCAAGAGTCCATATATCCCAAAGAAATAACGCAATTGAACAGAACTAACTGAAAAGAGTCACTACGCAGGATCTCTCCACACTGGTGAAAGAAAAGGGGTGCTGGTCATATCATTTACTAAGATGGAAGTATGTTTATGAATACAGTGAGCTTCGTAAAAGTCTAAATCAAAAACTGAGTTACATTTTTTAATAATTTTTGCCTCTGGATAATTGAACTGGTGGTTGGAATTCCAACAATGTTTCGCTATTGTAGATTTCTCAATTTTCTGCTTTCTATCGTAATTCTGGTGTTCTTTCAGCCTAATTCTAAGTGCACGCTTCGTCTGCCCAATGTAAGAGAGGCCGCACTCACAAAAAATTCTGTAAATGCCCCATGTATTATGATCGTCAATAGGATCTTTAAGATTGGAGAAAGAAATTTTATTGGTTGGAGAGTAAACAACTTTAAAACTAAACCTATTGGGAATACGAGAAATTTGTGTACTGATTTTAGGAAAATAAGGTAAGACAACAACATTTTTAAATTCATTATTTGCTGGAACAGAATCGGTGATTACCTTAGGTTTAGATAAAATGCTGTTAATGATATTCAAACTAAATCCACGATCGATGTCAATCCTTTACATAGTTAATTTCACTATTAATTAAATCATTATTTGAACAAATTTTACGTGCATGGAAAATAAGTGTATTGAAAGCTGCAAGTTGTTGATGTGGGGGAGGACCGGACTCATAATGAGAGGTAAAATACAATATAAACTTACAGCAAAATGTTTAGGGTAAACTGTCGTCAAAAACTCACAATCATTACGAATTACCAAGACATCCAGAAAAGCCAGACGTTATTGAGTTTCAATTTCAAAAGTTTATTCTATGCTTATAAACGTTTGCTGTGTTCTTTTTTCTATTTTGTTTGTGTGTTGCAGCTATATCTTATATCTATAACTCACATCTAAATTTTTTATTACTTGATGTGTGCTCGTAACATTTCCCACGATTTATATATTTTTTAAAATGACGCATAGCAACCGTGTGTTTGGAGTCAGTTTCCAACCAAAATGCCATGACTGACGTCACACTGAAAGCGCCAATAGAAACTTAAAATTAAATATAGTTTAAAATAGCTCCATGATTTAACCGAAATTATTAGTTTATATTTTTTCAAAACAGCACGTATTTTAATTACATTTTCTTTCTGTTGTTAATTGAAAATGGCAACAAAAAGATATAATTGCTGTTTTTCCTTTACTTTCTACATAAATGGAGTACTTGAGTTTCCAAAATTAAACAAATAGTGCTAAAAACTACAAAAAAAATTAATATTTCAAAAATAAATGGAGATACAGTTTTCAAACAAATTGCATTAAAAAGTACTTTTTTCCAATACGATGGTCTAGAAATTGAAAATGTGTGATGCTTAGAAGTTTAAAAAATTGTTATAGAGTATTTAATCGTACTAGTTTTTTTTTTTTTTTTTTTTTTTACACCGGGGGCTAACAAATTACAAGCTACTGTAATACACCGCGTTACGGCCCGTAGACTTACGTCACCTTGCATTTACGTCGTCTGTCCCGGAAAAAAATTTTTTGTTAATTAAGACGCACTTTGAACTTTTTTGTAGACTTTTGGAAGAAATTTAACATCTCAGATTCTGTCACAATTAGAGGGGATTCATACGGTGATAGTCATCAAAAGGCAATGAGAGATGTTTTGAAAGACTGTGCTCCTTTTCCTTCTCAAAAACAAAGAAAACATCTGAAAATTGTGCTCCTGTATCTCTCTTAATTTATGAAATCGTCGAAAATGGAAGAGAAGTCAACTTTAAGATGGATTCTGAAAATGTTGTTGAACTCGTAAAATTGCCTGATCTAGAATTAACCATTGACAAACTTATCTAATTAAAGAAAAAAAGTACTGTCGAAAAAAAGATGAAAATTTTGAGCCTTGGTGGAAGGGGAAAATTATAACAACTGCAAAATTAACCGAAGGACTAAATCTTATTGAAGCTGGAATGACGGTTCTTGAAAATATGGATTCAGACGAGCAAAATTTAGCAATGACTAAACAAAAATTTAGATAAGTAACTCTGCTGTTACAAAGAGCTTCTAAGAGAAAAATAAATAAAAAAATTGTCAAAAAACTTCATTGCAAGACTTTTTCATCTGCTCAAAGACTCGAACAGGGTAGCTAGAAGAACAATAAATTGTAAGTTAACAACTAATTGATTTATTCCAAATTCTTGTATGGAAAACGCATTTTTTTGCTAATGTTAAATGCATGTAACATAATACCTAAATGCAGTGGAATACAATCATTAGATTTCGGGTAATTTTTATTAGTTCTCCTTTTTTTTTTTTTTGCTCATCTAAATATACCTCGACTTACTTTGCTAGACTTGAAACGAATTTCTGACGTAAGTCGAGGTATTACTGTATATATTCATATCTATAAGATTGTATACAGGGCTGAAAAAGGAATTAAGATATTGTTCCGACTGAAGATAGCAATTGCTAAAAATGGGTTATCAAATGCATTATGAGTCCAAATTGTTTACTTAGATATCATCTTTCTCCAGATTAAACGGTAAATTTCCATTACAGTTGTCTGATTGTGCTGCGTTGCGTTTCATAATCATCTCAATTTGTATTTTCTCCACTAACTGACCTGGTGATCAAACTGTGTTGAAAAACATAAGACAAAACACGTTCTTCACGAGAATTTCTCAAATATTTACCTAGATCATATGGTATGAAAATCGAAATTGTCTTGTGACCTACTTGGGTTGTAAAGTTCATTTATTTTTTATGTCTTTACTAGGGGGCTCGGCCCCCTACGAGCTACGCTCGCCAACCCCCGTTCAGACACTGCAGTCTCTAAAAGCACGCTAATTTGATCGGCTTTAAAAAGATTTTGGAAGATTGAATTATAATTAAAAAAACAAAAGCGATCTCCCTATAAACGGGTTTCTATTCATTTCTCTTTGATTGAGGAATTTTACGGAAAAATCAGCTGCTGTTAAAAGATAAAATGGCATTTCAAAATCATCTAATATAAAATGAATTAAATAAACAGAGTCTTTGTCTCCCGGTATTTTTTAACAAAGCGAAAAGAAAGTCCTTTTAAGTAAGACATTTTAAATATATCGTATTATTTGCGCTGTCCAAAAAAAAAAAAAAAAAAAAATAGTTGAAAAGTTCATCTCAAAATATCAAGTAAATGTCTCGCGCTATTTTTAAATTTATATTGTTTTGCAATATTATTTTGTGTTCATTTTATGTAATAACTGTAATGTGGCGTAAATGTGATGTAATTTCTCCTATTTAAGACTTCTAACGCATGTTAATAAATTTATTATTTTACAATATCCTTTCTCTGTTAAAATTCATGTGTAATTATAGATGAAGTAATTTTCAATAAGTTCCTGCTTTTTATACGTAATTCTTTAATTCTAATTTGAATGTTTTTTTTTCTGTTTATAATAGTCACGTGTAAATAAATTTCTAATTTGAAGCAAACATTATTGTTTCCGTTGTTTATACAGTTGGCAACAGGTTAAATTAGTGCAATTTTCTGAAATAAATAAAAAATATCTCTCGAAATGCTGAAAATTTGAATTTAAAATAGAAATGAAACCTCGAAAAATGAGTCAAATTAAAAAAAATAAATTAATTCTGCACACCGGGAAATTATAACGTATAAAATGATCTAAAAATTATTAAATTCCGATGTATAGTTTTTGCTCCTATAAAACTTTTTTAGTGGAACGATTTTGTCCAACTTTAGCATTAAATATCTCTTAAAATAATTCTTCGATTTGAAAACTGTCTGCATCAGCATGTTTATCAAACATTTTTGTATAATACTACCGATTTTCATATTTTTGTATGCATTATTTTTCTTAATATTAACGAAGAAAGACCCCCGGTCACAAAAAATTCAAAACCGGCGGCGGCGGTGACTGCGGTAGTTACTTTTTTTTAGAATAGAGAGATTCTTAAAAAAGTAACTAACGCAGTCACTGCTGCCACCGCAAATGAATATTTTGTAACGAGAGGTCTTTCTTTGGTAATATTAAGAAAACTACAGCATAAAAAATTTAGACATTTTATAGTATTATAGCGACACGTGTGAGAAACATGGTAATGCAGACAGTTTTTAAATCGACCAATTATTTTAAGGGCTATTTATTTAATCTTGACGTTGGTCAACATTGTTCCATTAGAAAAGTTTTATAGGAGAAAAAACTATACATAAGAATTAATTATAATATTTTTTTCTAATGATATACTCTTTGAGTTGCGATGTGCAGACTGCATTTAGTTTTTTAATTTACAATTTTTTAGTGGATTTTGTCATATTTTTATTGAAATTTTGGTAATTTTAAGAAATATTTTTTTCATATTTTTGATAAAGTTATTATTTTAAATTGTTGCGAATTGTAAAAACACTGTAAAGACTGATATTTTTCTGAAAATAATATTTTATTTTACACGTGACTTCTAAAAACATTAAGAAGATATTAAATCAGAATGGACATTGTCTGTTGATCTGTGTTCGAGTCTATAAAAATCACATGATTATGGAAAACAAACTGGCATGTTCCCGTAGTAAAGTATGGTGAAATTTCTTTTAACTGTCTAAAAGTAAGTTATTTCATAATGTGCTAAAGTATTGTGCTACTTACAACTTTTACAACAGTACACTAAATTCGTTTATAGACAAAAAAGTATGTCTTTCCATAAGTTTATCCGAATACTAAAGGCAGTACTTTAATCCGGTTTTGCAGCCAATTAGTAGCCAATAATCAGCATCTGTTGGCTCCAATTTAATTTAATTTCTGTAACCAGGGTGTTTCAGTTATGTGCGTGCAGCATACACTTCCATTGAAATTTAATATTTTTACTTCATTTTCATGAGTCCGAAATTTTTTAATCAAATCTATACACCATATTTATATAATTTACTCTTGAATATAAAAATTCTTGTACATAACTACTCTCATACACTTCAGACAACATTATTGAGAACATTACTACGATTATTACGATTACAACATTATTACGATGATACAACTTTGCGTTAAATCTTATTTTTTGGAGACAGAATTTGAAATGAAAGAGAAAATAAACAAGCCAATATCTTCTGTAAGTCACATGATGGGGAAGTGTGACGTCAGGCGGATATTATTAAAGGATTACGTGTTAAAAGCAAGAAAATATTTCAATTACGACATAAAAATTTTATTTACACAAAAATATAAAAAAAGAAAGGAAATTTCAAAATAATAAATTCATTAATATGCGTTAAAAGCAGTAAATAGGGTAAATTACATCATAACGTCATATTTAAAATGGCCAAATGATAATATTATAAAATAGTTTAAATGTAAAATATATTTACACGAGAGATTTATTTCATATTTCGAGAATATCTTTTAACTATTGTTGCCAAATATAAGATAGCGCAAACAGTAATTTTCCTACAAACGATAAATACAATAAACCCAACTTGAGTGAAAAATTAGTCAGAGCCAGGAATCGAACCCGGGACCACAGTATACAAGACTGCTGCTCTCTTGTATACTGTGGTCCCGGGTTCGATTCTGGCTCTGGCTAATTTTTCACTCAAGTTGGGTTTATTGTATTTATTGTTTGTATGTCTGTATTATATTTATATATACCTTTAACTGTTGAATGCAGGCGTTATTTATGTGTGTATGTGTGTTTTAATATATATGTAGTATAAGTGTTTTATTATAGTAATTTTCCTTTTTAACAACAAAACTATTTTCACGTGGTAATTAAAAAGTGAAAGAAAACTTTGGTGAAAATTACGCTAGATTTAAAACAATACATTTATAGTGTCTTATTTAAAAAATATTTTATTACAGATTTTTAAAAAATACCATGGGACAAAAACTCTGTTTACTTATCCTATTTTCAAATGTTTATCTGATCTTATTTAACCAAACGCAAAAACAGCCATTGGAGTTTTAACAGTAGCTGATTCGGCATTCAAATTTTCCCTCTGAAATAGAGATGAATGGAAGCACGTTTACAAGGAGATCGCCACTGATTTTTTTTATTATAATTCAATTTTCCTTAATCTTTTTTAAGCCAATAAAATTAGCTTATTTTTAGAGTCTGCGGTTTCTGAACGACGGTTGGCGAACATAACTCGTAGGGGGAAGAACCCCTAGTTTGATAAATATTAATTTACAAAATAAAAAATATATATACAACAAAAAGCCAAAACATTTTGATCTTCCACGCAGTTTGCAATGAACTCGCCTAGATGAAGTGGAGTACATTTGATCAGGTGGAAATAGTAGTTAACTGCTGCTGGAAAGACTGGTAATCATTTTTAAGCTTACTTATGTGTATAATTGTAAAGGCCGCTGATCTAAGCGACTTTGATAGAGGCCAGATCATAACGGCCCGAAGGTTCGGAAAGTGTATCTCCGAAACTGCACGACTCGTGGGTGTTCGCGACCTGCCGTTGTTAGTAAATATGCAAAGTGGATGAATTACAGTGAAACCAGTAGTAGATGCCATGGCGTAGGACTTTAAGCGTTATCAAGGAGAAACAGATACGGAGACTGTCCCGCTTGATGAAACAAATTCAGGGCAGGAGAATAGTTCAGCTGAGAGCCGAATATAATTAAGGTCTAAGTGGAGTTGTTTTGGAGCACACAGTTCGGCGGACACTACTGGATCTGGGACAATGCAGTAGGCCTTTCACTCAGGTACTTCTGTTAACCAATCGTCATCGTCGACTACGCTTACAATGGGCCCAGAAACATCATGTGACTGGACCAGGGACCAGTGGGAGAAAGTTTCCTGGTCGAATGAATCGCGATTCTTCATTCATCACATCAATAGCTGTGTTAGTGTACACTGTCTTCCGCGCACACAGTTCTTCCCCAACATATAGCAGGTCAAACACAGGCCGGTGGTAGCGGTATTAGGCTTTGGGGGACGTTCTCGTTGGCGTCTATGGGACCCGTGGTTGTGGTAGAACAGACCACAAAAGCTTCGGACTATCTGAACATCATTGCAGATCAGTTGCACCCTTACATGGCGTCCGTCTTCCCAAGCGGAAATGGAGCCTTTCAGCAGGACAAAGGACTGTGTCATAAAGCTCGAATTGTGCTGGAGTGGTTCCAAGTAGATAATGCTGAATTCTAGTTAATGCCCTGGACACCTACTCACCTGAACTTAATCCACACTTGGGGAGTCGAGGAACGGTAGCTCAGAGCTCAAACAGCACCAAATCGGAATATCTCGAACTTCAGTGACCGCTGCAGGAACATCTAGTACAACCTACCTCCGACCATCTACCAGCGTTTTGTGGCATTCATCTCAAGGCACGTTGCAGTTGTTTTGTTGGCGAAAGATATGTAAACACATTGTTAGGTAAGTGGTCATAATGTTCTGGCTCTTCAGTGTATATTGTTTTCTTAAGACAGAGATTTATTTCATCCATAAAATATATTAAAAGATATTCGAAAACCACGAGGGAAAAAATTACAAAATATAAAAGTTGATTCCTATTGCGTACGTATGTGATGAGTAAGAAAGCTATATGAACAAAAAAAATAATGGAATTTAATACTTTTTTATGCCTTAACAAATAATATAACTTATGACAGCAATGAAAATATATCACGAATTATACTTCTTTACTAGTTTCGACAGTTATGAGACTATGGTTTGTATAACAAATTTAAAAAAGTGAATTAAAATAAACGAAACAAAAAAGAACAGTCTAATTTATACTTCACACAGAAGACATTGGTGTCAATAATAGTTTAGAGTCTCTTACTGTCAAAAAAATAATTTAAGCAAAACATTCCTTATCTGTAAAAATATCTGAGATAAAATGCTTCAACGGAATAAAAATCTGTCGCATGAAGGAAGAATGGAAGAAGAAAATGTTTTCTGCTTTCTTTTTACTCGCAGTTGTTCTTCACTAGAAACTGTCAATTTTTCAACGGTAAAGAAATTTTTTGGATAAGTCATTTTTTAACTGACTATAAAAATTATTCTTTTGCAAATGAAAAACGAAACGATATTTCTTTATGAATGCAATTCCGAGAATTATTTGTAATTTTTTTCAATAAAAACTACGCATAGACAAATAAAACCAATGATAACGAAGGTTGAAATAAATACGCACATACCAGTATAAGAAGGTTTATTTTAGACAATTTCTAGAAGACAATTTTTATTATGCAAAAATTTTAATTTTGCTTTCCTATAAAAATTACTCATTTTAGAATTTCATTTAAAAAAGAAAATCATTTTTACTTTTATTTTGGTTTTTTTAACGGTTTTTGCTTTGTTCGAATGGTTAAGAATTTAGTTTTTCCAAAACAAATATTTCGCTTTTTAATGCTATAAAAAAACCGAATTCTTTTGCGACACATTTTCTGCAAAAATAACTCAAAGTTCCTAAACAATGAGCTAACTACATTTTTTTTGTCTATTATTAACTTGCAAAAACAAGATAGGACATCTTTTTTCAGTTGTGCAACCTCTTTAAATGAACTACTTTCTTTTAATTAATAATTATGAAATTCTATGATGAAAATATTTATTTTTTATTAAATGCTATTATGTTTTTTATGAAATATTATATTATTACATATTAAACTTTGACATCAGCGTGAAGATAAAAAGAAACATAGTTGTAGTTTCTAGCGATTTTTGAAATTTAAATAGTTCATGTAGGAGCTGTGGCTATAAAATAACGAAACTAATACTATAAAATACTTTATTTTAAATTTATATACATTCAATTATAATCGCCTTCGATATACACACCTCCTTTATACATGAAACGCTCCATATGATTTTTCCATTGTTTAAAACAGTGTTGGAAGTCTTCTTGTGTGAGCTCTTTCTGAGAGCTCTGAAGCGTGACGCTTTTTGTTTTCGCAGCTTCGACGGTCTGAAATCTGGTTCCTTTTAATGCATATTTAAGCTTGGGGAACATATAAAAGTCGCATGGTGCTAGATCAGGGGAATAAGGTGTATGAACCAACACCTGGATGTTGTACTTGACTCGAAACGTCTTGACAAGCAATAACTTGTGAGCCGGTGCGTTTTCCTGACGGATCACCCATGACATGTTCTTCCAAAATTCGGGGATTTTTTTTTTTTTTTCATTTTGTCATGGATTTGAGGAAGGACCTCAGGATAGTAATGTTGATTAATAGATTGACCTACAAGAACCCAGTGAAGGTACACGATCCCATGAATATTGAAAATTTTCTCCGTTCCTGACGTAGAAGGGCGACCCGGCGAACATCATCTTCAGTGTCTTCTACGCCATCTTGTAAAGACTTAAAACACTCAAAAACCCGCCAACATGATAAACATTTATTGCCGTATACTTGTCTTAACAAATTATGAGTTTCTGTAGCGGATATTTCAAGTTTAAATGAAATTTCACATTAATCCGTTGCTCTGTTAAAACTCTACTCAACATTTTTCCGGCAAAACACTAAAACGGGGTCCAGAATAGATGAAGGTCACGGCCAAACTAATTTGAATACAGCCAATTTAGAGGCTGTAATCTATACAGAAGGCTTTCCGCTACACAACTATTGTTTGTACAAATTTGGCGCATGCGCAATAATGCTCTAGAAGCATTAGCCTTGTTATTAAATAGCATTGTATGTCAAACGATGATATTGAATAGTGTGATCATTCATTTAAAAAAAAGTAATTATTTCTATTTTTAAAAGCAAGGTTAAGTAAAATTTTCTGCACACACGCATATACACATACTATAAAACGTTAACCACTTTTATCCTGTACATACGATTATAAAGAGCTTTTAATATTTGTTTGAAAAAAAAAAAAAAAAAAAAAAAAAAAACTTCTGAAAAGAAAAAAGTACTACATCTGTATATTGTAATGTAATATAAATGTTCTATATTTTCTAATTCTTTTCGTTAGATAACCAAGATACATTACAGTCCCAGTCCTGTCCTTGAATCTTCAAGAAGTATATATTACCAGTATATCAAATTAAGAACCATTGTCTTACATGTTTTCTTCGGGTTTAAAAGACTTTCAGACGATTTTCTGCGATTAAAAAAGACGAGAATTTCTATGTATTATCCTTTCACATATTATTTTAAATTCAATATAAATGCTTTTTAAAATTATATTTATATTCAATATAGGTTTAAAAATATTTTAAAGAGTAAATACATATAAAGATTTTACATATCTATCAAAATAACTTGATAAAAGATATATTCAGAAACAATTTAATATTTATGTCAGTTTATCAATAAATGCGCGTAAATGTAACATAACTTTTATACTTTTCCATTTGTCGAAAAACATTACTTGCCCTTAATGCTTATTTTGAAATTTCGAATATTTCTTTTTGCATCAAACAAATACTTTGAGTAATGGCCCATGATATACGTTTTCATCATTTTTCATATTTTAAGTCAATTTTCTTAGCTCAAAACGCCATTTATCTATCTATTTTAGATAAGTACATTCTAAATATTTATATAGGCAACATGTAATAGGAGCCATCAAAATATGCAGTTGCCTTCATAATTTTTCTACTATTTTATATCAAAACAGCTTTATTATATCTATATAAAAACGTCAATATATGTAAGCCTATATGTACATATATTTCTGTTATATTTTCTGAATTCCTTAGATACCCATGTATATCAATATACAGGGTGTCCAAAATGCACGCTTTTATTTTTTTCTGTGGGATACAAATACGCAATGTAAATTGCAAAAGTCCTCATATGTATCGTTAATGAATTATTTCCGACTATAATTAACACTAAATTAAACTTTTATTTTTTTATATATAAACCCCAGAGATAAAATTAATGAATTAGGAAATATTTTCTTTTGCTACCAGAATAGCATTACATACATGTATATTTAAACTTATCTGTATCACTGTAAATGAAAAACGCTGACTTATAGCATTTTCTCGGGCCAATTTAAATACTATTTCTTCTCTACAAATATTGGCACTTCGTAATCTGGCAATTGTGTTCTGGTGATCGAAAATATCTTAACAATTGCGAAAAAATGTTTGCATCATAAATACATCTAAATACTTCATTACTGAAGCAGAGATCAGGTAAAGAAACATTGCACGCTTTTAAATCCTGTAAACATAATTAAAAAAAAAAACCAACAATATATACTCAAAATTGTATCCTTCATCTTCAATACGTAGCAACATTTCTAATATTGGTTCTCCAAACATGTTGGAAAATTTCACCAATAATCCAGTTGTAAGCATTCCTTTGTACATGTATTATTCTCCTTCGGTTCCTTTTCTAAAGTGGACAGTTTACGTTTTCAAGAATTTTGTTTATTTTTTAAAGTATTGTTCAAAAGGGGAACTCACAGTATTTCAATGTTCAACAAAAAGTACATTAAAAAAATTAACTTCATATTTAATTAAAAAATTTTAATTTTTTAAAATCCCTGCTACTTTTTTCAATATTTATATTTTTGCCCAATTTTTTTAAAAGATTTTCAAATGTTTATTACACAAGATTGCACTTGGATTTTTAAATACATCTTATATAAATTCAATATTTTTTTCGGATATATGTCGTGCAAAACAATTAAATCTAACACATCTTCATCTGTTTTTATTTAAAAAAAAATAACAAAAAATCTGAAGGCTAATTGCATGAACAGATTTATCACATATGATGAACATGTACAAAAATTTTAATCTGCATGTCAAATAGAAAAAAAAATAGCATTTATAAAACATGAAAGTGGAGAAAATATGAACATGGAAAAAGCCGTTTTTTAAATTTTAATTTGTAAGGGTAAGTGCGCTGGGAGTATTAAGAAATTTTACAATATTCCGCGATATAATTGTCGTATGGATAAAACTGAGGTTTAAAAATATTCACAATTAAAGAGGATTTCATTTAATATATATTTTTTAAATCGACTTTTTGATCAATTTTGAGGAAAACCGTACTCATAAATTACATCACATATTTCCACTTCTAATTTATATATTGTCATCGTTCACAATTAGCATGTTATTCAAAACAATACTCAAACCATTTTAAAGGAATATATATCTAGTTTTTAGCAATGAGGTTGTTGCTAGAAAAAAAAATTAAATGACCAAACATATAAAGTAAATGCATTTTTTTAATGCAACGTTTGAAAGCTAATGAACTATTACGTTAATATAATATCATTTATTGCATCTTTTTCAAACACTTTTGCCATTCATATTGCCTATTGATCTACATCAGATAAAGAATAAAACGATTTCCAATGTTTTTTGGACATTCTGTCTAGTTTAAAACTACAATGTTTTTGTATTTAAATGAAGAAAAATAGTTTTAAGTTGTTTAAAAATCACACATATATTCAAGCTAATTATCGCTTTTCCTCAACTCCTTGGATGGTCCTAATGCTTTTTTTTAATACCAACAGCTCAGAGCAACAGTAGGAGATCTAGTAATAACAAAAAAAATGAGATGTCTGACGTACTGATATGAATAACAATTTTTGCATCTAGTGGAACAACTTCTGAAGCATTAAATTATGTTTAATATTATATCTCAGATGTGTTTTATAAAAATTCCTTACAGTTCCACTAGATAATGTTTTTCAACACGTTTTTTCATAGCAATAAGTCAGACATCTCATTTTCAATTATTACTAGATGCTCAGCTGTTGCTCTGAAAGGACGATATGCTGAGTCAACGCCCCCTACATGCAAGCCACGTCAGCTGGACCTTTAAATTCTTCTACGCCATCAATTATTTAGACAAGCGTTTGCAATTTAATTTAGCCAGTTTTATTTTAGGTAGATTTCGTATGAAATACTGCCTATTGCGATTTTTGTTTAACACACAGCATATAAACTTCGAAGTAAACATGTTGGAATTTTTTAAATCTTTTTACAGATCTACACCGATCATGACACCTAGAACCCAAAACCACACTCACAAGGGAACCACTTTAGGTGTTGCTCACACCTTGAATCGAGACCTGGTGCATTTTGTAGCCCTATGCATAAAAGTTACAGAACCGATAAAAATTCTTTGTTAAAATCATATTTTATATATTTTTTTTTATTTATAATTTTTTATTATTGGATTTTTATTTGTTAATTTTACACCAAAAGAGAGTTAAGTCGCCAGATATGGCACTTCAAAATTTTCACTAGCTTTATACTTGTAATAGGTTTACGTCCAAAACATTACAACACGGTGCGTAGAGAAAATACTGAGCTAGGGTTGCCGGAAAACTGTACGGGGCGAAAAAGACGCCAATCTTTCCCCGCGAAATATGTAAATATAATATTGTATTTTTTTTTATCAAATTCGTAGGTTCTTGAAGGAATTTTAAAACTTTTTTCAACATTTTATAGTTATAAATGACTAATTTATATTTTTAACTATTTTTTAAAAAAATCTTTTACTTTAACAGCCCGAAAAGTGGTCTCGAAAATTGCATTTTCAGAAAGTTAATCTGCTGTAAAATCAAAAAATATTATTTTAACAAAAAAATTTTATCGATTCCCAAACTTCCTAATATAGAGCTTTAAAATGCACCAGGTTTCAATACTAGGTGCGAGCAATACCTAAAGTGGTTCCCTTGTCAGTAAAAAACTTTTATCTATCTATCTATGTACCTATCTACCTATCTATATACGAAGGCGTTTCAAAAAGTAAAGATACAATGGCTCGCATTCCTTTAAAAAAAAAACATTTATTTAAAAAACTTAAGTTAGATCTTATTAACTGGATTATTTATTATTTTTCGACATAATCACCCCCGTTATTCAAACATTTTGTTAAGTTGGGGCACAAGCTTTTGTATCCAACAATCATAGAAGGTTTCCGCCTGTTGTCGGAACCACATTTCAACTTCATCTTTGATCTCATCATCGTCGTGGAATGATTTTCCTCCAAGATGTGACTTCGGGTAACAGGAGACGTCTATTTGCACGAATTGCTTCCTCCGTTCTCTGAAGAAGGGCATCAGAGATCACAGATGGCCGACCTGTTCTTTGTTCCTCATGAACATCGGTCCTACCTTCAGAGAAATGACGACACAATTTCGTTACATTTTGTCAATTCATAATGTTCCCATAAACAGAAACAATTTCTTTGTGAATATCCGCTGGTCGCTGACCTCTTGCATGAAGAAAACCTATGATGGAGCGCACTTCGCATTTGGCGGGATTCTGAATCGGCGGAACTATTTTAACCCTCCGACTGTCTTGGAAAAGGGCAAAATTGTAATGTTGTTTTCTCTGCATTTTGTTTTAAATGCTAAAAAAGATGATTCTTTGAACATTTTATAAAAAAAAAAACTTAATAACGAATATGAATGCAATCCTTGGAAGTATTAATCATTGTTCAATGTATTAAAAATAAATTAAATCAATAGAATTATATTACTTTAAATATTGCTTGTATTGCAGTGAAACCTGGAGCTTAGTGAACGTATTAACACGGGCTTGTCAGTGCAGGGGTTAAACACGACCTACTCCAACCAGAATCAACGTTGAAATGCCGAACGACCGCGAGGAGAAAGCTAACGGTTCAAGGTTAACACCTGTGTTGCCAACTTGCATGCCAAAACTTTTCTTTTCCTCCGGCGTACGGTGTATCTTTACTTTTCGAAATGCCCTCGTATCTATGTACCCATTTATCTATATATATCTCAATATCTCTATCTATGTAACTATCTATCTGTCTATCTATCTATCTATCAATCTACATCTATCTAGCTATCTCTCTCTCTCTCTCTCTATATATATATATATATATATATATCACTTTTTTTATGGACACGATAACTTCCGCAATTCTGCACAAATCTCTTCCAAACTGATACATAAAATCAAGGGGTAGAAAATCTCGGTGAAGTTCGTTAATGGGTAAAATCGGACCAACGGGGTGGAAATAGGGAGGGGGTTTGTGAAAACTTAAAAAAACACATAACTTCTTAATTTTTATACATATCAAATCAGTTTAAAGTTATTATTACTTCTAAGAAAAGGGCAGAAAATGTATGTATCATACAATGTTGATAAAATTAAAAATGGGCTCAGGGGGAGCAAAAAATAGAGTTTTAAGTAGAAAAAAAATTCATAACTTCGTCAATTCTTAAGATATAAAATGTACTTAAACTTATTATTTATAATAAGTTTAAGTACATTTTATATCGTTTTAATATTATCTATAACTTTTATCCTGACAAGTTTTTCATAGGACCAAAAATAATTAAAAACTGCAAAAAATTACCGTTAACATAATTAAAAACGAAAAAACAATGCGGGGGTTGAAGAAGAAAAAATTCATAACTTCGTCAATTCACTAGATACCCAATCCACTTAAATTTATTATACATCTTATAAATATTATCAAAAACTTTCTTATTGACAAGCTTTTGATAGGAACAACTTTTACAGAAAAATAATTGAACAAAAATAGTGGTTGACGAAAACATTATTGTATTAAGGGAGCACTCAAATCAAAACGGCTCATTTTCTGACTCATTTTTAAATTCCTTTTCGCTCTCAAGCGCATCCAATTGGCAGGTTCTCTTATTCAGAAACTATATAAAGTTCGCAATGGTCGATTGTTTGATAGAGGCAGAATATATTTGAAAAAATGCTGTCAAAGTGGAAATTTTGAACCGAATTTCCTGAAGCAATAGTGCTGGAAACGAAAAAAATGGCCGTCCTGAGAAAATAATTGTAAATAAAGTTCTTTTTAATTGAACGGTAAATAAAAACACAGGTCGCTTATAAATCTCTTCAAAAAATCACGTGAGCAAGTTTCATGTTTTTACTTTCAAAAATGAATCTGATAATGTATTTTTTAATACCAACTTAATATGATTTTGATAAAATGAGCTATTACGGAAAAATGAAATTAACCCTTAACCGGAATCGTGGGTCCATTTTGACCGGGCAACGACAATGTATAATTTCAAGATATATATGAATAAAAGTTCATTTATATAGTACATGAAACTTTTTTTAATGCATTTATAACCCATCTAAGTGGTAATTTCATATACAGGGTGTCCAGCAAAGACCCTGATTTCAAAATTAAATATCTCAAAAACAAAGATCAATAGAATTATACGGTAAACGGTTTGTTTATTAGCTAAGCTGCAAAAATGTTATACAGAAGTTTCAAAATTTAGTTGCAAAAACCGTTAACAGATGGCGCTGTAATCGCAATACTTGTAAACTGCTTCGAAGTCCAGAGTACTAGCGTCTCATTCCTAGATTTGCTCCCTACGGAAAAACGAATATTGGGAAAATCCATTTTTGCATTGGTGTGATTTGCAGAAGTGGAAACATCTGGTCACAGAATTATTGCATCAGCTTTAATTTTAGAAAATTTCAATTAGTAGAATTCTCAATAAAAAATTTAGAAATCATTATAAGAACTTTTTAAATATTTTATTAAATTCAATCTTTAATACCATATAATTATTTAAATCAAAATGCATACATTTAGAAAAATAATTTTGTACTTTTTATTTATTTTTTATATTTTTAAATCACTGCATAATATTTTGGTATTATTGTTTATACCTGAATTATTAAAAATAAAAAAGTAATCTTTCACTTTTAATTTATTTTTAAATCACGGAATAATAGTTTGGTTTTAGCACAGCACATATATTTCTTTTCTTTATAAACAAAGTTTTAGAGGCAGAAATTATGCATTAAATTATTTTTTTTAAAGGAATTTATGATAAGTCATATAATCAACGTCAAAGCAAAAGTATTTTGGATTCTGCATTCCTTTCCAACACTTCGAATCCTATCGCTAGAAGCTGCACCATATTTCAGTGCTCAATTAAGAAAAATGAAATTGAGTTTTTAAAATTAAAATTATTTTTTTTAACTTAATTAAGTTTTTAAAAATAGAAACTTTGTATGTATTTTTTCATTCAAACTATTCTCTACAATTAAAAAAAAATATATTTTGAATCATTACTATAAATGCTCAATGATTTTTAAAAAAGGGGTTTCTTTTAGCCTAATTAAATTTTAAAACCAGAAACTTTGGATTTTTTTATTCAAACTTTTTTCACCGTTTAAATAAATATTAATAAGTAAAGATTTCCATTTTTTACAAATCCTCCTCTACTTGGATTCGATTCCCCGATCTACCAATTAGGAGAGAAAAGACATACCACAGAGATACTGGTATCCGGACCGAAGTAACTTATAACAAAATTTGAAACAAATTTCAATTCTGTCAGCACATGGCTCCACTTCTGCACATTACCCAAATAAAATATTTTAATAAGTTCTTATATAATGATTGCTAAACTTTTTATTGAAAATTCTATTAACTGCAATTCTCTAAAATTGAAGCTGATGCAATAATTATGTCACCAGATGTCTCCACTTCTGCACATCACCCCAACGAAAAAGCGGTCTTTCCCAATTTTCTTTCTTCCATAGAAGCCATCTAGGAATGAGACGCTAGTGCTCTCGACACCTATCAAAAACGTGTCAATATGAAAGTTGCAGATAATATTGAGAAGATGTATAATAAATTTAAGCGGGTTGGATATCTTGTGAATTGACGAAGTTATTTTTTTTTTTTTTTTTTTTTTTTTTCCGCGAACCCTCCTCATTTTTTTCGTTTTGATTTATTTATTTATTTTTTTCTGTAAGCGTTGGTCCTATCAAAAAATTGTCAATATAAAAGTTGTAGATAATACTAAGAAGATTTATAATACGTTTAAGTGATTTTGATATGTTAAGAATTAAGGATGTTATGAATTTTTTTCTCACTAAAAACTTATTTTTTGCGTCCCTTTAGCCCATTTATAATTTTAACAAAAATCTGTGATACATAATTTTTTCGCACTTTTCCTAGACATGATAATAACTTTAAACTGATTTAATGTGCATAAAAATTAAGAAGTTTTTTTTTTTTTTTTTTAGTTTTCACAAAACCCCTCCCTATTTCCACCTTCTTGGTTCGATTTTGCCGATTAACGAACTCGACCGAGATTTTCTAACACTTGATTTTATGTATCAGTTTGGAAGAGATTTATGCAGAATTACGGAAGTTATCGTGTCCATAAAAAAGTGATATATATTCATAGATAGATAGATAGATAGATAAATAAATAAATATATATATATATATATATAAAGTTTTTTACTAAGGGTGGTTTTTGGTTCTAGGTATCATGATCGCTGTAGATCTGCAAATTATTTTCAGAAATTCCAACATAGGGGAGATTTCAATAGGTAGTATTTCATACGAAATCTACCAAAGATGCTGTTTACATAATAAGTGGAGGGATAGGGGAAAATAATTCATGGTAAGGATTTGGAGGAATTTTAATTATTTTGTGATGCAATTATTTTGATTTTGATTTTATGATTATTTGCTATTTAAGTTTTACATTTAACTAGTAATTTACAAAGGCGCCTTTCTAACGTTTTTAAAAATAAAAAGTTAAACTATGCTTTATGGGGGAAGATTTTAAAATTCTACTGTGATATATTGTCACAATTAAAAAATGAATAAAGTAAAATCTTGTTCCACAAGAAACCTTGCAAAAGGTATTAATTTGGAGGGACGCACGCTCATTTGAACTAATTCGAAATCGCGGAATAATAATTTGTATGTATCAGTTTTGTAAAAATATTAAATTTATTTGTTTTGGCCATTGTTTATAAACTTTTGAGACAGTTTTCTTTGAACATATTTTAAATTATATTTTTGTACAATTATGTATTTTATTTTTTTCTAGTTTTGATATACTTTATTTAATTGTATTTGCGAAATCCGCAAATTAAAAAGTATTACGTATTCTAACTTTTTATTGTTCTTTAAAAATCGATATTTTATAGTAGTGCTTAAACTTTTGAAACAGATCTTAGTATTTAAGCATTTTAAATATGATACAATTTTATCTGAAATCATAAGTGTACACATCATATCCAAGAATTTTGTCAGAATTGAAAGATTCTATAAAACTTGATGTTGTACCGATTCCTTCAGCGATGTTAGGTTCGACATTGTTGTCAAAAGTCTCACGCATGCACTGCGGTATTGTTTGCGAATGGGGCCATATTGAAGACTGCTAATTCAAATAAATGTTTTGTTCTCTCTTCTTACTTGTGTTGTCATTGGTCATTTACAATGGTCTCTTTTGCAAGTGTTTTACGTCGGCAATTGCCACGTACATGTATCATTTCAGTGTCACTTATGATTTTTTAATGCGCTGATGAATTTGCGCATATGGGTATTGCCATTCGAAAATTTCGACATTTTTTCACTGTAACCATAACCGTGAGAGCTCTATTGTTTAAAATCATCACGATCTCGATCGCAAGCCTTCAAATAAGTATATCTAAAATTTTATTTGGATTGGTTGAGCGGTTAGTCCACTACCGGATTCATATATCTGGGTAACTATTTTATGGCCATCCTGTAGCTTATCTAAATTTGACAGTTTATCTTTCAGTCGGTTGTTCTTCTAAATAAAACTTGTCGGCATAATTATTGATTCTACATTTAAAAATTCAGATTAAAACGTAAACTTTTATTTATTTATTTATTTATTTAACGGGGGGAGCGGGAATGTAAAGTCACTGTCACAGCAAAAGTATGTCTGAGCACAACGACACAGTTAATAATATTTGAAAAATTCCTTTACACTTGTTTTCATAGAAAATATCAAAAATATTATACACAGTAGTATTTTGAATTTAAATATCAAACATCATGGTATTTTACAAATAAATATCGGATATAGATACACGATAACATGTATGTATATCATGTTATATATCAAGGTATAGACCCTTCGATAAATATCACCAATCCCTGTTACTTACAAAGTTACTTCTATTTTCTTTCATAAAGCTCTATTTCAGATCCTTTGAAATTTCTTTAACTCAGAAATCTGCGTATTATTTTTTTTCTTACTTGCAAAAAATGTGCAACTAATTTGCTTATAAATTTGATTAATGTATGAACATTAATTCAGAACAAAAAAGAAATACAGGAGCATGTATTTCGGGTTCTTAAACAAACCGAAAATTTTGGTGGAAAAACAGGACAGCTGCCACGGTTTTTCTGTTTAATATTAAAGCTGTTCTACAGTTAAAACTGTCTATTTTCTGACACATTCCAGAAATATTTTATATTTACAAAATCAGAAAATTGTTCAATGTCTTTATTCAATAAAGGTAGAATCGAATATTTTATCCCATTTTCGACAAAGCCAATGTATCTTTCAGAATATGCAGGGCAAATATGGGTTTGGAACCGAAATTATGAGAGCAGTTTTCAAAAAAGATCGTCATCAGACAACAATTGCTGGTACTTCAAGATGATTTTATATACACTATGACAAGAAGCTTTTATACACTATATGGCCATTAATGACCGTTAACATTCATTTTTAGACTCTTTGTCGAATATTTGAAAATATACTTGGCAGATTCTTCTGGAATTTCAGGATTAAAAAGAACATGTATGACCTCATATTTAGCAATGCCGATTTGGTAAGGGGGCAATTAGGGGGACAACAAAAAATCAAAGAAAAAAAATAATATTTGGGATCACCCTGTAAAATAAAACTTACGAAATGATCTATCTCTACAGAATATAAATAAACAGACATTTTGCAATATGTGTATTCTTTTGTGTAAGAATAGCATGTATATTAATAGAGATATAGCGATTTATTTTTAAAAAAATCTTGCATGTTTTTTGTTTAAATGCAGGGTTTTCAACGAAATTTAACGCCAGTTTCAGAAAAATTGATAAAATATAGTAGAAACATTATAATGTAATTGGAATATGAATATATTAAATATTATAGGAAATATGAGCAGTTGTATGAAATAATTTTTATCTGCGCATGCGCGAATGATAACAAGGATCATTTTACACAATTCAATAGTCAACTCTATGGAGCAACTTATTAAAAAAATGCAATCAAATATAGTAAAATTTTAGAAAGATATTGGCGTTAGAGTGAGCAAATTTTTAGTTCTTCTCTAAAAGCAGTTGAATGATAAGGGATTTTACACAAATTGTCATTTTTTATTAACTGAATTTCAGAAAAAGTTAGTATTTAGTGACTATCAACGAGTAGATTTGGAAAAAATGCTTCGATTTTGATACTTCTTTTGATCATCGTATAGGCTCGTTCTGGTGGTTATCCAAGAAGAACTAAAACATCAATAAAAAATGAAAATTAAAAAAAAAATAAATAGAAAATGACAGTTTGTGGAAAATCCTTCATCATTCAACTGCTTTTAGAGAACAACTAAAATTTTGCTCACTCTAACGCCGATATCTTTCTGATTTTTTTCCATATTTGACTAGATTTTTTTAATAAGTTGCTCCTTAGAGTTCACCATTAAATTATGTAAAATGATCCTTGTTATCGTTCGCGCATGCGCAGATAAAAGTTATTTCATACAACTGCTCATATTTTATAAAATATTTAATATATTTATATTCCAATTACACTATATTGTTTCTACTATATTTTGTCAATTTGTCTAAAACCGGCGTTAAATTTGGTTGAAAACCCTGCATATTATAAGCAAAAAACATGCAAGAATTTTTAAATTTTTTTAAATAAATCGCTATATCTATATTAATATACGTGCTATTCTTACACAATAGAATACACATATTGCACAATGTCTGTTTATTTATATTCGGTAGCGGTAGATCATTTCGTGCATTTTATTTTACAGGGTGATCCCAAGTATTATTTTTTCTTTGAATTTTTGTTGGCTACCTAATTGCCCCCTTAACAAATCGACATTGCTAAATATGAGGTCATACCTGTTCTTTTTAATCCTGAAATTCCAGAAGAATCTGTCATGTATATTTCTTGTATTCGACAAAATGTCTAAAATTGAAAGTTGACGGTCATTAATGGCCATATAGTGTACTTAAAAAAATAAATAACACACGCTTTTCGATTCCTGATCACTTCGATTGTCATATTTACCAATTGCATGCTTTTACGTTTAAAAAAAGCGTCTGTGAATGTGCAGGAGTCGGCCAAGAAAGGGATATGACAAAGACCAGGTATTCTTTAACACGTTCGCTGCCATCGACGTGCTAGCGCGTCCGACCGGTACCACTTCGTATGCCGACGACGCTCTGGAGCGTCGATCGATTATAATAAGTTGTACACTGTTTTGTAATCCGACTTCTGAGGATGGAAATATTATTTTAAGTGGCAGCGAATGTGTTAAATTACGGATATGGATATATAAATACATATTTAGATCACAATAGTATTTGTGTTTAATCTTTTCCTACTCTAATAGTAAAACAGTATGGAGTATAAACAGTATAAGATTGAAATACATTTATAATATTAGCATTTCAAAAATTACCCAAGTCTGGCACCATCTAAAATGAAAGGGGTTTAAAGTTAGGTCCCCATTTGGGCTTAAAAAAAAAAAAAATCAGTCCCTGTGTTTGTGTCAAGAAATATGGCGTTGTTGAGCTGACATAGAATTATTTTTTTAGTTTCGCTTTACAATTTTTTTAATTAAAAAAACTTTTTGATATTTGTTTTTATATTTGATGATTTAATTGATTCCAATTATCTTTTTCTCCAAGAACAGCTATTTTCAATTGATTTGTAAGGATACAATAATAATTTTTGATTAACATATATAGTTATTTTGAAATTAATTATAAAACGAGCTGGTGATAAGTATTATAATATCAATTAATAAAGTTAAGGGAAAGGAACATTTGAGCGAATTTCCTTATAACCTTTTAATTGGCTTTAAAATAATTGAATCTTAATTTATTTATTTAAAAATTAAATCAACAAGAGGGGTGGGAGAAACTTAAGTACAAAGTTAAATTAATATACTTATTTTACATACATATATTTAACTTTATTGTAGATTTGAGATTAAGAACAACTAGTTAGTTCCGTATTAGTCCATATTTAAATAGACCGTAAGCAAAGCTACTTTTTTAAGGAAAGATGAAACTAAAGTATATTTAAATATTCGGTCTAATTTATATACATTTTTAGTACTGATGTCACAATTATATTCAATTAAATATACAAATATATATATATTGAAAGTGGAAATATACGTTATTAATATATTAAAATGTTTTATTATCATGGATATAATTAATTCTGATTTAAATAGTTTATAAAAAATGGCCTAAAGATATTAATAAATAAAAAGTTGTTGGCTATTTCTTGTTTTTCGATTATATATTTTGAAATATTCGTGTAGAACTTGGTAGAACCTACAAAAGTAGCCCCTTCCCATTTTATTAAATATTTTGTAGTCATAGGAAAAAAAAGTCTGTTTATCCAAATATTTGCTAATAATTTTCTGAGATTTAAATACAGCAAAGTTTCTTTCCAAAAATTTTGTTGAATAGTAATAACAAATAGTATTTTATGCACAATTAAAATGTAAGTAGATTTTTTACTTAGCCCTGGAAATGCTACACAGATTGCATCCACGGCCATGCTAATGTAAATCAATCGCATTCGTTCCTTCAACTCTTTTGTAGATAACCTAATCAAACAACAACAATCCTTTGTTTCAGGTAAATAACAATATCACTGGACAAAGCAACACAGCTGGCTTTCCCTGTCCCAAACGAACAAAAACACGTGGGTACTTTCATATGATTGGCTACAAATGTATCCGATTGCACAATGGAGCATTCTGTGTACTGTGGTATAACGTGGGGAAACCATAATTGCTCTTCGTCCGGCCCCCGCTATGACCCGTCATTTCCGATTTATACTGGCGGTATTTATCCGATCACACCATAATACACTCCAACCTGTTTCCATTTGGTTGCGGTCCGCTCCAAACGGGGGCGGCGGTGGGCATGTGTCAATACACGTAAGTACACGTAATGGGTATACACGTAATGGGCTTCGCGATACCAAATGTCCTTAAGCAAGGTATCTTGCAATGGTATGGACAGTCACAGAGACCTGTAGTGGATGTGCTGTGCTACGTCTGTTTGGATAGTGGGCATAAGTTGGCGCTACACGTGCGTGACGGTCTTCTATGCTATTACTCTGGCGAGGGAGTCATGAGCCTGAAGGACATGTATGTATCATTTGCAATGGTGGCTGTTTAATCCATGTAATAAATTATTCATTAGCGCCTATATTAAATTGTTACAATAAGAATTCCAACATTTTTTAAATATTTGTTGTGATCTGAATAAACGATCCACGGTGGGTGATTTACCGATTCTAGCTGCTCAAAAGTCCCTTTTTAGAAGTTTATCCTATCGTAATTTATTATTTCCCTGTTATAGCCCAATAGTTAGTACGCTGTACCCTCCTACTGGTTTTGATATAAATATAATTGTATGATCCATAGCCTAGTGCAAAGTTGTTGCTTCTTAGTTGGGAATGAATCAATCAATTTGAGTAAAGTTCTTTAATCTGTTACTTGATACGGAATAAAATATACTGGTCGATTATGGTTGCTTCCAAACAAAATATGGACTTTATTTTATCGAATTTGTGTGCATAAATTTTGCACATATCGGCTGTTATTTCATTTTTAATGTCGTAAAAAACTCTTTATTTTTTTTCAATTTTTCGATTTTAATATAGAAAAAGTTATATGATAAAGCATGATTAAGCTCAATTTTTGATATAATTAAACAGTTTACATTATAACCTTTTCGTTCCAATTTAATTTGTGTGCCCTTAGATGCCACCCGAGTTTTTAGAATTGTTTTTAACTTATTAAGTCTAAATAAAAAAAATTAATTTTTTAGTCCAAGTACCATTTCCTTTTCATCAAAGACAGCATAATTTAAATTAACATAAATTACATAAATAAACTTTTTCAACATTATGCAACGGTAACAAGATTTAAAATATAACGAGATTGTGAATTTGGTTGAAAATGTTTTGTTTATAGAGGAAAATTGCAATGAAAAACATATGACGTTTTGCAAACGCGAAATGTTTAAATTTATGACCAAATTTGGACGCCAGTTGTATGTATATATAATGTAAAATATATTACTTGGTTGCAAATTTCGAGTTGTTACAAAATTGATCCAGACAATTCAGATTTGATACAAATCAAATCATGATGTTGGCATTTTCTCGTGATATCTTATGATTCCCATTGTTTCCATAATGTGCAGAGATAAATATGAATATACAACACATCAGTTTTCATGAAAGCTGTCGAATGTTTGTCCCCTATCTTAAATTTTAGAAAAAGAAATTTTAGGATTTGTTATAATAATACAAAAATAGTTTTATAACTTTAGCTTCCATACCGTTAAAAAAGTATCATTAAAATTTTCAAGAAAAACCTAAAATCATGCGTCATTGCGCAATTATGAAACATTTTTTAACGCATTCGGACTTCTACAATAAAACTTCATAGCTTAATAACGTGAAAAACGATGTCTAGGTAAAAATTTGTAAAACATATAACACGTTTGAAAACACAATTTCAACCAAAGTCGAAAAAATAACTGAAAATTTTCTACATCCCTGTATATGAACTATAGATTTATCATATAATGCACAATATGCTAAAATTTAGAAAAGTTAGTGAACGCATAGCATAGTTGAAAATTCCTCGTCAGCAGTTTCCGTCAATATACGGAAATGTACTTCAGATGTTTTATGCAGCCCTGTATATGATTTATAGAATTTATACACACTAAATAGTATGTAATTTTTATAATTTAAAAAAGTGTTCCACAACTGAAAACGCACTTCCATCGATTATTGTTAATAGATTGAGAAATATAACTGATTTATTTTGTGTGCTCCTGTATATGAAAGATGAATGCTATGCACATCATAATCAATAGTAAGCATCTTACAGAGCACCTCGGAAATATCTATCAATTTAAATACTGTTGAAATAGTGTAACATGAACAAAATACACCACAAACAATTTTTCTCCATAGACCGTGATGTAACATAATTATTTGTACTGTCCCTGTAAATGATCGATAAATACTACCAATACCATATTCCATAGCAACCATCTTGTAGTGCACTCCATAGGTATGTATATAAATTTCAAAGTGTTTGAAATTATGAAACATCATTAAAAACCACCGCAAACGATTTTCCCTATAGGCCGTAATGTAATGAAATTCTTTTGAATATCACTTTATTAAATTACTAGATAACTTACTCGGCGTTGCCCGGGTGCGTAAAAAAAAGCACGAATTGCAAAAAACCTCTGACAATCACAATAAGATATCGCGAAAAAATTTTAAATGGCTGCGCAAATTTCGAAAATATATATATATATATATATATATATATATATATATATATATATATATATATATATATATATATATATATATATATATATATATATTGTGTTCGAAGATTGAAAGTTGATTCAACTTCTATCAACGTCTTTCACTAATGTGGAAAAATGGTAGAAAATCGCTAAACTACACTAAAAATCACATACAAAATACCTGAAAAATTCGAAAGTTGTTATACGAAATCCGAATAAACTTTATTGAAATGAAGGTAGAAATTACTTTAGTATTATAGGTCAAAAATGGAATGTCCAAAAATTGCAGCAGATCGCGAAGAAACGTAAATATCGAATTAAAAATCACCTGATGACGTACCAAACACGTGCAAAGTGTTTAACGTCAAGTAAATTTGACATTTACGATCACCCATTATTGGCATTTAATCTTATAGTTTGACGATATTTTTTTATTATTATTTTTTTTTTGTTTTTTTTTTTGAAGTGAAAACTTCTTTAGACGCCTTGAGCTTTTTTTGAGATGGGGAAAAACCACTGATTTCGAGACACTGTAACGTAACGACATGCTAGCATTTTGACACATAGACACTAGCGCGCCAAGCGGTGAATGACAGGAACTTTTCCCTCTTCAGCTCAATCCGCAAAAGAAGAAGGAAGCTAAAACTCACTTTTTCTCCCGGCGTATTGCTAAAACAAATTATTATTTTGCTTTTCATCAGTTAAAATGAATTATACCGTATTCGTGACCTACCTATTTCGTGTAACTAAAAACCGATAACGCTGTATTTTATCGTGTTGATGGTCTGGTCAATAACCAAAAGTATTGGCGGGAATTTCGATTAAGGAAGATAAAATACGGGATGTCAGATACGCACTTGGATACCTAATTGACAGCAAAATGGCGTTACTTTATTTTACAAGGTAATCCGGCTACTGTTGCTTATTTATTAATAAATTGTTCATTTACTTTTATTTTATATTTTTAAATTGCACAATTGTTTTGTACTATAGTTATTAATGAAATTACCGTTTATTTATTGTTGTTTACTTTTTAAAACAATAGAAAATAATTTAAAAATATATATTGTAACTGGTATTGGAAAACGGGCTTTCGCCAAATTGACGTTAAAAAATCGCGCCAAACCTGGTTCGTACATCACATCTCTGCCAAATTCTCGGTTTTTTGATTTTTCGACTTTTTATCCAAATTTTCCGGATTTTTTAAATTTTCCCTTTCATTGTATCCCACACACTACCTTCATACCAAATTTCAAGATTCTAGGGATACAGGACGTACCTCTGAGTTTTGATGATCGGTGAATCAGTGTCGAAAAGGCGAAAGTTTAAGTTCATATATCTTCTGAAATAAAAAAAAAATAGAAACGTGAAATTTCAGCATTTAGTTCTATTTCCACATTACTTTAGATTTACGAAGTTTCAAGTTTCTGGGAATCACCAACACAGGGGTCAAAAGTACCCTGAGTTGCTTCCAGAAAAAGATGCTTACGGCTGTGCTTTCAAGACTTGGCAGGGGCACTGCCGTGTCCCCAGATGCTTTCATTAGTGCTGCTACACAATTCAACGTATAAAACATTTCCTGACGATTAAAAACACACACACGTAATTGTTGAAGTTTTCACTTCTATTGGCACTCCCGAAGTGCCACTGTTTTTTTTTTTTTTGTTTTTTTTGTTTTTTTTTTGTTTTTTTTTTGTCTATGGGATAATCAGGTAGAACCACAAATTATTTCTGTTCGTATTTAAAAGTAGATAAATAGCTCTTAAAATAACAATACTTTGTAAAAAATCACCATAAAATAAAACATTACACAGGACGTGTTTCGAGCTAAAAACATAACAGCTCGTCATCAGCTACAGCAAGTAAATAGCTCTTCTTTATATAAATAAATAAAATAAATATTGAAAAAAAATGCTTATATGTATATGAAAATTAAATAGTTTGCCAGTAAATATACGTAAAATTCACTTCATTCGCCAAGGCCATTTTCTCTAACTCACCAAAGCCCATATATTAAAAATATACCAAATACTCTGCAATCTGTTGCCTGATACTAAGTAATCACAATAATGTAAATAACTATTAGGCATAGATACGTACAGGGTTTGGCGTGATTTTTTTTTCACGCCAGTTTGGTGAAAACATCGTTTTCGAATACCAGTTACATATATATATTTAAATTATTTTCTATTATTTTAAAAGGAATTAGCAATAAATAATAAAAAAATTAATTAATATCTATAGAACAAAGCACTTTATATAACTGTAAAAATGAAAATAAAAGAAAATAAACAATTTATTAATGAATAAACAATAATAGCCAAGTTACCATGTCAGGCAAAATAACGCCATTTTGGAGCCCATTATGTACCATGCAGCGTATATGACATCTGTGCCAACAAAACTTTCAATAATATAGGAAATATGTCATTTGAGGGTGGCTTGATTATCGAAGGTTATAAAATATGTGTGTATATGACACATTTTTACACTAAAATTTAAATACTTGACTACATAGTTATAATTTTAAATCCTTTTTATATAATTTACATTTGAATATAAAGATTTACTTAAAAATGTTCTCCTATACTTAAAAATAAATTATTGCGACCTTCGCCTGGCTTATTTCACGCTTCTGCCTTTGTGGCTTAAAATTGCATTGTTTGGCGACCAAGGTAATAATTAAATAGCATGTAACTCACAAATAAAGCCTTTCTCCTGTAAGACATACGATGGGAAAATTACATAAAAATGATAATTAAATTGAATTAAAAAAAAGAGGTACTAAAAGACTGTTACTTAAATTTTATTTCTTCAAGTTTTTTCAGGCACATTTTTATTAACCTGGCGAAGCGAAAAATTGCCAAATAATGTATCAATTGTTTCTTTCATACTAATTTATTTTTTAAGTTTTATAAACATTCCTTTCATATTTAAATTAAATATTTTTATTTTATAAATTTTATCTCGCATTAAAAAGGTTTTTGATTCTTTTCTTTTTAAATTAAACAAATAACAGTTATTTTCTTTTAATTTGTGAGTTGTTTACATTATTTTATAACGGATATAGCCATTTCAATTCATTTATCAACTATAATTTTCGGCAAAATGACCACTGGCAAACCTTTCGTTGAAAATATCAATAAAATACAATAATCTAAGCATTGTATCATGTTACTTTTATTCACAATTTAATTTACTTGGATTCCCTTAAATATAATTAACATAATCCCTTAAGTTAATATTAGTTTTTGTTGCATTACATGATTTTCTGTAAGCAAGTAATCCATTAAAACACCAAATAAAATAAACTAAGACAGACTTGAGCACAGTTAAAAAATAAAATTTACAAAGACAATAAAAAACAATTAAAAATACAATATGTAAACGTTTAGCCAAGCGACACGCAAGGCATCATCAGTACAAAAAATATCCATTGCATTTCAAACGTCAGAACAAATAAAGAACAGTTACAGTTAGCTATTTTAAAAACAAACAATATTCGCTAGGGACAGAACGAACATCAACTTTAACTGTGCTCAAGTCTGTCTTAGTTTATTTTATTTGGTGTTTTAATGGTTTTTAAATTCAGACGTTAAATGTATATGTACTGTAAAGTAATCCATATAGGTTTACAATGGAAGTCTATGGGAATTTGACGAAATATTAGAGATATCGCCAAGTTGGTGTCACTTTTGGCGACTCATTTTGGTCGCCAAATTTGGCGATATACTGCCAAGTTGGCGACAAACTTAGCTGCATTTGGCGACAGAACTATGTCCCTCTACGGCAACCTCCTTATAGGTATGGAAATGTAATAAATGCTGTTCAATAATTGCATAAAAAATTCGCTAAAAATTCAAAATCACGCACGAATTCCGAATAAACTTTTTTAAAAAGAGAACAAAATTTACTATATTGGGTTAAAAGAAAGAAACCATATTCTTCTCACTTATATGGAAAAATCGCCTCGAAACATAAAAAAGCGCTAAAAATCGCATAAAAAATTAAATAAAAAAATTCTAATCAAAAAATTGAAAATTGGGCTTCGAGGTGCAAAACTTTATATATAGACGTAGACGTACCTTTTCCCCAAATTTTGTAGCTCTACGTGCAGTGGTCTCTTCAGAACGCCGTCGACACACTCACTCACTCATTCACACACAACCTTCTTTCTTTATTACTAGCGAACTTGCCCGGCGTTGCCCGGGTACGTCAAAAAAACAGCAGAAATTACGAAAAAACTCTGAAAATCACAATAAGATATCGCGAAAAAAATTTTAATCGCTTCTCAAATTCTGAAAAGAGAATATATATATATATATATATTATGTTCGAAGATTGCAAATTGATTCCTTTCACTAATGTGGAAAAATAGTAGCAAATCGCTAAAATACACTAAAAATCACATAAACAATTCCCGAAAAATTCGAAAATTGCTATACGAAATTTATTGAAATGAGGGCAGAATGTACTTTAGGTCAAAAATGGAATGTCAAAAAATTGCAGCAGACCGCGAAGGAACGTAAAAATCGCATGAAAAATCACAAAAATTTCAAGAATCACGAAAGTCAAAATTTACTATAATTGGATAAAAGTTTCAAATCTAATTCCTTTGACCTGTAGGCTCTCTTAAAATTTATGTTTTGGAAATCATACTAAGCATTAGATCATGTTACTTTTATTCATAATTAATTTACTTGGACTCCCTTAAATATAATTAACATAATCCCTTAAGCGAAACAGCACCGAAAACTGGCGATATGAAGCAATTAAAATAATAAAACTTTGTAAAAAATCACCATAAACTTAAAACAAAACACAGGACGCGTTTCGAGCTAAAAACATAACAGCTCGTCATCAGCTAAGCATACACGTGTCCGAAAACGAACAAGTTCAAAAACTTCTTTTTGAACTTGTTCGTTTTCGGACACGTGTATGCTTAGCTGATGACGAGCTGTTATGTTTTTAGCTCGAAACGCGTCCTGTGTTTTGTTTTAATTTTATGGTGATTTTTTACAAAGTTTTATTATTTTAATAATCCCTTAAATTAATATTAGTTTTTGTTGCATTAAAATATCTCAATTTGTTGATTTTCTGTAAGCAAGTAAACCCTATTGTTTTACTGTGGAAGTCTATCGGAATTTGGCGAAATATTAGAGATATCGCCAAGTTGGCGTCACTTTTAGCGACTCATTTTGGTCGCCAAATTTGGCGATATATCACCAAGTTGGCGACAAACTTGGCGTTATTTGGCGACAAAACTGGATCACCCCTACGGTAATCCCCCCTTCTATGTATGGACATGCATTACATGCTGTTCAATAATCGCATAAAAAATTCGCTAAAAATTCCAAAATCGCTGCACGAATTCCGAATAAACTTTTATGAAAAGAGAACAAAATTTACTATATTGGGTTAAAAGAAAGAAACCGCATTCTTTTTCCTAATGTGGAAAAATCGAATTAATATAATCCCTTAAGTTAATATTAGTTTTATGTCCCGGGTTCGATTCCTGGCTCTGGCTAATTTTTCACTCCAGTTGGGTTTATTGTATTCATTGTTTGTATGTCTGTATAATATTTATATATACCTTTAACTGTTGAATGCAGGCGTTATTTATGTGTGTATGTGTGTGTGTGCTTTAATATATATTGTAGTATGAGTGTTTTATTGTAAATATTAGTTTTTGTTGCATTAAAATATCCCAATTTGTTGATTTTCTGTAAGCAAGTAATCCATATTGGTTTACAATGGAAGTCTATGGGAATTTGGCGAAATATTAGAGATATCGCCAAGTTGGCGTCACTTTTGGCGACACATTTCGGTCGCCAAATTTGGCTATATACCATCAAGTTGGCGACAAACTTGGCGGTATTTGGTGACAGAACTGTGTCCCTGTACAGTAACCTCCATATAGGTATGGAAATGCATTAAATGCTGTTCAATAATTGCATAAAAAATCGCTGCATGAATTCCGAATAAACTTTTTTGAAAAGGGAACAAAATTTACTATATTGGGTTAAAAGAAAGAAACCATATTCATCTCACTTATATGGAAAAAATCGCCTCAAAACTTAAAAAGGTGCTAAAAATCGCATAAAAAATTAAATAAAAAAAATCTAATCAAAAAATCGAAAATCGGGCTTCGAGGTGCAAAACTTCATATACAGACGTACCTTTTCCCCAAATTTTGTAGCTCTACGTGCAGCGGTCTCTTCCGAACACCGTCGACACACTCATTTACTCACACACAAACTTCTTTCTTTATTATTATAGATTATAGAAGATAGATGACCGCTACACCCTATATTTTGCAACACCTATCATTCAATGGTGAATATCAATAACATTTTTCAATTTTATGGCAATGCGACTATAATGACGCCAAAAATAATGTTGGCCAGCTAGAATCGGAAAATCACCCACCGTGCGATGGTAGTTAAAGCTGTCTGTTTGGAAAGTTTTCATATTCATATTTATTGAGTTGATTTTTGATATTATAAAAAAAAATACTCTATCGTAAATGGAATTTTAAATAAAGATTCATAACTCTTATATATACCGGAAGAAATAAAATATTGTGTTTTATATAAAAATTAAATAACCTATTTGCCAATCCAATAGCTTTAAGAAATTCTAATTCATGTAAGTAAGTTGTCGTAAAAGACATCTTAAGAAATTTTATAATAAAATCAGCTTGAGAAAGTTATATTTATTATTAATTTACTGTCAAAAGAAACATTTCATAGGATGTTATTCGAAATGATTATTTTGATATTAGCCCCGATATGCTATTTCTTTCGGCCAGCAATTAAAATGTCGTCTCCAAACAATAACGTTCCGTTATATATGCCAACTGTAAAACAAAGCAGATGTTACGGGATAATTTCTACTGCAATTTTTTAAACATCTGAGCATCGCACATTTTTTCGTTTTTATACCTTCGTATTGGAACAAAGTACTTTTAAAGAAATTTGTTTGAAAGCTGCATCTCAATTTATTTTGGGGGTATTAACTTTTTTTTTTTGTAGTTTTTAACGAAATTGTTTCAATTTTGGTTACCGAAGTACGTCATTTCATTAGAAATGAAGGAACGAAAAAAAATTAGAAAATAGTAGACTATTATATCTTTTTGTTGCCATTTTCCCATAACACCTGAAAAAAAAAGTAATTAAAATACGTGCTATGTTGAAACAATGTAAATTTATGATTTCTGATAAAACATGCAAACAATCTAAATTATATTTAACTTTATGTATCCACATTATTTTTACAAACATATGAATCATTATATTTTTTTTTTTGTCGATTTTCTTGCTTGATGCTCTTTGCTTTTTTATTCGATTTGTGTATTGTTACGCGATAGTGACGTCATATGCATAATTTTCTGTAGATGTTGTTTAAGACTGGATCGTAAATTTAGAATTCTTCGGAGGATGCGAATGACGTCATTTGATATAAAATAAAAGCGTGTGTTTTATGTTTTCAAACTGACTTATGCTTTGTACTATCTATATTTATATATGTATGTTTTTTTCTTTTCATCGGGGGACACTAAATTCTGAAAAAGCAGAATTCCTGTTTTCTAGTGATTTAATATGTGTCAGTGCGGGCAGAAATTATTGTAAAGATTATCTTGAAGAGAAAAGATAAATTTGATTTATTTATTTATTTTTTCAATGGGATTTATACTATATTGTGGACTGGCGCTAAAGATATTTCAAAGGATATAAAGCATCTGTAAGGGAAAACGCGACAAAACAAAAATTACTGTTAAATTCACAGCTAAAATAAAGAATGAAATGTAAGAATTTTGTTCACTTTTGTAAAAAAAAAAAAGGGTCATTGTATTTCCAATTGAAATTTCTCAAATCGTGAAAATATTTTAGAGTGTTTTTGAGAGCTTATTGTTTATTAATATTTCTATGCAATTGATGCGTTAACATGGGAAAGGGAGTAAGTCACTGTTGCCAATAGACTACTTTTTTATATTCAGATTTCTTGATTAATACAATTTTTTTTAATTGTAAAATTCGTCTTATTTAATGACATATTAATTAAGGCGATACCATTTTAGAAAAGTGGTGCCAATCAAGAAATCTGAATAAAAAAAAATTAGCATACTGGCAACAGTGACATACTCCCTTTACCATGTCACCGCCTCAATTGCATTATTTTTTTTTTATGTTCCTAAGTTTGTCTTTGAAAATATGGACTCACTTTCACGAGGCAATAAATAAAATAAAATAACTACATGGCATATTTTAATAATGTGATGAATTTGAATTTTACATACTTTGGAAATTACATAATGCGTAAGTGAAAAAACATGAATTTTGCTTCTGAATGGAAATAATAATCCTTGATTCGATTTGAGATACAGTGAGACTTCAAAAATCGGGCATTCAGAAATTCAGCAACTTAAAAAGTCTGGCATCAAAGTCATCTTTTACCTCCCTTTTTTTACACTTATAACTTACGGGAGAAAGAAAAACAGCAGGATGAACACGTGTATTTTTCTTCTCTGAAGTTTTAGAAGTTTATTTATTTAGTTATTCATTAGAGCTAGTATGAAGTCTTTTTCAAAATCAGGGAATGTTCCGTCTAAAATAAAGCCTTTAAATTTGTTATAGCGGAAAAAGTGGACTTGATATTAAGAAAGTTAAAAAGGCTTTGTGAAGACATTGTGTGCTTAGTATGGAATCGGATTGTCGACAGTTTATGAAATTAAAAAACAAAAGCTAAAAATACTGCAATTTTATGCAAAAAGTATCGCTCTCAAGGTTTAAAGAGAAAAAGGATTCATCTCGCTGCCCCCCCCCCCCCTTTCGCTGCGTTTAACCATCTCGCTGCGTAAGTAATTCTTCGCGATGAGCGTCTTTTACAGAATTTTTAATCGTTTATCACCGGTTCTTTAAAGCAGAAATTTTTTACTATTGTAATTGGGGAAAGTATCCTGATTAAATCAGACAAAGTTTTCGCTAAAAAATAACTGGTTGGAATAACCAAATATTATTAATTTGACTGAAAATACATGCCCGAGCATATCTCGAGCTGCGCAGCGAGAGCGTTAAGGGAAAATTTTCACTGTTGGTTAGAATTCTTTTCTCTTGTAAAATAGAAAATTTCAATTAAAGTAAGTTTTCTTTTTACTATTTAGTTATTCTTTCAAAAATCCGGATTAGTCTCTGTCCCGATGATATCGGATTTTTGAGATTATACTGTACATATTACATTACATCTATCTATATTATAAAGGACAAACATATCTGTGCGTAACGCATACGTCATTCTGCGAAGACAAACATATCTGTGCGTAAAGCATACGTCATTCTGCGAATGGCAACACTTTCAAATTTGAAATGAATTTTCGCTTTGCAATTTTCGCTACTGAAAAATTTTAAACTTCTACACATCGCACATTTTCAGTTTTTATACCATCGTATGAGGAAAAAAAAGTACTTTTACATCCAATTTCTTTGAAATCTGTATCTCAATTTATTTTTGAGATATTATTTTTTTAATAGTTTTTTGTACCAATTTTGTAATTGTGGCAACAGAAGTACTCCATTTATATTACAAAGGACAATAATCTGTGCGTAACGCTGATGTCATTTTGCAAATAGTAACGCTTCACGATGAAATTTCGGTTTTCCAATTTTCCTTTCTGCAATTTTAATCTTCTGAACATCGCACATTATAATTTTTTAGACTGTCGTATAGGGAAAAAAACCTACTTTTAAATGCAATTTGTATCAAAACGGTATCTTAATGGTCTGACTTATTATGGTTTATAGAATAATTTTCAAGAGTGATTTTTTAAGTTTATCTCGATGGCGCACCGGCGGGGTCCATTACGAAATATTAATAAACAATTTGCACATAAAAAAGAGTTCTGAATTTATCTACGGCTACTTTTCTACAATGAAATTAAAGCTTCGTTAAACAATAAGTAAAAGAATAATATATAAAAAAAGCACGAATTTAAGATATGTGTAATCGAACAATTTAAATTTCTAGAGCCGAATTGGGAAAAATATGGGCTTTTAAATGTAATTTGTATGAAATAGATAAGTTTTGAAATAGAGTTGCTAGGCAACTGTTAAAGTAAAAGGAAAGAATAATCTATATATTAAAAACAAATGACAGCTTTTTTAGACATCTTCCCTGAACTTTCTACTGAACCAATTTTGGTAATTATTCTTTTTTAACTGAAAGCTGTTCATTTGTAGATGAACTCGCACTACCTATTTTTCTAAATATTCCCACTTTTATATTTTAAATTTAATATGAAAAGTTTTTTGTAATTTCATCAAAATAGTAGCAATCGTATTATTTCCACTGCTGCAGAAAAAAAGAAATGTTGGGGTTTATTTATCCTTATTGATGCCATTTCATCATTACAATTAAAAATAACTTTAAATCTCAACAGAAAATGACGTCACGCTTTAAAAAACGTGCATTTTCTCTCATAAAGCTATGTTACATTTCAATATTTTTTCTTTCCGCTGATATCGAATTTGCGACACTTGGCGTAATGCTTCAGTAAGTGCCATATTTAAAAGAAAACAATTCTTTTCTTAGATAAAACTATATATTTTACCACGAATACATCTAAAAGATATCAGTTTCTGGAATTTGTAGTCGGCGGTACTGAAATTAGAATCTCAAGCCAAAAGAATAAATTTACACATGCAAAGTTGTAGCTGACAAAGGGGACGTCACGTTTGAAAATCTATCTATTTTATAAAGAAAAATATGTCCGTGCGTAACGCTGACGTCATTTTGAGGATGGCGACGCTTGACATTTAAATTTCGGTTTTCCAATTTTTTCTACTGCAATTTTTTTAACTTCTAAACATCACACATTTTTAAATTTTACAATGTTATATGGGGAAAAAATCTACTTCCAAATGCAATTTGCTTGAAAACTTTATTTTAATTGATTTATTTATCATGGCTTTTTAAATAATTTTCAAGCATAACGTTTTTTAATCTATCTGCATGACGAAATAAACCATTTGCACGTAAAACAATATAAATAGTTCAGCATTTGTCCCTGACAAATATTTCATAGTGAAATTAAAACTTCATCAATCTATTATATTAAAAAGTGAATGTCCGTTTGTATTTCACAGCTGTCTCTCCTAGAATATGGAATGTTAGGTGATCAAATTGACGCCAGTTATCCACATGGGTCCAAGGGTGTCAAAATTTGTCGTATAATTTAAAAATTTGATTAGTTTTCGATATATATATATATATGTATATATATATATATATATATATTATACTATATACTATATATTAATGACATTTATGTAATGATGGAAATTAAATTCCTCCATTTTTTTAATAAAAAAGAGAAAACAGAAAATGACAAGAGTTATTAGATATCATTGTTTGACATTATTTTTAAATTGAAATTAACGTTTATTTGAATAAATAGGGAAAATAATAATGTGATTGAATAGTATTTTTCAAGAAAACTTCACAAAATACAAACTTATGTTCACATGTGTAAATATTAAACAGACATACAACAACAAATACAATAAACCCAACTGGAGTGAAAAATTAGCCAGAGCTTGGAATCGAATCCGGAACCACAGCATTCCAGGCTGTCGCTCTAACCACTGAGCTACTCCGGCCGATACCTGAGTCTGCATTTTTTCACTAATAATCCATGTTGGGGAAGTCACCAGCCATCTATACGACAGCCTTGGATGACCGAACAACGATGACGGGACATACGACCCTATACGACCGGACAACGGCTAGGGTATCGGCCGGAGTAGCTCAGTGGTTAGAGCGACAGCTTGGAATGTTGTGGTCCCGGGTTCAACTCCTTGCTCTGGCTAATTTTTCACTCCAGTTGGGTTTATTGTATTTATTGTTGTACGTCTGTTTAATATTTATATATACCGTTAACAGTTGAATGCAGGCGTTATTTATCTGTGTATCTGTGTTTTATTATATATTGCAGTGTTTGCGTGTGTTTGTGTGTGTGTGTGTTTTATTTTATGTTCTCATATTCAAGATTCAGGAATCCGTTTAAGTTAGAAACAAAAATTCGACTATAGACTGGAACATTGAGATCTGTTGACCTCAAAATAAACAAAACATCGTAATCAAACATTATTATTTTGATTTAATTTTAAGTCGAAAAGTAGATTTTCAGCTATTGCCTTAAGATGGTTTTTAAAACATTTCAGAAGCGGACATTAGAAACGAAATGTTTTAGCGAGGATTTTTTTCTCTAAATATTTATTTTAATTCATAAATATAAAATGCTTCTGAATAAATTCGTCAAAACAAATTCATTTTTGTATAAGTTGACTCAAATGACAACATTTCTATCAACTCCGAAATTCGAAGCAAAATCTTGGAAGAGCGAAAATCTTTAGGCAAATAAAGTTATGGTATGTGTGCATTTTTATTCGGAAAACTTTTAAATTAAAGTGTAAATATAACTTATTATTTGAAATATTGTATTTAATAAAAATTAATAGTTTAATTGCTTTCTAAATTTACAATAAAGATAGATTTCATTTTTCGTAAAAGGATCGAATGATCTCATGCAATTCAAAAGCAACACAACGGGCTGCTACTCAACTAGTATATATAAAAGCCGTTCTCTGTGTGTATGTCCTTTATACAAACCTTTAGTTTTTGACCGATTTGCACGAAACTCGATGTACATACATTTTAGAACGTGGAAAAGATCACTGTCAACTTAAGAAAAATATCAGACCAGTATTTATCCCTTTTTTCTACCACTCCCATAATTAAACATTATAGAAATATCTCTTTTTAAATCTTTATTACTTCAAACGTTTCTTTCCTGTTGCCAAACCCTAAAAAATGACACAATAATGTAAAAAAAAAATAAGGATAACGCGTGTATTTTGTGTCTATTTGCCAATAAAAATTCAGATTTTCTTGCTATATTTTTGCGTGTTTGATATTGACGTCATTGTAAACAGAAAATTGACATTTTTTTTTAATATAAAATAAAAACTTTAACTATAAGAGCAGGAAAATAACGTAGCATCTCAATTTGAATGGTTTTTTTTTTTTTTTTTTTTTTTTTTTTTTAATTAAAACATCTATTTTAATACAAACAGTCAAATTTCATGAAAACAATTTAACAAAAACGAAAAAAAGGCTAGATATGACATCACATTCTATCAAATCTTTTCAACGCGTAATCAATCTTATTGTAAGCATATGGCTCCTATATTTTGCTTACTACTTCGATTGTATACTACAGCCATATCTTATAGCTATACGTTATCGCTAAGTGTTGTATTGGTTTAGATTGAGTGCTAACATTTTCTGTGACTTATAGCAAAAAGAGAGTGGTGATTTACATTTTCAAAAAAAAAAAAAAATCTTGACAGATGTCTTGATTTAAAATTTATGGAAAATGACATCATTTCATCTAATCATTGTAGATTTAATTTCAATAAAATTTCAAATTTTCCAAATAAAATTTTAGTAACTACTACCTCATTTGGATGTATTTTTTTTTTTTTTTTTTTGGACGTATTGTGAAAATATTGTATACTTCTGTTACGCGCGCCACAGAAAACATGTATTTTAATTTTGAAAGTTAAAAAAATTACCGCAATGTGTCAAAAGAACATCCTTTTTCTGAATTTAAATTTCGCGAGTTCCAAAATTAAAACTAAAAATGTGAGTTTTTTCATAAACTTCAAGTTAAGGCTGTTTATAAAGTTAAGGCTGTTCTCAAATCCAAAGGAGCTATTTTCTGACATATTTTTTAATTCATTTTTGTTTGGAAACGCATGAAATTGACAGGAGTTCTTATTTAGAAACTATGTAATCGAAAGATAGTTTTCATTTGTTGGTAAAGATATAAGATCTTTCAGTTGGTGTTTTGAACTGAATTTCGGACGCAACAGTGCAATAAAGGATAAAAACCGGCCGTCACGCAACCGCAATTGCTCATAACTCGATAAGTAATTTATTTATGAAAAAAGAAAAACTCATTTCAATTCCAAATCGCTTTAATAGTCAGGCCTACAAATTTTAAGACTTTACGTTTAATGAGTGAGAAAATGTGCAGAAAGTTTCGCGTTGTTGAGCAGGGAACTGGAGAAGCACCTTAAGCATTTGCAGGTTAGTATTTTATAATCAAGTTGCATGCCAGATAATCGCTTAAAACATAAGTCATTCTATATTGTTTTAAACAAAGGTGCATGCCATAATAGGTGTCAGGCACACTCATTAAAATAAGAATACCCTAGCGCACAGCCCCATTACCGAAGCTAAACCCGCCAATATACTTAGAGAATATTTAAAAAATATGCATGCTTAAAAATTATTTTAAAATCCATAAAAAATTCGTAAATTGAGATAAACATTACAAACAAATATCACTGAAAGTACTTTTGTTTTCTATAATACGTTGGAACAATTGAATGTACAATGTTTAGACGTTAAACTGCAATAAAAGGGAAATTTGTTGTGTTAGGTTGTTGGCACCGAAAATATGATACCAGCGTTACTCATAGACATGTCTTTTCTTTATACTATTGCCTTAAGTGTAAACAGGTTCATCTTTCGTAATCGGGATGAATTCGACTTTAAAAATATGCATGCTTAAAAATTACTTAAAAATCCATTAAAATCAGAAAACTGAGGTACAATTTTCAAACAAATTTCATTTGAGAGAACTTTTTTCTATTCGACATTGTAAAAAATGAAATTGTGTGATGTTTGAAAGTTAGAAAAATTGCAGTAAAGGCACATTTTATGGGTTACAATTTATGGGCACTGACATAGTGTTTTTACTTTATAATGTAGATAATACCATACAAACGAGAATTTCACTAAGTGCTGCACCATTTGGAGGTATTTCTTTTTTTCGTATTGTCAGGAAAATCACATATTTTTCTCTTATACCCGCCAAAGAAAACGTGCATTCTGTTATTAAAGCTCATGGATTTTACTATGGTTGCAAGACAATAACGCCATGTTTTTTTATTGTCTTTATAACGATTTGTGGAGGGGAATGCACAAATTTCAGTTATTGTGATTGTCGTATTATTTTGTTTTAATTTATTTTATCTGGAAGGCTTCTTATAATTGACACGGGCGAAGCCGGGTAGTTCTGCTAGTTGGTTATAAATGCTTTTTAAAATCATATTTTTATTCTACATAAGCTTTTTATATTTGTTATATATTTATAAATTTACATATTTATATTTTTTTGCATATTTATAAAGATTTTACATATATATTGAAATAACTTGATAATTGATGTAATCTATACTAATATTATAAAGAGGTAAAAATTGTTTATTTTTAGGAGGTAAGCTCTGGAACTACCGAACCGATTTCAAAAGTTAAGGTATCAAAATGATGGTGTTAGCCCAACTTAGAACATAGGCTATATTTTATGTCGGTGTCACTAACCCAAAGGGAGTGTAAGAGCAAAAAAAGTTCTAAAAATTCAATTTTTGTGTTATGGAAGGGCCTAGAATCATGAAATTCGGAATGGTAGTTACTAATAAGATATAAATGATATCTAAGAACATTTTCTAAACAATTCGAAATTTAAAAGTGGTGAAAATGCACAAAAAGCGTTCTAAAACGTTCGAAAAGGTGGTTTCTACACAATCTCAGGAAATACCAAACCGATTAAAAAAAATAATGGTGTCAAAATGATGGTGACAACCCTTGCTCCAAGATAGGCTGTATTTTATGTCGATGCCACTACCCCAAAGGGGGTGTAGGAACAAAAAAAATTCTAAATTACGGTTTTTGCGTTACTGAAGGGCCTAGAAATGTGAAATTTGGAATGGTAGTTAATTATAAGATATAAATGATATCTAAGAACATTTTCTAAACAATTCGAAATTTAAAAGGGGTGAAAATGCACAAAAAGCGTTCTAAAAACGTTCGGAATGGTGGTTTCTACACAATCTCAAAAAATACCAAACCGATTTAAAAAATGATGGTGTCAAAATGATGCTGACACCCCTTGCTCCAAGATAGGCTATGTTTTATGTCCGTGCCACCAACCCAAAGGGAGTGCAGGAACAAAAAACGTTCTAAATTACGGTTTTTGCGTTACTGAAGGGCCTAGAAATATGAAATTTGAAATATTAGTTATTACACATAATGGATTTCTAAGAACAGTTCTTAAAAAAATTCGAAATTAAAAAGGGGTGAAATTGTGCGAAAAGCGTTCTAAAAAAGTTCTAAATGGGAGTTTCTACACAATCTCTGGAAATACAAAACCGATTAAAAAATTAATGGTGTCAAAATGATGGTGACAACCCTTGCTCCAAGATTGGCTATGTTTTATGTCGGTGCCACTACCCCAAAGGGGGTGCAGGAGCGAAAAACGTTCTGAATTACGGCTTTTGCGTTACTGAAGGGCGTAGAATTATGAAATTTGAAATGTTAGTTACTTATTAGATATAGAGGTTTTCTAAGAACTGTTCTTAAAAAAATCGAACTTTAAAAGGGGTGAAAATGCACAAAAGCGTTTTAAAAAACGTTCTAAATGGTGGTTTCTGCACAATCTCAGGAAATACTAAACCTATTTAAAAAAATAATGGTGTCAAAATGATGGTGACAACCCTTGCGCAAAGATAGGCTATATTTCATATCGGTGCCGCTAGCCCGAAAGGGGGTGCAGGAGCAAAAAACGTTTTAAAAATGCAATTTTTGTGTTACTGAAGGACCTAGAAATATGAAATTTGAAATATTAGTTACTTTAGATATAAAGGTTTTCTAAGAACTGTTCTAAAAAAATTCGAAATTCAAAAGGGGTGATAATGCGTGAAGAGGGTTCTAAGAAATATTCTAAATGGTGATTTCTACTCAATTTTGGGAAGTATCAAATCGATTTCAAAAGTAATGGTTGCAAACTGATGGTGACAGACCTTGCTCTAACATGGCTCTGTTTTATGTTTGTATCAATACCACTTGGGAAAAAAACGTTCTAAATTGCGGTTTTGTGTTATGGAAGGGACTAGAATCATGAAATTTGGAATGGTAGTTACTTATAAGATATCAATGATCTCTATCTCTAAGAACATTTCCTAAAAAAAAAAAAAAAATCGAAATTTAAAAAGTGTAAAAATGCACGAAAAACGTTGAAAAACATTCTAAATTGCGATTTCTATACAAGCTCACAAAGTACTGAACAGATTTCAAATATAACGGTGTAAAATGATTGTGACAGCTCTTGCTCCAAGATAGGCTATATTTTATGTCTGTTTCCACTACCCCAGAGGAGATGCAGGAACTAAAAACGTTCTAAAAATGCGATTTTTGAATTATGGAAGGACCTAGATTCATGAAATTTTGCATGGTATATATTTATTACATATAAATGATTTATCGTATAAAATGCGTTCTAGAAATGTTCTAAATGCCGATTTGTGAGCAATCTCAGGAAGAATCAGACTGATTTCAAAAGTAATGGTAGGCAAATTGATATGACAGCCTCTGCTCTAACATAAACGCTATTTCATGTCGGTGTCACTATCACCTGGAGGTTGCAGGAGAAAAAAACGTACTAAATTTCGATTTTTGTGATCGGTAGGGGCTAGCAACTTAAAATTAAGCAAGGTACATATTTATTAAATGTAAATGATCTTTAAGAATATTTTTGAAAAAATTGAAAATTAAAAAAAAAAAATGCGCGAAAAGCGTTCTAAAAACGTTGTAAAAGCGTTCTAAGTTGCGATTTCTACTCAATCTCAGGAAATACCAAACCTATTTCAAAAGCAATGGTTGCAAATTGGTGTTGACAGTCCCTGCTATTTTATGTTGCTGTCACCACCATCTGGGGGGTGCAAGAGCGTTTTTTTGCACAACTGAGGGGTCTAACATTTTGAAATATGGCATGGTATTTACTTACAAGATGCAACTGCTTTCTACGAACAGTCGAAAGAAAATTTCAAATTTAAAAGGATGAAGTGAGCAAAAAGCGTTCTAAATTACAATTATTATACAATCTTATCGAATACCAAACCGATTAAAAAAATAATAGTGTCAAATTGTTGATGATAGAACCTGCTCTAACATAAGCTATATTTTATGTATGTGCCACTACCAACCAGAGGGTTGCAGGAGCAAAAGACTTTCTAAATTGCGATTTCTGTAATACTGAAGAGCCTAGAAACTTTAAATATGGCATGGTAGTTACTTATAAAATATAAATGCCCTCGAAGGACTGTCGAAAATAAATTCGAATTAAAAAGAGGTGAAACGAAGGGTAGGTTCCAAAAGTGTTCTAAAAAAGTCCTAAATTACGATTTCTATGCAATTTCAGGGAATATAAACCAATTATAAAAGTAATAATTGCGAATAAATGGTAACAGTCTCCGATCCTACACAGGCTATATTTTATGCGGATGACTCTACCACCTGGGGTTCACAGGAACAACAAACGTTCTAAAAAAGGCCTTTGAAAGCTTTCTAAATTACATTTCTGTGGAATATTAGGAAATAATAAATCAATTTCAAAATTAATGTTGGCAAATTAATGGTGACAGTTCCTATTTCAACATAGCCCTTTATGTTTAGAGAGGTGGTAAGACTTGGCATTTGACATGTTGGTTAATTTTAAGACGTAAGATGATGGTTTCTAAAAAATTCAAAACTTCAAATGAATACTGAAATAAGCGTATTAATTGAGCATAAAAGTTTCAAAATATTTTCTAGATTATTATTTATTTAGTTGTATTTCTTTTTATTAATTTAAATCTAATTTTTGCATAATGCGGTGTAATAATGAAGTTTATTCAAACTATATTTTAAATAGTAATTTTTGAATTATTCCTAAAAGTATAATTTCTTTTAAGAAAAATTAGACATATAAATATCACTTGGCATATTTCAACTATTATGCGAGCAAAGCCGCGGGGTTTGCTAGTCAGAAATAATTTAATCTTTACAGCTGAAATCTCAGCTGTCCAATAAATGCGCTTAAATTTAACTTTAATTTTATACTTCTCCATTTAATAAAAACATTACTTGTCCTTAATGCATATTTTTTAATTTTGAAAAACTTCTTTTTACGTCAAACAAATACCTTGAGTAATGGCTAATGATACACGTTTTCATCATTTTTCATATTTTAAGTCAATTTCCTTGACTCAAAACGCCATTTATCTATCTAATTGTGATAAGTAAATTCAAAATATTTTTAAGGGTAAAATGTAATAGGAGCCACCAAAATATGAAATTCCCTTCGTAATTTTTCTGCTATTTTAAATCAAAAAAGCATTATCATATATCAAAAAAGTTTTAATATATATGATAATAAAATATGTAAGCGTGTATGTATATATAATTCTGTAATATTTTCGGAGTTTCTAAGATACTCCTTTATATTACTATACAGGGTGTTTATAAATTCGAAACATTTTTATACAGACGCCATTGATAAAATTGATGAATAATTCCATTGATGAACTTCTATTTTGCTAGCACAATATTATTACATACATATATCTTTAAATTTATTTGAATAACAATAAATGAAAAACACTGATTTATACCCCTTTTTCAGGTCTTTCATAATGTTATTCCATCACTAAAAATATCGACCATTGATAATTTGGCTGTGGTGATAAAAGATAATTTATTAATTGTAAAAAAAAAAAATTGCATTACAAATACATTTAAATATTTATTACTGAGACAAAAATTATGTAAAGTACCAATTGTAGTACTAAGTCCTAGAAATACCATTAAAAAAGCAATCCGCAAAACATCAATTCGTGGCAAGTTTTCTAATAATGGTCCTGCAAATATTTTGCGATTTTATCACATATGGAATTGTAATATCAGTTAAATCTTGGTTGTCGAATACTCGACTTTGTTGTATCGACTCATTTATTTAATTCGGTTCTCCAAAATATAATTTGAGGAAGTTTTACTTGGTCCTCGTTCCGAATCAACGAATAACAAAGGTGTTGTCGCAAAATGGACTGTTTGAGCACTAAATACTAACAGCGGCCCAAAGGATAATTTTTCGTTTTAATTATTATTATTATTTTATTTTTTTATGGACGAGAAGAACAAGTATATGGAAAATATTAATTGCAGCATTAACGGAGTTCTTGCACTTTGAGATTCGTGTACACGGGGGTTTGCGGAATTGAATATATTTTATTCTTTCTTTCTTTATATAAACAGGGCGTTTCAAATGCGTCCCTCATAGCATGCATGGTCACGGTGACGTCGTTGTGACGTCACTGTAAGTCACTGTGGTCACGTCACATCTGTGACCAAAATGCCACCACTCAGTGATGTCACATTGTGACTGAGATGTGAACTTCTTAGAAAACTTTAAAAAATTACGAAAATTCTTTAAAACATGTTATTTACTGTAAAATTATATTTTTCTGGCAATTAAAAAAAAAATCTGACGTCACTGTTATGTCACTGCTATGTAACGTACGTCACGTCACATATGTGACAAAAAAACCACTATATTGTAAGTCACAGTGTGACAAAAATATGAACTTCAAAAATCTTTGAAAATGAAGAGAAATATTTTAAGCAGTCACGAGTTATAGCGGCATAAGGGATGAAAATATATTAGTGGATAGCAAATGGTAAATTCTGTCACTAAAGGGGGGGGGGGGGGGGGGCATAATAAATAAAGTGCACGATACAAGCATTAATAAACTAAATTTTCAGGCTATATTTTATCCATTTGATATCTAAGACAGTGAATGTATACTTTTTCATGATTTCAATTTTATCTAGCATTTGGATAATATATTTAGAATTAGGATTATTAAATTTATACACTTTACATATTTAGTTTGCTGGGAGGAAATTTCTTTCTTTCTTTCTTTTTTTACCGACCAGGATTATTCGAAACACTTCTGTGGTTTCAAACTAAAAAATTTCTATTACAGTTAAATCTGCACCTTTTAATGAGCACGTAGAAAGAGTCTTCAGAGTTTAGTCATCTATGCATTTCTTGCTTTAGAATATTTTTATAATTTGTATTCAAGTCATAAATTCTACTTCTTTCAGACTTTTTAAATAAAATTAGCATTTTCCGAAAATAAAAGAAATATACAAAATTTGTGCAAAACAAACTTTACTTAAAAAAAAAAGAAAAAAAAGGGGGGGGGGGTCGTTATTACCATTAAATTTATTTTTACACCTTTTAAAAATTTAAACAATGTTTTATCTAATAAACTCTAATTATGAATATTATTATTATAATTATTTAGAAAAAAGGAACTTTACAATACATTTAACTTGAATTATATGGTACGGATAAAAAGAAAAGGTTAAATATATTGGACATGTCTTCAAATACAAAATTTTAATTAACGATACTTTCAGAAAATTACTGGGTATTCAAGTTCAATATTTCTTGTATACAAAAACAAATAATCTGTAACAGAACATCTGCTTGAAAATCGTCTGCCCACAGAAAAATAAATATGAGAAGACGCGGGAAATTGTTCACTGTTTTTAGAACATCACCAAGTCTACAACACTTTAAGATAAGGAAATGACCATTTTAGGATACACGGATATTAATGGAACGTATATGTAAGTGTTATTTAATTTAAATATTTTGTTCCTGATTTGTATATTATGAGTTAAATAGTTTTATGTTATATTTGTAAGAGACTGATCTTTAGCGATATTTTTCAATTCGATAACTGTAAAGAAAAATATCTTAATCTGCCATCGCTTAAAAAAAAAAAAAAAAAAAAAAAAAAAAAAAAAAATCTGCGCAGAGACTGATTCAGGCTTAAGTTCATACTGGAATTAATATAAACATTAATTTACTCTTACTTGAGATTGAAAATGTATGGAACGACAATGATTTGGAATTATTTTATCGGCTTCTTACTATTTTTTGATTACTAACACTTATAGTTATTATTATTTTGGGGTTAAATATGATGTTCGATTATCATGAGATTACGAAACTGTTTCAGATTAGAAATTAACATTATACTGGGAAAATATATTTTTACATATTACAGTAGTGAAACATTTGAAAGAATTTTCTTTTAGTGCTAATAATATTTTAAATTATCTTTTAAAATCCTAAATCTTCAAACCAATGTTTTCAGATTTAACATTTGCCAAAATTATAAAATAATAGTAATTCCTTATACCATACGGAAATATTTTTGAGATATTGTTAAATCTAATAATGCATTTAATTTATTTATTGTATTTTGCTGTTGTTTAATAGTACAATTATAAATACTAATTATTATTTTTAGTGTTTTTCAAATTGGTATATTTATTTTTTTTAATTGTATGTAAGCATTTTTTCTGCTTGTGATTTTAATCAAACATTTAATTATAGACATTCTGAATCGGTTATTAAATTTTCTTCTATTGTAAATTCATTTTCTACGTTTATGATACGCGTAATTATTGGCACTAAAAAGTAAAATATGATATTTAAGCATTGAAATAAAGTGTTTTTCATGCCTGATAGGAAGTTATAGATTAAACTGCTTTAGTATATATTTTTTAAAAGTTCATATAATACAGGATACATAATATAGGACATAAGTTGAAAAGTGCTTATGACTTAGGTTTGTCTCTCCGTCTGTCGGTCTAGCAGTCTGTCCGCACTCTAACTCCCGAAAATATACTCGGATTGCCCTGAAATTTTTGGATGTTATTGACGTTTACCATAGCACGGTACCTATTTGTAATGAAGTTTGTAGCATACTTTGTTCATTTACAGGGCCAGCCAAAAGTTTTCCGTTACATTACGGCCTATGGGAAAAATCGTTTCAAATGATTTTTAATGATTTTACGCACGCTTTCAAACATAATAAAATTTATATGCATTTATGAAGGGCACTAAAATATGCATTCTGTTGACTATGCGATGCACAGAATAGCTATTGTTCATTTACAGGTCTAAAAAAGGAATTCAAATACATAATGATATAGGGGTGGAGGGAATTGTTTGCAGCATACTTTAATTATGTTAATCTATTTCATATATAATGAAATTGATGTATGTCGCTTAGGTTTGCATACTATAAATTATTTCATGTATAATGCGAATAATACGTATATAGCATTTACAGGGACACCCAAAATATTTCAGATACTATATTGTATCCGAAGTACTGTTCGTTAGCGATGATTGCTGGAAATGTATTTTTACTTTCTTCTATCTTCAATAGAAGAAAGTATTGTAATCGAGATTTTTTTCGACTTCCGGTTTTCGACGGATTTGCATGTTTTAGGGGTCAGAGATTCCAAAAAACATGTTTATAGAAAATGTCTGTCTGTCTGTGTGTCCGTCTGTCCGTCCGTCCGTCCGTCCGTCTGTCCGTCTGTCCGTCTGTCTGTCGCCATTGTACCATCAAAAAGTGTATGAAGTTATGTATAGAATTCAACCAAAATTTTATTATAAGTTGTTGGCTATGGCAAGCAGGTCCTCCCGGAATTTGGAAAAAATTCGCCGGTAGGGGGCGCTGATATAACAATTTTTGTGCGATTTTGAATATTGTACCATCCAAAAGTATATGGAGTTATGCATAGAATTGAACCAAATTTTTAGTTTAAGTTTTTGGATATGACAAGCAGGTCCTCCCTGAATTTGGAAAAAATTCGCCGGTAGGGGGCGCTGTAACAGCGATTTTTGTGCGATTTTGAATATTGTACCGTCCAAAAGTGTATGAAGTTATGCATAGAATTAAACCAAATTTTTATTTTAAGTTTTTGGATATGGCAAGCAGGTCCTCCATGAATTTGCAAAAAATTCGCCGTTAGGGGGCGCTGTAATAGCGATTTTTGTGCGATTTTGATTATTGCACCATCGAAAAGTGTATGAAGTTATGCATAGAATTGAACCAAAAAAATAATAAGTTCTTGGCTATGGCAAGGAAGTCCTCCCTTAATTTGTAAAAAAATCGCTCGTAGAGGGCGCTGTAATAGCGATTTTTGTACAATTTTTGTGCCATTTTGAATATTGTACCGCCGAAAAGTGTATGAAGTTATGCATAGAATTGAACCAAATTTTATGTGTTTATTTTTGGTCATGTCACGAAGGTCCTCCCTGAATTTGGAAAAATTCTGCCGGTAGAGGGCACTATAATTGCGATGTCTGTACCATTTTCATTATTGTACCATCGAAAAGTGTATGAAGTTATCCATATAATTGAACCAAATTTTTTGTGCATGTTTCTGGCTATGGCAAACAAGTCCTCCCCGAACTTGAAAAAATTCCGAAAGGAGGGGGCGATATAATTCCGATCTCTGTGCCATTTTCATTATTGTACCATCGAACAGCGTATAAAATTATGCATACAATTGAACCAAAATGTTTGTGCTTGTTTTTGGCTTTGGCCAACAGGTTCTCCTTGAATTTGGAAAAATTGCGCGGTAAAGGGGCTCCGTGCTAGCGATTTTTGTATACTTTTCTTGATTTTTCGTAGTTCTATTGTGCATCGGCGGCTCATGCAGTGGCGGGAACTCGCTTCCTGCTATGCCGGCTATTCGCAAACAGCTGATAACGACAAAATAAGGAAAAATTAATAATTTTAACAAATATCATGATATAGATTAACTCGTTTTTAGTCCGTTTAATTGACTTGAGCAGAAATTTAAGATGAAAATCAAAGTTGGTATAGTATTGAACTAATAATATTGAAGTATTAACATGTGTAACTAGGTTTTGAAATATTAAGATGCATAAGATAGAAGAAAGTTTTGGGATTGGCACATCCAACTAGTTAATTATGATATACGCTTTTATGATTCACTATATTTATGCATAGTATCGTGTATATAAATGCTATAATTCCTATACAAGGCTACACAAAAGTATTCGTAAGGATTACTGGGTATGGGCGCAAATTGCTTAAAGGTGGTTTTTAAATGTGTTATGTTTTTTTTTTTCGCTGAACTGCATTTGATTTACCAATAAATGTTTGTAGAATATGGATAAAATGATACACAGGGTCACGCAAGGAAATGGATACATGGCCGTCTATAAATGATAATTTCTGGAAATGTGATTTCAGCAGTTTTAAGAGTGTCTTAGTTTGAATTAAATTTTAACTAAATAGTGGCGTGTAATAAAGATTCTAGGTAAACTACAGGGTTGTACAAAAGTATTCAAGTATCTTTCCTTACATCAGTATAAATTGCTGAAAAAGAATTTCAACCTGTTAGGCGTTTTCTTGCTAAACTAAATTTTCCCATTATATAGTATATATACACTTAAAAAAATGGGTACTCAAAATTGAGTAAGAAGTACTTATAACGATTATCTCGTTATATATGTTTACATTCCATTCCCCCCCCCCCCAGACAGTTTCAATTAAAATTTTGTTTAATAACTTATTTATTTTGTGCACTACAGTCAAACAGTGCAGCCCCTAAACCAAATTCAACTTAACCCTGTCTCCTAGCAAGTGTACTTTTCATAAATCTAGTATTGACTATTTGGGATTTCATGTAGAAAATCAGTCCGTTTCCCCGATTCAGTCAAATATCATAAAAATAACATCTTTTCCCACACCTACAACTAAACGTCAACTAAAAAGACTCATTGGTGTCATTACATTTTATAAGAGTCTAATTCCATCCTTTTCTGAGTTAGTACAGCCACTGATAAACCTAACTACTCCAAAAGTTAAATCTAAATGGACAGTTAAACATCAAGAAATCATGGACACAATACAGAAAATTTTCTTTAATTCTCCCATGGTTAGATTACCTGATTGGAACAAGACATTTTATTTAAATACAGATGCGTCAAATGTTGCTATTTCTGGTGTTTTATTACAAGAACATGATCAACAACTTTTACCAGTTGCATATTTTTCTAAATCTCTTAAGCCATCAGAAAAAAAATACCCTGCACTTAAATTAGAACTCATGGCAATTTATAAATCTGTAACCGCTTTCAAATATTATTTATATAACAGACAATTTGTAATTCTTTCTGACAGTAAACCCTTAGAAAAATATAACAAGACTACTAATCCAGCTGATATTATCTCTCGTTGGCTCATGGAGCTTTCAGAGTACTCATACACTTTTAAACATATCCCTGGTAAGAAAAATGTTCTTGCTGACTATTTATCTCGCTGTACTTTTGAAAACAATCAACAAACTCTGGATACTAACCCTGAACTGATCCATGACCCTCAACCATTACCTATTGTTGACTATGATACACCAGACAGTAATAATTCATGTTCAAGCGCCACTAAGAAATATGTAAACTATCTTGTATCTGGTAAACAAACAAATCCAGATCCTTTATTAGAAATTTCAAATGAAACTTTCTGCACTGAACAAAAAAATGACACCACCTTGTCCACTGTTTACAAAGATATTCTAAAGAAAGGACCTTCTCAAAAATATCCTAATTACTTCATACACCCTGATTCGAAAGTTTTAATGTTAAAAAAAGAAAATAATCTTAACAACACTTTTTCATATCACATTGTTGTTCCTAACTCTCTTAAAAGCAAAGTTTTAACAATCTCTCATTTATCTCACTTTGGTTTTAATAAAACTTATGAGTTTCTATCATCAAGATATTTTTGGAAAGGCATGTATGTTGACACTTTAAACTTTGTAGCTTCATGTGTCAAATGTCTTCAATGTAAACATCATCAAACCCCTCCTGCACCCTTACAACCCACCTACACGCCCAGATATCCTGGCCATACTATTAGTACAGACCTTGTTGGACCTTTTTCTAATGGTAAACATATTTTAACTATTACAGATCACTTTTCAAGACATGTTGAACTTTTTCCACTTAACGATACATCTGCAGCTAAAGTCGTTAAATGTTTATTCTCTTACATAACCACCTTTGGGAGACCTTCTGTTGTCTTATCAGACTTAGGACCCCAATATACATCTCAAATATACAACATTTTTAATGATACTCTAGGTATTAAGGTACTTCACAGCTCTGTTTCGAGACCACAAAGCAATGCTCTTTCGGAGAGAATAAATAAATCTATCAAATACTCTGTTAATATACTTTTGCAAGAAGGTCACTCATTTGAAAATGCAATATTTATACACAAGTCGCTCTATAATGGTTCAAAACATTCAACTACATTATTCACTCCTAATCTTCTCCACTTTGGACGTGAACTTTCATTAATTTTTGACACTTTTGATCAGAATAGCAATCAACCTTTTCTAGACAAACATACTGAAATACATAAACTACTTGAAGATTTACACAAAATATATGACAAGGCTTACAATAACATTAAAACAGCACAGGATAAAAGATATAAACATTACGGTCAGAAAGCTAAATTAAGAACCATTTGTCTCAAAGATATTGTGTACTTAAAATCTGTTGATAAATTCAAACCTAAATACACTGGACCATACATTGTAACTTTCAAACATTCACCTGTGTCATTCTCGATCAAGAGATTGTATGCTGCTGATAATACAGCATTTCGGGTGCACATTGATAGGTTACTTCTTGCACCACCTCGATATGGACATTTATTCGATGCTACAAGTCACTTAAACAATCACAACTTACCTAATGTTTATCAACCACATACATATAATTTAAGAAACAGAAAATAATATACTTCTGTTTACATTTTTTTTCTTATGACATGTATTGTGAAGCTAAGTGTACAACCAGAGGCCTAGGTTGTATGTATGTTGCTTGCAACAGATCTTTGACAACATTATGGCTGGCCCATTACTGTTTTCTTTGAAGATCTCTTGTGAACAATATTTTGAATCACTTTACACTCATTTCATTTTACTGTACACTTTTTATGTTATTTACATACACTTAACTATTATTTACAGTTTAACATTTATTTTACATTTCATTCTTTTACGATTACATTTCAGTTAAAACTGATAGCTAACACATTTAATAATTGCAGTTAATTAAAAAAAAAAATTTTTTTTTCACATGTAATTTGATAACATTTTCTGTAAGGCAACCAGTTAGTTACCTTCTAATTATACGACTTGTGCATTATTTAACCTGATTATGACTTTTTCATTTTTTTATGTCTCTCTTCACTCTAGGATTGTCTACCCCTTTTTGATTTAATATATATGTGAAATATATATCTATTTTTTTTTATTTTTTAATTCTCCCTTTCGAATGTTTTGTTCCCGTTCAAAATTATTGCCCTTAGGGTCCAAAACTTCATTGTGTTGAGAGACAACCCCTTGGAATTGGTGTTCCAATTCACAAAAAATCAATTTTTGCTTGTAAACCGACGTGTGCTCCTTTAGAGGACCGCTAGTGTCTTCGGAGGAGCAGGGACTCATATAAGCGGGCGCTGTATGAGTCTCAAAACTCCCTCCTCACATAAGGCTGAAGCCCTAAGCTGACGCCATAATACTTGTGGTCTACACAAGATTCAGGGTGACACCTTTTTCATGGGCGTGCTTCAGGCACCTCTTTTTTTTGTCATCCTATGCTGCATGCATGAACATTACATTTTTTTAAAACCATGTCCAATTTCTTTTAAATCATATTACAATTGATTATTAGTTTACAATTACACATTTCACTTATTATTATTTACTCTTTACTTCTAGTGTTGCATTTGTGTTTATATATTATATTTCTATTGTTACTACTTGTGTTTGTTTTTCATAAAAATGATCCGAATCAGGATCAATATTTTGATGATGTGCAGCCAAGGGTCTAGTTACATGCTGCTTAAATATTTGCTGTCAGAGTCGACTCAGTCAAAAAAAAAATATACCATGGTATGCAATTTTGAAGAAAATTTTACTGAAGGTGGAGATCCATAAACTTAATTTAGAAAATATTAATTCATAAAATCTCTTAGGACTGTTGAACTATTGATGAAAGAGATTTTTTGTTTGTTTTCATGACAGCAACTTGTTTAAAAAAAAAAAAACTTTTATGTTTTGAAGATATATTTATATGTGTAACTATTTTTCTTGCTGTTTTGCCCATGCACACGGGTCAACAAAAGTTTTTTTTTTTTTTGCGGTGTCCCAGGTGATATATATAACGATTATCTCGTTATATATGTTTACATTCCATTCCCCCCCCCCCCAGACAGTTTCAATTAAAATTTTGTTTAATAACTTATTTATTTTGTGCACTACAGTCAAACAGTGCAGCCCCTAAATTAAATTCAACATTTAAAAACTAAATCGATTGTATTAACAGCCCTTCACATTTAAATCAAATTATTCTAAGTACTCGTCTCTTTAATAAAATAAAATCAGTGAATCACTCTCTATTTTCACTTTCTGATTCTTTCACACATACGCTTTAACCTTGTACAAAATTCGTTACGGCTGACTGTTAGTTTCAAACGCATTTTAACTTCGGTCATTTCCTTATTTGGGCATGAATATAACTCATCATTCAAAATCACTTTACATGCAATCTACTTATTAGAATTATTTTCGCTTCACACCCTTTTGTTCAGATGTATGGCATTTCTACATTTTTTGTGGTAAAGCGGTGTATCTTTGATCTAACATCTGGTCTAGAAAAATACAGTCTCATGCTTTTTAGCCTAACGAACTCTGTCTGTTACTATGCCCTTTCCAGATAACACTTTTTATTTTTACATTTAACCGCAGCTGTATCAATGTACAGATGAGGCTCAGTCTATCATGACTCAGGAATGTATGCAGCCCACAATCTGCCCCCCCCCCCCCTACACAATTAATATGGTAGAAGCCTACCGTACATTTTTGGCGAACATACCAGCCAATGTTTCTATTACCCCCTGTGCATGGCGCAAAAATACTTTTAGATTGGCGATATTGTAGCCCGCCAAGCAAGAAAGTTGTAACTGTATATTCTTCCCATTCCTGCTTTCTCTCTAGCCTCGTGATGACGTCTTAAAAGAGGCTCCTTATTGCTTCTCCTCTGTACCTCTCCCTTCGACCTTTATCATGAAAATAAAATAAGTCTTCGTTTACCGAATTGGAGTTTTTTTTAATAGGACCTGGTGTTTTTTAATTCTCGCAATCTTATAAACGCAAACGGCCATCTCTTCTAGCAAAAAGTCATCATAGTACTCAATTTTAAATGCGTCACATACTCAAAATAGCTCCGATCCAAATGTACTCAAAGTTGAGAAACACATGTATTCATTTTTTATTCCATGGTTGTGATCAAATATGAATCGTTATGCACTGCCCCCCTCCCCCAAAAAAAACCCCTAAAATTTAAAGTAAAAATGTACTGACATTTATTTCCCGTTCAAAGTTCTTAACAAGAAATGTTTAATTGATTATTTATTAAGAAAAATAGCAAAATTCTTAACAAGATACTCAAATCGAATATTTTTATGACAAGAGCATTATTTCTAAGCACTTTTAAATTGTTTTTAAAATGCTGTGCATAATTTAATATTTACATTAATAAACATCATTTATGCCGCTATAAATGAAATGAACCATTACAGGGTACAAAACTATTCGTTTGTTTGGGTTTTATAACATGTGACGTTTCAAAATAGAGAAAGCATAGGTTCATTTTTGATCCAAAAATATTCAATTCGATATGAGTACGTCGGTTTACTCATTTTTGAGTACTTCATTTTTTTCAGTGTATCAACCTACAGATCAAATACAGGGTTGTTCAAAAGAATTGGAAAACATATTTGGCTATGGACGGTAACTGTTGAAATCAGTTTTTCAAATGTTTTATGCGTTTACTGAAATGTTTACTTAGTTATCTTATTTACGTCATTTCCCTAAATTACGATGTCTTGTTAAAGCATTCAGAAAGTGTTGGAAAGTATTTTATAATCTATGCTTAACGCATGATTTTTCTTACTCGTTTTTTTTTCTATTTCCTAGATCAGTCTTTTCCTATAAAACATACCAAATCTATTTAGCTCATATTCACAAAATACAATATACACGGGAATAAAAAATTTAAATAAATATCGCTTATCATGCCGCTCTATAAATAATAGTTGTATTAATATCCGTTAGTCTCCATGTTCATATTTAATAAAGCAATGACAAATAACAACAAATTAAAAAAACTTACACATTCTAAATATCAAGCTTGAACTCAATATCAAGCATAGAACTTAATAAAAAAATAGGGCAGTTGATAAGCATTGTTTTTTAAGTGGAAAATTTTTAAATGTTTTAGAAGAATAGGACTCCAAATAGCGATATTTTGCTAAAAAGTACGGTAAAAAGATAAGATTTTATATTTACAGCAAAAGTTTATTTTAAAATTCATCGCTGTATTAATACTTGGAAATTTTTCCAGAGAGAATCATTCGCCTTATATACAATATTTCAAATGAAAATCAAATATCAAATTAATTGCTTAAAAGGCGCAAAGGAGTGAAAAAGATTCCATGCCGGGACTCGAACCCGGGCCATCAGCATAGCACACTGACATTCTACCGACTAAACCACATGGAACGACGCCCAGCCTGTAAAATTTCTCATTATTACATGTTGGCAAGGCTACAAACGCAGCACAAGATGGAATATTTATCGTGAGCCACCGACATGGGGTAAACACGAAACTTAATTAAATCCAGCATCGATTGAAACTATATTAATAATTGAAAAATTTTCCAGGGAGAAACATTCGCCTTGCATACAACATTTCAAATTAAAATTGACTTTTAAGCAATTAATTTGAAATTTGATTTTCATTTGAAATATTGTATGCAAGGCGAATGGTTCTCTCTGGAAAAATTTCCAAGTATTAATATAATTTCAATCGATGCTGGATTTAATTAAGTTTAGTGTTTGCATCATGTTGGTGGCTCACGCTAAATATTCCATCTTGTGCTGCGTTTGTAGCCTTGCCAACATGTAATAGTGACAAATTTTTCAGCCTGGGTATCGTTCCATGTGATTTAGTCGAAAGAATGTCAGTGCACTGTACTGATGGCCCGGGTTCGAGTCCCAGCATGGAATCATTTTCACTATTTGCGTCTTTTAAGCAATTAATTTGAAATTTGATTTTCATTTGAAATCACAGTGTTTATGACAAGTTCGTCACAAATGACACATATTTCACAAATTGGTCACAGTGTGACTTCAAAGCATTGTCGCTTTCGTCACAGGTTCGTCACAAAGTTAATGCCAGAATAGTCACAAATGACACACTTTTCACAAATTTGTCACACCGTGACTTCACAGAGTGGTCACAATGTGACGTCACAAACGACCTCTAAAACGGCCATAACGACCTCGCATTCTAGTCACTATGACGTCTCTTCGACGTCACGTGACGTCACATCGACGGTCACAAAATCACAGTGTGACTTCACAACGACGTCGCCGTGACGTCACCATGCCTTACGGGGTGAGTCTAATCTTGTAATGGACATTTTATTTTGAAAGTCTTGCCTGGGAAACTACTTGCCAGAGAACCTCTTTAAATGTGGGTTTGTTCATGACCACGGTCTTCCCTAACATTGCCTGTAAACATTTCAAACAACCTCATCTGCTTCAACTTTCTCTACGATTCTATCGCGTAGGGATATTTATTTAATAAATCTTTCTGTTAAAAATCTCAACTGTGATTTCAATTTTCCAGTAACGTTTCAAGATAAAGTTACTTGTGCTCAAATACTAGTCTGGTTTCGCCCATTATTCCATGTCAGTTAAAGAAGAGAAGAATAACATGTTCGTTATTAGTGAATAAACTGTGCATACATTTTTAAACACGCTACATATAGACCGCAGTTGCATAAGCATGTGATATTGGTAAAATAACGCTATAGAAAACAGGTATAAAAAACTAGTAAGGTTGGAGATTAAGGTGTTTTTGCTCAATTTTCATTATGTTGTTGGTAGCAAAATTTATAGTTTATCTACTAATGTCTGTGATACATCATACGCATAATTATAGCACACCTGTATATTCTTTCTAGTATCTCAATTTACGAACGTTTTTTTCTGCTATACTCAGTACTTTTTTCTGTTTCAATACACGTTACTAATCAGTAGTCATCGTTATTTATGTTTTAGTTTTCAATTATTTGAATACATTTAAAAAAAAAAACCATGCACTTCCTAAATTATTTTAACGTGAATAGTTCAGTAGAAAAAAGTTTCAAATGTGAGTTATTATTTAAATTGCTGCATTTTAGTTTTGCACACTAAATAATATGTTATTACCTGTAAAATATCTTTTCCCACAAAATAGTATATTTTTAGAATTTTTTGTAAAGATTTTATGAATGTTTCCCTAACTGGTTTTCGAAAATAAAGAAAAATCATTTAATTTTACTTGTAGTACTATAAAATTTTAACGTATTATACTGTCTGATTTAAATGCATGTACATACATACATACACACACACACACATATACATATAGATATAATCAACTAAACTATCCGTTTTATTATTATATGATAATATATGAAATTATGCTACCTATCGTAATATGAGACTTTTGTTGTCTTATCCACATACGTAAGCCGAAATAAGACAGAGGTAAAACTTGTTCTGAATATATCTGTCATAAACTTGAGTAATCAATTATATTTTCTCAGTATTCTAGTAGAATATTGAATAATGCATGGAATTCTACGTAGAATGTCATTCACATTTATGAAGTGTGTATGCAAATCTATGCTCAGAGCCTTATATATTAAATAGCAAAGATTACGCGATGACAATATATTTGTGTCGGATAGAAAAGTTGATTGACCTTGGAAGGAAAAATCAACAATAATTATTTGTTGTATGTAATCTTTCTCGCAAAAAATAACCTATTTATATGGAAAATGAAAATATTAAATAAAAAAAATAAAAGGTTAATTTTTGCATGTTAGAGCAATTTGTCGACGATAATAATAGATTTTAATAAAAAATATATATATATATATTCTAATACAATTTCGTCATAGTTATTTAGAAAGAGATGTTTGAATTACTTAAGATCTTCAAATAAATTTTAATAAAATTCGTCTTTGATTATTTGAGATAATGGAAATACTTGAATTCTTTTAACACAATTATAAAACATTTCAATGTTTGTGGTTACTGGTCAAATTAATGCTAGAATTAAAATTATTTTTGATAACGCTATAAATCACAAAGCGTCACAATTAACATAAAAATGAATGCACATTTTCATTTTAAAATTAAAAAAAAAGTCTATATTTATTTTTTAGTTTTATTTTGCATTAGCAAACCCACGACTTTTGAACACGTGATTGTTCAAATGTGCTAGTAATATTTTCTGCATACTAACAAAAAAGTGAAATTATAGCGCCACAGATGATTAAAATATCAGTAATTAAGCTGCAAAATAGGTTAAATATCATATTGACATGAGATATTCAATAACAATAAGAATATTTTATTAAATAGTTGAATTGAAAGCGAAAATCCCTATAATATTTGTTTCTACAACTTTGGCCCAGTAATTTCAAAAATTATTTCCTACATAAAGAAAAGACAAATAATTTTTCTTTAAACTGTTCGTTTAACTAGAATCAATATTAAAATCAAATATTGTGAAATGCTATTAAAAAACATTGGTTTAGAATTATTATTTTATTTAAATATAACAGTTATTTTTAACTGCGTTTAATCCAATTAATCAGAAATGTTGGCGAGAATCTTCCCGAAATTGTCTTAAACACATGGAATGGTAAAAATATTGTTTTTTCTTCGTATTTCAGGTTTTAAAACTTTTTTAAAGGTATATTTAGTGCAAATCTAGACAGTAGAATATACCTCTATGCTTTTTGAAAAAGAAATAAATCTCTAAATTTCTACCACTTACAGAGAAAAAATCATGATGAAAATATGATTGTAGAACTTTTTTTTCGTTTAACCAATTGTTATTCGAATTTATAAAACTGTTCTTTGAAATCACGACGTTATAAATGCGTGCCAGTTTTGAAGTTATAGTCTAGACAGTTCGAGACTGATCAAAAGTAATATCCATTTCAACAGTCAATATTGCAGCCGATTCAGTTTCAAAGAAATCTTATTTTTACACCATTTTTCCGAGGCACTGCCTGAGATAATAAATAACATTTGTTTTAGGAGGCAAAATTTTTTTAACATCGGTTAATTTTTCATCACAGTACTTTAAAAAGGACTAACGCTCATTTCACACCTATTAATTTCAAATTTTTTGAAAAACGTTTCATGGGAGGACTCATATCTTAAATATAAACAAGATATAAAGTTATAATTTTCTAGTTCTTACAGGTATTTTTTTTTTTTAAGAACCGTAATTTAAGAACTATTTTATATTACACATCGCCTGAGAGGTAGGGCTCGCCAGATAAACAGGAAATGTGTTTAATGAAAGGCATTCAGCATTATAATACTTAAACGTTAAAGTCGGTTGGACACGTTTTAGAAAGTTTTTAACCTATTTCATCCTTTAACTTTCGAAATCGTTGAAAACAGTTCTTATGTTTATTCGTAAATCTTAAACGTATTAGCACATATAAATTTGCCAGTTTCTTGCCCCAGCATTCAACAGTTTGATAATTCCAGAACGTTTCTTTCTCATGCAGCTCCTAAGAAGCAGGAATTAAGCGATAAAAAGTAATGTATATTTAAGTAGAGTCATTCACAATTGTAATACAGGGTGATCCAAAATGACAAAAAGACAATAACCGTTAAATTGCTGGATTTAATTTGAAAATAAAACTGTAGCGTGAAAGTACGACTGTACAAGTTTTATCTTTTAACTACGACAATTCAGCTATTATCGAAATCATCACTAGAGGCGTTGTTTTTCAAAATGGCTCAATCCCTGCAAGAGAAAGCCTACTGTGTATTAGAATAAGCGAAAACGTTATCGGTTATCGTTGTTCATTGACATCCGGACCAAATAATTTAAAGAACCACCTCACCGTTACCGTAAGGTGAATAAAGAATTTTGAGGACACGCGCTGCTTATGCAAGGAAGATAGCAGATAAAGACCACCGATCAAAAAGGAAATGGTGGAAAACATTCCTGAAATGTTTGTACGAATTCGCACAAAATGAACACGTTGTACAACTGCAGAACATAATGTGTCGCAATCAAAAGTGTATTCCCACTTCAAGAGTATTTACAGCAATTAAAGCAGCGGATAAGTGATGTGTTGGACTCAATAACACCGGATATGCTGGGAAAAGTGTGGCTGGAATTGCATTACCGTATGGAGATTTGACGTGTCACCAAAATGGTACACATAAATCACCTTTAGAAACTTATATAGCTATAGTTTCACGTTAAATTTGTATTTAAAAAATAAACCAATTACAGCAGTTAGAAGTATGTTTTCGTTTTGCCCAATTCATTTTGAATCACCCTGCTCTAAATTTTTTTAATCGGTTGAATCGTGTTAAGTTATCCTATATTTTAAAACGTTCTCAACTCATCTGACTCTTCTCAATTCCGAATTTTTTGGAAAAAAATTCTAGCGATCACTTATGTCATAAAATTAACCGCACACTTTCAAGTTTCTATCTTAAACAATTTTGAAAAAAAAATCGTAATTTTAGAAATTCTTTCCATCATGCGACCCAGAGAAAAAAGAACCAAGAGATAAAAAAAACATCCCTTGTTTAAGCAAAAGTGCAACGACGTGTTAAGCATGCAGACAATTTAGATCTTAAAAATCAATATGTTCATTTCAAAGTTTTTAGAAGAAAGCATTTTCAAAAGAATCGCTAATTTAAAATATTTGTTTTTTGTTTCTGTACCTCCTTGGGGCACAAGAGTCGAAATGTAAAGTGGGCTATGTTAGATCAGAGACTGTCAAACTCATTTAGTAATCATTATTTTAAAAATTGGTCTGCGAGTTCAAATATTACCTACTACAGGACTTTCTTTTTTGTAATATTAGTACATTTTAGGCACTAAAAATTAACCAGAAATACAACTGTTTATACAGGATGTAATCTAAAATTCGCATGCACTTAATTAAAGATTTAATGGATAAAGTGAGATTTATGGAACAATTCTCTACATTTGGTAAACTGAATATTCCTAATCAGTTAATAATGACTTAAGCAGCTGAATTTGGCAGTTATTGATGTTCATTATATATATATATATATATATATATATGAGAACTAGCAAACAACTGTCAATTTTAAAAGATAGACCGTCGTCGATTCATTATAAAATTGTCTTTTGCTTAACAAAATTTCTTCATATGTAGCCCCTAAATTCTATATATTTTAAATCCAATATCGACTTAACTACGTTACTAAGGTCAAGCAAAAGTGTGTGATTAAAACCATACGTACAGTTGCTAATATAAATAACATATACAAGATAGATCGATATACAATTTAATTGGATAAGGAAATCAAATTATGTGTACTCAACTAGTAATTCTCAGCAATACACTTTCACTGGTATCTATTGCTACCGGTAGTGGATGCATTAAGTATACTTATCCAGATTATTTGGTTAAGATAAATTGTAACTTGCTTACACATAGCAATCCTTCTATTTTTTTATACGAATGAGGAAAACAAAGCACTTTATAATGCATATAGCAGGAAACATACAATAGTATTTATCAAATACGTAGGTTGAATGGTTTCGCGCAAAATGCCCAAACAAAGCGGCTTTAATGAAATACTTGAGGGGGCGCAGGATCGTTGAGTTTCTCGAAACGATTAAAAACATCGCCTTTTTCAAAGTAACAAAACATAAATTACCTACAATTAAGTTATTTTTCACTTTCTGCCTAATGCATATAATTTTATCTATATTACCAAGAAAAATAAATGTTGCGTATAAAAATCAATATCAACATTTTAAATTTAAAAACTCATCTCACTAATGCGCGAATGAAAATCATTAAGTGCTGCGCAAATGATAAAACTCTAGATTATGCATAAAGAATTTTTTAAAGAAAATAGAATCATAGCACACCTACTTCTAAATTAAAACCAAAATATACTCAAAATGTTTTGTTTAAAATGTAATTTTAGCACAAAATAAATAAATAAATAAATAAATAAAAATGTTTCAAGTTTTCCACTGAAAAAAAAAAAAAATAATTAACTATAAGGTGAATTTTTTTTTGTTTTGTTTTAGCATGTAGACCAGCCATATTAAACCTGCGGTCCCCGGGCCGCATGTGGCCGGCGACCTTTCATGTGCGGCCCGAGACAAATGATCTTTAATCCCTGTTTGTAAAATTAATTAAGATGTGCATAAAAAAATTGAAGACCTTCATTGTTCCTTTATATATTTTCATGGGAAGACAAAATCTGCCCTGTTATTTATAATTACTAATTTAAAATTTTCTTAAAACATTTCAGTTGCCGTTTCCTTAGTCAAAATTTCTTTTTATATGTAGTTCAACTCGTGTTTGTACGATAGATGTCTATGCATTTCTTGATCTTCAGAACTAAAGAAACATTATTTAAAATTAATTAACTTTGCATTATATATATAGTTTTAAAAATATTTTTGCATTGCGAAAAAGGCTGAGTTATTAAAGAAAATCCCTATTTCTTCTATAGAACTTGAAAATGATGCATTGATACATTATTACATTCTATACTTACCATATAGCTAATAATGCTTATTAGGGTTAAACTTTTGCTATTAAAAAATACTCGCAACAACATGTTTTATACCACTATTTCCAAAAAAAAAAATCTTCGATGTAAATTTCTATATCATTTGCAATACAAATCTACTTCGCAGTATATTGTTTAGATATAGTTTCATTTTTGAATATTAAAGATGTGAATTATCACTTTGCTAACTAAGTTTAAAGCCAACAGAGTGAAAAATGTCCAAGCCGGGAATCGAACACGGGCTGCTGGAATAGCGCTCCAGTGTTCTACTATTTAAGCCACGATGACGATGCCCAGCTTGGAATCTCTCACTCACATAAATTGGTAAGTCTGCTACTGCAGCTATTAAATGTAATAGTATTCATGAGCACACAATCTTGCGGCGTAACATGAGACGCAAATGAACCCAGCATCGGTGGATATACAATTTTAATTAATTCTTCAACTACTTCTCAGCGGTGAAATTACGCTTGAAATTATTGAATATTAAAGACGTAAATTATCACTTTGCTAACTAAGTGTAAAACCAACAGAGTGAAAAATGTCTAAGCCGGGAACCGAAACCGAGCCCCTCGAATAGCGCCCCAGTGCTCTACGATTTAAGTCAAGAGGACGGTGACCAGCTTGGCATCTCCTCCTCACATGAGTCGCTAAGTCTGTTACTGCCACTATTAGATGGAATAGTATTCATGGGCACACAATTTTGCGGCGTAACTACTAACCTAAGTTTATTTTTTTGCACTATTTTTGTTATCGATTTTTATTACCCTTTTTTTATATTATTATATTACGTTGCGGCCCGTGAGAAAAAAAGATTGAGTACGGCGAATGTAGACTATAAAGGAACGCATATTTAGTCATTTTTATAAATCTGTACCGTGGTTTGAAAGTAATTTTCTGATGCTGAGAAAACAAGTTTTAAAGTCTCAATATCTATGGACCTACAATTATACTCACCGTCTATAAATGATTATAACTCAATAAATAATGGCGATTTTTGAATATTGTTAAGAAATTTAAAAAAATTCAAAATAAAGCAAAAACAGAAAACTTTTTTTTTTAAGTTTAAATGTCCTGTGCCACCTTAATGTAATAATTCTCCCAAAATAACTTCAAATTTTAAAATAGTATTTGTACATTAATGAAAATTTAAGGACACGCCCTTTTGTGTAAACTTTCATAGCTATGTAGAGGAAAATAATATGCCGGAGATGCTGTCGCCAGCATGTGATTCTTGAGACGTTATTCTTGAGAAAAGAAATTTCTAAACAGTGTGTTTAATTTTTGGATATTTTCCCCCAAAACCCTCAAGAAAACTCAGTATTATTTGCACTGCTAACCACCATTAATATTATGTATGATCTTCTATAAATGAAAACGTTTTCCAACTTAACCTTTCTTGTCAATTAGTCAACTAATGATGTTCAATTACTCCGAAAGATATTCTAGAGGCATCATTGTTCGGAACAAGGAACTTTGTGACCCACATTAATCAATTTGTATGTGTTTATGGCTTTATGGACTGTCAGGATACAAGTCACCTATTCATGATTTGATTAACCTTTTTCTTTGGTTTTAGCCGTTATATTTCTAATAGTTTAAAGAGCTAATTTCGACGTTAATGAGGGTATGTCATTCATCGGTAGGTAACTCCACATACCTATTAGCGTCATGAATAGAACCATAGAACAATTAGTCTGACTTTCTTCGAAATCACAAAAATAAATAAGAACATGTTTATTATTTATTTTTGGCGCATTGTGTTCTGAATCATTTTAGTCAAGTTTGTGTTAGACACAAATTCGCTCATCTATAAACAAAGATACATCATTATATAGCACATTCTATGAAAAAGAAGAAAATAACCAATTAATCGTGAACGTGTGCGAATGGCACCCCATGGTAATTAAAATGACTTATTTTTTTTCTAATGATACTGAAGTTGTCGTGTAATCAATATCTCCGAGATTCAAAGCCTTAGAACTGAAATATAGGGTCTAGATTATATTTGAAAATTTACTATCCCAGTAATACTTAAAATGTTCTAAAATATTGGATATCTTCACTATCATACGATGCTGAAATCAAAAGAGTCAATCGCAGCTACATCTGCAGGAAATTTTCTAAAACTCCAAGACGATTTGGATAGACGCTGACATAGTATAATATTTATATTGAAATTTGAAAATTTATCGCAGATGTCACGGCAACCGGCTCTTTGGATTAAATATGCAATGATGCTAAAATTAGCATCATTGCATATTTAAGGGATACAAATTTTTAGCGCATTTTGGAAAGCAGATTTCCTCACTGTTTATTCTAGGCGCTGTAGAACTGAAACAGATCTTTATTATGTATAGATTTAGCCGAAACCAACGATATTGGCTTATTCATCATATACAGAAAAAAAACCGAACAGAAAACACAACTGAACTACATGCAATTCACGCTGTTACTGGTAGTGATGCAGTCTCAATTTTTAGTGACAGATGTGTACTCTCAGCATGCAAGATGTGGAAGGCATAGGAAAAATGAACTAGTACCTTCATTTACATTTGTAGTTATCTGCACTATATGCACACTGGATTACTTATCATGTTCGAAATATTTAAATGAAATTCGAAATGACATCATATTCGTTATGGAGATTTAGAAACTTAAACAAGAAAAGGAAGAAAATGCGAAAAAGCTATTTGGATATACATTTTGTACTACAATAAAGACAGAAACAGTCAAACTTAAAAAATAAAACTGTACAGATTTACTAAAATACAGGATGTTTATAAAGATTAAAATTAATAACAGAAATGGTTAGATAGACTCAAAAAGTTTCATGACCCTTGTCAATGAACTTCCACGTGTGCCCCTTCGTCGCACGGAGAATATCAAGTCGATAGTCAATTTCACGCCAGGTAGCGGCAAGCATGTCGGCATCCACAGAGGCTATTGCGTTTGTAATTTTGACTTTTAATTCATCAATGGCGATTAACAATGCCAGAAACATGAAAGGATGCTTCGTCGGAGAACATTATGCGCTTCAGAAAATCAGCATCATCTTCTATTCTCCTTAGCATATCTGTTGCAAAGGCCATCCTCCTAGGCCTATCGTCCGGTTCCAAGACTTGAACAATTTGAACTTTGTATGCATGCAGTCTTAATTTTTTCTTAATAACCTTGTACACCGTCGAAATTGGCATATCCAATTCTCTTGCCGCTGATCTCACAGATGTTCTAGGATTGTGTAAAAATGTCTCTCTGACACGCTCAACATCAAAATCAATTGTGCAGGGACGTCCGGAACGTTTCTTATCTGCGATACTTTCAGTTTCTAGAAAATTCTTTTTATACCGCATGATGCTGCTTTTGGATGGAGGATCTTTTTGGTAAATTCTTCTGCAATTTCTCTGTGCTTGCACTATCGATTTATTTTGTTTCTATGAACCACCATAAAATATGTGCTTTCTCTTGTGGTGTATGCATTCTCCTTTATATCCTCTCGAATAAAGCATCACATACAAAAGTAACATTGAACAAACACATCAAAAGTAAACATAACATTGCAATAGTGGCCAAAAACAAAAAAGAAAGAAAAATGCAATTAATAAGCAGACGATATTTGGAAAGGTACAGATATTTAGACTCGAAAATGAAATTATCTGAAATTAACCACACGCGCAGACGATATTTACAAAAGTAAAGATATTCAAACCTGAAAAGGAAAATATATGAGTTATTCCATGAATAAATGCCATAAGTTTGTTTATATCTTCATTATTTTATGAGTTATTAAACATCAAAATTGGTCCGGGACTTTATAAACACCCTCATATTTTTAATTTAATTCCACTGGTAACTGTAGGGATCTGATGGTGTAATAGAGTTGCCTAATCATCTCTTTAAAATGATTATAGGTCAAAATAATAAAATGGAATGCTCATATTATGCATGGAAAACAAACGTTTAAGATGATTATAAGGTTAGTTGGGGTAACTGGAACCACGAGGTAACTGGGCCATAGGCTATTTTATAAGAAACTGTTGGCGTTTTTAAATTTTAGCTTTTGTGAACAATGCCCCTTAAGGGGGTCCGGGACACAAAAATCTTAAAATTTTCAAAAAAAATTTTTCGTCATTTTCTGCTTAAAATGCTTCAAAAAACGTCATTTTCTGCTTAAAATGACGTTTAAATCATGTTTTTATCGTAATTAGAACAGGAAATATTAATTTTTTCGTTTTGGTTTGTTTTCAAAATATACCTTTCAGGATATGGTTGTCAAGGAAACGACTTCTTGTGAAATTGCGTTTATCTTCACGATAGGTTTTTTCACCATTTCTCATATTTAAGTTGTTATAAGTCTAGAACCGTTAAAGATAAATGTTTGAAACTTGGAACATATATTTTTTATTCGCTTTACTTTAACTTTGAGCCAGCAAATTTGAAAAAAAAATATTTACTTTTGAAAATATGATTTTTTTTAAAAAAGTTACATCAATTTTTATTAAGTTTTTACTTTAAATATTTTTAATTTTTTTAAATTAATATTTTTTTAAATGCTGGCTCTAAATTAAAATATATATATTTCTGTTTATTTAAACGAAAAACAATTTAAATTTTACTGATAATATTTCGAGTGATAACAGTTTTAAGTTATACCACTTTTTTCATAAATTTTAAATTAAATTTTTTTTTTAAAAAGCTATGAAAAGTTTTATAATTTGATTTTGTTTACAAATGATATGGTTATCCATCACAAAAAAATTCAAAAATTTAACTCAATAATTTTTTTTTTTGAAAATGTGTACCGGACCCCTTAATCACTACTTCCTGAAACAACGTGTATTAACTCAATCATAACTCTCACTTTGCTGTGAAAGGTTGTCAAAAATTGACGTTTAAAAAAAAAAAAAAAAAAAAAAAAAACAACGTCTATATCGTTGAACTTCCTCGGCTGATTATTAAAATACTGTAAGTACTTTTATTAAACAATCATTTTTTTTTTAAGATTAGACATATAACTACATTAATGTTATTAGGTATCTATACATATTTACTTCATGTTTCAAATGTAAACCCGGTGTCCCAGTTACCCCATAAATTTTTCAAGAATAGGGTAAGTGGGACATGTATCCGGGGTAACTGGACCATGCTGGATCCAGTTACCCCAATAGTTATAAATAATTTTTTTGTGTTTCTCTTACTACGGGAAGTAAATTTCTCCATTGTTTTTTGCTCACAATAAAGAAGATGATAGAATACCTTATTAAATTATATAATAAAATTTTAAAAAAGCATATTGAGTGGTATCAAACCAAATTTCTTGGCCCCTTGAGAGGCGGTGATGCCGTTATGGCATCACTTAATTTTAATTCCTAATTGCCACATTGGCACCTGAATTTTATAATGAAAATTTCACCTTTATTAAGTACGCGAAAATATACTTTTACTTTTTTTCAGATAGATTCTCTTGTAAATATTGGTGTCATTAAATTATTTCAACATTTTACGAATGCAAGTACCTTCCCCCTGAAAGCGAGATAGCCAGACCTTGAAATTGTAGTATACACAGGGGTCGCATTCTATAGGGAAACTTTTATCGTTCCTACCACTATTTTGAAAATAATATCTTCATCGCACCTTTCTGTAAGGGTTCTGGTAGGAACAATAAAATTTTCCCTATATAATGCGACCCCTAGATAAAGTACTTAAGTACTTACGTAGCCGTTTGTTCATAGATTTACCTTGCTATTTTTTTCCTTAAAATACCCATGTGAGTTTTATACTTATTATCTATACTAAAGTACATAAGTACTTCCTTAAGTTTTATGTTTTTGGTATAAATAAATCAAATATTTTCACTTTTAGTGCTTTTTTTAGACACACTGGCAGCAAAGGTTTCCCTTACAACGCTGTTTATTGACATATAATTTACATGATCTGCCTGGTTTATTTTTTAAAGTTGTTTACAGTTTTTCAAACAGGACCTGATATTTGATATGAAAAAATATGAACGCGTGTGGAAGATAGACCCCCTCGTCCAGTTACCCCATTATTGGGGGCAACTGGACCCATGAGGAAAGAACGATGAAATATGCATATTTTTATATTTTTAAATATTAAAATGTAATTTTGAGCATTTCTGTTTGATAGAGGGAACCTAACTGAACACATTTACAGAAGTTCAGACTTTAATTCAAATGAACATTAGTTTTTTAAAGCTGAATTGTCAGAAACTTCAGAGTCACGTTGTAAAATCATGTCCCAGTTGCCCCAACTAACCTTATTTTACGTACATTTTCCAAAATTGGGAAAATGTAATTCCTCACTTTTGAGTTGCTTACCATGTTTTTTTTTTTTTTTTTTTTTTTTTTTTTTTTAAATTTTGAGATGAAACTTCTTATAAATTATTCAAAAAAGAAATATTTATTTTCCTTCATTAGATTCCAAATGCATATAGGACTTTTTTACTTTATATGAACTGAATTTGCTTTTGATTGCTCTATTTTTGATCGTTCTTTTTTTAAACCTATTTTTACAAAATGCACCCTAAATAATTACTTATAATGTTTACTAATAAATGTACATAAAATTGCTAAAAGTATATTTGCCACTAACAACAACAAAAAAAAAAGTCCGAGAATGCTGCTTAAAATTCTAAATATATTTTACTTACATAATTACATTTTCCCCTTTACTCTTAATACAGACTGAGTCGGAATTAGACCGTGTGGAACTCCCTACATATGAATATTATGGCTTTTGTGATCCACAAGTATTTATTTTAAAAAGTAGACAAGAACAAGAAATCAATCATCAGGAGAATAGATTATAAAACACTTTCCCGCACTAAACGAATATTTTTACAAAATTTCAATTTTACGTACAATGAAATACGATATCTAAATAAATAATTTTAAAAAGCCAAATTGAAGTAAAATTGCATGTTCTGTAATATTCTTCGAATCCCGTAATTTGTGAGAGGTCTTTCGTACACCACTTTTTTTTTTTTTTTTAATTTATAGACTTGATACACAGCCTTGATTTACTTCATTTATAGACTTGATTCACTAAAACATAGTTAAGTTTAACAAGTTGGATGTGCCAATCCAAGAACTTTCTTCTATCTCGTACATCTTAATATTTCAAAAGGTCGTTACAGATGGTATTACTTCAATATTATTAGTTCAATACTATACCAATTTTGATTTATTAAAGTCAATAGATTTTCGTTATTCTGTTGTGCACTAGCTGTTTGCATTCGCAAAGCATTCAAGCGGGCTTAGCAGGACACGACTTCCCGTTGACGGGCAAGCCGCCCATGGTCTATAGAACTACAAAAACCGAGAACTCATCATCATCATAATCAGAGACTTTTATGACCTTAATTAACATCTCACAACATAAATAACTAAATGTAATTGCAGTGCAGAAGTTAAACAATAGCTTTATGGTGGTTTCACAAGATTTGAAGTAGAATATACAGGTTGCAATATGTTATCTATCGCCGACCTTTAATTTCTCAACCGTTGGACGTAGACATATATTTCCAATTACAAAAATTTTTCAAATGAGGTAAATATTCATGTTGTGGCATTATTTAAAGTAAAAACTCAATTTTATAAAAATTACGAAATCTAACTTTTTATACGGTCCCCCAGTCCCTATAGTTATATTTAGTAAAAGTTTACACATATCATAACAGATATAACACAAAAAGTTTGACATCTGTACTACAAAAATTGACACAGTTATTAAATTTCAAAGTTTGAGATTTTTGCACAGGATTTTGTCTTTCATTGAGGGATCAGTTAAATGATGAATTAAAGTAATTTGAGATCAAAATCAGGGTGCAATTCCGCTGCCATTTATCTAGTCCTCAGTGAGTATGTTTTATTTTCCGGTTGTCGATTCTACCTATTTTGAGGTGTGAATGTTGCTCGACCCATAAAAGTTAGTTCAAATTTTTAGATACCGGCTAAAAGTGGTTTCGCCGTAAAAAGGACATTGCACCCTGAATTTGATCTCGAATTACTTTAATTCAACTTTTAACTGATCTCTCAATGAAAGACAAAATCATGTACAAAAATCTCAAACTTTGAAATTTAATACCTGTGTCAATTTTTGCAATACAGATGTCAAACTTTTTGTGTTATATCTGTTATGATATGTGTAAACTTTTACTAAATATAACTATAGGGACTGGGGGACCGTATAAAAAGTTAGATTTCGTAATTTTTATAAAATTGAGATTTTACTTTAAATAATACCACAACATGAATATTTAGCTTATTTGAAACGTTTTTGCAATTGGAACTATATGTCTACGGCCAACGGTTGCGAAATTAAAGGTTGGCGATATATAACATATTGCACCCTGTATACTCCTTAAGCTGTCAGTAATTGAAACTAACAACCTTTCTTCACAATCGTACACTAATTGGCCCTATATCTATTTTCCTTAAAAACACAAAAAAATCGCAAACGAAAACTGAAAACTTCCTGAATTTCACCAGACAAATGACGGATTTTTCTTCTAATAGCAGAAAAATATCTTCGAATCATAGGGGTGTTCGGCAACTTGCTGCCTGGACGTTTTACTTTTTTTCGCGAAATGTTTTTAAGAGTGTATACAACGATCTAAAATTTACAAGTTTTCTGGGAAAATATGGCGTAATTTACCGCGAAGCTGTGGATAAACTAATACTTTTTAATTTACAAAGAATTTGAATTTTACATACATAAAAAATATATGATGAACAATTTACAAAAAACACATAAATGGAATACTTTCTCTGAGTGATACAGATAATGCGCGATTACTAGTTTTAAGATGCATTTCACTTTTAAGTGCTTATAAATGTTTCATAAAGGTTGCTTTAAGTATTTAATACAGATTTTAAATTTTTTTAAATATTTATAATATATATATATATATATATATATAAATATATATATATATATATATATATATATATAGGAAACATCTTTTAAATGTATCTCTAAATATTATTTACTAAAATTATCTTTAAATTTCAAATATGATTTTAACAATAAATGCATTTAACACTTATTTCATGCTCGCCATAAGGCTAAAATATACTATGACCTTAATGCATATGTTGAAAATTTCCCAAACTTTCTGTTCCATCAAGCATTTACTTTGAGTTATGGCTCCCATAATATAAGCTTTCAGCCTTTTGCATATTCCAAGTCAATATCGTTACCTGAAAACACCATTTACCCATCCATTTCTGAATCGTAAATTGTATATATTCATACATAAAGTGTAGGTCTCGAATCTGAATCAATGCAAGAAGTTAAATTACCTTAATAATTATCGTATGATTGTTAACAAAAACGATTGTGGCTTAAAGTTCACCAGTTTTTTTTTTTTTTTTTTTTTTTTTTTCGTGACTTCAAAGAAATAAATTCAGACTTTCGAGTCAACAAGAAATTTTATTAAGTTGCATTTATACTACTTTACTTTTTTTTTAAATATGCAATTTTATACATTTTTCTCTCAAGAAGCAAAAAAATAAATGTATTATCTCATTTTGTCATTGTAAATTGGTCTGAATTTTTCCGAAAATTGAATGTTTTTATATTATACACAGTACATTTCTTTTAAAACTAGTCATTTGATTGCCAATTTTTCTCTGTAGGAATGCATTAAAAATACAAATTTACTATCATTTATAATGATGTATTCGTACAATAATTTACACAATGGCACGTATATTGAATTGTTATAATAAGAACTCCAACATGAATCTAAATAATTGTTGTGATAAAAATAACTGACGGTTGTTAAAACTGACTGTTTGGAAAGTTTTGCCATTTATTGTTACAAACTATAGGTAAAAATCACTTCAAAACATCCAAGTACTTAGTATTTGCTATAAGTGATGATAATAAATTTAAAAGGCAAAATATACCTTTATTGATTCACATTCGGCATGTTTCATTGCATCCGACGGCAATATTCTCAAGAATTAAAATGATACAAATATTTTCGCAAAAAATTTTTAATTGAAGTAGTAGTAAACAAAAATCACGTTACTAGTGTTTCAATGAAAAATTTTTTTGCGAAAATATTTGCGTCATTTTAATTCTTGTGAATATTGCCGTCGGATGCAATGAAACATGCCGAATGTGAATCAATAAAGGTATTTTTTAGGTAGATTTCGTATGAAATACTACCTATTGGGATCGTTCGTATGTTGGAATTTCTGAAAAATTTTTGCAGTTCTACACCGATCATGACCCCTAGAACCCAAAACCACCCTCAGTAAAAAACTTTATCTATCTATCTATCTATCTATTTATCTATCTATCTATATATATATATATATCACTTTCTTCTGGACACGATAACTTTCGTAATTCTGTACCAATCTCTTCCAAACTGACACATAAAATCAATGGGCATAAAATCTCGGTCAAGTTCGTTAATGGGCAAAATCGGACAAAGGGGATGGAAATAGGGAGGGGTTTTGTGAAAACAGAAAACCCCCATAACTTCTTAATTTTTGTACATATCAAATCAGTTTAAAGTTTTTATTACTTCTAAAAATAGGGCCAAAAATTTAGGTATCACAGATTTTTGATAAAGTTAAAAATGGGAGCAAGGGGCGCAAAAATAGGATTTTTTGGAGAAAAAAATTCACAACTTCGTCAATTCTCAAGATATCAAATACAATTAATTTTATTATAAATATCCTTAACATTATCTAAAACTTTTATATTCACAAGTTTTTGATAGGAGCAATTCGTACCGCAAAACAAAATTAAAAAGTCCTTCCGGCCAGTGCCGGGAGGAAGAGGTAGCTTTCATATTCCTTATTTTTAAAAAGCCAACTTATATTATTCAAACACACGAAGCTCAATTAAGTAGAAACCGAATGTAGGAGATACAATACTAATTTTTATCAATACTAAATCATTATGAATGAGAATTTCGCGAAATTAGTCAGCTTTATCCAAGCTGCTTTTATTTAAAGTCACTTATATTTGGCTGCCAAATTCGGCGATTTCTTAAATTGCCTGCCATTTTAAGACAACATGGTAGATGAGGCTAACCAGTGAACTTGGTCGAGACCTTAGTAATTGCTGTGCACATGCTCACTCATATCGGAATCGGTTGATATATACGAGTGCTGTCGCAGGCAAAAAATCAGATTTTTCAAAATGTCACCCACTTTAGAAATTGAAACTGCTATATCAGAGCCATTTTTTAAGATAAAGACAAACAAAAAATGCTCCTGAATCCTTATATCAAGGTCAAATACTTAAGAAAGAAAACTTTTTCAATTTCTAATTTTTTTGCACCTCACTTTAAATATATATATATTTTTTATTTTAATGGCCGCCATTTTGAAACAAGATGACTGATTAAGCTGGCCAGCGAACTTAGTCGAGATATTGATGTATACTATCCACATGCCTTCTTCCATCGAAATAGGCGAATAAGTGTGGTATCGCGTGACAAATACAAGATCGTTTCAAAGTGTTAGCCATGATAGAAATTCAAAGTGCTATAATTCAACCACTTTTTCAGATATAAACAAAAGAACAAATTTTCAGAAACAAAAACTGCTCCAGAATCTTTGTATCAAGGCGAAACACATAAAAAAAAATCTTTTTAATTTTCCAATTTTTTAATACCTCATTTTAAATTTTAAATTACATTTTTTTTAAAAATGGCAAACCTTTTGAAACAAGATGGCGAATGAAGCTGGCCAACGAACTCGGTCGAGACATTGGTATGTACTATGTACAAACCAAGTTACATTCAAATCGGTTCATAAATACGCCTGTTATCGCGTGACAAAAATCAGGTCGTTTTAAAATGTCAGCCACAATAGAAATTCAAAATGTTATAACTCAGCCATTTTTTTAGATGTAGACGAAACAAAACCTGTTCCCGAATCTTTGTATTAAGGTCAAACACATACAAAAAAATCTTTTTCATTTTCCAATTTTTTGGTATCTCATTTTAAATTTATTATTTTTTAAATTTTTTTAAATGGCCACCATTTTGAAACAAGATGGCGAATGAAGCTGATCAACGAACTCGGTTGAGTTATTTGTATGTACTATGCACACACCAAGGTACATCCAAATCGGTTCATAAATACGTCTGTTATCACGTGGCAAAAATCAGGACGTTAAAAATGTCAGCCACGCTAGAAATTCAAAATGCTATAACTCAGCCATTTTTTAAGATATAGACGAAACAAAAACTGCTCCCGAATCTTTTTATCAAGGTCAAACACAGAAGAAAAAAATATTTTTCAATTTTCAATTTTTTACTACCACATTTCAAATTTAAATTTTTCTTAAAATTTTAAATGGCCGCCCTTTTTAAACAAAATGGCGGATGAAGCTGGCCAACGAACTCGGTCGAGACATTGGTCTGTACTATGTATAAATGAAGTTACATCCAAATCGGTTCATAAATACGCCTTTTATCGCGTGACAAAATTCAGGACGTTTCAAAATGTCAGCTTCGCAAGAAATTCAAAATGCTATAACTCAGCCATTTTTTAAGATATAGACGAAACAAAAACTGCTACGGAGTCTTTGTATAAAGGTCAAATACATAAGAAAAAAATATTTTTCCATTTTCAATTTTTTGGTACCACATTTCAAATTTTAATTTTTTTTAAAATTTTAAATGGCCGCCATTTTGAAACAAAATGGCGGATGAAGCTGGCCAACGAACTCGGTCGAGACATTGGTATGTACTATGTACAAACCAAATTACATCCAAATCGGTTCATAAATACGAGAGTTACAGTGTGACATAGGTCAGATATATATATATATATATATATATATATATAAATTTTGAACGGAGGGTGATTTCGGTGTCTGGGGGTCATGATCGATGAAAATATACCAAAATTTTTCGAAATCGCTTTCCTCCGAACGGCTGCAATAGGTAGCTTTTTGTAAAGAAAGCTACCTAAAACGAAAACAAAAAGGGGGTTTGAAGAAGAAAAATTCCATAACTCCGTCAATTCAAAAGATATAAAATCCCCATGAATTTATCATGTATCTTCTTAATATTGTCTACAACATCTATATAGACAAGTTTTGGATAGGACCAATTCTTACAGCAAAAAAAAAAAAAAAAATAAAATAAAATAAAATAAAAATAAAAATGCATAGCGGTTGAAGAAAAAAATCATCTTTGTAAGTGTGTATTCAAATCCGAACTGCTTATTTTCTGACTCATTTTACAATTCATTTTTGCTCTCAAAAGCTTCCATTTGGTACGTTTTCTTACTCAGAAACTATATAATGTACCGTAATGGTCGAATTTTTGATAGAGGCAGAATATATTTTTAAAAATGCTGTTAAAAAGGGCATTTTGAACCGAATTTACCGAAGCGAATTGTGTTGGAAAAATCATTGCATTAAGGATGCACTCAAATCCAAACGGCTTATTTTCTGACTCATTTTTAAATTCATTTTTGCTTTCAAACGCATTTAATTGGTATATTCGCTTATTCAGAAACTATATAATGTATCGTAATGATCGATTTTTTGATAGAGGCAGACTATATTTCAAAAAATTAGGTCAAAGTGGGCATTTTGAACGGAATTTCCCGAAGCGATTGTGTTAGAAACGAAAAATATTGTCCTTCTGAGAAAATAATTGTTTATATATCAAGTTTTAATTAATTGAACAAAAAAAAAAAAAAAAAAAAAAAAAAAAAAAAAAAAAAAAAAAACTTTTCTCTTAAAAATCTCTTCAAAAATCACGTCAGCAAGTTTCATATTTTTTTTTTATTAAAAATGAATCTGGAATTATGCCAGAAAATTTCGAGTTGTTGAGCATGGAGAAGTATTTTTTTTTTTAATACCGCCTTAACATGATTCTGATAAAACCAGCTATTATATGAAAATGAAATAAAAACTCGCCAAAAGCGGGCAGATAAAATTGTTAAAGTGGATTTATCTCTAGTCATGATTTAGTTTTTGTTTGTGAAATTAGTATATTTGACTTCGAAATCTACCTCTGCCTGTAGGCCGGGCCGGCAGGGATTATTTGCCTTCTAAATTTATTTTCATCACTTATAGCAAATGTTAAATACTTCGATCATTTATTGTTATATTTGTACAGTTGATTTATTATACTAGCAAAAAACGTTATATATGACATATCTTTAAAAAATACCGGAAAAAATAAATAATTTTATTTTTAAAATAAACTAAGTAATCAACATATGCAGTCGCGGCCGAAAGAAATAACGAACTTAAAGGAGCTTAAACGAACTTAAAGATATATTAAATGAAATCGCGAAAGATATGAAAGTACAGGATTTTTCTTAACTTATAGCTAAATACAAAAAATTCCTAATGGACATAAAAAACGCCACTGATGATGTCACCAAACTCACTATCTTTATGACAGCCCTCAATCAACAACCTACTAAATAATCATGGGTAGTAGAGGGTGTTTGAGTGTAATTTCTTGGAATTGCAATGGCCTTCTGGGAAAAATTTTAGAGCTCATGGAATTTGTACATGAGCATGCCCCTGACATTATCCTTTTACGAGAAACCCACTTGAGACCAGGCATTACCTTTAAAATTCCTAATTATTTTATCATTCGTAATGATCATATTAATAATAACAGCTCCCGCCCCATTCGGAGCACAGCAATCTGTATTAAATTAAATCATTGTTTTTATCCTGAAACCCCTGCCCCCCTTAATATCATGGGCGCCACTGGTATCACCTTTCTACCTCCCTCCGGACAATCCCTTACTTTCTTTTCGGTATATATTCCAATTGGCCAGAGCGCGAGTGACGTCACGAGCGACATTCGCCGCCTTCTCACTTATGACGTCAATACTTTCGTTATCGGGGATTTCAATGCACATCATACTTCCTGGAATTGTGGTACTAACAACACTTATGGCAAAAGTATTTACAATTTTCTTCTTAATTCTAATACGGACATTATTTTCCCGGACTACCCCACCCGTTACTCTGATCATAGCAGTAGCACCATAGATATTGGTTTATTTAACGGTTTCAATTATGCTAAAAGTACTATTTCTCTTCCTGAACTGAGCTCGGATCATAATCCGATCAAAATCAACATCCAAATTCGTATCCCCCCCCCCTCCAAAAATTATCAACATTATTAATTGGGCTCAGTTCCAGCAAAACATTAATGAAATTGCCCCACCCTCCCTGAAATTAACAGTACTCACGATATCGAAACTCTGACAAATGTCATCACGAACGATATCAGGAAAGCGGCCGATGGTGCTACAAATAAGATCTTCAGCAATGAATTTTACCGTCTCGACTCTCATGTCCGTAGGCTCACTACAAATAAAAACAGAGCGAGGAAAATTTATCAACGTACGCGTAGCAGTTTCGATAAAACCATAATGAACAGAGCACAACAGGAACTCAAAAACTACTTATTCAGGAAAAAACAGGAAAGTTGGAGTTCCTATCTCACTTCCCTATCACCAGAGGACGCCAGCATATGGAGAGTTGCTAGGAAAATCCGTAGCTCTGTCAATAATTTCCCACCGAACCTTATTCCAAATTCTCAAGATTACGCATCTACTGATGAAGAAAAATCAAATGCAATTGCCAGTAGCTAAGAATTACAATTCCAAGGGAACCCTATTATAGATAATGATACCGAAAGGGAAGTAAACGTCCGTGTCAGGAATTTCATGTCTTCAAATCACACCCCTCCCGACTTTCATATCTCAAATGCTGACGTAATTAAAGAAATTAAAAAACTTAAAAATAAAAAATCTCCTGGTATTAGTACCATTACTAATGAAATGCTCAAAAATCTACCCCCTTCTTATATCCCTAAAATCACCCTTCTCATTAACAATATTTTTAAATTCAGCTATTTTCCATTGTATTGGAAAACTGCCATCGCCATCCCCATTCTGAAATCTGCTAAATCACCCGGTCTGGCAACTAGTTATCGCCCAATTTCTCTTCTAAATTCCCTCAGCAAACTAACAGAATCCTTTATTGCTTTTCAAATAAATGCCCATTGTGATCAAAATAATATCTTAAATCCTGTTCAATTCGGCTTTAGGAAAGGGCTCTCGGCCCCGCATCAAGTTTATCGCTTGGTGGAAAACATCACGACAGGAAAAATTTCTAAAAAATTTACTGCAGCTGTTTTTCTTGACATTGAAAAAGCTTTCGATAAGGTTTGGATCTTCAGGCTTATTTTCAAGCTTATAAATTACAACTTCCCCCCCTATCTAATCAAATTAATTTACTTTTATTTATTGGAACGAAATTTTAATGTTAGGGTTAAAAACCACCTCTCCAGAAATATTTTTGCTTTTTTCGGTCTCCCTCAGGGTAGTAAAATCTCCCCAATTCTTTTTATTTTATTTATTAATGATATGCCTCCATATCCCCACACATCGCTAGCAAAATATGCTGACGATACGTGCGTTTTTTCTGCAAATAAAAATCGTAGGTATGCCATTACTGCAATCACCAAACATCTTAAATTGCTCTCCACCTGGTTTAACAAATGGAGAATTGCCATAAATATTAATAAAACGCAAGCTATTCTTTTTAGCAATCTTCGTAAAGGTAACCGGGACAAATTTAAAATTAAATATAATAATACCGAATTGCCTTGGTCCTCAAGCTGTAAATACCTAGGTATTATCCTAGATGAGAGACTCACTTTTAAACAACACATCCACACTACACGAAATAAGTTTCGAGCTGCTAAAAATAAATTATATCCCCGTCTTGCTCGAAACAGTGATCTTTCAATTAAAAATAAGTTGCTCCTGTACAGTTCTTATTTACGCCCCATTCTAACTTAGGGGTCCGAAGTCTGGTCGCATGCGGCTAAGACACACATGAAACTTATTTTTCAAGCTCAAAATGCTACTTTAAGATCTATTTTTGATGTGCCTTATTATGTGAGAAATTTTCATTTATATAAAGAAATTAATTTCCCCAGACTGAGTACTTTTATCCAGCACTTAAATATAAATTTTCATCTTGCCTTAGAAATTTCAGATAATATTGCTCTAAATTCCTTACCAAATTATGATATTTTTGACCCGAACAACCATAAACGTCCTAGAATGGGAATTATTTTAGATACTCTCATTTAAATTTTATTCATTGTATCCTTTTTTTCCCACTTTTATTGTGTTCTTTTACTAACGCTCAGTTTTTCCTACTTTTTTCTGTCAGTCTGCAATCGCAGGCTTAACCACGCCTTTGGCTCCTCCCTTTCTCTTTGTAGCCTATTTAAGAGGACGATCCAGCCAGCGCTCCTTCAGTCGAGCTCCAGATTCCACGCAGTGTACAGGACGGATGGACCAGTCCTTTTCAGGACTCACGGCATTTGCCGAAGTGTTGCATCCGGCACTGCGGTGGATTTCTACTTCACTACTCCAGTAGCAGCTTCCCATATGTCGGTGATGAATTACCGAGAGCGAGGGCCCTTTTCAGGGCCACGCGAAAGCGTACCTCCGCTCCCGGCATCGCCTCGACTCTTGGACGGCATCAGATCTCACAATGCTCCGGCACCCAGAGCGGATCCAAATCACACTTTCTCCGGCCGTTAGGCCTGGGCTACCCTTCTCCCCTTTTTATACTAACAACATATCTTACTACTGTACTATTTTACTTTATATTATAAAAATCTCATAAAATACTATAAAATCTATAAAAATATTTCAAAAAACTTATAAAAAATTTTAGAAAATACAAAAATATATCTTGTTGTTGTAATGCTATACTTAAACTTTCTTTTAGACTCTTCCTTCCTTTTTTATTACTTTTTATTTGAGCTCTTTTCCCATCCATTCCCCAGTTAGATTTTTTACTTTTATGCCCTCACTGCTACCAGCTATGAATTTTGCTTAACCATTTAACCTGCACAATCTTATGTGACGGGGATGTGGGGCAAGTGGCCCCGGGCTCCTCGACCAAATCGTCTAGAACCCATTCTAGTTATGTTATAAAAATATATTTTAATCATGTAAATAAGTTGTCGTAAATGACAGCGTAAGAAATTTTGCATAGAATTATATCAGCTTGCTAACATTACACCTTGCACGTTTCTTCGCACGTCTAGTGTTGACTGTTAAGGTCAGTCGGAATATCCTATACCTATCATGTTAAATTAATGTATATTTTCTCAGAAACTACAAAAATATTCACTTGAAAATTTTTATGAACATAATATAAATAATTCCTTAGAAAGTGATGTCAACTTCAAAAATAAATATTCTTTAGTTATTTTCGAAAACATCTGGCATAAATCCACTCTTAAATAACAAAAAAAAAAAAAAAAACTTGCATTTTTCCAGATAAATAATTTTTAGTGTTTCGTTCATCTGATGAAACCCTATTCGTCCCGCTCCTCTGTCTGTCTGTCCGTCACAGAGCACGTTCTCAGAAACTATATATATTAGAGACTTGAAATTTTGCATACTTATAGCTGAACACCTCACATCAAACGACAAATTATTTTGAAAATTCTTATATTTATCCCTCTGGGCTCTAACTTGTGTATTTTAATCTTTTTTGTTCTAACTGAGCCCCTATTTAAGTTGAAGACTTGAAATTTTGCATACTTATAGCAGAAAATTTGCGATCACACGGAAATCCTAAAATTTTCAAACTGTCTTATATTATTTACCCCTCCGGGCTCTAACTTGGGTATTTTAAACAATTTTTCTAACCTCTCCCCATTGCACCTGGTGGGTATTTTTTTAACATTTACCGACACCGCTTTGACCACTCTTTCATATTATGCACATAGCCATACATACTTCAGTTTCACTTTTTACCACCAGGGGGCGCCTACCTATATCGGCTGCTGTGGGCCCGATCCTCTTGACTAATATATCGACGGATAGGTTGTAAAACGAAGTTTCGTTCGGATAAAGGTTTGTGTAGAATAAAATGTGCCCCCTGGTAGCGAAATGTGGAACTAACAGATTTTGCAAAAGGATAAAGTGTTTTGAAAGGAATATTAAACGAAACCCTCTGTGCGATCTGTGATCACACTTACCCACTTGTTATAAAACTCTTGTACATATTTTTATAAAAAAAAATGCTCACTTCAGATTGATCAGAGATTTGTGTTATATATTCAGTCAATATTGCAAACAATAATATGTTGTAGTGTTAATAAGAAGGTACATTGAAGTTCAAAAGATTATATTTTGAGAAAATTGAGTTTAACGTTTATGTATGTGATGTGTATGTATGATGTAAACAAACTTAATTACTTAAAAATTTTTAACTTCTTATTTTCGTAGAAACAAAATTAATATACCCATTGAAAGGGGAAATGGAGGAATCAAAATATTAAAAAAATAATAAAAAAGCGGCTTTTTTAATGAATTTGCCTTCCAACTGCCCCAAGTAACAGCAAGCACATCCAGTTTCATTGAAATCTTTGATTAGGGGTAACATGTCTATCTGAAGTGTCATGCAATGATTTAGGGTGTGTCCGCTCCGTAACTTTGTCTACTGCGACCTACGAATACTGTGCCCTATCTATTTTTATACTATTTTTACATTTCAAATATGGCAAAATAATAAATTGATTTTTTACGATAGATAGCAATATTAATGCATTTAAAAATGATTGTTTTATCAGATATTAAAGAAAGAAATAAAATAAAATAATCCGAACAGTTTATTTAGAAGGTGGTTCAGAATTATATATCAAAAATGTAAAAGCAAGTAGAGGGGATTTAAATAAGCAGATTTCTTATAGGAATGTGGGTTCTGAGATGCAGTGTTGAGGCAATAAAGGGAGCTGTTAAGTTCGGTAGATGAAAGCGCTTCCCTAGCTTGAATCGTCATTCCCTCACGGATTTTGGCAAACATGCATCGTTACACTTTCCGACATCCATTTTATGTATGGGGGAATTGTTCACAACCAACGCAAGACCAACAGCTTTTCAGCTTGTCCAAAGACTGTACTGTGCGTAATACTGCTTCTTCCACTGCAGAAATTCTGCGATATCTTACAGAGTCCTTATCACGCCTGGAAGCAGAAAACGATCCACTCGCACACAACTCCTAATGGAGACGCTCAAATGTTCGGGGATCCGGCCGTATTCTACCCGGGTATCCTTCAATCTAAATCTTTTGAGCAGCCAATCCATTTCCTTGCACAATCTCACACGCGAAATGATGTTAGCAAGCTCCACATTGGTGTAATAATCCATGTTGCTCGATATACGTGTGGGAAATGAGGATTCAGGCTAACGAAGAGCATTCATTCACCACATTCAGCACCGCCCTCTACTGCCTTAACACTGCGTTTCTGCACCCAGATTCCTTTACGAAATCTACTTATTTAGCTCCCCTCTACCTGCCTTATATTTTTGACATATAGTTCTGAACCACCCTGTAATACATAGATACACTTGTAAATTAATAATTGTAAACTAAAACATAATACAATTTTTATTATTTAAATCAATTGTGACTAATTACAAATGTCTAATAAAAATAGTTTTTCGATATTAAAATAATGATTCTTGATTATTGGAAATAATGTTAATCGATGTGACCATATTCAATTAAAATTATCACATTTTCCCGTATTTTTCATATTTTTCTACTTACCTATAAATTTACAACGGAAAACTTAATGGATCGAATGCGCATTAAAAGTTTAATTAAGAAACTTGAATAGCAGTTTAATAGCAGCAAAAATTAGTCATTAAAGAATTTTACTAGAAAATTGAAAGTTTATGTCTTAGATAACATATTTGAGCAAAAATAATCGATATGCACTTTGGTATATACGTTTTATAAAAACGTATGATCTAAAACACCACATTTAATGTTAGAAGAAAGAAATTCTCGAGATATTTCTATATCATACATTATTTTACGTCTATTGATTGCAGGTATAAAGCAGTCATTAATATAAATCACGCGTTCTTAGTTATTTTTTTCTTATTAATATTGATAAGATTACCTGATTAGCATTTAAATTTAATGATTTATGCTTTGTTTAATGAAAATTCAGATTATTTAAAATTTCAGAAATAGTACGTCAAACGTGACAAATAAGTTGCTTTCGTACTATAACTAGTTTTATTTATATTCAGATCTCGGTGCAATAGCTGTTGCACTCTTATGCAAAAATGCATGAATACAAAATTTATTACGATTATATATATTAAATTCAAGTAATACTGAAATGATATGTTTCCATCTTAAATAGTACATAATCACCATGGTAAATTATAATCATTACCTATCATAGGCTATCATTGAATTATTACGTATAATAGGATTTAAAAGAATGAAGAAAACTTTTATTAATACCTTTTTAAGTTTTGATTCGACTTTCATATAATTTGAAAGGATTCGGAAAAATTATGCAACGATTATATATATTAAATTTCAAATCATTCGGTTGAGTAGTTTTTGCATTGTTATACGCGGACAGGCGGACGGACCAGACGGCGACTATATGTACTACGTACTTATATAATTACGAAAGCACATAAAAAGCTTTACAAACCTGCTATTCATAATAGCACCCTTAGCGAAAACCAAGAAACCAAACGTTGTGGCAACAAAAATTACTTTAATGAGCATGCAGATTATTTTATAATAGTGAAATGTACAAGCGTCCTTAAACTTTTTGTTTTTTCAAATAAAATATACTATTTTTTTCTCCTTTTTAAAGGCTCCATTATCAAATATACAATATATAATGAGAAATATTTAAAGTTACAGAATCGTTTAAGAGTATTACCATAGATAAATGTAATTTCACTCTACTTATGCGTTGAAGACATATTGCACATCAAAATTCTTATGAATGATTTTTATTTTGAAATAAGGGTGTGGGCCTGCGTTTGATTTGCAAAAATATTGTACCTTTTTAGTCTAAGTAAATATCAAAATGCAATTTCTTTCACCAACATCCTTTATTTAGTTTTCTAAATTTAATATCAAAATAAACACTTATCTTTTTTAAACGTTTCTTTATTGAATGAACAGAAATTATCTAACACGAGAAAAACTTGAAATTACAGTATAAGTTAAAATCAATACTATAAACGTAATTTCACTTTGTTTATGTGTTGAAGAAACATGGCATTTCAATATTCTTATGAATGATTTATATTTTGAAATAAGAGTGATAACCCTGTGTTTGATTTGAAAAAAAGAATTGTACCTTTTTAGCCTAAGTAAATTTTAAAATGCTATTTCTTTTGCCGACATCTTGTATTTAGTTTTTTTAAAATTTAATATCAAATTAAACATTTATCTTTAAAACATGTTTTTTTATCAAATCAACAGAATTTATATATTATTAGAAGTACTTATAATTACAGAATAAGTTAATACCAATAGTTTAACTAAACGTAATTTCACTCTACTTATGTATTGATGAAACGTAATATTTCAGTATTCTACGAATGATTTGTTTTTTTGAAAGAAAGGTGATAGACCTTTTTTAGTTTATGTTTTTTAGTGCCTTTTTTAAAATAAGTAAATTTAATAAGCTCTTTCTTTTACCCACATTCTTTATTTACTTTTTATAAATTTCATATCATTCATTATATATAAGTCTCATAATATGTGATGTTCCATTTAAAGAATTGCAAGGAAATTTATTTTAATTATAATGTTCTATGTAAGATCCTTAAATTTTGGTAAAATTCGTATTAAGTTGTTTTTTACATGTTTGAAATCATTCATAAAATTTATACAATTCTTAAGAAGTAAAGTTTATGGTAGAATAAATATTATTAACACTAGTTTATTTCAACTTAAACTATAATTATCCAATTTAAATATGCGTATCATAAACATAACCGGCAAGCAGAATACAGTATAAACACACGTGAGCGCGAGATGCTGATACTTGCTTTCAAACAATATGGGAGCTCCGATATCACAAAACTCATTTTTATTTTATCTAGTTTACATTCTCAACGGTAGCGGTTCATGAAGCAGTAGTCGGATTTCCCTTCCTTAATCTTGAATGTGGATTGTAAAAACAGAAAAAAAATGTTTCTGTAATTACGTAAAAGCGCGATATGATGAACCTAACTTTCGGACAATATGGAGCGCCTATACCACAAGATTTACCTTGATTTTATATACTGTACATTCTCAGTGGTAAAAATTCATGTTACAGTAGACTGCCTTGCCTTCCTTTATCAATGAATGTGTACCATAAAAAGAGACACAATGTATTTCGCACCACTTCTTAAAAACAAAAATCTTTTAGAGACGCTTTGACAACATTTGCAAGAAAAATATACTACAAAATGCATATTTTTTTTTAAATATTGAATTGTCTGTGGCAGTTCTGTAATGTTTCTCTAAGTAGGCAAAAGCGCGACATTGTGATCCTAACGTGCAAACCAACTTTATTTCAACTTAAACTAAAATTATTCAATTTAAATATACGTATCATGAATATAATTGGAAAAGCAGAATACAATATAAGCACACGTGAGCGCATGATGCAGCTACTTACTTTCAGAAAATATGGTAGATCCTACATCACAACACTCATCCTCGCTGCAACTACTCTGCACTCTGAACGGTAACAATTCATGTTGCAATTAGATTGCTTTTTCTTCTTTGATCAATGAATGCGCACTGTAAAAAAAGTCAAAACATCGTTCAATATAGGAAATCAGCATAAACAATGAAGAATATATATAATAACCTCTTCCGAGTCACCCACGATTCCGAAAACTATTTTTATTTTTTGAATCCTTCGAACCAATTATATTTTCAAGATTTAAAAAAGCATTTATTAAAACAAAATTTGTTTTGATGCCACAAATTTCGTAAACGTTTGTAGTTAGTGTAGTCTATTAATTGGTTTTATGAACGAGAATATCTATTTAGGATGCTAGCAATTACCAAGTGGACGTTTCCACTGTCACGTGTGGAACATTTAGACAAAAATTTCATGAAAACTTTTGGAATTAGGAAATTCATTAAGGTTAAAACATTTTTAATTTCTGATCCAGCGTAAGTACAATACTTATGTGATATTAAGAACAAAAAACTTATTCACGTTTTTAAACGAAAAAAAAAAATTAGAGTTATAATATACAGGACAGGACTTTTCAAATGTTTGCTTCTAAGATCAAATACACTGAATCTACTGCGTTTAAAAAGCTGTAGATTATTTCGTGTATATCCTTACTTACTGACTATTCATTATGCAGTTTGCTTGAAAAAGTAAATTTTATTACAAGCAAAAATTTTTCTAATAGATCTCACGTGGAGGACTTTCTTGTCACGTGTGGGACAAAATGTAAATTCCTAATTTTAAGAAAAAGTAATCAATTCATTATTAATTGAAAAAGTTAATTTAACATTCATTTAATTAGATCTCTACCTTAGTAAGAAGAAACAGCTATAAAAAAAGAATTTTTTTTAACCCAATTTTGATTAATAGAAATTGTATGGAAAAAAAATCGACAAAATAGTAAAAGCATTTTATTTTTTAGTTTTAAATGTTTGAATGCTGCACATTCATATATATCTTCATATTAATAAGAGCCTTTACTATTAACAACAATTAGCGCAGACTGTCTCTGATTTTTTCTTCATGATTGTACGAAATTTTTCCTCGATGTTGAGCCTTTTGAAAGAATCTCAAATTTGTTTTCTCTTCTGTGATATTTACAAAAAAAGTAACATTATTTTATTAGTAATTTTTCCTGCATAAAGCTTGCCTTCCTACTTAACAATAATCCATTTTTCAAATTTTAGATTTTCATTCGAAGTTAAGGTTGTTGAATTGTTTGATTTAAATGCAAAATTTTCTTTAGGCTGGCAGTGGTTTTTCTTATGCACTTTTCTTCAATCGCCTATTTTGCAATTTAGAATATCTTCATTCTCTGTGAAAGCTTGTCGGTTAAGTCAGTAAAATCTTTGGCAGATTAAACTGTGGGTATTTTTCTCTTACTCATAATTTTTTGGTGCACAAGTGTTTTCACATTAACATCTATCCCAACAATTATTCCTTTCCCATGTGAATGTTTTTCCTCCACACTTTTCTCAAATAAAGATATTTTTTTGTGTATTCATTTTCCATCAGTTCCATTACCTTGCCCATCACTGCGTATAATTTCTTTCTGCAGATGCTTTTTGTCTAATTCAAACTTTTGCTTTTTACCTAAGTAAAACTTTTGTATGTTGTTTTTTTAATTAATAAAGAAATCCAGTAAAGGAAAGAAATATTATCTTTATTTGTGGTATTTCAACATATGGGATAAGTCTGATAGTTATCACTGAAAACGAAACCTGAATCAGTGAACAAAAATTCACTTGTCCACGACCACAAAGCACTTCGTACTTTGAAGGCAAAGTATAGAAAAAAAGGCTCAGTTCAATATCTTAAAAAAGAAAATGGTACATAATTAAATTATATTAATAACATTTAATGTTGCTTACTTGCCACTTTCTGCACTGTTTTCCACGTTTGTACGCTTTAAAAATTTCTTGTAACATTAACATTCTTGGGTTTTGATATAAACGCCTTACTTTAGTTTATTGCAGATTTGTATTGCCAAAAGATAAAATATACAACATTGGCAGCGGACAACATGCACATCTGTTCCGCAATCTTGCTTCTCCCTGAAATTTTTTTCTCAGGATGTCCATGAGATGAAACAACATTTTTTTCGTTCTTTTTCTTTTCGAATTCGGTAAAAAATCACTTTCCCTACAACTGATGGGAATTTGAAAATTGTAAAGCTAGAAATATATGTATGGAATTTGTTCCGATAATTAGTTTATATTACGAAATTCTCGAACCATATCGTTTTAAAAAACAGTTTCCCCAAAATCTAAAATAAACTTCTATCATTTTCACGTGAATTTTTAAAAGTTTTTATATTTACATATGGTAACATCTATATATTTAAAACGCTAAGCGATTTCTATCGACAGTCCGTGAGAAGAAACTACTGCATCAAATTACACCAATCATTTTTTAAATGAAAGATATTTGACCACAGATTTGTTATTGTAAATTCGTTTATTGAAATAATTTATTAACCCATTAAGCGCCGCTATATAAATTAACCGATTTTTTTATGGAATCATTGTTTTTTCTTAATGAACACGATGTCATTAAAGCACTCCTGAAAAAAAATTCAAAAAAATTTGATTATTTAGGAAAAGCAGCATGTTCCCGAAATGGGAGCAATGCGCTTAATCGGGGTAATTTTTTTTTTTTTTTTTTTTACAAAAATATACTTTTGCCTTCGTGTAGTTATAACAGTTATTTTTCAATTCTTATTTTTTTAAGGACTATATCATTGTGAAACAGATATTTCATGAGAAACTGAGATAAATTAGATCTACAATTATAATAAACATTTACATTTATAATAAAAAAAATCAATTTACCTTTTTAAAAGCATTTTCATTACATATCTCTTTATTTTTCATCATTACATTATTTTTTTTTCACTATTTTGCATGAAAGGAGACTGAACAATTTTTATACGTTTATTTATTTTTTATTTTTCTAATTAGTATATCACATACTTCTTCGTTGACTTTTGATTTTGAATGTACGGAAAGCCCAACATCAACAGATATATCACGAGGTAAATTGTCGCATAAATTGTTTTCTATTACATATTTTTCATCTGTTACTATTCCAGGATCAGGTGGCAAACAAACGATTTCCGGATAATGCTAATAATAATCTGAACCTACAGGCCCTGACTATCGCACGGGCACCTGGGGCCCATGCCCTGGGCACGAAATTTCTGATGGGCACAAAAATTTTCATAATTTCATCTAAATTTCCATAAAAAAAGTCATAATTCTGAAAAAAAATGTTATATTTGAGATATTAATGCTATGAAATGACAAAGAATAAGTGTGTAACATGTAGAAAAACTTGTATCAGTAAATCAACCAATCTAAGGGGGCACGAAGAATTGGAAGTGTCCTGGACACAGAAACTTGCTAGTCCAGTCCTGTGATCCTACTTGTTCATAATAATCTAACGCTTGAGACAAAGTTAAAAATTTCACAGGCATATTCTCCTTAAAATCAAAATACAAATAACGAAGCCTGCTAAAGTATAATATATATTTTAGCAAAAAGAAGATATCTAATAAAGTAAGAAACATATTTTAAGAGTAACACTTCCAAGAAAAGTTTACCAGGAATGGATATAAAGCGTTTCTAAAACCTCTATTCAGACTATTTTCACGCTCATAGTAAAAGCACAGTATTTGGTCTTCCTAATTTCGGACTTTCCGTCTGGCCTTGAAAACTAACGAAAGCGCCATTGCTCCCGTTACGGGAGAAACTCGTTCTTTCATGAATTACGATCAATCCATTATACTTATTAACTACGGATTTGTGTAGTATTAGACAATAGATAGTTGTAAATATATTTTAAATAAAAAATGTAATTTTTATTAGCAAGTTATTTTTTTAAAACATTTTCTTGCGAAAGCGGTCAAAAAGCTGAATTTCGTCTTTTTAAACAAGTTTTTAAAAAATAGAAAATGCAAATGAAACTTTTTTAAAAAATTACAGAAGTCATCTCATATATTCCAAATACAAATAACATAAAATTTTTGACAATATATAAAACACACATTTTAGAAAAAATTTCCAAAGTAATGTTCCCAAAATGGGAGCAATGGCGCTTAATGGGTAATAAACCGTAATTTTAAATAAAAATTCTACAGTTGCGCATGGGCAGTATATAAGTACAAGTCTGCCTTTGGAGTGACGCGCTGCACATGCGCAAAGACTCGCTTAGTTGAACTATCACATTACAGGTAGAAGTTGTTTTAAGTTCGTCTGTTATTTGATCTTACTCTAAACTAGCTTTTCTTTCTTTCACAAAGTTAATATTATTTGGTTCTTTCAGCATTATTAACAGTTAAACATTTACTGTGTCGATATTAAGAGTTAGATACGGGTTATTTCATGATTGCCATATTTTTTTGGTCATATTACATACAGAAGGTAAACACGGTGATTTGAGGCTAAAAATTATATCCGTCTTATGAATTGCCAATAGTTACACACGAAGATTGGAAGATTAGCATGTTAAATTGTAGCTGCTTCTTTGAAAAGTAAGGTATCAAGTATTAAAACGCAAAACCAATTCTGTAAGATCAAAACTCAAATTCGAGACAATTGCGTATGCGCAACTGTTTTTCAAACTTTTTCAATTTAGAAGAAACGACAATGAGTTCATCCTAGCGTAGTGCGTTAACGCAACAGTCTAAAGTTCAAAACTTTCGTAGCGGGCGCGGGTTCGAACCCAAGTATGGCAAAATGTGTAATATTTTTGTCGATAATTCATTTCTGTAAGGACATATTTTATTAGGAAGAGAAGTTTTAGGATTTTAATTATATTATTATTATTATTTGAATGCTTTATAGTTAAATAAAATTTAACACTCAATAATATATTTTGAAAAAATAACGATTATATATTGAAAATATTTAAGCTAAAATATTTTGCATGCAATTATCAATTAAATAAATTGAGCTGATTTACAATTTTCGTTATATTTTCTGACCATTATCAGGAATATATATGTATGTGTGTCAGAAAGAAAAGTTTGTCATTCTTTTCCGTGAAAATAAAACAGAAAGAAAAAAAATATTCGTATAAGAGCTATAAAAGAAATTACTTTGATATCTAGGTTTAATATTTTAAAAATGTATAAAAATGTAAAATAAAATTCAAGTAATAAAAAATATATATTATAAATCGTTAGCTGCATCAAGTTTCAAATTTAAGTTTTTAGTGAATGAGACAAATCAAAATAAAATTCATGGCAGCCTTTATTCGTCGTGTAATTAAAAAAAAGAAAGAAAGAAAGAAAATAAATATAGTTATTTTTTCAAAAAAAAAAAAAAAAAAAAAAAAAAAAAAAGGCCGTAGTAAGTACAAATAAATTCTCTACCCGACATTTTTAAGTTTATAAACTTAAATTGGTACTTTTCGGTTAGCCGGGTGCCAGTGTTATATTTACATTCATATATGCATATATATGCACATATATATACACATATATATGTACACACACACACATAAATATATACATACATATGTATATATATATGTACATATATGTGTATATATATGTATATATGCATGTAAATATAACACTGGCGCCCGGCTAATCGAAAAGTACCCTTAATTTCTTTCACTTCATAGAATAGGTTAGACTGACAGCACCATCTATCGCCTTAAAGAAATAGGAATCACTTATAGCAATAAATTCGTCACGCAATTCGTCATTTAATGATTAATTTAAAAGAACTAATTAAAATTTCAAGAATTTTTCTGGTGAAACATTCAAGTTATTTACCGTCAAATCTTGACGGGCACTATCTAGTATTTTTTAAAAAGATAGTTTTTAAAAATCTTCAATTACAGCATTCAAAACGCGATTTTCTTTAGAATTAAACAAGTATTTAAATCGCTTGTAGAACTTTTTAGAATTATTTTTTAATATTTAACTGTGTAGACTATTTAAATTCTGAATTATTAAAAGCAACCCTCATATATTAAAATTACACCTCTTTTCAAATTTAAATTAAACTAGAGCCTTTGTAAATTGATCTTTGTATAAAAATATTTTAAACGTTTCTCAGTACTTTGAAAGAAGAATTTGTAATACATCATTTCAAATTACTAATGAAATATATTTCAAATATCTAATATTTATTTTAAAGAACATTTCTCACATTTCACTAAATGAAATAAATTAGGTTGTTTATGATAAAAATACATTTCTATTTTAAGAACAGAGCTTGTTATGAATTTATTGAGTAAATCATAAGTTGAAATTTAATATTTACTTTACTTCCCGAAATTTAAATCCTGTGTATTAATAATCATCTATGAAAATATTCTGCATTATTAAATAGGATTTTATTGACAAACTTTATACTTCTTGATCTAGAATATAACTTATACAACATGATTTCTTTTTAAGCTATTAATCGCATGAATAATGTTTCAACGTTTTAAATATCAAATTTCATTTTGATAAATGAACGACAATGTTCCTAGAGAAAAAATCAAAATTGTTTTGAGAAATTATTTCTTAAATCGAACTATATTGTCCTTTCAGTGAATATATAAATATATCTAAGCAATTCCTGTTTCTCAGAAAACATTTGAAAATTAAATTAAAATAAACATTCTGTAAAAAGCTACTTTAAGTATTTGGCGTATTTTATTTATCTATTTATTTTGAATGTCATGGCATATATTATTAAAACTTTTATTTCAAAACACGAGATCAATACATATACAAAAGAAAAAAGAAAAATGTCCAATTAAATTGATGGCATTGAACTCACAGGCTATTCAAACTAACTGTATGGGTCAATCCATTTCAAGTGGTCCAGAAAATCACAAATTCGTTGCTTGACCATTTTTTAAAAATCTGAAATTTTTTGTACAACAACCCTAACATGATGGAAGTTCATAATGACTATTATTTTAATTTTATTAATTTTTGTTTGTGCATGGCGGCCATCTTTGTTTCATCATCTGCAGCAATTTTCTCATAAGAAGGGTTCACGGAATTGTAAATAATTCATCGTTTATTTATCCAATTGAACTGCGGATTCAAGCAATTTGTACAGAATACATTGGGCTAAAAATTTGGTAATGGAGTAGTTTCCGAAACTAACTGCTTATTGGTAAATTTAAGCATAAAGTTTCAGTTTTTTCCAAAATTTGTACGTTTACAAGAGGAAATTTTTCTAGCAAGGAATACTGTCAACATGACATAACTTTTTCTACAAAAAGGCCGAAAGTACTTGTACTCACACGCCGAGTTCGAGATCTGAGACTTGCTTTCTCTTCGCTAAAAAAAATGTCAAAAATCGCACTTTTTAGGCTTCGATATCTCTGGTGGGGCACGAGATAAAAATCTGATTTTTTTTTTCTATAAGAGTGTTGTATGGTAGTGTTTTGCACAAGAAATTTCAGGATGGAGATTTGACTACAAGCTGAGATATGGCAAAGGCAACATGTCAAAACAATACTGCCAAACTATTGTTTTGTTGTAGTCACAGCTAAGTATTTATCTCAGAGTGTCATTTAAATTTATGTTTTTGATTATCTTTAAATAATAGTAACAGAAAATAAAGCCCTTTGCAAAGCTTAGCAATTAATTAAAAAAATAATTATGCCTAAGACCATAGGGGAAAGGAGGGTAAGAGTACGCACCTAGTGGATTTTTCGGTATAAAAATTAGAATTGAAAAGAGAGAGCCTCGAAAATGGACTGAATCATAGTTTATTAACTTTGAAAGGGTACACAAAATGAAAGTTTTATCTTAAAAAAAAAATATATATTAAAGAATGCAAGGGAAAAAATGGCAAATGCGTACTCTTACCCGACATGGCGGGTAAGAAAATTTAGCAGTAGTCAACCAGAAAATTTAGCAGCAGTCACATATAAATGCTCCAGTGCCTTCGTAACTTGACCAGTCCTCATGCCACCACTCCTTACATAATCCACACTGGATCCAATCTTCATCATATGATTGTTCGCAGCCTGGGCATATTGTCGCCTCATTGTTTGCTGAACTTGTTGAGGGAACTGGGTTGTCGATACAATTCAGAATAAGTTTTTTCTTTGCTTTCAGAGTTTGTCCTTTTTTAGTTTTGGCTCCATTTTTATTTTTCATAGCAGCTCCATTAGCTTTTGCTTCTTCTAATTCTTTCACTCTGTCTACCGTTTCCTTTAACACATTTTTGACTGGAGACGAAGTCATTCATGGTTTCCGATTTTTGAGATTTTCTTTTCCTTTTAATTCCTCGTTGTTCATGTTCATGTCTAGGAAGTGGCACGATTGACTGGATACTGACATCTAAATGAGAAGTGGAAGGTGAGACTTCGTTCTCTTCAGGTGCTACTGCAACTGTACAATCGTTATCCAAAGGGGCTAAAGTTACTAGTGAAGGAGAATAGCAATCTTCACTTATAATGTTAGGGTTGTATGGCTCAATACCTGTAACACGGAACGATTTACGCATATCTGGTCTGTGCGTACTCTTACCCGCCGATGTATTGCTTCTCTAAATCGTCCATAGGTGGCAGTAGCATCCACAACAGTTAAATTCTAACGTGCCCACATTGTTCGGAAGGGAACAAACCTCATAATGACATTTACTCAGAAAGTAAGCATCAGTCCTTTATTTACAAAAACATTAAGATTTCTTCACAAAAAAATTACATGCTAACATAACGAAACCATATCTTACCGGATAAATAAATGATAGCAAGGGTGAAAATAATAATGGCGGTCTCTTGAGCGAGCTGAAAACAAACGTGTTGATATGATCACACTCGCTTCTGCTTGCAGTGTTGCCAACAGGTAAAAAAATCCCTGTGTACTCTTAACCGACTGCGTACTCTTACTACATTTTGTATGGTTCCAGTAATTTTTGTTGTAAGTAATTTTAGTAACTAAAAGAAACCTCAGCACTTTTACATAAAGAAAAATAAAATTTATACAAGACATGAGACAAAAACAATATAGGGAAAAAGAAAAGCTTTTAATGTTGTCATACTTGTTGAGACATGATCAAACTTGTCAAAACTCATTCTTGCTTGTTGGTTCAAAAACCACAATTTTGATCTTTCTCAAAATTTTATTTGTAGGAACCAAGTCTTGTCATCTCTTGATAACTTGATTGAAGATCTTGGCCCTGCTGGCTCATAGAAATATACCTTGAAATTACTATGTGCAAGTCTCAATTCATTAATAATTCCTATCTTACATCTTATGCAAAAATGTAATTTTTCTGCAGTATAAATTTTCAAAAAGGCTTTGGGTATCTTTACTTTCTGAAAATTACTTGAGGCTGATGCATGGTAACATCGCATAATGTTTCATTTACAGGAACATACTTATGGTAGGAACAAGTTTCAGGGACTGGCAAGCAGCATTAAAATTGTGGTTTTTAAGCCAACAAGCAGGAATGTGTTTTGCCACGTTTGATCATGTCTCAACAAGTATGCCAACATTAACAGCTTTTCTCTTTCCCTATTCTGTTATTGTCTCGGGTTTTGTATATATATATATATATAAAAGTGCTGAGGTTGCTTTTAGTTACTAAAATTACAACAAAAATTACTGAAACGATAAAAAATGTAGGAATTAGGCATAATTATTTTTTAAATTAATTGCAAAGGGCTTTATTTTCTGTTACTATTATTTAAAGATAATCTAAAAAATAAATTTAAATGATACTCTGAGATAAATACTTAGATGTGACTAGAGCAAAACAATAGTTTGTCAGTATTGTTTTGACATGTTGCCCTTGCCATATCTCAGCTTGTAGTCAAATCTCCATCCTGAAATTTCTTGTGCATAACACTACCATACAATACTCTTATTAAAAAAAAAAATCAGATTTTTATCTCGTGCCCCACCAGAGATATCAAAGCCTGAAAAGTGCGATTTTTCTCATTTTTGAAAAATTTGAGATTTTTTTTTTGTAAAGAGAAAGCAAGTCCCACATTTGGAACTTGGCGTGTAAGTACAAGTACTTTCGGCCTATTTGTAAAAAAAATTATGTCATGTTGACAGTTTTCCTTGCTGGAAAAATTTCCTCTTGTAAACGGACAAATTTTGGGAAAAAACTGAAACTTTATCTTAAATTTTACAAATAAGCAGTTAGTTTCGGATACTCCATTACCCAATTTTTAGCCCAATGTATTCTGTGCAAATTGCTTTAAACCGCACTTGAATTGGATAAATAAACGATGAATTATTTACATTTCCGTAAACCCTTCTTGTGAGAAAATTGCTGCAGACGATGAAGCAAAGATGGCCGCCATACACAAACAAAAATTAATAAAATTAAAATAATAGTCATTTTGAACTTCCATCATGTTAGGGTTGTTGTACAAAAAATTTCAGATTTTTTAAAAATGGTCGAGCAAGCGGTGCTGGACCACTTGAAATGGATTGACCCGTATATTGTACTTTTATTTAATATAATAATGCCCCTAGAAAAATAAATTAAGGGGGGGGGGATCAGCTCCATACCTCGTTTTCCCTCTTTATACTTAACCAATGAGCCTCCAAATGTCATCAGGAAAGCGCCTTATCGAAATAAATCGGTATACCAAATTTGAAGCTAATCGGATAGAAAACCTATTTATCTAAATTAAAGGGGGTATTAGCCCCCCGTTCACCCTTTGTATTTAACCAATGAACTTCCAAATCTAATCAGGAAGGCGCTTTATCATAATAAACCGGTATATCAAATTTGAAGCAATTCGGATAGAAAAATACATTTATCTAAATCAAGGGGGTATTAACGCCCTGTCCTCCCCTTTAGACTTAAACAATGAACCTTCAAATCTAATCAGGGAAGCGCCTTAACAGAATTAACCGGTATACCAAATTTGAAGAAAATCTGATAATTCTGCAAGAAAAACCCATTTATATAAATTAAGGTGGATTAGCCCCCCGTTCCCCTTTTATAATTAATCAATGAAGCCCCAAAACTAATCAGGGAAGTGCCTTATCAGAATGAACCTAGAAAAAAATTGAAGCAAATCGGATATTTCTATCAAGAGTTATCTCCTTACGTACATACGTACGTTAATACATACAGAACCATCGGGCGCATTAGCTCTCAGGCTTTGATAGCCTATGAGCTAATAATATATAAACTAAATAAAAATGAAAAGTGTCCAGTTAAACTGATGGCATTGAGCTCACAGGCAATTCACTCTAATTGTATATTATATTCTTATTTTAAAGAATAATATCCCTCGAAAAATAAATTAAGAGGGGGGGGGGATTATCTCCCTTCGTTTCCCCTCTTTATACTTAGCCAATGTGCCTCCAAATCTCATCAGGGAAGCGCCTTATCGATATGAACCGGTATATAAAATTTGATGCAAATCGGATTGAAAAACCCATTTATCTAAATTAAAGGGGAATTAACCCCACGTTCCACTTTATATTTAACCAATGAACTTCCAAATCTAATCAGGGAAGCGCCTTATCAGAATTAACTGGTATACCAAATTTGAAGAAAATCTGACAAATCTGCATGAAAAATTCATTTATCTACGTTAAGGAGGGCTTTAGGCGCCCGTTCCCCCCATCATATTTAACCAATAACCCCCAAAACTAACAAGGGAAACGCCTTATCAGGATGAACATAGAAAAAAAATTAAAGCAGATCGGATATTTCTATGAAGAGTTATTACGTTACATGCATACGTAAATACATACATGCAGAACCGTCGGGCACATTAGCTCTCAGGCTTTGACAGCCTGTGAGATGAAAAACGATAATTACAAATTTTGTAAAAGTTCGTCTGCATAAATTATTTAACAACTAATAAAAACAGCTATTTTATTCGAACAAGAGATCAAGCGTTTAGTGAAGATTGGGTAGCTTTGAACTAGCTCAGATTATGGAGTTACTAAATTAAACTTGAAAAGGAAAATTGTTTACTTTGCAAATTCTAACCAAAATCGTCATTAATAAAATAAGTATGGTTGTATTTCTGTGATTGTGTGTGTGTTTGTGAGCGATGGCTACAGAAAATCATCGCACGTAGAGGTCGGCTAGTTTGATTTCGGGTAGATGAAGACAGTTCGGTTGCACATGGCTCTCAGATATTTGATTTCTTAAAAATATTTTTTGTTGTTTTATATTAAACGTAAACAATCCCTATTTTTCGAGATTTCCATGTTCTTCGGCAATTTTGAACAGCTTATATATAAGCAACCCAAATTACATTTTATAGACAAATAATGTAAATGTTGTCACCATTTAAATAATGTTTATTCAAAATTCGTACAGCATTTTAAAAAAGATTTTGAGATTTTTTTTAACCCTTTATCGACTGACGGTACTTATAAGTACCACTCACTTTACGCTTTTTTCCCATAGTGAATATTTCTAATATTCTAATGGTACTTTGCAAAAACACTCTTTTAACTGCACTTTTACCGGATACATGGCAGCAGTAGTTCCAGGTTTGTTATTTTAGCGAGGAAGGAGTCTACATTTCAAACAGTCGATGTGTTTTGTTCGACATTTTGTACAGATTGTCACGCTTGTCTTTTTATTGCTGCAAACATGGTAAAAGACATAAGATAAGTGTTGTATTTTGTTTATGTGTTCATTATAATCTTAGAATTTAGTTTGGTTAACTATTTTAAGTGAACGGTGTATGTATTTGAGCCAACAGTTGAATAACTCGGCGATAATTATAAGTAGCGCCAGTACAATGGGAGTTGGAGAAAAACTTCTTGTTTACTTTTCTTGTGTGTAGTTATTCATCGTTTTTATCTGCTTTATAATATAATTACTAAATTGTAGTGTAGAAATGTTTTTCCTGGTATATCTTTTCTGTTTCATTATTATTTTTTTTTATAGGAAATCGAAAAATTTGTGGCATCGGCTCTTTTTTGCTACGCTAGAAATGGCATATGTTAAATCATATATAGCACATGTGGAGATGCGAAAGAACATGTTGCCCCTAGAATTTAGGCGTAGTATAAGTGAAGCACAGGGCCCACCGTGGTTGAGAGGTTAAGTCACCACACCGCTAGTCACTTGAGAGCGTAGTTGGGCTGCGGGTCTAACTCCAGCTTGTTTCGTTGCATACTCTTTGCGGAGCTTCCGGATGTAATTATCCGGTGTTGTAAATTACCTTGTGCTAATCTCGTCCTTTTATATATACAATGACTTATAAGCGGGCTACTGATGTCAAGCGTACAAGTCAGATGTATATGTTCAATAAATAAATAACTAAACTAGAGGACTGCTAACAAGATCGAACCCTAGATAAAAAGTTTTTTTAATGCAATTAAATTAAAATTTTTATTCATTTTTCATGTGTGAAATAAAATTGTGTCAATTTAACATTTTTTATTGTTAACTTTCGTGTGAATTCTTGTTATTTAGAATTTTTAAGAGTTTAAATTTTGTTTGAAATATCAAGTGGGTTTTCTGTTACGAGAATATTTTGGCTTTACTGGCAGTACTTTAAAGTACCACTTTAATTAATTACCTCTAACGAAGTAAATTTTTCACGGGTGAGTATTTTTTTTTATGTATATTCTTTAATTTTCATTGTGCTAACCGAAAAAAAAATGCCAATAGATAATAATGCAGTAGATAAAGGGTCCATGCCCCATTCCGGCGTAAATGAAGAATTAGTTTTTAACCTCTGATTTATGTTTTCTGTCTTAGCAATTCAATGTTAAAATTTATATTTTCTTAAGTGTAAAACACTCGGTAATAGTTTTAGAAATAACTAAAAAATATAATAATAATTTGTATTTTCAGATTTTTTCAGGCACTGAGAAAGTGAAATTATGAAAATCGAATGAAGTTTCAACAAGGAAAGTTTTCTGTATGAGTTTGCTATTACATACTTTATCAGAAAAAATGTCTAGAATTAATATAACGGGAATAGGGTTCCTTGAATGAAAAGTTATTTCGTCTTTTACCTCGCTCAGATTTTTACTTATTTATTTGTTTATATATTAGCCCCCGTTATGAAATTTCTTTCGGGATACAATTAAACTGTTGTCCCTAAGAAATAACGTTCAGTTACTTATGCCAGCCGTAAAACAAAGCATTGTATGGTTAAATATGGGTAATATCTACTGCAATTTTTTTAACTTCTAAGCATCGGACATTTTAAATTTGCATACCGTCGTATAGTGAAAAAAATACTTTTAAATGCAATTTATTTCAAAACTGCATCTCAATTTTTTTTTTGAGATGTTTATAGTTTTGTAGTTTGATGTTGGCAACTGAAGTACCACATTTCTGTTGAAAGTAGAGAAAAAAAGAGTTAGAAAATAGTAAATTATTATATATTTTTTTTTTTGCAATTTTCCCATAACAACTGAAAAAAATGTAATTAAAATACTTGCTATTTTGAAAAAATATAAATGAATGATTTCTGATAAAACATAGAGCTATTATAAATTATATATAATTTTAAGTATCCATATTAAAGTTGCAAACAAATGAAGGCATATGAATTATTATATAGCCGCTTTATCGAGTTTTTTGAATGACAACATAGCTTTTTGCTGGATTTGGGTATTATTCTGCGATAGTGACGTATTATGGATAATTTTTGGTAGATGATATTTAACACTGTATCTTAAACGTGAACTTCTTCAGCTTTTGCGAATGACGTTATTTTATATAATATTTTCAAATTGAAATATTTTTTGTATTATCTATATTTATACAAATATCTTTTTTTTCTTCGGGGCGAAACTAAATTCTAAAAAAGCAAAATTCCTGTTTTCTAGTTTATTTTTTATTTTTTGTTTGGCTAGTGAGGAAAACTATGAGAGCAATAATTTTTGTTTTCCTTTATAAAAACATATAGCACGTGGAATTTTGTTCCATCAACAGCAAATTTACCGAGCTAAGTATTTTTTAGTCTCATTAATTTCTTTATTGTCATTAGTTCCTTCTTTCTTTATTTTTATTAGACAGGGGCGGGCGCATAGTATTTTTCTTGATTAATTTTTCGCGGTGGACGCGTATCGAGTCGAGGCCACGCAACGCTGTTCTGGTATGTTAGTAGGGAATAAAATCAAAGTCTGAAAACACATTCCCTATGGCCAGAGCATAGTCACTAAAAATAACTTTCATTCAAAATTGTCCAGTAAAACTAGAAGTACTTAGAAGCTATAAATGGAATTGAAACTCGCTAAATTTCCGTAAAACGCCTCATTAAAACACTCAAACATTAAATTTTTTAAACCGACAATTCTTAACTACTGTTCCTCCAATACAAACAATTCTCCAACAGATAAAAAACACAAACATACGACATACGAGTATTATTTCTGCATAAACACAACAATTAGTTTTCTCTCACGTGCTACGCACTTTGCAAAAAGTATAACGTACTGGGCAAAAACTCTACGTTTTATAGTCACTTAATAACCACGTGTGACATTGGTAAATTTAAATTCAAAAAGTACAATTTATTTATTTATTGAACACGTACATCTGACTTCTGTGCTTAACATCAAAGCTCACTTAAAAAGCATGGTCGATGTACAACAACGAGATAGCACAATGAAATTTACAATACCAGAGAAATATATCCGGGAGCTCCACAAAGAGTGTTCAACGGAGCCAGCGAGAGTTGAAGCCGCTGCCGACCTACCCTCTCAAGGAAAGTACAAACAACACTTCGAGCTCTTTCACACATTTGAAACTTAAAAAAAAAAAAAAAAAAAAAAAAAAAAAAAAAAAAAATCGATAATTCTCATCAGTACCAAAAACAATGCGTTCGCATTCAGAACACTGGGCGTTCATCGCCATGATTTTTTAAAAGTCATTTTGTCCATCAAACTTTATTTCCTGTATATCGCCACTATAGTCGTAGATCAACTCAAATTTAATATCTCGTATGTCACTTCTCTCACGTTTATAAAGGCAATCAATTGCACATCGCTGAATTTGGAAGTGCAGTAGACAATCCTGTATTAGAATATTTGATGTATTGAAACGCGAAACGATAAATACTTTTAGCTATAAATCTTTCCTTGTGCATTAGAATTGTAGTGTAAAGTTACATTTAAAACCTCTGAGTGGTTGTTGAAAAAATTGAGAATATACATGAGAACGTGAGTTTCAAAACTCGCCTTACCTAAAAAATAAAATTTTAGGAAATCGCGAAAAACCTATAGAATGGAAACCTTTCCATTGGCTTCCATTGTAAACCAAGATGTTACAATAGCAGAAATAAAACTAGTTTTTTTTATTGTTTCGTTTTCCTTTTCAGGTATACTAATAGATTAGACTGGTAGACAAAACTCTTTTTTTTTTTTTTTTTGATAAAACGAATTTTGAAACTTACGTCCTCCTATATTTTATTATATCGAATGTTTTCATAACAAAATTTATATTAAAAAAAAAAATTGGCACGATTTAGCATAAGGTTCATTCCATGCAAAATAAGCAAAAATTAAAAAAAAAATCTTGTGGCCCCATAGTTACCAATTTTAATAAAATTTGATACACAGATTCACTTTATATTTAAGTAGAGTTAGTTATGCAAAATACTTTGACAAAAAATAATATTTTTTTGCAATTCTGGACATTTAAAATTGATAATTTGTCAAGTTTGAGAAAATGTTATAAAAACCAAAAGAATTAAAAAACAAAATCCTTGAAATTAATAAGTAACGTAGTGTTATACATGGAAATCACATTACAAAAGTTTGGAAGTTGCTATTTTTTACCTTTATTTTCAAAATAAATTAGACATTAAAAAAAGAAAAAAATCAAAATCACGATTTTTAACCTTTTGTAGGCACAAAAAACAACTGAAGGAAACATCAGACATAAACAATATTGCACAGTCATAAAGTTCAATAAGTCCATGATATGCTTAAGAAATTTCAAGTTTGGTTTTTGATTCCTAACATAACTAAATTGGGTTCAAAAAGCTAACATTTCTGACATTCTATGAGCCATTGCACTTCAAAGTTCCCGCATTTTTCATAATCTTCCACCAGATTGCAGAAGATAAAAATAGTGGTGGCATCTACATCGATGTAAGACTACTATACAGTTATCGTTTTCAATACTACTCTACTTTAAAATGTTCTTGCTCAAGAATATTTTAATGTAGAGTAAGCAAAACTATACCGAAAGCAAGAATGAAAGTTTCTGTATTTAAAATATAAACTTTCATCTATAATGTGAATAAAATTTTAAATTTTAAAAGCTTTCATTTATGTTCAAAAAAGTCGTAGAAATATATAGTCATAGTATTTTCGCGACCAAATTTTAACTTGTTATAATTTTTTTCTAATTAAAGAATAAAAAGGCAAGAATGAAAGTTTCTATATTGAAAATATATACTTGTATCTATAACCCCAATTAATTTTAAAATTTTAAGGGTATTCCTTGATGTTCAAACAAATAATACAAATGTTCTATTTTTGTCTCAAAATTTTACATTATGTATTTTTTTCCGTTAAGGAAAAAAAGACAGTTACTAAAGTGTGCCAAACGGTTACTTATTATTCATTGTTATTTAAAAAATATTTTAGACATAATATTTCTATTCCTAAGGCTAATAATCAAAATTGAAGTTTCATGCATGTAGACAAAACCACAATTTTGTGTCAATTTTTAACGTAAGTTTTGATACTAAATAAACAATACTAAAATCTACTATTTTGCATTTACACATAAATAAATATGGTTTAGTTATATGCTGATTTTCAATTCTGTAACGCGTGAGCAACAGTTGATTTGTTCGTTTTGCATAGAATCACCCATAACTTATACAGAACGATCAAAAGCAGAAGTGTCTTTTTTTTCAATGAAGTCGTTTATAAACCATATAATTAATAGCGTAAGAGAATACGCAAATATAACTTATAAAGTAGAGAAAATAGTGTACATTTTTAAATGCATTTTTAAATATTGTAACTCCACTACGATATACTCGAATTTATATTTCCGTATACTTAGAATTCTATAAAAATGTGATAAATGTAACAATGGGCTTTTTTGAAAGAGTTATGCTTCCCTATCAATAATAATAATAATAAAAAAAAAAACACTTACAGTCATTTATTGCATAAAACGCTGGGATAGAAGCTTCAGATAGAGAAGGCATTGAAAATATTCAGTTATATTATTCTCTCCAAAGGATACTCAATAATGTTATCGATATCATTTAAAAGGCTTTTTGCTAAGCTTTTAAAAATAACCTTAGTTTAAAAGATTACTAGAGGCGAGATAAAAATAATGATATTCGTAGCCCGTTATAGTTAGTTATGGTAGTATGGTTTTGAAATCAGTTATAATGTAAAATCTAAAAAATATATGCTGTACTAAGTCACAATAATGACGAAATATTGTTAAATATTGTGCTCTTTTTTAGATAAAAGCATATGCTATATTTTGTGTTTAATTTTTCATTATACTCTGTTTTATAGTTATAAAACATTTTTTAGGGGAAGGGGGAAGCATAAAGTGAAAAAAAAAAATGTATGCAGAAAAAATATATAGTTGTATTAGTGCATATCATCAAACTAAAATATTATCTATTTTATTTAATATATTCGTTAACAATCTATAAAGAAAATTTGACATGATTTCTATAAAATGGATTACAGTATGTATTATATGATGTGCTTTTTCTTCACGTTTATGCTGAATCAAATATTTATGCAAATTAATTTTGTCTTAAAGAATAAATAGTAAAAGTAATGACACCATAATCTGATTTTGATATAGCTGGCAAACTTCTTTCTTACTGTTAATAATAAAAAGAATTGCTGTCACAACAAGAATGAATTAAAATACAGTAATTACACGTAAATAATCTTATTTACATATTTTTTCTATATATCAATTAAATATCATTCTTTGCTTAGAAACATTTTAAGTGTAACTAAAAAAAAAAAAAAAATCATTTTTTCAGTGAAAAAGACCTCCCTAGAAATGTCTAATATATTCAAACGTTATTTCTTAAATTGTCAAAGAATGGTATGAAAAAAAATTATATGGAACTTTTCAGTTATTTTAATAGTTGCGTGCAAAAGACTAACAGAAATTTTAGCTTAAGTTTAAAAAACTGGGTACAAAGATTGTTGTCTTTCTTTTAAACTAATGGAATAAACAAATAGCACTATTTTTTACTAATTGAAAAAACATTCAGAGTTGAGAATAATTGTCAAGGCAGAGGAATTTTCTATGCAAAGACAAGTATCATTATCTGCTTATTCAGTCAAAAATGCACGGACTTACTACACACTGAACCCGAATTCACAATTTTAACTATATTGTAGATATTTGAACGACATTTTAATAAGATTATCGTAATTTGGTTAACACGGAGTAACATTACGGGTGTCATAGATTGTAATTTTGTCAATGACAACGTATTGCTGTCGGAAATTTAGAAATTGACAGCGTATTGTCCGAAATTTAAAACTTAGGAATTTCGAATTAGAAAATATTTATTTCAGTGTTATTTTGATACAAATCATAGCAAATTACGTAATTTACCATTATTTCATACATAAAAGAAAGGAAAGAGATGATCCATTGAGAATATCATACAATATCTTTACTCTCGTTAATGTGATGAGCGAATATTGGAGTTCGTTTTCAAATGAGATACCTTCAACTTTTGACGGAATAAGCAGACAATAACTGCGGTTTCGTGCTCAAAAATTTTATATTTTGACGCGTAAACGCGTATTATTATCCTCGAAAGTTTTTCCCATTAGCTATAAACTATCCCATATGGCAAAACAGATGACATTTTGTATGTCTTCATATTTGCAACGTTCGCACATTGCTTTGAATTTCCAATGTGTTATTAATGGTAAGAAGAGCTCTATTTATTTTTTTAAGATACATAATTTGCAACCACTCTGTTTATTCGTACAGTTGGCAATATTTTTTGAAGATTTATAACTTGAAAAAAAACTGTTAACATTTTGTGGTAAAATTGTGCGAATCCTGCTAGTATTTTTATTGTAGAGACAAAAGTTATTTATTTTACATATGTTATAGTATAATGTACGAATGATTTCTGTTCTTTGAACATTGTATAAAACCCGAAGTCTTTTTCTAAGAGAAGGCAATAAAAACCTTTAAGAGGATTTAATTTCAGTTTATGTTTCATTTTCAAACGTGAAATGAGGAATTTATCTCAGCATTATTATTTTTATTTTGTTGCCTTAATAATTTCTCCTAAAGGAATATCTGCATGTATGTTTAGTGATAGTTAATAATCAGAAAATGATGCATAGGTATTATAGTTCAAATTGCACTTTTTATATTTCCGGGTTCAACTTTAAATTGTCTGTTAAGCTTTCGTGTACAAAATGTGATTGTAGCCCCCTAAACTGCACTGAACATGACTCTTTTGAAAAATCACGATTCAAGGGTTTTTTTTTTTTTTTTACTTTATGGAAATTCATTCATATTTGCGAATACCTAGGTAAAAATTCATTTAACTTCAAAAACAATCAAATAATCATAGTTAAAACAGACTAATCTGCTGGAAGATATATGACACTATTTACTCTAATTCGGAGAGTTCTTGGAAAGGCATAATAAATTAAATAAAGCTAATTGTTTTAACTACAGGATAATGCATAAGATATCTAAATTAAACAAATTAATTTAATTTCAAAACAATCGAATAATCTTAGTTAAAACAGATTAATCTGCTAGAAGATATATGATGTTATTTACTCTTATTCGGACAGTTCTTGGGAGGGCAGAATATATTAAATAAAGCTAATTGTTTTAATTGCAGGATAACGCATAAGAAATCTAAATTTAAAAAAAAAATAATTTAACTTAAAAAACAATCAAATAATCATAGTTAAAGCAGATTAATCTACTAAAAGATATATGATAGATATATGATGATTTTTAGTCTAATTTAGTCAGTTCTTGGAAAGGGATAGTAGAATAAATAGAGTAAATTCTTTTAATTGCAAGATTATGCATAAGATATCTAAATTAAACAAATTAATTCAATTTCAAAAACAATCAAATAATCATAGTTAAAAAAGATTAATCTGCTGGAAGCTAAATGATGTTTTTTACTCTAATTCGGAGAGTTCTTGGAAAGACAGAATAGATTAAATAAAGCTGATTATTTTAATTGCAGGATAATGCATAAGATATCTAAATTAAGCAAATTAATTTAACTTCAAAAACAATCAAATAATCATAGTTAAAACAGATTAATCTGCTAGAAGATACATGAAGTTATTTACTCTAATTCAGAGAGTTCTTGGAAAGGGAAAATAGAATAAAATAGAACTAATTATCTTAATTTCACGATAATGTACAACTTATCTAAATTTATGACGTTTAATATTTTATGTTTCCATAAAAAATCATAAGTTTGGAATATGTTTTCATATTTATGACAAAATTTATTTGTACAAATTCTCTACAAAAATTTTGTTAGCTTTTAAATGTTAACCCATTTGTGCCTGAATTTTTGTTTTCTCGAATTTTTTGGTAAAATCACATTAAAATGTTTTAAAATGAACTGAAAAGATGCTAAAAAAATTACGCTAATTTTTTTTTGTATTTATCTGATAAGATGTAAACATACTAAATATGGGAATACGCATAATATTTGTAGTATTATAATATGTATAGTTTTGTCTATATTTATATAAAATAAACTTTTAAATTGTATGTTATATACTATAATTTGTATTTTTATGAATTACTAAAAATACATAGATATTTCTTTACAGAGACTAATAACATTAGTATTAGTAATAATACACTAAGGATAATTGTATTTAAGGCTTAAAAACAGTTTGTTTAATATTCATCGTTAAACGGATTTTATATAAATAACTTTCCCTTAAATTACTAATAAAATTATGTACCCATTCGTGCCTAGTGCCCTATATTTTGTACGCTACAAAAAATGCATAAAAAATAGACTTGAACATATAATTTTACAAATTAAAAAAATACGTGTATCAAAGAAGTCTACAAGCTACGATTATAACTTATTTATTTGGATAATTGGTAGAAAAAACAAAAATAACCTTATTTACATTTCGCCATCTTTAAAATGAAAAATCTGTAAACTCCTAAAAAAGCCTCCATTTCAGTGTTGCCAGATTGGGGAATTTTTAATTCAGATTACTTGACTGTCACCACTTTTTTAAAATAGTATAATTCGCGTTATTTTTTCAGAATTTTTATTCTATTTTTAAATATGCCGAATATTTCTATTTCAAAAAAAAGGTGGCAATCAACAATCTGGGGGGGGCATAAAAGTCCGGATGCAACGCTGCTTCATTTTAAGCAAATGAATATCTATGTTATGCTATAATTTTTCGGTAACAGATAAATACATTTATAAATAATCATTTCATACATATTTCATGTTGGAAAGAAGAAGAAAATTATACAAATGTATTAACATGCGAAGCGGTTGGCATAAATGGGTTAATAATGAGAAAATACATCAAGTAAATTTGTAGTATTGAAAATTGCAAAACATATTGAATGATGCAACATTTAAATCAAATAAACATATTTTCAAGACAATCTTCAATTTTTTAAATGTAATGAAATAGTAGAAAAGAGAAAAAAAATGTTGAATAAACATTTGACATGTTCAATTTTAGTTCATCAAATCTCAATTTAGTTCATATTAAATCAAAATACCATTTACCAAATATACTTAATTTTAATATAAGTAATCTCTTAATAATCATTCATATTTAAAGAATAAAGAGTGATATTATTAAATCTTTATAAAATTACGAATTTTTAAAACTAATTTTATGAATATATAAATTATTAATTCAAGATATTGTTTTTGACTTTCTGGTATATAAATCACAAAATTCACAGCGTGAGAAAAACGTTGGTGTACTGTTTTAATAATTAAATCGCTGAATATATTTAGAAGTAACAAATAAAAATAAACTTCTAGAATTATATGAAGTTTAATTACGTAAAGGTCTGAAATATGCGGCAAAATGCACATTTAAATTTATTAAGTTTAACACTTGATGTTCCTATAAATAATCGTAATTTCGGAAAATGTTTTTATATTTATGATAAAATTTATTTATAAAAAATAACTAACAGTGTTTTTTTTTCGTATTTTGATGGAGTTAAGTAGATAAATGAAAATGAAAAAATCAATGAAATTAATAAAACATAACGTGAAAATTAAAATTTGCTCATTGTTACAAAATTAAAATAACTTAAAACAAGTTTAAAATACCATTTTTAAAAATGTCTGTTGCTTTTTATAAAATACTTAACTTGAAAATGTGTTAAAAGAATGACTGTGCAAATAATTATAAGATATATAGTATGCTAATCATAAATAACTCTTTAGAGTGCTAATAATTATTACATTTACATTTTTTCTAATAAGTATTAGATGCTGATAATTATGAGATATATACCATAAGCTATCATTGCATTGGTTTACCGTATAAATTTGAAAAACATCTAATTATTGAAATTCAGTTGTTTAACAATTAATTTTATTTTATTATTACATTATGGAAATTCAAACGGATAAACGCATATATGTTCAAGACTCAAAGTTAATAATTTCTTAATTGTTCTTAATACACTGGTGAAAACAATTAAAGGGACAAATGTTTTTTTGCATTAAAAAAAATCTAACAAAGCAAATGAAACCAAACTTGGCCAAAATATCATCTGATATAAGAACAATGTATGGGAAAATAAAAATGGGCATAACCTGCACCTTAAATAAGGAAACTGGTCACGTGTCCAAACACAACATCTGACCGACACCATGTCAGTTAGAGAAAAACATATCTAATAGGGTGTATGATCGCCTGTAACAACTACACAACTTTCGCATCGGCGTTTCATACTGCTTACCAGGGTCCTTATTAATCCTTGAAGCAACTGCACCCACTCTTGCACCAAGGCACACTTGAGCTAATCGATGGTCGTTGGAGCTGGACTTCGGGCTGCAATTGATCGTCCAAGGGCGTCCCATACGTGTTCGATAGGATTAAGGTCAGGGGACATCGCAGGTCACTCCATTCGTTGAACATCCTCCGTTTCGAGATATTCGTTCAACAGCTGAACCCTATGTGGACGGGCGTTATCGTCCGTAAAGGCGAATTTTGGTCCGTATGCTCCGCGGAAAAGTCTCACATAGGGTGCAAGGACCTTGTCTCTGTACTGCTGACCTGTCAGAGTACCTCTATCAAACCTATGAAATGAAGGTTGGTACGCCCATCTGCCATGATGCCTACCCAGACCACCAGGCCACCTCTACCATAGTGATCCGTTTCGACATTGTTAGAGGGCCGATATTGACTCTCCCGGGTTATCTCCATATGAAAACACGTCTCGAGTCGCTGTCCAGACTGAATCGCGACTCATCACTGAAGAGAACTCGCCTCCAACTATTCTCTGTCCAAGACAGGTGTTCTCGGTATTATGTTAGACGGAGTTTTTTGTGGTTCACAGTCAAAGGGATGCAGACTATAGGGCACCTGGCATACAGGCCACCTGAATTAAGTCTCTGGGTGACTGTTATCCGTAAAATGGATGTTCCTATTGCATTATATAGGTGACGAGACAGTTGTGTCGTTGTCGTGGCCTATCCCTTTTGGCTAGAAGTCTCAAATAACGGTCTTAAACTGGCGTTGTTGCCCTTTTGTCTTCTCGACCATGTCGGCGGACCACTGTTCCTATCTCTGTGAGCTGTTTCCACAGAGTCGATACCACATATCTCGGAGCACCGAGGTCCTTACAACAGGTAGCCTGTGATTGGCCGCCCTCGAGTCTTCCAACAATCCGCCATCTTGTGGCATCCTCTAGACGATGACGACTAGCCATACTAACGACGTGTAAACAAAGAAATTCAAAAAAAAAGGATTGGGTTATGCTATGATGTTTCAAAACGTCCTTACGCTACAAGCTTCGGCGGTCAAATGAGGTACCTGTGCACAAACGCGATCACAGCGCCACTGCCTTATGAGGACACAAACCACTACGTAGCAGGTGTGTCCGCGAGGAGCTTATCTATCATTTGATACTTTATTTGCGTATAGGGATAACTTATTTATTTATTTTTTTTAACTCTTTGTCCCTTTAATTGTTTTCACCAGTGTAGATTTAATATATAAGAACACCTATACTGCACACTATTGCTCTTAAGTACTAGAAATATTTACTAACACCTTTAAAATAACAATTAATTTCTCGTATTTGAATTTTTACTAGGTATTGTAAAACATTATAATTATGCATTAGAATATAACAAAGCATGTGCAGGAAAAACAAATCTTTCATTAATTTCCTGTTATTATATCAACACATCAGTTTTGTAGTAATGGTGTTTATGGTTGTTATAAGGATGAGAGATTTTTTTTAAGACTAGACTCTTAGGATCCTTTTACATAAACACTTTTGTTCCTCTCCAAAAAGCTCATATAAGTGGAAAGAATGCTATAGATTCAGAGAGTTCATATTAATTTGACTCTATGAGCACTAGACAGCGGTTTAGAAGACTAAAGTCCGTGCTACATCCATACCATAGGTAACACTCAAGATGTCCGCTAGATTTCTTCCAGGTAGAAGAAATAATAAAAGAGTGAAGTTTGTAAATACCTAGTTTGTTTTATGCTAACAGAGCTGTACTGACAGACATCTAATTTATCTTAAATGTAACATGCAAAATCATTGTACTAAAAGATTACAAAACATGAATCACTATCCGTTAACACAAATATAAATTAAACTACATTAATTTTAATATACTCGTAAAAATGAACCTAATCGTCTGTCCCCATTGTCTTCGGTATCGTAATTAATGATTGTGAAATCGTTATTCACTACAACAGTTGACATTTAACTCTTTTCACGAGTGGTGGTCACAAAAACACAACACACCTAATTTTAAGTTTACTGGCACCTAGTACATTTAATTAAAATTTTCCTATTGTAAAGTAAGGGAAAATAGGCAGGTATTTATTTTCTAATTTTTCGTTTATACACTCATTGCCATAAAAATTTTGCGCGCCAAGAAAAAGATGTCCAAATGAAACGAAATTTTACACGCGTAAGTACTACTGTGATATAAGTAAGTGAATAGAAAACCAAAGAAAAAGGATCATTTATTGCAGAAAAAAGTACAAATGAACGGAAATTTTAGCACTCGGTTGGATCTCCTCTAGCGCGAATGCACGATGCGATACGAGCGGGCATTGAGTCATACAAGTTCCGTATGATGTCCTGATACATCTCATTCCACAGTTGCTGTAAACGCGCTCGAGTGCATCCAAACTTGTTGGGTGTCCAACTTGCCGTCCCAAATGATCCCAGATATGCTCGATTGGTGACAAACTGGGGAACGAGCAGGCCAGGGAAGGGTGGTAATGTGGCAAAGGCAGGCTTGTGACATCCTTGCTGTGTGTGGCCGAGCATTGTCTTGCTGAAAAATGGCTCCTGGGAGACCTGCCACGAGTGGCAGCACATGTGGCTGAAGGATATCCTGGACGTACCGCTGGCCTGTCATTGTGCCATGGATCAATATTAGGGTTGACCGTGTATCGTAAGCAACGGCACCCCATACCATCACACCAGCTGTGGAAGCGGTGTGTCGCTGTAAAGCGAAGGCAGGATTGAGGCGTTCACCACGGAGCCTCTACACACGAACACGATTGTCATCGCTGCTCAAATTGAATCTAGACTCGTCGCTGAAGACGACCTGGTTCCATTCATTTGCAGTCCAATCCCGTCGTGCACGACACCCCTCCAAACGAAGGCGTCGGTGGGTGGGTGTCATTGGCAGCACACGTAATGGGCGCCGCGATACCAGATGTCCTTCAGCCAGGCGCCTTGCGATGGTTCGGGAAGACACAGGGGTCCGTAGTGAAGGTGCTGCCTGTGTCTGGATAGCGGCCGATGAGGCAGTTGTTTCTACGCGTGCGTTTCGTATGATGTGACGGTCTTCTTGACGACTGGTCTGTCGAGGGAGTCCCGAGACTTGTCGCCGTGTAAATGATGTCCCTTCAGTCCACTGGTCCCAGCACCTCCTCACAGTAAAATCAGAACGGTCTACTTGACGAGCTACTCGCCGAGCTGACCACCCAGCTTCCATCATCCCGATGATTCTTCCCCTCTCAAACTCTGACAGCTGCTCATATTGTCTTCTATGGCTGCGTAACGGCATGTCTACCTCAGCGTTTCCTTTGCAAAAGAAAAGGTACACTCAGACAAGTTCTGCTTACCAGTTTTATACTCCAAGGATGACGAAGTTCAAAGCCCTCTAGTGTCATTACGCAATGCGCAATCACGCTTCATTTCTAATCATTTGCATATCTGCCTAATATGTACCTTCTTGCGAAGTTTCGTTACGATCCCACAATTATTTCTTGGTGCGCAAATTTTTATGGCAATGAGTGTATATTCTGGTGTCAGTCAATCATTTCATCAATTTACAAACAGAATTAATTATTCTGCGCCGAAAAAGTTAATTGGTATTTATAAATGTCTATGTATATATTGATCTAAATGTGTAATAAATATAAGAAAGTTTGAGAGAATAAATACATAATTATTAAAAAAAAAAGTTTTTATTTCTTAAAACAGTATATATTTAGTTACAATTTCTGATTTTTCATTACCTTTATCTCATTTTGATTTAATTTTCTCTGCCTTAATATACACTATTTTGTTACTTTCTATCAATAGTTTTGGATATCTCACTTTTCAGCTCAAATTATTTTTAGTTTAATCTATTTACTATATCAAATTACAGAAAACTAGAAGTATTTATTTCATTTCACTTCATAGAACGAACTAATAATCAAAAGATTCTTCCTCGAACAAAACTTTAAACCTCCCTAAAACTTAATTTCTTTTAATCCACATTTTAGAAAACTTTTATTTCCTGCTACAATTCTCCAAAAAATACTTTTTGTCTTCTATTTCGTTACCTCTCCTATAAGTTGTAATTGTAGCGGAATCTTTTGATATTTCGTTGGGTTTTCTATCGCCTTGAGTATTCTAAATATTCGTTAGTGTCGTATACTACGTTCTTTAAATTTTCATATATAAAAATGTTTCTAAACTGCTTACGGACAAAAAAAAAAATGCGTAAAATAATTTTATGGTATTTCTTTAGTTTGAGGGCATACATTAATTTTCAAAAAAAAAAAAAAAAAAAAACAGAATCCAAAAGTTTTATTATTACTTGTGAAATTAAAACATACTTGCTTAAAGTACAGGCACTTTAATTATGATGTGCAAAAACAACAGCAACAACTTCCCCTTTTTTCTTTCTTTCATTACTAAGTTATGGAAAACATATCGCGGCTCATCATATAATGATGTATATTGGACATGCAATTTTGTGAATGTTTAATATGAAATACAATTATGGAAATAACTCTATTTTTTTAACAAAAAAAAATAATTATGAAGTAGCAGTATTCTTATTATGAAAGAAACGGTCAATTGCGAGTATTACTCCTGCACAGAGGTTTCCGTACAATAAATATATGAATTATAAACTGTATTATTTTAAAAAATCATTGCTAAAGAATAATAAAAGGTTGTAAGAAACTGTACAACGTAGGGTTGGGCTGCATATACTAGAAAAGTATGAATGTGTATACCATAAAAGTTCAAAGAGATATGAAGTCTAAATAATATCAAATATTGCCATTCTGTATAACTATTTTTAATATCATCCTAATCTGTTTATGATTCAGTACTGACAATAAATGTAGTTCATATTTAAACTTCGTTTGGTATTTCATAAAACTAAATTCAGAGTAGTAATAATCGTTTCATTTTACAGTGTAGCTGAAACAAAACCCTTGTTCAAAGTTTCAACATGGCATCGAGCTCGCCGTGCTTCGAAAGGAGGTCGCAAAGTTGCAAAGCCGTCTTGGCCCGTGCTTCGTTTTTCCAAATAGGTTTTTAACTAACGTTTAAAGCTACGAGAGGCGTATTGAGAGATCCACTCAATGCAAACTAATCGCGAATCCCATAGTATTTATGCGATTAAATCAAATTAAATTAGTCTGTTTTTAACAATTGGACGTTTATCGCTTTTACACTGCACTGCATTATACGAATATATCATTAAAAGCTGTTATATGTCCTTTAAAACTCGATGGTACATAGAGTACGCCACCCGTGTCCTTATTTATGTCCAAACCAAACCGTCCATGTCTTTAAGAGTTAAAATCTCGGCTAATTACCGACGATTTATTTCAATAATCATTATTAACGATGCTTTTATACATTTGCTAAGATAGGTACATCCGGTGCTCCTCAACACCTTTGTTGAATGCTTGCAAATCGAAATATGTGTTTAACGGGGAAAATGCCCTTTTCTCAAAAACTACGAATGTGTAGAATACGTTTTGGACCTCAGATAAAAATAATTGAGTGAAATTTATGAAATTTCTATATTGTATTAGTCTTTTTCTATATATTCACCGTGCACAATAACACATTTCTGAAAACGGTATTTAAAAGAGAGAAGGGAGGATGTATTCCAGGAGGCGCGGTAGTAGACACAAAGGCGGGCATTTGTCTAACTTTTACCGACACCCCCATGTGACATATTGTTGGAAAGACCTGGGACCACTATTCATGTAATGCACCTCCCGAGCTCCGAGCCCCACATATGCCCCCCCCCCAGAGGACATAAATGATAGCCGTAAAATTTAGAAAAGTAACCATTTAGGGCAAATTTTGGAGGAGGATCTCGGGAGGTATATAGCATGAATAAATGACCACAGGCCTTTCCAACAATACGTGACATGTGGGGGGTCGGGAAAAAATGCCCCCTTTGGGTTTACTATCGCGTTTCCTGGAATATACCCTCTCCCCTCTCTTTGAAATACCGGTTGCACAAATGTGTTACTGTGCACTCTGACTATATAGAAAAGGACTCGTAAAATGTAGCAATTTCCTAAATGTCACTCAATTATTTCTATGTAAGGGCAAAAATGTATTGATACTCCCTCGTATAAGGCCTGCTGTAGTTTTCCTGTAAGGTTTAAATTAGCGCCTACTACCTCTAATTTCTTCATAATTTTAGTTTTAGTAGATTCGGAAATAGAGGGAGGGGGGGGGGCATATTTTTGCGCTACATTCTCGGTGATATCTCTGAAAATCTAATACCTAAAATTAAAAGAAATCTATTTTTGAGTTCAACGTCACGAAAGCTTTCACACGATACCCCATACGATGCATAGAAACTAGATTTTAATTCAAGTAACTTAATCAGCACCTCTACATTTTTCCTAAAAATATTTGTGAATGCTTAATAACCTGTAAATATGTTGGTGAATAGCCTTTATAACTTCCCCCAATTTGAAATTTTCCCGTTCCATAGTTTACGAGTAAAATGGCTGTGACAGTCAGACAGACAGACACCGGAGTGATCGTATAATGGTTCCGTTTTTACCTTTTAAGAACGGAACACTAAAAACTGAGATAAGTTGTATTTTTTGCATAAAAAAAGATTCGGAACTTTAAGCAGTTTTCCAACACGAAAATAAACAAAAGCATTTTGAAAGAGCATTATCTCTGACCTCCATATACAGGGTGCAATATGTTATCTATCGCCGACCTTTAATTTTTCAACCGTTGGCCGTAGACATGTATAGTTCCAATTAAAAAACGTTTCAAATGAGGTAAATATTCATGTTGTGGCATTATTTAAAGAAAAAAAATCAATATTTTAAAAATTTCGAAATCTAACTTTTTATACGGTCTCCCAATCACTATAGTTATATTTAGTAAAAGTTTACACATATCATAACAGATATAACACGAATAGTTTGACATCTGTACCACAAAAATTGACACAATTATTAAATTTCAAAAATTTAATTATTTAATTTTAATAATCTGGAATTTACTGTAACCAAGGCACTCTGAGAGCTACCAAATCTCACATGCTTTAAAGTGCTTTAAGTATCTCTTTGAATACGCTCTGGTTCTCACTTTCGAACAAGCATTAATAAAATCTGTGAAATTTTCATAATCGGGTCCACGCCAAACTCACTTTCCACTTGTCCTCCATGGGTACTTTAACATGACTACTTTGACATCCTGATCTAAATATCAGCAAAAAAAAAAAAAAAAAAAAAAAAAGAAAAAAAAATACATATTTTAGATGCCTTAGCCAGAAAATATTTTAGTTTAATCAATGAAAATTCTCTTTTCTTCTTAAATATAATGCGCTTGTGGTAATAATTATAAATTCTTCTTAAACATAATATGTTTGTAAAAATTGCAACATCATGCAGGAATGACGAGATTGAGCTGAAAATTTCAGAGAATGCTAAGTATAGTATGTTATGTAAATTCCAATTTCAAAGTCACCACGTATGCGTGGGCGGAACAGCGTACCCCGCACTGCTGCTGAAACCGATTAAATAGAGGGGTGCAGAGAGGCGTTGAGAATTGTCTATGGTTATTTGCTAATGGTAAACGTTATGTGAGACGTAACGATGCCTCTTCGACGAATGTGGCCGGCATTTCAACAACTGACGGAGTTTGAATGGAGGAGCATCCTCGGCCTTCGTGAAGAAGGATATTCCTATCGTGCAGAGGCAGCTCGCGTGCAGCGTACCAGCAGCAGAATGATGTGAGTTTGGAAGTGGAGAGGACCGATGAAGATCGGACAACTCGGAAATCTGAGAGTAGACTCCGTACGGCGACGTCAATGCACGGGCACAGCTTCATCTAGACAGTTGGTAGTACATTGGTCAACTGCAACAGGTGTATTACTGTCTGCATCGTCAATTCTTCGACGTCTGCAGCACCGCGGACTGCGTGCAAGACCTGCTTTATACATGATCCCCTTTCGAAAAGCCATCTATGCCTACGGCTGCAATGTGCTCATGACCACAGAGACTGGCATGCAGATTGGCAACAACTTCTTTTATCTAACGAATCCCGCTTTAATTTGTGGAACCATCATGTGGTAACTTTGCATAATAATGTGTATCGAGATGAGTAGTATATTTTATTTTGTTTTCAACATTTTAAAATACGCATAAAGCGGCCATCGTTGTAACCAAAATGTTGCTTAATGACGTATTTCTAAAATTTTTGACAAAGAGAATGGATTCACATATTTCATTAAAGAAAATAATTAATTATATTTAATAATTAATCGTATCTGTTTCAGTATATAGGGAAACTTCGCAAGAAATTCAAATTGCACATTGAATATTTTTTAAATTATTATATTTTATTATTACACATAAAATAAAAATCTTAATAATAAATATTTTTATTTTATTATTTATTTATTACGTATATTGATTTTTATTTGATTTTGTTTAGCGTTAAAGATAATTTTTTAGAACTCTTTTACCGCTCCAATCGACCGAGATTAAAAAGGAAATATAGATTAGTATAGCGGAAAAAATTCATCTGTGACTACTGCTAACTATTATATAGAAAAGTAAATCAGAGGAATGTAGAAAATTCAATTTCAAATCCCCGTCGGCGAGAACCAATATCAATAAAATAGCTTAAATGTTCATCAAATAATTCAATTTCGAAATTGCTCAAGCTTAAAGTACATGAATTTGTACCTAAACTGTAATTTTTCAGAAGATTTTTTTTTTTTTGACATATTTAAATTCTTTTAGTGTTTTCATGAGATTTTTAGATTCTGCTGAAATACTTAATTAAATGCATAAATTCAGTTGATATTGTTACTATTTAGCATCATTAAAATAATGAACACCAGTGTCAATATATTGATTTTACAAAGAATCTTCGGTACATATCATAGTTGTTGACATGTTGTTATTGTATAATTGCGTAATGCCTATACCGCAATGTTGAAATAATAGCAAAATTCAATTTAAAATAGTTTTTCAACGGTAAATTCAAATTTTTCGCAACTGTCATGTTGAATGTAACAATGAAGTGAAAAAAATACTTATATATTTGTTTCTTTTATTTGATTTTCATTTTAAGTTTATATTATTTGGAAGTATGCATAAAAAGTATATTTTGTCACTATATCATTTAAACAGTGTACAATTTTTATATATTTATTTATTTATTTATTTATTTATTTATTTATTTTTGTGTGTGACGGATTCATAGTAAATTACAGCCATAGAGGGAATTCCAAAAAAATTGAAATCGGCTTTAGTATTTTACAGGTTGAAGATCCGTAGGAAATGGAAACTGTTAAATTGTTCTAAATAAGTTAGGAATATTTCTGAATACGTGTGATTATGCTGATGAAATTGTCCTGCAGTTAACTTTGAAAGAGTTTCAGTTTTTATATTTTTTAAAGATTATAAGTTACATCTAGGCGTATTTCCTCCATTCTCTGAGAAGTACAAAAGTAAAAATTCTGCTCTTGTACAACAAAAACGCACCGAATTATGATACTTTCAAATTTACCATACGATAAATATGCTATAGAGCAGTGGTTCCCAAAGGTTTTGACTCGCGGAGCCCTTTTTAGTATGAATTTCTATGGCGGAGCCCATGAAGCCTACCGTGCCCTATGTTACAAGGTAAGGTTTTTTAAGTACATTGCTACCGAGCAAAGGAAGGGGAACGAATAGTAATCTAACGAATTGTGCTATGTCCCGGAATTAAAATTATATTTTGAAACTTTTACCGATACACTGAATTTATTTTCAATTACCATCAATACAGATGGGATTGTCAAAAGTTTATATATTTAAAAAATCTCCAAAACTCAAAAAACATTTTACATTATTAGAGTGACGAACAATAATACATAAACATTTAATGTGATTGGATTTTTTTGCACAAATGTCTGAATTCGGGTCCTTTGATAGTAATTGCAGGCGAATGTTTGGTTCTGCATTTAAAAGACTTCTGTATTTTGTTTTGTTTTTAAAGTAAGATTTTTAACACTAAATGTACCCAGAATATTACTCAAGTTTTATAAAAATATTTCAGACCAGAATTTTTATTTCAATTTATCTACTTTTCTATGCAACTTATTTCTGTTTGATTTATATTTTAGAGTTTTCATAAAAAATTTCTGGTTCGAATCGAAATATTTTCATTTAATATCACTGAATAACTGGTTGTTGTATACTCAGTGTTAACTTACTAAGAGATATCAAATCATTGAGAACTTCGTGTTTCACTGAAATTAAGCTGGGTGTCTTTTTTACATCTCTGAACACATTCAGTACACATTTAGAGTCCGTCCAAATCTTTTTCTATGCAGCTGTTGAAAAAAGTTGCTTATACGAGTTTTTCAAAACTGTAGGATGCCCTTCAACATTTATTTGTATTTTTTTTTAATCTGGTGTTGTTTGCATTCCTTTTTCAAAAGAGGGATGTGATCGATATTATCGTTTTGCTCAGAATCAGACCAATACACGTTTCATCTTAAAAGAAGACACGTTTGGTAAATGCATTGGAAATTGTGACAGATTATCGTTGCAATGATAGATACATTTATTTCATTTCTCTAAACATATCAGACAAATATGCAATTAGCATTCGTAATCTTCAATGATTAAAAGTTTTGCCAGTTTAGAGTTATGTTTCTTCTAAGATTACCTCAGCAGTTTCAACAATCATGTAAACGCTATTCTTCGGCAATACCGTCATACTTCGATATGCAGTAGGAGGGTGGGATGCTGACTTCCAATAACTTCACGCATAAGCCTAAAAAGTTTGCTTTTAAGAGTTCGTGACTTTATATAGTTTATTATTTTAATGGCATCGTTCAACCTTTTCAAAAGTTCAAATGTCTTTTCTCGGGGATAGCGTATATCTAGTATAAAGAGCGCAATAGATCGTGCTATAGTGCTTTGCCATTTGTTCGATTTTTGTAATGGATCTAGCATTGTGAACCATTGTTGCTTTCTCATCATCAGTGCATTCATATTCATATGTGTTTTATTATGTATTCATCAAAACATATTCCGTCTCTTAGTGTTTTGTTTTGTGGTGATCTACAAACAATATGATCCTGATAGCTTTTTGAAACCTCTTTTAGACTAGCGTTAGTAAGGCATTTAATTTTAATCGAGTTAATGTCCTCAAACACTGTGGCAATTAGGATGTCAAGTCTAGTTGCGAGTGCCCGTTTCTAAAAAGTAAGTTAAGACTCTTAACTGCCCTTGTCTGAACAGGATATTAGTATATATAACTAAAAAATACTAACAAAACTGCTAATCCAATGATATTAGTAGATTCATGCATTTGTAGTGTAAATTTAGTACATCTGGAGAGGCTGTTAATAGTTTGTTTATGTCAACCGTCATATAGTTAATAAAAAAAATAAATTTAAAAAATTTAATAAATTTAAAAAATAAATGATGTTATTTGACAAGGAAATATTGTACAATAAATTGAGAACTTTTTCATAAAGCAAATTCTTGACAATATCAATTTTACAAGGTTTATTAAGTGTCTTTGCAAATATAAGATCTTCACGAACTCAAGCGACTTGTTAAACTATTAGGTCGACGCCATGGGTATCAAGTAGGTGCCATCATAAGCGCCACACGGTGTCAAACCAGGCGAACTTCCATCACTAATTTTAGAACATCTTTTTTATCCTAATTAATTACAGTGATTAAACAGGACAAAAGGAAAATTTTAAATTAGTGGTAGAAATATATCTTATTGCCTATTTCGTCCCAGTGAAGTCTGCAAATATGTTCAGGACATTTCATATTTATTTTAACAAGTGTTGCGATTGTTTCTTTTGAAGCATGCATACATTACTTTGCTCTTCATATTGAAAAAACTGAAGCGGTTTATCTTTCAAATCAGGATGGTTTATTTCGAAATGATGACGCAGCTGAGCATGAAAACGTGGAGTTATTGGATAACACTATACCTCAAGTCACACTGAGAGGAGAAGTTGAGAAATTCAAATATGCAAATTTTCCTTCAGAATACAATTTCTTGCTTTCTTATATTAAATGTACATTTTTTTTCATTTATCGCATTTTTTGATTGGAAAACGAAAACATTGCTAGTGCTAGTAGAAATTAATATCTGCACCGGAAGTTTTTTAAAGACAATAGAATTTAGTTTATTAAAAGAATTGAGACAGTTAAAGAGTTGGAAGATCAATGTACAAAGATTTTTGTAAAAAAACCCAAACTGCTTACATTTTTGAAAAAAAAGAAAAAAAAAACTCGCCTTAAATGTGTTTTTTCGTTCAAATTTTCTTTATTTTCCTAAAGCGCGGAGGAGCCCCTAGGACTCCGCGGAGTACACTTTGGGAACTTCTGCTATAGAGTAATTTAATCAGATACTGTTCAACGCTAATTCTTACCAGAGCACAGATGTTTTGTCTATTTCCGCCCTCAATCTCATCTTAAGTGGCATTTAAATGCGTTACTTTGAAGTAAATCTATTTAATAAATTATTTTTTTCCCATTTTACAATAGGTATGCCGATACCCATTTTGTGTTCCTTAATTCTAGGGATATCGATTTACCTAATATTCCCTCGGTTATGAACTCATTAAATGAATATATACAGTTTAGTTTAGAAAGTGAAAATAACAATTCCTTACCTTCCTTAATATTACAATTTATCGTGAAAATAACTCTTTCCAAAGTACTGTTTATCCATTTGAAGTTTCTTTAAACCATCATAGTCCAATATCTGATCCACCTAATTCACTCCAAAGATTTTTCTAGAGGGGCTTGTGACATCACCTATGATGAGCAGATTAGAATGAAGAAAATTTGGTTGGGGGGTGGGGATAAACTAAAATAAAGTTCTTTGAGCTTCTAAAAAAAGAGAAATAAATTAAATTAAAGATTAAAATAAAGCAACTTAAAAATTGAAAAGGATTTTATTTAAATGTCTAAGAATTTCTTTAAATTTATTTTAATTAAAAGCCGTTACCTAGTACCCTCCAACAGCCGAAGATTCGCAGGATGAGATCGGGGCGTCAGACCTTTAAAAAGTTTCTTTGAGGCATCATAACACGTCCCTTACGTCTAAAAAAAGAATATTATGGCTGAGGCAAGGTTGAGGGAAAATTAAATTGTACTGAATGATATATATATATATATATGTATATATATAGTAAAATAAGGCCTGGATTAAAAATTGGAAAAAATCTGAGCGGCATCAGCCAGCCGTCTGTCCGCAGAAAAGCGCGGACCGCCACCTAATCAAAATTTCACTACTTCAAATACATATGTTTATCATTCAATATTTAGTCAATAAATGCTTGACGTTCTGAAAATTTACTTAAAACGGAATTATACTGCATTAAATCCCATGCTATTGATCGTGATATTCCAGATAAAATCTGTGATTCAATGCATAATAAATCAATAAAATCTACCCATTATAGCGTCAACTCTGTTCTTAGCAGGTGTTTTATATACAGTCATAATTTCCAACAATTAGCCATCAACTATCCCAATTCCTTACAAAAATGAATTTTAAAGTAAATTAGACTCATTTTTAGGGTTCCGTATTTAAAAGGTCAAACCGGTAGCATTATAAGATCATTCCAGTGTCTGTCTGTCTGTCACAGCCATTTTACTCGTAAACTATGGAACGCGGAAAGTTCAAATTGGGGGAAGTAATAAAGAATAGTGACCCACATATTTCCAGATTATTAAATATTCAGAAATATATTTAGTAAATAAGTAGAGGGGCTGATTAAGTTACTTGAAAAAAAAAAAAAAAAAACATTTCCTTTGTATATCTTGTGGGGTATCGTGTGAACGCTTTCGTAACGATGAACTCAAAAATACATTTCTTTTAATATAGGTATAATATTTTCAAATATATCGTCAAAAATGCAGCGCAAAATTATGTCCCCCACACCCTATCTAATCCGAATCTACTGAAACTAAAACTATTAAAAAATTAGAGGTAGTAGACGTTAAGTTAAACCTTGCAGGAAAATTACAGCGATTACCCTAGGTCACATAGTTTTTGAAGAAATCGCATTTTTCCGTTTCACAAATTTCGATTTACAAGCATACAGCAAAGCTGTTAAGCTCTGGAGGAACCTATCGTAGCAGAAGTATAAAAGCATTGTTGATAAGGATTTTCGAAAAAAATCGTCACTAATTAGCCGAGATATTAACCTTTAAATATACGGACGGTTTGGACATACATAATGACAGGGGCGACGTACTATATGTACCACCGGCTTTTAAAGCTTAGTTAACAACTTTTAATGATATATATGTGTAATTCAATACCCAATAGCAGTATAAAAGCAATAAACGTTAAATTGTTAAAAACAGACTAATTTAATTAGAATGAATCACATAAATACTGTGAGATTCGCGACTGTTTTGCATTTAGTGGATCACTCAATACGCCTAGAGTGACTTTTAAAGTTAATTAAAAACCTATCTGGGAAAACGCGGCACGGACCTTTCTAAGTACGCTTAGCAGAATGCCAAATTTTATCTTTGAACAAAGGTTTATTTTTAGCTATATTGTAGAAAAAAGGGTTATTGATACGCTGAATTCAGTTTTATGAATTGACAAATGAAGTTTAAGTATGCGTTGATTTTATTGTCAGTACCGAATTAAGTTCATCATAAACAGATTAGGATAATAATAAAAAATGAGTTATACAGAATAGCTGTATTTGATATTATTTAAATTCCATATCTCGCTGACTTTCCATGGTATATCCATTTATTATCTCTATGTTGTGTACTTTTTTACAAAGTCTTAATATTATTTTAGCAACTTTTGTTTAATAATACAATTCCTAATTCATATATATATTCTACGGAACCCGTTGTGCGCGAGTGATTCTCGCACTTCGTTGTTTATTAATATATAAGTTTGCAAATTTTAAGCATTCAGTGGACAGTTTTTTAGGCTGGGGTGTTTACAGAAATAATCTGTGATTGTAACAAAATTTTTATAGGCCATACTCAGTGATTTTTAAAGGTTCGCATGGGGGGTGGCATAAAAACAGTGTATAAATTGTAATGTTAAATGTTATCCTATAGATAACTATTGTGGATCTAGCAACCATAATTTAACTTTCCCGAATGTTCAATATTTACTAAATGCTCATCAATATTTCATCTTGATTCTTTCGAAGATTTTCGCATATGGAAGGATTCTAACTGTTTGGTAAATTACCAATTACTCCAAGGTTTTTCAAAGTCTGATTACTATTTCTTAAATTCACTCTCTTCCTTCCCCTTTACTCTTTTGACACTATTCTTCATGTTTATACACTTCCTATCTTTCTCAGAATGAAGTAGTAACTTTTCATTTGCTTCCTTGGATATGTCATAAATTCTGGGATAGCTAGACTCCACTGTTTTCTCACTTTCCGACATTTGAGCACGAGCTGCGTTCCTTGTGCCCTGCTTCATGTTTCCTTGCATTTTTTTCTAGTATTTTTTAGCATTGCTCCGAAACAACTATCTACCTTTTTAACGTCCATGCTACGTAGTATTTCCACTTTGTTTTCTCATGTTGACTAACCATATCTTAATATAGCGGCATACATTTCAGTCCTCTCATTTTAAAATATTCTTGCACAGTAAATATATGTGTTATTATCCATACCGTTACTGAATTACTGTAAAATTATCTTGAAGTTTTAAAAATATGATGTGCAGTCTTTCAAAAACAGAAAATAACCACTCTCACTACTTTTGTGGCAGTTTCATATAAAATAATGCCATTACTATTAGCTTATAAATAACATCTAATGCAGGGTGGCTCAAATCATTAAGCACACAGTAAAAAATAATAATAAATTTTAAAATTTAAATACATGAAATAATTTCACAAAATACTCAACGCCTAAGAATTATTCCATATAAGAATCACCCAGAATCGGGGGTTTTTGATTAAATGGTAAACCGATTCATGTGATTTTTTTCTCAGAGAGATGACCATTAGAAAGAAAGAAATCCAGAATATTAATGCCGTGGGACCATTGGTTTTCATTTGGTGGGGGATCAAAGGTCAGAGCGCCGCTTGAAAAATTGAATTTTTATGTTTTGCATAGTACTTCTCATAATATGCATATACCGGGTGTCCCAAAAAGGACTGACTGATTTTAAAATTCAATAACTTGCAAACGGTGACAGATATTAAAAAAATTCTTGCAGGAGGGTTATGCATAAGGTCAAAAGTTTTATTACAGTGATTTTCAATTTTAGTTCGATTTACAAACAATAGATGGCACTGTAAGCAATAGTCGCTAAATACAGGCTCGATTTTTGGTCCTTTAGCTTGTTCCATGCAGAAAAAGGCGATGGAAATGTATTATCCGGGCCACGAAGTACCAAAAATCGAGCCTGAATTTAGCGACTATTGCTTACAGCGCCATCTATTGTTTGTAAATCGAACTAAAATTGAAAATCACTGTAATAAAACTTTTGACCTTATGCATAACCCTCTTGTAAGAATTTTTTTAATATCTGTCACCGTTTGCAAGTTATTGAATTTTAAAATCAGTCAGTCCTTTTTGGGACACCCGGTATGTTATCCCACAAAGCAAATTACATGGTTGTATTATGTAAGGTTGGCCCTTTCCTATTCAAGAATAAAAATTATGGGATATGTGTAATGTGGTGAGCTAGGAGGCTTCAATAATTTAATTTTTTTCGAAATTTCACTATAGTTTTGACGCATGTAGCTCTTTGCGTTGATATCATCCCATCATATTTAACTGCTGAATACTTCCCTATGATGAAATGAAACACAGAAAAGTAGGTCCCACCATGGGCAGACTTTAATGGATTCCAAAATTTTATGCCAAATTTCCAAAAAAACATATTTTTGCCTATTTTAAGTGAGGTATATTAGACACGCATTAAAGTCAAAAGCTTCTACAATAATTGCCGAAACGTCAGTGAAGGCTTACTGTGGAGACACGAAAAGTTTTGATTTCCGTTTGTCTGTCTGTCTGTCTGTTCCGCGATAACTGCCGCAAAAAGCACCCGATCAGCTTGAAATTAATTGGGCATATTCGTGAGATACCCGGACGTAGCTGTATAGTTTTTGGTTAAATTTGGTTCATTCGTTCGAAAAATATGGAAGATTTTATTTTTCTTTATAATGCTTTTCTACGGCAAGTCAGACGATTTTCAAATTTCCATTTGTTGAAAGAAAATGGCACGTTTGATTAATGAATTTAAATGTCAAATTATGGATACTAAAATTCTAAATTAGGGTTTTAAATTATTCCTATTATTTAGTCAGTGTTTTTCGACAGTAATTTCTGTCTCATTTAATGCCCATATTACACTTAAATTTACTTATACCTATATTTCAGGCATTATAGTAGCCACTAGTATAGACACTTTTACTACATTTGTTTTACATTAATATATAAAGATTCATGACACTTAACTTTTATTTTAAAAAATCTTTTATCTTTCGTTTTGTACATATTAAAATCGAACATTATAATTTTCATTTCTTTACTTTTCTTAAAAAAACAAACCACATTTTTTTACTTAAAAAGGACATAAATTCCGGTATATCGTTAAAACCATGCCACTTTATCAATATATATTGCATTGTCCATACTCTTTGGCACTTCTCTGAAAAAACGTTTTCGTCCATTTCTTGGACATCTTCAGTTTCATTTGGCGGCTCGCAGTTTCATTTTCGACCTTTTATCATTTCTCTTTTTCCATTTTTCCCCCTTCTTTTCACTTTCCCCCTCTTTCCAGCATTTTTAGCCAACGGGAGTCAACATTTGCATGCGCCATATCGTTGCATACATTTTTTCTTTCGAGGTTAATCTCGATAGCCTCTCTCATTAGGGTGTTGTGGGGATTATCATATGCAGCTATTTTTTCTATTTTTATTGATTGAGGTATTATGGGGTTTTTTAAATTTGTTCGTGAGAAGGCTGTTGTTTGATTATTATATTTAATGTCGCGGATATGCTCCTTATACCTTTCGCTTATTTTTCGCTTTGTCATCCCGATGTATGTAATTTCCTTATTGTCTGTATTTGAGGCTTTAATTTTATATACTCCTGCCGTCTGTAATTCGTCGTATCTTTCTGCTTCATTTCGTATCGTTTTAAATAGGGAAGGGTTGGGTGTGATTGGGACTATCTTTCCGAGTTTACTAAATTCGCGTTTTATTTTTAGTGCTATTCCGTTCATGTATGGTAGGGGGGGTGTATAATCCTTTTTATTTTGTCCTGGTTGGATCCAGTTAATTTTTTCTTTCGCTTTTCTGATTAGCTTGTCTATTGTTTTTCTTGGATGGCCAGCGTTACGTCCTATGTTCTCTATAATCCTTAATTCTTCTTTTAATAACTTTTCTGTTGAACATATATTGAGTGCTCTATAGATGTAGGTATTTAGGGCTGCAAGTTTATAGTTTATTGGTGTATTTGTTTTGCTTGAGATTATCGCTAGGTTTGCAGTAGGTTTTCTATAGACTGTTGTTTTTATCTGGTCATTTTCGTATATTATTTTTACGTCAAGGTATGGTAGGGATCGGTTCTTTTCTTCTTCTATTGTAAATTGTATATTGCTATCGTATTTATTTATTTCGTTTAAGAGGTTTTTTAAGTTTACTGTTCTGTTTGTTATGATAAATACATCATCCACATACCTTACCCAGAGGCGTATTTCATTTTTATGATCACACCCAACCCTTCCCTATTTAAAACGATACGAAATGAAGCAGAAAGATACGACGAATTACAGACGGCAGGAGTATATAAAATTAAAGCCTCAAATACAGACAATAAGGAAATTACATACATCGGGATGACAAAGCGAAAAATAAGCGAAAGGTATAAGGAGCATATCCGCGACATTAAATATAATAATCAAACAACAGCCTTCTCACGAACAAATTTAAAAAACCCCATAATACCTCAATCAATAAAAATAGAAAAAATAGCTGCATATGATAATCCCCACAACACCCTAATGAGAGAGGCTATCGAGATTAACCTCGAAAGAAAAAATGTATGCAACGATATGGCGCATGCAAATGTTGACTCCCGTTGGCTAAAAATGCTGGAAAGAGGGGGAAAGTGAAAAGAAGGGGGAAAAATGGAAAAAGAGAAATGATAAAAGGTCGAAAATGAAACTGCGAGCCGCCAAATGAAACTGAAGATGTCCAAGAAATGGACGAAAACGTTTTTTCAGAGAAGTGCCAAAGAGTATGGACAATGCAATATATATTGATAAAGTGGCATGGTTTTAACGATATACCGGAATTTATGTCCTTTTTAAGTAAAAAAATGTGGTTTGTTTTTTTAAGAAAAGTAAAGAAATGAAAATTATAATGTTCGATTTTAATATGTACAAAACGAAAGATAAAAGATTTTTTAAAATAAAAGTTAAGTGTCATGAATCTTTATATATTAATGTAAAACAAATGTAGTAAAAGTGTCTATACTAGTGGCTACTATAATGCCTGAAATATAGGTATAAGTAAATTTAAGTATTCCTATTATATTGAAGTTTTATCAATATATTTATCAGATTTTTTTATTTACGTGTATAATGTTTTGAGGACATTTATACATGTATTCCAATAATATAAAGAATTTTTAAGTTAATTTTCTTTTTTTACCTGATACATATTTCTTTTTTTTTCTTTTCTTCGTTGCCTAGCGACTGTTATTCGTAGCCTATCATTGCGTCAAATATGAATGAAGTTAGTAAATTACGTTAATTTTGTTGCAGGTACTATTAAAAGGCTATCGGCTTTTAATATGTTATTGCTATCGCATGGATTAGGATGTTTAAACTAATGTTTAACCATGCTATAAGTGAAAAAAAAGTACAGTTAAAGGCATGTAAATCCTTTTTAACACTTTCCAACATGGATGAAAAGTATTTATGACTTCAGTTTTTCTATCTGTCGCCTGCCGTGTTTCTCTACGTGCTCTAACTCGCGTAAATATAGTCGGGATTACATGTAATTGATATACGTTATTGAGGTTTGCCAAAGTATGTTTGGTATTAAGAATGAAGAGTGTAGCATTCATAGCTTAATTACAGGGGCACTCAAAACTATTCCGTTACATTATAGTCTTTGGGAAAAATCGTCTGCAGTGTATTTTAATAATGTTACACAATTTTAAACATACTGAATGCCCCACCAGTGGCCGAGAGGTTCTGCCCTCGAAACTGGTAGACGGGAAGTGCTGGGTTCGATCCCAATCGCGCCCGTCGGCCTAATCGTTCGGAGTTTTCGTGGTTTTCTTCGAGCCGTGGATTTTCCATGTGTAAATACGGATTAGGTTCCCTTAGAAAGACCCCCACGGAGGGCACTCCCCCTGGGCCTATATCCCTCGTGTAGATAATCGGCCGTCAAAAAATCATCCATCCTTAAACGTACTGAAATTTATATACCTTATTAAGGTGCACTAGAACCTGGTTACTATAAAATATGTTATGTGTAGCACTTACAGCATGCGTACAGGGAACTCAAAAGTATTCATAATATTACAATCTTTGAAGAAAATCCTTTTGTGGCGTTTTTTAATGATGTCACTCTGTTACAAAATAATAAAATTGATATGTATTTTTGAAACATTTTTGTAGTATATGGTGTGCAAAGCATATGTTTTTTTCAGGGTCACACAAAAGTGGTCGATTAAAATGTGGTCTACGGGGGAAAAAAACTCTTTACAGCTTATTTTAACACATTAGCGACGGGAAACGAGAATTCTCGTTTTTATTCAGAATACATCATTGGCTAAGGGAGTGACTTCTACCTTACAGAAAAGACATTTATATTGTGTTGTCCATATTTTTTATAGATTGTAAGACATTATATATTACATCCGTACATTGAAAGATATTTACTGCTGCATAAACATGAAAAACATGTCTCAGAAACCAATTTCCGAGACACTTTCAGAAGAGCTGCTAATCTTGTCTTCTAAAAAAATCTCCCTTTTCCTAATCTCCTTTCTCTTGTTAATTCTGTTAATCCTTGTATTCAATTTACTCTCGAAGTCGAAGAGAACAATTCTCTTCCTTTTCTTGACGTCTTGGTTTCGAAACACCCAGATCGGTTCTCTACCTCCGTTTATAGAAAACCTTTCGCTGTATCTCTTCCTCCTCATGCTTTTTCAAATCATCCTCCTCAACAAAAAGTGGCGTCCTTTTATACTTTTGTTTTTAGGGCGTTACGCATTTGTTCTGACTCTTCTGCTCTGAATAATGAAATTAATTATCTGAAATCTCTTGCCCTTGCTCGTGGTTATAATCCCTCTTTAATTGATAAAGCTTTGTATAAATTTAATAAGCCTAAACGTCCTTTTTCTGATTCAAATAATCCTCCTAATTTTAATTCTATAATAGTTCTGCCCTTTTATTCTCTTCTGTGTTTCAAAATTGCTAAAATACTTTCTCGTTTTAACTTTAAAGTTATCTTCAAACCTATGAATAAAATTAAATTCTCTTCTCTAAAAGATCCTGTTCCTACTGAGAACCGGTGGGGTGTTTATTTCATTCCTTGCTCTTGCAATTTAGGTTATATTGGTCAAACAAAGAGAGCTTTAAAATTCAGATTAGGCGAGCATCAGAGATATATTGCAAATCAAGAAATCTCTAAATCTTCGATTGCTTCTCACTGTTGGTCTTCCAGTCATTGTTTCAATTTCTCCATGGCCAAAATTATTTCTTCCCCTGCCTCTCCCTCTCACTTGGATTTTCATGAAGCATATTTTATTTCTAAAAATTCTGCTAATCTTGTCAATGATCTCCCATCATCTCCTTTCCTATCTCCAGCGTGGAAATTAATTTTGTAATTCTTTTCCCTTTTCTCTTGTTTCTTTTCTTTTTATTTTGTTAAAAAAAAAAAAAAAAAAAAAAATAATAATAATAATAATAATAATAATAATAATAATAATAATAATTTGGATTTTTTTCTTGTTCTTTTATAGTTCTTTATTTATTATTTTATTTATATTTTTAATTTACTTCTTTTATTTTTATTTTTTCTTTTATTTCCATTTTTTCCATTTCATTTTCTCTTCTATCTTTTTTCAACACATTTCCCTCTATCAGGTAGCGCCATCTGTCGCATTCTTCGCAACATTCTTTTTCTTCAGTTCATTTTTGAACTTGTCCGTTTTCGGACACGTGTATGCTTAGCTGATGACGAGCTGTTATATTTTTAGCTCGAAACGCGTCCTGTGTTTTGTTTTAATTTTATGGTGATTTTTTACAAAGTTTTATTATTTTAATTGCTTCATATCGCCAGTTTTCGGTGCTGTTTCGCTGTATTCAACTATTTGGGTGCTGCACCGTGTTATTGCTTTGCACGTGTTCAAGGTATTTGCTTTTCTTTCTTCCCAGTTTTGTTTTATTTTTATTTTATTTCATTTTAGTTTTATTATTTTGTTTTCTTCTATTTATTTACTTATTTATTTATTATCTTTTTATTCATTTTCTGGTCCTGTTTTCCTTCTTTCTTCTTATGGGTTCTTCACTTATTAATCGTTTCAAGCACCTTCGTTTGAAGCGCGCCAGGTGTTTGAATAGGCTTAATTTTCTTTTAAGGTGTAAACGTTCAAGGGTTATTCCTAAGTTCATTAATATTATTTTCAAGCTTCCTTCTTCCATTCGTGTTCAAAATGCCTTAACTAGGAGTAAGTTTGCTATTCTTAGAGCCATCATTCAAGATGTTCGTTACTCTCTTTCTTGCATCGAATATGAATTATATTCTTTGCATTTACAGTTAAGTAAAACTGTAATTTATTTCCCTTTCCTTGAGAAACGGATTTTTGCTTACGTCGATTTCAAATCTAGGTGTCACAATGCTATTTTGGATAAAAAGTTTTCTTCTCTTCTGACTTCTAATTCTTCTGCTCCTAGTATTTCTCCTCTTGAGCAAAATTATGTTGTCAATTTGTCTTCTCACTCTCTTACTGATTCTCAGCGTGATGTTCTCTCACTTGGCTTGAATTTTTCGTGCATTTCTAAGCCTTCTATTCCGAACTTAATTGCTCCCATTGAACATTCTTTCAAAAACAGTAAAATTTCTTCTGGTCAACTTGATTCTCTTCGCTACCTTTTGGCTAATGTCATTTCTTCTAATAAATCTTTTAATAAGTCTAATCTTTCTTCTTCTCAGAAATCTGCTCTCAGTGAACTTAATTCCGTTCCTAACCTTCTTATTACTAAGGCTGATAAAGGCGGTCAAACAGTTCTTCTCAATAAATCTGATTATATTTCCCACGTTGAATCTATGTTAAACTCTGGTCCATATTCCAAATTAAAAAAGGATCCTTCTACTAAGCATTTATCTGACATCAAGCATGTCATTAAAAATTCTGTCTTTCTTAATGTTAACACTAAACGTTTGGTCACCCCTACTATCGCTAATTGTGCTCGTTTCTATGCTCTTCCTAAGGTCCATAAACCTACTCTTTCCTTTCGCCCTATCGTTTCCAATATTGGTACTGCTTCTTATAAACTTGCCAAGTTCCTTTCTAAGTTACTCGCTCCTTTATCTTCCACTAACTTTCATACCGTGAAAAACTCTTTTGACTTTGTTGATAAAATTAAACGCCTTTCTCCTTGCAATTATATAATGGTTTCCTTAGATGTTAAATCCCTTTTCACTAACGTGCCTGTTCAAGGGGCAATTGATTGTTTGGAAAGAAGGTTGCGCGAATTTCATTACTCTTCCATTGAGATTGATGAAATCCTGCATTTAGTTAGTATTTGTGTCAGGCAAACTGCTTTTCAGTTTAACAATTCTTTCTATTCTCAAACTGAGGGTCTGGCCATGGGTAATCCATTGTCTCCTCTTTTATGTGATATTTATATGCATTTTGTTGAAGAAAAACTCTTCAGTTTATATAAATTTCCTTTCTGGTTTAGGTATGTTGATGACACTTTCATTTTAATTCCATCTGACCTTGATCTTTCTAATCTCCTTTCTCTTGTTAATTCTGTTGATCCTTGTATTCAATTTACTCTCGAAGTCGAAGAGAACAATTCTCTTCCTTTCCTTGACGTCTTGGTTTCAAAACTCCCAGATCGGTTCTCTACCTCCGTTTATAGAAAACCTTTCGCTGTCTCCCTTCCCCCTCATGCCCTTTCAAATCATCCTCCTCAACAAAAAGTGGCGTCCTTTTATACTTTTGTTTTTAGGGCGTTACGCATTTGTTCTGACTCTTCTGCTCTGAATAATGAAATTAATTATCTGAAATCTCTTGCCCTTGCTCGTGGTTATAATCCCTCTTTAATTGATAAAGCTTTGTATAAATTTAATAAGCCTAAACGTCCTTTTTCTGATTCAAATAATCCTCCTAATTTTAATTCTATAATAGTTCTGCCCTTTTATTCTCTTCTGTGTTTCAAAATTGCTAAAATACTTTCTCGTTTTAACTTTAAAGTTATCTTCAAACCTATGAATAAAATTAAATTCTCTTCTCTAAAAGATCCTGTTCCTACTGAGAACCGGTGGGGTGTTTATTTCATTCCTTGCTCTTGCAATTTAGGTTATATTGGTCAAACAAAGAGAGCTTTAAAATTCAGATTAGGCGAGCATCAGAGATATATTGCAAATCAAGAAATCTCTAAATCTTCGATTGCTTCTCACTGTTGGTCTTCCAGTCATTGTTTCAATTTCTCCATGGCCAAAATTATTTCTTCCCCTGCCTCTCCCTCTCACTTGGATTTTCATGAAGCATATTTTATTTCTAAAAATTCTGCTAATCTTGTCAATGATCTCCCATCATCTCCTTTCCTATCTCCAGCGTGGAAATTAATTTTGTAATTCTTTTCCCTTTTCTCTTGTTTCTTTTCTTTTTATTTTGTAAAAAAAAAAAAAAAAAAAAAAAAAAAAAAAAAAAAAAATAATAATAATAATAATAATAATAATAATAATTTGGATTTTTTTCTTGTTCTTTTATAGTTCTTTATTTATTATTTTATTTATATTTTTAATTTACTTCTTTTATTTTTATTTTTTCTTTTATTTCCATTTTTTCCATTTCATTTTCTCTTCTATCTTTTTTCAACACATTTCCCTCTATCAGGTAGCGCCATCTGTCGCATTCTTCGCAACATTCTTTTTCTTCAGTTCATTTTTGAACTTGTCCGTTTTCGGACACGTGTATGCTTAGCTGATGACGAGCTGTTATGTTTTTAGCTCGAAACGCGTCCTGTGTTTTGTTTTAATTTTATGGTGATTTTTTACAAAGTTTTATTATTTTAATTGCTTCATATCGCCAGTTTTCGGTGCTGTTTCGATGCTTCTTTTCACTTCATTAAAACATCTTCACTGCCTGTGACAAAAACATATTAAAGATATTTATTGTTATACATGTGGAAATTCATGTTAGAATAAAAAATATATGCATTTCAGAAATAATTGTAAGTATTTTTATTCTTGGCAATGATTGAAGGCTATGTCCGTGGATGCGTACTTCCCAATTATATTACAATGGGATTTCCATTACCCCATGAAAACTGCTTTAGTGCCCATGATTCTGTTTAGTGATTTTGAAAGGTGAATAGTTATTCTACATTTCTATTATTATTGTAGAGGCTTCTGACTTTAATGCATGTCTAGTGTTTACCTCACTTAAATTATGCAAATATATATATATATATATTTTTGGGGGGGAAATTTTGCATAAAATTTTGGAATGCATTAAAGTCTGTCCATGGTGGGGTCTAATTTTCTGCGTTTCATTTCACCATAGGGAAGCATACAGCAGTTAAAAATGATGGGATGATTTCAATGCAAAGAATGTATATATTGTATGTATATATTGAGTGTATAATATGTGTCAAAACTATAGTGAAATTTTGGAAAAAAAAATCAATTTTTACAGCCATCTAGCTCACTGCATCACACATATCCCATAATTTTTATTCTTGAACAGCAGAGGGCCAACCTTACATAATACAACCATGTAATTTGTTTTGTGGGATTACTTCAATGCATATAATGAAAAATAATATGCAAAACATAAAATTTGAATTTTTCAAGCGGCGCTCTGACCTTTGACCCCCCCCCTCCCCCCAATCAATTGAAATCTCCTCTCGGCATTAATATTCTGGATTTATTTCATTCTAATGGTCATCTCACTGAGTAAAAAAAATCACATGACTCTGTTTACCATTTAATCACAGCCTGGGTGATTCTTATATGGAATGACTCTTAATTCCAATGAAGTATAAATCGTGATTAATATCACACCAAAAGCAGGCCACAATCAAATGTTTCGAAGGGAATACCGTCGTTCACCATACTTTTAAGCGACGATAATGGAAGTTGAGTGCTTCTGACGTTTTAAATTTATATTGAAAGAACCTATGGAAACAGCTGTACATATTTTATACAGTGGGTGCCAAGGTATCTGATGGCCTAAGAGGTGACTGGCATTAATGGCTAAATCCCTTTGGGCTTTCTTGGTTGCAGACAAAACTGAACAAAGTAAAAACAAATACTACATATATAACCTCTTCGATACTGAGTATTAATGCAGTATTATTAATTACTACTGAATTATTTCTACTCATATAATCACTTCAGAATAAGGTTTTTTTTTTTTTTTTTTTTTTTTTTTTTTTTTTTTTTTTTTTTCATTTTCATTAGTTTGAATCTTAGACTTAGAAACATATCATTCTGATGCCGAAATTGTAATTATGTTCGAGTACCATAAATAAAATGGGACAAAACGTAGGATCCCATTTGGGAACGCGGGGAGATAAGAGGTTAAGCGCTGACTATCTGAGATATCTAAACTCGTGAAATTTAAAAGAATGGGAAACCGCACGATTCTATTGAAAAACAATCAAATGCAACACGTCATTTGGGAAACATGCTATTTTCTTGCTCCGATATCATTATATAAATACATCGTTTTAATGGAAACCCGTTTATTTATTTCATATTGTCATTCCTATATTATCATTATTTTTCATTATTGTCATTCATATATTACATTCATATATATGACATCTCCGAATAAACGAGAAATTTTGCTTTACTAAAATGTACGTTATGTAGCTATTTTGCTGTATAATAACTTATAGTATTTACTAATAAAAGCTCGAATGTAATATTCCTTATACTTGCAAAGCTCTTTAATCGAAATGACGTCGCACGTTAAATTACTTTTTAACATACATTCGGCACAATACTGTAACAAGTGTGCAGAAGGCTGCCAGAAGATTTTGATGTGGAATGTCACTGTTTTCAGTGAACATTTTACAATTTCAAACTGCCGATGCACATAGATCTCATTTCTATGCATTACTGATATTAAAGTAGTAACTCATAAATAAATCTTATTACTGAACCAGTGTGTAAAAACAGTTATTTTATTGAAAACCAATTAACATTTAACCTGAAAAAATATATAATTACATGAAGTAAAGTGACAGACTTTGAGTAGTTCCATAAAAAAAATTGTGAAGTGATACCCGAAACTGACAAACCACTAGAAAGATAAAATATATTCAAAATCGGGTTTACACCGTCTTTCTGACATTTTTCAAGGTTTTAGAATTTTTTTCCCGAATATCTGGCGAACTTCATCTTAAAACCCTTAACGAATGCAATAAGTGTACTAAAATGTATAAAATATATTCGAATAAATGCTTTACATATTTGATCCGACGCATAACAAAACCAATACTAAAGAATTGGATATTTCAGAATTAAATAAATGGTTTTTATATTATAATTTTAAATATATAAAAACACCAGCAGAGAAAACAATATTAATATATATTTGTGGTTGTGTGATGTGTTGCATTGCATTCCATTATAAATTATAAATTCATTTCGAATATTGTATTAATTTTATTTCCTTATGGTTCTTTTTTCAACATGTATTTTGATTTGAGACGATTGCGACTTGTTAGAAAAATTATTTTATATATATATATATATATATAAAAAAAAAAAAAAAAAAAAAAAAAAAAACTCAATAATTTGTTATAAAAATCAATAAAATTTATTTTAATTCTTATCATCAAAGGCAACATTTACAGAGATTTATATTAAGAAATTATTATAGATTTTATTCATTTTATAGAAGACGAAAGCAAAGAAAGAAAATTATTGCTGATGGCATTTTATTGATAGTAATTTTGATGATTGTATCATACAATCCCTTTTATTGATTTCAGAAGACAATAAATCTTTCCTGCAAGAAGTATTCTTTTAACAATGCCTTAGAAGATCCTTCAAATAAAAATAGTTATCGGAGTATAAAGCAATTTAAGAACTGAATCTGACCAGTTTTACGCTTAAATAAACTAAAATTAAAGTATCGTCCGTAAACTTCGATTTTAAAAACTATTTCTATTGAAAGAAAATGACTTATGTGTTATATATTAATTCCGCTAATATTTTAAAAGCTGTTGTAAAAGGTCTGCACAGCAAACTTTTCAACATTTTCGTGGGGTTTAAATGGTTGAAATAATTTAAACGTTTAGGTCATGATTTATGATTGTAAAAATGAATGATTTCATTTATATCTCATTCAACAATATTTTAAAGCTAATTCAAGAATATGAAAACGGTAAGGATAGAAGTTAAATTGAAATGAATTAAAAATTGATTTTAATACCAGCGGTACCTAGAGAACCCATTCTTCACGACAAGTTGAATGATATAAGGCCATTTGAATGATCGATGTAATTACTTCATGTATTTATTACTAGGATTTGATTTTACTGTGGAATGGTGCTTGTACAGTCGTGGAAAAAAAAGTAAACACCCCCTAATAAACCCTCTACAAATTATCGTAGACAAAAGTTACTGGTACCGAACGATTGGAAATGAAGTCTACTTTTAAATGATGTATGTAAAATTTACTTAGGGAGTCATCTACATATTAAAACATATTAAAACGAATCCAAACTTAATTTTTTTTCAATGGCAATACTCAATTTTAACGAGATATTTCAAATCTTCGGTTCAAACTATGCCTAGACACCAAATTTTAAGTCATTTGAATGATAAGTTTTTGAATTATAAACATTCAAAATTGAGTGCTTGTAATGTTAAATTACATTTTCATATTTTTATTTATATCTCCTGAAATTATGCTCCTAATGTGCACATTTTTTTTTTGTAGAAATAATACTAATATACCCAAACATAAATACGCTGAATTTGCAATTTTTATAATTTTATGATATGAATTATGAATTATGAAACTAATATTCGAAAAAATTATGTATTGCAACCTACAATTTTTTTGATGGATTTAGATTTATTAAGGTCCGCTTTATGGAAAACCAAAATTTCACACTTTTCTTCCAAGTAGTTTTCAAATTATGCTTAAAAAATGGCAAAATGATGGTTAAAGGGGCCGTCTATGATGGAAGTGAGTAGATATTTTGAAATTTATTCTGCTGTAGTGTAATCTAAAAGGCTTCATTGACTCCTTGTGTGGCGCTTAAGGTGCCTTGATCAAGTAAGGGGCTCTCTCGGTTAATAATCGAGTACGGAACTTCAATTTGGATTCAGCCCTTAAAATACGCTCGTTTTAAAATAATTAATTTCTCGGAAACTTGTGGTACGAATTGCATAAAAATTCGTTTTTAGGCTAATTGAAGGGAGTAGAATTCATTTATGCTGTCGGAATTGTGTACTGCTATTGAAAAAAAAGCAAAGTTGTGATTCGTTTTAATATGCAGATGGCCCCATAAGAAAATTTTATATACATCATTTAAAAGTAGACTTTATTTCCAATCCTTCGGTACCAGTGACTTTCTTCTACGATAATTTTTTGAGGAGTTAGCAGGGGGTGTTTACTTTTTTTTTCCACGACTGTACGTCAAAAATCAGTAAGCATGAGGCCCCACCAGTGGCCGAGAGGTTCTGCTCTTGAAGCTGGTAGACGGGAGGTGCTGGGTTCGATCCCAATCGCGCCCGTCGGTCTAATCGTTCGGAGTTTTCGTGGTTTTCTTCGAACCGTGGTTCTCCAAGCGTTAATACGGGTTAGGTTCCCTTAGAAAGACCTCCACGAAAGGCGCTTCCCCCCCCCCCCCTTAGTGCTAATATCCCATGTGCTGATAATTAGCCGACATAAATACAACCAGAAAGAATGAGTATCATTATCATATTCTACAACCAATTAAACTTTATTCCAAATCATATATTATTTTAATTTATTTTCCTATACATTACAAAATGAGTAAATTATCATAATTAAACTCTAAAATATTCAAAAGAATACAATTCATTCTTTAAAATCATATATAAGTTACATCTTCATTATAATAGAACTAGAAAACTAACTTTAAGTAAACCGGTTATTTTTTTGCAATTTCCGATATATCTAAAATATTTCCCATAGCTCAGATTTAGTACATTTTTTTCTTTTAAAGTTCTAAATCAAGTTTATTTAAGTATATAAAATATACCTAGGGAATAAAAATGCATTTATTCTTAAATGTATATTTTCACATGATAAGCATTGTTAAAGGTATATTGCTCGCAATAAAGATTTACAGTCTTCTAAAACCAATAAAAGTGACTGTAAGATACAATCGTAAAAATCCCTAGCAATAATATTATTTCAGTACTCATCTTCTTTATTTGTTCTTTAGCACAGTAGAAAATCCAAAAGTACAGATAAATTTCTTTAAATAAAATTTGCGAAATTACTTTTTTAATGGGAACTGAAAACCCACACATAAAATATTTCGCTGACTTCCATATGTATTGAACTTTAATACATAATTTAGTTTTCTTATTACTCTTTATAGCATTATTAAATTCTGATAGTAGACAAAGTCTGTTCCTTTACGCATCTCAGAGAAATATAATTTAAACTATAATACTGTATAAAAAGTACCCCTTAAAAGAAAAAACCACGTATTTATCGTATTCTCCATATCGAATTTTATTTGTTAAAGAATATCTCATTATTTTCACTTTTCATTAATTTCTGTGTTTTAAGTCCTTAAACTGCATTGTAATATTGAAACGTTATCTTATAAATCATAATACTAAAACGTTGAAAAATCATTGTTTAGATTGCATATAATTGTTAGTTTAATTGGAATTGTGTCTTCGAATAGTAATTAGACAATTAAACAACAAGCAAAAGCCATGCTTTGTTTGGATTCGCGAAGCATTATTTAATAAGATAAATATTTGAAAGTAACAATATTTTTTAATATTATTTTTGCATCTTTATTATGCAAAAACGTTATTTTATGTTTTGGCGCATTTTAATTTTAGAAATATAAATTCTGCGAAATAACTAAGAATTTCCTTAGAATTTTTTATTCATGATATAAGACTGGTATAAATAAAAATATTTTCGAAGCAAAATTCTACAAAATATTTTTAAATTTTCAACTAAAAGCTCTTGTAAAGATGTTTTTACATTTTACAATAGCCTCTGATGTTTTCTCAAATGCTTTGAAATAGGTATGTGTCCAATCTATGTAATTCACATCAAATAATCTTTGATAGAAATCTCAGAATAATATATTCGAATAGAGCTTGAAAAAAAGTTACTTCTTCAAAATCCTATTATCTGGAAAGACATTTGAAATCTGCTCTCGTTGATACTAAGAATTATTAACTGTAAAACTTTTCATTCTAATTTCTTCTTTTTTTCTGCATGTTAGCACATGAGAATTTTTGATATTGTAGAATCTCTCGTAAGGAAATTTTCTATTGAATGCTAAACCTTGAAGGGTTTTTACTATCGACAACGCTACGTACTTTACGCCAAGTGATTTATCTTTATCCACAATATTTACGACTGCTTTATCTAATGTTAAACCTTGGAATTTATGAATTGTAATTGCAAAAGCTAACTGCAGAGGAAACTGTTTTCTTGAGTAATTTATATTTCCATTTTTCCAGAATTTAGTTATTGGTGGAATCGGAAACGCACCCATTCTCATAAGTTGAATGCCTGTAGTTTTCAAATTTAACCATGATTATTCGCGGCATCTGGTCTGGTGGACCGAGATTTTCTTCATAAATTATGTCTTCAACATAGCCTAAAAAAACTTTTCCGTCCAAAAATTAGAACGTAACATTACTTTAGGCCTAATTGATAAAGTAAGAATTGGTTCAAGTCCGCTTGTCATTTCAGAATCGGCCAACTTTTCTTTAGCACAATTATGAAGAGCTTGAATCAAGGCAACAGATTGATGCAGTTCTTTTAATTTTTCATTATTATATTCTTTTACGTCTTTATTCGTTGAAAACAGCCTCAATTGCATCTTAAAATAAATGCTGTTCGATTTTTGATACAGACTGTAAGCTGCGATCGATTCATTAATATTTCATAGTCTTCAATATTGCATTCTCCATTACTAATTCGATAAAGTATGCCACAAAATATTTGTTGAGCTTCATCTTGCCGGGAGGATGATGATAAAAAAAGATATTTTGTAATAGTCGAAGAAAATAACAATTGTCCTTCCAAAAGAAACTCAATTCCTTGATTTTTGTCACTGTAAAGCGGCCTGTCGTTTACTGGAGGTAGTTGTTTGATATTTCCAAATAAATATAAGAACATTCCACCAAAAGGCTCATCTTGTTTCGATGGCACAGCACTACGTAGCCATAAACCTATTTTTCGCAAAAGACTGCATCCAATCATACTCATTTCATCTATAATTATGAATTTACAATTTCGAAACTCCTCCTGAAGTTGACCAATCGAATATGGACTAACATCTCTTAGCTTTTGATTTAGTCCCAATAAAAGTTTTGAATGAATCGTTGATCCATTTATATTGACTGCGACAACACCAGTTGGTGCAAGCAATTGAAAATAAGATGGAGCAAATGTTTCATTTAATCGAGCAGTGAAGTAATGTATTAAAGTACTTTTCGCAGAACCTGCTTTTCCTTGGACAACAATTCTTTTTATTGGCATTTCTCGCCTATGACCTTGCAAGAAATTGAGCTGGTCTGTAAAAATATTTATTTTTTTCTGTTCATGGGAAAAGACGAAATTTGGCAAATTAGAAGGAACAGTGACACAACCACTTTTTTCACTCTCTTTCACCTTTTCACTTTCAATAAAATTCTGTTATTCATTAAGCAAATCTTGACTTTGAATGGTATACCAGTTATACCATATATCAATTTCCCTTCTGCACAAATCTAATTCATCCTGTGCATTATTTTGTCTTGAAGCGACATTCATCCAGCTAAATGGTTAATCTATTTCAGTAGATTCCATTTTTTTCAAATTTTTCCTCATCTTTTAAATTTTGCAACAGATATTCCAATCTCTGAATTTCATTATCTCTGAATTATTTATGATTATCTCTGAATTTCATTATTCTCAAAATCCTGTTCATATATAACATTCCATGAAGTATTATTTGGATTCATAATTTGAAAATCACATCAAGGAATATGCAACATAACTTGTTGCTTATAGAAATCTTCATTATTTACATTATCGGGATCATACTTCAATTTTGGTAAAATTCTAGGGATAAATGTTTTTTTTTCTGGTACTGAAATTTCTACCGCGTTTATAAACGTTTGTGAAATAATTCTGCAAGGCCATATTTTCAAATCTCACTGGGCGTTGCTGGTTCTTTTCCAAGATATTTGAAATGGATATGCTTCCATCCTCCTTATTCATATCTAATTGTTCCCATGCGTTCCTGGCTAAATTAATGATCACAGACAGATGAGATGACTTATACAAAGGCCATCCCATTAACACCCAAAATATTTCCGCGGCAGTTCAGCACACAATTTTATTAAAATCTTCTGAATTATCTGCTGAACATTGGTATTATATCGTGATTCTTGAACTGTTTGTATGATGAAATCTTCATCCCTTATTATCTGGGTTCACCTTTGCTAGCATATTTAGCAATATATTTTAAATCTTAATGAATGGAAATGACTGCTTGGGAATCCATGTTTGCTCGCCAAATTTTTAAAATTTGTGGTTTATGACTGTTTAAATAAGGACTATTTCTTTTTGAAATGTATTCGGTTTCATTATTAAGGAACTGAATTTTTTCTTTCGTGAGAACATTCTTTGGGAAATTTGAAACAGCATGTGACTTCAGAAGAATCCCTTTTCTTTCTCTTACAATAAGCTTTAGAGCATTTATGCACTTTCTCTTACAATAAGATTAAGAGCATTTATGCGCGTGCATTACTGCACTTATTAATTGATTATAGTCAGCAGTTTCATCAGGCACATCCGTAAAATGAAATTTAGATGGATGTATGTCATAAACTTAATTAGGATCTGTTTGCCAAATCGATATCAATTCGTCAAATTATTTTACAATTTTACTTATATTTTCATCATCAGTTGAACTAAGATTGTTTATATCAGGAGCATCTTCAAACCAGAAAAGACCATGCATGTGAGATGTTGAAACTCAATACGAAACCAAAAGTCCTTAACTTTGAAATATTTCTTGAAAAAATATTTCATAAGAAATCCAACCGCTTATTAAAAAAGCCCTTCCGGCCAGTGCCGGGAGGAAGAGGTAGCTTTCATATTCCTTATTTTTAAAAAGCCAGCATATATTATTCAAACACACGAAGCTCAATTTGGTGGAAACTAATTATACGAGATTCAATAATAATTTTTATCAATACTAAATCATTATGAATGAGAATTTCGCGAAATTAGTCAGCTTTATCCAAGCTGCTTTTATTTAAAGTAACTTATATTTGGGTGCCAAATCCGGCAATATCTTGAAGAGCCTGCCATTTTAAGACAACATGGTGTGTGAGGATAACCAGTGAACTTGGTCGAAGCCTTCATAATTCCTGTGCACATGCTCACTCACATCCGAATCGGTTGATATATACGAGTGCTGTCGCAGGCAAAAAATCAGATTTTTCAAAATGTCACCCAAATTAGAAATTCAAACTGCTACATCTGAGCCATTTTTTTAAGATAAAGACAAAACAAAAAATGCTCCGGAATACTTATATCAAGGTGAAATACTTAAGAAAGAAACCTTTTTCAATTTCTAATTTTTTTGCACCTCACTTTAAATATATATATTTTTAATTAATCGCCGCCATTTTAAAACAAGATGGCTGATGAAGCTGGACAGCGAACTTGGTCGAGACACTGTTATATAATATCCACATGCCTTCTTACATCGAAATAGGTTAATAAATACGCGTGTTATCGCGTGACAAATATCAGATCGTTTCAAAATGTTAGCAATGCTAGAAATTCAAAGTGCTATAATTCAACCCTTTTTTAAGATATAGACGAAACAAAAACTGCGCCGGAATCTTTGTATCAAGGTCAAACGCATAAAAAAATCTTTTTCATTTTCCAATTTTTTGATACCTTATTTTAAATTAAAAATTTTTAATAGCAGTCCTTTTGAAACAATATGAAGAATGAAGCTGGCCAACGAACTCGGTCGAGACATTGGTATATACTATGTACACACCAAGTTACATCCAAATCGGTTCATAAATATGCCTGTTATCGCGTGACAAAAATCAGGTCGTTTCAAAATGTCAGCGACAGTAGAAATTCAAAATGCTTTAACTCAGCCATTTTTTTAGATATAGACGAAACAAAAACTTTTCCGGAATCTTTTTATTAAGGTCAAACACATACAAAAAAAATCTTTTGAATTTTCGAATTTTTTGGTACCTCATTTTAAATTTTACATTTTTTAAATTTTTTTAAATGGCCGCTAATTTGAAACAACATGGCTGAGGAAGTTGACGAACGAACTCGTCCGAGACATTCGTATGTACTATGTATACACAAAGGTACATCAAAATCGGTTCATAAATACGGCTGTTATCGAGTGACAAAAATCAGGTCGTTTCAAAATGTCAGCCACAATATAAATTCAATATGCTATAACTCAATATGCTATATTTTTTCAGATATAGACAAAACAAAAACTGTTCCGGAATCTTTGTATTAAGGTCAAACACATACAAAAAAAATCTTTTTCAATTTTTAATTTTTTGGTACCACATTTTAAGTTTTAAATTAAAAAAAAATTTAAATGGCCGCCATTTGGAAACAAGATGGCGGAGGAAGCTGGCCAACAAATTCGGTCGCGACATTGGTATGTACTATGTTACTCCCCAAGTTACATCCAAATAGGTTCATAAATACGATAGTTATGACAAAAATCAGATATATATATATATATATATATATATATATATATAGGGGAGAGTAGCCATATTTGGACTGCCGCTTTAATTGGACCGTTGCCATTCTGCCGTTAATTACAGGAAGATACTCCATCTACCGCTGAAATCCTACTCATCAGAATCACGTCACTCATGATAAGTAGAAGCAGCCGTCTACCACGTGCTGTTTTCAGACAATTTAAAAAAACCCGAAGTTAGCTGTTTTGATCTATTTTTTCCTGCTAAACGTAAGTGAATATCTTAAAACTAAGGTAAGTTGTCATGTTTTTTTATACATATATGAATTCATCTGTTTATTACACATATTTTTTATGCGGATTTGTTTGATTTCGTTTTTGTTCTTAGTCTTGAAATTAACTGTTTTAAAAAATGACGTAGTTGCCATAATTGGGCCAATTCTAGTTGCTTAAATTGGACCAGATATGCGATCATAAATTTGAAAAGTAAGTAATAAATTTCGAGGACGGTACGCTTTGTACACTACTTTTTTATATATTTTATAATGAATTACTATCTGCATGCAAGTTTTTTTTGTACATCTGGATTAATTTTTTATACAGTTTAGGCCTATATAAACATAAAAATATTTTTACATGTCTATGCAATAAATTTTGTTTGCAATGTCTTTTATCTTGCATGTAATTGTATTTATTTATTTATTTATTTTTAACTATTTATTCCTACGGGATATTTGATTTACAGAGTTGAATTCAAACATTTTCCTCCAGCAGAATATTTGTGATGGAAGACTTTTTACAGTTCTGGAGGGTGGGATTATACTTTTTTGCCATTATAACGCATAAAATCTCAAGCCGTGATGAAAATGTTGAACAAGACATAGACAAACTGTCTGGAAGAAAAACACCCGTGACAGCAAAAGCTGTTAAAGTTATAGGAAACAAAAAGCAGATAGTAAGTTGTGAAGAAATTGACCTGCAACAAGGCTGCATCCACAAATCCTCCGCAAAAGCAAAAAAATCATTAGAAATGTTATTGCTAAATTCAGTTAAATCAAAGTACAGAGGGAGCCAAAAAACAGTTGTGTTAACATCATCGCCATATAAACTAAACCTTGATATGAAAAAAAAAGGCAAAAAGGAAGCTCTCACAGCACAAAAGCAATTGGAACATCAAGTTTTAAAAAATAGTCGTAATGCAATTAGCAAGAAAATGATGGAAGAGAAGAACTACAATCAAAATGTAAAGAAAACTCTGCTACACAAAAAAAGTCTAATAATTCAGAATCTAAAAACAAAACTCTAGACAGTGATGATTGGTTTTGCTTAATTTGTAAGAAAAAGGAAATAGCAGAAATGATTCAGTGTTCAGTTTGCCATATACGGTTCTATGTTGTGTGCGCTCGAAAACAAAAACAATAAACAAAATTCATGTGTAAGCTTTGCATCACTCCTTACATGATATTCAAGTAACTCGCTATTAGTTCCATAATTTCTATTCTTAATTACTGATAACTTTGATTTATATTTTGAATACATTTTGATTTAAAACAATTATTCTTATTTTCAGATATTTGATTTCATTATATTTCATTGATGTTATTTTGTTTGTTTCATTAATCGCAAACTTTGCTTTTAATAAAAATAGTTGTATCCCCTAGTCATTAAAACAACCTGATATTATTTGGTCCAATTTAGGAGACTGGGAGTGCAACTTAGGCTACCAGTTTCTGAATTTGGACCAATTTTGAAAAAAATTTCAAATTAAAATAAAATTTAAGAATTTCAAAAAGAAATTGATCGAAATATTTATATAGTTAGTAGATGAATAGAATGACCCTGTGTAATGGTCTTTTGCAGATATTCCAAAAATTAAGTGATTTACACCTGAAAATAAGTGAAGTGGCCCAAATTCGGCTACTCTCTCCTATATATCAACATTTGAACGGAGGGTGGTTTCGGGATCTGGGGTCATGATCTATGAAAATATACCAATTTTTTTTTAAATCACTTTCCTCCGAACGGCTGCAATAGGTAGCTTTTTGTATTGAGAGCTACATAAAATTAAGAAACGATTAAAGGATTACAATTGAACAATTTTGATTTTCTGATGAATTCAGAATTTTGGTTACGATTAGTGTAATCATAGTCTGCATCCATGATGCGATAAATTTCAGGCCAGTAGAAATCAGCTGTACTAAGTGTGATGAAAACTGTAACAGTTCCCAATTCCTCAACCATGTCTAACAACTCTCGTGATCTGATAAAGCAATAAGAGCTCTATGATTTTAAATTAACATTGAAAGATAAAATCGACTTGTACAATGTAGGATCTTTCTGCAACCGTTCATGGAGTTTTTCAACTGTTTCAACATCATGTAGGTGAGAATTTTTTTTTTAAATACAAATAATTCCATTTTGTAACGCTGCCCAATGCATTATGCTGTTGAAATAAAAAAAAAATCTAAATCTTGGATGCGTTGCAAATCTTCCGTCGTCATATATGAGAAATTTAAAGTATTCTTTTTGTGTAATTTTACGAACTCTAGCATCTCTAAGATCACCTCTTCCTGTTGGAAATAACGTTGGAAAAGCTCTACAAATATATCCACCACATGAAAATATAGGCTTAGTATCTATCTGAGGCCATGGGACGACACTACATTCATCATTTCCTTCTTTAATACCTAACATACTATTTATTTCCTCTCGATTACATCTGAAAGTCACATTTGGGGCTCGGAATCATATATATTATTTGACCATGGACATTGATCATCTACGGGATTCGACGTTTTTTCAACTTGTGGTAAATAAATCTGCTGTTGCTCTTGACTGAGTATTATTCGCTGAAAAATATTTTCATTTTCGGGTAAACTCTGCAAATTATTTCCATCAATAGAAATATAACGATACCAAGGATTATTTACCTTTAGATATTCTAAAGCAGACTTAACGTTTTCACGATTTACTATAAAATCTTTGAATTCTTCACCATCTTGTCTTCTAACAAAGATGTACTGTGATACAATATCTATGAAATGAGGCAATAAAATACAAAATTCTGTAATATCTTGATGAAAATTAATAACTTGCCACTGTATCCAAGCTGACCACCTTTAATGCGATAAACAGTAATAACTGGATGAACTTGAGCAATTAATTGCTCCTCAACGAAAGTTAAGTTCTTCAATATTTCCAGTTGTGGACCTGGATTCATATTATTAGCTACAGAAAAAATATTTAGTTCATTATTTACTATATATTTATGGTAAGTCTTACAAGATCTGTCAGATTGAATATGCATGTCAAACCAACGACGATGACAATTTTTACAAAAATATAATTTAAAATTTTTTTGTGCATTTTTGAAATTTAAAGCATATTTCAGAGAACATGTATTCTCTGTCAGAAGAGATTCGTCATGTCGTCATTTTTTGCGCTGATATCTAGCCTCTTGCCTTAAAGCTAAATCATGTTCGCGTTCTTTTTGACCAGTAAGTGTACGTTTTCTCGGCATTCTTTATAATAGAACTAATATAGTAAAGTGGGGACAGATGCCGCAGTTTTACTTTTCTTCTTTTAAAATGTACAATAAAGCAAAAAACAACAAACTGAGTACCAAAAATTATTAATCAAACCCTTTAGAATCAAATTTCTATGTTAAACAAGTTAAAGCTCTCTTAATAAAGCAGGCATATTTATTTTCCCAAACGTCCTTTTTTAACATAATTTTTTATGAGCTTGGTAAGATGACGCATGGGGTATGGTACAGATGCCACATGAAGAAAAAAGTTATGCTGTTTATTTTTTTTCAAGTAAATCACATTTTTATTCCTCAAACTACTTAAAATGAAAATAAATAACAGTAAACTTATATAAATTATATATATCACTAAACTGTGAAAAATTTAACGAAATTGCAAAAGTGCAAGCTCAAAAAATAAAACTTAAAGCAAAAAATAAAAAAAAACATTTCACTGGAAACACTAGACAGCATAATTACAAAAACAGATATAAACCACTTATTTATATCCAGGCGACCAATGTAGTTTGCTCTTAAGTACTAGTTCCTTTCATTTTAGGGTGTAGTCTCTTTATGTTTGGCTTTTCTTCACATTTTTTTATTTCGTATTTCAATTCGCCCACAATCACCACACTTTCCGTTGCAAGAGTAAAGTGAGCATATTTCATACAGCCACCGATTGCATGTTATGAACTGAATCCAGACCGCTTTAGACTTTGTTTCTTGATATGACTCCAGATACTCAGCACATTCAGAGTCATCAAATTCCAATCCAATACTGCCTTCAGAATCCATAAGATGATCTTTCGTCACTGTCGGAAGATGACTCACATTTAAGTTTCTTCCTCAAGTGAGGTGTTTTCAAGTTTATCTTTCCCTTCCTTTTTTTACACATTTTACTTCCCCCAAGCTTTCGTTCTTTGACGCCATCTAGCTTCTTTTGCTTTTTATTTCCTTCTTCTTTTTTCTTGTTTATAAAATATGTGCTTGTAATATTTGCCGTCTTTTTGTTTCTCTTACTTGGCTGTATAGATATTTTGACCATTTTTTAATTGTTTATATGGTGAGAAGTGTAAACGGCCTACATTTTCCTTATTCGTAGTTGGTGAACCACCACTGTTGCTGAGAATATTTTGATAAGTAGCAGAATGCGCTAATATACGTTTATTTAAATGTAAGTTCTACTTAAATCGCAGTGATGAAATTATTGAACCGAAAAACAAAAATATATTTTGCAGCATCTGTCCCTCAATCTCGGTGCGGCATCTGTTCCAAAGTGGCGGGTAAAATGCCCCGTCGCAGTATTGTGTCATATGAGCGACGCGAGAGAAAGACAAGCACATGTCTGTATTCTACGAGGATCGAGTATACAGTTGCAATCGGTTTTGGGATAAAATCTCTGTTTATTTTGCTTAAAATATGTTATAAAACTTTATTAGAATAATTTTAGCAACTTATCATGGAGGTTCGAACTATAAAAACCGGCATAATATGTAAATACTGTCAATTAAGCGGTGGAAACGGATACAATGCAGCAGACAGCATTTAGGTACACAACGAAATTTTTAATTTGGCCTAGGGAGAGCTAGTGTCGCCAATAAAATCTCTGCGACATCTGTCCCACCACTTGCGTCTGCCCTCACTTTACTATACATTCCATAAATTGTTTTTAAACGTCAAACATATTAAAAATAATACTAATAGTAATTCCTCCTTATAGTAAATATGTTTCATTTGGTTAAATTTTCAACCTTCGAATTCGAATGATACTTGATACAACGAATTTAACAATTAATTTTAATTGTTTACATTTTTTTTTCTGCCACTCTACAAAAAAAAAAAAAAAAAAAAAAAAAAAAAAATCATAATATAATTCTTTTAAAATGCGTAAGTTTCGTCTGCGTAAATTATTTCACATAATAAGAATAAATTGTGTATTTGAATTCTTAACATTAAAAATACTTAATTTAATGTAAATAATTGAATTTTCAAAATTTTAATTCATTGAAAATATGCTATAATTTTCCGAAAAAAAGTATTTTATAAATTTCATAAAAGATATCGTGAAACTATTATATGATTAAAAGGAATGAGCACCAAAATATGAGTCATCTCCAACCAATCTTAATAAAATATTCTATTAAAATATGTACTTCCCTCTTAAATAACATACATTTTTAATATAAGAAAGTTTAATTAAAGTACAATTTTAAGCTGTAGCGGGTATTACGATAATTCTTTTACCTCAGATGCAAATAATTAGAGATATACATATTACGTATGCCACGCTGCAATAATAAAAACTCCAGCGGGTATTACAATAAGTCTTTTACCTCGCAAAGAGATTATTTAATTCCGCTTAATTATTACATTTTTTTTTTTTAAATAAAGGCAAACATTTTATCACAAACATCAACAAAACTTTTTATTCTATTTACTCCATATTCCAAAGATACAGTTTTATCGTCTGCTACCATAGTAACATGATAAATTAAATTTTATTTAAAAAATGCGCAGTAGTAGAATAATATTTTACTAAATCGAATAGTTATTTTTAAATTTGGTTTTAGAATTAAATTCATGAACATTAAATTCATTTCATTTTTGAGATATTTTAGCGGAATAATGAAAATATATTTTATTCATTTAATTAATGATGATTATATCTATAAGTACTAACTGCATGATTTATTATTTTTTCTTCTGAAAATATGCTTGTTTCATTCTTTTTTTATTTGCAAAAATGCGTCCGTAATGGAAAAACGTGTAAAATAAATTAATTAAAATAATAATTTTTTAAGGTTATTCTGTAAAGAAAATTAATATCGTGCAAATCTGCAGGTCATAATTTATTTTTATGTTTAATTTCAAGTCAAAATACTGAATAGTTTTTTTGTAAAATGTACGACAAAATGTAATTTGTGCAGACTAGTAGAGGATTCGTGTCGCTCATCCTAATAAAATGTGAATAGTTTTAATTGGCAACATTATTCCATACAATTCTGAAAAATGGACTCTATATGGCGCCTAAAAAGTAAAATGCATGTCAAATCAGTAATTTAAATATATACTTAGAACATCATCTTTAAGAGGTCCGTTTAAAAATCTTCAAATAAGACTTCGCGTTTCTGACATTACCATTGTGTTCTAGCAATTAAAACCATTGTAAACCAAATAATCTCCAGAACAGCCTTCAGAAAACTAACTGCTAAACCAACAGTAAATCAATTTTCAAATATCTCATTTTTTCAGGAAATCAAAGTAAAATAATTTGAAATTGAATTTTACATGAGTACACAATTCCAAGGCTATTTAAAGACCTTGCGACAAGACAGGACTTTGACACTTTAAGATTCATTAAACCCGACTGTAAAAATAACAAAACAGTTATTCACAGATTATAATTCCACACTGTTTTAAAAGTATATTGTCAGTGCAATTATAAAAGTATAGGTTCCAGAGCTAATTTAACGATTGCTTACTAGAAATTATGTTGTACTACATTCTCTGAGATAACTATAAGCATTTCAGTGCTTTTTTATTGTTATACCACTAAACAATGCAGTTTCTTTAAAAAAGTGTATAAATAAATTTATATTATACCTAACAACTATTTAACTTTCATATTTTTGGACATATGATATAATGATTATAATTTGTGTTTATACTACATAAAATGTTTTGCAATATTGCTATTTACCTATTTATGTAAACTATATTTTTGCCTTTACCTTGTAACTAAATACTCATGAAAATTAATCATTCCAAATACATCCTCTATTATTATATCGATATCATAGGTACATTAAACTAATATAAATACTTAACATGTAATAAAATCCACATTTCATTTTACACACAGTTAAGGATTCTGGTAGGACGGTTCGAATAATTCGGGTAGACGGTTTCCAGCGAAATCATGTTTAAAGAGAATACTTTAATACTATTGATATTATATTAGGAAATTTATTCAGTCAGTGACAGAAGGTTCACCATTAATCAAATAAACTAGACACAATATGTCTGTATTTTGATACATATAGCAGTTATAATCACGATATATCATACCAAATGGAGCAATCAAAGGACATATATGTGGTAGTAAAATATATATTATTCTCAATAAATACGTTACGTAGTCAGAGATTTCTGATCATTCATTCTAATGGAATATTGGGAGATTATTTGTGACAACATTACTTTATTTGTCAGCTACTGAAAATATAGAACAGTATTGTATATTATAATTTCTGATATAAAGCAAAAACTATCCTAAATAATCCTAAAAGCAGTAAACTATCACTATATAAGAACATAAAAATTAAACCAACCAAAATGTTGAAAGCAATTTTTCATACCTCAAAGGTATATCATTAACTCTTTAAATTTCAATTAAATTCGTCAATTATGTTATTATCCTCCATTAAATTTTAAGTCCTTTAGAAATGACAGTGCGTTGTCTATAGTTACGTGTAGCCCAACAAAATAACCAATGGGAACAAAATATATGTTTAGGCTTTTATTCTTTACCGGATCATATAGAAAAATGCAATAGCTCAGAAATCATGAAATCCTTTTTGATAGGTACTACATTTATGCTTTTACTTGCATATAACATTTTCAATCTTTTTACATTACGCAATGTTTCTATAAAGTTCGATATATGTTCTAGTAGAACAAATCAGAATATTAAAAAATATATTCCCTTTTAACCTTAAAAGTAATCTTCCTCCGCCACAATACACTTCTGGTAACGCTTTTGAAATTCGTAAAAACTGCCAGAAAATGTCTTTTTAAGAATCGATCGCGAAACTGAGGTCGACATCGGTATTAGCAAATTTTAACGTTTGTAGTCTTATTCAAATGACTAAACAGAAAAAAAATCAGCCATTTAACTCGCTCTGAGAGAAGAATAGATATAGGCATATCACAGAATGGTCAGCTGGTTTATTATGCAGCAGATTGCATTTTTAATTTATGTGCAAACGGACACAATCACGCCAGTAACATATTTAAAAAAACTTAAAAAGGAGAGTCACAATTTGTCCAAGAGCAACAAATCTCTAATAAATCACGGAGTTGTTGTCAATTTACTTTCAGTCTTTGAAAGTGGGCCTGCACATTTTGGGTCGTTAGAATTTGGGTCGTCATTCCATTGATTATTTTTAGGATTCGTATAGGAAGCGTCGGTTTTCATTCCCTTTTGCAATGTTTCGTAGACAGCAAAGATCCAAATCATACATGTAAAATAAATAATTATATGTTTCATTTCTCTATATGTTTGGCACATGTGTCAGTTCCTGGGGCACAAACGGGTTCTTCGGTGTATTTAGATACTCGTGCACGATATTCTACACAGAACACATACCTGTTGGTAACACCCCTTTCTATCACCACTCTATTTCCGGACAACTATCTAGCATCCACATCTGTCAAAGTTTTATTTATGAGCATGTACATTATTGAGCAATACTGTCGTTTATATATTTGACAGTCCGCGAGAACATTTTGATTGAATTCGTACTATTTTACGTCCCTCAAGATATCGTCTGTACCATGTCAAACTATCCAATGTGAAAACAGTGGGTTACTTTTTTTAAAATTCAGATTTCTTGATTGGCACCACTTTTCTGAAATGGTAAAATTCCCCTTGTTTTCGCCTTAATTAATGTTTCATTAAATAAGGTTAAATAAGGCGAATTTCACAATTTCAAAAAAGTGGTGCCAATCAAGTAATCTGAATTTAAAATAAGTAGCGCACTGTTTTCACATTGGATAGTTTGACATGATACCGACGATATGACAACAATATTTAACGAATAGACTGACATCGCACAGAAATATGGAAAACAGAAATATTTCCTGGAGAGTCATACTACACGAATACACGTGTCATCAATTTTTTCGTTAAATACATCTTATTGCTATGAAGCAATTGACTGATAATTTATTACCATATATTTAAAGAAAGAACCCCGTTACATGCAAAGCATGTTTAGTGATTTCAGTTTGGCGTTCAATGGGTAAAATTCTAAAATATTGTTTTTATTAGAAATGTATCAGATTAACATTTTGCATAAAATTAAGAAACGTTGCCGCAATTGAGAATCGGGAACTGACTCGATAAACACTAATACCAATTTGTGAATATCTGTCAAAAACATGACTTCGTCAAAATCTGTGACGTCCAACGTGCTAAAAAACAATAAGAAGAATATCACACAGCATACACAGGGTGCACATTTTGTAATAAAATAGTCATCGTGTATAATAATACGGGTTTTTGTTAATTGATTCAATTCTTTATTATTATCCCAACCATATTATTACCATTAAATGGAGCTTTAAAAAAAGAATGGATTAGATTATCTAATAAAGAGAGATAATATGTAAAAACAAACTTGGTTGAAAAAGACTGCTAATGGTATTAATAGAGTTACTTTATTAAGACCTACATAAATAAATACAATATTTTTTCAAAATGTTACTGTATAGGTAATTTTAAACCTTTTAACCCTTTATGCCCCTATGGTATTTTGAGTAACATTAAAAAACTTCTTATAAAATTAATGTAGTATATCGATTAGCAGTAATACAATTTACAAAGAGTTGTGGATACTGTACTTTATCTTGTTACAAAAGCTTTATTTGTCGCACAAAAAATGCTTTTAAAAGGATAATTTATCTTTCATATACATCTGTATAGCTTTCGTGATGTCGGAAGTTTTGGGGATGCAAAGTTCCAGTTTTAAATATTTTAAATATTTCTATTGTAAAGCATTGTATTTGTATATTTCTTAATTCTATAAAATACATTATTTTGTATTCTATATAAAAAACAAATTGAGTTATAAATATTTTACAAAGTTCAAATAAATAAATATTTCGTTCATTAATTTTAATTGCTAATATAATTCTAAAATTTATTAATTGATTGTGTAAATCTTGTAATGAATTTTCAAATATTCGGGAAAAATACTTTAGAAAATGAAATTTTCATTCTTTCATAATTTAGGGCATAAAGGGTTAAAATAGTTTTCTTCTTTCAGTATAAATTTTTAAGTACACAAAATACACTTCCTCATTTTAAGTTGTATTGCACCACGACTGAAAACTGGGAAAACAACCCTCCGACTCTTTTCATTTTTATCTATGTGAAAAAGTTATTTACTTAGAAAAACGTCCATTTAGAAGACCTGCTACACCCGTGCTTTGCTGTATTTCGCTCCCAACATACAGTTACCGTTCCATTTTGCTTCGAGTATTTTTAGGGAGTGCTGTTCTGGTAGCCATAACATAAAATTCAAATTCTCTTAATTTCTTAATTGTTTTAAAGGATAACTGATAATGTGAAATCACCGAATTCATATGTTGTTTTCGCACTAAGCCATCATGGTTTGATGCCATCATTAGCATGATAAAATCACAAAACACAGTTCTCCATTTTAGCGTTGTACTTTAAGGCACACAAAAAGGAATTCCGTATTTTCCAAAAATCAGAATCTTACCATCCGGCTTCAATTCAGTTTACTGGAAAACATGTTAGGATTTATGTAATGTCAATTATTGGAATTAATAATCTAAATTTCTGCTCTGTTACTTCGTAAATCCATAATATTTGGAAACATTCTTTATATAAATCGCTTTCTCAAGGTTAATTTCTCTTTTTTTTTTCTTTAGAACAAAGTGTATAAATATGATGCTATTTCTCTACGGCTAAAGAAATATCATTGTGTCAGAGAATAAAAGGTTCGTATGAAGTTCTCCATTTTTGCATTTGAAGTTTTTTTTAAAAACTACACAACTGCATTCAAAATTTAAACTAACAAAATATTATCCATTCATACAAATATATTCATGTGTTACCAAAGGAAGAAAAAATCCCTAGAAATGAAATTTCTTGATGTGTTTTGGTAAGGTAAATCAAATATTTTATATCTGAGTTTTGATTTTGAATAACACATAGTTATAAAATAAATAAATAAATAAATTTCATTTGAAAAACAAATCCCCTCATATAAAAGTAGAATTTATATTGTTACTCTTTATTATCGTTTACAGTCGTATTAAATTAATTTTCTACTTATTATGCATTACAATTATTATTTCTCTTTACATTTGGAAACAAGAATTTTATCTACATTTTTCTTTATATTTCTTCAAAATAAAACTAATAAAACACAGTATAGAAAATATTTTTTTTAGGGTTCCATACTTAAAAAGTAAAAACGGAACCACTATAAGATCACTCCTGTGTTTGTCTGTCTGTCGCAGCCATTTTAATCGTAAACTATGGAACGTCTGAAGTTCAAATTGGAGGGGAGTGATAAAGACTGTTGACCCACATATGTTTCAGATTATTAAACATTCATAAATATATTTAGTAAAAATGAAGAGGGGCTAATTAAGTTATTTGAAAAAAAAGCTCTTTTCTTTGTATATCGTGTGGGGTATCGTTTGAAAGCTTTCGTAACGCTGAACTCAAAAATACACTTCTTTTAATTTTAAGAATTAAATTTACAAAGATATCTTCGAAAACGTAGCGCAAAACAATATGCCCCCCTTTCTAATTCCGAATCTACTGACACTAACATTATGAAAAAATTAGAGATAGTAGATGTTAATTTAAATCTTCCAGGAAAATTACAGCGATTACCCTAGGTCACATAGTTTTTGAGAAAATCGCATTTTTTCCCTCACACATAAATTTCGATTTCCGGGCATTCAGCAAAAGGGTTGAGCATCGCTGGAGGTATCTATCATAGCAGAAGTATAAAAGCATTGTTGATAATGATTTTCGAAAAAAATCGTCCGTACTTAGCTGAGATATTAAACCTTAAAGATACTGACGGTTTGAATATACATAATGACAGAGGCGGTGTACTCTATATACCAACAACTTTTAATGATATATATATGTGTAATTGAATGCCCAATAGCAGTATAAAAGCAATAAACGTCAAATTGTTAAAAACAGACTAATTTAATGAGAATTAATCGTATAAATATTATGGGATTCGCAACTAGTTTGCATTGAGTAGATCTCTCAATACGCCTCGCGTGACTTTAAAAGTTAATTAAAAACCTATCAGGTAAAACGCGGCACGGACCAAGGCGGCGTTACAACTTTGCGACTTCCTTTCGAAGCTTGCTTATTACTATGCCAAATTTAAACTTGGAGCAAAGGTTTTGTTTTAGCTACACTGTAAAAAAGAAGCTTTGTACTACGCTAAATTTAATATTTATGTAATGCCAAATGAAGTTTAAATATGCAGTTTAAATATGCACTGCTTTTATTGTCAGTACCGAATTAAGTTCATGATTCTGTGTTTAGAATATTATTAAAAAAAGAATTATACATAAGAGCTATATTTGATATTATTTAGATTCTCTATCTCTTTGCACTTTCATGGTATATCCATTTACGCTTTTTAAGTATATACAGTTATACCCAACCCTGCGTTGTATAGTTTTTTACAAAGTCTTAGTATTCTTTCAGCAACGGCGTTTTGTTTAATAATACAATTACTAATTTATATATTTATTTTACGGAACCCTCTGTGCGCGAGTAATACTCGCACTTGACCCTTTTACTTTATAAATGATGAAGGAAGATAACATAAGTTCAAAGTATTGCATTTCTAGTTTTTTCACTAAAGACCTCACTAAAAGCTATTTGGAATCAAGTATTAAATTATTATATCTGGATTGATCGAAATTCATTTGGATCAAGTCATCATTCAGGAGCTTTGTTATCCTTGAAAATTTTGCAAGCTATCAATATAAAATATAAGGTTTCATAGATGGGGGATATTTTATTTGTTTAGCGCCTACTAAATTTGAATTAAGATTTCATTATTATATTCTAAAAATTAAGGGCATTTACAGCAATTGTGGAGAAAAATGTTACACTTAAATTTTTCCTCGTTTTAGAAATCTAAGCAATCTCTTTATATGTAACAAAATATATATTAAACAAAACTTTTACTGAATAAATTCAGATTTAAAATTTCTCTTTAAACGTTCTTTTGATTCTGATACCTTCTCAATAATTATTTTCTATTATAATATTTTTATTTAAACTGTTAAAATGGTCAAAACACATGAAATAAGATTTTGTAATTCTTGTTCTTCTTGAGCCTTGCATCGCGTTTTGGCTCTTGTGTGCTGGGTCTGATTTAGGTTTTGATTCTTCAAGATCAGAATAGTTTAGCGTTTTGATTCTTACAGGGGTCATCGGATGAGGTTTTGGTTCTTATAGGTTTGGTTCGTGTATGCATATTCTTCTGTTTTAGAAAGTCCAAAAAATGTGTCATATGTAAAGTCCATGTGTATCAATATGGGTGAGTATATTAATATTAATTTTATTTCATATGATTTAAAGTTAATACTACACATATGATAGTATATATTATTTAACAAATTGTATTTAAGCATAGTACAATGTTTGTATTATTTTAGGTATTCATTCGAATTTAATTACTTGAAAAAGAGACAAGAGACAGTTTAGCATTTTATCTTCGATTCTTTTTGTATCTTGTTCTTCGTTCCTTAAACGTACTATACCCGAAATTTTAAGCTAAAAACCGTCAATTTCACATTAACTAGAATTTTCGTCAAAAACAATACCTACATTTGAAGAGGAAACACATTTCTATGATATTTATAGACACGCCAAAAAACACTACAAAGCGTTCTAAAGTAAAATCTGAATTTATTTAAAAAAAGGAGTTTATATCGTTCAGGTTATTCCTTAAAAACACTCTTGTTTAAAACGAACAGGTAATATGTTTTTGACTTAGAGAAAATCATACTTTATATTGCAATATTTCTTTTAATTTTATTAAAAAAATCAAGACGCTATTTTTTATTCTTTATTATGAAAATAAATAAGCACATTCGTGAAAGTAAGGTAAAATAAAACTTAAAATTTTACGTTTCCAAAAAACCGCAAAACATTTCCCCAAATCATGGAAATAAACTTACAGAAAAATATTGTTGTTCTCTGCGGTATTTTTTGTTTAAACTCTGTAAATATTAAAGAAACTGCCCTGATTAAAAAACTTGATAGTCGTATACCAATAACTCCTTTCCAGAGTTTAATTTTCGTATTTTCTGAAAATTAAAAAAACTGTTGTTTTGTTGAGAATCAGTCCATTGTATCACCAAAGAAAACAATTTTTGCGTGACCTCACCAGCTACATTTTTTTGAGAGACAAATGATCTTTTTTATTTTAAATGTAACTTTTCTGATAGTTATTTATATTTTAAAACATGTCTCTGATACAGTATATGCGTTGTTATATGTATTTTTTAAATGTATGAATGTTTTCGCATAATTCTTCTCACCAATGAAATGCAGTCTTCTTCAGGGTATCTTTTTTCGGTAATGGAATATCACGTGCAACTACTACGGAAGAGAGTTATCAGTATATTTTTTTAACAATAGTTGAATGCAAGTTCTCCTTTAATATCCTTCGCACATTTCCTGCGTTTACTTCAAATTTATTATCTGAAAGAAATAAACCTTTGAACATTACATTTTTAGCGCTGTTTGTAGAATGCCTCTTTGATCAGCAGTTCGAATTTTCATTCTTTTGCCATTCCACATATTTAAGGATGTACTGCCCTAAAACATAGGTCCATAGATTTATCTGATGAAAATCCGATGGCGAAGTTTTAGTCACAAATTCCGTGGATTGTTATTACTATTATATGCAATTTCTATTTAAATGCAACTTTTGCAATAAAAGTTAATTGTCTGTTTACTTACAATATGAAATATAAGTTTTTGTCATGAACTATTCTTTAAATTATTTTTTTAATTAAATAGATGCTTTCAGTGTGACATCCGTCAAGACGTTTTGGTTGGAAACTGACTCCAAATAAATGGTTGCTTTGTTTAATTTCTTATCGAATATAAATCGCAGAAAATGTTATTACTGAATATAAAATATTAAAATCCTCAGCTTTGATACATAGCTAGACGATATATACATAATATACAATGAAAATAGAAAATTCAACATAGCAACCGTTTATTTGGAGTCTGTTTTGAACCAACACATCATGACTTACGTCACGACTGAAAGCGTCTACTACAAAGTATATCACCTAACTGTAATTCTGTGAAGTAATTACTTATCGAAACGTTTTAAATAATTTATTAATTTCTGAAAATTGTAAGATATTACCTAAAATCGGAAGAATTTTCATTATTTATACGTAAACAATGTAATAAAAAGAGCGTGATTATATTTTATGAATATATATATATATTATTATTACTGCTATTATGGTAATATAAGTTTTAAAATCGTACACTTTCGCAATATTTCGAAAGACAGTATAACATTTTGTAATATAACAATAACTAAATTTTGTCAATCGAAATTTAACATTTTTCAAGTTTTTGTTCTATTTAATTTTCATTAAACAAATTTCTTATTGATGTATGACAAAAATTGTGCATGTATATTCGGATATACGTAAAACGTTACTTTCTAGACATAAAATTGTCAATAAAAATTAAATTCCAAAAGATTTATATTAATATTTACAGGGTTCGTACGCATTAAACCTCAACTGAAGGCACTTCCCCCTTAGGGCCTATATCCCACGTGCAGATAATTGGCCGACATAAATACAACCAACCAACCAACCAACAACCAACCGTACGCATTAAAGGATTCAGGGGATTTTTGGTGTTTTAGTTCTTGAAATTTCGTAATGTACTGATCGATATATCTTATTTATTTTCAATGAATAAGGCAAATATCACATTAAAAAAAATTCTGATAAGCTGCTTGAAAGTCCTTGGAGCGTACGAACCCTGTATTTACTATTCCTCTATCATCTCTTTTAAGATTTACACAGGCGGCCGTATTATCCTCTCAATTTTACTTTGTGATTAACTAATTTATAAAGATTTATGAGGTAATTTCCTTAATAAGATTGTAATCGATGAGACTATCTAATGCGAATGCAAGTACGCTATTTTTTTTTTTTTTTTTTTTTTTTTTTAACCATTTGGAAAAATGGTTATTGTCCTCGGTCAGGGTAGGAAATCAAAAACTAAACATATCTGAAGCGTTTTATTGCATGAATCCCGCATTTTATTCGTTTACTGATTGGTCTATACAGTAATCTGTATTTTCCCTTTACTTTCAACAGAGATAGATACTTCTGTTGCCACTATGACAAAAAAGTAATTAAAACTACGAAAAAAAATTAATAACTCAGAAACAAATTGAGATACAGCTTTCAAACAAATTGCATTTAAAAGTATTTTTTTTTTCTCTATACGACGGTGTAAAAAGCAATATTGTGGGATGTTTAGAAGTTTAAGAATGAAATGTCATTTAAAATTGGTCCAGGAATATTAATATTTAATCCATGGCGTACGTAATGTACGACCAGCTCAGTAGAAGTTTAAATATTTACAGTACCGAAAAATGTAATCCATGGCATACGTAATGTAGGATCAACTCCGTGCGATTTTTTATGTCTTAAATTTTAGTCTTTGAAAAAAATCATTTTTCAAATGGTCGTTGTAATTTATTAAATTGTATTTTTTTTTTTTTTTTTTTTTTTTTTTTTTTTGTAATGCAACCAGAGCTAGCAACTCTCCTAAAAATTCCGAAATGTGCTAAAGCTAATTTTTTTTTTACTTTGTTTTACATTTATTTTTTAGATGTTAAAGAAATCTACAATGATTTAGTTTTTTATTTAGCGTTAACAAATTTAGAAAAAAAAAAAAAAAAAAAAGAACGCTGCAAGCTCTTTGCCATGCCTATTTAGAGTAGGTTATAAAACTTTCAATAAATATCTCAAAACAAGTTTTAAGCATATTAATTAAAAACTTATTTTTACTAAATAAAAAAATGCTTGCGTGTTAAATCAGTAAAGGAGGTTACAAAAAGTTAAAATTCTTTTATGGTTCAGTTAGAATGGTAGAGAATGCGAACATTAACGGTTACATGTGAAACGAAAAGAGTTGCATCCTTCCTCTAAATATTTTTATTAGGTAACGCATGCTGCCAATTATGGAAATTGTTACACATAATTCTTTTGTAATGGAGCATAAATTAAAGCAGTTCAAACATAATTTTTCCAAAAAAGATTTCGTAAAAAAATGTATGATATAAAAGATTTTTAGAGGAATAAAATACATTAATAAATGAAAATGTTTAACATTTTTTCCAAAATAATTGAAAATGCTAATAGAAATTAGGTGTATCATGTAACGGAGGTACACAGGTATAATACCTTTTATAAAATGAATATAATATTCTATTATTGTCAATATTTTATAAATATTCACAAATCATCAATCTTCATGAAATATATTATTATAATATGCTCCATTATGTAAAACCTCCAAAACTGTTTTTTTTTAAATATATTATGTCAAATGATAACTACAATATACCAAAAAAATACTGTTTTTGTAGATTTATCCAGGCTTTAGAATATATTTGTGCATATGTTTTCCATATATTTAATGAACTTGTTCATAAACATGCAAAAGATAAGATTTTTGTAACTTTATAGAAGTTTAATTAACTTTGATTTGAATTTTGTCAAAAAAATCTGAATAAAAAAAAGTTTGTGGGTGTGTTGGGGGGGGGGATACTATATCGATACCCATTGTGCGTAAAGTGCAAAACATCTTTATTTAAAAGAATGTTCAAAAATCTACTCACTGTCGCTGTACTTATTATTTTATATATTCTTAGAACATAACATTGTTTTGCAATCCTTCTTAATTGGTGGCAGATATGATTTTATTCAAAATTCTGCAGCACAAGGTGATAAAATAACCTAATTTTACAATTTAAAAACAATTGCAATAGAAAAAATGGAATTTTTAGGACTTTTTCTTTCCTTATAGGTGCTAAAACATGCTTCAATATTTGAATAAATGTGTAAATAACCGTTCTTTGTCTTTGATTATTTCACCTATGTCGTTTAAAGATAGCTTGAATACGATAGTAGTTAATATATAATATAACTTGAGTATTTAAAAAATATATTGCATTGCTATTTTTGCGTATTATGATACTCAACACATAAAAAAAAAAATCCACAGTTCCTCCCATTACTGTTTTAATTGAGATAGTCTCTGTACACATTTTCTCAAATTTTCAATTGGCCAGATGTATACACTCTTTTTTTCAATAATAAAAGATGTGAAGTGCAAAATTTAGATTGCTTTCGTATTTTATATTCCAATATTTTCGCGTGCTTTTTTTAAATTTTTTTTTTAATTTAATGGAATCAGTAGTTTCGCTTTTTATTATTTACATCATCCTTTGAATAGGTTTCCCATTTCAATTACGTGCTACTTAATCTTTCAGTTACTGTTTTCACTTGACTCCTAAAAACCTATTAAAGACCGCACATTTTTATACTTTACACAAATGAAATATAATTTTATTTCAAACAAACTAATGGCTAATCAAGAGGGAAAAAAAGCGATGTTACATTTTATTCTTTATTTTTATTTAAGTATGATATGTTGCGAAAAGAACAAACCAACTACATTTTTGCCATTAGAAAATCCTTCAAAGATTTACTATGTAGTGGTACATTGCATTCTTTGCACATAAGGTTACGTGGGGCAACTGGGCCATGATTTTACAATGTGATTAGAAGATTTCGGCAATTCAGCTTGAAAAGTCTAATATTCATTTGAATTAAAGTCTGAACTTTTGTGAATGTGTTCAGTTAGGTTCCCTTTATCAGACAGAAATATTCAAAATTACATTTTAATATCTAAAAATAATATATATATATATATTTCATCTTTCTTTCCTCATGGGTCCAGTTGCCCCATAAAAATGGGGAAAGTGGACCAGGAGGGTTTATGCTCCACAAGCGTTTTTCTTTTTAATTTTGAGTATCAGGTCCTATTTGAAAAGTGTAAACAAGTAAAAAAAAATTAAACCAGGGAGGTCACGTACATTATATAACAATTAAAGGGCGTTGTAAGAGAAACTTTTACTGTCAATATGTCTAAAACAAAGCATTAAAAGTGAAGATTTATTTATACAAAAAAATAAAAATTAAGTAAGTGCTTATGTACTTTAGTATAGGTAATAAGAATAAAAGTTACATGGGTATTTTAAGGGAAAAACTAACAAGATAAATCTATGAACAAACGGCTAAGTAAGTACTTAAGTAACTCATTTTACTTTTACTTTAAACAATGGAAGTTCGATGTGTCCAATAAACCTGTGGAGAATGTCACCATAGTTTTACATCCATAGCTGCCAACTTGTACGGATTTTTCATACCACTAAAATTTAACAATACATTTTAGCTAATTGAATCACCGAAATTCAAGAAAATTTTAACGTTTAAATAAGTCAAAGTTTTCTATTAAATTTCAGTGGTAAGAAAAATACGTACAAGTTTTCAGCTATGTATATCGAACAGAACTATTTTTATTGGTTTCCATAATTAATAATCTCAATCTAATAATCTCAAACTAATAATCTCTTTGTCTTATGTACGCCTCTTCATCTGTATCGTAAAATTTCGAGCTATAGCTATCACACCTAAGAAATTTCATTTGATACCTCGAACATGCTTTTTAAAAATTTTATTATGTAATTTTAATAAGGTATTGTGTAGTTTTTTTTTATTGCAAGCAAAATAATAATGGAGAAATTAATTTACAGTAGTAAGAGAAACTCAAAAAGATATTTATAACTGTTGGGGTAACTGGATCCCATATGGTCCAGTTACCCCTGATACATGTCCCAGTTATCCCACTCGTGAAAAATTTATAGAGTAACAGGAACACCAGCCTTACATTTGAAACATGAAGTAAATATGTATTGATACATATTAATATTAATGTATTTATGTGTCTAATTATTAAATAAAATGATTGCTTAATAAAAGTACTTACCGTATTTTAATAAAAAATCGAGGAAGTTCAACCAAATGGACGTTGTTTTTTAAAAAAGAAACCTAAATTTTCTGCAACCTTACACAACAAAGGCAGAGTAACAATTGAGTTGACACCCATTGTTTTAAGAAGTAGAGATGCGGCTGCAATGTTGACAAAAGCTAAAACTTGAAATACATCAGCGGTTTTTTATAAAATAGCCTGTGGCCCAGTTACCTCGTGGGTCCAGATACCCCAGCTTATCTTACTTATTATAGTTTGACTGCTACAATGACTGTATCGTGAAAAGTTGGATTTTATTTCATTCTTTATAGAGCATCGAACATAAGAACATAATACGAATTTTATCAACACAAATTTCCAAAACATTCCATTCACTCATATTTCTATTTTTTTTTTTTTTTTTTTTTTTTTTTTTTTTTTTTTTTTTGCTATTCGAATCAATTAACAATTGTTTTACTTAAAAATAAAAATAAGATATGCTATATTTAATAATACATTTATTGGAAAAATATTCACAATAAAATAAAAAAAATGATTAACATAATGTTGCGAAAACGCAAAGTCAGTCTTTAATGGGTTATAGAGAATAAAAAAAAATATGTTACATCTTCTTTCAATGAGAATTATTGCCATAATTTGGCGAACTCTTAAAATTCAAAAATAATTTAAAATGGTGTGAAATTCTCTTTGTCTTTTTTCTAATATATAAAGCTCCCGTTATTTTATTGCTGTCACAAAAAACGTTATTCAAGATATGTTGTTTTCCGGATAAAGTATTAGGTCTACCGGAAAGTTCTGCCCTATAATTTTATTTCATGCCTACTTTTTTTTAAATTCAGATATCTTCATTTACACCACTTTTTTGAAATCATAAAATTTCCAATGTTTTCACATTTCACTTTACGGTGACAACAATGGGAACTTTATAATTTCAAAAAACTTGTGCCAATGAAGAAATCTGAATAAAAAAAGTAAGTATGAAATAACATCATCGGATAGAACTTTCCGGTAGACCTAATATTTTCCTATCAATGTTATATAAGTAACTTTTATAAACTGAAAGCTGACTAACCTGTGTTGTCTGTGTTTCACCTCGCAGGCACTAAATGTATTCTATACTCTCCTCGATATTTTAATTCACGTCACTCTTGAGTAGAAATCGCAATTTAGAACGTTTTTAGAACGCTTTTCCCGCATTTTCACCCCTTTTTAAATTTCTAATTTTTTTCGAAACTGTTCTTAAAGATCATTTATTTCTAATAAATATGTACCTTGCCTAATTTTAAGTTGCTATCCCCTACCGATCACAAAAATCGAAATTTAGAACGCTTTTTTGCTCCTGCAACGTCTAGGTGATAGTGATACCGACATAAAATAGCGTCTATGTTAGAGCAGAGGCTATCAGCATCAATTTCCTACCAATGCTTTTGAAATCAGTTTGATTCTTCCTGAGATATTACTGACAAATCGGCATTTAGAACGTTTTTAGAACGCTTTTCGCGCATTTTGCTCCTGCATCTCCTCTGGGGTAGTGGAAAGAGATATAAAATATAGCCTATCTTGGACAAAGATCTGTCAACATCATTTTAACACCATTATATTTGAAATTGGTTCAGTACTTCCTGAGATTGCATAGAAATCGCAATTTAGAACGTTTTTTACAACGCTTTTTACGCATTTTGACCCCCCCCCCTTTTAAATTTCTATTTTTTTAGGAAATGTCGTTAGAGATCATAGATATCTTATAACTAACTACCATTCCAAATTTCACGATTCTAGGCACTTCCGTAACGCAGAAACCGCAATTTAGAAAGTTTTTCTCCTGCACCCCCTTTGAGGTAGTGGCACGGACATAAAACATAGCCTATGTTGGAGAAAGGGTTGTCACCATCATTTTGACGCCTTTATTTTTTAAATCGGTTTGGTATTTCCTGAGATTGTGTAAAAACCACCATTTAGAACGTTTTTTAGAACGCTTTTCGCGCATTTTCACCCCTTTTAAATTACGAATTGTTTAAGAACTGTTCTTAGAAATCTTTTATGTCTAATAAGTAACTAATATTTCAAATTTCATATTTCTAGGCCCTTCAGAAACGCAAAAATCGCATTTTTAGAACGTTCTTTGTTCCTGCACCCCCTTTGGGGTAGTGGCATGGACTTGAAATATGGCCTGTCTTGGAGCAAGCGTCGTCACCATCACTTCGACACCAATATTTTTTAAATCGGTTTTTGTAATTCCTGAGATTTTGTAGAAACTACCATTTAGAACGATTTTTAGAACGCTTTTTGTGAATTTTCACCCCTTTTAAATTTCGAATTGTTTAAGAACTGTTCTTAGACATCATTTATATCTTATAAGTAACTAATATTCCTAATTTCATATTTCTAGGCCCTTCAGTAACACAAAAATCGCATTTTTAGAACGTTTTTTGCTCCTGCACCCCCTTTGGGGTAGTGGCACCGACATAAAATATAGCCTATGCTCTAAGTTGGACTAACACCATGATTTTGATACCATTACTTTTGAAATCGGTTCGGTAGCTCCAGAGATTACCTCTAACAAACAATCTTTACTTCTTTATAATATTAGTATAGATTAAACTGAATTTCCTGGAGCAATTTTTTAAATTGTAAATTTATAACTGTTTGCATCTCAGTTACATAAATAGGAATAATTGTATTTCAATAAAAAAGAAAACTATTATTTGCATTTATTTCTAAATTTTAGTTGTAATGAGCGCCGCAGAATTCGTGGGGAGCGGCTCTCCGCGTGTCCATCCGAGGTCCCTGCCCACGTCGCTTTTGCCCAGACTCTCTAGGGAGGTGAAGCCAGGAAGTAAAAAAGAAATAAAATCAAAAAATTAAACCGGATAAATTTAAAAGGAAAATTGATTAAATTAAAAACATCACGAAATATGTAAATGTTTGGCTTGAGACGCTAAGGCTCAAAGCGCTATAAGTAAGCGTACAAAGGTAATGCTGGAATCTGCCGTAAATGGACGCAGCTGCGCCATCTTGTGGATGGAGTGAATAGCGCAAATTCGCGGGTTTTTTGTATGACGTCATATATGGCAGAATATCTACCATCTGCGCATCTCGTGCGCAGGTCTATTTGAAGATATTTTCAATTTAAGAGTTATAGGCGGAAAAGCAGACAAAGCTATTTTAAAGAATACCTGTTAAAATTTTAATCATGAATTTCAAATATTTACCAACACATGGAAGATGAACCTTGTTTACCAGATTTATTGCAAAATACTTTTGTTACAGTTTGTTTTGATGATAATATGTGTATTTAAAAAAAAATCGCAATGTCATTTTAATTTCGGGAGAAAAAGCACTAATGCTACGTAAACAGTATTGCCTTTTGCCCCGAAACTAAACTGACATTGCAACTATTTTTTAAATACATATATTTTTATCAAAACAAGCTGTAACAAAAATATTTTGCAATAAATCTGGTAAACAAGATTAATCTTCCTTGAGTGAGCAAATATTTGAAATTCGCGATTAAAATTTTAACAGGTATTCTCTAAAATGGCTTTGTCTGCTTTTCCGCCTATAACTCTTAAATTGTAAATATCTTCAAATAGACCTGAATTTTATGCAAGCTATTCAGGCTAAAAGAAAACCATTTTTGTTAATAAAAGTTATAGACGTAACTTTTAATTCCATGGTTTTTTCCAGGTTTTTTTCCGCATTGGAAGAAACTTGCCCACCTTGGGTTTATGTTATTATTTATTAGAAAAAAAAATGTATTTTAAATATAATGTGTGAAAAGCATGTGTTTAAATGGACTTTATCCACGAATGGTAACAGCCACGCCTCTGCGGTAATTCCCCCCCCCCCCAGAAAAAGACTGTTTATTGGACGAAGGGGAAGCACTGTTAAAATGTTCTTCATGCCTATTGGTGTTTTTCTTATGTTGACCCGCGGTTGACGTCAAACGGGTAAAGCCCATTGATGTATTATACCAGTATGTATGTATTTTAAATAAAGTTATGTTTTTCAAATGACGAGTATATTTTTAAAGTGATGATTTTATATTTTGAATGAAATGAATATAACACAAACGCTGGTGATGTGGAAAATATTTGACGGTTTATGAACAGCGGCCGGCTAACATAAAATTACTTTTTTACACTGTTTATTTAATCTAACCCTGTTCATATATATGAAAAGATAAAAAATTTTAATCGATTTTTCCCTCCCAGATATACTAGAAAAATAAAAATTATGTACATGGGTGTGTTTCTAGTAACAATACAACATTTTAGTATTTTTACAACCTGATTATAAATTAGGAAATTAATTTTACGTTATCTAAACGTACCTGATAAATCCTTAAATATTCTTTATGGTTGTTACAACTGTATATACAAGTACAATAATTGAGTAAGTTATGTAACAAACTACGATTTCTAAAATATACCAGCTGGTTGGGAAATTGCAAAAGAGAAATATTTAAAACCTTTAAGCCTCTTAAACGTGAATTTCAGCCCTATAATTTTTTATAAAAAAGTCAAAATGTTATTTAATATATATTATTAAATGTCAGTGATTTTAATACGTTCAATTGGCCCACCTCCGTCCGCAGCCCTTTTTTCTCCTACTTATTCCGACTCTTTTGTGGAAGCCAGATTGGGGGTGTGGGGGGGGGGAATTGAAACCGGACAAAATTAAAAGGGAAATTTGAAATTATTGGCTACCGACCAACAACTGCTACGTCGAGCTTATTATGAGTCTATAGTTTTCAGTTATTGGCAATTGTTGTGTGTTTCATAAGCCTTTTTCAAATTTGGAGAATGTTCCGAAATTGGGTTATTTCGATAAAAGTTACTTTCTTTTTCAAACCATTAACTTTTATACAGTTGCAAATGTATACTGTTTTCTCATTTGACGCCAAACATGGCTATCGGCCCGATTACGGAAAGTTAGCCATTTTACTCCTGCGAAGAACCGGTGTAAGATAATAAATTTTAATTGAGCATACCACGTACTATTTGTAAATATTTTATATTTTATTCCAATTTTTGAAGTTTCTTCTACACTTTGTATGCTTTCTGCAATGTTATTCACTTGTACGAAGTGCAGGTATCCCATGAAAACTATATTTCCCGGATATGACACAATGACCGACATATTTCTAGATTAAAAAAAAAAGTAATTTGTCCATTTTAGGAATTTTTTTAAAGCTGTTGTCTAAAATTCTCAAAATATTTAAAACTATAAATAATCAATTATTGCTGGTTTAATAGTACAAGAATTACTGCTTGCATTTTAAATTAAAGTGGATCCTAATGTAAAATTAAATGAGTTTTAAATGGAATGAATGAAATGCTTCTATTTTAAATATAAATACAATTCGATCAAGAGAATATTTGGCAATTTATCGCCTGCGCCCGGTAAATAAAAAATATACCTTAAAATTAATTAAATAATTTATACTTAAACTCTAAGCCTAATAAAACTTTTAATTCTCATTGGAAATACACATGTTTATATAATTTTTATAACTTTATCTTATCAGGAATTGAATTAAAAACGCTGCTGTAAAATTCTATCTTAACATACATTAACTAATTTTTATATGTCCTTGTTCATTGCATTACAAAAACATAATTCAAATAGAACCTATTAAAATCACTGACATTTAATAATATGTATTAAATAATATTTTAACTTTTTTATAAATTATAATAAAACACAAAACTAACATGTTTTTCTCTTTTGGGAAGCGAAAAAAATGAGTTTTCTCAGATAGAGCGTTATTTTTGCAGTTTTGATAACTGCAATAATTAGAACGCCAACGTGGCATTTTCCCAAATAATATAAGTTCTTAAAAGAACTGATTTTGTTTAAATAACTAACTTCAGTCAATAAATTAAATAATGGCGAATAAATAAATCGAATTATATCTATTCTTCCAACAATTAAGTACTGCAGACGACAAACGAATAAAATCACGGCTGAGCGTGCACATAGTTATTTCATAGATAACGAACTTATAGAACATCCACAAAGGGGAAAGAATTTAATAATCCTCTTGTAGTTCACTCCGTCCGCTGGGTGGCGTATGACCTTGATTGACGTGACCTCACCTTTAATCTTGCGGTTACCTCTTCCATTTAAGATAGGGCGCTTACTTATATCGCTTTGCTAAGGCTTCATGAAGATCGCAGCGGCTTTACACTCATTATTAATCTTCGGAGGCGGTCATGGATGGGAGGGCTGTGAGAATTCAGGGAGCGTAGCGCTCCGTGTGTCCCTGCCGAAGTCCCTTTTGCCGAGACTCTCTAGCGTAAGCCAGGAAAAAAAAGAAAAAAAATTATGCAAAGGAAATACACTGGATTTCGAGATGGCATATGATCAATTGTAATGTTTTATTCTAAACATGTACATAGCTGAATGGATGACAACAACTAACAGAATTATCCTTTAAAGGATCACTCACTACCCATCAGAGTTTCTGTGTGCCCTCAAAAAATACTATGTAATCCAAGTTTGGCCCAAGATAGTTTACAATCAAATGTAATTCAGAGCTAAATAAGGGATCTAAAAACTCATGGAAAATTACTCGGCTACTAAACAACACACAAAACGGAATAAAACAAATACTAAAAAAGCAATTTATCAAATTACAACGACCATTTGGAAAACGTTTTTTCTTTTAAGACTAAAATTTAAGACGTAAAAAATCGCACGGAGTTGATCATACATTACGTACGCCATGAATTAAACATTAATAGTGTTATTATGCGTAAAAATTGCAAGCCAAAAATATCGCCTGCTACCCGTCAGATTTCATGAAACTTAAGTATTATCCACCTGAAACTTACGTAAATATCCAAGCATTTCATTGGCTGAACGGGAAAAGGCTTTTCCATCGTCAGATTTCCAAGAAATCTGACGGCCAATTTTAAATGAAATTTCATTCTTAAACTTCTAAACATCCGACAATATCACTTTTTACACCGTCGGATAGAGAAAAAAATGTACTTTTAAATGCAATTTGTTTGAAAGTTGTATCTCAATTTGTTTCTGAGTAATTATTTTTTTTTTTGTAGTTTTTATTACTTTTTTGTTATAGTGGCAACAGAAAGTATCCATCGTTGTTGAAATTAAAGGAAAATACAGATTACTGTACTGTATAGACCAATCAGAAAACGAGTAAATTGCGGATTAAACAAAAGAAAACCTTCAGATATGCTTTTCATTTCCCATCCTGACGAGAACAATAACCATTTTTCCAAATGGTTAATAATTCCGGGAAAATTTAAAAGGGAAATTGATTAAATTAAAGGCATCGAAAAGTGAGAAGTGTTGGGTTCGGGGCACTGAAGCTACCGGAGGACCGCTGCGGTTTTGAGCTCATTATTCGTAATATAAGTATATATCTAATTTCAAGCATTTTCTGTCTCATCTTATGCTAAAATTAACCAGATGTCTAAGATATATCAAAAACTTTTTTTTTAAATTTAAATATTATTTTTCGTGGAAGGACTATTAGACAAAAACTATAACATTCACAGACTATGTTTAGTCCTGTCACGGCTCTTTTGAAACAATAAGACATGCACAAAGTTTCTTCCTGAAGCAATATACAGATATGCCTAAAATTGTCCTTCCAGCCTCGATATTGCTTAGACCAAAACCTATAGTATTGCGAAAAGTACACAAAATTCATTCAAAATATTTGTTCGATTATGATAAAACTTACCTTTCGATGTTTGTACATATATATATATATATATATATATTACTTAAACAAAACAAAACCCAAATTTCTTTTTTTTTTTTTTTTATTTTTTTCGAAAAAAAGATCAGAATAAGTTAGCGATAATATATATAGTAAAATTTCTTAATTGCCGAATTCTCATGACCGCGAAATTTATCCGTTATTCGGAGGTCTCCGGTATTTAGAGGTAAATGCATACAGATATTGATGTTGAAGATTTTAAAAGTGTTCGCTAAACAGACTTTTGTTATTCGGGAGTATCCGTTGTTTCGGTTTTACTGTACCTTGATTCTTGAAACTGCAAAAATGCTTTTTACTATTTTTTCATCTAGATAATATTTATATTATGAAAATTCATAATTGCGTTACTTATAGAATTCCTTAAAGAGGCCTTTTTATAATAGTGAATAATTAAAAATGTTTAACAAAAATTCCCTGCTTTAGAGTTTAATTGTAATATTCAGAAGTAATATGGCTTTTGCACAAAATATGTTTTCATGTCTTCACATACGACGAGCTACCGTTTCCTCCGCTTGATTCTTTGTTTGTTTACGAACAGCTTTAGCCAATCAGCTGTCAAGCGGCCATTTTGGAGTATGTCAATGAAATAAATGCAGTTTTCTACTTTAAAATATGCATAAATATGTAGTGTAAATAGATATTTATAAGAGCTACATATTTAAAAAATAACATAAAATAAACAAACTGAAAGAGCCTTCCATTCCATGGTGTGAAAGTGGTGTTATCACATAAGTAAACATTTCTTTAAATGTAATAAAATATTTTGAAAACGCAATTATTACCATAATGTGTTTTATTGACAAAATACTGGTACTTCGACATAATTAGTCTCAATAACTTCAAAGCATAAATGACAAATTGAGTAAGTGATAAACATAAAATAGTTTTTTAAAGCTAGTTTCAAAGTAGAATTTTCTTCATAATACGTTAGGGGCGCTCACTCAAGGGAAAACATGAATAGCTAGTCAAATTTGGAAAAAAAAAAAATCAATATTTTATTTACGAAGTATAACCACAAAGTATAAGGAACAGTTTGCAATCAGCTAATTTTCATAAAAGTTTTAGGAACTTTTTTTATCGATTTATTTAAATGACCATCGATTGAGCGGTAATGCCCGACACGGTATGGTAATTGCGCTCAGAGTTTGAATACAACGTTTAAGTAAGACAAAGGTCACATATGTAGTTGTATGGGGTGTTCACACCACTTTTTGCAACCGCTTTACACATATTGTGCAGACATATTGTGTTAGACATATAGTGGGCTACTTTTTTTATATTTAGGTTTTTTGATTTTCATCACTTTTTTGAAATCGTAAAATTCTCCTTGTTTAATGACATATTAATAAAGGCGAAAACAGGGAAATTTTACCATTTAAAAAAAAATGGTGTCAGTCAACAAATTTGAATTTAAAAAAAGTTGCCCACTGGCAACACTTCTTCTGGAATTCCATTCGAGCGCCATAATCTGTCATCGCCATGTTGGGTTTTATTGCATTATAGTTGGTGTAAGAACGCACTACAAAAATAAATAAAACCCTGAAAGTACAGCTAAATGTATATATTTTGTAGACATAATGAGTAAATTAATATTTGAAAATAAGAGTGTACACTTACCTTCAAGTTAGATATTGTAGAATTTTATAATAAAACAACTTCAATGTAATAACTTGAGGACACAAAAATACTTTCCTCCCGACGGGCACTAAATCCTTACTGTGAACTTAGGATGAAGTTCGCTAGGTGCCGGTACCGATCGCACGTTTTCGATTGTATTCTGTTTAGAGATATTTGATGAGCGGGATTACCCTTCTTAACGTCAATACCCTACTTTCCACTAATTCCTACACAATTATGTAGAATACTAAAATTAAACATTGTGCTAATGTGTCACCTTAAAAATTTTAAAACAAATTTAAGTCGGCGTTGAAAGTTTAAAGGAAATTAAAAAAATATATTCATTTTCTACAGATAACTTAAGGGACATAACTTAAAATGTTTCAGAAAGAGAAATAACATTTTGCGAGTAAATATTTTACTTGACTAATCTTAGTTAACCGATACATTAAATTCGAATTATCTTAAAATAACATTTCCTAATAAAGTTTTACAGGTCTGTATAAAATAAATATTGCTAAGATGTCAAACGAATATTGAGAATAATTAAAGTGTTTACACAAGAAATTATTTGACTAAACATCCGAATGTCAGGAAAAGTATTTAAATTTGAAACGGTATACATATCGATGTAAGTTTATTTGTCGTTGTAAAGTGTTTAACCTTTTAGATTTCTGAATAATTTATGGAACTAAAACTGCAGATGCATTACACTGGCTATTTTAAGCAGAATGTTATCATTAACAAATAATGTTAATTAAAGCAGCTTGCTACCAGTAATTTTTAAGAAAAATAAATAAAACTGCCCTCAAGGGATGGTCGCTTTGTTGTAAGTTATACTAGTCTTACACTTATTCTTATATGTTTTAAACGCATGTCAATAAAAATTTCCCTGTTATTTAAGAGTTAGGTAGATTTATTCAACATCTTTCTTTTTTGCTAACTCCGGCTATGACGAGTTATTTGACAATTTTAAACAGTGTAAACATATTATTCTATCTTAAACTTCGTTATATTAATATTTTTAGTCATTATTATATATTAATGTTTAAATTTATAATTTATTTTCTCAATTCTTCTACTTCAGAGACATCTTGGTGCAATCCAACAAAACTCCACCTCCTAATCTCGGATTAGCCATTCCTAAATCATCGACCTTTTCTATACTCCTAATCGCCTAGTCTTCTATCTCTTTAAGATAAAGACACTTCGTTACTTTTTAATTCTAACTTTATATATTTTTATTAAAGTACATTTATAGTATTATAGTTATACTGTATTTTGATGGCTTCTGTAAGACGAATTACACAAATACGCATCCACAGGGTGTCGAGTTGCATTGTAACTGGGTATACCCTCAACGCATCAGTTGTTTATTTGTTACTTATTGTACGAAAATTGCCTTATTTTAGTGGTAGTGCTTTGAAATAACTGTGATTATTACAGTTATAACTTACTTTCATCCAAATCACTTTAATTTCTATGGTTGTTATTTTTGAACATTTTGAAGATCATATATTTAAACTGTTATTCATTATATATTAATCGATCATGTATTGAAATTTTCCACATGTCCCTGTAAACTATACACAAAAGCGTTTACTTTAGATTCGCACTTTTACTAAAGTAAAACCAAAAGTTAAAGCCTGTAAAGTAAAAAAAAAACACAACACAAACATACTATTTTTGGATTAGAATGAAATCGACCACCACTAGGAAAAGGTCCATTCAAACCAGTAAAAATAAAATAATATAAAAATCGTAGACTATGTTTTAAAGTCTTATTTGCCTTGTGTTAGTCACTGATAGCTATACAAATGATGCGGGTTCAAATCTTGAATCAGTAATGGATGTTTGTAGGGCGCCCGATTCCACTTTCAATAGAAGTCGTCGTCTGTTTATGCGTCATGTGTAAACGATGGCAATAGCGCACCCACCAAATCTTTAAAAATGAATGCCTGGACATACATTAAAAACAAACAAAAAAATGCATAACGAACATCAATGGTTGGAAGACGGTTAGTTATAAAATTCCGTTTAGCACTTTCTCAGCATATATGTAAAAAATGTAATGAGTGTTTAAATAGTCCAAGTACAATTTCGAGTGGCGATATGGAACATAAGTATGAACCTTACTTACTCTGAAAAGCATGACTATAAACAAACAGTAGGGAGATAAAAGAGAAAAAAAGGTGCATAAAAACTATGTAGGGGAGATGGGGGCACATGTGAACATCGCAATTTTTCAATAGTTATTATAATTTTTTTATTTGAAAAAAATTACTAAATATGATAGCACCTGTAGACTTATGATAAAAAATTTTTGAAACTCTTTGACATTTTGTTTATCATCTGTAGCCAAAACACTGTTTATAGATCTCAAAAGTAAACTCCTTGTTCCAAGATGTTAAGTGAATAACTTTATTTATTTATTCATTTATTTGAATTTGAGTATTTTAACGTATACTATGAATACTAATAAATATTTTTGATAAAGTTCTTTTTCTTTTAAATCTGAGAAATGTTAATGATTCATCAATTTAACTCTAGCAGTCATGTGGGGTAGTTGTATACAGACTAGTTGGGGCAGATTTGAACAGTTCGTAAGTGCTCCAATTATCATTCTGTGATTCTATTCCTTTCAATTAACTTCATGAGAAATAATGTCATTTCCATTATATAATATTTTCCTGAAATAGAAGATGTTTTCCTCAGACAAAGTTTCTTTTGTATTGAAACTTCCACAAACACATCTTTCAGCTACTACATAAAGAGCAACAAGCTCGTTTGTGTTCAATTGTATTTTAAATAAATTTAATGTTTTCTAAAATGCAATAAGTGTTATGTATTATTTTACTAAACGATTTACAATAATATTTTTAAGCATTGTTAATAGAAAAAAGTATTACATTAAACAACTTTGCAATTTTTTTGTATATTTGTTCTAAACTTGCAATGATGGCTTACTACCCTCTCTAAAACATTTATGTATATGGTGCTTTGAATTTGAGATAGATATTAGTAATATTTTAAGAAAGTAAAATTTTTAAACTGATATCTACCGTAAAATCGCAGTTTTAACCCCCTTTCAAAAGCACAAGAAGTTAGGGGGGGTTATAGTCGAGAATATTTTTTAAATAACTAAAAAACCCTTCTTAATCTATAATTTACAAATAAATAAGGCAAATACAGGAGTGAGAATCTTTCATATTGCGACAGATTTCCGATAAATATTATGTAAATTCCTCCCTCCCCTAAAATTTTCCCCAAACAAAAACCCCTAAGCAAAATTTAAAAGTTTTAATTTCTTTTTTAATTTTTTTCTTTTTTTGTTTTTTTATTTTTTAATTTACTGCAACAATACTTAATTAATCATCTAAGCCATCCCTCCCAATCTAATTTTTTTTTCCTTTTATAATATTTTGCTTAAACATATCACCCAGAAACAAGAGTAATATATATATATATATATATATATATATATATATATATATATATATATATATATATATATATATTAGGGTGTTTCATTTTGTAAGGCAAAAAATAAAATGTAATTTTTTTGAAGACTTTGCTTACCGAGTCTAAGTGGTATAAAAGATATATATGCCAAATTTCATTAAGATCGGATAATATTTAGGGGTTGGACACTTTGACCAGTTTTGTGAAAATAGGCAAAAAATACGATTTTTTATGTTAATTACCTTTATTTAGAAAACTAGAAACCACTAACTTCAAATAATACTAAAACTAGACACTAAGATTAATAGATAGCATAATACGCAAAGCATGTGTTATATTAATCAACTTTAAACGATGCAATCTCTTCTTTATTCACTTGTTGACGACTTTTCTGTAATGCTCGATTACCCTCAATAAGAGTTGTCTTTATTGTTTGTCTCTGACCAATTCGTTTAATCAGATCAATTGCTTTTTCTGCTGTATCATTGACCACAATAAGAGCGCTCACATGGCTCCTTAGATAATCACTGCAATATTCTGTCACATCGTGGATCCCACGAAATGATTGAGGTGTTTTCCTTCAAAAACTAATTTTTTTTTTTTTTACCTCAAATAGTTTTATTTTCTTTTTCTTTACAGGTTTGGTTTCTAAATTTATAGTGATATTTCCCTTATTAGACCGAGTAATATTTACGTGCAAAAAGCCTGTCCTACGTTTGTTTCTAAAAGATACCAAAGGTATCCTTATCAACTTGGCAACTGTGAGAGCACTTTTTTCGACATCTGCATCTGGGTAAGTGTTCGGAAACTGTAGCATATCGAAATCATTCTTTGGAGCCCATCGACTTACAATTGCCTCAAGCCAAAAGTGAACATATATTATGCTGACGGAATGTGCAACTCCTTTCATTCCTTTCAGTTCTCGTTGAAGAATATTGAACTGTTTAGAGAAGAGTACAATTTTAAGTGCATATACTGCCTTTGCCATCCACATTGCTTGATGCAGAACCTCTGGAAACTTGAAACTGAAGTCGTTTTTAAACCATCCTTCTAGGTACAAGAGAAAGAAATTGTAATAACTCTTTGTAATCTTCTCTTAGATGAGTTCTGTTGTTTAGGACATTTTGAAGGTAGTTAACCCGTTTATACACTTAGTTCTTTTTTTTTAGGCGAAAACCTTATCAACTCCACTAACTCACGAGCTCATATCATCTTCTCTTTGTGACCTAAGAAATTATTTATCTTCTTGTGATATGCTAGTCATGCCCATTACATTTTGCCAGGAAATGTCAAAATAACTTGATGATATCATCTTTAAATATCTGTTGTTTCACATTTTCTTTATCTGTGTTTATCGATTTCTAAATACTCTGGTTTTGTTATTCTTTGTACATCTTCTGTAAGCCAGCACTAATATTCTCCTTCTTATTAACAGGAATATTTGCTTTCTTCTACACTTCCTGTAGTTTAGGACTGGTAGATTTAGCAGAATCCAAAAGTCTTTCTTTCATTTCCTCGTGATGGTAAATAAAACTAAGAATACTTGCTCCTTTGCAGGGACAAAATACTAATAAATATTCATCACTAGGCAAGAACGAATGAAAACTCATCACTAGGCACCTTTCCAATCCACCAAATTACGCTTAAGGTTCCCGTGTTAAAGTTCAATTACCTTCAAAAGATGAATGAAACACATGAGAAGCCCATTAGTACAAAGTACTTCAATATTAGATATTTCACTAATTTGAGATAAAAGTGATAAAAGTGTGCAACCTCTAAATATTATCCAATCTTCTTGAAATTTGGCATAGGGTAGATGGGGGCACATGTGAACAGTTCGCCTAAATATAGCATTTTCTCATAACTAAATTAATTTCTATAAACAAAAACTACTTAATATAGTAAACAGAACCTTCTTTTACACATTGTAATTTTTTTAAATCAGCTGTATAGTTTTTCTTACATTTTTTAATAGTTTTATAAATTCAAAAAATTGTTCACATGTGCCCCATCAACGGGGTAGTTGTGAACATACGTGGGGCACATGTGAACACAAGGAAAAAATATCCTTTAACATGCTTTTTATTCTGTTATTCGTTTGCCATCATAATCAATAGTTATATTACCTTCAATTCAATTACCTTCAGTTATATTAAATTCAATTTAACTATAGAACCTACAAAACTAAAACTATATATGCCGGAAATTGAATTTTTAGGCTATAAAATCAGCGAAAAGGGTTATGCACCCTCAGAAAAAAATATAAAGAAAATTACTAACTTTGCAAAACCCACATCTCAAAAAATGGTGAGAGCATTCATAGGTCTATGCACATATTTTAAATCAACCATACAAAATTATGCGCAAATTATTGCACCTCTGACAGATCTTACAAGAAGAAACCAGAAATTCAGATGGAATGAAAGCGCACAACAAGCATTTGAAAAAATACAACAAATAATAATGGCACAACCGACAATTCACCCACCAGATTACACAAAACCTTTCTATGTAATCACAGATGGATCCAAAATCGCAACATCAAGTATATTGACACAAAAGCAAGGTGATAAAATGATACCAATTGAATTTACAGGAAGAAAGTTAAGAGAGTCAGAAAAGAAATATCCAAGTCTACAAATCGAGCTCTTGGCAATACATGAAACAATCACCTATTTTAGAAACATCCTATTAGGAAAAAAATTTATTTTGCTGACAGATTCAAAAGCCCTAACGTACCATTTACAGTTACAAAAACAGCCTGAGATTGTTGCAAGATGGTTACTTAAACTCCAAGACTACGACTATGAGATATCTCACATTTCTGGAAATAACAGTCCAGCTGATTTCAATTCTCGCTCCGTACACAATTTAACAATTGCAGATAATTTAAATAAACACCTTTTCACGGTGAATAAAAATTTAACTGAGGATAATATAAAAAGGAACAGATGAAAGACCCTAAACTAAAAGAAATTATAGGAGCTTTACAGCAACAGAAGAAAGCAAAGAAGTACGAAAAGAACACTTTAAATAAAAATGGGATTCTAATTTTAAAAAATTCACAAAATTCCAGTAATGATGACTTATACATTGCACCACAAAGTTTGAAAGAAGACAATTTAAATAGTGCACATGTACCACATTTTGCTTTTCTAAAAACTTATGAAATAATAAAAGAAAGATTTTTCTGGTATAGAATGTATCAGGAGATAAAAACATTGTGTATGAAATGTATAACATGCAATACTTTTAAACAACATAAGACGATAAAAGTACCATTAAAAAAATGGATAAGAAGTATTTAGCAGGCGAAAGGTTAACAATTGATATTGTTGGACCTTTGGTTGTATCATTAAAACAAAATAAATATATTTTAACAGTAATAGATACAGCTACACGCTTTCTACAAGCATTTCCACTCAGATCAGCAGACACTAAGGTCATAATTAACGCTTTGAACCAATATTTTAGTGCATACGGTTTAGCACGATATATTGCAAGCGATAATGGACCTTATTTTAGGTCAAAAGATTTCAAAGATTACATGCAGAATCTAAATATCGAGCTAATAAGGTCAAGTGTATATAATCCACAAAGTCAAGGGATTGTAGAGAGAGTCCATCTTGATTAAAAAAATTCTATAGCATCCATGTGTACTAAAACGTACGAATGGGACATTAGACTTCCATATTTTGTGCTTATGCACAATACAACAAAAAATCGAATAACGGATTTTACATCAAGCATGTTATTTTTCGAACGGGAAATAAAAACTCCATTCAAAAATTTCACAACACATGAAATGGACTCGTACAGCACTTATGTGCAAAATAAATTAAAACATATGTACGAAATCAGACACGAGGTCATGAAAAACCAAGAAAAATCGGATCAGGAATTAAATAAAAACTCAAAATTAAAACACAAACAGCTACAAGTAGGTGATGAAGTTTATTTAAAACTTCTAATAAAACCTAAAGCATTACACCAAAAATTTTCAGGACCATATTTTGTAGAAAGAATTTTTAGAAATGACAATTATCTATTAAAAAACAGGGACAAACCGGAGTTAAAACCTGTCACAATTCACATCTCAAAATTGTTCGCGCCTAACATCGCAAACAAAATAAATAAACAAATAACCAGGTAATTTATTAAATAATACCATATGCCGGAAAAAAAATAAAATCAGTGCAAACTGATTAAACAAAAACATGGTAAAACATGCAATTTTTTTTTCAACGGCAACACGAAATTGTAATTATAAAATAATTATACTTATATATTTATATCATATTATTTATTAAATATAGTAATTATTGAAAAATTACAATGGACGAAGACGAAAAATTCGAAATTTTAAAGTAAAATTTACGGCGAATAGACATGAAAATTAAAATTTATTTTTGTTAGAAAGTTTATAGAAAATAATGTTGTTGGTACTAAAAAAAATAAATTGATAAAAATGTGAAAAGGCATAAAAATGAATTTAAAATTCAATTTCCTTCATAAGCAAAGCAAGATTCAACACATGAATACGAATAATGACCAAAATATTTAAAGATAAAATACATTTTGCAAAATTAAGCACCCATAAAAGGAAGTCATTTAAAAAGTATTAACTCAAGTACATTAAAAAGGAAATAATAATAATAATAATAAAAAACATAAAATAACATAATTTTTGACAAGATATAGAAATAAGTCTTTCAAAAAAAAAAAAAAAAAAAAAAACTCAATTCATTAAATTAACAAAAAACTCCATCTTGGATATATAATGCAGACCGCACTGAACAGTGAGAAGCATTGAACACGAGCGTCTCAAATGAGAGAAAGATGCAGGAAGATGGATATAGCTAGCTATGAGAAAAGATGCGTGGGATAAAAAAAACCTCTTTTTCCACACCTGTGACCACAAGGCAGCGGAATTAACACTACCCCCAATTTTTCTCTCTTCTGGTTGCCAGAGGGAATGCACCCGAAGTGATCGCATTTCTATAGCAACGGAAGAACTCGCAAGGGAAAAATGAAATCGAAACAACTGCTTTACTCAAAAGTTGTTTTGGGCAAGCGACGGCCTTGAAACTATTTCAGCAGGTGCTCAAAAACGGAGCGAAGGTTTAGGAGAATTTCAGTAACACGTATCTTGCAGCTCAAAGAAGTGAGAAAATGTAGCTCATATTCTATCGAAACCCACTCAGTATTTTCGGAGAACCGGTTAGGGTCAAAACGGGATATGCAATGGAGCAGATCGCTAGGGAAAAAAACAAATAAAAAGATAAATAAATGTTTTTCTCACCGAGCCGGTATTGAAGAAGAATTGAAGACCACGACTTTCGACAGTTATAGAGGGCATTCTCTAGGCTTCTTAGTAAAGACTGGTGTTTTGACCTGGCTGCGGGCTTACGTTGAGTCGGGCAGCCGTGTTGTTTCACATGGGCGGTTCTGGTGGAAAGCGAATCTTTTCAGCGTTGGAAAACTTTCTAGGACGCACGACAGGAATGAAGGTGCAATTTGAGTAGACAACACAGCTAAATAATTGAATGACAAAATTAATACTGAATTGCATATTAATTACAATGGCTAGAAAAGAAATATTTTGAGCGAGTAAAAATGAAGCGTAACATAAGGATTATCCTGGAAAATAAAAATTAGAAAAAAAATATTCATAAAAAATAGAAAAACGGAAAACAGGGTATATATTTTTTATTTCTTTACACTTCAAAATTGTTTTGACGTATTTCAAAACATGCCGGAAAAATATTTTGATCGCTAGTGATAAACAAACCACATACTTACTTCAAGAGGACTAAATATATATATATATATATTAAATTGACATATTTATTAAAAACAAAAACAAAAACAAAAAATTGAAAAATTGAAAAATTTTATTGTACAAAATATAAAAAATAGTTCCTTTGGAGATAAATAAGTAGAAATTAGCAACATTGGATGGAAAATGTATTTTCCATTATACATATTATAAAATATTTACAAAATGTTATGACTTTGACACGGAAATGAAACATTATGAACACACATGGACATAAATTATGCAAATAATTAAAAATTGCTATGTCACGGATGCACTTTTAAATATGGCATTTATTTTGATTACCATATTTATGACACAAAATGGATAAAATTGTATATAAATTTATACAACATTCCACACTCTTTGTAAATAAAAACGATTTAAAACACCATTTGTCAGAAAATAAAAATTTTCTACACATTACTACCAATTATAAAAAGAAAAACAAGTAGTAATTGGGAAAATGTAAACAAAGTGTAAGTGTGTAAAATTGCTAAAAATTTATGAAAATAAGAGATTAAACATTAAATAAATCTGAAAAATAGTACATAAATAAGTAAACAAATTAATACATATATTAAAATAAATATTACAGACTCATTTAGGCAAATAAATAAATTGGATGACCACAGAAGGGTTCAAAATGAAAAGCACACCGTTTGTAAACAACAGAATATAAAAAAAACTGAAAGTCGTATGTAAAACCTTTAAAATTCACAACCACAGAGTAATTTGAATATAATAATGTTTGAAGAAACTATGATAATCGCATGGAAATAAATTATATTCCTAGGAAAGTGTCATCGTGATTGCGGGTCGATTGGATGACTTTGCGCAAGATATTTTCATGGGATTGTACACGGATTTTTTCAGTATCGAAGCAAAATATTAAAAAACACATACCTAAATTAATATATTAATATAATAAATAAACCATATTATACCTAAAATTCAAATATTATATATGATAAATTTGCAACAAAACCTTTACGGAACGGAAAATAATATATAAAAATTTATTAACTTTATGGTGTTCGAATGAAAACATAATCGAAAATAAACGGAAACAAGAAAATAAAAACATTGTAGATGAATTATTACAACATACATTAAAAATTTCACAATGTATAAATATAAATAAATACAACGGATGCATAGTAATTTGGGAATCCATCGAACAATTAAATAAATATAAAACGGCAAAATGAGCATGGAACGCCATATTAAAATACTATATTTACCGCTAATATAGGAGTGAATAGAGGGTACTTCTAACCACAGAAATATTTGGCCAATCAGAAATGCCAGCGGACTCAATATTTAACCAGCAGAAGGCAGAGGCAATTGAAAATTTTACTTTAAAAGAACTTAAAAATGTCATCTACTCATTCAACAGGAACAAAGCCCCGGGGCCCGATGAAATTGATCATAACATAGTACGACAATTATTCAAGCATCATAAATTTCTCTTACTAGAAATGTACAATGTTCTGCTATATTTAAATTACTTCCCCAAAACATGGAAGATTGGAGAATTGGTTTATTTCATAAAGCCCTCTAAAAAACCAGACATCGCATCTTCATATCGGCCAATCTCCTTACTGCCAATCTTCGGTAAAATATATGAAAAACTATTATTAAAAAGGATAAATTTTAACTTATACTGCCAAAAAGAACTACAAAAATCACAACATGGCTTCCAAGAAGGTCTTTCGACGGAGTCAGCGATTGCCGAACTTTTCTCATTTATAAATCTGCTCAAAGAGAATAACAATTATATTTCCCTAATATCCCTAGACTTCAAGAATGCATTTGACCAACTACCCTGGCCGGAGACCTTAGAAGAATTAAAATTCCTAAAACTAAAACAAGCATTAATAAACATAGCAGCATCATTTCTTTCAACAAGAGGAGCAATGCCGAATTGGCTGTCAAAAAAGATCCACTGGTTTAGAAGAGGTTGCCTACAGGGGTCCTGTTTTGGACTTTTTCTTTGGAGAATATTCCTGAATAAATTACTGAGAATATTAAAGAAACATGGCTTTAAGATAATAGCATATGCCGATGATCTTCTTCTAATTATTTTTGGCCAAACAAGAAGACATTTGGAGCAGATGGGAAGAGAGATACTACAAATATTAAGTGACTGGGCGAAACAAACGGATATGAAGTTCTCATATGACAAATGTGTAGTGTTAAATCTTCGAAGACCACGTTTCCTGAAGAGAGGACCAATATATAAATTGGATGGGCACTCCCTTAAATCTGAAAATACAATAGACTACTTGGGCTTAACATTGGATAAAACACTGTCTTTTCTTCCGCACCTGAATAAAAAACGCATAGAAATTAATCAAATATCACAAAATCTTCTAAAATTCGCCGCTGCATGTGGAGGGCTTTCGAAGCAAATTTTAAAAATCTGGTACTTACAAATATTAGAAAAAAAAATATCCTATGCCGCTTCATATTGGTTTCCACACCTACCAGTCTCACACGGCTACAGGCTACTATCGGCAATTCAGACACAATGTCTTTTGCTTCTGTCGAGAGCTTATAGAAAATCATCAACGGCAGCTTTGAATGTATTGTGCGGCATTCAACCATTGGCGATCCAATTATATACATTAGCAATTTCAGGACAGGTGCTACGTTTGGGAATTCCAATAGAGGACAACTTTCCAATCTTCTATCAACCGAAAATATCCTCATCAATACCTTCCCCACACCAAGATTATCTTTTACTACAAGAAGGAGTTCCATCCACTTCAACAATAAATATATACACTGACGGCTCAAAATCAGATGCTGGTACAGCGTATGCTTTCTGTGTTTATAAAGAAGGAAAATTCATCCATACTCATCAAATAAAGTTACAAATATCAAATTCAATTTTTCAAGCTGAACAACTCGCCATATTAGATGCAATATTATGGGCAGACTCCTCAGGGGACGGGAACTTCATCATTTACATAGATAACCAGTCAAGTCTTGCATTATTGGAGAACGTTTTTAGTATAGATTTTATCACATCAAAAATTGTAATTGCCTTACAGAAAACGTCTAAATCAATTAAATTTCAATGAGTACGGGGACACACAGGTGTTGAGGGAAATGAACATGCAGATCAACTAGCCAAAGACGCTATAACAAATATTAAGGTACGAGAAATATTTCCTCCATACCCAGCTTCACACCTTAAAAAGAAATTGAAAAAAGAAGCCATAGACAAATGGCAGCAACAGTGGGATTATGGTGTCACTGGCAGATTTACTTACAAATTATGTCTAAAAGTATCAACAGACTTCATGTTAGTACATAGAAACCTCTTTATCTTCTCAACTGATCATGGACCCGTCCCGTCCTACCTATTCAAAATAAATAAAGCTCCGTCGCCACTGTGCACCTGTGGTGAAATTGGTAACTCCCTTCACTATGTGCTCAGCTGTCCATTAACATCAACCCTCCATATCCGTAAATCAGCCACAATAGAACATCACCATTGGTTCAAATTTGTGCTGAAATCACCAATGCTATATACTAAAATAATAGAATGTGTGCGGTTACTAGAAAACAATCAACAAATTTTTCAAAACCCACAAATGCCAATAGATGAACAAGATTAGCACTATTGAACAGAAACATGAACTTTAGACCAAACAGTGCCTAACTAAATCGAGAATATAAAACTTAGAAAACTCTTGTACCTAGAACAGCCATACACTCAGGTTATCCATAACCTAAAAGTTATCTCACAACAAAACACTTGAACTCATGATAATAACTATTAAACTAATGCACCTGAGAAAATGTAGAGCTTAATAACATCTTATTCATCTGCTGCTATTCGTAATTAATCAATCATATTCGTGTTCAAAATAATACACATTTTCGTCTGTAAAGCGCTCAGCTCATCTGTTCTATTATTACTTTTATTATTATATTTATAATTACTATTATTATTATTTGTACTATTACCTTTAATTCTTATTGTTAAAACTATTGTTAAATAATATTGTAATTTTTTTTTGAATAAATTTGCAACGCGGGATCTGGAAGCCTATGCCAATGGTGGGTTATCCCGCGTTGTAGAAAATGTAAAAAAATGTTAGAAAAGAGTAGTTTAAAATACAAAAACAAAAAAAAAATTTACTCATTAGATGTCACGCAAAATTCTAATTGAGTCATATGACGCACAGTAGCATATTTTAATAAAATTCAAACCAAAGAAAATCGGTAGGAGTATAGGATTAAAACACTTCACAAACATCAAAATATATAAAAATAACACATTAGAAAGGATACGTTTTGCAAAAAAAAAAAAAAAAAAATTAACATTGTCATTATAATGACGCAAAAGAACCAAACTGTGTGCACACGGAAGAAAGCATAATATTGAGTGTGAAATTAAATCAAAATATATAAAAATACACATATGTCAGAAGAAAATTACGAAATATTATAATATGAATACTGCGAGGAAAAATAAAAAGGATACATTTAAGACTCCTAAAAATAAAGAAACAAAATAAATAAAAAACCCACACACATGCACTATTAAGGCATATGAAAGTAAAATATAGTAGGTAAGGAAAATATTTTTTAAATTTAAGAACAATCAAGGTATGAAAATAAATTATTGTTACGTGAGAGACAGTCTTGAAAGCACGCTCAGGGGATAAAATGGCGAACACTGTCCGACATGATATCTGATAAAAAAGAATTGTTTATAGGACATTGTTGAGAATAAGGAACGATAAACTATATAAATAATAACAGTTATTATCTTGTACTAAAATTTTCGGATTTAGAAATTAATCACACTTACCTTATGCTGCGTAGATTTTATCCAATATTATAAAACATACAATATAAACAGATTGCGCACTTTTATAAAGCCATTCAGCGTGTGAAAAAAGTGATTACTACGTACACAGACATGTTAACGAGCAAACCTGTTTGGCATGATAGTCCTGACCAGTACGTCTTGTTCCGAGATTATTATCACTGTCAAGGACACATGGAAACAACTCAGGGATAATAGGGAATTTTCGGCACATTTTCTCCGAGGAGAAAATTTTAAGTGGATATTCCGGATTAAGATGCGGGCATGAAAATGCATCCTTAGATAAAAAAAAAAAGGTTTTCAAGCAGAGCGCGATGTACATATATATTTACGCACTTTGATTTATAATTTTTTTGTAAAAACATTGTTCTACGTAGTATCCATACTGTAGGGATGTAAATAGCGCATATTTTTATTTTATGGCCAATTTTTTTGAAGTAAACTTTATTACCTACAAACTACATGATTGTACATATTTTTATAGATTTCAGTATGCGTAGCATTCAAATAAAAATAAATAAATAAATAAAATAAAAAAAAATTAGTGGACAATGTTGACTAACATTAATATAACATTTTTGCAGTATTTTGATATTGAAATAGCCATCTTATATTGGAATAAATATTTCTCACCTATGCAATAAAGAAAATGTATATACTATTTTATATTTTGTATTATATTACTCAAGTGTACTTACAGGATTATGATGAACAATCTGAATAACTTACTATATATATCAGGTTTGATTGATATTTTGTAATATATATATATATATATCCATATTTAGTTCTTATTCCCAAATTTCATAAAACTCCAATTAAATTTAGGACTATAACTATTGGTTGCAATACATATAATAATAAAGCCAATAAACTTCTCTTAAAAATTCTTAATCAATTATATGTACATACTGCAAACAATGATAATACACATTGTATAAAAAATAGCTATCAACTTGTCAATATTTTAAAAAATCTTCATTGTGTATATAATATAACGACATATGACTTCAAAGATCTTTTTAATAATATAGACCTATTAGATTTACATAAAATTATAAATGCATTATTTAAAAAAGTATTATAAAAAACTGGAATTACCATCTAATATTGATATTGCATATTTTAAATCTTTAACTAACTTCATTATCTATAATAATTATATCTTGCAAGATAACACTTTATATTTACAGCATGTCGGTATACCACAAGGCGGTTGTACATCCAGTTTACTCTCAGACTTATACTTATATCATTATGAACGTAATTTTACTAATAATAATCTACATTTATATCGTTATATTGATGACATAATTTTAATTGATTCTGATCATTCTGAAATTACTCAATTTCCAGTAGATTATCCCACTAATTTGGAATTAACGGAAAACCTTTTATCTAACAATACAATTAACTTCTTAGATCTTAAAATTACAATAAAAGACAACAAAACAATCACAGATTTATATGACAAACGTAAAGAATTTAAATTCAAAGTTAATACATTTACAAATTTTAAATCTTGTCTACATCATTCTGTATTTCGAAATATAATACTTAATCATTTATATAGAATAAAATGTTTATGTTCTTCTCCTCTAATTAACAATAATATTAAAAAACTAATTTATGATGCATTAAATCATGGTTTTCCAAAAAAATTCATATATTCATTAATATACAATTAGTATTAACACAACAAATTAACACATGCGTAAACAAAATTACAAAAAAAATTATGAAATAAAAAAATCTCTATAAAAAAATAAAAATTGTAAAATAACATAAAAAATTATTATAGGTTGGATGGGTGGGTAGATGTTAGAGTACGGAGGAGGGTGGTGTTGTCTGGATATTACGCAATGGTTAATTTATAAAAAAAAAAAAATTGGGGCTTTTGTATTATTACTATATTTTTGATACGTATTTTATAAGGATGTTGATTTGATATTTTATATGTAATTGGTGAATTTCATTAATATTAGCTTAATTATTGTTTAATCTTATTTACAATCATTTGTTATAATTTTTAATTTAATAAGGACAATATCATATTAATTACTAATAGTATGCCATTTTTATAGTGATTAATATACATATAAGTATATTTAATATAAATAAAGTTATACTGTATGTATTAAAATTGGGTAATTATTTTTATTATTATTCCTCTATTCTTATTAATATTTTAATATTTATTTTCACTTAGTGTTATAAAATTTATTATCGGTTTAATGTTTTTGAATGTCTCACATTCATACTTTTAGGATTTTTATGGATGTATAAAATAATCCCCACACTATATTTGTGCTTTTTAGGTAATCGGAATTTAAGTATTTGTTCACATTCTTTATACTACCATATGTTTTTTTATTTCCTGTTCATTTTATAATTATCTTATATTTAATAGTTTTTATTAAAGATTTTTATATTTTTAATAATTATTTATATTAATTATTAATGAATTCATTTTGTTTTATAGCATATAGCTATATGCTATATATTATCGATGTTCTAGAATTATTTAAATTCTTAGTGTAGTTTAAATAAGTTAGCTAATAGAATATTTTGTATGCTTTTTAAATTTTATTAACAATAGTTTTTTAAATATACATTGTATGGTTTATATTCAGTTTATAATTATCTATATATAAGGATTTGTTTGGTTTTGCTGTTAATAAAACAATTGTTGCATTCAATTGCTTACAACTGTTTGTCTTTTGACAATTAAATCATAAAAGTAATACTAGATGGCAGCACCACAATTTGTGTTTTTTTCCGCTAAGTTCTAAATTTAATTTTTCCAGCTACATTTCAGTTATAATTTACTACACCAGGGGGAATTTTTAGCTAAATTTTGACGATATTGTTTTACGGTTTTTAATTAATTTAATAGTGCATTTTAATTATGTAATTACTTTCTATTTATATTATTTTATATTATATTAAAAGTTATTTAACATTTATTTCAATATGTATTAACTGCATCCTATGGTATCAATTACTGTGATTTCTTAACTGTTTTATTCACCTTAATCTTTACGATATTATGGGTGCCATGTGCGCGTGGTTTTATTCTAAAATATAAATCGGTATGGTGTTTATTATTTCATTTTATATCCTATAAATATTTAAATAGGTTTTTATTGATTTTTCCATTTCATATTATTTGTTTCTATTCTGTTTTCATTTTTAATCAATTCACTTGATTTTAATGGTTGTTTGGGCACAGGGGAAAATAACGTTTAGCTTTAGCTTATTTTTCCCGCAGAAAACAACCATTTTGCTTATATCATTGAATTCTGTGCCCTTGAAAACGTAATTCAATATATAAGCATTTTCATTATTTGTCGGTGTCCACTTTCTTATTTTTCTTCCATAATAATTCTTATAATTAATTTAATCTTTTTTTTTTTCATTCTTACAGCTTTAATTCATAATATTACGGTTTTTGATGGTGGTAGATTATGTTTAATTATTGGTTATATATATATATATATATATATATATATATATATATATATATATTATAAGTGTATTTTTGTGGTGTACATATTATTATTTTTTTAAACAAGGGGGAAGAAGCAATATCGTGTAGAAATCTACACAACAAGGCTTGTTATTAATTTAACTAATTAAATAATTTTCGCACGATCCAATAACATTTAAAAATAATTGAATTCTCGGAAAATAATTCTTTAGTAATTAATTAATACAATAAATTAAAATAACATAAAAAATACTCCAAAATTAAAGTATATTAAAATGAATAATTATATAATGCGTAAGAAAAAAATATATATATATGTTGTTTGGTATTGGTATGTTTAGAAAAAAATAAGGAATATGAATTGTGAATTTATTTTGTATTAATATTGAAAATTAAAAATTTCGAATTGTAAATATTTATATGTGCAAAAACTGTGTAATAAAATAAAACTCCCCAAATAAGACCAGACAGAAAATAGGAAATTACAGATAAAGCGAACAGTACTGACGCCAGACTTGGACAGAAAATGTATAGCGAAAGAATAGAAAATTTACGATATTGAAACCATAAATTTTCTATCAATTAAGATGGTTTTACAACACTCGACGTGGGTGGTGATTCCCATAAGAAACCTGATGCAAGGGGAAAAATTAAGTTAATGCTATGCAGTGAAAAATAAATTGGCACGCCCATAGATGGGGATGTTTAAAGTACCAATAAGGGACCAGGAGTAGCCTCCAATCAGAATGAAAGCTCTGGGTTAATTTAGCCCTCCCCAAAAAAATAATTGGATCTTGGAAGATGGAATGAGAGAAGATTATTTAAGTCTTGTGTCTTGTCCTCAAGAGGTTCTATAACTTTTTTTAAGATGTGACTTCCTCTAAGACGATCCAGATACTTCAACATTTTACATCAAGTTCCTTCGCAGCAAATTTTAAGGACAATACAAAAATTAGCGATGGAAATGAGTGCTGAAAGCAGACAAGTCTTTGAAAATAAATTGATGCAGAAAAAAAAAGAAATGACGATGGAAATTAATGCTGAAAGCAGACTTATCCTTGTCAAGATCTATTGACGAAGATCGCTGAGAGCAGATAAGTCTTTGAAAGTAAATTGATGCAGAATTTTACAGAAGAATTCACCTGATTTGGAGATATAAGTTCAGTGGATAGTAGAGAGATGTATGAAGTGTCTGCAGATTTTGCCAATGAAAGCGTATATTGTGGAGTTGGAGCTTGAATATGTGTCATAGAGTCCCTAAAGAAAGTGAAATTGGTTGGTGAAAGATCCACATGAACTCTACATATATAAATGAAAAAAAACTATGCCCAGATGAACTCATTTGTGTTCGCTTTGAATTCCCTGAACTGTACATATAAAAACAAGGAACTTTATGCCCAGATGAACTCATTTGTGTTTGCTTAGGATTCCATGAACTATGATAGATCTGTATAATTTGGATGATTACAGAAAAGATCGAAGTCTCTTTGGGTGAGAAATTCCTTATTTTTATTTCAATATATATTCGTGGCTATTGTTTTCATGTTTTCTTATAATGTGTGCATTTAATATTAAGCAACTAATTTTCTAAATTTTCACTAAAGTACATAATCTTATGTCATTGAATATTATGATTGATTATGATATAGATTTTAATGATAACGTGAGTATTATCTTTCCATAAATAAAATTTTGATTAAAATTTTGGCAAAAGCCCCATCATCGGATCGTGCTGTGAACAAAAGGACAAGTATAAGATAACATAAATTAATAAAAAAAATAAGTAACAAAATATAATTTTGATAAAAGTTTTGCTGTTCTAATGAGAATGGAACTATGTTATATTCTGATAAAAATAATAGATAATTTGAATCTTAATTTGAAAAGATTATTGTGATATAATAAATCATATTTGAATCATGAATTTTATATAAATGAAAATAAAGTTTGTTTATGTATGTATACTTATATGTCTTTTCTTTGTACTCCTTCCTTGTTCCCTTTTAGATAATATTCATAATTTATGGTATCTAAAGAACTAATATTTTGTAATTATTAGAATTGGACGTTTCTCTATGCAACCTGCAAGTTCGATATTTCCATTTCAACGTTAAATAAGGCGTCCTTGAGTTATTGTCAAAATGAATTTTATTCCAAAAATTTCTTCTCTCTTAATTTATTAATTAACATTATCCCATTTGATCTTTTCACAACGCAGATCAGGATAACTGTTTCTATTGTACTAACCATTTTACTGTCGCGTGACCCTGTGTGTTATGACGTCCAAATCGTCACAACAATCGTTATCAATAGACCTTTTATACTTCTGCGACATTACGTACCTCCAGCGCTCCTCAACCCTTTTGCTGAACGCCAGCAAGTTGAAATTTGTGTAACGGAAAAATGTAATTTTCTCAAAATCTAAATGATCCAGGGTAAACGCTATAGTTTTCCTGCAAGTTTTAAATTAACTTCTAGTACCCCTATTTTTTCATATTTTTAGTTTTCATACATTCAGTAATAGACAAATCAATGCCAGCTCGGCCTACACCCGGAGGTAGATTTCGATGTTAAGTACTAATTTCACCAACAAAAACTAAATCAAGATTAGATATAAACACAGTTTAACAATTTCATCCGACCGCTTTTGATGAATTTTTAATTTTATTTTTTTGTAAGAGCTCATTTTATCAGAATCATGTTAAGTCGGTATTAAAAAAAATATATTTCCCCGCTCAACAACTCGAAATTTTTTTATACGTTTTCAGATCCATTTTTTAAATTAAAATCATGAAACTTGCTGACGTGATTTTTTAGAAGAGATTTATAAGCGACCTGTGTTTTTATTTTTAGTTCAATTAATTAGAACTTTATTTACAATTATTTTCTCACTACGACCATTTGTTTTCGTTTCCAGCTCTATCACTTCGGTAAATTTGCTTCAAAATGCCCAATTTGACAGCATTTTTTGTATTATATTCTGCCTCTATCAAAAAATCGATCATTACTGTACATTATATAGTTTCTGAATAAGAGAATCTAGCAATTGGATGCGTTTGAGAGCAAAAATGAATTTAAAAATGAGTAAGAAAATAGACAGTTTGGATTTGAATGCACCCTCAATACGATGATTTTTTTCTTCAACCGCTATGTCTTTTTTTTTCTGTAAGAATTCGTCCTATTAAAATCTTGTCAATATAAATGTTGCAGATAATGTTAAGAAGATGTATAATAAATTTATGCGGATTTGATATCTTGTTAATTGGCAAAGTTATGGATATTTTTCTTCTTCAACAGCCCCCCCCCCCGCCCCCCTTTTTGTTCTCATTTCTAATTTTTTTGCTGTACGAATTGGCCTTATCAAAAACTTGTCAATATAAAAGTTGTACACAATATCAAGAAGATTTATAACAAATTTAATTGGATTAGATATCTTGAAAATTGACCAAATTATGACTTTTTTTCTCCCCAAAACACTTTTTTGCGCTCCGTGAGCCTATTTTTAATTTTAGCAAAAATTTGGGATACATATATTTTTGGCCCTATTTTTAATTTTAGCAAAAATTTGGGATACATATATTATTGGCCCTATTTTTAGAAGTAATAAAAACTTTAAACTGATTTGATATGTACAAAAATTAAGAAGTTATGGGTTTTTTTCTGTTTTCACAAAACTCCTCCCCATTTCCATCCCCTTTGTCCGATTTTGCCCATTAACGAACTTTACCGAGATTTTATGCCCTTCATTTTATGTATCAGTTTAAAAGAGATTTGCGCAGAATTACGGAAGTTATCGTGTCCAGAAGAAAGGGATATATATATATACAGTTAACTATCGGATATCCGGTCTAATGTGGCGGAAGGGTAGGCCGGATAACAAAAAAGCCGGATAGGCCGGAGTTCTAGAAATATTTACTCACTTCCTGCTCTCCCTCCCCCCCATTATATTAAAAACGCATATTACACATTTTAAGATAAATTTATATATTCAGTACATACAGTTTCAAAATAAGCAAAACATTACCCCGAAACGTAAGCCTAATTCGTAAAAAAAGTGAGTAAATCTTATTTTGCTGTTTATTAATAAATGACTGCCCAAATATAAAAAGTTATGCATAAGATAAAAGAGTCAAAACTTAGTTTTTAGTTTTTTAAACAGTCCTTGATAGATGACTGCTTCTTCCTCTTAGCCCTCTTCCGCGACGCAATGCCCCTCTATTTACGCAAGCAGATAATATTAGCTGTTATCGCTTCGTCCTGCTAACTCATAGTTTCTCTTCCATAGTCACTACAACCTTTTTTCGTTTATCAGCCATTTCGTTAATCTTCAATAAATAAACACGAAGCACTCCAAAAAAACTATACGAAAGTGACTAGGATAAGCGGAAAATAACGTCCACACTTGTAAACATTTGTTGCACAACTGACGAAATAGGTTATAAAGCCTTAACCCCCCTTCCTCTCCCTTCCTGTCTGTCTCTGCTATAGCACTCTGCAATAGACCGGAGTGAAAAACAAAAAGTTTTGCAAATCGAATCGTAATAGCGCGGAAAAGTTGCTACTCGTCAATACAAGCACAGTGAAAAAAAAATTTTCAAATCGGAGAATATCTTCCGTTCGCGCATGGCGTTCAAAGTTTTCGAATTTGAACAAAAATTGTACAAATATACGAAAAATCGTAAAAAGGTGTAAACTTTTTCCGATCGAACACATATTTTCGTACATACCATGATCTTGAGATGTAGAATGGAGGAAAAAATACCACACACTCCTCCTTTATCCCCTTCCAACCCCCTCAAGGGTGTGAAAATGGCCAATTTTCGTGGAAAAAACCGAAATTACAGGAGATGTAAATATTGACGAATCGGTCTGATTTTTTTTGGATAAGGCAACCTTGAGGTTAAAAGTCGAAAACAATCCCCCCGGCCCTTCAAGAGATCGAAATTGTGCAGCTCTTGGCCCGTCCTTCTAAGGACGACTCAGAACTCACCACGGGAAGGTGGCTGCTCTGCGAGTCCCACCCACACCCTACTCAACCAACCAACCAAATTCTGGGTGTGGAGAATTATGCAGATGCAGATTCAGGTACTGCGAATTCTGATTTAGTGTCAAATTTTATCATGGTTGCACGAGAAGCGAGGGTGGCTCTTATAAAACCACCAAGTCGCTCAACACTTTTGAGGAGGCCTGTGTTACCAGCTTGACACTGCACTCTACAGCTTGCGTATGACATGGTATGTCTGCCAGATTCAGAGGAAGAGTTAGCTTTTCCCCCTTGGAAATCAAGTCTGCAATGTCAGCTGAAGAAATGTTTACCAATAGAGGTGGACAGGTAATCTTGGTTTCAGACCAATTTATAATGTCATAATAATCCTCGGCGTCAAAATTTATGGCCGGAACTTGAAAATTTCTGACAGATTTTCCCTTTGTGGGAGTGTCTTTGGATTTCAGTACCCGCCGAAGTCCCAGCTCTCGAACGTGTATCATCCACTACCATTGAAAGAAGAATGTTTTCTGGATGGGCAAAGAATGCATTTGTTTGGATGAACTTTGTTACCACTTCTTGGAGTTTTGCAAGTAAGCTTCTACATTTCTCGATGCATTCAAAAATATCTTTAGGTCCCTCAACTACTGAAGATCTTGTCTTAATTTCGAACCACAGTGGTACGCATACTGTCATAATGTACGTGACAATGTTGATGAGATTTTCGGATGGAATTTCCAATGAAATATACAGTCTCAGGAACCTATTTGCTGTCGTTAACCACCGAGAATGAGATATTGGTCCCGGATCTCGATTTGCAAGGTCTGAGGAACAAGACCCAGCAGCAATGGAAACAGCAATGTCGTGCAGGTATCTCTGATCTTTACTCAGGATTTCTGGGTCAATGTGTTGGATGTGGCATTTAATTCTCTTAAAAGCAACTACGGGCAAAGACTCTCAACCAGCCAGCTGTTTGCCAAGAGAGCCACAAAAAGACTGAGGCCCTGTGGTTTTACCTTCAAATGTTTCTACAAGATGCCTCAAAGTTAGCTCCTTAAAATGCAGGAGACAGATAATCCACTGTGTTGGTCTCTTTAAACGCATTTCTATATGTTTGATTGCCCCACTTTTCCAACCAGTATTTGTTGCTGTACCATCACATCCGACGACTAGAATTTTTGAAGTATCTATTCCGTTGTCTTCGAAATAGTCTACAATGGAGTTAGCAATGTCCTTTCCAGTTTTTGAGATTGGTACTATATGGAAAAGGTACTTAGAACCCGGTTCCTTAACAACTGTAATGTGGTCTTCTTTTTGTTCAGACTGATATAGTTTACCTCCTTTGTCAACCAACACTAGAGTGTCATCGGCCCTGCCATCAAAGTACACACACATAAGGTCGTTCATTTGATGATCCTGCTGCTCCAGATTGGTAAGAGTTGCCCTTCACTTTTCTTTTTCTCGTCTAATTTTGCTTCTATCAACGATCAGAAATGTATTACTATCAGTAATAAGACCTACGTCTTTTAGCACACTAGAGGTAATGGCAGCTGTTGTTCTGTCTGGCAGACCAAAGCGATTACTTGTCAAAGCAGTAGCTGGAAGCGACATGCGCATTTGTGAAGAGACTGGGCTCCTTGACAGAGCAGACAAAGAGCGTGTGGGCTGAAAATCTAAATCATCCTCATCCTCATTGACATCAACATTTGTCTCCTCTCTCTTGGGATCAGTGCTGCAACTAGGCAAGCTTTGCATTTGTGTGCTGAGCACATCAAGATGACGAGCCGTTCTTTGCAACCTTGATGTATGTTTTTGTGTTTCTTTTTTATGCACCGTCGGCCCTATTTTACCTAATCTAAGGTGTCTTTGTGCGTAAAGAAACTTCAGTTCCAATGTAGATATTTTCTTGCCCTTAGGGCAATCGCAAATGACAGCTATAGGATTAGGACAAATACACTTGTCAAAGTTTTTCCCGCAAGTGTATTCTAGTGTCATCTCGCATTTGCAAGCTGGTATGTCAAATAATGTGTTATACGATTGATGCATGAAGTCATTGTACTTCTTCTGTTTCCCAGCCGTGTGTTTGTCTCTTGGATATGATTTACGAAGAGCATAATAGCGATCGTGTAGTTGTTTCATCTTTTGAACGACTCTTGTGTGACAAACTGTAGGAATCGAAGCCTTCAAATACAGTGACTCAATCTGTTGAGCTACAGTGTTTGCGACTTAAAAAAAGCTCAACTTCCTTCCAGGTTTAAAGTCACCAGACTGCAATAACATGGCGTATTGCACTTCATTCCAACATTTGACAACGTCAGCATTGGAGGGAAATATTGCCGATGGCAGTAGTTTTGGTGCACCAAAAAATGAGCAGGGAGTATGAACACTTCGAGTGTGCGCCATAATGAAGATAAAGGAAGCTAAATTGTGATCGATGAGACCGTTATGCAATTCAAACTACGGGATTCTAGACGAAGCCGACAAAAAAAATTTTCAGCAAGAGCAGGTCTTCTTTTATAGGCGAGATATGTTCTTTTACAAGCGAGACAAGAGGAAACACGCAGCGACGTGAGGCAAAACTGACTGACGCACAGCGATCGTTACCAGGTACGGGTACTGTGCTAGCTCCTCCCCCACTCCGTTTCTCGGAATTCCAGAGGCGCGCACGCGCAGCGAGCATTACAGTGCACCAAGAAGAAAGCGGCAGAGGAGAGGGAGTGGTCGAGTGAGCGGGCGGCAAACAAACATAATGTTTGCCGCAAAAAGTCGCCCCCTCGACAGGGTTCAAAGGGGATAGAGGACCTCTTGAGGGTGGGGGGATAGTTTTTGACTTTTAGCCTCAAGGTTGCCTTATGTAAAAAAAAAAAATCATGTCGATTCGTCAATATTTACATATCCTGTAATTTCGGTTTATTCCACGAAAATAGGCCATTTTCAACCCCTTGAGGGGGTTGGAAGGGGAAAAAGGAGGAGTGTGTGGTATTTTTTCCTCCATTCTACATCTCAAGGTCATAGTATGTACAAAAAAATGTGTTCGATCGGAAGAAGTTTACACCTTTTTACGATTTTTCTTATATTTGTACAATTTTTGTTCAAATTCGAAAACTTTGAACGCGATGCGCGAACGGAAGATATTCTCCGATTTCATTTTTTTTTTTTTTTTACTGTGCTTGTATTGATGAGTAGCAACTTTTCCGCACTATTACGATTCGTTTTGAAAAACTTTTTGTTTTTCACTCCGGTCTACTCTGCAATCCCTTCTTGCTCCTTTCTGTCGTGAGTTAGCATTTTCCTGCGGAATGAACCTGCCTGTCTCCGCCGCTTGCAACATACCTCATTTTTTTACTAGGCCGGATAGTCGGGAGTTTGCTGTATATATATATATATGTAGTTTTTTACTGAGGCTGGTTTTGGATTTTATGGATCATGATCGGTGTGGATCTGCAAAAAGTTTTCAGAAATTTTAACATAGGAGAGAATGTAATAGGTAGTATTTCATACGAAATATACCTACGGGGGGGGGGGGGGGTTATATATTTTCTTTACATTTTCGAATGTATCTCTAAAAATATAATACCTAAATTTAAGAGAAATGCGTTTTTGAGTTCGGCGTTACGAAAGCTTTCACGCGATACTCCACAAGATATACAAAGAAAAGATTTTTTTTTCAAGTAACTCAATTAGTGCCTCTACATTTTCCTAAATATATTTGTGAATATTTATTAATCTATAAATATGTGGGTCAATAACCTTTATTACTCCAGACAATTTTAACTTTCCACGTTCAATAGTTTACGGGTAAAATGGCATTGACAGACTTACAGACAGACAAAGGGGTGACCGTATGATGGTTCCGTTTTTACTTTGTACGGAATCCAAAAAGAGTAAAAGATACTTTAGACGTAACTGTAGAACAACCAGTGGCCACAGGATAGCACAGGAATTTAACACTAGAACTACCGATGTTAAATATATACCTAGCTCTACCGCACGCGTCAAATTGACAGATTTTTTATCATGACTTTCATTGTAACTTTTCTCTTTGTTAATGTAAATAAAATAACATAATTTAACAAAAACAACATTTAATATAATAAATCATTAATTATTAATAAAGAAACAAACAAAAAACGTTTCTATTTGCATTTATAGTACAGCACATTTGATATGTATGAAATAACTCTGAGGCACATATTTTACAAGTACATGTTATCTTAGATGAACACTTGCCACAAACATATTTGTTGCATACATTGCAGGTATAAATCGTTCTGCTTTTATCGAATTTCCCAAGATTTGCGTTCTTAACGATTTTTTTTTAGTTTTCTGGAGTACAATCCATTGCTTTCCGTTCTTGTTTTTGGGAGGAGGCTTCTTTTCTGCAGCACCTATATTTACCGGAGAGTTCTTCGGATAATTGAAATAAAAATTATTTTTCTTGTTATATTTTCATCACTAGTCTCTTTATATAAAAAACACGCATTGATTGCGACCAAGTACAAAATATTATAAAATACCTGCAAAGACCATCTACGTAACCCTGCTTTTACACTATATTGCCTGACCATTTGGTCAACTACATCTACTCCAAACTTAGTTTCATTGTAAAACGACACAGTTGCAGGAATTTGTTTTCGATTAGAAGCAATTTTTACGGATTTATATTTTGAGCTAAGAAGTAGTACTTTTTACGAGGTTTACTTTTGTAAATTGTTAGGATAATATCATTTGATTTGTTGAGTTTTCTGGAGAAAAGAGTCATGTTATCTTTTCCTAACTAGCTATTTTCGGCAATTCTCTTTTATTTGCTCTCATATTCCCAACAAGACTTGTTATTTTTGGGCAGTACTTCTTTGCGAGTTGTATATTTGTAAAAAAAAAAATATCCGTTGTTATATTTTCCCCACAATTTACAAAACTTTTTACAAGATTCAAAACTACTAGTTCATTCAAAGGTACTCCTGATGGTCTAAGTTCATCTTTGCCTAAGTAGGGAAAGCCATTTATAAGATATTTACTTTGCACGTCTACAGATAACCAAAACTTAATTCTGAATTTGTCCGGTTTATTGGGCATATATTGCAGAAATCTGCATCTCGCCTTTGTGAGAAACCGTTGTTTATCTACGCTTATATTCTGATATGGTTTGTAAGAAGTTTGTCTGTTATCAATAAAGGACTTCCACATTTCGGAAGCTAATCCAAATTTGGCAGTTCGTAAGCGAGCACTCCTCACGCTTTTTTAATCGAAACGAATGAATCTCATAATTTCTGAAAATCTGTTTCTGCTCATCGTTTCGTGAAAAAAAGAATGTCCCCAATTTTCTGACCACAAATAGGATAATTTCAAATTTCTCGCTTCGTAGTCTCTTCGAGCATACAAAATAGCTACAAACGCATATAATTCTTCAATAGTTATTTTCCAATCGTCCTTCTGTAAAACATTCTTGGCCTCGAGCTCAGTGCAGATTTTTATGGGATTCACCATTCGATTATCAATTATAAATCTACATGCACTGCTAACATTACCAAGCATAATGTTTCGCTTCGCATAACCAGTTGGGCCTAAAGTATCCTTGAATATAGTATGTGATAGGAGTCTACCAACACAACGATTCCCTAATTCTTCCCATTCAGTACCGTCGAGCGCAATGTCTTTCTTCTGTCTTTTTTTTCGATTTTTGTTCGGAATTCCGATTGAGTAACTGAACATATTCGCATTCGCTTTCTGCGTTTGTGGCTCTTATGAGGAATTTCATCTTCACTCCCTGAATCTTCACTTTCATATTCATCTTCTTCCCTTTCTTCAACATCTCGTACTTCAATTTCATCTTCACCTTCTTCAGAGTCTGGAAAATCAGTTTTATTTTCGACGCAAGATATGTCCAAACTATTATTATTTGAATTAGTATCCGAACAGTCATCATTTATACTAATGAGTTCTTTGAATTCTTCAAATAATTTTTTACTTCCTGGAAATTGTTTCATTGTTGCCCAGAATTTACACAAAGTTAATTTTAATTTTTTATAAAAATTATATAAAAACTCAAAATATTTTTGTAAAAACTATTTTCCGAGATTGCACTTTTCACAGATTATACATTGCACAGATTGCACTTTTCACCAAGAGCTTTATCACGTTAGAAATACAACTGATAATGATTGCTTCCGGATTTTATTTACCAGTCAGACCGTTTAGTTCTAAACTAAATCGTAATCGGAGCAAAATAGATCCCGTTATAAAGACTGCCGAACTCTTTGGATCATTCAACTTTGAAATTGCCAAAGCCGTCATTTTGACGGGTCTTGGTATAAATAGGTATAGGTCATACTGATTATGGAAATTAAAGTGGGTGAGTGGAAATTGAATAGGAATATTTAACTGTTCTTATATTTAATTAAAAGTCGTATCATAAAATTCTAGAACAATACATAATTTATATCAAAATTTTAAGCATAAAATTTGAAAACCGTCAAAATGACGGTCTTGGTAGTTTTAGTGTTAACATCCTTCATAGTGCCTGAAACCGATGCTGAATAAATTGTCGGATATATATAAAGATATCCATGACCGCAGAGAGGAATTTACATGCCCACTAGTGTTTCGAATGTGACACTTCCTATGGCATGTTAATTGTAAATAAACTTGCTGATATTTTTAATACGTAATACATACCTTCTTAGAATAAAAATATCACTATTTAAAAAAATATATCGATAAAAAGTTACCGTCAACGATCCAAATTTTTGCGAATATATGCGTAATTTTATTCTACGGCAGATCTCTAAAGTTAGCTAGAGCGTCTGGCGTTTCACACTTATAGCTAATCGATAGTTCCTAATAGACTGCTGATAATTTATTAGTTAGGGAAAGTGTTTTTTAATACTTTTTTCATTAGAATTTAATTCATAGAAATCATACGATTGAAGTGCTAAAATTTAATGCGGCAACTTTCGATAATTTGTACCGGCTCCATACATCCCATTCTTTGACCTCTTAATTAATATTAAAAGATTCACAATAATTTATACTGTATCAGGTCCAATGCAGGCGTTTTACACATCAAGGTTGTGAATGTTCATGGCATCATTAACAATTTCGTGCTGGTTGATAACACATATTAAAAGACTCGCTAATACTCAAAATAAAAAACTCCAGTGCACAGTTTTTATTTAATAATATCACAAGATAAGACGCTCATGGCTACCTTTTTCACAACAAAAACATTCTGTCAACTCGTAAAACAAACACAGACGATAAAAGATATTGCCAAAAATATAAAGCATAAATACGACCAAACACTGGTTGGAACACAATTTTGGCTGTGCAATCATTAAGAGCTGCAACCATAATTTTGTGAAATATCGTTTCAACATTTGGATCTATGGTAAAACAGGAAGTCCTAATGATGAAACAAGATTTCACTAATTTATAGTTGCAGATATTGCAGCACCAAAAGTTGGTACAAACCACCAGAAAATTTGTAACAGTGTCCAATTACAAATGCGCCTCACGCAACTGTTTGCCGCAGATAGCATTGTTTTGTCGTTGAATATGCCCTGTAGAAAAAATATCCATGTAAAAAAATGTTTAAATGAAAGAAAGAATGCAATATGACACGGTCAGAGTATGAAATGAATACAAAGTTGACGGTAGCGTTTAGCCATTAAAATAATAAGGTAATTCGATGATAATTGTAGAAATTTTACTTTTCTGACGGCAGTCCCGTCATGTAGCACTTTTAGTATTAAATTAATGTCTGAATAATTATGCAGTTAAAAGTAGGTATACACGGTTGCCCCTCCTTAACATACCAAGGAATACAAAAATTGAGCGATATGACCGTGGTTATTTAAAAATAAATAAGACGTTAACAATTATGAAATTATTTTATATTAGCTTAAAAAATATTGGTTTATACACATGTTACAATTTTCTTAATGAAATATTAATGTTGCATTTATTTTAATCGAATGATATATATATATAACGTGTGGTAACGTAGAACTTACTCTTTTTCAGAAGACATGTGAAAAGCGTGATATCTCGAATAATAGAAATAAAAATGCTCTATACAAAAGCGGTTTTGTAAAAGTATAGTGAAAATCTTACTAAATTAAAACAGTGAGTATTCACGAATGCTATCTTAAGTTGGTTGATTTGTGTACAAATTTAGATTCATTATTTAAATAAAAAATATACAGGGTGATTGGAAAATAATATGCAACATTTTATGTAAACTTGAACAAACATTTTTCGCCATACGATATGTGTCACGAAATGGTGCGTTCAAGCACTGGTGACGAAGAAAAATGGGAAAGACGGCGTATAAGCCCCAATAAATGGAGGTTACACTATTTACGGATACACATTCCATGATAAAAATGCGCTTATTTTGGGATCTCTACCACCCTTTAAATTTTTTTCAGATAAGTTCTGATCCCACCTATTTATTGTTTTTCAGAGGATGATATTTCCTTTCGCATTCACACAATTAACATAAACACAAACACAATTTTTCATAAATTTTAGCATTTTTAATAAAATATAATGTTTACATTTAAATCTAACGCTTTGTACCAACGTCCCCGAGATACTTGAGAAAGCCTTAACACGCGTCATGAAAACGTCACACAAAGCAGGCAGAAAAAAAAAATTGAACAACTTGCATGTCTTGTTTTCTTTGGCTCGTGCAATTATTAATTATTATTAGAAAATAAGAATTAATAACTCCACGGCCCAACGAAATCGAAATATTCAGTTGTTCGGATTTTTCCCTGCTTTGTGTGACGTTTTTGTGACGCGTGTCAAGGCTTTCTCAAATATTTAGGGGATGCTGTTTGTACTCTATTCATTTTCTTAAAAACCAATAAAAAGCCTAAAAATATTTATTTTTATGATACGGGTTCAGATACAAAATACAATGATAGAGCATTAGTTCTAGAAAATTTATTCAACTAATTTCTCTAATTTCATTTTATGATATTTTAATTCCTTTTACAGTTCTTTTGAAAATAATTATGGTCTTTTATCTAGTTATTTCACAAATACACAGTTGCATGTAAAACCTTCAATATTTCTTTTTTACTTTTAATCAAGTTAAGGTTAATGAATGTTAGTAAGATTATAATAATACAACGCGTATATTTTGTTATGTTTCCTGTATATTTTATCTTCTACGAATTATGTGTCGTTGACGGCAAAACGTTTTCTAATTTTTTTTCATAAACTTAGTTTTGGTATATTTATTTTCAAGAAAGTTCGGTAAAAGAATCGGAATGGCATATATTAATGGACAACATTTCTATTATTTCAAATTTTATAAAAGATGAAAATGACAAATTTTTAGTTTTATTCATATTATTAAATTTTTTTTTTTAAAGTTTTTTTTAATTAATAACTATGCCCTCCTATAAGCTTCATAATTAATAAAACTTTATAAAATAAATTCTTTATTCAACGACAGAAGATTTCCAAAAGCTACTGCTTCTGAAAAGAACAGCATAATTTTTTTTTAAACCTTTACAATATGTTGTAGTTTAATTTCATTTCTTTTATTTATGTACATTCAGTAACTTCGACGGTACGTATTTATTTTTATTTCTTTATTTATATACATTCAGTAGCATCGACGGTACGTATTTTCCTAATGGTTACTAAAGGCATTTCTTACATCCTTAACTTGAGAATGATCAGCTATAGCGACAAAAATCCTATTCAAACACAGTAAAGCTAGTAAGCGTTATTCCAAGAGATTTCTTTCAGCGACCCAAGCAGTAAAATTATATGTAATTGCGTGAACATAAAAAAACCATACAAGATGTTAGAAAATTGTCAATTACAAAGATGTTAAGCAGTAAAGACTTAAGCTGCGTTTTGATTATCCTGCAAAAGACCATCTAGAAAAACCCATAAATTTTATCTTTGAACTAAGGAGTAGCTCCCGACAGAAATGACAAGAACAACCGATTGCTAGATTTGGCGTTTAATCGCCAATGTAATAAATGTACTTTAGGTGCTTTTTATTATTTATTATTTTCTGTTATTCTCAATTCAATTATATATATATATTAAACAAAAACATAATTTGAAGAATAAATAAAAAAAAAAAAAAAAAAATATTTCTTACATTGTTTAAGCCTGAGAAGGGAGAGATATTAAGTTATTTTATTCAATTAGTTCTACATTTAATGTTAATTTTTTGTAACAAATTAGTTAAGCCAATTAAAGATTAAAAAAAAAAAAAAAAAAACTAGAGAACAGGAATTCTGCTTTATCAGAATTTAGTGTCGCCTCCGGCATTTTCATTGCTTCATTTTCTTCTGATGGACTGATGGCTTCTATTATTATGAAACAGCCATTATAAATGAAGTGTTAGGTGAAGATGAAAAGCAGCCTTAAAAAGTTAGAACTCTGATTTTCTGGTCAGAATGGGGGGGGGGGGGGGGGAGAAATGGCCATAATTGTTTTTTACGGCTGCTCTTTCATCTTCACCTAACACTTCATTTATAATGGCTGTTTCATAGTAATAGAAGCCACCAGTCCATCAGAAGAAAAGAACTCGGTTAAGCGGGACTCTACTGCAGTACAAAACATATTTAAATTTTAAGACTTGAAGCACACGTTTTATTTTATGTAAAATGACGTCATTCGCATCCGCTTAAGAATTTCACACACCAACAGTAAAGCATGCATAGTACATCACTGTCGCGAAATAATGCACAAATGCAGCAAAAAGATATCGTCATTCAAGAAAATAGAAAAAAAACAAAAAAAACGGCTATCTAATGATTCATCGATACTTACAATTAAATATAGTATATAATAGCTCCATTGTTTTAACAGAAATCATTCGTTTATATATTTTTTCAAAATAGCACGTATTTTAATTACATTTTCTTTCGGTTGTTATGAGAAAATGGCAACAAAAATATATAATTAATATTTTAAAACTATTTTTCCTTTGCTTTCTACAGAAATGGATAAAATGCCGTTGCCAATATTAAACAAAAGGCTCCAAAAACTACAAAAAACAAAAAATAATAATAATAATATTTCAAAAACACATGGAGATACAGTTTTCAAACAAAGTGCATTTAAAAGAACCTTTTTTTTCCCAATACGACGGTATAAGAACTAAAAGTGTGCGATGCTTAGAAGTTTAAAAAATTGCTAAAGAGTATTTAATCGTAATGATTTGTTTTACAGCTAGCCTTGATAAGCTAACGTTATTTTTTGGACACAAAATAAGCTGGGAGAAAGAAATAGCATACCGGACCGGAGGTTAAAAAAAAAAAAAAAAAAAAAAAAACATACAATATGATACTTAAAACACCTTAAAAAATGAGATTCCGTTCAAATGAAATCGAAATAAATCTTCGACTTCTTCCATTTTTAATTGGAAATATTTGTATTGCAGATTTTGTATCATGTTTATGACAATTCTGAATAAAATGATAAGATGCATGCAAAATACAAAACTTAAAAAAGTCTAAGATTTATTTCGATTTCATTTGAACGGAATCTCACTTTTTAGGGCGTTTTAAGTATCATATTGTATAATTTTTTTTTTTTTTTTAAATCTTCAATTGGCTTAACTAATTTGTTACAAAAATTTAACATTAAATGTAGAACTAATTGAATGAAATAACTTAATATCTGCCCCTTCTTGGGCTTAAACAATGTAGGAAATAAATTTTGTTTTTTTTTTAATTTGTTCTTCAAATTATGTTTTTGTTTAATATGTCTACTTTTTTAATAACTACAGCACTCAGACGAATGCATTTCAAAATTAATAGAGAGTATCATCATCAGGCTTTGATGTATGCGGTATTGCATAACAATATGGGATGTAGTTTACCAATGTGTAATTCAAATCTTTCACCACTGTAGTAATGCAGGTTGCGGTAGTTTGGGCAAAAACTTCCAATCTGGACGTAAAAAATCTATAATAAAAGCATAAAAAATTAACTTAACTTAAATTTTGATACCCTATTTCCCACTCAGGAACGCTTTGAATGTAAATGCAAATTGTGTTGAATCCTTACTGCTAATATATAACAATATTATAGCTGTGATTCAATAAAAAATAAAAAAATAAATGTTTTACTTAAATTTTTAAACCTTATACTCACCCAAGGGGTGATGTAAACACATCTGAAAATTATTACCTAAGTTTAACTTGGGGTATAAATAGTTCTCATCTCGGAAAAAAATACATTTTAAAATTTAAGTTATGTAATTCCCCACTAAGTTCGCTACCTGCGTAAAAATAGCTAGAAACTTTTTACTAAAATATAAACTTGACCAAAGCAAAAAACTTATTCTGAAAATAACCCTTATTATTTCCACTATGACGCCATATTCACCTTTTTAATTAAAAAAAAAAAAAAAAAAAAAAAAAAAAAAACTAGCTCAGTTTAATTTTTTACGTGAAAATCTTTCAACTAAAAAGAAATAAATTATTGTTACGGCTTTTGAAATTTTTGCAACAATGAAGTAAAAATGTTACATTTTCTATGAAAAATGTCCGTTGATTTTCAAGGAAAAAAGCGAAAATTGCAATTATTAAGAAAAATATTTGAATAATGCAAAAAAAAATTGGCCCATGTTTCTCTCTGGGTTATAATTCACGCATATGCAAAAGCATTTTATCATTTGTTTTGACCCTGGCGTCAGGCAAACGTTTTTACACTTTAAATTTATAATATCATTAGAATTAGTAAAGAATAAAAAATGAATGGCATCAGGGACAAAAAGGTGGGAAGAAAAAATGAAAAAAGTTATGATCTCCATAGGCTTTTCCATGTTAAATTAACATTGAGAAGTGACACTGGAAATAAATAGGTATTGCGCTGCCGCGCAATACTTATATATATATTTTCTCAATTATATATATATGTATATATATATATATATATATATATAGCCATAATATAATTACAAATCATCATATATTCCTATTACAATAATTAATTTAATAAATTTAGCAGCAAATTATAACTGTAACATTATGCAAAATACAGATGGAACCCTATACATGTAATATTAATTACATGTAATATAATATACATGTAGTATTGCGCTGCCGCGCAATACTTAAATATATATTTTCTCAATTATATATATATATATATATACACATGTATGTATATGTATGTATATATATAGCCATAATATAATTACAAATCGTCATATATTCCTATTACAATAATTAATTTAATAAATTTAGCAGCAAATTATAACTGTATCATTTTACAAAATACAGATGGAACCCTATACATGTAATATTAATTAAGCAAAATCCACCAATTAGCCAGCACATATATATTAATATAATTACAAATCATCATCTATTCCAATTACAATAATTAATTTAATAAATTTAGCAGCAAATTGTAACTGTAAAATTGATAACTTATCAACAGCAGTGAGATGATTTTGTTAAAATGATATTAAATAAATACCAAGAAAGATGACAAACATGTAGTATCAAATGGAAATTCTTAGAATTAGGTATCAGGAAATTACAATAGTAGAAATCTTATGATAACACACTAATTTTTTTGCGCAAATGCATCAATAAACCCAGCGCATAAAAAAATTATTTAAAAAATAGTTTGCTAACGTCGCAAAACATTTAGCTAACAGAAATTATATATTTATGAAATATATAAAAGATATCATTAAAAAGAAATTGCGTTTCAGAAAGAATTCTTGCGATTCTAAATGAAAATAAAATAACAAATAGTGATCATTAATACACTTGCGCATAAGCAGCATAGAAATTTGAAAGATAAAATATAGCCATAATATAATTACAAATAATCATCTATTCCAATTACAATAATTAATTTAATAAATTTAGCAGCAAATTGTAACTGTAAAATTGATAACTTATTAACAGCAGTGAGATGATTTTGTTGAAAGGATATTAAATAAATACCAAGAAAGATGACAAACATGTAGTATAAAATGGAAATTCTTTATATATATATGTGTATGTGTGTGTGTGTGTGTGTGTGTGTGTGTGTGTGTATGTATATTTATATGTGTATATATATATATATATATATATATATATATATATATATATATATATATATATATATATATATAATAAATTTGAAATCACAAATATATATATATATATATATATATCGGATAATAGTATCATGAATGAAATCAATAGAAGAATAAGAAATGCATGGAGTTCTTTTGGGAAGAACAATATTATTCTAAAGAGTAGCATTTTGCCTGTGCTAACTTATGGAACAGGAACATGGACGCTAACAAAACGGATGGCACAAAGATTACAAACAGCACAGATAAGTACGGAAAGATGTATGCTAGGTATAACTAGAAGAGACAGAAAAAGAATAACCTGGATAAGAAGTCAGACGAAAGTTTTTGACATCATTGAAAGAATTAAACGGCTAAAATGGAAATGGGCTGGGCACATTGCAAGAAGACAAGGCAATAGATGGAGCACAAGCACCCTACAGTGGTATCCCAGAGATGTAAAACGGCCAAGAAGACGACCTCAAGTAAGATGGAGTGATGAAATCAGAAAAGTAGCCGGTGTAAATTGGATGATTAAAGCACTAGACAGAAAACATTGGAAAAATCTGGGGGAGACCTACATCCAGCAGTGGATTGAAAATGGTTGATGATGATGATGATGGATGATGATATATATTTGTGTATATATATACAGTCGAACCTCTTAACATGAACCTCAAGGGGAATCAAAATTTTGTTCATGTTATCAGTAATTCATGTTATCAGTATCAAATCTTTGTATTCGTTTTTACAAGGGACTGAAAACAATTCATGTTAAAAGTAATTCACGTTAAGCGTGTTCATGTTAACGAGGTTTGACTGTATGTGTATATATATATATATATATATATACTAATTTCATAACCAAAATTTAATCATAAATTTTCTCTTAAAAGAACACAGTTTTTTAAAATTTATGCTCATAAAAACGTATTGTTTAAAAAATCCTTTATTAAAAGTACTGATCAAGGCTGTCATCAAAAGGGTCTATTTTTGACAGATTTAAAAAAAAAATGTTCGGAATTTCATGAAATGAGCAGGTGTTGTGATTCATAAACAATGTAATCGACAGACGTTTTCCATTTTTTGGTAAACACAGGAGATCTTTCTGAAAATACTGTCCAAGTGGGCCCGAATTTTAGGATGTGACACGAAGAAAAAAAAATGTCGTTACGTGACCAGAATCGCTTTAAACGCTACACGTAATTTATTTATTAAAAAAAGTAAAAGCTATTCAATTTCAAATCGCTTCACAAGCCAGTTTTCTACATTTACGTTTAAAAATGTATTAGTAACTGTCTCGGAAAGCTTCGCGTTGTTGACAAGCGAATTTAGGAAGAATTTTAAGAAATTTTTGAAAGTATATATTTAAAAATAATTGAAATTTTTGAGAAAAACTGTTTTACAAAATTAAATATTAGACCCATAACAAAAATTGTCAATTTTAATCTCTTAGCAATTACAAACAGTAAAATGTCATATGAAAGTAAACCCACATCCGTAATAAATATAATACTAAAATTCTGATGTAATTTTACTGAATATTTATTAAAAATACATTAATAATAGTTTGTGCACCGTATTTTATGGAAGAAACGCCGCACTCCTCAAATTGGCCGGAATAAGCTTAAAAATATCGTAATCGCCGCATCAATCGGGACGCTATTTTTGTCGACAGCGTCATATTGACCTAACTTTACTCAAAGTTTTCTAAGCAGTGTAGGATGCCTCTTTTTAATATCTTAAGATGGCTGAAGTTTTATTTAAAATATTTAAATCCGATTTTAAATACTTTTAAGAATTTTTAAATTAAGGAAACTCAGTTGGTATTTGAAAAAAAAATCGTAAACGCCACACTTGGAAAAAAAATTAACTTTTAAATTCGTAAACGCCGCGGCGTTTCTTCCATAAAATACGGTATCTCTCTTTTTTTCATTGTAAGAACAAAAAACACCCCGTTTCACTTGGCGAAAATGTGAAGCTATTTTCTGCTTATTTTACATTGCCAAATAATTGCAACCTTTTTAAGTGGATTGGAAAGTAAAAAATGAGGAACTGTATCGAATTGACAAAGGGAGTGATACTTTTTCTATGCGATTTTCTCCCCAAACAACAGTCGTAAAACTGTCAACGTGGATTTGCGTCCACTTCCGTCCTGCAACTTCCTATCCTTGTCATACAAAACCCATTAGCCATCAAATAATCCGACAACAGGGAACAAACGTGCCGAAAGGTGACTGCAAGATGCTGGATAGTGTGTACGCAGCCTTAATGCTAAATAACACTTTGTGGTGATAAATACGAAAAATAGAGAGTGTAAAATACTTATTTTTTTTCTTTGTGGATATTAACATTTCTACGTGAAGAAACATTTAAAAAAGAAATAAGTTTCCATTTAATATTCTTTGTTATTTATGCTGTCCATCAGTTTGTTTAAATAGACATCTCAATTCTAGTAAATTTCACGCTTCATATTTCGTAGCTCATCCAGTGACACAGGGCCAGTGACGCGTTGTGAAACGTTCTGCAAAATTGTTCGGTGACGCATACTATCTATTTGAGTTGCTCCCACATGCAGAAATTAAACGCGCGATATCTGGTGCCATTCTACGCAGCACAACAGCCAGTGATTTTCTGTGTAGTTATCATGATCAAGTATTTTTATTTATTTTCTAGATGGAGAAGAGGATCGTTGTCATTCTTAAACTATATATACAGGAGTTTAACTGTACGCCTGCAGTTTATCCAAACATTTGGCGAAAGTATTTTCTACATATTAAAACGAACCATAACCTTGTTTTTTTCAATAGCAGTACACAGTTCTTTCAGCATAAATGAACTCCATTCCCCTCCATTAACTCCTCTCTTCAATTAGCCTAAAAAAAAATTTATGCAATTCGCACGATAAGTTTCCGAGAAATTAATTATTTTAAAACAAGCGTATTTTAGGGGTTGTATCCAAATTGAAGTCCGGTATTCAATTTTTGACGGAGAGAGCCTCCTTCTTGATCAAGGCATCTTAAGCACAACTCATGCAGTCATTGAAAACTGCTAGATCACAGCACAGCATAAGAAATTTCAAAATATCTAGTCACTTCTGTCATAGACGATCCCTTAAACCATCATTTTGCCTTTTTTAAGCATAATTTGAAAACTACTTGGAAGAAAAATGCGAAATTTTGGATTTCCATAAAGCAGAACTTAATAAATCTAAATCTATCAAAAAAAAATGTAGGTTGCAATTCATAATTTTTTCGAATATTAATTTCATAATTCATAATTCATATCATAAAATTATAAAAATTACGAATTCAACATATTTATGTTTGGGTATTTTAGTTTTATTACTACACAAAAAATTAGCTCATTAAGAGTGTAATTTCAGGAGATATTAATAAAAATATGAAAATGTAATTTAGCATTAGAAGCACGAAATTTTGAATGTTTATAATACAAAAACTTATCAGTCAAATGACTTGAAATTTAGTTTCTAGGCGTAGTTTGAACCAAACATTTGAAATATCTTGTTAAAATTTGGTATTGCCATTGAAAAATAGGAAGTTTGGATTCGTTTTATTTTGTAGATTGCCCCCTAAGTAAATTTTAAAAACATCATTTAAAATTAGGCTTTATTTCCAATCGATCGGTTCCTGTAAGTTGTTAGTACGATAATTTGTTGAAGAGTTAGTAGGAGGTGTTTACTTTTTTTTTCCACGACTGTACATATAATCTATCTCAGATATGTTTCTTTCATCATACATATGCCATTTACGTAATGAGTCATATTTTTAAAAATCTTAAATGATCTTTTTCTACATAAATTAGAAGATAAATTTTTCTATGGTCCTTTTATTAAATTTTATGCGAAACATTTAATTTCAATTTTTAATGAAAGAAAATAAAACAAGCATCATTAAATTTAACATAACACCCTTCTTACAATATATTCAGAAGGAACCATGCTCATATGTATTCATAAATAAGCAATACATTTAAAGTTAATATGTTTAAAATAATTGAAAAATAATGATAAGAACTATCTTCTATAAGGAAGGAGAAAAAATTCTAAATTCACCTTCTGCAAATGTTTTCATATAAGACTTCAGTCTTAAACGTCTTCTTGAACGAATTACATTTGAACATCATTGTATCTCTTTGTTTTATTACACCCAGGGAGAAATTGTCTGAAACGGATTAATGTTTGAAAACCTTTTATGCTTAACAATGTCGAAAGCATTAAACGTTATTTTCGATAAGGGCATACATTAATACTAGGGTTTAATGTGACACGGCACATTAATTTAAGCTTTTGCTTTTGAAATAGGCTGAATGCTTTGGATTACAGAAATAAAAGTAAGAAAAATATTGTTATATTGTATTTAATATCTATCCAGAAGTGCTTTGGATAGATATTGAACTTCTCTCTCTCTCTCTTTCTGTTTTGCATTTCTAGAACAAGGTCACTTTTGAAGATATATTCATACATTTTTTTATAGATCTTATAATTTTTAATTTAAAATGTACACACATATACACAAGTGCTAACACAATCTAAGCTATATTTCTGACTTAACATAGTGCATAGAAAATATTTATTTGTGAAATATATTCATAACATTCATTGAAAATTATTTCTGCATTTTTCTCTTTAATATGAAAATTATACCTTGATATATCACTTTATTTATATAAATATGCACCTAATTATGACATTACAAATTCATTACAGGTATCCTGGTTATCATTATGCAGAATGGTTATTGCAATATACATGATTTGTATAAAAAGTAATGAGACCTATTTTCTTCTGACGTCGCAGAGCGCATGCTCCTGGTGGATTAAGTAGAGGCAGAAGTCAGCTTCAACACGCGTCGTGATTTACTCGCCTACGAATCTCCGAGAGATTCGTACGTGGTTTTAGTATTTAGCTGTACCTAGGATTGGTTGAAGCTTAGAAATGCACCGTTCTATCGAACAGCGCTACAACATTAATTTTTTTGTGGGACTCGGAAAATCGGCTGAAAAAAATTAAAAAGAGAGCTCGAACTATTTAGGCCAGGCATTGCCGACAATTGGAAGCAGCATCATGACCATGCACCAAGCAACACGCGCTTCGTAGTCCACGACTACTTGCCCCGGAACGGCATTGCTGCTGCCGCAGCGTCCTTACAAACGCAATCTTCTTCCGGATCTCCAAATTGAAGACTTTTCTCACATGAGACCGCCATGTGACCGTAGCAGATGTCAAAGCAGCTTCGACGCGCTGCTTGAAGGACGTTTCCGGAAACAACTTTCAGGGCGTCTTCCGAGCGTGGACAACTCGTTGGCAGAAGTGCGTCGACGCCCAATTGTCTCATTAGGCTGAATTTTAAATGTTTGTAGCGATATCCTCAAAACATACTTTTCATCATTTTGGTCTCCTTATTTTGTATACGCACCCTGTATGTTAAACCTATGCTAATATGCTAGCTATACTTCGGATATTTTATCCTGCGATATTAAAATTAAAAATTTTCTAATCGAACAAAACCAGAAATTCGTTAAATATGAAGGATTGCTATTATATTATCTATTGATAAAATTGTTACGTAAGAACAGTTTTAATGAAATTTCGCCACATTTACAAGTTTGAGCTAAGATAGCCATGGTTAAGCCCCTAAGTTTTTGAGTTATATTTTAGGATATCGTGTCAAATATATCTAAGTTAGGCGAACATTTGTAGGTGCGATTACTGCGTGGGTACGTGTGTGTGCGTCTAGGTTTATGCTTTCATTTCTGCAAATAGACATAGAAAACAACAGATTGTAACATTCGTCCGATTTTTACACTTTAACCATGTCAATATTTAATGTTGTAACTTTATTAGGCTATCAGTACTAACAGAATGCCTGAGACAGTTGTGATTTATGTAATACATAGATCGCTCTCTTTTCTTATGGCACATTTATCAATATACGATCTATATCGACTTATATTTCTCTACAGTCTATTACAAATTTATATGACTACTTAGAATTTCACCTTTTTTCAACAAAGAAACTATTAGTTTGAATTTAAAAGTAGTTGAATAAAAAGAAATAACTCTATACAATATATTACAAACTTTTGTCAAAATGTTTTGAGCCTTTTTTTAGATACAATTAGCTTGAAACCTGTTCAATTGTGACCCAAAATGATCTACTAATTGAATTTTCTTGAACATGCAAACTAGCCCAATGGTATTCTCGTACCCGAAAAAGATAGAAAACAAAATTTCGTCAAAATCGTTAGAGCAGTTTTCTAGATAAACTTAGCTTGACATACAGTGCCCCAAAAAGGACCTACTAATCGAATTTTATTTAACATGCGACTTAGTCCAGTGATCTTCTCATGCTGAGAAACGATATAATACAAAATTTTGTAAAAATGTTTCGAGATTTTCTTTTAGATACAATTAGCTTGACCCACAGTGACCCAAAAATGACTCACTAATCCAATTTTCTAGAACATGCGACTTCGCCCAATGGTCTTCTCATGCCCAGAAACGGTATAATACAAAATGTTGTCAAAAGCGTTTGAGGCGTTTTCTAGATACAATTATCTTGACCCACAGATACCCAAAAATGAACCACTAATCGAAATTTCTCCGAACGTGTGACTTAGCTCAATGGTCTTCTAATGCTCAGAAATGATATAATGCAAAATTTTGCCAAAATTGTTTGAGTCATTTTTATATACAATTAGTTTGACCCACAATGGCCCAAACATGACCCACAAATCGAATTTTCTCGAACATATGACTTAGCCCGCTTATGACTTAGACCTTCTCGAACATATGACTTAGCTTTAACTCTTCTCATGCCCAGAAACGGTATATTACAAAATTTTGTGTAAATGTTTTGAGATTTTTTTTAGATTCAATTAGCTTGAAAGCTGACGCATTGTGACCCAAGATGACCCGCTGATCGGATTTTTTGAATATGTGATCTAGTCCAATGGTATTCTCGTACTCGAAAACGATAGAAAACAAAATTTCGTCAAAATCGTTAGAGCCGTTTTCTAGATAATCTTAACTTGAACCACACTGACCAAAAATGACCCACTAATCGAATTTTCTCTAACATGTGACTTAGCCCATTGGTCTTCTCGTACTCCAAATCGGTAGATTACAAAATTTAGTCAAAATCGTTAGAGTCGTTTTTTAGATAAAATTAGTTTGACCCGAAGTGACATACTAATCAAAATTTCTCGAACATATGGTCTAGCCTAATATTTTTCTCATGCCCCAAAACGGTTGGATATAAAATTTAGTAAAAATCGATTGCGCCGTTTTTTAGATATAATTAGCTTGAGCCTGTTTCATTATGACCCAAAATGACATACAAATCGAATTTTCTCGAACACGCGACCTAGCCCAATAGTCTTCTCGTGCGCCAAAATGGTAAAATACAAAATTTCGTCAAAAACATTAGAGCCGTTTTTAAGATAAAATTTACACCCCCACACACACATACATACACAGACAATTTTTGCTCGCATTATAGTATTAGATATACATATTATTCTTTAAAATATAAATAATAATTCAATTTTAAGTTATGAAGTGCGTAGCTTCGCTAACTGAAGAATTAATGAATTAATTTCAAGATTCCATAAACTAAACTTCGTATATTTTTCTCAAACATGATTGAACAATAATCGCCTAACAATTAAACATTATTTAATTATTATTATTATAACAATTAAATATTATTTAATTGTTTCGAATATCTATGATAACTAGCATTACTTTTTTTTCAGATTCTATTGTATCTCTAATATATCGAATGTCTGATAGCTAGCAATGTCAAAAAACACGTTATTTTACCAAGGCTCATTTTTTATTATGCTCTTCTGTTTTCAAGTTAAAAAAAAAAAAAAAAAAAAAAAAAAAATATCATCTTTACGTCATTTTAGCAAGCTTGAAAATTGTAATATATTTCTCTTTGGCTTTCAGACATTTCTATCATGACTATCAGTCAACCTGTAATTAATTTTCCAGACAGAAATTCGGTTGATAGGTTAATTCCAAAAGGCTTTAAATCGGTCGGTGAAAGTGCATGCTATAAGAGTTTTTTATAGGTTTTAAAAAATATGTCATCTTCACGTCATTTTATCAAACTTTAATAGTGTGAAAAATTACACTTTGGCTACCAGGCAATCTAAAATTAGTTTTCCAGACAGAAATTATGTTGATACGTTAATACCAGACAGCTTTAAATCTGGCATCGAAGTACCCGTTACAAGAGATTTGCCAGGCAGAAATTCGGTTAATAAATTAATGCCAGAAGCCTTTAAATCTGGCAGCAAAAGTGTCTGTTACAAGAGTGGGTTATAGGTTAAACAAAATATGTCATCTTCACATCCTTTTAGCAAACATGAAAATTGTAACATATTACACTTTCGGTTTCAGATAACATACAATTAATTTGCCAGACAGAAGTATGGTTGTTAAATTAATGTCAGACGGCTTTGAATCTGGCAGCGAACTTCCTGTTGGAAGGCTGGTTTATAGGTTTAAAAAGTATGTCATCTTCACGTCATTTTTTCATGATTGAAAATTGTAACATATTACACATTAGCCAGACGGAGGGGTGTTATTTATCAGACGACCTATAATTAATTTGCCAGACAGAAATTCTGTTGATAAGTTAATGTCAGGCTTTAAATCTTTCAGTGCAAGTGCCTGTTGCAAGAGGGTTTTATAGGTAAAAAAAAAAAAAAATCATCTTTCGTCATTTTAGTAAACTTGAAAATTATAACATATTACTCTTTGGCTATCACACAACATATAATTAATTTGCCAGACAGAAATTCAGTTGATAAGTTAATGACAGACAGCTTTAAACAGGCATTAAGCTCGACGCCCCAAATGTCGTCTGGTAGCTTTAGAGCAGTGGTTCTTAAACTTTTTTTGGGCCGCGCTCCACCTAAGCATCTCTAGTATCATGATGTCTGCCCCCCCCACCCCCCCCACCCCTCCAATCTCCCTTCAATAGCATGAAATTTCTTAAAACTTCTGTCACATTTTGTATTCGATTTGATATAATTGATAAGTTTTATAATGGATTTTAGTACTTAATTAAAAACAAGTGACACTGAGGCTGTAAGGATAACATAATTCACAAGTAACATTTCTGGATTCACACTTATATCCACTTTAAGAGCTATTTTTCTTTCTTTTCATAACATACACACTTCTTCGATAGCGGATTTTCTTTTTCCTCTTAACATTAGTCGGCGACTGTGTATTCTCTGATTTTAAATTTTAAAATGCATATGTCATGAATAGTGATTACAATCACGGGATCCCGCATAATTTTTAATCCCGAAAATCTCGGAATCTTGTCTGTCAAATCCCGGGATTTTCGGGATTGTCCTTTTTTTAAAATGAAACAATATTCAGCTGAAATAAAAAAAAAATATATATATTTATAGACTTTCCCTTTTGGAAAGAAAAAGAATTAATTTTTATGAAATTTATATAACCTTGAAAAAATATACATATTTCAAGTATTTTTTGCGTATTTCAAAGCAAGTAAATCGTTTAACATGAAAACCTTTTGACTTGCAAACAGATGTAACCCGCTCGGCTATTATTCGGGAACAAAGAAATCATTTGTTTATTTCGATTTCGCCGCGTTTATAGAAGTGTCTGATAGCCATCATAGAAATGTCTGAGAGTAATATATTACAATTTTCAGGCATGCTAAATGGACGTGAAGATGACATGTTTTGTTTGCCTATAAATCGGGATCTGACAGGGTCTTAAAAAGTTGGAAACGTCTGGCTACACTGTAAAAAAAAATGGTAACGTTCCATGTAAAATCCAGGAACGTTTCGCCTTTTCTCAGGTTTTCAGAATAATTTAGCTCTTTCCTGTGAAATTCTGGTTTTCTTATCTGAAACGTTCCTGAGCCAAAAGTTGGAAACAGCAAAACGCTGAAGGCCGCCATTTATTATTATTTTGCTATAATCCGTTGCTCGCGCGCGAGTGTCGAAAAAGAATTCCTTAAATGAATGTAAAAAAATCAATATGGAATGCAAATAAATCAATAGACGACATAATCCTTTACGTCTCTATTGTCAAGACAATTCAGATGAAAATAAAATACCTCCGTGACATCGCTAAGAGATTATATCTCGTACTTGTCTGTGGAATGTTTAAGGAGCAGACCGTATAAAAAAAATACACCTATTATTTGGATCTCCATTAACCAGGGGACCATCAAACATGATTCTCACCAATTTTGATTAATTTAAAGTATGTTTTAGAGTTCTTATCTCTAATTATTCTTGTGAAAGGATTTCTTCAAATGGGACTTAGATTTTCTGAAATTAGATGCCGAGGTTTAGCATACGTTTCAAATACCCATTAGTTTGCAGCTCTCAACGTGTCTTTCGTGGTGTGGACGCAGAAAGCTCGCACGCCACCCGTACGGCCAGAGTTCGATGCTACCTCTGGACTTTTTTTTTTAAAATTAATTTTATATTTTAACACTTTATTACAATTTGATTTAAATTTGATATATATTTGACACTTTGAATTGCTGCAAATTTGAATTTTTTTTTTATTTTCGGAAAAAATATACAATTACGTTTAGGTTATTTTTTTCATGAAAATTTATATGTATTTTATCTAACTTGTAAACTAACATAATTACTAACGAAAATCCAAAATATTTTATGTCTAGATTTTTTTTCTAATTATTATTTGCATTTATATATTTTTATATTTTAAGCAAAGTTCAGAAACAATATATCATATATATATTTACTTTATTGAATTTTAACTGAAAATTTATTTTTTCGTGTAAATTATAAATAATAATTTTGATGTCAATTTCAAAATATTTTTTTCATTCTAACAAATAATGATAATAAAGCGAAATTGTCAACTGGAAATGTAAAAATCGTCTGCGGATCCCGCACGCTGTGAAATGTCAGTAATGTTTTGCTGTCAACAGAAATATTCCTGGTATTTCGCAGGAAACTTACTGGCATTTCTGTAGAAAGTTTTTAACATATACAGTAAAGTTCCAGTCATTTTCAAGAAATGTTTCTTGGAAATAATGGGCAACTCAGCTGCCCATTTTTTCCCAGGAACGTTGCGGAATTTTTTTTACAGTGTATATCTACAAATTTTACCGCCAAAGAATCGAAGGAATGGCCATTCACGTATTAAGTGACATTCCCAATAGGTACAGACCTTGTGATGTTTTTATTTTTGATAAACTTTTGCTGTTTTTTTCATGTTTTGCCAGATAAAACTGTTACTTTTAAGAACAAAAAATGTTATTGTGGGAAGGTAAGCAAAGAAAGAAAAACAAACAAACAAACAAAAAAAAACAGATTGGTCGTTTTATTAGCAGCGAGTATGGATGGATGGCTCAGGGAAATTGACTCCATTAGTTATTGGTAAATTTCCCAAGCCTTGTTGTTTGAAAAATGTAAATTTTGTGCATGTAACTTACGATGCGAACCGAAAGGCCTGGAAGACAATAAACAAGTGAAAAAAAGAAATTCGGCTTTTAGATAAAATTTGAACAGACAAGTAGGTATAATCGCAGACAACTGTACCGCCTATTGCATTATTCCCAATTTAAATCCGATTGAACTTGTTTTCTTGCCTCTAAACTGAACCAGTATGGCACAACAATTAGATCAAGGGATTCTTAAAAATAATAAGATAAATTACCGAAAGCTGCTTCTAAAAGACGTCATTGCTGCCATTGATAAAAAAAAAGAAGTTTCGCGTGACTGTGTTAGATGCCATATGTTACGTAGACAAGAGTTGGAATATGGTATCAAAGAAGACCATTGAAAATTGTTTTTGACATTCTTGACTTCCAGAATGTGAAGAATTATCGTTCGAAGACAACGACAATGATGATGATGGTGATGATGTGTCCCTATTTGAAGTTGTACAAGAACTACGGAATACCGTTTGCTCAATACGTGACACACTGAAATATGCAGTTGGTGACAATGAGATCCTTACTAATGGACTTTACGCACGAGGAGCAACAGTCACGCCTTTGCGGGTATGTACCTTCCAAAAAAGACATCTTATTGGACGAAGGGGAAGCTGTGTTAAAATGTTCTTCACGCCTATTGGTGTTTTTCTTCCAGATATCCGCAGCTGACGTGACATCGGTAAAGTCCATGGTGAAACTTGTACACTGGAAATAGTTTCGGAAATTTTAAGCATAAACAGTGATGGAAACGATGATAATGACAGTGAATTCGAAACTGAACCGAACACGCGAGCAGAAGCTCTCAAAGCACTAAATACATTCAGATATTTTTTATAAATCCCAGAGCCACTTGGGAACATTTTAAAACTGTTCGTGAATACGAAAACGGAGTTTTAACAACTACGATAAAAAACAAACAAACCTGCATAAATGTTTATTTTTACTAATACGAGTATACTCTTCAATTCGAAATTTTATGTGTAAAGCAATTCTTGTTTATACATCTTGTTTTATAAGTTATATATTTATAGCTTCTTTGTATATTACTGTACTAATATAATTAACTTATTAACAATATTCTATTGTCTACAATAAAATTCCTGCTTACACCGCATATAAGGTCACCCCGCTTATAAGGTCATATTTTTCAGGACCGCATGGGTGACCAAATAACCGATACTGACTGTACATAACAGCTGAAGAAAAAATCATTATATTAAGAGTGTAGGCAAATCCAAACTGCTTATTTTCTGACTCATTTTAAAATTCATTTTTGCTTTCAAATGCATCTAATTGGTAGGTTCTCTTTTTTCAGAAACTATATAACGTACCATAATGGTCAAGTTTTTGATAGAGGCAGAATAAATTTCAAAAAGTTATATCAAAGTGGGCATTTTGAAACGAATTTCCTGAAGCGATTGTGTTGGAAACGAAAAATATTGTCCTACTGAGAAAATAAATGTTTATAAATCAAGTTCTAATTAATTGAACGAAAAATAAAAACATAGGTCGCTTATAAATCTCTTTAAAAATCACGTCAGCAAGTTTCATGTTTTTCTTTTAAAAATGAATCTGAAAATGTGTCAGAAAATTTCGAATTTTTGAGCATGAAAAGCATTTTTTTAATACAGGCTTAACATGATTCTAATAAAGCTAAATGAAATTAAAAACTCTTCAAAAGCGGTCAGATAAAATTTTTTAAAGTGGATTTATCTCTAATCATGATTTAGTTTTTGTTATTGATATTGGTACTTAACTTCAAAATCTACCTGCGCCTGTAGGCTGAGCCTGCAGGGGCTTTTTAAGTTTTACTGAAAACACTGCAAACATTGCAGTTTGTTTTGGAAATAATAAAACATCTTAGGAGTTGCAATCTACAAAGGACCCCAATCATTCACTTCCGCTTGATATCAGAGCAGAAAAAGGTAAAGAATTAAAGTTTGATGTTAAAATTAAGTGTTCATATTGAAAATTGTAAATTTTTTTACAATTTTTTATGAAGACGTAAACTTAAGCATTTTTTATTACATAAATTGACAAAAGATAAATTCTGAAAACGGATGGCTATTTTTGTGTTATTCTATGGCAAATTCATGATTCTTAAGTCTGGTGTTTTCTCTTTATTTTGGACAATATACATATATACAGAAATTTCACACTGAACTCTCCGATCAGTTTTAAAGATTGCAAATTTATAAATATTCTGATTACATGCAATTTATATGTGTGTAGAAGCATTTGGATGTTTATACTATATTTACTGTAAATGCATAAAAGTCCTTAAAGATTTACAAAATTTATAAAAAGTACTCATTTTTTTAATTTATAACTTTACGTCTGAGTCCAGGTATAAAATTGTTAGCAATAAAAGTCAATGTTTTCAATAGAAATTTCTATATTATTTTTATGATGACTGAGATAAAACGTACCTAACTATATTTAATTCAGATATGATTTACGAATGACCATTAAGAATTTTTCCATAAAACATACAGCATCCAAAACCGCCATATATGAAAAGAATGAAATTAATTAATGAAATTTTCTTATTTTACCGTTTATTGGAAATATAATGAATCTTTCAAAAAAGATTAATAATGTTTTCTCACCTTCTCAAGCGTTTTCAGTATTTCAAACACTGACAGCTAAACACGTGTGTCGGAGTTTCCTCTTAGTCCGCACAATTTCGAAGAAATTCCGTTCTATTTATATGCTGCCACCACCGATATGATTACGTGATATCGGTCACGCACTGAGAAGATTGTTTAAATGAAAACCAACGCTTTCAATTAATGAAATTAACAGTTTATTTACACACTATTTACACAACAACAAAACACTATTTACACTTACAAACTCGGATATAGATGATCCGGTTCAACATTAAATTGAATACATTAAATACTGGCTGCGTACTGTTAAACTACGTTAAATCACTCTCACTCTACACACGATAAATTAGCTTTCCGGAGATAAATCTCGATCTCCCAACACATATGTGCTCTAAGCCTAAGCACTTCGAGCCTCACTCAATCCTACGCTCTATCTCTAAGAGCTATACACAGTGACTCCATTGCGCTTGGCGCTCTCGGCTCCAACTGAACCCTATGTTCTATCTAAGAGCTACACACAGCAACTCACCTTGCACCTTGCACGCCAACTTTCAAGTCACTCCCCCAGCCGAAGAGACTGCCTTCCAGCAACCCCTTGCCCTTCTCAACGTAACCCCTCCGGGGTTTTCTACCTGGCTCCCATTCCAAGCTCTTTTCTTCGTTCGTGGAATGCTTTTGTCTCCCCATCTTCCACAGACATCTCAAAAGGTTGCGCACACCCCTCTCCAACTATCTTTTTCCCCCTTCATACCATCTATACATTTTTACCGGCTTAGATCCAGTTTTAGATAAGGAAAGACTGTTATTTTGAAATTCCAGTACACAGCCTATACAATATATAACATATTAAGACAAAAATAATATAGAACCCCAGTTCTAATAGCAGATGTTTCTCAGAACCTGACAACGTGAGTACAAGAATTAGACATCCACGCACACAAGTGTGTTAAAGTTACTATCCCGTTTACAGCTGAATAATTCTATCCAGAGCACTGAGTGTGTTCTTTAGATAAGAAACTGGCAAATATACATTTAGAATAAAAAAAAGCTTATTAGTTGTTCTTTTTCACATTGACTAAAATATTGAAATTTGGTACCAGAAAAAATATATAAGTAAATATAATTTTGAAAACATAATTAAGATTGAAACACCTCTTGGTCTCTTAGAAGAACACTAATCGAGATGACTAACTGTGCCTTTAGGTCGGTTACGTGGATAAAAATATTACTGTACAAAGTCTAAAGTTCCGAATCCTCGGGACTTTACGAAGTCCGAATTTTGGGTCATCAAAAATATTGCTTTTCCAATTAAAGAAAAAGAGATTTCAGTACTTAAAAAAGCAAAATATGATTTTCATATATTAAAAATTGCATATAACAAATATTAATGCTAAATTAAACAACCATTTTCATTAAATAAATCATAACAAAATAAAAAGTAAAACAAAAACATTTATTTAAGGAAATATACAAATTAAGAAGAAATTGTAACTTTCGTAACTAATGAACATTTTAGTTAATGTGGGCCTCTTTATTAAATTAGGTATATCATTAAGAATTTTTTCTTTTATTCTGTACATAGATATGAGCTGAAATTCAGTAATAAAGATTCTTTGCTCTAAGAGCTTTTTTTTTTTTTTTTGTTTCAACAATTTAGTTTTTTTTCTTCTTTCTTGAATACTGCCGCGGAAAGTCCGGATTTTGGGTGTCCAAACTTTAGACTTTGCATTGTATTTATAACTGTAACACAATGTCGATTTTATGATGCAATCTAATGTTTACATTTAAATAAATCTCGAGAATAAAGTTAATGGTGTAATTAGAATTTCGAAAGATAAGTAACTTCGCTTAAGTAACTTCCCTTGGTTTTACTATTGATTTTATGCTAAATTGTTATAAATGCGCCAAATAGTATGGATAAAATGTATTGTTTATCCGAAGACAATGTGTTGCGACCTTCTACCAGGAACTAATTTATGAGTTGAGAAATTCTATAGGCACAAGTGGCACAACGGAAAAGTTAGGTTGCCAAATGTATAAATATAAATATGTTGACCATTCTTGAAGAATGGTAATATAAATAGCATAATTGAACTCGAAATTTCCTGAGAATAATTAATGTCTCATGTCAAGTGCATTAGGGACTAAACAAAAATTGAAAAAATATATGTATGTTTACCATGAGTAATAGGATACGCTCAAATATCTGCCAGGTATACATATTGTAATCTCCTTTGAAAAATATCGCAGTTTGAAAGAATATTAAAATAAAATAATCTCATTGTCTTAATACATTGAAAATATTTCAATAATGGTTCACAAAAAATATATTTTTTTTTTACCTTACATTTCACATAAGCATATCACATCTATCTTTCTCTTTTACTTTCTCTTAATATAAGTACGTAATAACTATCCACATGAAAATTAGCTGGACATTCAGCCGTAAGAAAACTTGAAATACTTCTTAACTGTTAATTCCTTGCTAAAAAATTGAGAAAGATTTACATTGCGTTTACGACATCTGTTTTAGAAAGTTTCATTATTCCTAATACATAAAAGTCTTTCAAACTTCTGAAAGTACGAATCTTTTAAGACCTGTTGTTTTTCTTTCGAAAATTTGCTTGTTAAAAGAGTTTTCTTCCACAGTCGGTTACGAAATCCGTTTTCAATTATTTTTTATCATTTTCCAATATAGTTGAAAAGTGTTTTTGAATTCGGTTTGTCTGTATATCTTTACATCTGTCCGGTTGTCCCTGCTGTAATTCTCATGTATACACTCGAATTGCCCTGCAATTTTTATAAGTTATCGAGGTATACTACAAAATGTTCGGAAGTAAAACTGAAGTGAGTAGCATTTATAGTTCGTTTACAAGGACATAGGGATACTCTAGGATAGATGGCCATAGTTTTAAAGATTGAAATAAAAACTCTTAGAATGCAAATACAAGAAATATTCATGCGTATTTAAAATTCTTATACATATTCTCATCATATTTTGGGGAAAAAAAATAATTAAATGTTGAGAACAAAAACGGGGAAACAAAATTTAAATTAAAATGACAGATGGTCATCTCTCCTTCAAGCCGAGGGGAGATGGCCATCCAATACAAGAAAGTGAAAATGAATTTAAAATCGCAAAAATTAAAACATTTTATATAGTTAATCACGAAAAATATATTGCAAATTGTAAAGATACAATTATATCACGGAAAATGAGTGAATAGAATTCGAAAACACAAAATTTGAAATGTAATTTCAATTCTTCACTTTTTGTAAAATTTTATCGGATTTTTTGGCAAAGATCTTTATAGTTTGTACATATTTCAGAGATCCACCTCCAGTCATCTTTTTTGGTTGTGGTATTACACTCTTCTCCACAAGCAACACAGTGATACTCATCCAATTCTATTCCCTCGGAATCTGTAGAATCTGATACTTTCAAATGTATTTCACCTTCATCGCTGCTGCAAGTGTCGTGTTTTTTTTTTTCTCTCGCGTTTATTTTAGACTATTTCACGGTTTTATGTTTATTTATCAACTTTATCTGTTTCTGGGAAGAAAGTTTCCGACGTTTTAAAATATTTCCTGAAAAAAACAAAAAAAACATCGTTAGGCACTATAATGTTATTATTAATGAAATATTTATATTAGTTAAAATTTAAACAATTATATCAATTAATATAATAATAAACATAAAAATTATATAGTTATTTTAAATATAATTATGTTTAGTAAAAGTCCTCATTCTGTGTAATTTTGAAATATTAATTAAATGTGGTCATCTCTCCGCGATTTCATTTGGCCACCTATCCTGAAATTCAAGGACAGATTGTCACCGAATTTAAAGCGTCACTCCTCCACTGTACGTCTTTGTTTTAGACCTAAAAGCAGATATTGGATTATATAAGTGCCTTAAAAGTCGTAAAAACAAATGTTACGTACGTACTGCAAAACATTCAGATAACAAACTCCACAAAAATATTCAACCACTAAATTAAATAAACATTAAAATTACACTTACTTTTTATAATCGAAAGACACAGTTTCACGTCACAATATATGGAATCGCTGACCTATTTCATAGGAACAAAGTTATTCTCCAATCTATGATCAAGTAATGAAAATATTATCCTCTATGGTCATCTATCTTAGAGTTAACGTACCAAAGAATCCCGTTATAATACAGTGCATAGGAAAAAAATGTTTTCGATACATAATAATGATGTTACAAAATCTCAAACATTATAAACTGACTAGGGGGGGGGGGGGGGCTGCAAGCTACGCTCGCCAACCCCCGTTCACACACCGCAGAATCTAAAAACACGCTAATCTGATCAGTTTTAAAAATATTATAGGAGATTGAATTATACTGGAAAAGCTCTGCAGATCTCCCTGTAAACGGGTTTCTATTCAATTTCCTTTGATTTCAAAAATTTAAGACCGAATTAGTTGCTGTTAAGACATCCAATGGTTGTTTTCGTGTTTGATTAAAGAGTATCAGTTAAACGTTTGAAAAGAAGGTAAAATAAAATGAAATGTGTGCAGAGTCTTTGTCTCCGGTATTTTAAAACAATATCTATAACAATAGCCTCAGACTATCATCAACAGCTCCGGACGAACCACTTCGCTTTTTATATTCCTGGTGCCATTTTGGTACTTTAATGTTAGCCAGGTACAGGTCATAAGTCGCCAAATATTATTCTATCGACATCATTTCATCTATATTATAATAGTCCAAGTCATGTAACTGCCATAAAAAAATACGCTCTGATCCCTTCGCTTTTCATATGAAAGTTTGGCCGAGATATCATTTACGACCCCATATTGGCGCGATTTGTTTTCCGAGGCTAATATGGCGAAAACATCAACAGCATAAACAACAACATCCGGCTTATCAAATCAAGCAAAATAACGATACTATGGCGCCAGTTAAGTACCCGTTGCGTATATGACATTGGCGTCAGGAAAAAATCGCGTCAATATTGGTCCGTGTATGACATCTGTGCCGAAAGTTTTCCTTTTTGATTTAAAAATCAAATTTCTTTTTCGAATAAAACTACATAAAAGTCTCCTTGGTCGCAAAGAATTCTTGGTACATGATTGGCGCCCCAACACTGTTACGCTAGCCGGGTGCAAATCTCGCCAATAGCTATTCTTCAAGTCGCCAGTTAGCATTTTTTTTTTTTTTTTCGAGCGGTAAATTGCAACATTGCTTTGAAATTGAAATTAAATGTTACATCATATAATATTTGGCCAGATGCCATATACGCAACGGGTTTGGCGTGATTTTTTTTTACGAAAATTTGCGAAAACCTTGTTTATCGAATACCAGTTACATATGTATTTTTGGCACTACTTAGTTATCCCGTCGACCAAAAATTTATCACCAAGCTATAAGATTAAATGCCAATAATGGTTGATCGTAAATGTCACATTCACTTGACTTTAAGCAAGTTACACGTCTTTACGTCATCAAGTGATTTTTATTTCGACGTTTTATTTGTATATTTATTAATGTTATACTATTTTCTTTGTTCTTTCGTTATTCAAAATAAAAATTATGTCAATTTGTATAATTTGGCGAGTGGTTTGGCGATTTATATAATTTGGTGAAATGAGTTGATGGAATAACTAAGTAAAACCGTATTTTTTAATTATTTTCTGTTTTTTTTTTTTTTTTTTTTTTTTTTTTTTTAAAGGAAAATAACCAAAAAAATATTTAACTATGGAACAAAACAATTTATGTAATTACAAAAAAAGAAAATAATGTAAATAAACATTTATTATTAAATAAACAACAATAGCCGGGTTACCATGTCAACCAAAATAATTCCATTTTGGCGCCAATTACGTACCCCGGTGCGTATACGATATCTGTGCCTAATATTTTTCTTTTCATTTCGTTTAAAATAAATAAAGAAGTGAAAGCCATTTATTTTAAATGTTTCAGTTTGTATTAAATAAAATGATAATGAAATACAAATTGAATTATGAATAAAAGTAACATGATACATTTCTTACCATACATTTAAGGGAGGCTAAACTTCTCGCCAAATTAGTTAAAAATAGTAAAATTTGAGTTGCCATCATTAGAAAAATGTATATAAAATTAGAAAAAAAATAATATTTCGAAAACTAATTCGAATTTAAAAATTCTAATACCAGTTTTGAAATCTGCGGATCAATAGTGAATTTTGGTATTAATTTCATCGCAAAGTATTCCATATTTTAGGAGAAATTGCCGTGAAACATAATCAGTTGTTTAATCAGTCGATTCATACTTCTCTTTCATAAATTCGTTTCATTAGGATTTTATATGTATAGGGTAGATATGAATCACTGACGTGGAAAAAAGGATGCTTTTCACGAGCATTTTCAGGGATGCGAAAAAAATTCAACTGCATTGTGATCTATGGGGTGAAAACCGTTTGCGATGCTTTTAATAATTTAAAATATTGAAATTAAAAGGCAAAAATCATGTGCACTGCAATATACTTTCTATATATTAAGGATTGTTGACGTTTATCGTTCATTTATTGAAACCCACAAAACATTCGTTTACACGATGAACTGTAGTAGATTTCGTTGTACGAAAAAATTCCTGATAATTTTCTGTTACGTTGGAAAGTTATTCATAATCTATCCCTGATAAATGACTTTTTATTCTTGTATTACAGAATAAATTTTTAAATGCAATAACGCTGAATTCACAGAAAGCATTTATAGTTAAAAATGCGCATAGAAGACCCCCTATTTAATTAATATGTGTTTGTGCAAAAGAAACATACTTTCGCTATAATTATTATTAATCAAAGTTTTTAAAGCAATATTGATATATGTATATAAATAAATTATCACTAGCTGCAAACAGTCTTAAAAGCTATTGTTATGTTACATTATTTACTTATTAAATGAATGAAACGTGATAAAAATCCAATTAGATTCACAATGTATTTTTTAGACTTTTTCATCACTTTTAATGTATGCAAATCCTTAAAAGATTAAAATATTCAAGTCTTTTCAGATTTCCGAATTTGTTTTTCCCAGTAAGTTGTTTGTTTAAAATAGTTACATTTAAAGAAACTTTCGAAATACATTGAAAGCTAAAACATTCTGTTTTGATACAGTTGTGCGAGAATAGAGAATATAGCAAAATGAGCTTAAAAATAGATGTAATTTGCATTTTTCTATTGTGTTCCAGAAAATCTAAAGATGTTTTTTCGGAGAAAAATACATTACGCTAATAGAATCTTATGAATAAAATCTCTAAAGTGAATAAAATTTGGAAGACAAATGCTCAAATCACAATTTTATGCCTTTGACGGGAATTTTATGAAAAAATAAATTGATAATTGTAAAATATAAAAATACTGAGAAACAAATTCTATTAAAAGTGTTTAGTAACAAAAGTAACGTTAGTTTTAAAATTGTTTTCGAAAAACAATTTGTTTCCTTCATTCATTCTTTTAATGAATTTTGACGAAGTACTAAAAAAAAATTCATTAGATTGATGTCAGAAATTCATAGAAAATATTATCGGTGATATCATGTATATTAAACAAGCAAGATATTTTTCCGATTATGGATGATATCGTAAACTGCTGCTATATATTGAAAATGTGCTCTAATGATTTTCACAAAATTCAGCTCCTATACTAATTCTGTCACGAGAAAAATAGTTATAAGCTAGCTCTTTAATTTGGGAAAATCCGTTTAATTTGGTTAAAACAAGCTCATTACTTAATTTGATGATATTACTCGAAAACAATTCTGACTATTGTTATGAAATAATATTTAAATCTTTGGAGTAAACCATCCAACTAAGGCTCGATCTCGGAAAAAATTGTTTTGGTAGGTTTAGGCAATTTTTATTATTCAATCTTCCGTGATCTGAATTTTCGCCAATACTATTGTTCATTGATTATCAACAGACAAAGGATGATCTCGAATGCAGTGCTAACGGTTTGCTTTGTACTAAATGTATACAAGACAATGTATACTTTTAGACATGTAATTGCTAACATTACAAAGACAGTTGATTCTTTCTAATTGATAAAAGATACATTTTGTATTATAATTAAAAAAAATAATTAGCTAAATAGATTCAGAAGAAAGCTCAGGCCAGATGATTAAAAAAAATAGCTTGTCTTTTAAATATAGAGATTATTTTTAGAGCTGACGGTGAGTTTCCCCAACTACAGATTTTCTAGTTAAAACGAAATCCAAATAACACCAAGTTTCAAAAGAAAATGCAGAGAAACATTCAGAGGCATCTTAAAGCTTTGAAAGAATCGTTTAAGCAATATCTATTAACATCTGAAGAAGGCATTGGAGGATTTTGTGTACTGAATGTGTTCTGCGTTAAAGAGAAACAACCCAACTTAGCGAAACAGTTTAGGTCCTCCTTGATTTTACACCTCACAGATAATTATTTAGTATATAAGATAATTATTTAGATATAAGATAGTATTTCATAACCAAGCGATTTTTTATGTCATTTGTCAAATAAATTTAAAATTTTGTCTGAAAATTAAAAAAATATTTTGCTGCATTGCTCAATTTTTTTTTAATGTTAAGCACGATTTTTGGCACGATTCAACAAAATGAAATAAAGAAGCCTATTAAATGCACAATCAGATATTCGACTGTAATTGCAAGCACTTGGAACATGATTCAGACATTTGTGCAAAACAATTCAATCATATATTTTACATATAACATTTATGAGTCACGATAATATTTATTTTAAGGAGAACGTTTCGTTTTTTTTTTTTTAAGGTATCTGCCTATTATGAAGTTATCAATTGAGACCTTTATGTTTGTATTCCAGAATGAAAGACAGCAAAATTTATTGCACTTTGACACGATCATAGAATTTTTCCCCCGTGAAATATAAACACGACATCATTTTCACCTTCTCAAAATTTACATACGCACCTCTCATATCCATATTCATCATTTTTTTTTTTTAATGGTGTTTCAGTTTGATCATTTTAAAATCAATTTAACTCAAAACTTGAAGTCATGATTGTCAGAAACATCTTTGCATGTGAACTATCGGTCTCTTAACTTCAGATTCTAATCACAGTACCGGAGAGTAAAAATTGCCGTAGTTTTTGTTTTTAGGCTCATTTTTTGTTAAAATGTTTAGTTTTATTAAAGAAAATGATAGTTTTCTTTTCAATATGACGTAATTTTCACTAACCAAAGAATTTCGCGTAGTGTGTCAAACTTAATATCAGTACACATGCAGAAGGAAAAAAAAAATATGCAAACTTTGTGAGGTGCGTGGTATATTATGTGTTTTCAAAAGCAGTATATAATTATCCGTTCAAAATATTTTGACGCAGCATGTCCCTAAAGGGATTTTGTGCCGCTAAACCCTATATAACACAATTTAAACCATATAATTAAAAAAAAAAGATTTTTTTAATGAGAATATGGCATGAACAAAGATATATAAGCCCCATTTTTTCTCTCTTCTTTTTTTCTGGTTTCTCCTATAATTTCTTTCTGTTATTTTTTCTGTCATGTCGTATGTATATATTTTCATTATAAGAAGTCATATTTACAATTCGCGTTACCTGAAAATTATGAAAAATTAAATTAAGCAAATTCTTTTATTTTGATAAAATTATAGTAGATTGTCTTAAAGAATATCAATAAAATTTTATAAGTCGAGAGAATTTTGGGCAAAAATTTGGGGAACATGATATTAATTTAAACCTCAAATTATTGCCAAGATCTGCTTTATTTGCTTGTATAACTCGACGAAGAGAATTCATCCAGTCGAGAATCACCAAGTTCTGTAATATAAATCGTTATTTTTTGCACAAAGACTTACGATCTGAGCATGCGCACTGTATTTCACTCCTCTTCTATAAAAACACTCTAAATTTTTGTAAAACATTGCGTTTTATCAATGTGCTATTTGAATTATGTTGTTTTCAAAAGTGAAGTATTTTCACCTGTGAGGAATTTCAAACAGCTGGAGTGAAATGACGCGCTTGTAAAAGGTATAGTTCAGTTTTAAGAATTAAAATAGACACCTTTTTTTAATAAAACGACATAATTTGCATCTGCTAAAGCGTTCCACTTTTACGATCCAGTCTTAAACGACATCTATAGAAAAGTATGCACATGACGTCATTATCGCGGAATAATACATTAACCCGATAAAGTGCAATATCTTTATTCAAGAAGCTCGGCAAAACAAATCGGATATCTAATGATCCATATGCCGTCATTTGCTTGTTTATGATAGATTCATGTTTTATCAGAAATCATTCGTTTATATTTTTTTCAAATTTCGGAAAACATTATTACACACGGATTAATAAAATTGCATTCTTTCTGATTTTTGATACGAATTAAGTAAATGCAGAGAAAATAAGACATACAGATATTCTTTATAATAACTTTTTGTAAAGAGAAATTATTGTATCGTTTGTAAAAAAAAAAAAATTGTTGTAATAAACTAAAAATCATTTAATTTATAAATAAAAACGAAATAAAACCAAAATTCACCGTGTTTTATAACAGACGATAACACGTTTCTTGACATAGCACGTATTTTAATTTAATTTTTTTTTCATTTTTTATGAGAAAATGGCAAAAAAAAGATACGTTAATCTACTATTTTCCCATTACTTTTAATAGAAATGGAGTGATGGTTGCCACGCTTACAATAAATGTTATTAAAAACTATAAAAAAAATAATATCTCAAAAAGAAATTGGGATACAGCTTTCAAACAAATTGCATTTCAAAGTGCATTTTTTCCCTATACGACGGTATAAAAATTGAAAGTGTGCATTATTTAGAAATTTAAAAATTTGCAATAGCGAAAATTGCAAAACCGAAATTTCATTTAAAATTTCAAAGTGTTGTCATTCGCAAAATGACGTCAGGATTACGCACATATATGTTTGTTCTTTATAATATAGATACTTATGATACACAAATGTTAAATATATTTGGAAATTTAAAGATATTTTTCAAAAACTTGAAAATTGCTACTTGAAGGACAACGGAACTAATTAGAAAAAAATATTACTACTAAATTATAAGCTTTTATTTAGTGCACATACTAAAAACTTACAGTTAAATGATATTTTAGTTTAAAAGAATACAGATGATGGAACAATCAATTATAAGAATTTCAACAGTTTTACCATGTTTTTGTTTAAATAACAGGGCACAATTTTTAAAATATTCATGCAATTGAAATTATTTTAGTAGATGAACTAGACAGCGACATATAGACAAAGTTCACATACACTGAAAAAAAAGACATTTTTACAGTACAAAGTACTGTTCATCTCGCGCACAACCTCGATCACAGTCGAATGTGCTGTATCTTTCTTTGGTTTCTTGGCTATATAAACATGAAAAATACAGTAGTTGCGTAAAATTATCAGTTCAATGTGCTGGCAATTCGGACGACATGACCGAGTTTGTGCTGGCAAATCTACAATGTTTGTTTTTTTACAGTGTAGTTTTATCAAGAATGATAATAATACTTTTAGTCATCATTTTTGAGTTTTTTGCGTGGAAATCAATTTTCAGAAAAATGCATTTAAACATTAAATTAGTATATTCTTACTATAAATAATGGAATGACGTTTGTTCAAAACATAGTAGGAACAAACACAAAGCAGTTTTAGAATCGTAAAAAGCTGTTCTTTCAAATGAAATAGTAAAAACAAAGCCTATAATTTTCGCTAAAGTGCTCGTTTCCACATAGGTACCTTAAGAATGGAAAAGTTAGAAAGTATCACTTGTACACTATAAAAAAATGAGATATGTTTCTTAATCTACGAAAATGTACAATAATCACGAACTCAAATATATAACAAGTTGGAAATTGTTCGACAAACGTGGCAAATGAGGTGCGTTCGTACTATAACTAGTTTTATAAATATTTTTTGCACCGTATATTGTACTGAATGTATATTTTAGTGCACTTCATAAGTGCATATCCATTTCATTCTGTTCGAAAGGCTGTAACAACATTAAAATGCACTTGAAATAATTTTTTCCCATTGACCGTAATGTAACGGAAAATTTTGACTCTCCCTGTAATTAAACTATACATCCGATTATCATACAAATTAAAAAATGACTCGACAAAATTGTGAAACAACTATATATTTAAAATTTCGGACCATTCCGAAGGCTGTAATATCATTAAAATGCACTTGCAATAATTTATTCCCTTTGGCCGTAATGTAACGGAAAACTTTTGACTGTCCCTGTAATTACATCCGATTTTCATAAAATTTGGAATGACTCAACAAAAGTTTGCAGCAATTATATATTTAAAATTTCAGACCATTCGGTTGGGTAGTTTTTGCTCTGTTATATGTGCACAGACAGACGGACTGAACGACGACTATAGGTGCTACGTATTTATATAATTACGAACGCACCTAATAACCTGTTCCGAGTCACCTAAGATTCCTAAAAGTGTTCCTTTATCTTTAGAAACTTCAGAAAAGAATTTATTTTCGAAATTTAAAGAAGAATTTACAGAAATAATTTTTTATTAGCTGACCGTCAAATTCGTAAACGTTTCCTAGTAGCTTTTACTATGTATTAATGTATTCTCTGTAGTCAGAAAGTCAGTTTTTCAGATTCTATCAATTCTCTAGTAATTTCTCTAGTCTAACATTTGCAGCTGCATAACTGAATATTATGCATGCAATTGTAACAAAATAATAGAGCGCCAATTATCCGGACCGGTCGGAACTGAGGCCGATACGGTTAATGAAAAATCCGGATAATTGAACAACTCTAAAAAACGGTTATGGATACGTTTTTTAGGTAACTTACCTTCTCACTTTTTCCTGGCTTAGGACTGCCAATTGTAACAGTGCACATTTTAGCTTATTATAAATGGCGTATTTAAAAGTTACTATTTTTATTTTACTTTTTTATTTCATGTTCTTCAAAATCGGCACAAACTTATAAATAGAAGACACATACATAGAAATTATTACATTTATATATACCAAAGTGTAAGACCATGTAAGTGTATACAAATGTGTAAGACCAAAAGCGAACGGACAGGGGGGGGGGGGGAGCGTCACTCGTTCCGAGGACACCAGGGGACAAAATAAGCAGTTTTTCGACCACTTTCAGAAAATCTGAAGATAAAGAGGTGTTTTCGTGTGAGAAAATATATGCGTGGGACTTTCGCACGTTCCAAGTGAAACACTTAGGCTCTAGAGACAGTTTTATGATTGCTATTTTTGCGTTTGTTGGGGATTTTATTATTTCAGTATTAGGAAATGGTCACTTAACTGTTAACTTTCGTGACATGCAGCCAAATTTACCTTACCGCTCCTAAAAAAAAAAATTACTTAAAATTTTTTAGAGAAGGCGAGAAAATATGAATAGTCCTTGATCGATCCGGTTAATTGGACAATTCGTTTAATCGGCGTCCGGATAATCTGCGCTCTAATGTATTACTTTTCAAACTAATGTTAAATCTTTATTAATATTTGGAAATTTTTCCAGAGAGAAACATTCGCCTTGAATACAATATTTCAAATGAAAATCAAATTTCAAATTATTTTTGCTTAAAAGGCGCAAAGACCAACTTAGTGAAAAATATTCCATGCCGGGAATCGAACCCGGGTCATCAGTATAGCGCACTGACGTTCTACCGCTAAACCACATGGAACGATACCCAGCCTGGAACTTCTCACTATTACAAGTTGGCAGGGCTACAAACGCAGCACAAGATGGAATATTTTCCGTGAGCCACCAACATGGGGCAAACACAGACACTTAATTAAATCCAGCATCGATGAATCTATATTAATATTTGGAAATTTTTCCAGAGAGAAACATTCGCCTTGAATACAATATTTCAAATGAAAATCAAATTTCAAATTATTTTTGCTTAAAAGCCCCATGTGTTTGCCCCATGTTGGTGGCTCACGGAAAATATTCCATCTTGTGCTGCGTTTGTAGCCCTGGCAACTTGTAATAGTGAGAAGTTCCAGGCTGGGTATCGTTCCATGTGGTTTAGCGGTAGAACGTCAGTGCGCTATACTGATGACCCGGGTTCGATTCCCGGCATGGAATATTTTTCACTAAGTTGGTCTTTGCGCCTTTTAAGCAAAAATAATTTGAAATTTGATTTTCATTTGAAATATTGTATTCAAGGCGAATGTTTCTCTCTGGAAAAATTTCCAAATATTAATATAGATTCATCGATGCTGGATTTAATTAAGTGTCTGTGTTTGCCCCATGTTGGAGGCTCACGGAAAATATTCCATCTTGTGCTGCGTTTGTAGCCCTGCCAACTTGTAATAGTGAGAAGTTCCAGGCTGGGTATCGTTCCATGTGGTTTAGCGGTAGAACGTCAGTGCGCTATACTGATGACCCGGGTTCGATTCCCGGCATGGAATATTTTTCACTAAGTTGGTTTTTGCGCCTTTTAAGCAAAAATAATTTGAAATTTGATTTTCATTTGAAAAATGTTAAATCTCTTAATATTGCATGTTTAATGTTTATCTGTTAAACATGTTTTCTGAATATCAAAATATTTACTTGAGAATTGATAGCATCCGAAAAAGTGATATTCCGATTTCAGGAAACAGATTATTGCACAGCAAAAAATACTCAGAAACCTTTTTGAAAATGACGGGCAGTTGATAAAAATTAATATTTATAAATTCTTCTTTAAATTTCGAAAATAAATAGTTTTTTGAGGTTTTTAAAGGTAAAGGGACTTTTCGGAATCTTCGGTGTCTTGGAAGAGATTATCATATATTTTTGTTGTTGATTATAATACATTTTTTAAAATTATTATCCATGTGTCTCTTTTTACATTGCACTGATGCTAATTGAAAATAAATTCAGTATAACGGAAAAAGTTTCAATATATATTTTTTTCTAGAAACAATGCACATTTTTTTTTTATTGTTATGAATTCCCTCTTCTTTTGCTCCGTAAGAATGTGTCTAAAAATCATTACCTTGTAATATAAGGGACTATAGTATTAACGCGCTCGTTCATACATATTCATTCTTAAAAGGGATCCACGGGTCAAAATGTTTGGGAACCGTTGGTCTAAGATAAAAAAAAAAAATCCATTATTAAATTCATTAAAGTAAATTATAATTAAAACTCTTAGCTATAAATAATATCATTATTAGTAATAAAACTTTATTATATTTAATAAAACTTTCTTTATAATCATTTGTTTCATTTTCTTTCAGTTATTATATTCGCTCGCTTTTAAAAATGCATGAATATTTTTTCCAAATACATAATTTTACATTTCGCAAGCATCTTAAGAAAAATGTGGCAAAATATATCGAAAAACTATGAATAATTTTAAGAATTTATAGCTTTAATGTAAAAATCCTGCTTATAAATTTTCACAGACGTGATAAAAAACACCGCAAAAATTATGTTTTTTTAATAGATAGTAAAAGTTTTGAACATTTTTTTAAGTAGGTATAAACGATGAAACAGTCAATGCCGGAAACACAGTGCTTAAAACTATGTGATAAACCACACGAAAAATTTCATTTAATGTTCAATTTTCTCCTAGAAAAGTCTTTCCGAGTGGAGCTAATTTGATATCATAGAGTCATGAGTTATAGTTAAATGGTTATTTTTAGAGACATGTTAATCAAATTAATCAGAGATGCTCCCAGAATGCAAAATTCATTTCTTAGAGCCATATCCAAAATTTCTTTTTTATCAATTTATTTTTAAAAACGAAATAACATGTGTACTTAATACTTTAATTATCTGATAGCCTTTCAAATACATGTCATATTGTTATAAAAGTGTGATATAATAAAGGATATTATAAATATGACTCATACGAGGCATAATAGAGAAAGCTCAATGTATTTATTTTACTTTAGTATAAACTATTTCAAGCTTAAGACTATTTTGGTACTTTTATGTTAGTCGGGCTCAGATGATAATTTTTCAAATATTATTCTATGGGCATTATTCATAAATGCATTCGTTTAATTTAAAATACATACTTTTAATTTGAAATCCATATATTTAAAATGCAAACATTTTTCACTCATTTCATTTAAAAATAAGTAGAAAAAATGTCTTAAATCAAAATATTTTACTGTAGCGTCAAAAAATTGCTTTTAATGTAAACATTCGCAGTTGCTTTTACGAGGTTATTGATATTATAAGACAGATTATTGACAAAATTTCCTCATGCTAATATAAAACTAGGATAATCTCTTTCAATTATTTCAGACGCTCATAAATGATTTTTATCAAATAAATTGCTTATTTATCGTTTATTGCGTGGTAAATACTTATTTATGTTGTACTTACAAACAATCAACAAGGTGTTTTGAACAATAAATCAGCATTCCCGATCTCTAACGATGAAAAATTATATGTAAAAAATTGGATGCTGTGAGATCATGTACGTTTAAAATGGTTGCAAACGACCGACATTATCTAACTTGTCTCAATATAATATTGCGCTTTCTGAATTATGACATCTGGCACACATACTAATATTGATGTCAATTTAACCCTTAAATGCCGGGTTTTGCTCTTCGGCAACATGCCCAATTTAGGCTCTAAAATACTATTAGAATAATATTGAAGCTATAATGCATAATGTTGTCAATAAAATATATTCTGAAAATATTATTAAATCGATTTTCAACATGTAGATGGCAACACTTGTGCTGTTTAAGAATAAAGATAGATTTTTTTTTTCTATTGTTGCTAATTGTTTTGTTTGGAACCTTGCGAAATACCCTATTTTTTTTTTGCAGTGATCAAGAAAAATTTATTTCTTATTATAATTCCTAAAATTAAGGTGTGTTTAATATTATAGAATTTTATCAAAGAAAATTATTTTTTCAATTAAAGACCAGTATTGCCGATTACTAACAAACTGTTTTTCAGCCGTAAACCATACTTGAAACAAAATATGATGTTTTAAAGTATTTTTCCCATGATTTATTTAAAAAATGAAAGCCGAAAAACATTATTACAATGATTTTTGAAAAATCACGCATTTAAGGGTTAATACTATTTCATAACATTACCTTAACGATTCCGATGGTACGTTTAGTAAATTTTTGTTTCTAAATATTCAACTCATGTGAGTTATTTGAAAAATAATTTTATATTTGAAAGTAAGAAAGGTAAATTTTAATGTGCAATATTAACCTATTTGTTCTGTGAATTATTTCTTGTTTTATTTTTTAATTCAATTTTCTGAATCCATAACACATTTTCCTAATAGTTATATTCGGCTTATTTAGTCTGTCATTAAATAAGACGTTATGTAATCGAAATATCAGGGTTCGTACGGGTACCGTAATTTTCAAGGACCAATATCAGATTTTTTTTATAGAAAAATAAATCTACTTTAAACGAACGAAATTTCGTCCTATCTCAGGAGAGATTTTCCATAAGAAAATACTGGTACCGAAGAATTTCTTAGTCATGGAATTCAAGCACCCGTACGAACCCTGAAATATACCTCTGTAAAAAAAGTTGCACCAAAGAAGCAATCTATTTACTTACATAAAATCCAGGTGTAGAAAAGTGTAAGTAACCATTCCGGGGCGAACCTTGCCCTCTATAAATTCAAAACACGAGGCTATTTAAATAAGCAATACGAATACATATATCACAATACTTTTTTTTACAAAATAGGTGTAAACATACAAAAGTTTTACAAACATTAATACTATCAAGATGTTAAAAACATTGGCGTCATAAGATGTTAAAAACCCTAGCCCTTTCAACTAAACATTTGCCGACATCAGGGGAACTGCTGCAGCCTGGGTTTCTAAGACGTTTTGGTCGAGGAGCCCATTGGCCACTTGCCCCACATCCGCGTCACATAAGACTGGGTGAAGATAACTGGTGAGTTGTGCATAAGCGTGATGTGAGCATGCCAAGCTTTGGAAGATGAAATCAGGACGCCGGGAAAGCTAGCATAAAAAAGACCCAATACAGGGACCATATATTATTAGATAATTAAATTACAAAATTTTTTTTAGAATTATAATACAATGGGAATGATGTTCCCCACGGTAGAGCAGAACTTGGCCTTGAAAAGGGCTCTTTGCTAGTCGTTAGGTTCGCATCAGTGAAGCGCGCACTCCATGGGATCTAAGTTCGAAATGCCCCTCAGTCGAATTCGATTCACTATTTGACCGAGGCCCCTGTGGACAACTCCACACATCCCCGGGATCAGAATTTTTGAGCAATGACAGGAGAGCAAACTAAGACCTGGATGGTAGCAAAAGAATTAAGGGGGGGGGGGCAAAAAATAAAAAGGGGAATAAAAAGCCTGACAGTGGGAGAAATGAGCTACTTGAAGAAAATAATAATATAAAATGACAGAAAAAGGAGAAAGCAGAGAGAATTTACTAGGAGGAAGTTTAAGTATAGCATTACAACAACTAGATATATTTTTGGATTTTATAAAATTTTTTGTATTTTTTCTAAGATTTTTTCTAAGATAACAAAAGCTTTCGAAAAGATAAGTAATAGACTCAAGTAAAAATAAATGTTAGTAATGAAAGAGGGTAGCCTATATCAGTGTGTGAGTGCATCTTTCATTTCTAGGCCTAACTTCGCCAGAAGTTGCCATTTGGATCCGCTCTGAGATGCCGTCGCAGGCTCCACTCTTTGCCGCCCGAGCGCCAAGGCAATGCCGGTAGTGACATTACGCCTAAGCGTAGCTCTGAAAAGAGCCAGTCTTCCCGGCTCATCACCTGACTGTTGGGGGCATAATGACGTGCTGGAATACTGTGGAATGTCACCGCAGTGCCAGATGCAACACTTCGGCTAAGCCGTAGGTCCTGAAAAGGACTGGTCCATCTGCCCTATACACTGCGTGACTGCTGGAACCAGACTGACGAGAACAATGGAAAAACTGCTTGTTATATAGGCTACGAAGGAAAAGGGAGGAGCCAAAGGCGGAGACTGAGCTGCTCTGCGCAGTCAGTGGAATGATAGAGGAAAAAAAACAGGTGTTAGTATAAAGTGAAATAATAATAATAATAACAAAATAAGATAGTAAAAGAGTTTTAAAAAATAATTAAAGAAGGGTATTTAAGGTTATTCCCAATTTGGGTCTTTTACGATTAGCGTTGTTGTGTATGTCATAATTTGGTAAATTATTTAAAGCACTATTGTCAGAAGTATCAAGGGAGAGGTGGAAATTAATATTTAAATGTTGAATGAAGTCATTTAACTTAGGAAAATTTAATTCTCTATAAATATGAAAGTTACGGACATAGTAGGGGGCATCACAAATAGTTCTAATAGTTGAATTTTGGGCTTGGAGAAGAAGTTTAATATGAGTTTTAGCAGCAAAACTCCATACACAACAACAGTAAGTTAAAATAGGACGTAAAAGGGAAGCATACAAGAGCAGTTTATTTTTAAGAGATAATTCACTATTTCGAGCTAAAAAGGGGTATAATTTACTTCTGGCTGCTCGAAATTTATTTCGCGTAGTGTGAATGTGTTGTTTGAAAGTGAGACGTTGATCAAGGATGACTCCAAGGTATTTGCAGCTTGAAGACCATGACAGTTCAGTTTGGTTAAATTTAATTTTATATTTATCTCTATTATCGTTAATAAGGTTACAGAAAAGGATGGCTTGGGTTTTATTGATATTAACAGCGATACGCCAATTGTTAAACCATTGGGAGAGAGCTTTAAGGTGACGGGTGATTGAGAGGATAGCGTATCGGCGATTCTTATTAATGGCGAAAACACAGGTATCATCCGCGAATTTAGCAAGGTAGGTATGGGGAAAGGTGGGGATATCATTAATAAAAAGTGTAAACAGAAAAGGGCTGAGGCGACTGCCTTGTGGCAGGCCAAACAGGGCGAAAATATTTCTTGAAAGCTGGTCTTTAATTTTAACATGGAAGTTACGATCAAGAAGGAAACTAAAAATTAATCTGATAAGGTGGGGGGGGGGGGAAGTTATAATTAATGAGTTTAAAAATGAGGCCATAAATCCAGACTTTGTCGAACGCCTTTTCGATGTCAAGGAAAACTGCAGCAGTGAATTCTTTGGAGATTTTTCCTGTCGTAATATGCTCCACGAGCCTGTAGACCTGATGGGGGGCAGAGAGCCCCTCCCTGAACCCAAACTGGACTGGGGACATGATGTTGTTTACCTGGCTGTGGGCATTAAGTTCATTAGCAATGAAGGCTTCGGTGAGCTTACTAAGGGAATTTAGAAGAGAAATGGGTCTATAACTAGTAGGAAGCTCAGGGTTTTTAGAACTTTTAAGTATAGGGGCAGTAAGGGCAGTTTTCCAGTACAGGGGGAAATAGCTGAACTTAAAGATATTATTGATAAGGAGGGTGATTTTTGGAATATACGCGAGAGGAAGATTATTAAGCATTTCGTTATTGATGCCACTGATGCCTGGGGATTTTTTATTTTTAAGTTTTTTAATTTCTTTGATGACATCAGTGGTTGAGATCGAGATATTGTTGGGAAGGGGTGAGGGATTATTGCTTAAGAAATCACTAACTACAGTATTGACTTCCGTTTCAATTTCCTGATTTAAAATAGGGTTTCCTTGGAATTGCAATTCTAAACTGCTGGCAATAGCATCTGCTTTTTCCTCGTCAGTGTACACGTAATCTTGAGAATTCGGATTAAGGATGCGGGAGAAATTAGAATCAGAACGTCTGATCTTTTGCGCTGCCCGCCATATGCTGGCGTCCTCTGGTGACAGCGATTGAAGGTAGGAACTCCACCTTTGCTGCCTTCGGTCGTCAAGATATTTTTTAAGATCTTCCTGTGTTCTGTTCATGATTCTTTTGTCAGATTGATTACGTGTACGTTGGAAAATTTTCCTCGCCCTATTACGATTAATGGTGAGTCTGCGGACATGGGGGTCAAGTTTGTAGAATTCATTATTGACGACTTTCGTAGTAGCATAATCAGCAGCTGTTTTGATATCGCTCGTTATGGAGTTGACAAGATTATCAATGTCGTTAGTGCTGCTGATGTCCGGGAGGGAGGGGGGAATGTCATTAATGTAGTTTTGGAATTGAGCCCAATTTATTCTATTAATAATTTTCAGTGGAGAGGGTGGGAGACGAATTTGGATGCTAATTTCAATGGGATTATGGTCGGAGTTCAATTCACAGAGGGATGCAATTTCTTTTGCATAGTTAAAGCCGTTAACCCCCTCACTGACAAGCCCGTGATAATACGTTCACTAAGCTCCAGGTTTCACTGCAATACAAGCAATACTTAAAGCAATATAATTATATTGATTTAATGTATTTTTAATACATTGAACAATACTTCCAAGGATTGCATTCATATTCGTTATTAAATTTTTTTATAAAATGTTCAAAGAATAATTTTTTTTAGCATTTAAAACAAAATGCAGAGAAAACAACATTACAATTTTGCCTTTTTCCAAGACAGTCGGAGGGTTAAAAACCCCAAAATCAATAGTGCTACTACTATGGCTGGTGACACGGGTGGGGGAGTCCGAAAAAATAATGTCCGCAGTAGAATTTAAAAGGAAATCATAAATATTTTGTCCATATGCATTGTTATAACAGCAATTCCAGGAAGAGTGATGAGCATTGAAGTCGCCTATGACGAAGGTGTTAACGTCATGCGTAAGGAGTGTCCTAATCTCCCTCGTGACGTCACTCGCGCTCTCTCCATGCGGGACGTAGATTGAAAAAAAGTCAAGGGCGGTGAACCAGGAATAATAATAGTAATGCCAGTGGCGCCGACTAAGTCCGGGGGGGGGGGAGGGATTAGCTATATGAAAATTAATAGATTTTTTAATACAAACAGCCGTGCCACGAATGGCAAGCGGACTGTTGTTGTTATGGTGGTCGTTGCGGATGACGTAATAATTTGGAAGTTTAAAGGTAATACCAGGTCTCAAGTGCGTTTCTTGTAGAAGTAAAATATCAGGGGCGTGCTCTTGTACGAATTCCCGTAGCTCATTTCTTTTTCCCGAGATACCATTGCAGTTCCAGGAGATAACGCTCAAACATCCTCTGCTACCCATTATGATTTAAGCAGAGGTTGTGGTTGCCCGAAGGCTTTCGTGAGGATGTTTATTTTTTCAAATTGGTTATTAGTAGATCTGATTTGAATTAGGACGTTTTTGTACTTATTTATTAATTCTTCGTAGTTATTGACGTTAAATTCTTTGGCTATTTCATTCATAATGTTTGCAAGACTGCTGAGATCGTACATTTCGGACTCGACCGCTTTGGGGGGGGGGGGTAACTGAAGTTGTAGGTTGTTGGGGGAGGGGGGAGGAGACTACGTTAGCAAAGGATTTGTTAGGGGTTATTGGTGGTGAATTGAATGCTCTGTACGGTTTGGGGAATTTAGGGCACCCGCGGAAATTCGCCGTGTGACCCTGGCCGCAGTTGACACAAGTGACGTCATTCTTTTTATCTTTGGGTAGGGGGCAATTTTTATAATCATGATTTTGAGGGCATTTAAGGCATCTAGCTTGCATTTTACAATTATGGCTGGAATGATGGAAATATTGACATTTGTAACATTGTATGGTGCGCAAGGGTCTGTTATAATTTTCAATTTTGATGATATAATACATGAGTTGGTCTAGTTTGAATATTTCTCTGGCTTTATCGTTATCAGTGAGGTGGATTTGGAAAAGGGGCATTTTATTTTTGGTTTTAAAACTGGTCATTTGTGAAACTTTAAGTACTGGGAAATCTTTTTCTAAAAGGGCATCTTGGATCTCTTCTACGGTGACTCCCTCTATCGGAAGCCCGCGGACAACCACTTTGAGGGGCATGACAGATTTGTCAAAGTAGTAATGTTGAATGTCTGTTCCGTCGAGTTCGGCAACTATTTTCTGGTAATCATTTGGTGAATCCGGGAATATTTTTGTGAATTCACCTGCTGGGGAGATTCTGAAACTGCAATGTTTCGTTCTTAGTTGATTAAGGATAGCTTTTAAATTTGCTGGGGTTTTCATAGTGATGTGCTCCACCTTAGGGGTGGGCACTCTATTTACTGGTTTAGTGGGCTGGGGAATAGTATTATCATTAAGATTGACAGTTGATTTAAGGGATGCATATCTATTTTTAAGTTCAATTTGATTAGCTATTTTATTCTGGGGAAAATTGAAACTATCGTCATCTCTTAAGCGCTTGCGAGTGCTACCATCGATAGCCAAAGGTTCACTTACCTGGACTGTTGTAGTGGCTCCCTCTGTGGGCTCGCTTTTAAATGACACACTGTCATCCATTACTTCCTCCTCTTTTGCTCCGTTTAGCCAGTGAAACTCAGTATTGAGTCCTTCTTGGCGGTTTGTTAAGCTAATTAGTCTATGGGATAATTGTGTGGTGAGGCTGGTGTTAGTGTTCGTTTGGATCTGGCGATTGATGCGTCTAATATCAATATCTATGATGGTGAGTCCCAATCGGAAGTAACCAACAAGGATTTCCAGTTCGTCCTCTGTGAGGGATTCAGGATTGAAGTTGTTCTGTCTGAACTTCGTCCGAATGTCCGGGGCCTCGGAAAAGCGAGGGTCGAACACACCCTCAATGGGGTGATAAGCTAGTTTTCTCATATTAATGCGGAGCACAGACAATATACGTCCTACTCAGTCAAAAACGAAACGTTACCAAACAAGTAACGAGTGACTTGTTTGGTACTTGACCAAACAAGTCAAGTACCAAAGTCAAAAACCAAGAATCCTGCCCCTCAGTCGAGGCTTAGAGGGGTATAAATACATACTCAGCCAGAGAGGCGGAGCCTCTACGTGGAAAAGAAAAATCATTGGCCGAAAGTAAAAAGAAAGCTAAATACAAAAAAGTAACATGAAAAAGTGCAAACAGAGTAAAAACAGGATAAAAAAAGAAATTCTAAGCAATTTAGAGAAAAAAGCGATGGCAAAAAATATTTACATGGAGTTATTAGTGATATTTACATTTTTAGAATCGTTATTTACATTTTCGGGATAGTTTGCGATGCCATCCATTAAATTTAAGAGTTTTATTTACAAAATCAGTTTGTTTGCATATTTCATCGTAAATTTTTTCTAAGAACGAGGCAAGCTCGTCGAAGGAATTTACTTTTAGTTCGTTTTTAATCTTGTTAATAATTTGGAAAAGTCGGGTTACGTCGTCCCCGATTTCGTGACTCTGAAAATTGGCAGAGGGTGCTGAGGCGCCATCTGGGATTGATTTTCCAAGTTAGAAGTTTTGAAATGGGATTTTCCCGTTTTAAGAGGTTTGGAAGTGTTTTTCGAATTTATGATATCAGCATAAGTTTTGGAACGGTTTTTATTTTTATCTGGAAATTTCTTACAACCCTTGAAAGAGGCTGGATGGGATTCTGAACAGTTACAGTAAATTGGCTGTGGTTTTTCCCCAGGAACATTTTTATCGTAGACAACCGCTGGTTAAATATCAGAGGGCGAAACCAAAAAACAACAAAGAGAAGGGTGGGAAGGAAAGAAGATAGAAAGCTTGTTATAGAAACTGGGAAAAGGGGGCAGATCGGGGAGAGAGGAGGGGAGGTTTATTAAAAACCAAATTCTCCAGTTACTCCAAGCATGTTAAACCATATCCGTTGAATATTATAGGATAGGACATCATTACAGGTACCCTTGCTTCTTGTCAAAATTTCCAAAGACTCTCTAATTATACAAATATTATATTGTGATGCGTGTGCAATGACTTTGAGTTCTTTAAATAGGATATCAATATCTGTATCTTGATTTAACCGGACTAGAGCTGTGGATAATTTACCCCTTTTAATGTCTGTCATATGTCCTTTAATCCTTTCAAGTAATTTTCGAGTGGTCATACGTTATATGTATACGTTTTTGAACTGCTATTAACTTTAAAAGGGATAATATAAACTCCAGATTTATCATATTTATATATGGGATCAATCATTCTGTGTACCAGATACTCTAAATTCGTCGGCGGTTTAGCAATAAGAATTACGTTATATTTCTTCAAAGCTTGCGTAATCCGCTCAAAAAGTGGTGGTATATACTCCATACTGCAAAATTTAGTAGTGTGCTTTTCTTTATCTTTACTAACATTTGTAGATTTTTATTACTGTTTTCATGCTCATAAATTAACTTGTTGATAAATTTATTTGAAAAACCATTTTCACAGGCAATCTCTTTAATTTTAATCAATTCCACATTTAAATAAACCTCCGAACCAACCTGAAATGCTCTTTTGCCATAAAAACGTAATGTAGATGTTTTATAGTTGCATGGAACATTACTGTATAGGATATTGTATTATTAGATCTGCAAGGCTTTCTTTAGACTTTCGTGTCAATGCTTTTTGTTGAAATAATCTTAATCAGTTCTGCATCTAAAGAGGCTATTTTTTGTTAGTCATCTGCCCATGGATTTCTATTCAACAGATTTTACTAATTATTTTTTTAAATGAAAGATTTTCATTTGTAAATGCGTCCTCACTAGGTATTTAAAAAAAATATCCCTATTTTTTATATTTTAATTTTAAAAGTTTTTTTAATAAAGTTCTTCAAATGGTGGCTATCGGGTTACTTCCATTGTTTCAGGTAAAACAGAAATAATTAACAGTATTCAGACACGTGGCATTTTGATCGTATTTTTTCAGTTGCAACTTATTTTCGGTAAAATTTATCCAAGCGTACTTTTTATTATGAGACAAAAAAATTCATATTATCGACATCACGAGAATATTGTCTATTACTTTTTTTTATATTTCTATGCATTCTGACTTTATTAGTTTTTTTTTATTACAATCATGTATTTTTACTTCAATAAAATTAAAGAGACAAATTGATATGATTGCATGAACATGATGTAACTTTCACTGATTTTTTATTTCTTATTTCTAAAGATTAGAATCTAAGCATTTATTGATCGCTGCATTATTTCATAAATTGAATACTGAATAATAAAATACCCCCTCATTTGTATTTGTAAAAATAACGTGTAATTTTTAAAATGTACTTTTCTACAATACAAACTTTTTTAATAATAAAATCTTCATGCTGATTGTTTGCATAAAGTCTTATGAAAATGAAACGTAAATCAGCATTCCGTCATTTCTAACGGGTGCTATATACTAGTATAAAATAAATTACATAACATGATATCCTGCCATTCTGGTAATATGCACTACAACATGCACATCTTAAGTGGTTCCCTGACAAACTTTAAGTACATTTAATCCATAATACCAGATAGGTAGGATATCATGCAATTCTGGCAATATAAGTTACGTACACTTAAAATTTTTCAGAGAAGGACTTAACATGTACATATTTAATGGGTGAACATAAAGTACAATTTTATTTGAAAGTTCTACAATATAGATAGGGTATCTCTGTATTTTAAGTCAGTTGGAAATTTTGGAATAAGTTGTAAGGATGTCTATCTATGTCACCAGTATCCCCAGAACTTGCCAAACAAATTGTAATTTTGCATGAATTATGTTATTTAAAAGTAGAACGTAAAACAGAAAAATGTTTTTATAGTAATTTTCTGAATTTTTTAACAGTGGTTGAATGAATGTGGGCAGTTTCTCATGTTTTTATCTATTTTGGCAGAGACGCTGATGCTGATATATCTAGGAGTTAATATATAGCTGGAGTTATTATATCCAGAAATTCTTATTTACTACTCTGTGGATAGTTTATGGAGCCATAACAAATAATTACTGTTTTTATAATTAAAAAAGAACATACTAACTATCCAAGTGTCTAAGTGTCTAGACAGTTTGAAACCATTCATAGAACATTTTAATACTACTGAAATTATGATTTAACTAATAGTGAACGCTATAAAAAGCAATATCATGTAAATAATTCACGTAAAATCTTTCAACAGTATGTAAAATGAAATTTATAAAAAATAATGTAGAACTTGGTAATTTTTTTTTCTAAATATGGATGCACAGAATGAATAAATCATTATGTTATTTTATCACCAGATTATTTCAATTAAATTAAATACTCTTCGACTGGGACTTGCTCCTACTTTCTGAACGTTATTGCAACTTTTGAAATAGCATCGTTTATATATTAAAGATTGAAGTAGCTTTCATTTTCGAAATCAAATATTAACACCTACATTTCATACATTAAAGATTAAAGTAGCTTTCATTTTCGAAATCAAATATTAACACCTACATTTCATACATTAAAGATTGAAGTAGCTTTCATTTTCGAAATCAAATATTAACACCTACATTTCATACTTTATTTCGAGTTCTTTCGATCAAAGCAGTCTAAAAAGTATAGTTTATGTATTTCCCAAATCTTCAGAAACATTGAAGAGAAAGTGAATTAGAAATGTATCCATTATATGAAAAATGTATATTAAATTAATACATTACAAGTAAAAGTAAGAAGAACATAATTATAAGAAATAATATACAGAAAATTTAAATATAAATTAAGTCGCATAATGAAAATAAAAGATATAGATAAGGAAAAATAAAAGTAAAGTAAAATCTTGTAAAAGTTTTTTTTTATTAATTTCTACGAATATATTTCTGCGGACACAAACGATGACAGAAGACAATCCCTTCTGTCCGCTGTAAATTAAAATTATTCTGTATCTCGAAAATTGACAACAGAAATGACTTTTAAAAGTGCTTATTCATAGTTTGGACAAAACACTCTTTATATTTATTACTAGCTGGCACCTCCATCCGTCCGTCGTTGCCCGGGCCCATGTAATATTTTAAAATGAAAGTTAAATTTGTATGATGTCATAACTATAACTCAATTTTGTCTGAAATACGAAACCGTTCATTGTGTGAAAATAGAGGAGAAGCTGCTAATTGTTATGTAAATTGTTTTCATAATTTTTGGAAAATTGTATGGGGTAGTAATGAACAAATTAAAACTTAAAAAATATGCTGTAGAATAAAAAAATATGTTGGAATATGTTTGATTCTATTTAATGTATCTTATTAAAATAAAAATTTGCAATCGGACGTTTGTTTACGAAGGAATTTGCTAAGATTAATTGTTGGATAATTTAATACTTGTTACTTGCATTTAACATTAGTATCCTCAAACTTTGCATGTAGGTTTAAGGAAAACTAAAAACCATACATTTTTTCTGAGCAGTTTTCTTTCAAAAAATTTAAATAATGTGTTAAAAGCGGGTGTTAGCACTTAAAAAATAATATTGGTTCAATTTTATTATATATAAAATCCCTATTTCCAAAACAGTAAGTGGCATCAATTTATAATCACTTTGACAGACTTTGACGTTAAAATTACGTGTGTTGTTCTTTATTATGAAAAACAAAACTTCAAAATATGTAATTTTGTTTTTTCCTACGACTATTTTTTTATTTCTATAGACGTTAACGATTTTAAATATTTTAAAACTGTTTTCTTCTAGATATTAATAGAAATATGGAGAAATAAAAAAAATATTGTGAAAAATTTAAATTCTTTGAATTTCAATAAAACTTTGAACAATACGGCTACAATTTTACAAGCAATTCTCTGATATTTCGGCGTATATCGCGTATCTGCGATTTTAGATTGTATTTTTCTATTTTTAAGCATATTCGAATTATTACGCTCGCCGCTTTTTTTTAAAGACAATTTCACGGGATATGTAGCAAGAAAATAAAATAAATGCATTAAAACGTATATTAGCTTGAGTAAACATGGAGAAATTATGTAGATGCCTTACTGTTAAAGCTATTACTTGAGTCTCACAAAGCCTTTGGAATCGTACTCCTGTTCATTTAAATAATCACGTCTTCTTCTCCTATTCATTAATAATCCCAATTCTTATGCTTAATTTTTAATCTTCCGTTTTTAGGTAGATTACGTATGAAATAATACCTATTGCGATCACTCATATGTTCGAATTTCTGTAACATTTTAAGAGATCGACACCGATCATGACCCCTAGAACTCAAAACTACTCTCAGTAAAAAACTTTATCTATCTATCTATTTTTATATATATATATCACTTTTTCATGGACCCGATTAAAATCCGTAATTCTGCACAAATCTCTTCTAAACTGATACATAAAATCAAGGGGTATAAAATCTTGTTCAAGTTCGTTAATGCACAAAATCGGACCAAGGCGTTTGGAATAGAAAGGGGTTTTCTGAAAACCGAAAAAAACCAATAACTTCTTCATTTTTATACATATCAAATCAGTTTAAAGTTATTATTACTTGTAGGAAAAGGACTAAAAATTTATGTATCACAGATTTTTGATAAAATTAAAAATGTGTTCAAGGGGCTTTAAAAATATGGTTTTAGGGAGAAAAAAAATTATAACTTCGTCAATTCTTAAGATATCAAAATAAATTAAACTTATTATAAATTGTCTTAATATTATCTACAACTTTTATATTGAGTTTTTGATGACCAACTCTTACTGCAAAATAAATAAATAAATAAATAAAAACGAAAAAAATTGGGGGGGGGGGGCGAAGAAGAAAACAATTCACAACTTCGTCAATTCACAAGATATCCAATCCGCTTAATTTTATTATACATCTTATCAATATTATCTACAACTTTAATCTGCATAGATTTTCGCAACTTTTTTAAACAAGAAATTGATAAATAAAATCACGAGACCTCATGTACAATGAAAAAGTCCTTCCGGCCAGTGCCGGGAGGAAGAGGTAGCTTTCATAATCCTTATTTAAAAAAAGCCAACTTATATCATGCAAACACACGAAGCTCAATTTAGTGGAAACCGAATATAGGAGATTCAGTACTAATTTTTATCAATATAATGAATGAGAATTTCGCGAAATTAGTCAGCTTTATCCAAGCTGCTTTTCTTTAAAGTAACTTATATTTGGCTGCCAAATTCGGCAATTTCTTAAAGTGCCTGTCATTTTAAGACAACATGGTGGATGAGGCTAAGCAGTGAACTTGGTCGAGACCTTAGTAATTGCTGTGCACATGCTCACTCACATCGGAATCGGTTAATATATAGGAGTGCTGTCGCATGCAAAAAATCAGATTTTTCAAAATGTCACCCACAATAGAAATTGAAACTGCTATATCTGAGCCATTTTTTAAGGTAAAGACAAACAAAAAATGCTCCTGAATCCTTATATAAAGATCAAATACTTAAGAAAGAAACCTTTTTCAATTTTAATTTTTTTGCACCTCACTTTAAATATATATACATTTTTTAATTTAATGGCCGCCATTTTGAAACAAGATGGCTGATGAATCTGGCCAGCGAACTTGGTCGAGGTGTTGATGTATACTATCCACATGCCTTCTTACATCGAAATAGGCGAATACGTGTGTTATCGCGTGACAAATACAAGATCGTTTCAAAATGTTAGCCATGCTAGAAATTCAAAGTGCTTTAAATCAACCATTTTTTAAGATATCAACAAAAGAACAAATTTTCAGAAACAAAAACTGCTCCGAAATCTTTGTATCAAGGCCAAACACATAAAAAAATCTTTTTCATTTTCCAATTTTTTAATACCTCATTTTGAATTTTAAATTTAATTTTTTTTTAAATGGCAAACCTTTTGAAACAAGATGGCGAATGAAGCTGGCCAACGAACTCGGTCGAGACATTGGTATGTACTATGTACACACCAAGGTACATCCAAGTCGGTTCATAAATACGCCTGTTATTACGTGAGAAAAATCAGGACGTTTCAAAATGTCAGCCACGCTAGAAATTCAAAATGCTATAACTCAGCCATTTCTTAAGATATAGACGAAACAAAAACTGCTCTCGAATTTTTTTATCAAGGTCAAACACATAAGAAGAAAATATTTTTTCAATTTTCAATTTTTGGTACCACATTTCAAATTTAAATTTTTCTTAAAAATTTAAATGGCCGCCATTTTTTAACAAGATGGCGGGTGAAGCTGGCCAACGAACCCGGTCGAGACATTGGTATGTACTATGTATAAACGAAGTTACATCCCAATCGGTTCATAAATACGCCTTTTATCGCGTGACAAAATTCAGGACGTTTCAAAATGTCAGCCACGCTAGAAATTCAAAATGCTATAACTCAGCCATTTTTTAAGATATAGACGAAACAAAAACTGCTCCGAAATCTTTGTATAAAGGTCAAATACATAAGAAAAAAATATTTTTCCATTTTCAATTTTTTGGTACCACATTTCAAATTTTAAATTTAAAAAAAAATTTAAATGGCCGCCATTTTGAAACAAAATGGCGGATGAAGCTGGCCAACGAACTCGGTCGAGAGATTGGTATGTACTATGTACACACCGAATTACATCCCAATCGGTTCATAAATACGCCTTTTATCGCGTAACAAATTTCAGGACGTTTCAAAATGTCAGCCACGCTAAAAATTCAAAATGCTATAACTCAGCCATTTTTTAAGATATAGACGAAACAAAAACTGCTCCGAAATCTCTGTATAAAGGTCAAATACATAAGAAAAAAATATTTTTCCATTTTTAATTTTTTGGTACCACATTTCAAGTTTTAAATTTTTTTAAAAATTTTAAATGGCCGCCATTTTGAAACAAAACGGCGGATGAAGCTGGCCAACGAACTCGGTCGAGACATTGGTATGTACTATGTACACACCGAATTACATCGAAATCGGTTCATAATTACGGTAGTTAGAGTGTGACATAGGTCAGATATATATATATATATAAATTTTGAACGGAGGGTGGTTTCGGGGTCTGGGGGTCATGATCGATGAAAATATACCAAAATTTTTTGAAATCGCTTTCCTCCGAACGGCTGCAATAGGTAGCTTTTTTTGTAAAGAAAGCTACCTAAAACAAATGCAAATATAAAACAAAATAAAAGATGAATGTTTGTATTAGAGATAATAATCTCTTCAGAAAAAGAAAAAACTTATTATAAATTCAGCTTAATTACTTTTCAAAACATTTAATGTTTGCAAAGTGATAAATTTTTACATCACCTAATTCATCCGGATACGAAAATAGAACATTACTTCCTGGTTCATCATTTGAACTGTCAATCAAAAGAAATAGACATTTATATCATAAAGCTGCAATATTGATTTTATAAAGAACTATATCTTTAATTTTATTGACTTTAAAAGTAAATAATCACCTTGTTAATGATTATAACCTTGAATTTATTTATGTATTTACTGTAATCTAAACAATGTTTTGTATTACTAATTTAGTATCTGTATGTTATTTAAACAAGAAAGGGGCAAAAATGAATGCTCCAGTGTATATAGTATAAGTCCTGAATAAATTTAATTAATACCAAAAAGTGGTACAATAATTGAATGATCAAGCAAGACACGTTAATAAAGCACATTCACAAGCTTTATTATAGGTTAAAGAAATAGATACTACACATAAATAACCAATGGATAAGTCTCTCGGATAACCTGGATAAGCAGAAAATCCGTAGGCGAACCTGAAGAAGAAGGTAAGCTGAATTTCCTTACCTTTATTATATGATTTAAATGTCATTATTTTTATATCACATTAGTCTGACATAAAGTAATCTCTAACAGTATGTGAGCGTGAATTAAGTTTTAATATCGGTTCTAAACCTGCAGAGCATCTCTTTCCAAAGTTTGTTTAACTCAAGGGAGGATGAAGCATTGCAAATATTCTCACTGCGTAAAAAAGATCTCTATTTTTTCTGTGGATGGTAAGTAAATTCTTGATGGATAAATCATTCTACAATTTTAAAACTCAATCTACAAAGGTTCTTTGCCACATAATCTGGCTAAATCTGTAGTTATCATGTTTTATTTTATATCTGTTGATGATTTGATGATAATAAAGGAATTTATATACCTTTTAAGTGTATTTTAATTATTTTTAGCAAATTTTAGCTTAGTTTTGATGATTATAAGTGATTTTCATACATACTTTTACAATCAAAGTTGTTTAACCAAATTTAAAAAGAACTGAATATTTTGTGTGAAAGTAAAACAGTGTAAATTGCCCTAAAAGATTAAACATAAACAAATAATCTTTCTGTGCGTTAGGCGGTTTAATTTTGCGTGAACATCCACTAAATTCTTGAGAAATTTCAGCATTTTAAATTTTGTTTAAATAATTATTTAGCTTTTAAAAATTACTAATTTTAATTAAACCTACCCTATTAAGCTTTTAAATTGCTCATTCCTAGTTTTTCTATTTATATTTCTTACTTTTAAAACGTATAGTATTTAAAATATTTCAATTTGATGTACCATTAAATTGCAGACCAATTTTACTGGATTTTATTGCGTTTCGGCAATTGCACTTTGTCTGGTTTAGCCGACGCTAATACATGACGTGCCGATCATTTTATCTATTAACAAGTGCTTTTATTCTAGAAATTTTGAATCAAGTTTTCATGAATGTATAACATTCCCATTTTATACGAAGACGCTTTTGTATTCAAAAAGCAATTTTCTATAAATAGCGATAAAAAGCCTTGTTAAAGAAAAGAATCTAAATCTTTTCCAAAGTTTCGAATAATTTAATTGAAAAAAACTACGTAGGATCTAATAATATCCTTCTTCTTTAGTAATTGTATCTGTATCATTGATCATAAAAAGGAAATTTTAAAGAAATGTATTTGGCAGAAAAAGATTTATTGTCCTCGAAAATCAATAAAAATATACCTGCAAGGTGCAAAGTTATAAAGCAGTAGAATCAAGATAAAAAAAATATCGTTGCTTTTATTAGAAGAACCGGTACATTCTTTAAATAAAACTATTAGATTCTTGCATTTGAAAGTAAACTATAAAAGTAGTCATAAAATGAATAGCTAGATTCCAAATTTATTACGTTTTAAAAAATACATTCTTTCTTTTTTTCAGTGTCCAGTATTTTAGCTTGGGACCATTTATCCCGGGTGATTCAAAGGAACAGTTATAACGATTATCTCTAATCCTCTGGCGATAGAAACATTACTATATGACACAAAAATCATAAAATATGGATGATAGATATGGCATTTATTTTATAAGGGGCTGTATACATGTTAAGGGGTCTCAAGACTCTTAAAATTGAAAAAAAAGAAAATAAATCCCTTTTCAACATTTATTATTTTTAAATATGTGAGCATTTAAAGCAGGATTTTTATTGGTATGAAAGATATAAGTATGTTCTTTTATTTCATGTATTTAAAAAACTGCAAGATGTAGAGTTAATATTTGTAGCGGGCTCCAAACCGTTAGACATTTGTCGAGCAGATAATTGGTACCACAGCGTACGCGCAGGATTACAAAATAAATTTTGCAACTAGAATAAAATTTTTGCGCCTAATTATACTTCAGGCTGTATTAATTACACTGAACCTAAACAAATATGCATTTAAAGCATTTTTGTATTTTTAATACGAAGCTGTATTTATCTAATACAAAATTTTAAAAATTTCAACAGTATAATCACCTAAAAAAATATTTTTTGAACAATAAAAAGGAATTTTAGGTTCAGTTTATACAGACTAACATGAAACATGTGTTTTGAAAATTCGAAGGAAAAATATTGAGAAGTTTTCGAGATATCCTGTTCGTTATGCCGAAAACGTCATTTGGAGAAAAATGAGTTCAATGTTTCGGAAACACCGTTTTAGCTATTGATCGGGAATAGTTCTAAAAGCCATAACTCATGTTCTAATGGGAATTTCAAGAAAACAATTACAGGCATCACTTAACTTAGGTAAGTAATGCGTTCCGTAAACTTAATGCGTTCCGTAATTTGAATTTTACGTAAGTCGAATTAGTAAATTATTTTGGTAAACTTTCGTAAGAAACTGAAATATTTATATATAAATACAACTTATACAGTATTATTTCACAAATAAAACATCATGTAGCAGTATTTACTCGGATGTAAACTATAAAAGTAGGAAAAATATCAAACTGAAAAAACACTTTCTAAATAAAAAATAACTTGCCGAATACGGTATTTATAAATTGAACATCGATGAACTGATTTATAACAATTTTGAATCTTCATAAAACGCCTATAAAAATAAGAAATAATTAAAGAGGAATAAATTACCTCTTATCCATGAATTTTCTGATGGCAAGACAAATAAATAGCTCTCACGATATAAAATAATATTTATTATGAATTAGATTATTGCTATGAATAATTAACAATAAAGATTAAGTTGTTATAGCAACAGTACTTATAGAACACAAAATCAAAAATGTATTGACACTTGTAACAGCTATTTTACTTCTGTAGTGGGATAGTTCGTTCTTGAGGTTAACGGTTCTGAAAATAAATGTTAACAACTGCTGACAGGGGCTGAGGATTTGATTTGTTAATGATTTAATTGTATATCCCAATGAAAATATAACTCTCTATAATATATAAAACGTTATGGCTGTGGTTTTTATCTGTATATTTTATTTATAAAATAATTATAAAAAAAAAAAACATGCAAATGCGTATCAAGCGCGTTAATTTGTTCATAAATGTAATTTCCCAGATTTATTCTGTAATTGCGAATTTGCGTAAGTCGCTTAGTGCGTAAGTCGGGTGATGCCAAGATATAAAAATGTTCAGAAAAGATTGAAGTTTAACATCTAAAAAAATTAAAATTTCGAAACTTTTGAAGCTTTAAGAGTCCTGAGACTCCTTAAAGCGCTGCCCCTCCTTTATTTAGAAAATACACTGTGTATAAAAAAGAAATTAAAAAAATGGCCATTCATTTGCAACCAAAACTTACGTAGTTAAGATATTTAATCTTTTATGAATTTTCAGTGCTTTCTGGCACTAAAAGTGCGTATGTATGTTTTTGAATATATAAAAGTTATAGTACACCTGCATACTTTTTGTAATTGGAAGTATGTTACGAAAATCAGAAATTTAATGCAATATCCCGAAAAACGGTATTTCGAATTTCCAGTTATATACAATTCATACTTTTGAAGTAGTTCCGGTAAATAAATTTGAAAAGAACATTTACTAAAGCTTGCGCAGCACAGTTTTCAGAAAAATGTATATTTCTGTCATATTCTACATTAAGTAAATTAAGTTTATATTGAGTGGATTGGGGTAAGTGCGCACAATTTTATTTCATAACCTGGTGTTTAGTACACCAAAACAGCATTTCAGAGTGACATATATAGCTTTTATATATGGGAGAATTTTATCAAAAGCAATTAATGGTCACAGCGCACTTATTGACTACATTACATATATTTTTATTATTATTATTCTTTGCTTAACCCCTTCCTGCATGTTTTTTTTTCCTGCAGACCATAAAATTTGAAAGTTTTCTAAATAATAATCTAACATTATAACATGATAAAAAATCGCTCAAAATTCGAAATTTTCGAATCCACCTTAATTTTAGGCCGATTTAAGTTCGTGTCATATATGTCACACCATGCATTAGCGACTACTTTTCCATACTAGTGGAATCAGCATTAGTAGTTGCATGCAACTCACAAATCTCAAAATATATATCGAAAGAACTTATGAAATATATTTGCGTGTGCGTGTTTTAGTGTGCAGTAATTGATACATACATCGTTTATTCAAAAACGAATTTACAGTAACTGATGCATATAATGTTTACTGAAAAATGAATTTACAAAAATTGATACAGGTATCGTTTATTGAAAGTTACAGTGAAAAGTACTTGATACATATTTTATTTAAAAATACAGGCTACAGTAACTGATACATATTTATGTCTGAGAACTACAGTCTGCAGTAACTGACACGGTGCTGTTGATAAACTACACTCACTCGATGATCATTTACTCAATGGGAAACTTTGCAAAGCATTTTCGGTCTTTGTTTAGACCAAGTGACAATTCGTAATATTGGCAACATACAAATGATTTGCCTGGCGCAGTTGGGATATTTACAACGTTGCCTTTCATATAGCCACTTGGGAAGGTGGCCAAAGGAGTCAAGCATTACATCCACATTAGGCACAACCGCTACTTTATCTGTCTTCTTCTTTTCATTTACCTCTTTCTTCAACTTATAACTCGGTCCTCCACGTTTACGCGTACCACACTTGTTCACTTTGCACAACGTATCAGCTATAGTTACTTTGAAGTTTTCTAGTGGCATACTGTCTTTAGTGTATCTTCTCCGCAAGAGCCAGGTGTTCACAGCAACTAAATCAATTAAATGGAACATAATTTTGTGATACTAGTTTCTTCATCTGGCATTTATTCGGTAGTATTCAAACATCAAGTCCAAAAGATCCACTCCGTCCATGTCGCTATTATATACGCATACAGAATACGAAAAAAGGATGTATTTGTATGTCTTGTAGTTCTTGAAGTATATCATTTTCTCGGTAGCTGGCTTACTTCCAGCATATGTAGACAACGTGGGCATAGCTTTGTTGCCATACCATAATACAAGGGAAATGTCCACGTTATCAATCACTACCAACTTTTACTTCATTTTCCCTCATCCTACCTTCTTCATTGCTAACTCAGTTAACCTGTTGGCGTTGGGGATACGATTCGGATGTTTTGTCCGAATTCCGTTTTTCTGCAGAAAGACTTCTAATGAAAGACTGGAGAACCAGTTGTCAAAAAAAACTTTGTATTTCATATCTGTTTGAGCCAGTCTTTTGACAACATTGCTGCTGATGCGTAAATCCGGAGCACCAGGAATAAGGATATTGCTTTGTGATCCAGCAGACGTATAAATATCGTAGTTAAACCCTGAATCTGTTGCAAAAACTTCAAAACAATTTGTATCGTCTAGCACCATAGCATCATCAGAGAGGTCTGATAATTCACCCTTGTCTCCCGCAGGAAGATTCATGATAGCATTACAGAAATAACCATAAAACAGCCTGGGGTACTTTCCTAGACATCGTCCATATCTTAAATAAAACATGGGTATATTCCCTTCTCGATTATCACACGAATGAACACATTTATGATGGTGAATATACAAATACACATTTCAACCACTATGGAAAAATACAACCTGTCAATGCATGTTGTGACATATATGGCATGTACCGAATTTTACGTACTACATGCGCTAGAATTTGTACAATGCGTTTCAATTATGATACATTATTTACAAGATACTTATAAATACGGCTGTATTTTTTTCAGTCTAGTCTTCTTCTTTTCTCTACACAAAAACAAAAAAAATATTCACTATCGAGCAACACAAAGTAACAACTATAAATTTCTCGCCGTTCGCCTCTTTTTTGACGTCAAAATCCGCTCGCAAGGAGGCAGCACGGGTTGGTACCACATGCGTCATCTACTGATGTATTGAATGAAGAAGAATGGAACTTCTGCGATGAAAAAGAACTGCAGAACTACAGTAAATTCAGCATGTGTCAGTAGAGAAGAAATGGGGCTCCGACCTCAGGAGGAGGCTGGAGGCTGAGGAGGAGGGAGGACAGCCTCCTCCCGAGACCGTCTTGTGAGAGGAGGTGTAAATGTGGAGGAGAGAAGGCGCCTCCTCTCGAGAATGTCTTATAAGAGGAGGGGTAAAATGGGGGTAAAAATTTTTGAGAATGGGGGGGGGGGAAGGCGATCAGAATATTTTATGTTATAAGAGAGGGGTTAATTGAAGAGGGGGAGGAATTTTTGAAGGGGAATTTTTCGAGATTGAATTTATTTTTACTCAGCTGTAGTACGAGGTTCGAATGAATTAAAAAGGTAATTAAATTAATGAATGAGAAAAATTAATTTAGAAATTTTAATGAGGGACTTAGAATTTTTGTGTTCGAAATTTTTTAGTGGAATTTTTGGTGTGTTATAGTACGAGGGGGTATTTTTTTACTGTCGGTTAACTAATTAGTAATTAAAAATAGCAATTAAAAATTTAATGAGGAAATATTTAATGAGGGGACTTAGACTTTTTCGAGCAATTTTATTAGTGTAGTACAGCACGAGGCTCGAATGAATTATTAAAAATGGAAATTAATTTAAAATATCAATTAATTAAAAAGTAATTAAAAGTTATTAATAAGAAAAATTAATTTAGAAATTTTAATGAGGGAACTTGGAATATTTGAGTTTGAAATTTATTTTTAGTGGACTATAATATGCAGTTGAATTTTAAGAATAATTTAAAATATTCATTCATTAAAAATAGTAATTAAAAATGATAATTAAAAAATGTGAACAAGAAAATAACTGAATGAAGAAAATTTTCGAGAGTTTCATTCAATTTTGTTAATGAATTGAGTGTTTTGAGATATTTTTATTTGAAATAGAAATTTTTTGAAAAAAAAACAGTGGAAATTTTAAAATCTTTGTAGGAATGTGAATGTTTTTTGAATAAAATTTGGGTAAGGATTTTATTCTTTTTAGTGACATGTCTTAAAAGATATTTCGGTCTTTATTTTGGAACCTAACCCGTATTTTCGCATGGAAATCCATGGTTCGACGGAAACCACGAAGACTCCAAACGATTAGGCCAACGGGCGCGATTCGGTTCGAACCTAGCACCTCCTGTCTACTAGCTTCGAGATCAGAACCTCTCGGCCACTGGTCGGGCAATAATTTAATGAAGAAACTTCAGAAATTTTTCGAAGGTTTTATTTGATTTTGTTAATGAATTGAGTGTTTTGAGATATTTTTATTTGAAATAAAAATTTTTTGAAAAAACAGTGGAAATTTTGAAATATTTGTAGGAATGTGAATGTTTTTTGAATAAAATTCGGGGAAGGATTTTATTCTTTTAAGTGACATGGTTTTTAAAGATATTTATTTTGAATTGCAATGATGTTTTCACAAATATTTCTCGGTTTTATATTAACGAATTGTAAGTTTTGTATTAGTCGGTTAGTAATTTTAGACTATCATTAGTTAGGTAAATGAAAATATACTTTTGTGTCGTGCTTTCTGACTAAACTTTACTTATTGAATGAAAAAAGTATATGTAACTAGGAAATTTGATGAATATTTGGAGAAAAAATTTAATTTTCAGTGATATTTTAATCTAGTCAATGTATTAAGCAAAAATAAAATAAAGCTTAAATTATACTTAACAAATATTTTAAAACACACCACAAGTATTGAGAGACTTAATACCATTCCATAATTTTTTTTAAAAAGGGATATATATTAGCTGATTTCGTTTTATATAACATCAAATTTTACTGTATGCGTGTATTCCCCATATGGAAAAACCCTTTGGTAGATAAGCGGCTCAACAGTTCGCATGATAAGTACATGACTCATTTTACTTGAGGGTTTCTTTGCTAACGCAGTGAGAAATAGGGATTAGATAATTCTTAGTAGTTAAATATTAATTAAAAGGGAATTGGAATTTTGGTTTAGCACTTTATTCTTTTAAATGAGATGTTTTCTAAAGGTAATTTTTAGAAATTACAGTTTTTTTTTAACCCTTTTTCAGTTACGTTTTTGAATTGAAATAAATGTTTTAGACATTTATCGGTTATACTATTAATGAATGCACTCATATTTGCTCATTTAGGAACCTTTTAGAAATATGTTGCTAAGAATTTAGAACATATGAAAATATCCAGAATGTCATTAAAAATGTAGGATCTTCACACATGTTAATGAAGTACAATTTAATATAAAAAAATTGTAATTCCCATTTAACTTTTAATCTAGTAAATTTGTGAAGCCACACAAACTTCGAAATTTCTCTTAATATAAATAAATATTATTTTGAGATCATTTTTTATAAATATTAATACACGAAAGAAATGATTGTGCTTTTAGAGCATGTAACTTTAATCATCAAAATTTAAATAAATATTTAAAACTTTCAAATGAAAATGATAAGCCTTTCGTTTAATATTTTTCAATTTAATTAATGCGTAATTAAATTTTTCGAAGGATTTTCATAATTAAAACAAATAGAAGAGGAATTATTTTCAAATTTATTAAGAAACAGGCAAGTTATTATAAACCAATACTTCAAATCATTGCAAACTTTTAACACGATGAGTCATCACTGAGAACTTAATATTATTTACACACATAAGTTTCATTCTGATCTTATGTAATCAAGCGGAATGTTTTAATTAATATGTTATTAATATCGAGGTATATGAATAGTAATGCTAGTTACACTCATTGAAATATATATATATATACATTCCTATATGTGTCTTAAAAACCTGACATAGTCATTCTGCACAGTGTTTGTGAGATATAGATTTAGTTCCCATTTATGTTATGTAATAGAGATGACGTGATTTTTCCCACCAATCACAGTTCATTTTTTATCATTATTCTGAGATAGTATTGTAAGTATCATTTTTTTTTTTTTAGGAAATGTATAGTGTTAGACAAATGAATGACCAGAATTTGAAATATTTCGTCAAAATAATTTGCATATTAACTCACTTATACAATTTTTATATATTAACTAACTTGCATAACTTTCTACGACTATGACTTTTGAATATACTAGGATCTAACTGAAGTTTTCAAGACATATTTATCTCACATATTTAAATTTAGATATTTAAACTACTTTTTTAATTCTTGATTAAATTTCAGAAATGCATATGCTTCAACAACAAATATTTTCTAAATGTATAAGAGAAATAAGTATTCACATAAAAATTAAACTTACCTTTTCCGAACACATCTACTTCAAACACTCTCTTGAAAAATGGAGAAGACAAGTTCTTATATGATTGAAATGACTAACAAGCTGTGAGTTATTCATGGGTTTTTCTCACGTATATAACCTCACTGATTAGAAGTACATTAATTTTTCGACTATATATTTGTATTATAATTAAAGTTAGGATTGCAATTAACACATATCCTTTAATTGATTTTTATAATAATTAAAATAATAGTTCAATTAACTTTAAAAAATAAATTAGTTTTAGTTTTATTCATTCTTAACAAGATATACAAAAATTAACAAAGTCATTTTAAATATAAGTGAACTATTTTTCCCTTTTGCTATACTCGAAATGCGCGAAATAAAATAGAACCTTTCACTACTCTTACCTGGAGAGGACTGAGTGATAACATATCCGCTTATCTACTTAAGCAAGATCTCCTGATATCCCCGAGCATGCGCTCTGCTGACTAGTGACGTTATCGATCGCTGATAAGATTTCCTGATAAGAACTTGTATTCCTTTCTTCCCAAGCTAGTGTGTGAGTTGGTCGTGTCTAGGTAAGTAGCATTTAAAGTTATTTTTATAATGTTTTTTAATGAGTTTCTTAATATGTAGTGTAGGTAAAAAGGAATACACAGTTTATTACAATTTCATTTCATTTTTATTAATATAAACTCAACCAAGTAGGATTTAGTAATACATTGTTAGATCTCTTCTTGGGTTTTACAAAGTTTCTTCTGGGTGATATAACTTTCGTTATTTTCTTCATGGATTCATGTGAAAAATATTTATTTTTAATGATACTTGAAGGTACTCCAATTTCATGAAGCGCATGAAGAAATTCTGTCGTTGTTTTCACAGGTTTTTTATTCACATTAAAAATGAGATGAAAGAGTTCCGCTAAATTCGAATCTTGCAAGGTGTTTCCATTATAAGTGATTCTTCCAGTTTGATCCCAGGCCATGTTGCTTGATTTCGATTTCAGTAACCTGAGTAAAGATCCAGCTTGATTCCTCATACGTGATGGTGTTGAAGCTATCACAAACCTGTCGTAATCATCTTCTTGGTCCATTTCAGGGGGTTCTTCTGACAGTGCAGGTTCGGTCTTGATAGATTCCGTTGGGACAGGTTCCGTTTTAACAGGCTCTGTTTTGTCAAGTTCCGTCTTGAGGGGTTTGGACTTTCTTTTCTCGCCGTCATCATCGAAAGGCCTTGATCTCCATGGGATATTAAATTCTTGCAAATTCATTTTCCTTTTTAAAAGTTCATAGTACTGTTGAACTTTCTCATGATCGGGAAGTGAACTATTGAGTACATTGGACATTGCCACATCAAATTCAGTCATTTGCTTTTTCGTGGGCACATCCCTAGTCAACTCTTCTTTCGGTATTAGAGCATATTTAGTAGCGAGCTCCATTGATAAGACCCGTTAACACACTCAGGGCCGCAGGAATTAAAATATTTAAAAATCCTCCGTGTTGCACAATCAGTTTCTTTTTTGAAAATAGAGTTCCTTTTTTCGTGCCGATTTTTCGAAGAGGATCATACTTCTTCAAAGACTTCTTTTGATTTGGTGAGAGAGGTACGTTTCCTTTGAGTACGTTGTGGGTACACTCAGAACGAGAAGGTAATTTTTTCAAAAGTTTATTGCGTAAGAATTTAGGACATTTCTTAATGAGCTCTAAATCACGCAGTTGTTTCTCGGTCAACGTCATGATCGCAACTGAATTAAGAAGAAAATGTCTTTCTTTTTAAACCTTTTTTCAAAGTGTACACGTATTGTCTTTGTCCTGGTAACACCAGTGTTCTTAACCGCAGTTCTTCTGGGGTTTCATTTCTTAGATCGACTAATAAATAAGAAAACGGTTTTCTAGTGCCGTCAGTAAACACTTCTTGGAAAAATTTAGTGTTCGTTGGGTATAATTGTCTACTTAAATGACTCATGTCACGACGATTTTTAAACAGGATCAAATATTGACTGTTTAGGGAAACACCTCTCATTTCTTTCCCTTTATGAAAGAGATTTTGTGTAATAAATATCACACTAACGTTTAAATGGTGACTTGCCTTTGTAAAGAGATAAGTCATACGCTCGTCTGATCCACATTCCACCATGAGATCGTCTAAGATCATTAAAGAACTTGTTCCTATATACTCGGTGTAATTCGAAGGAAAGCCTTCCACAAAGGTAACATTCGGTATTTCATTGTACAGTTTTTGGTAGATACCGTAAAACCAAATCACTTTATCAGGAGGAGGGTCAAACATAACGTTTCTTCCCTTAGCAAATCACGTAGAAACCAACTTTTGCCCACTCTTGTGGGACCTGCAAGGAGCATCGTACAGGGGTGTTGAAAGCGTGGAAACTCCATCGTTAATAAATGTACAGAAGTAAAACACACGCTTTAAATAATCACAGACGCATGGTTCACAGTTAAATTCATATTTATTGATAAAAATGTGCACGAATGCCAAATCGTTTGGCTACAAAATTATAGACTCGTCGATCGTTCGACAACTCTTCAGTGACAAAATGAGATAAAAAATCCTTTAGGGTTTTACCTTGACATCGAGAATAAAGGTAAAATATACAATACTGCCCGCAGACGGCAGTCACGTGAGTTTGTAATACGAGTGGATTAAACATAACTCGTGAAATACGTAATACATAGTTCGATAGGGATCCTTTAAAAAGGGAAGGCTTGTTTTCATAGGTGTCGAAGAATTCCACTTCATCAGGCGAAGATAGGTAGAAAGCCACCCAGTGACTTCCAGGTTCTGTAGACTTGTCCACGTTGCAGATAAAACAGACAGGATACCGCTCGATTCTTCTTGGTAGCTGATCACTTGGAAAAACACCCAAAAAATAGTTTCGGGTCACGGCTTCATGAGATAAAATGGACTCGATTTGTAATGAATCCATTCAGTTGGGAAAGTCGCAAATCACATGACGTGATTTACGTATTTCGATAATGTTTTCAAATTCCGCATAAATCAATACGGTTGTTGTTTTTTCTAACGCTTCAGCGAATTTGATTTCAATTCGTAAATTTCCTTGATGCTGTAAATTCAGATGAGGTCCGTCACACAAGCCAGGGCTTAAGTCGAAATTATATAAGGTGTGTCCATCAGCAAATTCTTCACGTGTTAAATAAATGCCGGCATCATGATTAAAACCAGAGAACAGTCGATGATAGGCTCTTATATAGTTGTTTTCGTCGAAATCCAATTCCAAAGGTTTACTGGGCATAGGTTGACCATCCACATAGACACTTAAAAAGTTGACTTTGTGATGATAAAAGTAAAAGGGATTCAAATCGTATTGTCCAGCATAAGCACTGTTGTCTAAAAGTCCAACAATGATACGTTTCGGCATCGCTCCTAAAAACACATTATCTTGCATGAAAGATTTACTTCCAGTGGAGATTGAATAAGTCTTGCATAATACTCGATCAATGGGATATTTTGCAGAGTTTTTTTCCAGGGCTTTGGCATGTCCCAATAACACCCCGGGACTCACATTCACTTTGCGAACAAACACAGAGGCATGTTCTAAAATCACTTTATAGTCGTGAAAAGTTTTAAGTGCTTCTTTCTTAGCCATCAAACAAAAGTCTGATTTGCTGCGAGTCATTTTAATTTTCAGATCGACCATATTCAAGAGTAGTCGATTTTGTTGGAAAATATCACAATGTAGGGGACCAATCATGTCCAATGTTTTGCTATTTTTAGTCAGTTCATAGCGTTTCTTCAATCCAGAGTTTCCCTTGGTGGTGGGGTCTGTTTCAGTCAAATTCGTGTCTTTGTAAAAACATTCACATCTTGATAAAGATTTCTTAGCGTCTTCTCCATAGTTCAACAGGGTTTCAATATAAGCACGATAAGGATATGTATTACTCGAAGAAGAGATGGCTCTTTCATTCAAACTGATATCCACTTGCGAAAACAAAGCTTGTAGAAGCAAATTGACAGGAGCCACAGGTTCGCTTGCCGGTAAATCCGTTCCGTCTGACTTAGTGATTTTCACTTTGACGTAGAGGTAGGAAGCCGACAAATCAATATAATCTTCACCATTAACAGAAATGTTAAATTCCACAGGTCCTCCATCTCGAATATTAACAAGGGGATGATATTCAATGAAATATCCTTTTTCAATAGCCGTCTGGGTAGGTGGAATTAAAAACAGATCCAATTCGGATTTAGCACAAGCAGCAGAATCTTTATGAATGAGTCCAAACATCTTTAAGAGAAAATATCGTGTACTTTCACTCTCTTGGCTTTGCGAGGAATGACGACATTGTTAGAACGTTTCCTCTTTTTTATACTGATGACCCGATCCAATCATGGTCTTCATTTTAGTAGCTGCTTTATCCGTCAAGTTTTGACCGGCTTCTTTTAACCGACGCTTGGCAGCTATTTTAATATCTTCTCCTCGTGATAGATCACTGAGAACGTTCACACCGGAATGAAACAATTGTTTTCCCACGGCTTTCGCTCCAGACTTGAAAAGGGGTACCGCTGCACGAAACAACGATCGAAACAGTCCACCGAATCCATATCCTCTTTGTAAAATAGTTCCTTGATAATAGTTTAAGCCACTACCCGACTGATGAGTATAATAATCTTCAAAAGATTTCGCACAACACTGGTATGGAACAAACATCACGAGAGGTATTTTTGACGAAAATGAAGTTTCACGTACCAGCGTCCACGTTCAAATGGCGTTAATTCACCCAAGTAGTTCCTTATAACGATTTCTAATGAGTCGAATGATTTTCGACTGATGGGTAAGTAATGGGATCGATCAAATTTCACACAAATCACTTCTCCGTCTTTTCCGGTGACATTTACAATTCGTAACATGGGCGCCAACACATCACCGATAATTTGAGGTTCTACTATGTCCGAATAAATCATCAATACTCTATAATGAGCACATGGATCTGCCACATACGAACTATCGACAGTTTGTTCAATATTATTATCTAAGGAAGCAATCTCGCACGGTTCGAACCCCAGCATTTCAGATAATCCAGCTTCTAAAATCACTTTAGCTTTATCTCGCACGTTGATGGTGACTCTTTTCGTGATGGGATTGTAGGAAAACAAAATTTTTTGTTCCATGTCTTTGATAGCAATAGCTTTCAAAATATCAAGTATCGTCTCATAAAATCCAGGAGGGATTCGTCTACCAATGATCCTTCCATCGTTTAAGTCAAATCCAATTAAGTTGTTGTGTTGATTCACATTATACCAGGTATGTGGATAAATAAATTCCACGAGACCTACTTCCCATTCTCCTTTCAATTCGATAGGGGCTGGCAATCGTGTAATGAAATGAGAAATTTTATTCTCAGGAAAATAATTCCTGGAACTGTCCGAAGGTAACGTCAGGTAGAAGGACATGCTAGCAAATGATCTTGGATCATTCTTGCATGGACTTATAAGGAAGATAAATCTGAGGAGGGTATCCATTGATTAAATTTGCTGGGATATCCCTTATACTTCACAAAATATTCCACTTGACTTTTTCTCGTGCGCTTCTTTAAATTTTTTTCAATCGTATAAGTTTCTTTCATTTGTACTTTTTGAAGTTCTTGTGGGTAAAAGGTTCCTTGAATGGGTTCGTCTAACAAGTCCTTTATTCGATACACGGGAGGGTCTCTCGGTACACACTCCGTCACCACAAACAGTTCTTCCGTCCAATTGGTTTCATATCCTTTTTCAAAGGTCATTTTCTGTTTCGATACACGCACCACATCTCCCGCTTGAAACACACAGGGTTTTCTTTTCACATGTTCCATGTCTCCGTATAGAGTAAACCACACATCGCTTTCATTTTCCTTTGTCAATTCCACTGGGGGTCTCTTGATACTTGAATGGTAGGTATGGTTGTAACTTTTTAATAACTGGTCCAATACGGCCGTATAACGATAGGTATGATTATGTGTGAAATATTTCCACATTTTCGTTTTAAAAGTGCGGTTAAATCGTTCGACCACCGACGCCTTGGTATTATTATTCGCCGTAAAAAATCGAATGCCTTCTTGTTTTAAAAACCTTTGAAACAGTCGGTTCTTAAATTATTTTCCGGCGTCAGATTGAAGGGACTTGGGCTTTCTGGTTGAAAAAATAGAACGAAAGGCTTTCACAATTTCTTCTCCTCGTTTCGTTTTTAAGGGAATAGACCACGCATATTTAGACAGAATGTCTATACACGTCAGGAGGTATCGAAACCCTTGATTGTATTTTTGTAAACTGATGAGATCTACCAGGTCGGCCTGCCATTGTTGATCGATCGAATAAACGACTACTCGGTTTGTCGGGAAATTTCTCCGAGCCGGTTTGTGAAGCGTATAGGAATCGACTCCGCTCAACCATTTCTGAATCGTCTTCTTCGTTACTTTGCCTTTGGCAGCACGATACAAAGCATTTACACCACCAAAACTTGCTGCGTGACTTGGAGCCGGATAAATCGCCCTCATTACAACATAAAATTTGATTATTTGTCACATTAACTCGAAAACGCATCATCTTCATTCTAGTCTTTCTTGCATGACGTCATCTCATAGATTGAACCCCTACCCGACCTACCTCTTGTTTAAATACTCTTTCGAAGACATTCAATCACGTGGTAACACAAAACAAACATGGTGTGATTATATTTACGAAACCTCACTAAAACTTTCAAAAGAAAAATGATCAAACATTTTATCGATTTTTTTTTATTCCGGTCATTCACTTATCTAACAAAATACATTAAGTTTCATATCTACTAAATCCTACTTGGTGGAGTTTATATTAATAAAAATGAATTGAAATTGTAAAAAACTGTGTATTCGTTTTTACCTACACTACATATTAAAAAACTCATTAAAACACCTTATAAAAATAACTTTAAATGCTACTTACCTAGACACGACCAACTCACACACTAGCTGAGGAAGAAAGGAATACAAGTACTTATCAGGAAATCTTATCAGCGATAGATCACGTCACTAGTCAGCAAAGCGCATGCTTCTGGATATCACGTGATCTTGCTTAAGTAGATAAGCGGGGACGTTATCAGTCAGTCCTCTCCAGGTAAGAGTAGTGAAAGGTTCTATTTTATTTCGCGCATTTCGAGTATAGCAAAAGGGAAAAATAGTTCACTTATATTTAAAAAGACTTTGTTAATTTTTGTATATCTTGTTAAGAATGAATAAAACTAAAACTAATTTATCTTTTAAAGATTAATTGAATTATTATTTTAATTATTATAAAAATCAATTAAAGGATATGTGTTAATTGCAATCCTAACTTTAATTATAATACAAATATATAGTCGAAAATTTAATGTACTTCTAATCAGTGAGGTTATCTACGTGAGAAAAACCCATGAATAACTCACAGCTTGTTAGTCATTTAAATCAGATAAGAACTTGTCTTCTCCATTTTTCAAGAGAGTGTTTGAAGTAGATGTGTTCGGAAAAGGTAAGTTTAATTTTTATGTGAATACTTATTTCTCTTATACATTTAGAAAATATTTGTTGTTGAAGCATATGCATTTCTGAAATTTAATCAAGAATTAAAAAAGTAGTTTAAATATCTAAATTTAAATATGTGAGATAAATATGTCTTGAAAACTTCAGTTAGATCCTAGTATATTCAAAAGTCATGGTCGTAGAAAGTTATGCAAGTTAGTTAATATATAAAAATTGTATAAGTGAGTTAATATGCAAATTATTTTGACGAAATATTTCAAATACTGGTCATTCATTTGTCTAACACTATACATTTCCTAAAAAAAAGATACTTACAATACTATCTCAGAATAATGATAAAGAATGAACTGCGATTGGTGGGAAAAATCACGTCATCTCTATTACATAACATAAATGGGAACTAAATCTATATCTCAGAAACACTTCGCAGAATGACTATGTCAGGTTTTTAAGACACGTATAGGAATGTATATATATATATATATTTCAAAGAGTATAACTAGTATTACTATTCATATACCTCGATATTAATAACATATTAATTAAAACCTTCCGCTTGATTACATAAGATCAGAATGACACTTATGTGTGTAAATAATATTAAGTTCTCAGTGATGACTCATCGTGTTAAAAGTTTGCAATGATTTGAAGTGTTGGTTTATAATAACTTGCCTGTTTCTTAATAAATTTGAAAAGAATTCCTCTTCCATTTGTTTTAATTATGAAAATCCTTCGAAAAATTTAATTACGCATTAATTAAACTGAAAAATATTAAACGAAAGGCTTATCATTTTCATTTGAAAGTTTTAAATATTTATTTATTTGATGATTAAAGTTACTTGCTCTAAAAGCACAATCATTTCTTTCGTGTATTAATATTTATAAAAAATGATCTCAAAATAATATTTATTTATATTAAGAGAAATTTCGAAGTTTGTGTGGCTTCACAAATTTACTAGATTAAAAGTTAAATGGGAATTACAATTTTTTTTATATTAAATTGTACTTCATTAACGTGTGTGAAGATCCTACATTTTTAATGACATTCTGGATATTTTCATATGTTCTAAATTCTTAGCAACATATTTCTAAAAGGTTCCTAAATGAGCAAATATGAGTGCATTCATTAATAGTATAACCGATAAATGTCTAAAACATTTCTTTCAATTCAAAAACGTAACTGAAAAATGGTTAAAAAAAACTGTAATTTCTAAAAATTACCTTTAGAAAACATCTCATTTAAAAGAATAAAGTGCTAAACCAAAATTCCAATTCCCTTTTAATTAATATTTAACTACTAAGAATTATCTAATCCCTATTTCTCACTGCGTTAGCAAAGAAACCCTCAAGAAACGTGAGTCATGTACTTATCATGCCAACTGTTGAGCCGCTTATCTACCAAAGGGGTTTTCCATATGGGGAATACACGCATACAGTAAAATTTGATGTTATATAAAACGAAATCAGCTAATATATATCCCTTTATAAAACAATTATGGAATGGTATTAAGTCTCTCAATACTTGTGGTGTGTTTTAAAATATTTGTTAAGTATAATTTAAGCTTTATTTTATTTTTGCTTAATACATTGACTAGATTAAAATATCACTGAAAATTAAATTTTTTCTCCAAATATTCATCAAATTTCCTAGTTACATATACTTTTTTCATTCAATAAGTAAAGTTTAGTCAGAAAGCACGACACAAAAGTATAACTTCATTTACCTAACTAATGATAGTCTAAAATTACTAACCGACTAATACAAAACTTACAATTCGTTAATATAAAACCGAGAAATATTTGTGAAGACATGATTGCAATTCAAAATAAATATCTTTAAAAACCATGTCACTTAAAAAAATAAAATCCTTCTCCGAATTTTATTCAAAAAACATTCACATTCCTACAAATATTTCAAAAATTCCAGTGTTTTTTCAAAAAATTTTTATTTCAAATAAAAATATCTCAAAACACTCAATTCATTAACAAAATCAAATAAAACATTCGAAAAATTTCTGAAGTTTCTTCATTAAATTATTGCCCGACCAGTGGCCGAGAGGTTCTGCTCTCGAAGCTGGTAGACAGGAGGTGCTAGGTTCGAACCGAATCACGCCCGTCGGCCTAATCGTTCGGAGTCTTCGTGGTTTCCGTCGAACCATGGATTTCCATGCGAAAATACGGGTTAGGTTCCAAAATAAAGACCGAAATATCTTTTTAGACATGTCACTAAAAAGAATAAAGCCCTTACCCAAATTTTATTCAAAAAACATTCACATTCCTACAAAGATTTTAAAATTTCCACTGTTTTTTTTTCAAAAAATTTCTATTTCAAATAAAAATATCTCAAAACTCTAAATTCATTAACAAAATTGAATGAAACTCTGGAAAATTTTCTTCATTCAGTTATTTTCTTGTTCATATTTTTTAATTATCATTTTTAATTACTATTTTTAATGAATGCATATTTTAAATTATCCTTAAAATTCAACTGCATATTATAGTCCACTAAAAATAAATTTCAAACTCAAATATTCTAAGTCCCCTCATTAAAATTTCTAAATTAATTTTTCTTATTAATTACCTTTAATTACTTTTTAATTAATTCATATTTTAAATTAATTTCCATTTTTAATAATTCATTCGAGCCTCGTGCTGTACTACACTAATAAAATTGCTCGAAAAAGTGTAAGTCCCCTCATTAAATATTTCCTCATTAAATTTTTAATTGCTATTTTTAATTACTAATTAGTTAACCGACAGTAAAAAAATACCTTCTCGTACTATAACACACCAAAAATTCCACTAAAAATTTTCAAACACAAAAATTCTAAGTCCCTCATTAAAATTTCTAAATTAATTTTTCTCATTCATTAATTTAATTACCTTTTTAATTCATTCGAACCTCGTACTACAGCTGAGTAAAAATAAATTCAATCTCGAAAAATTCCCCTTCAAAAATTCCTCCCCCTCTTCAATTAACCCCTCTCTTATAACATAAAATATTCTGATCGCCCTCCCCCCCATTCTCAAAAATTTTTTACCCCCATTTTACCCCTCCTCTTATAAAACATTCTCGAGAGGAGGCGCCCTCCCTCCTCCACATTTACACCTCCTCTCACAAGACGGTCTCTGGAGGAGGCTGTCCTCCCTCCTCCTCAGCCTCCAGCCTCCTCCTGAGGTCGAAGCCCCATTTCTTCTCTACTTGTGTCACATATATCACGGTATGAAAGAAGGGGTTAAATGTTATCTTGTTGCAAGTTATAAAAAGGACCACACGGGGCACTGTGCCAGGGGTTACAAATTCAATTATGTCTGTAAATATTATAAAGAAGAAACGTTTGTTTGTTGCCCTGTTTGTAGAAGATAACATCTGCGACTATCGTACCAATTTCAAACATTATAATGAAAGAGTGACGGTGACAGTCCTGTTCCAATATAAGCTATATTTTATGTCATTTCCATCATACAAAAGGAAAAATCATCCTAAAATTACGATATCTTTATAATTTTGGGAAAGAAACTTGATAGGTACAACACAACTAAATTTCTTTTTCCCCAAAAAACGATCGAAAGACTGTCGTAATGTATATGCAACATAACGGTGCACTACGAAGCTAGTAAAATATCGCATTATGTTTACTTTTAATATGTATATGCTCGCAACGTATTGTTTTTAAAAAATCCAAAATTTTAGAAAATGAAAAGAAGCAAAAAAGTTCTAAAAATCTTTCTAAATTACATATTGTAGTTTTGAATAGAAACTTACAATTCGGCGTGGTAGTTATCTTAAAGTAAACTGTACTTAAGTTACGTTTTACTGCTTAAAATTGCCCGCTCAGAGAGTTCTTAAAATATTTGAAGTTCAAATGATGAAATGGGATGAAACCTTTCTAAGACCACGATTACTTTGGAACTATAATGCCGATTTCAGAAAATCTTTCAGGGTGAAACCGTAACTGTCTCTGCTTAAATAGGGACTACATTTTATGTCTGTGCAACAGCTCTCAAAAAGACGCAAATGCGAGAAACGTTCTAAAATTCAGAATTCTTTGAATCTGTTGAGGCTAGAATACTGAAATTTGAAGCGGTTGTTTTTTTTTTTTTTAAGACATAAATGCTCGTCCAGAACAGCTTTGAAAAAATTCGAAATTGAAAAGTGTAACATGATCGAAAACAGTGCTAAAATTATGGCAACTGCCAAATCCATTAGAAAATTCGGGTTAATAAAGGTGACAGCTTCTACTAACAAAATGGGCTACATTTATTCATTAAATTTTACTGTTATAATGAGTAAACGTAGCCCATTATTTAGCAGAAGTTGGTGGGCAGAAGTTCAAAAGGCTGCAAGAGCAAAAACGTTCTAAATTTCGGATTTCTTAGAATCTGTTAAGGCTAAAATATGGAATTTGACAAGGTTGTTACTTTGCTAAAATATTCAAGAACTAAAAGAAATAAATGATTGAAAAACATTCTTTAATCATCATTACTCTGAATACTTCGGGACCAGAAACTTTATATTTGATGTGCTATTAGGATATGATGCTCTGAAAAAAAAGTTTAATAACAAAATCCAATTTCAAATAGTACGAAAACATTCTAGTCTTATATTTCTAATATGCTTTCGCTGAAACTATTAGCCTAGAATCATTAAATGTAGTATTGAAATAACTTCGAAGACATGGATGCGTACGAACAATGATGCTTCTCTTTATTTACATTATTATTTTTTTAATCAAAAATCAATGATTTTTAATGCCAGTGTTAGCTTCAACTTTTCTGGGTTATAGGAAAATACATGTACCACTATAAATAAAAAACAATGTTTAAAGCACCAAAACACTTTATTTTTTGTTACAAACTAGTTTCAGTAGCCATAGTGTACTGTCATCAGTGCAAACTATGATTGCTCAGAAAAGGAAATTGCTTAAATATATGTAAGAGAAGCGGATTCAATGATAAAGTTTATTAGCCAGTAGAATTACAGGAAATTTTAGGGAACACCGAATGAAAGAGAAATGGATTCAAAGCCATTCTAAGGCTTTGAAATAAAGTCTCGTGATAAAGGATTCGTGTATCATCAGCTAATATAAATAATAAAATTATAATAATAAAATGCACAAAAACATATTGCAACTTGTACATCTAAATTTAGTTTTCTTTTGAACACATATTATTATGAATGGAATTTAAAAAATAATCTTGTACTCTAAATTTTATATGAATTGTACTTCTCGTTCTAGATGCTGTGAAATATCATGAGGATCTGGAAAGCTTAATGCAAGCCTAAAAGGAAATAAAATTAAAATCAGATATCATGACGTTTGTAAAAGTAAAATATTCTTTTTTGTATTAATTTAAATGTTTAGTTTGTATTTATAAATTTCTAACAAAAGAAAAAGTCTATATACGTACACAATTTATAACTTGAACTTACTTCAGAGATATCTTCCAAATCAAAGTTGGCTTTGGAAATTCCGCAATTTCACTTCTGTTGATTTCGCTACCAGAATCATCACTAAAAATTATTAATTGATGCTTTACATTAAAATCTTCATCATTGGAATAACTAAAATCAAGATCAGAGTCATCCCCATTCGCTATTATTTCTAATGCTTCGAATGTCGTTAATCTTTTGGTTAAAATAAAATACAAAAATATGTAATATTTTTTGTCACTTTTTATAAAAAGTAAATAAAACATTACATGGAGATTAACTAAACATCAAACACTTGGAAATCTAGCATATGATTAAAACTAAAACTAATCCTAAAACTAACTATAGCTTAACTCAAGTAAAACAGAACATCCATTTTAATAGATGATTTTAAATTGAGCTTTAACGCCTTGGGGACGAACCGCCGGTACTCGCGCCGCATAAGGGGCTCAGAATCGGGGATTATTCTCACCAGTAAATTTTTATTGTAAATTTTGTCTTATTTAATCCGAGCATTTTCTTGATTCAAATAGACAAAAATTTCTATTTAAAAAAAACAGGTGATCAAAGATTAAAAATTCTGTAAAAGACGCTTGTCCCGAAGGGGTTAAAGTAATAAAATTATCCAAATGGTAGTTACAAACTAGCTAGGATTGTACAAAAACATTAAAATTAACTTATACATTACAAAATGTGCTTAAAAAACAAAATAAGTAAAGAAAAATTGAAACTTACTAGCACCTCGCCGAATACCACTTTAACTCACCCACTTCGCCGTATTACAAACAAACGAGAAGGCTTTGCCAGATTCTAAAAAACTTAAAAGTAATCTTTGAAGTGTATATTATATTGGAGTATCAGCACTTACTTTCAAAGAAATATTTAATCTGATTAGTAGGTTAAACCAAAACATCCATTTTAATGGATGCAGTGTCTCAGTAGGATAAAATATTTTTAGGCAGAGAGTGCACCTTTATTATAGCTAAGAATGTTTCAAAGCGATTTTGTAGTTCCAAAAGAAACATGATTTTAGAACGTTTTTTACTCCATAACGCGAAGAAACATTAAAAATAACAAATAACCAAAAAAAGAAATATTATAATGGGCTCAATGCTTAGCACTAGATTACTTTTACGAACGTCAAAAAATCACAGATATACTCAAAGGATCTCTTATAATCGCATGCAAAAAATTTACGATGACATTAAAAATCGCAAAGAATGAAATTTACTATAATGGAATTTGAAATTAACACCAGATTACCTTTATGAATGTAAAAAAATCTCCATGAAATGCTAAAAAAATGCAAAAAATCGTACAAAAACTAAAACATTTAAAAGTGAAAAAATATAATGATAATAAATTTACCTTCAATGTTAAGAGTAAGCAATTTAGAATTTAAATAATGTTAGAAAAGTTAATTAAATATGTTAATGATTCTAGAAATGCATTTTGAGAAAATTAGAATTTCAGCATTCTCATTTTTGTGCTATATATATTTATGTAAATGCAAGTTAGTTATTTTATTAGATAATTTCGTCTTATTATTTCTTGTATCATGTTGACCTTTTAAGCTTAGTTTAGGATTTACAGAGCCTTTAGGTTATTCTTAATCAATGCGTTACTTTTTCTCATTAACTTTCTTTCATATGGTGGGATTTTGTTTTGAATAGTCACAAAGCAAATATTTAATGTTAATTAATTTAATTTTGGAGTGATGAAATTTTATTATTGTTACACACTGTCATCCTTCTTAAAACTGTAACGATCATGTAATTATTATTATAAACTGTAATTCATTTTCGCCAAAAGATTTTACGTGTAGACGTTTGGGATCGTTTTCCAAAATCGTAACTAGTAGCTTACAGAGTTGCACAGATAATTCCAGGACATAGCAAGGAATTAAAAAAATAAATTTGTTTTTTGGAAGTAATTTTAAATGCTATATTTAACATTGCTTTGAAAATGAGCATTTTTAACAATAATATATTTCGTATAATAGATTATTATAAAAATTGTCAATAGAAACTCTGATAAAACTCTAACGTATAAAAATACTGATTTCTTTTACTTTCGAGTTTCTATTCATAAGATCCTATTAGCATAATACATTCTTTTGCGAAAAAAAAATCTTAAACATTTCGAAACTCAATAGCAATATACAAAATACATTTATTTTGCAGATTCTTTTACTTCGTTTTTGATTGATGATGTGTTTTAAACAGGTTATTACTTCTTTCAAACTTTCTACAAAAGTAACTATTTTGAAAAAGAAAAATTTCGGAAAAAAGAAGAGAAACTCACTCAAAAATCTTAAAAGAATAGTACACGGTACACGTCAAATTTGTTCCATATATAAAAATAATTGGATCTTCTAATAAAAACACGGTGGATGTAACTTTCCTTTTACTGTATTGTTCATTTAATCTATGAATATATTATATAAATATATCTACGCAGTAATAATTTTGTATATATAATTTTTAATTAGTGATTAATTATTTAAACCTTTATCTTTTTCACTATTAATTTTCAAATGTGATTTAAAAAATTTGAAACTTTATTATTTTTTTGTTGTGGTTTCAATGGGAAACATTTACGTACAATACTGACTTACGTGCGGACAGTTGAGGACGGAATCTACCTCACATACAGAAACCTATATTTATTAGACCGGCAGTAGTCGCGAGTCGGTATTTTTGTCGCCAATATAAATTATCTTCTTCTAACTCATATCCCATTACAAATACAATGGAGAACTACCATGTATCTGAATTTAAATGTTTCTCCACTGCCATAGTGAAGTAAAAAGACTTCGCTGTTTTTCCTTCAGGTACATTTTTACATGCAAAGTTGAAATTGGTGGAAAAGTCTATGCAACGATCCCCAATGTAGGTTCATTTTTCCCTTTTCCCATTATTATAAATGTCAGGAATAAAATATGTAGTTTAAGTAAACTGCAAATGTATAACTTCATTGAAATGTAATATTCGAGAATTAAGTGAAAAATATTTCCTATTTTATATTTTCCTTAGGCGGTATGACGGCGGATTAAAGACCGAGGGCGACTAATAACGCTCTAAACCAAAGACTCTCGGGTTAAATTTTTTTTTCACTTTTTTCTTGTGAAGTCAATTGAAAGAACCAATAAATAAATTAACATAAATAATATATGTAGATATTTGAAGCTCTATCTTTATATCATACAAGTGCATATTTTAATATTTTAATTACAAATATATGTATAATACTCTTACTATTTTTAAGTTATGTGTATTAACTGCCTTAAAATAAACTAAATATAGGTCCAGACAGAGTAACTTTCCCTATTAGACAAAATACATACTTTTCTTGAACAAAACAAATCGAAATTAAATTACCTGAAAAGGACGAAATGGACGTTGATGACACCAGGACTGCATTGAAGCGACTCCACATCCGGAGTCAGGTACAGAGGCATATTTACTTCACGAAATCCCTCTTAAAATAATTATTTATGAACCGATCGGTCAAAATAAAATAATCGGCTTTCATATTCCATTAATTGGGATTTTTTTTATCAATGCTGACTTTAAAAATGAATAGCCATCACTAGCCTCATACAAACCAAGAATCTATCAAGTATTTTGAGAAAACTCGAAATGTATAACTACACATCCCTAACGCTGAGAGAAGAGTCTTACGCTCTTAAACATTCTATAAAAACCTTCTAACAATTTTTTACATAATCTTAATTATGTCTTAATATCATCTTTATAAAATCTGAAACTTTTCTTGTGTGTAATGCTATATATTAATTTATTTTTGAGTGCTTGCATCCCCCATAGCACACTATTTTCACCCAATTTAACAACCACCATTGGTCCATAGATTTGACGACCGGTGATTTGATAGTCCATCAAACTGACCTAGTGGTCTGATTTGCAGGAGACGATAAAGTTCAGTTTGTGGGGATCGGCATCGCTACGTTTCGTTCCATTTGACTTCTGAACTGCTGTAAATATTCGGCAATCAGCTATTGTTATATAAGTACTCCGTCAGTCCCAAATTAGTTGCTACATTTGATTACTTTTGTACTGATTATTGATACTGATAGTTTTATGATTTTGCTTGAACATTTTAAAGAAATTTGAGGATGCTATACTACCAATCAACAACATTTACTTACCAAGCATTCCCTCCGTCTCTCCTTAAATAAGTGCGAAATTAGTTTCAAGTATCCAAGGCTCGAACGCTCTTAAGCTACGCCCCATTTTGTTAGGATTCTTCCATTAGCAATCGCATAAAACTACTTTCTAGCTAATGAATCATTAATTCTTTAGGAAGAAAATGATCTTTATTATACTGGTGGTAGAGTCCTTACAAAATGGTGTCGATCTACTAAACTGCATCGGAAGTTATATATGACTCCACCCATTTGAAATGTAGCGACTAATTTGGTAAAAATTTTCGACGGTAAATTAACTAATTTGGGACGGAGGGAGTATAATGTTTGTAGACATATCATCGACACAGCCGACACAAAGATATTGAAAACATAAATACATAAAATTCATGAGACATGTATAACTTCATGAAAGCATTAATACATGTAAAATTTATGTTTACAAATTATTTAATTGATGAGCTGTTTGTCGTTAATATGTTCACTTTTATCATTTAGCTCTAACGTGAAAGAATAATTCCTAAGGAAGGAGAGATTAGTATTCCTTACAACACTTTGATTTTGTTTTGGAAGATTCTATCCAAAGTAGCTGATTTTAAATCGATAGTTTCTATTAGATTTATGCAATTGTTTGTAACCTTTATTGTCTATATCAATATTGATATATATATATACAAGGTGGCCATAATTAAACCTAGAGTTTTCTGTAGAGCGATCTAATTGAGAGAATGAGGTCAAATTTTGTACGAAGATTAAACATGACGGGAATCGAAGGATTACGTGGAAAAAAATTAGTTCCAAAAGTCACCGCTAGTTGAATATTTGGCGCTGTGTAACAGAAAAAAGAGTTTTAAAAAATGCAGAATCAATACTGAAAGAAAATTACATTTTATTTAGCACATTTAACGATTTTTGTATTGATTCTGTATTTTTATACTTCCTTTTATATTGCACAGCGCCACACATTCCCCTAGCGGTGGCTTTTGGGATTAATTTTTTTTCGCGGAATCCTTTGTACACCGTCTTGTTTAATTTTATTACAAAATTTGGCATCATTCTCTCAATTAGATCGCGCTACAGAACACTCTGAGCACTGTCAGTTTAATTATGGCCACCTTGTATATGACGTATCCAATAACAAGGTAATTTTACATTTATGTAATTGGAGCAAAAACACTCCGTTGAAACTCCGTCCGTACACATTAAAACAATCTAGTAAAAGAGTGTTTGGCCTGCACTTTCACTTCCCCACCAAACAAGAAAACATGAAATGTAAAACTACACAAAAGAACCAAACACTGATACAATTTAAAATGCTACGGCTTCGTCGGTAGATGGTTAATGTGAAAAGCAGCCATTAATTCAAAACAGAAAATTTATTTATAGAAATATATATTTGTGGATTTGAGTTTTGGCCAGAACGCTTTGTAGCAAAATCAAACTGTTCGAGGTTGCGTCGGAAAATGAAATTAAAGAAGACTGAGTTGGAAGGATGTGTTCATTCACATGACCTTCATTTCTTTTGTACTATCATAGCTAGCACATTTAAGTAACTTTTTCCTAATACAACATACACTTTTTCTTATAATAAGTGTCTGGTATATGATCCTCAAATATATTTTCGAATAATTTGATTTTGCTACGCAGTGTTGGCAAAAACACACCAGGACAAAGATATACATATTTAAAATAAATTTTATGTTCTAAATGCATCTATGTTTTGATAATGAGGTTACTGCCGACGAGGCCGCAGCATTTCAGTTGTTATTTTTTAAATTTATTTAGTTTTATGTTTCACGTTTTCTTGTTTGGTGGGGGAGTGCTAGTGCAGACAGAATACTCATTTGCCAGACTTTTATATATATATATGTATATATATATATACATTGTGGACGAAAGTTATCGGATACTTTCGATTTTAGACATATTGTCAAATATTTAAAAATAACTTGACAAATTCTTCAGGAACTTGATGAATTTCAAAAACATCCTTGAGTTCATATTGCTTTGCGAAAGTTTGATGCTGAAAACAATTAGTTGACCAACAATAAATCGAGTTAAAAAACTAGCTTTTGCGATTACCCTGTAAAATAAAGTGATCGAAATGGCTTGTGGCTTTAGATATTACCTACGTGGATCTTATTAAACATATGGTTTCAATTGTGTGAGAATAGCACATATATTGATGGAGATATAAAGGAATCTTAAAAAATTTTTAATTAATTTTGGCACTTATTTTGTTCATAATATGCAGGGTTTTCAACTGCATTTAATGCCACTATCAGAAAAATTATCAAAGTACAGTAGAAACACTATACAACAATTAAAATGCAAATGTATTAAATATAAGATGGATTATGACCATTTGTGTGAAATAATTTTATATTGCGTATACGCAACTATTAACAAAATTATTTTAGCATAAATATATAGTGATCTGCCTAAAGCCTAGAGCAACTCATATGAAAATTTAGACGAATATTGAAAGTACTTACAGATATCGTTGATATAAATGAAATGAATTTTACTTGCTTCTAAATATGAGGTGTTTTAAACAAATTGACATTTTTTTTTTTTTTTTTTTAATTTTTTATTGATGTTTTAGTTCTTTGAAGAATTAGCAGATCGAGACCATTCAATGAGAAAATCTATCAAAATAGAAGCATTCGTTCCAAAGCCACATGTTAACTTACATTAAATACTAACTTCTTCATTGGAAGCCAGTAAATACAAAAAGACAATTTGTGGTGAATTCCTTATCATTCATTTAATTTTAGAAAAATTCAGCTCACTGTACAACCTAAATATTAATGGAAAATCACAATATTTGATTGTCCTTTTTTTATAGCTCAATCGTCCTTTTTATCTGCATAAAAAGTTGACTAATATCCGCAAAAACTCTATTAGTATCGTTCGCTCTGAAAAAACCTTTTCTATACAAATGCTCATTTTTCAATAAATATTTAACCCTTAACCGGAAATGTGAAAATACCGTGCACAAACAGAACACTTAATAATTTATCAAATAGTCAACTTAGAAAATTTAATCTTTAATAGTAATGCATTAACAGGGCAAATTTTTTAATATAACAGCATAAAAATAAGTTTGGAATGTCGGAGAGAGAAAATATTAAGGGCCGATATGTAGACGCAAACATCTCACAGAAGTACGTTTCCGGATAAGGGTTAATGTATTTATGGTGTAATTGCAATATAATATTTTTAGTGTACTTTTCAATATTTCTTGAGCGTGGCTTTAAATTTGGTTAAAAACCGGACATGGTATGAACAAAAAGCACACGAACACTTTTTGAATTGTTTAATGAAATTTTTCTATCCATGAATACACGTGCTATACACTGTAAAAAAAAAGATGTAATTCTACAGATGTAAAGTTGCAGAAATCTATATGCTTACTAAAATTTTACCTGTATACTGTACAAAAAAAAAAGAAGTAAATCTACAAAACATTTTTTTTTCAAAAAAATCTAGTAAAATTACAGTAATCTTAGTAAAATTTTATCTGTAACCAGGGCTGCAGTTATATAAAAATCTCTAGACTTACCAGTTTCCTAAAAAATTCTTAGTAACTTTATACATTTTTAGCTCACAGGCTAACAAAGCCGGAGAGCTAATGTGCCCACCGGTTCTGTATGTACGTACGTACGTACGTATGTATGTATGTATGTATGTATGTATGTATGTATGCACAGTGGTGGAAAAAAAAGTAAACACCCCCTACTAACTCCTCAACAAATTATAGTAGACGAAAGTTACTGGTACCGAAAGATTGGAAATAAACTCTACTTTTAAATAACGTATATAAAATTTGCTTAGGGGGGCCATCTACATATTAATATGAATCCAAACTTCGTTTTTTTTTTCAATGGCAATATCCCATTTTAACGATATATTTCAAATCTTTGGTTCAAACTATGCCTAGACACCAAAGTCGTATGAATGATAAATTGTTGGATTATAAACATTCAAAATTTAGTGCTTCTAATGTTAAATTACATTTTCATATTTTTATTTATAACTCCTGAAATTATGCTCCTAATGTGCTACTTTTTGTGTAGCAATAATACTAATATACCCAAACATAAATACGTTAAATTTGCTATTTTTATAATTTCATGATATGAAATACGAGTTATGAAATTAATATTCGAAAAAATTATGAATTGCAACCTACAATTTTTTTTATGGTTTCAGATTCAGTCCTGCTTTATGGAAATCTGAAATTTAACATTTTTCTTCCAAATAGTTTTCAAATTATGATTAAATAAAAAGAAAAGTGCCCAGTTAAACTAATGGCACTGAGCTCACAGGCTATTCACACCAATTGTATATTATTTTCTTATTTCGAAGAATAATGCCCCTCAAAAAATAAATGAAAGAGGATTAGCCCCCGTTTCCCCTCTTTATACTTAACCAATGAACCTCCAAATCAAATGAAGGAAGCGCCATATCGAAATAAACTGGTATATAAATTTGAAGTAAATCGAATAATTCTGCATGAAAAACCCATTTATCTAAATTAAGGGGGGGACTAGCCCTCGTCGCTCTTTTATACTTAACCAATAAACCTCCAAATCTAATCAAGGCAGCTCCTTAACATAATGTACCGATTTACCAACTTTGCAGCAAATCGAATAACTCTGCATAAAAAACCCATTTATCTAAATTAAGGGGAGGGGGGGTCTAACCCCCCTTTCCTCCATTTATACTTAAGTAATGAACTTCCAAATCTAATCAAGGAAGCTCCTTAACATAATAAACCGGTATTCCAAATTTGGAGCAAATCGAATATTTCTGCATGAAAAACCCATTTATCTAAATTAAGGAGGGGGGTCTAAACCCCTTTTCCCCTTTTATACTTAAACACTGAATACCCAAACCTAATCGGGAAAGCGCCTTATCAAAATGAACCTAGAAAAAAAATTGAAGCAAATCGGATACTTCTATCAAGAGTTATCGTTTTACGTACATACGTACGTACGTCCATACCGAACAGGCGGGCGCATAAGCTCTCAGGCTTTGATAGCCTGTGAGCTAAAATGATGGTTTAAGGGGGGGAGGGGGCTAGCCTTCCCCCTTAATTTAGGTAAATGGGTTTTTAATGCAGAATTTTTCGATTCGCTCCAAATTTGATATACCGGTTTATTATGTTAAGCAGCTTCCCTGATTAAATTTGCAGGTTCATTAGTTAAGTATAAAGGGGGAAAGGGGAGCTAGACTCCACCCTTAATTTAGATAAATAGGTTTTTCATGCAGTTATTCGATTTCTCCAAATTTGGTATACCGGTTTATTATGTTAAGGAGACACCTTGATTAAATTTGGAGGTTAATTGGTTAAGTATAAAGGTCAGGGCGGGTGCTAGTCCCCCTTCTTAATTTAGATAAATGGATTTTTCAGGCAGAATTGCTCGATTTGCTTGAAATTGAATATACCGGTTTATTCCGACGCTTCCTTCATTAGATTTGGAGGTTCTTTGGTTAAGTATATACGGGGAAAAGGAGGAAAGTCTCCTCCCCTTAATTTAGATAAATAGATTTTCATGCAGAAATATCCGATTTGCTTTAAAACTAAATTCTATGTTCATCCTGATAAGGAGCTTTCCTGATGAGATTTGGAGGGTCATTACTTAACTATAAAGAGGGAAAGGGGGTTGATTCCCCCCCCCTTAATTCAGTGATATGTTTTTTCATGCAGAATTTTCCGATTAGCTTCAAATTTGGTATACCGGTTTATTATCTTAAGGGGCTTCCCTGGTTGGATTTGGACGTTCATTGGCTAAGTATAAAGGGGGAAACGGGGGCTAAATCCCCTTCATTTATTTTTGAGGGGCATTATTCTTTGAGTTAAAAGTATAATATAGAATTAGTGTAGCTCAATGTGAGCTCAATGTAGCTCCCTGTGAGCTCAATGTCATCAGTTTAACTGGGCACTTTTCTTTTTATTTGTTTTACTCTGCACACGTGCATCTGTTACATGAATGTTTGTTGTTGCCATTACATAAGAAGTTCTAGGCATCCCATTTTCCTAGAAAATTCTTAGTAACTTTATAGATTTCTTTTTTTACAGTGTGCAGAAATGAAGACAAACATTGTACAACCTCCACTGGCTACAGCTCCATTTAATTTCTAGTGTTTTATTCTACAGGATTAGCGCAATTATTACCATACAATTTATTGTTTCTACTTCTACTAGAAAGATAATTCAGATATCAAGAAATGTACGACACATATGCAAGAATATGTGTAGTTTTTCTCGCTTGTTCCGAAGTGATAGATGAAAACAATACATTTTAAAATGCCGGAATTTATTGCCAAATTTCCTTCTTCGGCAAGGAAGTTTTAACTATTTCGTCAAGGCTCCTATTCTGGAAAAATATCGAGAATTTAATTTTTGTATCCGACTATATAAATCACACTAAAATTGGGCAGTTAGGAGATCATATATTACAGCGCCATGTAGCGGCGGATATTTTATTAGTAGCATCGGGATCAAGATGCAAAGACGTACATTTCCGTAAATTACATTTTGAATTCTGACACATAGATTAAAAAAAAAAAAAAAAAAAAAAAAAAAAAGACCCTTAAATGCGCGGAGTTTAAATTAAATTGCGGTGTAATCGATTATATGAACGGTTAATGGGTTTCAATGGGAATTTAGCCAACTATCGCCAAGTTGACTTCATATATGGAAACAAACTTTTATCGCCAAATTTGGCGGTATTTAGTCAAATTAGGATTTATTTTCCCATGTTCGTCCGAATGTGGCGCTATTGTGTCATCCCTGCCATTGCTACTTTTCAACGATTACTCATTGTTGAAGCTGATACCGGCTATAGGAAACCTCCATACGAAGCCTAACATGGCTGCAATCAATGAGGGGATCCAACCGAATTTGTGAGGGACACGCAGAGACTTGGATTTTATATAAATAGATTGTCTCTTTATCAAATCTTCGCTAAATATGAGAGATTAAACATGCTTTTTTATTTCTGAAGTTACTGTAGACTTTTTTAAAATATTTTTTTAGCCCTTTGTATCATCCTGTTGCACATCTGCAATATAGCCAAAAGTCAATGTCACTTATACGGTGGGTTTTAAAAGATTTTATTTATTGCTATCTTTCAACACAGCAGTTAATATTAGTTGTTCATAGAATTCGCAAAAGACAATGATACTGAGTTAATGTTTCATAATAAAGCTTTATTTATCATTGAGTAGGTTTGCGTCAAAGAAAATAAGTTTAAACTGGTGTGAATGAATAAGAACAAAAAATGTTCTTAAAATACCATCAAAAATTTTTAAATGCGCTAGGCCTTTCGAAAGATCTGAGTCTTTCTTCCTCAGGCGCTTAGGAGACGTTCTTCTACTATGAAAGAAGCAGCAAGACTGAAATAAGAGGTAAGGGAAATGAAACAAACTGAAGAAACAGCCAATAAAAAATTAGAAATCAACATCCAATAGAAAAGTAGAAGACAACAGCCAATCACAGAAGAGTATAATCAAAACAAAAGAACACACAGTAGGAGAGACAAAATTTGGGAGTGAAAAAATACATATAATTAAATATGGGAACACATGAAATTAAAAATAAATAAATAAATAGATAAATGAATAAAATATAAAAAACAGACTAATTTTAATTAATACAAAAATAAATTAAATGGTAGTACTGAAAATGTTTTTCCAAGCTGCAGAGAGCATTGTGGAATTAGATTTATCATTAACAATAACATCACGATTAAGATAAACAGCTAGATTTTCAAGAAAATCCAATCCAGAGATACTATTGGCATTACAGATAATTTTAGCATTTTGAAAATTAAAACTATGGCCGGAATCTCAAGAGTGCTTGGCAATAGAAGATTAAGAAAATTCTTGATTGATTACATAACGAGAGTGTTCTTTTAAGCGGATTTCAAGATTTCTTTTAGTTTGACCAATATAAGATAAATCACACCCATTACAAGGAACTTTATAAATTTCCCATTTACGAAGATCAGGAACAGGAGATTTAGTGGAGGGAATTTTAATTTTTTGACAGATATAAAGATAATGGTAAAATTGAAACGTCGTAAAACTTTAGCTAATTTGAAACATAAAGGAGGATAAAAGGGGAGGACAACCAAATTATCAGGTTTGCTTTTAACAGATTTGGAAAAAGTATATTTATTAGATGGTCTATTGAATTTCTTCACGGCATTATTGATAACGGAAGGATTAAAACCTCTTTTGACAGCAACGGTTTTTAAGTAATTAAGTTCTTCCTGAAGGGATGCAGAATCGGAACAAATTTTGAGAGCACGATTTACATATGAGTAAAAAACACCGATTTTTTGTTGACAGGATGATTTGAAAGAGCATGAGGTGGGTTAGAAACAGAAAAAGGTTTTCTATAAACACAAGTTTTGAAAGAAGAATCACATTTGGTAACTAAAACATCAATGAAAGGAAGTTTATTACAATTTTCTAATTCAAAAGTAAACTGAATATGTGTATCGATAGAATTGACAGTATGAAGAATGGTAGAAATAACAGAAGTGATTATCAACTAAAACAAAAGTATCCTCGACATAACGCATCCAACATTTAAAAGTAACCAGGTTTAATAATTTTTCATCAAAATAATGCATATAAATATCACAAAGAATTGCAGATAAAGGATTACCCATACTTAAGCCATCTGATTGTTTGAAAAATTTATTATCAAATTCAAAAGTAGTTTGAGTGATGCAAATTTTAGTTAAATTAACAAAATCTTGGATTTCAATATCAGAGAACAAGATTATTCTGATAAAGTCTATGCTCTATTATCTGAAGACCCTTATGTTGAAGTTAAAAAAGATCCTACTAATTCGCATATTGCCACTCTCAAAAGAGCTGTTAAGAATTCTGTTATCTTAAATTACAACACTAAACATAATGTTATTCCTTTTTCAGCCATTTGTGATCGTTTTTATGCTTTGCCTAAAGTTCATAAAAACAATGTCCCCTTAAGACCTATTGTCTCTAATATTGGTACTGTTATTTATCCTCTTGCCAAATTTTTAATATCCATTTTTCTCTTTTATGCATTTCTAATGCTCATACGATAAAAAATTCACATGATTTTGTTAGTAAATTAAAAAAATATTTACCCATCCAATTGTTCTATGCTTTCTCTTGATGTCAAATCTTTATTTACGAATGTTCGGATTGAAGGTGCTCTTTCTTGCTTGGAAATAAGATTACGTGAATTCCATTTCTCTGATATTGAAGTCCAAGATTTTGTTAATTTAACTAAAATTTGTATCACTCAAACTACTTTTGAATTTGATAATAAATTTTTCAAACAATCAGACGGCTTAAGTATGTGTAAACCTTTATCTCCAATTCTTTATGATATTTATATGCTTTATTTTGATGAAAAATTATTAAATCTGGTTATTTTTGAATGTTGAATGCGTTACGTCGACGATAGTTTTGTTTTAGTTGATAATCCGTTTGATATTTCTACCATTCTTCATACTGTCAATTCTATCGACCCATATATTCAGTTTACTTTTGAATTAGAAAATTTTAATAAACTTCCTTTCCTTGATGTTTTAGTTACCAAATGTGATTCTTCTTTCAAAACTTGCGTTTATAGAAAACCTTTTTCTGTTTCTAACCCACCTCATGCTCTCTCAAATTATCCAGTCAACCAAAAAATCGGTGTTTTTTACACGTATGTAAATCCTGCTCTCAAAATTTGTTCAGATTCTGCATCACTTAAGGAAGAACTTAATTACTTAAAAACTGTTGCTGTCCAAAGAGGTTTTAATCCTTCTGTTATCAATAATGCTGTGAAGAAATTCCATAGATCATCTAATAAATCTACTCTTTCCTAATCTGTCAAAAGTAAACCTGATAATTTGGTTGTCCTCCCCTTTTATCCTCCTTTATGTTCCAAATTAGCTTAAGTTTTACGACGTTTCAATTTTACCATTATCTTTAAACCTGTCAAAAAAATAAAATTCCCTCCACTAAATCTCCTGTTCCTGATCTTCGTAAATGGGGAATTATAAAGTTCCTTGTAATGGTTGTGATTTATCTTATATTGGTCAAACTAAAAGAAATCTCGAAATCCGCTTAAAAGAACACTCTCGTTATGTAATCAATCAAGAATTTTCTAAATCTTCTATTGCCAAGAATTCTTGGGATTCCGGCCATAGTTTTAATTTTCAAAATGCTAAAATTATCTCTAATGCAAGTAGTATCTCTGAATTGGACTTTCTTGAAAATCTAGCTATTTATCTTAATCGTGATGTTATTGTTAACGATAAATCTGATTCCACAATGCTCTCTGCAGCTTGGAAAAACCTTTTCAGTACTACCATTTAATTTATTTTGTATTAATTAATATTAGTCTGTTTTTTATATTTTATTTATTTATTTATTTTAATTTCATGTGTTCCCATATTTAATTATATGTATTTTTTCCCTCCCAATTTTTGTCCCTCCTACTGTGTGTTCTTTTGTTTTGATTATACTCTTCTGTGATTGGCTGTTATCTTCTACTTTCCAATTGGCTGTTGATTTCTAATTTCCTATTGGCTGTTTCTTCAGCTTGTTTCCTTTCCCTTATCTCTCATTTCAGTCTTGCTGCTGCTTTCATAGTAGAAGCACGTCTTCTTTGCGCCTGACGAAGAAAGACTCAGATCTTTCGAAAGGCCTAGCGCATTTAAAAAATTTTCATGGTGTTTTAAGAAGATTTTTTTGTTCTTAGGTTTACGTCGTTATTGCTAAAATTTACTTCATAAATTATTTAAAATAAAAAGATGGAAACACCTCAAAATAGTTTGTTCACAAAAGTACACTCGTATATTTCAAATTTCGTATTAGAAAATTTACAATATTTATTGTAAATATGTTGCATATATGGAGAAAGCAGCTTTTATCCAGCAATTTGTTATTTTTATGTTCTAAATTTTGAAAATTATATTTTACGTGATTAAAATTATGGTTCCTAACATCTGAGTAAATATTTTTCAAATCGAAGTTGTTGGAAGGGGGGGGGGGTTACAAAAGATTAGGTATTCGACAAAACGTCTATAATTGAAAATGTCCGGTGATTTTTGATTATATATATGTACGATATATAAGCGTGAAAAATAATGCATTTTTATGCACGAAAAAATAAGAAAGTATGGCACCAAGCGCTTCGCAGCTCTATTGAACACAGAAAACGAATTGGGAATTAACTCAAATAAAAATATTAAACATGTTTACAGCTATATCTAAACCAGAATACATGAAAGCATTACAGTACAAAAATAGTTCCAAGATATGGGGAAAAGGGGGGTGGGGGTGGGAGTTCAAGACATCTACAGCAAAATTATCTAGTGTCTTAGAAATTAAAAAATCAGATTTTTTTGTACCATCTTGTTTATGTGTTGTTGCAAAGTTTCCTTGCTTTTATTTTATATATATTCTAGTTGGAATCTTGACATTGCATCTTGTTTACTTCAAGGCTGTGGAATCGATTCCAAGACACATGGAATGGTAGACATCCACAAGGGAAGGGTCGGCCAGGTGCTACCACAGAAACTAATGACCGATATATCCTGTTAATAGCTCGTCAAGACGGAACGCACTGCTACTCAGCTGCAAACACAGTTGTTCTTGACCACAGGACGAAGGGTGCTCAGCCAAACTGTCCGAAATAGGCTTCATCTGGGTAGTCTCTAAGCCAATGGTCTGTATTCCGATGACCTTAAGCAACTGTGCGGCTCAAAGAAGGTGGGCAACTGAGCATCGAATTTGGAGGCAACGTTCGTGGAATCAAATGCTGTTTACATACGAGTCCCAATTCAGTCTGGATGTAACATCCGATGTGTTTTGGCATGGAGAGAAAGGGACATTAAAAATAACCCCACATTCGTTCGTGAAAAAATACATTACAGACGAGGTGGGTTGATTCTATGGGCTGGAATCAGCATACGTGGACGTATGGGCCTGTATATCATACGGAATGGCACTTCGACGGTCCGACGTTATACAGATGAGATACTAAGACCTCATGCTGTATTTTTCGTTGCAGAAATTGGTGGTTCCTTTTTTTCCATGCATGATAATGCCAGGAAACATACAGTTCGTCTTGTGGAGAAAATGGTTAAAGTTTAAAAAAATACAGCATATTGAATAACCAACGCTCTGCTGATCTCAATCCGATCGAGTATGTTTCGCACACACTCGGACTACGCCTTGATGTTTGGCCTCCTCTTATTGTCCGGGTCTTGGTTGGCGGGGCTAGTGGAGCTTAATCCTTAAGGTAGGCCAACCCGCCTGGCCTGAATATTGTCCGGGACTTGAAAATTGCAACTCTTAAGAAGTGGAACAGTACTCACCGAAAACTTATCGATAATGTCATCGATTCTATGGAACACAGATATGCGACAGTATTATCTATTCAAAGAGAGCACATGGGGACAAGGGACCTTTAAAACCTTAAAAATCAATTTTTTATTTTTTGTAAATTTCACTTTAAATATTATTCAAGGGGACATTATATGCATTATGATAAGCATTTATCACAAAAAAAATGAAAAAAAAAATTTTGAGAAAAAAGTGGAATTTTACGCGTCATCTTAGAAATCTTCGAAATGCGGCTCGCGCGTTCCATATCAATGAAAATCCCCAATATTTTTTATAAAAGTCTGCTTTATATATATAAATAAAACTGTACATCGAATTTTATATTATTTGAATATAAAACTTTAAAAAAAATTAATAAAATTTTGAAATTCTTTCGAAAAATTTTCAAAAAACTTTGAATTTTTTTTTTGCCTTTATATTCAAATAATATAAAATTCGATGCACAGTTTTATTTATATATATAAACCAAACTTTTATAAAAAATATTGGGGATTTTCATTGATATGGAACGCTCAAGCCGCATTTCGAAGATTTCTAAGACGACGCGTAAAATTCCATTTTTTTCTCAAAAATAATTTATTTTTCATTTTTTATGATAAATAGATGCCATAATGCATATAATGAACCCTTGAGTAATTTTTAAAGTGAAATTTACAAAATAATTGAAAAATTAAAAAATTTTGAAATTTAAAAAAATTTAAAAATTTTTGAAAAATTAATTTTTTTTAAACCTTTATATTCAAATATATAAAATTCGATGCATAGTTTTATTTATATATATATAAACCAAACTTTTATAGAAAATATTGGGGATTTTCATTGATATGGAACGCGAAGGAGGCATTTCGAAATCATCGGCATTTTTCTAAGACAACGCGTAAAATTCCATTTTTTTCTCAAAAAAAAAAAAAAAAAAAAAAAAAAAAAAATGTGATAAATGCTTGCCATAATGCTTATAATGTACCCTTGAATAATATTTAAAGCGAAATTTACAAAAAATAAAAAATTGATTTTTAAGGTTTTAAAGGTTCCTTATTCCCTTAAATACCTTGCATCATTCCTAATGAATACTTTTTTTTGTCATTTATATGTAACCAAATTGTCACCTTAAACTATCTTTTCACGTTCTGTCCATCGTTTCAAAGAATTAAAGCTCACTTGCCAATTTTTTTTTTCTATTGCGCATTGATACACTTGTTACTTTCAATTGTATACCCATGCATGGCTGTCTTGCACTGTTATCTTAACTTTTTAGGTTGCTCCCCTAATTTTTTTGAGCAGTGCAGATATAAGAATTAAATTTGGACCTTTAATCTGAAATTAGAAAACGGAGATTAGAATAATATTAAAGTTCTTTATCCAAATAAATTTTTTATAAGAAAACTACTACCTTTTGTATTGTAACATATTTATTAAATATAATAAATTCAATGTTTTAACAGCAGATATAAGGTCCTTGAATAATTTTTCCTGAAATAGGGCATTTAATTCATATTTTCTTAAAATTTTAAGGTAATTTAGTTTTAAAAGAATAGAGTTTGTGGACAGAGATTTATTTAGCGTCATTTTACATACAAATTCCATTTTAAATGTGCGTTTTTAATTTCATTTGTCAATAATGAAAATAATTAATAATCATGTATATATATATATATATATATATATACATATATATATATATATATTATTCATGATAGTTTTCCTTTTTTGCATACCTTTTAGGGTTTTTTTAATTGAAATTATGTATTTTCAACTATGAGATCCTGCATTTCGTACAATGGATTTAATGAATATCTCAAAAATCTTCTGGTTTCATATCTTCTGGCCTTTATTCATTTGATAAAATGTTTTAGTTACAAATATTTTTAAAAATGAAAATATTTCCTACTTATTTATTTTAATTAATTAATTTTTTTATACACTCGCCTTCTTGTTAATATTGACCATTTGCGAAATTTAAATGTTATAATATTTTAATAATTCATTTATAAGTGATTGGATCTAATCTTTAAAAATTCATTAGTGATTTGTTAATTTAATATATGCTGTTCCAAATTTAATATTTATAATAGTTGTATCATGTCTTTATATTAAATTTATAAATAATTTTTGAAATGGATGATGATTTGGAATATTTTTATAATTGTTTATATATATATATATATATATATATACCGAATGTGCTAAAATGGACTGACTGATATTTTAAATTTAATAACTTGCAAATGGTGATAGTTGTTAAAGAAATTCTTGCAGGAGTGTAATGAATCAAGTCAGTAGTTTTTTTTTACCGTGATTTCTGATATTATTTCACATTATCAGCAATAGTTTGCGCTGCGAACAATAGACGTCCAATCCCGGCAGAAGCAGAAATCCCTCAGCCATTGTGCCAAGGAAGGATGTCAAAAGTACAGAGCGAGTAATATATATCTAAACAATTTTGTTCTTAGGGTCCCGACTTTGAACTTATTTTGCATGATTCTGTATTATATATTATAATTATTGGACACCAACGATATCCAAAAGATACCGGCTGAGATCAAAATCGGGCTGTAAAAAGAAGAGTATGTAATCAAATGAGACCCACTCCATACGCTCGACCTCCATTATTCACATTATTTCTATCTCTTCATCAACTGAGCGTACTGCTTGCAACGCCATTGATATTTGTAACTGGAACGTGTATCTCAGTTCAAAAATATGTGACATAAGAATTTTTCAACACCTGCCACAGTTTGCAAGTTATTGAATTTTAATATCTGTCAACCCATTTTATGACACCCTGTATACATATATATGTGTATGTATGTATATAAGTTTCACAACTCCGATTAAATAAATGATGGTGATAAGTGATTGAATCTAGTCTTTAAAAATTCATTAGTGATTTGTTAATTTAATATATGCTGTTCCAAATTTAATATTTACAATGTTTGTATCATGTCTCTATATTCAATTTATAAATAATTTTTGAAATGGATGATGATTTGGAATATTTTTATTATTGTTTATATATATATATATATATATATACCGAATGTGCTAAAATGGACTGACTGATATTTTAAATTTAATAACTTGCAAAGGGTGATAGTTGTTAAAGAAATTCTTGCAGGAGTGTAATGAATTAAGTCAGTAGTTTTTTTTTACCGTGATTTCTGATATTATTTCACATTATCAGCAATAGTTTGCGCTGCGAACAATAGACGTCCAATCCCGGCAGAAGCAGAAATCCCTCAGCCATTGTGCCAAGGAAGGATGTCAAAAGTACAGAGCGAGTAATATATATCGAAACAATTTTGTTCTTAGGGTCCCGACTTTGAACTTATTTTGCATGATTCTGTATTATATATTATAATTATTGGACACCAACGATATCCAAAAGATACCGGCTGAGATCAAAATCGGGCTGTAAAAAGAAGAGTATGTAATCAAATGAGACCCACTCCATACGCTCGACCTCCATTATTCACATTATTTCTATCTCTTCATCAACTGAGCGTACTGCTTGCAACGCCATTGATATTTGTAACTGGAACGTGTATCTCAGTTCAAAAATATGTGACATAAGAATTTTTCAACACCTGCCACAGTTTGCAAGTTATTGAATTTTAATATCTGTCAACCCATTTTATGACACCCTGTATACATATATATGTGTATGTATGTATATAAGTTTCACAACTCCGATTAAATAAATGATGGTGATAAGTGATTGAATCTAGTCTTTAAAAATTCATTAGTGATTTGTTAATTTAATATATGCTGTTCCAAATTTAATATTTACAATGTTTGTATCATGTCTCTATATTCAATTTATAAATAATTTTTGAAATGGATGATGATTTGGAATATTTTTATAATTGTTTATATATATATATATATATATATATATATATATATATATATATATATATATATATATACCGAATGTGCTAAAATGGACTGACTGATATTTTAAATTTAATAACTTGCAAAGGGTGATAGTTGTTAAAGAAATTCTTGCAGGAGTGTAATGAATCAAGTCAGTAGTTTTTTTTTTACCGTGATTTCTGATATTATTTCACATTATCAGCAATAGTTTGCGCTGCGAACAATAGACGTCCAATCCCGGCAGAAGCAGAAATCCCTCAGCCATTGTGCCAAGGAAGGATGTCAAAAGTACAAAGCGAGTAATATATATCGAAACAATTTTGTTCTTAGGGTCCCGACTTTGAACTTATTTTGCATGATTCTGTATTATATATTATAATTATTGGACACCAACGATATCCAAAAGATACCGGCTGAGATCAAAATCGGGCTGTAAAAAGAAGAGTATGTAATCAAATGAGACCCACTCCATACGCTCGACCTCCATTATTCACATTATTTCTATCTCTTCATCAACTGAGCGTACTGCTTGCAACGCCATTGATATTTGTAACTGGAACGTGTATCTCAGTTCAAAAATATGTGACATAAGAATTTTTCAACACCTGCCACAGTTTGCAAGTTATTGAATTTTAATATCTGTCAACCCATTTTATGACACCCTGTATACATATATATGTGTATGTATGTGTATGTATAAGTTTCACAACTCCGATTAAATAAATGATGGTGATAAGTGATTGAATCTAGTCTTTAAAAATTCATTAGTGATTTGTTAATTTAATATATGCTGTTCCAAATTTAATATTTACAATGTTTGTATCATGTCTCTATATTCAATTTATAAATAATTTTTGAAATGGATGATGATTTGGAATATTTTTATAATTGTTTATATATATATATATATATATATATATATATATATATATATATACCGAATGTGCTAAAATGGACTGACTGATATTTTAAATTTAATAACTTGCAAAGGGTAATAGTTATTAAAGAAATTCTTGCAGGAGAGTAATGTATCATGTCAGCAGCTTTTTTACCGTGATTTCTGATATTATTTCCCATTATCAGCGATAGTTTGCGCTGCGAACAATAGATGTCCAATCTAGGTAGAAGCAGAAATCCCTCAGCTGTGGTGCCAAGGAAGGAGGTCAAACGTACAGAGTGAGTAATATACATCGAAACAATTTTGTTCTTAGGGTCCTGACTTAGAACTTATTTTGCATGATTCTGTATTATATATTATAATTATTGGACACCAACTATATCCAAAAGACACCGGTTGAGATCAAAATCGGACTCTAAAAAGAAGAGTATATAACCAAATGAGACCCACTCCAAACTTTCCACCTCCATTATTCGAATTATTCTTCTCACTTCATCAACTGCGCGTACTGCTTGCAACACCATCGATATTTGTAACTAGAACGTTTATCTCAGTAACAAAACATGTGACATAAGAATTTTTTTAACACCTGCCACAGTTTGCATGTTATTGAATTTTAAAATCTGTCAGTCCATTTTATGACACCCGGTATACATATATATGTGTATGTATGTATATTTGTTTCACAACTCCGATTAAATAAATGATATCATCAACGTATGTCAGTGTATAAAAAATCTTGTATGAAAAATTTCCCTAAGAACTTAAAGTATTATTTGTTTATTAATTATAGAAAATAAATTATTCAATTATAAAGTATTTGGTTAATATTATTTCACATACTCATAAGTCATACATTTCAAATATATTGCGCATTTATCTTACATTGTTCAATAATTACATGTTTACATTCTAATTACAAATATCAACAAGTTGTATTGAACGATAACTGATCATTTCTGAACATTAACGATGCAACATTAGTATGTAAACTATGTCATGTTATAAGCCAATATGTGTTTTCCAATGCTTGCAAATATTCTAAGCAGTACATAATTGCACACTCCATATTCAGTACATTCTGACATATCTATTAATGTGTTTGTTAATTAAACATTATTTCATGATGTCATTTTAACGTGGAAACAGCTTTCGAATTTTTAAATTTTCAACATATATGCATTCTGTTAAAGATAAATTTGTTCAAGAAAATCTTTTACATTAACTTTCGATTTACGTAAAACTAGTCGGAAAAGGAATTGATGAGTTTAGGTTTTTTAGCAGAAAAACATCTTTCATTATCAGAAATGTCCCACAAACATAAAAAATACTTTTTATAATTTTGTATTAAATATCGAGAGGAAGTTGATTTAATTCACTGTGCCAAATTTCACAAATATTTTGGTTAATAAAACGTTATTTCATCGTGAATAGCGACTTGCTATTAATTTGCTAATAATCAACCCACACGGTGTTTTGGTAGAAATTTCATCATTTTTATCTATTACAGTCGAACCTCATTAACATGTACACGCTTAACGCAAATTGCTTTTAACACGAAATGTTTCCAGTTGTCCCGTCAAGTTGAATATGTATTTACTGTGTTTTTTGTCCGTTTAACACGAACACTCTTAACGCGAAATATTGTCTATCACGAATTGAAAAGGTTCGGCTGTTGAAGTATTTCCCACTCATAGCACGGACGAAGCAAGTTTTTCGATGCAATTGTACTGGGTTCTATTTTTTTTCGAACTCCAAATTTCTGAAAGAATTTTAGTCTCGAAAGAGAAATATCTTTAGTTTTGATAGCCGCAAACTAGTGGATGTAAAATTGTCAGGCGATTCCCCCTCCAACCCACTTAAAAAATAAAATTCTATTTTTTATAATTGCATTGAGGAGTGAAAGAAAAGTATATAACGCTAAATAAAGTTGTTTTCTCAAAGCTGTTTTCGTACGCTAATTAATCTGAGAGATCGTTGTGGTGGTGATGACTTAGATTCTAATACGCGAAAATAAACCGAGTTGGCTGTCCGGAGATTTGGTGGATTTCTTCGAATGCAATGTAAATACCGGCCAGTTCTTGAAAAGACTTCCACCAAAAGATATTCCACGTGTAGGTGTAATAATCTTCACGGATCGATCTCAGGAAAGAAAATTAACACAGGCAACACAGAATATTTTGATGATATCTATGTATACTTATTCTTCTCACGTATGGGATACATTATAACAAATTTAAAGTATGGATATCGCGAACTACTTTTAACCAAAAAAATTTCCCCGTGATTGTTTGCGACAACGAGGTATCTGTATAGACTGAATAGAAAAATATTCATCTTAAAAAATATTTAATACCGAAGAGAGAACAATTTCATATGTGTTTATATATACGACATCGTTTTTCTACTAAAAAACGTCTATTACAACAATAACATTTGTTTTACAGTTTTTCATTTTATAACCAGATGAACTATGTTCTATAATCTATATTCAGAGCGCTATATTATTAAATTTCCATTAATAGTTGTGTTAAAAATAATTAGCAGGTTACATAATTATAGAATATGTAAAAAAAAATCTGTACAAGACAAATATCTACTTAAAAGTGTTAGATAAATTACGATATAAAATCTATATTAAATAAATTTTATATAGAGTACAGTCAAAAATATCTTAAACAGTAATTTTCCAATAAAAAGAAAACAAGTAAGAAAAAAATCATGCGTCAAGCATAGATTATGAAACACTTTCCAACACATTCAGAATAATGTAACAAAACTGCATTGTTTAAAAAAATAAAATATTACGTCTAATTCAAACATATGAAAATGCGTAATACATTTCAGAACCCAATTTCAGCTGTTCCCATCCACAATCTGAAAATTATGCGAATTACAGCCCTGTATATGATTTATAGATTTGAATCTATTAGCTACATGCAAGCCAAAATTTAGTTCACTTAAGAGCTACATATTACTTCAGTTGAAAATTTACCTTCAGCAATTTCCTCTAATAAGGAGAACGATATGTGAATATTTTTGTTCAGCCCTCTATTTGAGGTATAGAATTTATATATAACGGGTAAGAAGCAAAAAAGTAATTAAATTTAAAAGCGCATACCGAATTTTAAACGGTTCCTCCAGCAATTATTACTCAAAGACAGTACAGTACTGTAACCGATTTCTTTTGTGTGTCCCTGTAAAGGAATAAAAAATGCTATGTATGTCCTGTTCTAACTTGATAGTAGTGAAATTCAGTTATTTATATCAGTTTCAATACATTTGAAATATCATAATGTCGTTAAAATACTCTGCAAACGATTTTTCCCCATATACGATAATGTAATGGAATACTTTTGAGTGCCCCTGTAAATGAACGATTAATCCTACATACTTCGTATACAATACCAAACATGCTTTGGTAACCCTAAATAACTTTTATCAATTTCATGAAAATCCGAGTGCATTAACGGGAATTATTCCCCATATACCATAATGTAATGGAATACTTTAAATTGCCCCTGTAAATGAACGATTAATCCTACATACTTCATATGCAATCCAAACATGCTTTGGTGACCCTAAATAACCTTTATCAATTTCATGAAAATCCGAGTATGTTTACGCGAGTTATTCCCCGTATGCCATAATGTAATGGAATACTTTAGAGAGCCCCTGTACATGAACGATTAATCCTACATACTTCATATTCAATGCCAAACATGCTTTGGTGATCCTAAATAACCTTTATCAATTTCATGAAAATCCGAGTATATTTACAGGTGTTATTCCCCATATACCATAATGTAATGGAATACTTTAGAGTGCCCCTGTAAATAAACTATTAATCCTACATACTTCATATACAATACCAAACATGCTTTGGTGACCTTAAATAACCTTTATCAATATCATGAAAATCCGACTATATTTACGGGAGTTAGAGCGTGGACAGACGGACAGACGGACAGACGAACAGACGGACAGACGAACAGACGGCCAGACGGACTGACGGCCAGACAAACCGAATGCATAAACACTTTTCAACTTTGTAGGAAAGTGTTAAAAAATGAAAGAAATATAGTTTTTCAAGATATTTTTATATTTGTATTTCATAAACTTCAAAGTACAATTAAAGTAAACATAATCGTTTTAGAAATGGCCGAAACGTCAGAGGACTTACACGAAAACATTTTTAAAACACGCACGTGTTAAAACACACACGGCTTACACATAAAGTTTTTTTAGTCGAAAAGTTTTTGGTTTATATTTGTTAGTGTGTCTGTCTGTTCGGCTATATCTACCGTAAAAAGCCTCTGAATAGGTTGTAATTAAGTAGGCGTGTTTGTGAGGTACTCGGATTTATCTGTATAGTTTTTTGTTATATGTGGTTCATTCGTTCGGGAAATATAGTACATTTTATTTTGCGCTATAATGATTTTCTATGGTGATTCAGACGAGATTAAAATTCCCGTTTATTAAAAGAAAATCGTGCATTTGGTTAATGGATGTAAATGGTAAATTATGAATTCTGACATTTCCGTATAAGGGTTTTAAAATTATTCATATTAATTTGAAAATTTTCAATACATTTTCCATAGTTTTAAAATTAGATGTATTATTCGCTCGGATCTTATGCATGTTTTCCAATAATATAAAACATTTTCTTTTAAATATTTATTTACTTGAATTGATAAATATATTTCTTTTATCAGTTTTCTTTCTCTTTTACCACTTACCCAGTAACTGTACAACCTATTCCATAAAATAAAATTATTCAAGTAATCCCGGTTGTTAAGATTAAACAGAAAGTCTGGGTGAAATATAAGATTAGTTAATCTTTCTTAATTTGTTCTGCAACATAGGTTTGAGTCGAATATGAAAGATGTAAGTAGCATTAAGGTTTTTAATTTAATGTGGTTACTATTAAAGTGCTATCTAAAAAAATATTTTGTAGCCCTAAATCACGTTTCCTATTTAGTCAATTGGCAGTGAACACGATTATCAATGATTACCCATAAGGTTTAAAAGTCTCTAAATACAGCTATTGTACAATGTTAAAAATTTCGAGAAAAATTACCTCTGCTTTTAAAGGCTATCTATTTTCTGTCAAATGAGAACGCTACATAAGCGCCTATGAAGCGTTCTCATTGGTCAGAAAATAGATAGTCTTTAAAAACAGAGGTAATTTTTCTCGATATTTTTAACAGTGTAGGGTGCATTTAATAAGGTAATGCTATCGAGTAGATTAGGGTGTATTTAAATAATACCTTAGATCTAAATATTACAGAACGAAAGTCAAAACTGTTTTTCGAAAACAAAAAGGGTAAAAACATTATATTTCTAAATTAGATGACTCAATTTGCATTTCCATAAGTTCCTTATCTATCAGATACAGGTGTTTGTGATTGGCAGGTAAGTAAATACTGCTACTTGGTTATTAGGATAGCATAAAATGTTTGTCCAAACTGTTGCTTATGCTAAAAAAAATAAAATAAAAAATGACAGTATATAATGAAATCCAACATATATTGTAACCACTCGCTCAATTAATATTAAATTACCAATGTAAATTTAATGATCCTACTGGGGGCTCAGGAGACAGAGCCTCCCTGAAGAAATGTACTTTACTATCCAAAAATTAAGCAGCTGATCGGAATTTCGGAATATTATAGCATAACAATATTTTAATATAAAAGTTATAATTTCTAAAGGTGTCGACGTATTTTTTTATTCTTATAAATGTTTATATAATTAAAAAATAAATTGCGGGCTGTAGGAAGTTGAATAGTACGCAAAGTGTTTTAAAAAACAATGACTGTCAAAGCTGACGTTGAGGCTACTGACGTTGAGATTTACTAATAATAGTAGTTTCACACTCTTCCCTAAAACATTTCTAACTCTATAGCACTAAAGATGCTGAAAGAAAGCTGTCTTAAAGAATTTGATTGATAGAAAATGCTCTGAAGTAAAAAGTTTTCCTTGACCACAAATAACAGATCAAATAGTAAGAATACCCAACGAACGCAATACATACGATGACCACACAGAGTTTCCAGATTTGGCCTTTTTTTAAATTCTGAAATTTTACATCCACACCAGAAAATTCTGTGTTGTATTGTTTTACTTATTTAATAACAGATGTTTCGTGATTACTTAAAGTAAAAATTCTTCTTTGAGATTTTCTGATGTGAATTCAAAGTTTTTAACTTAAAATTACATGCCAAACTGGCATCTCAGCGACCGCATGTTGTAAACCTTATGGTCAAATAGTCTTGAGGCCATTTTTATCCAGCCCCGGTGTATTTTAAAAGATCTGCATTACATATGGTAAACACAGTCTAACGGTTTACGGACGAACAAGAGAAAAGTAATGCATTTTCAGTAACCAGAAGCCACTGAAAATAATTTTCCGGCCTGGATATTAACCCTTAAAGCTCCGACGTCTCTTCCACAAATTTTATTCGATCGACACCACTTTTTAAAAAGCAGTTTCCTTCAAGTACACAATTTAAAAAATGCTCTGATTAAATAAAGTGAATTTTATTTTCTTTTATTACTGGTATCAAAAACAAATTTTGCAAAGGCTTGTCTGCAAAGGATGTCTCCGCAGCGGAGCCAACGGAGTGGGAAGGGTTAAAGTCACGCATCCAGTGGTGGGATTAAAATAATTTAACAACCGGTTCGCTGTTCGAAGGTTTTTTGATGCACAAAAATGAAAGAAAAATGAATCATCACACATAGATATTCCAATATTAACAATTTTCCAATTGCGTAATTGCAGAAACAAATCTCCTAAAAAATTGTTAAACACGTATTTTAGGAACTTTAGAAATCCCCCCCCCCCCACCTAACAGTTCTCAGCTGCCGTTTTAGGTAGCAGTGTGAAAGTCCAGAAAACAATTGTACTAAAAAATAATTAGACACGCAGTTCAGCGATTTTTTAAAATTCCCTCTTAGAGGTTAAAGTGGGGGTCGAAAATTTTAGAACATATGGCCATATCTCAGCAGCAGTTTTAGGTAGGAGCGTGAAATATAGATCTATTAAATATACTACCAGAAAATAAAGGTACTAAAAAATAATAAAACACGTATTTCAATGATTTTAGTAATCCGTACCCTCCCCCTGATAGGGGTTCAACAACGCTCGAAATTTTAAGAACATTTGGTCATATATTAGCAGTAATTTTAGGTAGGAGTGCGAAATTCCAGATAATAAGACTGTTAGAAAAATAATCACATAATTTCGCGATTTAAGAAATTCTCCCTCTGCGTGAAATTGCAGAAAATAGATCTAGTAAAAATAGTTAAACATGTACTTCAGCGATTTTTGAAAATTCTTCCTTAAAGGGGTTAAAAGGGGGTAAAAAAATTAAGATATTTTGTCATATCTCAGCAGCCGTTTTAGATAGCAGCGTAAAAGTTTCAGAAAATAAAGCTACTGAAAAATAATTAAACACATATTTCAGCAATTTTAGAACACCCCCCCCCCCAAAAAAAGGGGGGTAACAGGTGGTTCTAAAATTTTAGAAAATTTGGCTATATTACAGTAGCTGCTTTAGTTAGTAGGGTGAAATTCCAGAAAATAATTCTACTAAAAGAATACTTTCAGCAATTTAAGAAATTCCCCTTCCATTAAAGGGGTTAAAGAGGTGTCGAAAATTTTAGAACATTTGGCTATATCCCAGCAACAGTTTTAAGTAAGCGCGTGAAATTGCAGAAAATAAATCTACTAAAAAAATAGTTAAACATGTATTTCAGCGATGTTTGAAAATTCCCCCCTAACGGTGTTAAAGGGATGCGGGTCAAAAATTTTAAAACATTTGGCCATAGTTCAGCAGCCGTTTAAGGTTGGAGCGAGAAATTCACAATATCAAAGCTTTAAAAAAATAATTAAACAAGTGTTTCACTGATGTTAGAAATTCCCGCTTAAGGAGGTTTAAATGGAGATAGAAAATTTTAGGGCATTTTGCCATATCTCAGCAGCAGTTTTAGGTAGAAACGGAAATTCAAGATAACAAACTTACTAAAAAATAGTTAAAAACAGGTACTTCAGTGATTTTACATCTATTATGTCGCCTATATAGACTTTTAATTGGACAATGTAAGATTAGACGAATAAGACAGCAATCATAAATATTTGAATAGATATAAAGAAAAAGCTTTTTTTTTAAATTTCATCTTTTCTAGATATATTTAATTTGAATCAAGATTATTTTAGAAAAACCGACCAGCATAGCGGGGTAAGGCTGTGAGTAACAGAAAAGAGAATTTTTCTCTTCACACGTTTCAACATAACTTTCATTATTTAAAGCCTGTCATTAGACGAAGTTTTTAAATATGGTGGAAAATACACTCATGGTTTGTGAAAATTGCAACACCTTTAAGGAATGACGAGATTGAGCTGAAAATTTCAGAGAATGCAAAACATAGTGTGTTATGCAAATGATTACAATTTCAGAGTAACCCGCATGCGTCGGTTGCGCAGCGCTCTCTGGACTGCTGATGAAACTGTATAAATAGAGAGCTGTAGCGAGACGTTGATAATTGTCTATGGTGATATAATAACGGGTAAACGTTAGGTGAGACGTAACTCTGCTTTTTCGGCGAAAGAGGGCGGCATTTCAACAATTGACGGCGTTTGAATGGGGGAGAAATATCGGCCTTCGTAAAGAAGGATTTTCCTATCGTGAAATAGTAGCTCGAGTGCAGCGTGACAGTACCAGAGGACTGCTAGTGTGAAAGCAGTAGACCGACGAAGATCGGAGAATTCGAACGTCTAAGAGTGGACTATGAACGGGGACGTCAGAGCGCGATGATAGACACATGGTCCGCATGGCTTATCTCATGGACCGTACAGCTTCATCTTGACAGTTGGCAGTACATTCATCAACTGCTACAGGTGTATCACTGCCTGCATCGTCAATTAGTCGACATCTGCTGCACCGCAGACTGCTGGATCCCCCGCAAAACATCTATGCCTGCGACAACAATGTGCTCGTGAGCATTGATACTGGTATGCAGATGGTTAACAGGTTGTTTTATCTGACGAATCCCGCAAATGGCAATTTGTGTCACCATCATGTCCGCATTCGTGTTAAACGTATGCCGATGAACTTTACCTTCCAGAGTGCATTATCGAACGTCATAGTGGAGGAATACCAGGAGTTATGGTCTGGGAGACGATTGCATATCATGGATGATCGCAGCTGCTACGAATTGTGGGTAATCTGAACAGCAACAGATACATCAGTGAAGTACTGGAGTCCAAAGTCGTTACTTTTCTTCAATCCATCCATGGGGCTATATTTCAGCAGAATATTGCCCACCCACATGTTGCAAGGAATGTTTAAGACTTCTTGTCAGCAGAACAAATACAGCTTCTTCCGCGGCCTGCGTATTCGCCGGATATGTCGCCCATTGAACATGTAGGGGATTTCGTTGATCTGCATATCGCTCTTTATCCTACTCCTATAGCTTCTACAGATAAACTTTGGGTACGGATCGAAAGAATGTGGAAAGCTCTTCCCCAGGCAGACATTCAAAATCTGTTTGACTCCATACCACGTCGTATAGCAGCGCTTAGTGCAGCGGACAGTTGCTACGCAAAATACTGATTTCGGACAATTAATATTATTTTTTTGCTTTGAAAATTTAATCATTTGTTTGTACCAATACCAGTCGTTTGTGTATTAAATTTCATTTAATTCTAATGATTTTTTCATGGTGTTGCAATTTTCAGAAACATGAGTATATCTATTTTATACTATTTATTTCTAAAATATACAAGAAAAACATATTTTTGTGCATTTACGCATTTTTTATCTAAAATATACCGTAATATACCTAGTATATATGTATATATGGATGGTTGCTATCATATACGATACTGACGGTCGTCTGGAAAATAATATCGTCGAACTCATAGCGAAGTAAGTATATGAAGAAGAACATTGAAGTTAAGTAAAACATGAGCAACAGCTTCGCCTTTTTAATCGAACAGCTTACTCTTTATATTCGATGATAATTCCTCATTAAAGATGATTGGCAGCCCAGAGGCTTATGATGAAAGATAATGAAAATGAAAATTGGGATTTCTTCAGGAGACAAGTAACGAAAGCAATAAATCTCACAGGATTTTATTCTATAAGATCGGGCAGCAGTTCTCACACCTCACGATGCAGATCCATTAATAACTTCGATGTAGAAATATCTATCGACAATAGTAATCATTCGATTACATCATAAAAGAAAAAGAAAAAGGGTAAAATCTTTAGATCTAGCGGGGTAAAATCTGATGGGGAAAATCTAAAGGGGAAAAATCTTCAGAACGAGCTTCATTTTCTCAGACACACAGCCAGAGGGCAGTTTACAATTAAAAAAACTCAGCAAATCTGCTAGAGAATCGTGCATAACTGCTTCTTACTCTCCAAGCGTAGGAATACAATTTTGAAGTAGTACGCGCTCTAAACCAATTAAGATGCCAAGAAATCGCGTCATGCAATGAGTACTGACAGATCGGGGGGAGGGATAATAAAGAAAAAAAGAACCCCGGAATAAAGCGCGGGAAGAAGGTAAAATTCGGCTGGAATAAAAAAAAATGGCTACCAAAGAACATTCTAAATTGCGAAGGATTGGAAATGGAACATTTAACTTAAGAATACTAAAAGAGTAATAATTAAGTCAATTAAACAAGTGAGACATTAAATTAAAGGGAATTTAACAGAATTAATGATAGAGATTATTTAAGAATAAGAATTTAATGAATATAGATAAGTAATTTAGAATAGTACAGGGAAATCGCGGAGATAGATCTAATATTGTAATATATATATATATATGTAATAATAAAAAATTTCGCCCTTTCATCTCAGTAAAACTATTCCAAATTCTTAACATTTTTCCTTTTTTACCTATCTTTAATAATATCTTAATATTTTTTGTCTTTTATTTCATGCATTTAACTCTGCGTATTATTTTATTATTCTAAAAACTTTAATCCATTCGCCTCATCTTATAAAACCCATTAAATTACTTTTTCATTTTATTCTAAAAATAAATTATTTTTATTTCGAATTTTTTTTTTTTTTTTTTTTTTTTTTTTTTTTTTTTTTTTTTTTTTTAATAGAATTGTTCGATGATGTTCTTTTTTCCCACAGTCCTTTGCATCCCGCCAGCCGTTGTTTGCGCAATAATTCTGATGCCGAAACTATATATTTCGTATCGTCGTCACGCGCATTTCCCCCCTCCCCCCGGAGCTAGGTCCTACTCTCATCGCTTCCTTTCGGCTACTTTGTACGTGATTTGTCAGTTAACGTGTATAGTATTCATAGGCGTGAAGTTTTCGCAAGTACATAACCAGTTGCATGGGCTAGGAGAGACAGAATTTTATGATTATTGAGTTGCTTAATTAAACCGCCACCTGGAGACCTTTTTTCCTGAGTTTCCGTCCAGATATTCTAATACGTAAGATCTAGTGGTTTATCAATTTCGACGTAGCAACTGCTCGCCCATGGATCACATATAACTAGTGGAGTTTGGTACATTATCTGGTCGACTAATAAACGTTTTTGATGATTCTAACGGCTTCGATTGTTCTTATTGGGGAAACATTCAATGGATGACAGCCTGTCCTTTCACTCTCCCATCACGACTTTTCGACTGCAAAATACTATGATTTCTTCATTGAGTAAAATAACGAGGATATGTTGTTGCTTAAGATCGACATGTTTATATGATACGAGTAAAGTCGTATCAATAAGTCGACAGGATTTCATGTTCTTGTGGAAATCGAATAATCGTTGGATTTATCTTCCTCTTTTACTTTTAAAATATACAGTTTTAAATAAGTAATGCAATTTACATCATTCAAAAAGCACTCAATCCATTTTTTTTGATAAAAACAATCTATTAATAGTAAATTGGTACCATAGAAATACTGTATTCTGGAATTAATTTTTATACGAACAAAAATACTTAAGTTATAAACTGTAATATTGTAAAATAAACCTATTACTTTCAATGTACAAACATCAACTGCATTTATTTATTCTTTTCAATTTCATTATTGTCACAACTTTACCTTAATTCCATAAGAAAAATAAGAAATATCATAATGAACTATAAACTAATTCATCGCTAACGATTAATAATAATAACAATATTGTAAGAATTAAAGAATGAATTTAATCTTGCTACAGTAAGTAATAAAACAGTATATAAATTTCATTTGCATATTGTAAACAAAAATAATAGAACAAACTTGAACTCACAGATATGAAAATCCCAGCAAAGTTGACCTATAGCTTTATTAACAAAAAATAAAGGTATATTTTTTTTCTCGAGCACTCACATGCACATTCTTCACTGATAGTTGTCTCCGTCAAGTTCTAACATGCCACCGGGAGGCGATGTTGGTTAGTTGACTCATTATGGTAGATTATAGTAGTCGACCTTACGTATATGAAATCATAGAAGCACATTATAGTCGAAAAACCCTGCGTAATTCTATTCACTCAGACTTTGAGAACGCCACCGGCTCCAACTCTTATTCGATTTCCACAAGAACGTGAAATCCTGTACGGCTTATTGATACTTAATAACCTATTATAACCTATTATATTATACTGAATAACCTATAATAACCCACTGGTTATATTAACTCATATAACATGTAGAGTTTGGTACATTATTTGGTCGACTAATAAACGTTTTGATGATTCTAACGGCTTCGATTGTTCTTATTGGGGAAATATTTCAATGGATCACAGCCTGACCTTTCACCTTTCCCATCACGACTTCTCGACTGCAAAATACTATGATTTCTTCATTGAGTAAAATAACGAGGATATGCTGTTGCTTAAGATCGACATGTTTATATGATACGAGCAAAATCGTATCATACATATATAATATACAAAGGTTGTTTTTTAGCCTAGAATTCATATCGTTTTAATCATATTATTTGCAATGAGAAACATAATCAAATTTAATCGAGAACACATACACATATCCATGTAAATAACGCGAAATATTAATTTGAATAAACTGCATTGTGAAAGCATGCTTATAATGCAGATATGTAATAAAAATATTAATGATAAACGTGAATTTATTCATATATTTATTGTCACTTTTAACCGAAAAACATTCACACAGCGACCAACTAACCTTGTTTTCTAGAGAAAAAGAAACTTCAAACAAAATCAGAAGTGCTGCAGTGTAACGAGAGTTAACAAAATTTATTTGTCTCGAAAATATCTGTTAGAATAGAGAAGAAGAAACTTGTAGATCATTAACTACTCTCCTCTCCCCTTGTAATAAAATTTTTCTTTCTCTTTCAAGAAAAGAAAAAATAATACGTGTGACTTAAAATGTATGAACTCTTAAAAGAAAAATGCATGATTAAGAAAAATTTATTATTATTTTTCATTTATTATAAATTCAGGCATGAAATTTGAAGCTCAACAAAAAAGCTAAACTATGCACGTAATTTTAAAGTATTGCAATATACATGCACATTAACATGTAGAAATAAATATTATCAACGAGAATTATAAAAAATATCTGAGTTCAAATATAATATTTAAAATAAATATGCCAGTAAAGTCAAAGATATATTAATACACATACCGTCAACCGGGACTACTTTGAGCCACTTTTTCCTGGTTCCACTAACATTTCCATTATTAAAAAATGTTATATATCATTTTTCAACGTTGAAATTGAATTGTAATTAATTAACAGGAAACAATGAAGCAGACTGTATGCTTTTAAAGAGGCATTTTTTATTTTTTAACTATTTTTAAAGTTTTGGAACAAAGTAGCTCCTGCTGGGGGCTTCTTCGGTCCGTTCACTTATTTTCATATAAATTGAGTACAATTCATATGTTGGAATATTGAAACCAATTAGCAATTGATTGCAATAGGATCTGCTAATGAATTAACATTGCTAACTTGAATGATTTTTTTTACAAATGACAGTTAAAATACAAATTTTAAACAAATGATTTTTTTAACATTTAAACACAATAAACCAAATGTTAATATTAAAGACACGAGAATCAGTTTTCGTCATGTTATCCTCAGCAACTGGAACAAAAATAATTACTGCAACATTTTTCTAAAGTAACATTTGAAAAAAAAAGGTTACTTAATACATTTTTAAAGAGATTTGATTGTATAAAAGGCATTTTTGAGTAACTGGGGTTACTTCCGGACCAAAAAAGGCCTGGCACAATGTAGCCCCGAAAAACCAGTTTTCATGTAAGTTTTATGAAAACATAAACATTTTCTGCCAAAATAAAAAGTTAAGGGAAAAACTATAATCCCACATGGGTTACAGGTTACTAACGGTAATATTTTGACACTTACCTTATTTGTATCTCTTATCCACATTGTCTCACTATAAAAAGTTTGGGGAGTTAAAATCTACACATGAAAACAGTTGTTTACAAACACAACCAATTTTGCCACTAAAAAAAAAATTGTAATTACCCCCAAACTATTCAAATACCCTATAGTAGGGCCTAAAATATTTTCCAAGGGCAAAAACTCCGAATTATCTTGCATTGTTTGTTCAATGCAAAGAATAAAATCTTTTTTTATGGGATGGACCAAAGTAAAGGACCAAAGTAGCCCCGGTTGACGGCAGTTATTAAATATGCTTTATGCATTCTAAAACTATTTTTTAAGCTTATACATTCCTTCTTTTTTATAGTTTTATATTAAAAATTTTACATATGTTACAATGAATATTTCAAAGCACAAAATTTGTGCACCATTACAAATGTTTGTATGTTACACGGCGCTCTAAATTTTCATGTTATGATTTCCCCACATGCACATGCACAACGCACTTTTCAAACAGCTAAACTGATTTTAAAAACAGATTATAGTGAAAAAGCTAAAGCACTTTTTTGCCTAAATAATCATTTTATAAAATTCCCTTCAAAAACCCTTGGCAGAAAGCAGGACAACTTCCACCGAAATGCAATGATCAAGGCACTTCAAGGTCAAATATGCCTAAAGTGGAGAACGGATTTCTGAGAATTTCAGCTCATAGTTGATTTACATTCTGCTTATCATAATTCAAGACACTTTGTACAGAGCGGTCACGAGAACAAGATCACGATTTAAAAACACATTGTTAATTCTGACTATGGTTTATGTTAATTCATAAAATATTTCATTATCATATCATATTTATAATAAAACAGGAGGTCCTAAAAGCGTTGCCCTGGTAATTTCAAAAACTACCCGGTAGATTTCTTTGCGCATTGCATCATTGGATAGAGAATATTCACGCAGTGGTTTGTATTTATAGCATACTGATATAACCATGATTTTTTATAACAAAATTTCCTATTTTATTGTTATTTTGGACGAAAAGATTGCCAGAGGTAATTTTTTGGCGACCATTATTGTTGGTTAAACACTTGAAATAGCTATATCCGTTAGAAAGTAATACAAACAACTCGAAAATAGAAGAAAACAAAATATTGATATTCAATTTAAAAAAAAAAAAAAAAAAAAGGAAACCGTTTTAGTAAGAGATAATATTATTAAAATGTTTCATGCGCATCAACCTGTTACTTTCCCATTGTACTTGATTTGGGTTTCTTACTTCTAAAATGTAACTTTTTAAGTATTTATATCAATGTACTCTTCCCTATGTTTATGACAGAAGCGTTATTTTGATGCTGTTGCATTTAAGCAGTAGCACTGTAATTAAATCGCATGCATAAAATGTCTTACCTGCTGTAAAGGAAAAAGCGAAGCAGAAAAAGTTCGTGAAAAAATTCATCCAGTTTGCAACTTATTTTCCGATTTTATTTCCGAACATAATTTGAAACGAATGACTATAATAGTATCTCTCTTAATTTTTGTAAAATTATAAAAGTATACGAATTTTAACAGTCTATTTAAAATACAATGAGTGTAAAAATGTTTTGGAACTAATAGTTTCAAATTTGTACGTGTTCTCAAACACACGCATACACACACGATCATGGATGCTTTACTCAAATTACTTAAAAATGCATAGTGGAATATTTTGGAAAAATAAATAATATATAAAACTTATTTAATATAAATTAAATCAAACAACGAACATAATATTTATACATTTAACGTTGGAAAAAAATTATTTCTTACATTTTCAACCTTTCATTGCATTAAACTTAATTGCAGATTTTTATTTTTTAATGCTGAAATTTTTTCCATGGATCTCAATAACATATTTTATGTTTGTTTTATGGATGTTCTTATCCGTTACAATTATTTTTTATTCCAGAAAATTTGAGTCAACATTTCGTCAGCAAAATTGTAATAATAAAATTATAAATTTCTTTCAAGAGCCTTTTTTATTGAAATAACTATTTCAAATGAATGCTAATAAAAAGAAATTAAAAAAAAGAGATAATTCAGGCAGGCAAATATTGCTGTTCTTTAATATCAATCAAATCAACTGAGATAAAAAAGCTTCTTCGAAGTTATCTTCCTATTTAATGCATTGAAAACTACATTTCATATCTCAATTTCTACCTTGAATGTTTTTACTCGCTTAGATCATAAGATATCAGCTAGGGCTAAGATATCAGTTGATGTAAAAAAGGTTTATTTTGAAATTAAACTTTTGACATTAATTCCAGATGCCCACAGAATATGAAACTCTATACAGGCATCCCTCCACTTACGTATTATGCGACTTACGTAAATTCACAGTTACGTAATAAATCTCGAAAATTACACTTCTGAACACACAAGCGCGATATATATACATTTGCATAGTTTTGATATTTATTTTATAGATAAAATATGCAGATAAAAACGACAACTAAAATATAGATTTATATATTAGTGAGAGTTATACATATATATATTTTTTTTTGGGGGGGGGAGGGGATGTACAATCAAATCTTTAACAAAACTAGCTCAAATCTAATTAAAATGAGACAAAAAATCTTGGGTTCAACCGTTACAGTTATGTTACTTGCATTCTAACTAGAACAAAATGTTTCGATAAATAGGAAGGAGTGTTTTTTTTTTCTTTTAGCTTCAGCTGTTCGTTTAATATAGATTGAAAATTGTTTAAATCAATCCATTAATGTTAAATTTATAAATCCCGCATTCCATAAGAGGCTTTTATTATTTGAAAAGTTTCCTTTCAGTATGTTTTTACGTTTTTTCATATTTTTATTGTTTATATCCGAGCAAATCCTGCTGCATGACGCTTTATTCATAAAATAATACTGAGTAAATAGTATAGTATATATTTTATTAATAAATAAGATACTATATTAAATTCTAAGTCCTTAAAAATTATCGTCGTTTTTATAATTATACTATATATATCTATACTAATAAAAGAATATATATATAAAATTTTTGTAAAAATAAACAATTTTACAGATGAAACTGACAAAAAATTTGAAATCACCATTTATAATATATGTGTATAGTAAAAGTCGCAGTTTCTTACAAAATTTTGCGTAAACAGTTTAGAAATTCGACTTACGTAAAATTCAAGTTACGTAAAAGTTTGCTGAATGCATTACTTACGTGTTAAGTCGGGGGACACATGCACTTAAAACTATACCTAATGTTTCATTCTTTTCTGAATTTCTTAAAAATAAATAAATAAATAAATAAAATACATTTTTATCATCTTTATTAAAATGTAGTACATTTAGAGACATTTCTTCCCTAAGTCGGATATAAGAAATGGTACCATCAACATATAATTCTTGTACAGTGATGGGAAATATACGCCTACAACGGTTGAAAATATAGTACTTTAGAGATATACATTTCTCCTCTAAGTCGGATATAAGAAATAGTATCATCAACATATCATTCTTGTACAGTGATGGGAAATAAAAAGTATACGCCTACAACGGTTGAAGAAGATTTGAGACAGGAAACGTTTGTAAAAATATTTGATTCAGTGAACATCTTATTTTGATAATTTATTTCCCGTTATAAATGTTAAATTTTATTTAACAAAAATTCACAAAATGTGTTTCTTAGTTCCATAAATGTATGTGAACACAAAAACACGCACAATATGATGTGTATTGCCTGAAAGTATTTAAAAATCTAAGGGTAAATATTTTAGAAAAGTAAAGAGTATCTGGGGCATTCTCACAACCTTTTGACTTTTAAGTCCCTGAATAAATTTTTTTATTTTAGTACATATTCTTGTGGGGTTTTATTTCATATACTGGGGAACATCTCATTGCATGAATGCATAACAATATTACCCAGATAAATAAGTTTCGGACGATGTTGCTGTGCTCAAATACCAGGAAAACTCCTATACCGTCCAGTGTCCCTGATGCCGATTTTTAAGTTTGGAGCTTTCTGTATATTGTTTCAATAAAAGTAATTCGCTGTAATTTTTTCACAAACTGGGATAGTTGTTTTATATAAAATGTAGCAAAAAGGTAAATTGCACATATTTTTACGGTTGATATTATTTTTTTTAACTCTGTCCCTGGGTTTTAGATTTCTTGCCATCCCTCTTGCTAAACTTATGCAGAAAATCACTTCAGATGCAGCCACAATTTTTTTCAAGTTTTTTCTCATGCGGAAGTATCCTAGATAAATAATGTCTAAAATTCTTTGACAGGAAATTTATTGCAGAATTTAAATCAGCATTTAAATATCAATTTGAACCATCGTGACTTTATTGGTAGTCATACCGTCCCCAAGGTTTATTCCTGCACATTTCGAGGTAAATTATTTTTTTTTTAAATTTAATCCAATGTAAATAAATGTTTCTAAAAATGAATGAACATTGTGACTATCACTTAGTCTTAACATGATTTCCCCAAAAATAGGTGGTAATTTTCCTTACCATACCATCCTTACTGTCCCTTTTTTCCTATACCGTCCCCCTTTTTTTTTTTACTTTACCGTCCCTTCTTTAACACTCCTTTAAGACAATGTTATACCAAAATTCTGTTCTAAAAATAATGCATTTTTATTATTTCCTATTTGAATGTCCTGTGGGTACTATGCAAATTCATTATAAGTAAAAATTTAGAAGAAAATAGAAAGTTATAGTGGTAAAATGGTAAGGAAAATTAAACTCACAAGTTTAACTTAAACCTCAGTTAAATAAAACATTTTTCACTGCTGACTGTTTTCCTTTATTTTTAATCATTAAGGCATTCGTCTATCAGATTAAAATGTTATTTTAGCACGTTTAATTTCACAAGATTTTTATTCCCGAAGATTGTGACAATGTCCCATCTTCTATGTCACTGTATAATTTACATTTAATTTATTTAAAGTATATTTAACTGCTGACTTTTGAAAAATTAATATTTCTATAACTGACGATGAAAGAAATATTATGTTTTTTGTTTATGACCTTTTGATAAATTTCATAGAATATTTTGAAGAATTATATAGTTGAAGTTTTTTTAAATGCTACAATTTTTTGCAGCACATAGCCATTGGCTAGTTGCATGTGTACTTGTAACGTAAGTCACATCGATCAAAATTCCTACGATTTGTAACTACCAGTGTTTTAGAAAGGCTTATTTCATATATCATTATGTATCATTATGTGTCGGATAGGTATCATTGATTGAATTAGCTAAAAAAGCCATTGGTGGCCAAAAAGCATTGCAGTTATCAGCTATGTGACTTACATTCAAAAACCCCATGAAACTAACCCATTATACTTTTGTTGATGTTGCTGTTGTTTTTGTTGTTGTGTTTTGCGATCTCACTAACACATCACTTTTACACACATTTATACAACCAACAGGGTTTTTTTTTATTCCTGAAATTTTGAGCCAATATTTCGCAACAAAACTTATAATAACAATATTTATTTTTACTGAAGTCCATTTCATGTTCAACTTATTATTTTAATATGTACGATAATAAAAATAATTAATAAAGAACGGCGGAAAAAAACATTTATCTCTAAAATCAGTAAAAATGACTGCATGATACATTCGAAAAAATTACATTGCAATAAAATCCGATCAGACAACTTCTTCTTTGATCGTTTCAAGCAGTTATTAGAAAGAAACCATAGAAATTTCTTTAAATAAAACTTCTGAAATGTTGCTTTTGACGGGAAAACGTAAAAACAGTCGTAAAATGTTCTGATGAATTCAAATTTTATTACGTCTTAGCACATTATTTCTATTACCTACACTATTCAGTATTGCAATGTTCCCTTTTTTATATGGAATGTGTTGAGTTTTAGGATCTCAGTATAAAAATGTAAAAAAAAAAACATATAATGTAGTGTAGTCTTCACAAAAACTACAAATTTATTGCATTTAAAAATTATTTACATTTTAATTCTAATAATGAAACCTTTTTAAATTGTTCTTTTATTTGTATACGCCATATGTTTCAATACACTGTAAAAAAAAATCCGCAACGTTCCTGGGAAAAAATGGGCAGCTGAGTTGCCCATTATTTCCAAGAAACATTTCTTGAAAATGACTGGAACTTTACTGTATATGTTAAAAACATTCTACAGAAATGCCAGTAAGTTTCCTGCGAAATACCAGGAATATTTCTGTTGACAGCAAAACATTACTGACATTTCACAGCATGCGGGATCCGCAGACGATTTTTACATTTCCAGTTGACAATTTTCGCTTTATTATCATTATTTGTTGTAATGAAAAAATATTTTGAAATTGACATCAAAATTATTATTTATAATTTACACGAAAAAATAAATTTTCCGTTAAAATTCAATAAAGTAAATATATATATGATATATTGTTTCTGAACTTTGCTTAAAATATAAAAATATATAAATGTAAATAATAATTAGAAAAAAAATCTAGACATAAAATATTTTGGATTTTCGTCAGTAATTATGTTAGTTTACAAGTTAGATAAAATACATATAAATTTTCATGAAAAAAAAAAAAATTCCTAAACGTAATTGTATATTTTTTCCGAAAAAAAATTCAAATTTGCAGCAATTCAAAGTGTCAAATATATATCAAATTGTAAAGTGTTAAAATATAAAATTAATTAAAAAAGAAAAAACATCATCGTAGTAGCATCGAACTCGGGCCGTACGGGTGGCGTGCGAGCCTTCTGCGTCCACACCGCGAAAGACACATTGAGAGCTGCAAACTAATGGGTATTTGAAACGTATGCTAAACCTCGGCATCTAATTTCTGAAAATCTAAGGCCCATTTGAAGAAATCCTTTCACAAGAATAATTAGAGATAAGAACGCTAAAACATACTTTAAATTAATCAAAATCGGTGAGAATCATGTTTGATGGTCCTCTGGTTAATGGAGATCCAAATAATAGGTGTATTTTTTTTTTTTTTTACACGGTCTGCTCGTTAAACATTCCACAGACAAGTACGAGAGATAATCTCTTAGCGATGTCACAGAGGTATTGTATTTTCATCTGAATGGTCTTGGCAATAGAGACGTAAAGGATTATGTCGTCTATTGATTTATTTGCATTCCATATTGATTTTTTTACATTCATTTAAGGAATTCGTTTTCGACACTCGCGCGCGAGCAACGGATTATAGCAAAAAAAAATAATAAATGGCGGCCGCAGCGTTTTGCTGTTTCCAACTTTTGTTCAGGAACGTTTCAGATAAGAAAACCAGAATTTCACAGGAAAGAGCTAAATTATACTGAAAACCTGAGAAAAAGCGAAACGTTCCTGGATTTTACATGGAATGTTACAATTTTTTTTTTTTACAGTGTACCATTAAATTAGTATAAAACATTGAAATTTGTTAGTTGTTCTATTTAATCATATACATTACCTATATTTTTCTAATACTTTTTAACAAAACGTTAAAATCAATAGCAATATTTTAATTAAAATTCATAAAAAAGCTTAAATAAATGTACTAAAATTACTCTTAGGTGTATACATGTAATATAAAATTATCTGAAATACATTAAAAATATTAAAAAACATCGCATTAACCACTTAAGGATCGATTAATACTTTGAAAACCCATAAAAAAGTACCTATTTTTTATTACAGAAATTGAATAATTATAAGGTTTCTAAATAAAATATGCAATTATTTTTAAGGCGTAAAAAAGAGATATTATGGAACAAATTCACATTTGTGGAAAAGCCATCATGCGAGAATTCTCTGTCTTAATGTTTGTTTAGCACCATACAAATTAAAGCGAATAATACCTTTATTTTTAACATCTCAGGTCTTTATTTATCATTATCACATAAATTTTCACAAATAATATTTGAAATAATATATATACATTAAATTTTGATTATTAATAATTTTTTTATTGCGATATATTTCGAAACATGTAATACAAAGTTCAACATCACAATCAACGCCAAAAACCAAATCCAAACGGTAATGTTCAAAGACGGTTATATCAGTTAAATTTTTTGTTTTCAGAAATTTTCTTCAGCAAATAAATCTCTAGCCCGGAAATATGACGAGAACCAGAAATAATGAACGACATCTCGGCGCGTGATATTCATAGAGCGAGAATAAAGGAGTTAAAAAAACATTAAAAACCATTAAAATACACAAAACGTTTTCAGTCATTATACAGCCGTCATCAGTGAGGATTTAAATGTTGTTATTACTTTTCTTTGCACTTATTTGAGTATTGCGTAAAACAAATTATTGTAATTTACAGCTTGTAGTGCAGATGAGAATCCATATAAAGATATTCAAATTTCGAACAAAAAAAGCTTTCAGCTACAATGTTCAAACCAATTAGGGGAGCACATGGTTGTAAGAAAATTACGCAAATATTTACACTGATAAGTAACGTAAAATAAAACGTCCATAATTTAAAGTGTAGCAGAAAACAGATAAAAACTTCACATGCAAATTAAAGTTTATGACGTCAAAAAGTAGAAAAAGGAGATAAGTATAGAAACCGGATTTTACAGAAACATCTGTTTCTTTGTCTCAGTTGCAAAATTCAATTGCTTAGCTTATGATTTGAGAAAAGGTGACTTGAAAATGTCACAATAATGTGATTTAACGAAATGCATGGCTTGGCGTGTTATCGCGTCAGCTGAATCTGGGGAAACACAACGAAGTGTAGCGGACGCTGTTGGGGTCGCAAGAAGTGTTAATGCAAGGCTGTGGAATCGATTCCAAGACACATGGAATGGTAGACATCGACAAGGGCAAGGTCGGCCATGTGCTACCACATTCAGTCCCGATTCAGCCTGGATGTAACATCTGATGTGTTTTGGTATGGGGAAAAAGAGGTACTCAAAATAATCCCACATTCGTTCGTGAAAGATCACAGACGAGATGGGTTGATGCTATGGGTTGGAATCAGCATAGGCGAAGTACGGGTCTGCATATCATTCCGAATGGCACTTCCCTCATAGCATGCATGGTCACAGTGACGTCATTGTGACGTCACTGTAAGTCACTGTGGTCACGTCACATCTGTGACCAAAATGCCACCACTCAGTGATGTCACATTGTGACTGAGATGTGAACTTCTTAGAAAACTTAAAAAAATTACAAAAATTATTAAATCATGTTATTTACTGTAAAAAATATTTTTCTGCCGGATTTAAAATTTTTTTAAACCGTGGTCCAAGTTGCCTCTGTGCCTCTAACCAAAACTTTTTATTTTCATATAACATAAAATGTAATTAATTCATCAGCGACACAAAAATATTTCCTAATTATGCGAATTTCATATTATTAAAAAAATGGTTTAGGTAAACAGACCCCGACTTATCTTTTATAAAGATTTTTGTAAATGATCATCTGTTATAGTAGAAGTTTCTCAAAGAGTAGTCGAAACATTTCTGTGGTTTCAAACTAAAAACTTTCTATTACAGTTAAGTCTGCAGCTTTTAATGAGCAGCAGAAAGCGTCTTCAAAGTTTAGTCATATATGCATTTCTTGCTTTATAATTTGCATTCAAGTCATTTTTTTTCCTCTTAGTGTTTCACTATTTTAAGTAACTTTTTTTTTTAATTCTACTTCTTTCAGACGTTTAAAATAAAATTGACATTTTCCGAATGTAAAACTAATGTACAAAATTTAGGCAAAGCCCATGACATAATTAATTATTCATATTTTATTTTTTGTTTTCAAAATATATCTTTAAAAATTATTTTATAAGATGTTTTATTTTACAGAAAATTAATATTAAGATAATGAGAGATTGGCAAAGAAAAACTCATCTCTTCTCGATAATCTTGTTGTATTTTTTAAGAAGATATTTGTATATATTACCTGTGATATAAATTTTACTTTTAAAAAAAGGAGGGGGTCATCATTATTACCATTAAATTAATTTATACACATTTTGAAAAATTAAGCAATATTTTATCTAGTAAACTCCAATTATGGATAATATTATTATGATAATTTACGTAAATGAAACTTTACAATTCAATAAAACTGATAAAAATAAAAGGTGAAATACAATAAAACATTTTCAAACAGGAAATTGAATTAGAGACAATTTGATAAAATTATTACGCATTTAATTTCCTTCTGAAACTGTTGTATAGAAAAACAAATAAAACCGAAAAAACATCTGCTTCGAACTTCGAAACTTAAAAATCGTCTGCATCTGCACTATTTCAGTTGTTAGGACTCACCGCAGAATAACGGATAAAAGTAACAGTGAAGCTTTTTAGAATAAACGCGGGAAGTTATGTGGACACTGGACAGCATAGACGTGTTGACACGGATTTAAAAAGTGAAACAAGAACGTTCTCAGGATCCAAGTTAGTTCAGCTAACAAAATATAAACCCGAGAAAATTACGGTAGCTTTGACTTGTTGAAGATGATTCAAGTCATTGCTATGGTACTTATTATCGGATTTAATTGGTTCCCCAAAATCAAAGTATCACGTACAACGTCAATGAAATTAGGTAAGTAAATATATTATTTTCCCTGCTTGCTTTCTTTTAACCGCAACAATTTTAGTTAGCTTCTCATAAACATGCTGTAGAACATAAATATTTCACTACATTTATTTTTTATTTTGTTGAAATTTCTAAAATATTATTTTCCCTGTTTGCTTTTTTTTTTTAATCACAATGATTTTAGTTATCTTCTAATAAATATGTTATAGAACACAAATATTTCATTACATTTATTTTTTATTTTGTTAAAATATCTAACTTCCTTTTCAACAGCTTTGATCAGATTATTAAAATTAGTGATTTAAATTGCATTTTAATCTGGTTTATATCTGGTTCTTATTTAAATATTTGGTTAAAACCACATAGTGTCCTAAATATGAAAGTATATGGATAAGTATTATAATCAGTCATTAATATAATTAATAAACATTTAAAGATAATTAAGTTATTTTAAAAAAATGTCTTTTTATGGAATAAAATTATTGGGAAACATAATTTTTTAATTTTGTATTAAGTGATGGTCTTAAACAATTTGAATTGCATGTTTTTATTTAAAAAAAATTGCATCTGCTCAGAAGAGGAATTTATAAAAAATAAGACACAACGGAAACGTATACTATTAAAAGAGATCGTAGATATGTAATGTTAAGAAAAAAATGATTATTTAATGTATTATTCAACCTGAGAAATGTTTTAAAATCTATAAAGAAATAGTCATAGCGGGTGAAAGCTTTTCAGTTGTTAAACATTCTTACTGAAATGTTTTCAAAGTGAACTAGAAGTCTGTTGGCAAATGAAAATATAGAAGTTACGCAATCAGTAAGTGTTTAAATATGATTTTACTTTAAAAATAACGCAAATACTTGAACGGTATGAATCTAAAATGTAATAATCATCTTTTATTATTTACTTTTTTTTCTGGATAATTTTATCATTTTATCTCCTGAATGATTTTATCGAGATAAATTTCAAAGTATCGATATTATACACTCTTTATAAACAGCGTGATTAAAATGGATTTCTTATTTATAATTACCATAATCTTGTAAATAAAATATTAATAATAATAATGAACCTATGTGTGGCTCTATTTTGTGTTTATGGGCTCAATTTTTATACTTTATTTACATTAAAAAGTAGTTAACCATTTGATACTGAGTTCATTATTTTGTTTTATTGTGTCATATAAAAATAAATATGATTATTTGTAATTCTAATACAATATATACAGTAGAACGCCGATTGTCCGAACAAGTCGGGACCGACCCTAGTTCGGATAAACAAAAGTTCGGATAAATGGGCAGACAGTTTAAGGGATGTTCCTGACTATTCTAAAACCTTCACACTTTATCTAGGTTTAGGACTGACAGCACCAGTTAGTACTGGAGTGCTTAAAAATTGTTTTGTTTTTTTTAATTGTTTTTTGTTTACTTATTATTTAATTTTTTTTTTCTTTTATCATTTTCTAAACTTCAGAGATTATAATTTAAGCAAAAAATAAATTGGAAGTTAGGTGTTTTTTTTTTCTTTTTTACAGAGACAAATATTTGGATAATTGAAAATTCGGTTAAAAAGAATTCTTTGAGAGAAATATGCTGTTCGGATAATTGGAAGTTCGGTTAATTGGAGTTCCAATAATCGGCGTTCTACTGTATTTATAAAACTTTCACCAGACTTTATTCTAAAAATTTCGTTGTAGATTCTAATCTGTTTGTACTATTTATGACACTATCAGAGTTATAGATGTCATGGCAACATATATCCAGCCAGATAGATCTTTGGCAAAACATAAAAACTTTCACATTAGACGCAAAATAGAGTGCTAAATAGTGCAAAATAGAACTGCGGTGCTGTGTTTTATATACAATAAGGTATTATTGTTTTAAAAAATCATAGATAGTAAGAGTTATTTTTATAATATATAATTTCATAAATAAAAATGTAATTTTGGCAATCAATTATTAAAGTTATTTTTTAATAATCAAAAAGTTGTTTTATATATGGATTTTACTCCAAGCAAACCCTGATGTAAAATAAATTAACCCTTTGTATCACCGTTCTATGCATACCTAAAAGTTTTATTTACTTTTACAGTGAGCATAAAAATACGATTTTATTTATTGCTGCTATCTTCCAACATAACGATTATTGCCGAAACTGTTCTTAGAATTCTCAACATAATGATACTGGTGATACTCAGTTAATTTTCTATACCAAAGCTGTATTTTTCGTTTGAGTAGTTTCAAATGGTTATTGCTAAAATGTACTTCGGAAATTTTGTAATGCATGTATGGGGCATAAAAGACGTAAACAATACATATATAATGACTATATGGCACATGATGAGCGTTTCGAGTGTATATATATATATATGTATATAACGCATGCATAAACTTCACAATGATCTTAGCAATGTCGTTACTGCAATTTTTGCATAATCAAATTTATAGGGGCCTCTATAACAAAGAAGTTTCCTATTTTCTCAGCCCCAACTTGTTTGAATTACAATCATATATATATATTTTTTTTATGGTAATCAATATCATAAAACATATAAAATTTAATTACTTAATATCGGTATTTCTTTTTATCTTTCATTTTTTTTTTATTATAAATGTTGTGTAATCGAAAAAAATTCAACCTCACCAGTGACTTCGAGTTTATAATGCGTATTAAATGAAATAAATTAATTTCATTCAGTATTTTCTATAGTTTAAAGAATATAAAAAGTACTGTATATATTATAAAATATTATATTTTCAACACAAATTTTATCTTGATAAAGATTTGAAAATTTAAACAAATTGTTTCTTTGGTAATTTTAATGCTTTTAACAAATAGCTAATTTTGAAAAAAAAATGTGATAGATCGATCATTCAGTTGTCTTCAATATTCTCATTTATTGCAATAGGAAAAAAAGGTGCAACAAAAATTGAAGTCTGCGGGGCATTGCATTTTGATTCAATAAAATTCTTTTGGTATACCCTTGTTATATCGGCCCCCAAGTTTTAATTGCGATGTATCGCCGAAGTATATTAACGTTATAGATGTAAATGATTTTACAACATGCATAATTATGACTATGTGTGACATGCATACGTGTTTACAACTGTACAAGTATGTCATAGTGTGACTTCACAACATTGCCGCTAGTCCCATATTCGTCACAACGTTAATGACAAAATTGTCACAAATCACACAATTTTCACAAAAATGTCACAATGTGACTTCAAAGCAGTGTCGCTGTCGTCACAGAATCATCACAGTGTTAAAGACAATTTCGTCAAAAATGACACATATTTCACAAATTGATCTCAATGTGACTTTAAAACATTGTCACATTCGTCACAAATTCGTCACAAAGTTAATACCAAAATAGTCACAAATGACACACTCTTCACAAATTTGTCACACCGTGACTTCACAAAGTCGTCACAATGTGACGTCACAAAAGAGCTCTAAAACGGCCATAACGACCTCACATTCTAGTCACAGTGACTTCACATCGACGTCACGTGACGTCACATCGACGGTCACAATGTCACAGCGTGACGTCACAACGACGTCGACGTGACGTCACCATGCCTTACGGGTTTGACTGTCCGAAGTTATACAGATGAGATACTGAGACCTCATGTTGTATTTTATGTTGCAGCAATTAGGTATTTCTTCTTTCCCTGCATGATAATGCTAGACCTCATACACTTCGCCTTGTGGAAAACATGCTTGAAGCTAAAACAATACAGCGTATGGAATGACCAGTATTCTCTCCTGACCTATATCCGATCGAGCATGTTTCGAGCATACTGAGACGACGTATTACTGCGAGACCAAGGCCTGCTTTTACTGTCCGGGACTTGGAGATTGCAGTTCCTGAGCAGTGGAACAGTACTCCCCAAAATCTTATCGATAACCACATCGCATCGACGGAAAACAGGTATGCAGCAGTTTTAGCTGTTCGACGAGATCACACGCCATATGAAAAATCGTGCACCATTTCTAAACAATACTTTTTTTATCATTTACATGAAACCAAATTCTTGCCCTAAACCATCTGTTCCTGTTCTTTCCATCTTTTAAAGAATAAAAGCGTCCTTACAATTTTTTTTTGCGTTTTTTTTTCTGTATTGCGCATTGATACACACGTATTATTCACTTTATGCCCATACATGGCTGTCTTGCACTGTTCTCTTCACTTTTTTGCATTCTCCCCCATTTTTTGCGCAGTGCGTTATGCAGAAAATCTTTCCATACTACATGGATATCGTATGATAGCGCATCACTACAAGCTAAATCTTTACTTGCAATTATTTCAAATTGATTCTCTTATAATGGCTTCCCGGTATTTATTTATACGAAAAATAGTTTTTGATTTATTAAAATCTACTTTTTTTGGTTGAGTTTGGGCTAATCTTAATAATGCAGTATGGGGTCTATTTATTCAATATTTTATTATGACATTATGTATTCGTTATTCTATTTATTCAATATTGTATTATCTCATTATGTATTCTTTATTCTATTATGAAATATTTTATACCATTTTTGTATTCTTCAATTCTTTAATCCATAACATTTTAATCTTTTTATGCGCCAGTAATCTCAAAGTTTTGGGATTCTATGTTTCTTAAAAGTAACAAAAAAAAAAAGCTTTGTTCTGGAGCAATTTTTTCCACGTGAATGGTCATAAAAAATATTTAAAAAATTACTTTTTATAAAAATGATTTGTTGAGTTATGAAACAAATAGAACGGATTGCCTGAAACAAAAGTCGAAATTACCAATCATAAAATTAGGCCAATAATCGTCCTGATTCTTCGTTCTATACTGCAATAGAATAACAAAAAAAATAAATTATGGCATCGTTAAATAAAATTGGAGAAATTATATTTGAAAGAAAACTTGGTAAAGCCGACATAAAATGTTAAGGAGTCATTCCATGTCAGTTCAGGCAGGTGTTTATCGTTGAAAAAAGAGAATTTATAAGTCCCGTAAGAGGGCGTCGCGAGTTCCTCTGGATTGAAAATGTGAAGTGAACAGAATAGAGAATAATGTTGTTGTGAAGTAAGATGGCGACCAGAGTGTTCGCTCATCGTATTGTGATTTTAAATAAAAAGAGATACAGTCCAACAAATAGTTGTGTTTAATGAGTAAAGTCTAACATTTTGTGGTCGTACGAGCGCGAAGGAGCCCTATGGATAAGTAGTTCATTTCGCCAAATATATCATGTTCATAAAATTTAGCTTCGAACATTTTGCATCTATGTTTTGTGAACATTATTTAAAAGAAACTAAGTGTCGTTAATATCGGCCTTGGATACGATGAAAAGGGGTAAGTCTGACCTCTTTATTGCTTGATTATAATAAGTATTTGTTCTAATATATTATTTAAATATGGAATCTGTTTTAAAAGAAAAAAAATTATTGAAACCCAACGTAACTAAGGCTACAAATGAGCTCACGAATAAAAGTGGTTTAGATAAATTTGAGTTGGAACTTTACGAGAAAAAATCGTCTGCGTTCGAAAAAGAATCTGCACAGATATTTAGGAAAATTTTTCAACTTTGTGACGATAAAGATGATGATAAATATATATCTGAACAACAATCTATTCAAGAGAACATAGACAAAATATATTTAATTGTAAAAAGAAAATTAAGTGAGTTAGCTCCAGTTTTAACGAAACGCGAAGGAAATGTTAGCGAAACAATTCGCTTACCTAAATTAAATTTGCCAACATTTAGTGGGCAATTACATCAGTGGTTATCATTTAGAGACATTTTCATTTCTAGTATTCATAAAAATTCAGGTTTATCAGCTTCGCAAAAACTTTCTTATTTGAAATTATCGCTGCATTCTGATCCTTTAAGGATCATTCAATCGATACCAATTACTGATGCTAATTATGCGATAGCATGGAATCTTTTAGAAGACAAATATTCGAATAAACGAGATCAAGTATTTGCGCATTTGAAGCGTTTTATGTCTTTTCCCTCCATGCAAATTGACAATCCGTCTTCTATTTTAAAATTAGTGGACAATGTAACTGAATGCATTAGGTCATTAGAAGTTCTCGAGCAAAAAATAGAGAGATTTTCAGAAACCATATTTGCATACATGTTAATTCAGAAATTAGATTCTTCTTGTAAGCTTTGGTGGGAACGAGAATCCAAAAAAGATGAATTGCCGAAAATCTCAGAGTTGATTTCCTTTCTAAAAAATCATGCTAGAACTTTGGAAGCTTATAAAACAAACGTTAACACCGTCAGTCAAAAAAAGCAACCAAAAGCAAAGGCGGCATCGTTTTACACTAGTGCGAAGAATTCTAAGTGCATTTGTTGCACAAATGATTCACATTTACTATTTAAATGCAATGCATTTCAGAAAATGCCTGTCAATGACCGCATTGAATTCATAAAAAGAAACAAAATATGTTTCAACTGTTTATCAAACTCAAACCATTCTGCGAGAAACTGTACATCCAATTATTCGTGAAGGTATTGTTTTAAACGTCATTCATCTCTCCTTCACATACAAGAAAAAAAAATAACTCTCCCCCAATGGACATGGAGTTCAGTCAGCAGTCATCAGGGGGGCCAGATATGACTCCGAATTCATCTGCTCCCTCCCAGAATGAAAAATACAGCTTAAATCCCGAAGCTGAGTGTTTTGAAAATAGGAACAGTGATTTCGTAGGTACTTCTGTAAATAATTCGTGTCAAAGGAGAAAAACCACTATTTTATCTACTGCTTTAATTAATATTAAGAATGTGTCTGGTGAATTCATACTTGCGCGTGCATTAATAGATGTCGGCTCAAATTACTCATATATTTCTGATAACTTTGCAAAATTATTAGGAATTAGAAAGGAGAAATTTAATGTTTCTGTTTCATGTTTGAATGATTCTTAAATAAGTGTCAAATGGAAAATTAGGGCCACTGTTTCGAATAAGGCTGATTATAAGAGAACAATAGATTTTTTGATTGTTCCAAAAATAACAATCCAAAAATATACCAGGGCATTATTTTAGATTTCCATTTTCCGAGCTGCCTAAAGATGTGAGATTGGCAGATCCAAAATTAAATGAACCTAATAAAATAGATGTTTTGATAGGGACTGAATGTTTCTATGAATTATTGCGAACTGGTCAAATTCGCTTAAGAAGTTCTAACGTCATTTTGCAGAATACCGTATTTGGGTACGTGGTGGGAGGTTGCATCTCTGATTCAAATACTGATAATAATGATAATTATTGTGGATTAATTTGCAATGTAGAAGAAGAATTAAGCAAATTTTTCGATTTAGAATCGATTGGAATTAGGGATGATCCTTACTGTAATGATGAAGATAAGGCATTGGAAATTTTTACAGAAACAGTTTCCTGTAAAGATAATCGTTACGAAGTAGTCCTTCCGTGGAAAAAGGATTGGACAAATTTGAACGATAACTATGAGGTCTCCGAAAAACGATTTAAATATTTACTTAATAAAATGCGAAATGATGATAATTTGTTTCTCAGTATAAAGAGATTTTGAAAGAATATCTTGATTGTGATATTATTGAAAAGGTTTTAGATTCACCTAGACCAGACAGACCCATATTCTATTTGCCACATCGAGCAGTTTTTAGAAAAAATAGTGTCACCACGAAAACACGCATTGTATTTGATGCTAGTTCTCACGACGTAGGTCAACTTTCTTTAAACGATTGTTTGTGGCCTGGTATCAATTTAAATCCTAGTATTTTTCAGTTGCTCGTTAATTTTAGATTGAATAAGATAGGAATTTTAGCGGATGTGGAGAAAGCATTTCTTCAAATTTCATTATCAGAAAAGGACAAAGATGCTGTCAGATTTCTCTTTGTGGAAGTTACCGAAGATCTGTCGAATAAAGTGTCTGATAATTTAAAAATTCAAGTGTATCGTTTTAAACGTTTACTTTTTGGATTAAATGCTAGCCTATTTCTCCTAGCTGCCACAATAAAAGAGCATATACGAAAATTTAAGGATCAATAACCAGAAACTTTTGAAGCCCTCGATACTTGTCTTTATGTCGATGATCTGGTGAGTGGTTCTGATAATATTGAAGAAGCTTTGAAGATTTCATATGAGGCTAAGATAATCATGAATCAACCTAGTTTTAATTTGAGAAAATGGTTAACAAATGACAAATCGTTACTAGAACGGTGGAAGAAAGAAGGATTCGAGATTTACTCATTCGATCAAAATCATAGAATTATAAATTCATTGAAAGTATTAGGAATATCGTGGGGTGTTAAACAAGATTTTATTAGCATAGACATTTCGAGTTTAATAGAATTTTTGAGGAATAAGAAAAATACTAAGCGGTTCGTTTTACAGACTTCTGGAAGAATTTATGACCCTACTGGTATTCTATCTCCATTTACTATAAAAGACTTAAATGTCTTTTCCAAGATTTATGGATCCACAAGCTGTCTTCGGATACTGAGCTCCCCATTGACATCTGCGAAAAATGGACACAATGGTGTTCAGAACTCTCTAAATTAAATCAAATTAAAATCCCTTGATTTGTTTTCCTATCATCTGATACAAACAATCTTGAAATTCACTGCTTTTCTTATGCAAGTCAAAAGGCTTATGGTGCTGCTGTTTATTTGAGAGTGCAAGATTACGATCAAGTTTCTGTTAGTTTCATAGCATCTAAAACCAGAGTGGCCCCAGTAAAGAGAATAACTTTGCCACGCTTTGAGTAGATTGGTTCTTTACTCTCAGCTCGCTTAGGATCAGAAATTAAAAGGGTAATTGATCGTAAAAATACTTCTAAAATCTATCATTGGGTAGATTCAAAAATAGCTTTATTCTGGATTAAAGGATCTAGCAGAAAATGGAAGTCCTTCGTTGCCAATCGTGTGGATGAAATCCAAAGATTAACTCAACCAGAAACATGGTTTCATTGTGCAGGTAAAGACAACCCAGCAAATCTACTTTCACGAGGAATAAGTGCGGAGTCCCTTGTGAACAATTCCAAGTGGTTTACAGGCCCCGAATTTTTGATGGATCCAGAATTTTCCTCGAATTATTTGCAATCATCTTTTTCTGAAAGTGACTTACTAACTGAAAGTGAAAGTCAGAACTATTTAAGTGAAATGAAATGTTCCGAAAGGAAAAATAACTGTGAAACGACTTTATTTCTAGCCACCGAGAATTTATCCTTTTTTGATAACTTTTTTGATCTTAGTAATGACTATTATAAACTTTTACGTATTTTTTCCTTTGTTTGCAGATTTATATACAATTGTAGAAATGCTGATAAAAGAAATGGTAACTTGATTTTTGAAGAAGTCAAGGAAGCTGAAAACATTTTGACTAGAGTATCACAAAAATGTTTACGTAGTAAAAAGGCTGTACCAGGTAATCTTAACATTTTAAATCCCTTTATAGATGATAAGGGAATCTTACGTGTTGGCGGAAGGCTCAACAAAGCTTCCGTATCTTATGAGCAGAAACATCCGGCTATTTTGCCATTAAATTCTAAATTAAGTAAGATATATTTTATTACTATGCATAAGCGTCTTTTTCATGTTGGTCCCCAAGGACTCTTGAATTCTGTTCGATTAAAATTTTGGCCTCTAGGGGGTAGAAATTTGGCAAGAAAAACGGTACATTCTTGTGTTATTTGTTTTAAGGTAAAACCAACTCCATGCTCTCAGCTGCGATTTTACAAACCATCACGCGTAGCGCGATTGAGTACAATATCGTATGGTGATTGGCAGAAAGATGGTTACGGAGAGTCTGGGGGAGGAGTTAAATGTATCAATTCAATGAGGGACTTTGTTTATAACTAGTAATATAAAGGTTTCAAGTTGTGCTTTTTTTTTTTTTTTAGAACTGTTTAGATTTTTATTGAATTAGTTAAGTTAATAAATAGTATTTATTAACTTATACCAAAGATTGCTTATTAACAGTTGCTTCGTAATTTAATTTTAAATAAATCTGTAAATTCATATAAGCTATTTTTAATAATTAAATGAACGTTTATTAAAGTATTGTAACTCCTAAATTTACATTAAAGATACTTTTATGTTGGAACTTTAGTAACAGATAGATATGAAATTAACAGAATCAATTTATTAGTTTTACCAAAAGTAGTAACCTTAAGGTATTAAGTTGTGTCCTTATTAATGTGTTGTTTTTTTAGACTTTTGTTTGGATCTTTATTGAATTAGTTAAGTTAATAAACAGTATTCATTAAATGATAATAAAAATTAATTATCAGTTGCTTTGCAATTTTTAATTGTCAATTAGATAATTAAATTATAGTTACAATTAAGTTAAATAAATTTTTATGACATTCAATAAAATTTAATTTTAAATAAATTTCAATAATTTTTTTAAAATTCATATAAGCTTTTTTTTAATAATTAAATGAACACTTATTAAAATGTTATAACTTTTAAACTTACATTAAAAATACTTTTATGTTGAAACTTTAATAACAGATAAATATCAAATTAAAAGAATTAATCATTTAAAAGTAAGCATTAGACTTCAACGTTTATATTCATTATATAGTATTGAACAATTACTGATTCATCTGTAGTTATTAAGTAGTGGGGAACTACCATTAACTGAAGATATTCTTTTTTAAATAATTTTATTTAAATATATAATTAATATTGATATTTTAACCCTTAAAGCTCCGGGGTCTCTTGCACAAATTTTATGTGATCGCCACCACTTTTTAAAAAGCAGTTTCCTTCAAGTACACAATTTCAAAAATGCTCTGATTAAATAAAGTGAATTTTATTTTCCTTTATTACTGGTACGAAAAACAAATTTTGCAAAGACTTAGGATGTCTCCGCAGCGGAGTCAACGGAGTGGGAAGGGTTAATGTATATAACTATATTAATTAATTTTTTATTTAAATATATAATTAATATTAACTCCTTGGGGACGAGCCACCGGTATCCGTGCCCGTAAGGTGCTCAGAATCAGTGATTATTCATACCAGTAAAATTGTATTGTAAATTTTGCCTTATCTAATCTGAGCATTTCCCTATTCAATTATGCAATAATTTCGGTTTTTAAAAACCGGCGAATAATTGATTTAGCCAAGTGAATTATTTAATTTAAGGTTTTATTTAGTTTAATTTTTTCTGTGAATACATGGGAAGTTTGTAAGGTATTTTGTTGTTGTTGTTGTTGTTGTGAAACTAAAAAATAATTTAAATATATTTAAAAAAATAAATTTACATTTTATGCTGTTTTGCATTTTATGCTCTTTTGATTTAAAGAGATTTGAATAAACATTTGTTTGAGCCCCCCTCCCTCCCCCAAAGATAAAAGTATAAAACTGCAATTTATTTGCACGTCAATTTATGCAACAGTACAAAAAAATATAAACAGCTTGGTAAATTTAAAGAATTTATAACCCGATTTAAGGAATAACTTTCGATGTCTTAAAAATGAAAAATTGCAATTTTTTTTTCTAATATTAAAAAAAAAAAAAAAAAAAAAAAAAAAAAAAAAAAAAATCTGAATATGCATCTTGTAGTGCAGATATATTTACATGCGAAAATATACATTACAGGAGATATCTCAATTTCAATATGATACTTCAATTCTAATTAAGATAAAACAATAAACATTTATTTTTATTTTGTGATTTACTTAATTATTCTTGGGAAATACTAGTTTAATATGCTGATTTCAGTTTCATTCTTTAGTTATTCAAAATATGAGTTACTTCTACTGAAAAAGTAATTATTTAAATTTTATTTAACAATCGGAAATACTAGTTTACAGATATTAACGAATATAATAATTTATAAACAAAATTGGTAGAAGAATATTAATGTTTATTTTTTAAGTTTATGTAAGGTATATACATCACTAAATTATGCAAAACATATAGTCCCCTCCCCCTTTAAAAAATTACAAAAATGAGATAATAGAAATTAATTATTTTTCATTCACCTTTTCAGTTAAAATATTAGTTTTCTTTTTTTCTTTTTTTTTATTAATAAATACAATAAAATAATCCAAGAATTGTTGTACTTGATTGCTTATTCGATCTGCTTCATATTAAATGATACTTGTATATATGAATTGTTTTCTTTTAAATGAATAAGATAATACATCGTGTTGTACACTTTTTTTTGTTCTAATCATCATTAAAAATAAAGCAAATATGAATATGCGAGCTCTGACGATTTTAGATCAACGAAGTGAAAGCTATCCTCTTCCAGCGAATTAAGCCCCTCCGACAGCGAGGCGACCGACCAATCATTATTCGATATCGCTCTCAATCGCTTTACGCGTGATGGTTTGTAAAATCGCCTTTCAGCTAATGGGTGAATTAACTTATGAAAGAATTAATGAGTCACCAGTATTTAATTGTACCGGTTTAGATCTATGTGGTCCATTTTATGTAACCTATAAAAATCAGCGCAAGGGTTCATTGAACAAAATATTTATTTGTTGTTTGCATATGTTTTGTAACTCGAGCCATTCATCTAGAGCTTCTCTCGGATTTAACCTCAGATGCTCTGATTGCCACTCTTAAGCGTTTTATGGCTAGACGTGGGAAATGTTCTAAGATTTTTACGGATAATGCTAGAAATTTCGTGGTGGCAAATTCCAAACTAAAAAAGTTTTACAAAATGATAAATTTTCCAGATGAAATTTTAGAAAGTTATCTAATTTCTGAAGAGATTGACTGGAAATTACCTCCTAAATCTCCCCATTTCGGAGGACTTTGGGAGGCAGGTGTGAAATCAGTTAAACATCACCTTAAACGAGCGATAGGTGATTTGCGGTTTAATTACGAAGAGTTTGAAACTATAGTTATTCAGATAGAGGGCATTTTGAATTCTCGACCTCTTACACCTTTATCTAACGATTTTGATAATTTTGAGGTCTTGACTCCAGGTCATTTTAGATCGAGAGATCCATCAATGCTATACCTGAACCAATGTTAATTGATACTAATATCAATCGATTAAACCGTTGGCAGAAGACTACGAGGGTCGTCCAGACAGTTTGGGCAAAATAGAGGTTAGATTATTTAAATACGGTACATCAGAGATCTAAATTGGTAGTGGAAAAGTATAATTTAACAGTAGGATTAATGGTATTAGTAAAAGAAGATTTTTTGCCTGTATGTAAATGGGCGTTAGGCCACATTAGTGAAATTTATACAGGATCAGATGGCAAGGTCAGGGTAGTAAAGGTTCGCACTAAATCAGGCGAATTAAAGCGTTCAATTGAAAAAATAGCTGTCCTTCCTATTCATAACTAAAAACAAAATAGTTATTAAATTAGTGTATATTTGAATTTTTGTTATGTTCTGTATATTTGTTTGCTGTAGAAATTTTTATGTAAAATTTCTATGTAGATTTATTTTATTGTAAAAATATTCTGAGATATTGAAATTTGTACATTTCAATCCGGGGGAGAATGTTTATTGTTGAAAAAGAGAATTTATAAGTCCCGTAAGAGGGCGTCGCGAGTTCCTCTGGATTGAAAATGTGAAGTGAACGGAATAGAGAATAATATTGTTGTGAAGTAAGATGGCGACCAGAGTGTTCGCTCATCGTATTGTGATTTTAAATAAAAAGAGATACAGTCCAACAAATAGTTGTGTTTAATGAGTAAAGTCTAACAGCAGGCATGTAACCCACCACCACAGATTTTGAAGAAACTTCGTGTGTTTGTTCCTATTATTAAGATATGATCACCTTTAATTTTTTTTACTTCTTGGTGAAATAGTTTCTGAGAAAAAAATTGTCAAAATTTTCATAAACTGCCGTCAGTTGGCATTTTTGACCGCCCTGTTTTCAACTGTAGCATGTCATAAATATAATCATATTTCAATATCTACTCTACAAATCATCTTCGAATAATTTAGGCATAATATATAGGGTACGCAGTTTATGAAAAATAAAATACTGTTACGTTTATAACATATAAGGTGTGTCTAAAAAAATGTTTAAACTTTGAAGTCTTGAAATTTTTTTATGAAAAATAATGCATTAACTAAAAAAGCATTATCAACAAAAGGCGGTATTTTTATTAAATTTATTTTTTGCGGGAGATATACTTAAAGGTGTCCTTTACCTGATTCTGAAATAAAAATAGTGCGATTTTGGGTGGTTTTAGTAGTATTTCCAATTTACAAATATTCGTATATCAAATCAAGCAGAGTCATTCCATGTCAGTTCCCCTAAGTCATTTAATTCACTGTCACAAATTTCAATGAAACTGAGTATGTTTATAGCTCATTTTAAGACGTAATCACCTTTAATTTTTTTTATCCTAAGTAAAATATTTTTTAAGATAAAAAATATCTAAATTTTGAAAAATTGCTTAAAAGTTTGTAAACGACCGTTCTATATTCGAAGACTGCATAAAAAAGTCATTTCAATATAAAATCATTAAATAAGTTTCAAATAATGTGTATGTGACAAATAATGTAGGCAGATTATTATTTTTTGTATTTTGTCATGTATAAACACTAAGAGTGTCTTTAATCTTGTGAATTTTTAAAATCAGGAATTTTGTGAAAAATAATGTCTTAATCAAAAATTTATTATTAACCAAAGGCAGGGCGTTATTATTTTTTTAATTGTACGTAAAAATATTTTTTAAATCGTTATAAAATAAAAATAGTGAAAATATGAGCAATTTTAACAAAAATTTTCTAAAATGTGAATAGTTAATCATAAATGCTTTTCATGCTAAGATGTACTATAGCGACTACGATATCGTGTAATGCTACTCTTGCTTAAATATGATATATAAATAATAAAATAACAAATATTGCTTACAGCAATAAAAATTAAATTAAATAGTCCCAGTCCCTTTTCCAACACTACACTGCTCAACAGCCGACTTAAAATCAACAGCCCACTCTTATTGAAATATAGTTTTAGTTGTTCAAATAATAAATAAACTACATTTAAAAATCTTAATACCGACTTATTATCTTAAGATGATAATAATAACTAAACAACATAATGAATTTATAAATCAGCTTTTAATTGAAAATACATGAAATGGTCACTTTAAATGTTGTTGTTCATCGAGTCCCTCAAAATAAATTATTAAAAAAAATTAGTGAATCTAATATGCTGACTGTAATGTCACTTCTAACAAAATTAATTAATTCATGACCATCTGAAATAAAACTCGAAAGATCAAAAAGAAAAAATCAGCAGTAGTGTGAATGTGACATACTCAGATGTTGTTGAGATAGGAATGTCTTTGTGAAATTTTCACCTCTACTTCAATAAAATATAAACATATACGATTTTTTCATTCATTAAAATTAAATAAAACAATTATAAAATTTTGTTGTCATTACACCTGATGTTAAATTTTCTTTACATACTGTTAGATAAATTCTTTACTTTTAGATCTTATTGACATAATATCATAAAATTTACCATATGATTCTCTATAAGTGTATAAACAATATATATGCTTTATTAAACATAAATCAATAATTTTTAAATAATTTGTTTGAGAACAGGGATGTATATACACACGTATATATCCATATATATATGTTGAAAATCAATCTTTTAGCCATATTGTGATGAAATAAATCAAATTACATATAAATAGAAACTGAATAAAATTACAAAAATGCATCTCATTAAGTTTTAAATGATTTTTTAGATATAGTTATTTAAAAGGTATAAATATAATGAATTATGCATATTTTGCATATTTTTAAAGCTCAATATGTCCAAATTTTCTTCAAAAGAATGAAATTTGGTATTTTTTTAATATTAGTAGCTCAATGTAATCCAAATATGAGATTAAAAATTAGGAGTGTAATTTTGAAAATTTCTATTGGACGGTGAGCAGTAAGTGATTTTTCTCTTTTTTGGAAAGGGATAATTTCTCTTCGCCTTAGAAGTTTTACTAAAAAACATTATTGTTTATTTTTTTCCTTAAGAAACGAACATAAAAGATAATTTGAAAAATTAAATAAATGAATAAATAAAACTATTTCCAGGGATGATACATTGGATAAATTTTACATCTGAAAATGTTGATAATTTTAAATATGATTTAAATACTACTAAAACCAACCAAAATTCCACTATTTTTATTTCAGATCCAGTTACTATGTAGTATTATGTACAACTTAAAACTAAAAAAATAGTCATAGAAACTCCTCCTTTGATTGATAAAGCTTTTGTAATAATTTCATTATTTTTTATAAAATATTTTTGATTTCGAAGATTATACAACTTTTTAGACACATTTAAATATTTTTTAACATTACAGCAATATGTTTCTAATAATCTACATACTTTATTTACCTTTTCTAAATTATTTGAAGAATACTTCTTTACTAGTTATTGAAATATGATTTTATATATAAAATGAGGCCTTTTAAAATTGAACAGTCATTAATGGCAACTCGTGGCAATTTTCCAAAACTTTGAAATTTTTTTCTCATATTTTCACTATTTTTATTCTATAACCATTTCAAAGATATTTTTACGTACAATTAAAAAAAGCAATAACACCCTGCTTTCGGTTAATAATAAATTTTTGATTAACACATTATTTTTGACAAAATTCTTGATTTTAAAAATTCACAAGATAAAAGACACCCTTAGTGTTTAAACATGACAAAATACAAAAATTAATAATCAGCCTATATTATTTGTCACATATACATTATTTGAAACTTATTTAGTGATTTTAGATTGAAATGACTTTTTTTTTAATGCAGTCTTTGAATATAGAACTGTCATTAAAAAAATTTAAAACAATTTTTCAAAATTTTGATATTTTTTTATCTTAAAAAAATATTTTACTTGGGATCAAGAAAATTAAAGATTATTATGTCTTAAAATGAGCTATAAACATACCCAGTTACATTGAACTTTGTGACAGTGATTAAATGGCTTAGGGGAACTGAAATGGAAGGACTCTGCTTGATTTGATTTGAAATGCGCCTCAAAATATTTTAAAATAGAAAATACTACTAAAACACACAAAATCCCACTATTTTTATTTCAGAATCAGGTAAAGGACACCTTTAAGTATATCTCACATAAAAAATAAATTTAATAAAAATACCGCCTTTTGTTGAAAATGCTTTTTTTTTTTTTTTTTTTTTTTTTTGCTAATGCATTATTTTTCATAAAAAATTCACGACTTCAAAGTTTAAACATTTTCTAGACACACTTAAAATGTTATAAGCGTAACAGTATTTTTTTCTCATAAACTGCGTACCCTAAATATTATGCATAAATTATTTGAAGATGATTTGTAGAGTAGATATTGAAATATGATTATATATGTGGCATGCTATATTTGAAGACCGAGCAGTCAAGAATGCCAACTTACTGCAGTTTTTCAAAATGTTGGCAATTTTTTTTCTCAGAAACCATTTCACCAAGGAGCAAAAAAAAAAAAAAAAAAAAAAAAAAAAAAGTACTTGGGATCATGTCATAATAGTAAGAACAAACACACGCAGTTTCATTAAAATCTGTGATGATGGGTTACATATTGATATTTTACTGCCTGATTTGATGTGGAATGCCCCTAAGCTAAGTTTTAACTTTATTTCGCTGTCATACATAATTTGTAATGCTTAAATATTTTTTTCTGAAATTTAAAGAATTTTACAAATCGAAGAGTTTTCATAGGATCATTTCCGAAAAATACATTTGTATTTAAGAACTAATTTTAAAGATCAAAAATATAAAACTTTAACAAATTTTGCCTCAAGTTTTATACTTCAGTTTTATTATCGCAGTATCTTAATGTTTTTTGTATGCGTCAAACAATGAATAAATCAATAAATCAATGAAAAACAATGAATTAAATTAGTGAGAAGACACATTTTTTTTTTTTTTTGAATTCAAATTGTGACTTAGTTAAAAATTATAAAAATAATATAAAAAAAAATGACAAATACAAAATAATATAAAATACTGACAACAAACTTTTATTATCATGAGAGGATAAATATGTCGAAGTTCTGTGACATAAATACTACACCTAAACTAAATTGAATTCCAAGTTTATTATGCAGCATTATATAAATTTTTCATAGATATAAAAAGCAGCTTTATAAAATTGCAGAATTATAAAAATATCTTTTCTTCTGCCTTGCAGGACGGATGTCATTTAACAACATTTAAAACTTTAATACCAGTAATTACGTCTAGCATTTTTTCTCTTTATTTTCCATGAATATTTTGCAAGAATTGTGCGATTTCACAAGGTGAGGTTTTCAACTAAAATATTCTGGTGCAAATAAAAACAAAACAATACGCACCCTTTTTGGTGCGTATACGTCCCACCCGTTTCAAAAGGGTTAAATGATTTTTTAGCTCACAGGCTCGCAAAGCCTGTGAGCTAATGTACCCGCAGTTTCTGTATGTACGTACGTATGTATATACGTACCGCCATAACTCTTGAAAGAAATATCCTATTTGTTACAAATTTTGTAAATAGGTTCATTCTGATAAGGCACTTCTCTGATTAGATTTAGAGATTCATTGCTTAGGTATAAAGGGGGTAAAAGGACGGGGACTAATCCCCACTTAATTCAGATAATTCCGTTTTTCATGCAGTATTATCCGATGTATATTGTCGATTATATATTGCTTCAAATTTCGTATACCGTTTTATACTGATAATGCGCTACCCTGATTATTTACCGTTTTGCGCAAAAAGAGTGAGTACTATTTTATGAGTAATAGACATAAATAGGAGTACAATATACAATTACTCTGAATAGGCTGTGAGCTAAATGTCATCTACTTAACTGGGTACTTTTCTTTCCTATTTTTATGATTTTTACTAAGTACAAATAGTATTATATTTCCAATGTCAATAAATATTTTAATATAAGGTTTCTGATATGTAAATATACAAGAGTAAATACTGAAAACTATGTTCCAATATTATTTGCTGGTTTTTCTGTCACTAAAATAGTATGGTGCGCGTTATGCACGAGTCGTACCTTTATTTTGTTTCTTCCCAATAAATAAAATACGTTCTTATAATGTTCGAGTACGCATTATATATATGTAAGTATGGCATATTTCAGAATAGGATTTTTAAAGGGCAGGTACGGATTACTCTTCTTGGGGTCTTCTTGGGTTTCATCTTGGGGTGGAAAAAGAATTTTCTAGAAACTGGAAGTACCGCAGATAAGAAACGTTCCGGACGTCCTTGCACAAGTGATATTGATGTTGAGCGTGTCAGAGAGACATTTTTACACAATCCTAGAAGATCTGTGAGATCAGCGGCAAGAGAATTGGATATGTCAATTTCGACGGTGTACAAGGTTATTAAGAAAAAATTAAGACTGCATGCATACAAAGAAAAAATTGTATACTGAAGAACTAAGTTTCGTGGCTGGGTAAATATACAAGAGTAAATACTGAAAACTGTGTTCCAATATATTATTTGCTGGTTTATCTGTCACTAAAATAGTATGGTGCGCGTTATGCACGAGTCGTACCTTTTTTTTTTGTTTCTTCACAATAAATAAAATACGTTCTTATAATGTTCGAGTACGCATTATATATAAGTAAGTATGGCATATTTCAGAATAGGATTTTTACAGGGCAGGTACGGATTACTCTTCTTGGGGTCTTCTTGGGTTTCATCTTGGGGTGGAAAAAGAATTTTCTAGAAACTGGAAGTATCGCAGATAAGAAACGTTCCGGACGTTCCTGCACAAGTGATATTGATGTTGAGCGTGTCAGAGAGACATTTTTACACAATCCTAGAAGATCTGTGAGATCAGCGGCAAGAGAATTGGATATGCCAATTTCGACGGTGTACAAGGTTATTAAGAAAAAAATAAGACTGCATGCATACAAAGAAAAAATTGTATACTGAAGGAAACTAAGTTTCGTGGCTGGGTAAATATACAAGAGTAAATACTGAAAACTATGTTCTAATATATTATTTGCTGGTTTATCTGTCACTAAAATAGTATGGTGCGCGTTATGCACGAGTCGTACCTTTTTTTTGTTTCTTCACAATAAATAAAATACGTTCTTATAATGTTCGAGTACGCATTATATATAAGTAAGTATGGCATATTTCAGAATAGGATTTTTACAGGGCAGGTACGGATTACTCTTCTTGGGTGTCATCTTGGGGTGGAAAAAGAATTTTCTAGAAACTGGAAGTATCGCAGATAAGAAACGTTCCGGACGTTCCTGCACAAGTGATATTGATGTTGAGCGTGTCAGAGAGACATTTTTACACAATCCTAGAAGATCTGTGATATCAGCGGCAAGAGAATTGGATATGCCAATTTCGACGGTGTACAAGGTTATTAAGAAAAAAATAAGACTGCATGCATACAAAGAAAAAATTGTATACTGAAGGAAACTAAGTTTCGTGGCTGGGTAAATATACAAGAGTAAATACTGAAAACTATGTTCTAATATATTATTTGCTGGTTTATCTGTCACTAAAATAGTATGGTGCGCGTTATGCACGAGACGTACCTTTTTTTTTGTTTCTTCACAATAAATAAAATACGTTCTTATAATGTTCGAGTACGCATTATATATAAGTAAGTATGGCATATTTCAGAATAGGATTTTTACAGGGCAGGTACGGATTACTCTTCTTGGGGTCTTCTTGGGTTTCATCTTGGGGTGGAAAAAGAATTTTCTAGAAACTGGAAGTATCGCAGATAAGAAACGTTCCGGACGTTCCTGCACAAGTGATATTGATGTTGAGCGTGTCAGAGAGACATTTTTACACAATCCTAGAAGATCTGTGAGATCAGCGGCAAGAGAATTGGATATGCCAATTTCGACGGTGTACAAGGTTATTAAGAAAAAAATAAGACTGCATGCATACAAAGAAAAAATTGTATACTGAAGGAAACTAAGTTTCGTGGCTGGGTAAATATACAAGAGTAAATACTGAAAACTATGTTCTAATATATTATTTGCTGGTTTATCTGTCACTAAAATAGAATGGTGCGCGTTATGCACGAGTCGTACCTTTTTTTTTTGTTTCTTCACAATAAATAAAATACGTTCTTATAATGTTCGAGTACGCATTATATATAAGTAAGTATGGCATATTTCAGAATAGGATTTTTACAGGGCAGGTACGGATTACTCTTCTTGGGTTTCATCTTGGGGTGGAAAAAGAATTTTCTAGAAACTGGAAGTATCGCAGATAAGAAACGTTCCGGACGTTCCTGCACAAGTGATATTGATGTTGAGCGTGTCAGAGAGACATTTTTACACAATCCTAGAAGATCTGTGATATCAGCGGCAAGAGAATTGGATATGCCAATTTCGACGGTGTACAAGGTTATTAAGAAAAAAATAAGACTGCATGCATACAAAGAAAAAATTGTATACTGAAGGAATCTAAGTTTCGTGGCTGGGTAAATATACAAGAGTAAATACTGAAAACTATGTTCTAATATATTATTTGCTGGTTTATCTGTCACTAAAATAGTATGGTGCGCGTTATGCACGAGTCGTACCTTTTTTTTTGTTTTTTCACAATAAATAAAATACGTTCTTATAATGTTCGAGTACGCATTATATATAAGTAAGTATGGCATATTTCAGAATAGGATTTTTACAGGGCAGGTACGGATTACTCTTCTTGGGGTCTTCTTGGGTTTCATCTTGGGGTGGAAAAAGAATTTTCTAGAAACTGGAAGTATCGCAGATAAGAAACGTTCCGGACGTTCCTGCACAAGTGATATTGATGTTGAGCGTGTCAGAGAGACATTTTTACACAATCCTAGAAGATCTGTGAGATCAGCGGCAAGAGAATTGGATATGCCAATTTCGACGGTGTACAAGGTTATTAAGAAAAAAATAAGACTGCATGCATACAAAGAAAAAATTGTATACTGAAGGAAACTAAGTTTCGTGGCTGGGTAAATATACAAGAGTAAATACTGAAAACTATGTTCTAATATATTATTTGCTGGTTTATCTGTCACTAAAATAGTATGGTGCGCGTTATGCACGAGTCGTACCATTTTTTTTGTTTCTTCACAATAAATAAAATACGTTCTTATAATGTTCGAGTACGCATTATATATAAGTAAGTATGGCATATTTCAGAATAGGATTTTTAAAGGGCAGGTACGGATTACTCTTCTTATCGTTGATCAACGGCGGATTCCTAATCCGCTAGTTTTGAAGATAAATTTCCAGTTCTAAAAAGCATTAAAATATTCGTCCTCATCTTAAAATAAGCCACTTATTTCATAATAGTACAGGGTGTTTATAAAGTCCCAGACCCATTTTGATGTTTAATAACTCATAAAATAATGACGATATAAACAAACTTATGGCATTTCTTGATCTCTTTTTCTTGTAGCGATCTCATCTCACATGATCAGTATAAAGCGAGTTACTAGATTAGAGTAACTGGCTTGGCCTTTTGCTCGACGCTAGCGTTCTCGCCTCTTGATCATGGGATCCGTGGTTCGTATCCCATCGGCGTCACTCTCTCCAAAGTGGTGACCCGGAGAAAACACGCAACCTTCAACAACAATCACCTCCCCTCATAACCAACAGATGGCAGCACCAAACAAATCATCTCCAGCAATAAGCCTGTGAAACCAACTGGTTAAACGCTCACAGCACTGGCATGCTGTGCATCACTCACGACTCACGAGTACATATCGTTCGTCAGGCATCGACAAGATGTCTTTCTCACTGAGGAGGGAGTGTGTAGCGATCTCATCTCACATGATCAGTATAAAGCGAGTTACTAGATTAGAGTAACTGGCTTGGCCTTTTGCTCGACGCTAGCGTTCTCGCCTCCTGATCATGGGATCCGTGGTTTGTATCCCATCGGCGCCACTCGCGCCAAAGTGGTGACCCGGAGAAAACACGCAACCTTCAACAACAATCACCTCCCCTTATAACCAACAGATGGCAGCACCAAACAAATCATCTCCAGATAAGCCTGTGAAACCAACTGGTGAAACGCTCACAGCACTGGCATGCTGTGCATCACTCACGACTCACGAGTACATATCGTTCGTCAGGCATCGACAAGATGTCTTTCTCACTGAGGAGGGAGTGTGTAGCGATCTCATCTCACATGATCAGTATAAAGCGAGTTACTAGATTAGAGTAACTGGCTTGGCCTTTTGCTCGACGCTAGCGTTCTCGCCTCCTGATCATGGGATCCGTGGTTTGTATCCCATCGGCGCCACTCGCGCCAAAGTGGTGACCCGGAGAAAACACGCAACCTTCAACAACAATCACCTCCCCTTATAACCAACAGATGGCAGCACCAAACAAATCATCTCCAGATAAGCCTGTGAAACCAACTGGTGAAACGCTCACAGCACTGGCATGCTGCGCATCACTCACGACCCACGAGTACATATCGCTCGTCAGACATCGACAAGATGTCTTTCTGACTGGGGAGGGAGTGTGTAGCGATCTCATCTCACATGATCAGCATAAAGCGAGTTACTAGATTAGAGTAACTGGCTTGGCCTTTTGCTCGACGCTAGCGTTCTCGCCTCCTGATCATGGGATCCGTGGTTCGTATCCCATCGGCGCCACTCTCTCCAAAATGGAATAGCTCATATATTTTCTTTTCAGGTTTGAATATCTTTACTTTTGTAAATATTGTCTGCGCGCGTGGTTAATTTCAGATAATTTCATTTTCCTGTCTAAATATCTGTACTTTTCTAAATATCATCTGCTTATTAATTTCATTTTTCTTTCTTTTGTTTTTGGCAACTATTGCAATGTTATGTTTACTTTTGATGTGGTTGGTCTATGTTACTTTTGTATGTGACGTTTTATTCGAGCGGATATTATGGAGAATGCATACACCACAAGAGAAAAGCACAGATTTTATGGTGGTTCATAGAAATAAAATCGATAGTGCAAGCACAGAGAAACTGCAGAAGAATTTACCAAAAAGATCCTCCATCCAAAAGCAGCATCTTGGGTTGGAAAAAGAATTTTCTAGAAACTGGAAGTATCGCAGATAAGAAACGGTCCGGACGTCCCTGCACAAGTGATTTTGATGTTGAGCGTGTCAGAGAGACATTTTTACACAATCCTAGAAGATCTGTGAGATCAGCGGCAAGAGAATTGGATATGCCAATTTCGACGGTGTACAAGGTTATTAAGAAAAAATTAAGACTGCATGCATACAAAGTTCAAATTGTTCAAGTTTTGTGACCGGGCGATAGGCCTAGGAGGATAGCCTTTGCAACAGATATGCTAAGGAGAATAGAAGATGATACTGATTTTCTGAAGCGCATAATGTTCTCCGACGAAGCATCCTTTCATGTTTCTGTCATTGTTAATCGCCATAATGTGCGCATATGGGGATCTGAAAACCCCCATGAATACCGTGAGGCAGTAAGGGATTCCCCAAAGATTAATGTGTGGTGTGGACTAATGCACGACGGAGTCATTGGGCCTTTCTTTTTTACAGAAGAGACGGTCTCATCAGTCGTATACTTAGACATGTTGGAAAACTTCGTATTTCCACAACTAGAAGAGCTTCAGCCACATGTCATTTTGCAACAAGATGGTGCATCACCTCATTTGGGTACCATCGTTCTTACTTCTTTGAATTACCATTTTCCAGGAAGATGGATTGGGCGAGGAGGTCCATTTCCTTGGCCACCCAGATTACCTGATATAACGCCGCTGGACTTTTTCCTTTGGGGATTTGTAAAGGACAATGTTTACAGGAGGAGAGTGTCGAACATTGATGACTTAAAAGCCAGAATTATAACCGCAAAAGCCTATGTGGATGCCGACATGCTTGCCGCTACCTGGCGTGAAATTGACTATCGTCTTGATATTCTCCGTGCGACGAAGGGGGCACACGTAGAAGTTCATTGACAAGGATCATGAAACTTTTTGAGTCTATCTAACCATTTATGTTATTAATTTTAATCTATCTTTATTATTTTATGAGTTATTAAACATCAAAATGGGTCCGGGACTTTATAAACACCCTGTATTTTTTTAAGTTAAAAAATTAAATTTTTATACAGTTCATGGATCAGAAACGTTATTGTTAGATAAAAGTTATCCATTTTCTAAAACGTAAAACAATAAAAATTGTATTTTTGTTTGACAAAAACATATCGTGCTTTATTTGATTTTTATGAATTTTTGCCCTTTTTCTTTTAGTAAAACGGTTTATTACTGGGATATATATCCATTTTATGTTGATATCGGTGCACGTATAATATTTTGTTATCCGAATATAATTATTTAATTTTAACAATAACGTAATAAATGCCAAATGAATTCCCAGATAATCATCGGTTATATGTTTTCCGCATCATTATGCTTTCTAATGCTGACTACTATAAACGATAAACACAGTATTTAGATCTATATTTGAGTTTACGAACGATAACGATTAGAAATTAATATAGACGAACGACTATCTGGAGTTCATATCTATTGGCAATAGCTGGATTATGTTGATAGTATATTAAGAGACATTAAACCAGTGACAGAAGGTACATTATTTATCAAATAAACTGCACACAATATGACTGGATATTGATATATATATACAGTAACCAGAAATATACTGTACCAAAGGGAGCAATGAAATCCTGCTTATAACGGTGAAGCCCATATTAGTCTCAGGAAAGACATAACGTAGTTATATATTTCTGAGGTAAATGTGAGACAATATTGCGATATGAATAGTGATGTATATTAAATGACAATTATAAATACTAAATAATATTGTATTTAGTATAATTTAAAATCTGTTTTTTTTAACACTTTCCAACAATGTTGAAAAGTGTTTATGCATTCGATTTGTCTGCCCGTCTGTCCACGCTCTAACTCCCGTAAACATACTCCTTTTTTCATGCAATTGATAAAGGTTACTTAGTGTCAACAAAGCATGTTTGGTATTGTATATGAATCATATAAAATTAATAGTTCATTTACAGGGGAACTCAAAAGAATTCCATTCCATTATGGTATATGGGAAAAAATCGTTTTCAGAGTATTTTAATGACATTATGCTATTTCAAATGTGTTGAAACTGATATAAAACAGTGGATTTCACTACGATCACGTTAGAACAGGGCATGCATAGCATTTTTTAGTTATTTACATTGACATACAAAAGAAATCGATTACAGTACTGTCTTTGAGTAATATTGGCTGTAGTGTACGTTTTAAAATTCGGTATGAGCTTTTAAATTTAACTAATTTTTTGCATGTTACTCGTTATATATAAATTCTATACCTCATATACAGGGCTGTACAAAAGAATCCACGTGCCATTATCCTTATTAGAGGAAATTACTGAAGGGGAATTTTTAACTGAAGCATATGTATTACAAAATTTTGGAATGCATGTAGTTAATAGATACAAACCTATATATCATATACAGAGCTGCTCAAAGAATTCGCATAATTTTCCGATTGTGGATGGGAACAGTTAAAATTGGGTTTTCAAATGTGTTATCCGTTTCCATATGGTTTAATTACACATAATATTTTAACTAATTAAACAGTGCAGTTTTATTACATTATTATGAATGTGTTGGAGAGTGTTTAATAATCTATGCTTGACGCATGATTTTTCTTTCTTGTTTAATTAACATTTGACTAGACATTTTTTTTTAATTCACTTAGATTTTGCAGATTAAACATTTATATTAAAATGTATTCTGTCTCATGCAAATGAGGAGATCTCATTAATATAAAATTTCCTCAGAACACCACTTAGGTTCTATTTCAAGCAAAATATTAGTTTCTCTAATTTAAATTTAGATCCATGAAATGCTTTTTAACGTAAAATATTTGATTTCCTACGTTACAGAATAGCTAATGGTATTCGATATATATTTTATTAATAAATTGACATCTAATTAAAAAAATAAAATTGCTTATTAACAGGTTAATGACGTACTGTCGTCATTTTTTAAGTAAAAAAAAATAACACATTGTACACTTTTATCTCTAAATTGTCATACAAAAAGTGGATAAAACCCTTCAACCTCAAATCATCTCTTTTTTCAATTTATTGTCAAAAATAAGCTTGGGAGGTTGTCTTTATACTGAAATTGCACACAAATTTAAATTACATTTTAATGTTTGGAATTTATAATATTAAATTCATTCGTAATTATTGCAAAACAGATTGCAATAAAGCGGGGTAGATTTTAAACACAAGTAAAGAAGTATTTGTCATTACTACTTTTAGGAAATACTGTTAGCTGCAATTTTGGAATCGTATATTTGGAGCTTCTACAAATTTATTTCTGTTAGAAAATTCATACGTTAGGTACGTTGACAGTTTATTTTATTTTAATCTCCCAATCCTCAAAAAATAATAAAATCTTGTAAATTGCTGTTTATTTATAACTGAGATAATTAGTTGTAGAAAAAAAATTTAAATACATCTTTTTCGACATAAAGCTATTCACGTGTAAATGGTTGAGAAAATATTCAATTAAAAAAAATATTTGGCTTCGTAAAATAGGATGCATTTTTTAAACATGGGGAAGCAAAGCATTTTATGTGACATATAAGATCTACTTTTATTATCAGAAATTTTAGAATAAATTTTAGATCAAATACACTTTAATTATAATATAAAATACTGTCTAACCATAAAAGGTAAAATACGACTACATACTAAATAGTATGTACATTCATAAGCTATAGCCTCTGTATCGCTTTCTTTCACCGACACACACTTGATATTGAAATCAAAGTACTTGGGTAATATAGACTTACTTGAAATGATTAGTTTAGATAGCAAAACACGGTTCACAGAAAGCGTTCGCACAATACGACCATTTACCATGCATTTTTTTATAAGATCTTTTTTTAGTAAATATATGTTCTAGGGCAAATATCTTGAAATCGGTAAAAATGGCATGAACATGAGTGTAAATACCACGATTAATTATAAAAAAATAAATAAAATGTTTTTTGTTTGTTTGTTCGTTTGTTTTAATCTCCTAATACTAAAAAGAAATAATTAAAAAAGCGCGTAAATTGCTGTTTATTTGTAAATGAGATAATTTGTTTATTTGACTACGGAAAATTGGCTGCATTTTTTTAATATGGGGAATGCAAAGCACTTTGTATGAAATATAAATTCTACTTTTATTAACATGAACTTTAGAATAAATTTTAGATCACATACGTTTTAATTGTAATCTAAAATAAGAGTCTGAGCATAAAATATTAAATGCATTTTTATACGATCAAGTGCTAAATAGTATAGGGTAGGGGAGTACACAGTGAGACATGGTAGACAGTGAGACAGCAGCCATTTTGACGTATAGTTATAACTTTTTCTCTTAACTGGAACACACACTGAACCACCTCATCTCATGCAACACGTGGATGTAGTCTCGGCACTTCGGTAGCACTTCAACAAAATAGTAAGTAACTATTTTTTTACAGGGGTTAAAATTACATAAACGTCCATTTTAGACTTTATTTATTTCATTATGGCATATATTTACTTAACCAAACCTAGCTATACCCAATGATAGACTATATCAACAAAACGACGCAAGCATTCAAAGCTATGAAATTTATGATGAAACAGATATGGCACACATTTTGTTACAATGTAACGAAAGTACACAGTGAGACACACAGTTGTGGTATACAGTGAGACGTGCCCCATTGCATATCTACTATGCGGTTCTGACGTAAAAAAAAAGTTATTTATTAATAAAATAAGGTTTTTTTTTTTTTGTCTCTCTCTCTATCTCTCTGTGTGTAGGGGCGTGCTATGGCTAGTGAAACCTACTAAACGTAAGAGGCTGAAAATTTGCATAAAGGTAGCCCAATGTCTGCCATTGTTCACCCGAGGTTCATATTTAAAAAAAAATAATCTAGAAATATTAATTAGAAGTCATAAACTGCAGAAAATTATTGATAGAGTATAAAAATGTATGATTTATGAAAATATATACATTGTCTCCCTGTGTACCACTTGCAGTACACAGTGAGACAATTTTCGACACTCCATTATGCTGCTTCTGTGCTTTTATAAATAACTTTTTTAAAACCATTTATACATTAATGTGTAGCGTATTTGTGTAGCTTAAAGATGGTGCAAAAAATTTTTGAAGATAACAAAAATCGTTGCCATTCGTTAAGTAATAATAATTTTCGTCTCACTGTGTACTACCTTCCCCTATACATTCATATAGTCTTTGAATTGTTTCCTTTCGCCGACACACATCTGATATTAAAAACAGAGGACTTATGTAATATAGACTACCTTTAATCCGCACATACAATCCTTAGTTTTGAGAGCAAAACACGGTTTATACCAAGCATCCGCATAATATGACCATTTACCATGCAATTTTTTCCCGAGGCCTTCTTTTGTAAAGAATGTTCTATCGCAAATATCTTGAAAACCATAGAAGTGCTACGAACGTGAGTGGAAACACAACGATTAAGCACAGAGTACGAATGACGTTTGAAAATCGCTGATGAAATTTCTCTAAAAGTGCTTAATTATACTTTTCTATTTTAGTAAAGAATTTATAATAATCTGTTGATCAAATTCTTCATATTTAATGCTCAAGAATAATTTCCACTAAAGAAATATACAGCATTTTATAAAAATTACATTTACTTTCCAGGAACATCTTATGTTAAAAAATAACATTATTTTAAAACTATATTTGTATTTATAAATATATTTCGAGAATATAAAAAAATTCTTGCTGGCATAAAACATTTTTACGCAATTTTAAAAGATTCGGTAAAAACAGATTTTGTAATGCATTTCTTTACATTTCGGTGTTTAAATGTAGCTTAAAATTTTCATATTAAATATTTGGTTAGCATCTGTATTTCATGTAAGTCTAAAATTTAGCTTGTTTAAAAACGGACGGAAATTTTCAAAAATAATTTCCATATTATATTTCAACTGTAACCTTAAAGCTTTAAATGAAAATTTCCATTTTTAAAATAGACAGGGAAATAGCACTTTAAAATGAGATTGACATAAAAAGCAGTTCAATGTATTTCTACAATGCTACTTCTAATTTCATGAACATTTACTATAAATCATTTAAATTTTTAATTATTGTTTTATCGTATCATTACGTTATTAACTTTATTAATTCATTTGTATTTTATCAAATGAAAATCATAATTTAGCTGATAAACAAACAATTACTACTTTCAAATAATTCAGCATAAAAAGTCACTCACACCAATAAATTTATAAGCAAATTACATTGATTAGGGCATGGTTGATGTTTAAATGCAAAGAGACTCCATTTCTAATATTAGCTAATGTAAGAATTTGGGAAGAAGCTTAAAAGCTTTAGACATCAGATACAGGGTATCCACTCTCAATGGTGTCCAATGGCTAATTCATAAACCATTAGTCATAGTCATATAGCTCGGATTACAAGGATATTTTAAACAAAGTAAAATAATATATTTTAAAACTCATTTTGATCAACAAAAACATTTCTTTAAAAGTTTCAAAATTTAAATTTTTATACGTTCCTCCGGTCCTGTAAATCATATTTAATCCAATTTTCCTATTACACTAACAAGTAAGAAAAAAAGGCTCATTCAGCTAACACTAAAATTGACCGAGTTATGAAAATTTGCATGACTTATAACCATTTTCTGGATCTGAACACGAGGGATCGTACACAAAGTGTTTAAAGTATTATAAGGGTTTATTTCGCGTGTGTATTTCTGTATTGCAGCCGAAGGAGACACGAGACACTCTGATCAAGATTTAAGATGACTTTGATTTTTATTATTTAAGTTTCAGATTGGACAATCTAATACCATTATAAATATGTATCATTTTGTAAAGAATTAAGACCGTTACTTTTATCATTTCTTTTAACAAATATTCTGTTATTTTTTAACTCATATTTTTAGCACAAGTTGCATATTTTTCTTTAATATATCAGAATAAAAATAGAATTTAAATTTATACTGTAATTTTAATTTTACTCTCAACTATTATTATTTTATATCTAGCGATTATTTATATTTCTAATAAATTTGTGAATGACCCCTATTTCACAGCAAAAAAAAAAAAAAGAATCTTCATCTTTAAACAGCTATTTCCCTGTACGTTTTAATCGTAAAAGGATGTGACTTTTTTTTTAATTACTTCTTAGTGTGATAGGGCATTTTTACTAAATATAAATTATAGGACCAGGGGACCGTATAAAAATTTAAATTTCGCAACTTTTTCAGAAATGTTTTTAATTACCCAAATCGCTTCTTTACCTCTTATAAAACATTTTTGTTATTTGAACTACAAACCTATATATAATGGTTTAGAAATTAGCCATTGGACAGCTTTGAGAGTGCACACCCTTTATGAGGAAGATGAAATTTCTTTAATTTAAGTACTTTAAAAAAACTTTTATAGATCTCGTCTGAATGTTACAATAGTCCATAAAAAACAAAAAAGAACTAGGAAAGAAATGTGAGGGCTGATAGAGTGGCGGATAATTGGAAGTTCACTGTATATTCAATTTTTTCAAATAATTTTATTTTCTGTGCCATTTATTCAATTTTACACAATAATATTAATAAAAAATCCTCTTTTTACTTAATGATTTTGTGTATAATTATATATATAGAACACTAATATAGTATGCAGAGCCAAAAAATAACTGTTTTTTGCCGATGGCAACAAGTGGTTTCTTTAGCTAACACATATAAAAATAAAATTTCGTAGTTCTGTCTATCTTTCTGAAACGATACACAATTAAGAAGTTAGAACCATGACACTTTAGAAACAGGCGTATTAAAATATTGCGGAGGCAAATAAAGCAATCAGAATTCTAAATAAACTATAGTTCATTTGTAATTAATAAAAAACAAGAAAACAGATATTTTCTATAAGATTATCTATTTACTGTTGCCAAAAATTCAAAAAATCGAATAAAATTTAACGCACATTAAACACAGCGATTAATTCAAAATATATTAAACTACAGCTCAGGTGATCTGCGCGAGATAAGCTTGTGCGATATATAACACGTAATACAAACATACTAAACATAATATACTTTAGTGATACGGCTAAATTAAAAATGTTTGCTTATATTTATACTTAGAAATATAAAGTTCAAAACGTTAATTCCGGATTTATTTCATAATGTTCTCTATTTTTGATTAAAAATTAATCTTAATATTTTGTTCAAAAATGTAAATAATAATAATAATAATAATAATAATAATAATAATAATAATAATAATAATAATAATAATAATAATAATAATAATAATAATAATAATAATAATAATCTCATTTTACTGCATATGGAAATTATAAATTTCAAGTAATATATTTCGGATTTATTTAATAGCATGAGCTTATGAATTAAAAGTAAAACATGTATCGTAAGTACAAAGCTAACAGTAAAAAGTACAAATTTCTTTTGAAAATAATATAGTAGCAAAAATTTCTTTGCATCATAATATCCATTTGCATACATTTCGCTTAGTTTGGATAAAATGACGCAAAGAAATCATTTACATAAATTTTACTTTTGATTTTGGATACCGTTGCACAAAAGATAAATCAATTTATTTATATACTTTATTCATACATTATTCATACTCAATTTATCCATGCATTACAGTGCATTGTATAGGTTCAGTGAAAGTGATATTTTTAACAGTGTATTGGAAAATTAAAAATTTTGGTTAGATATGTAAATATACATATGGCCAAACCGAAAACAATTAAAATTGAATTTTAAAACAAATTGTTTAAGGCTACATCAAGGCGTCACTTAAATTTTGACATCATATCTTTTAAAATACATAGTTTGAATTTATGATAGATGTGAATGATAAAGCATCAATAAATACATTTTTATACATCCTTTTAAATTTAACATAATTCTTACACATGCAATTATAAATAAAACAAAAATAAAATGATGAAATAAATAATATGGCGTTACTTAAAATTTGATATCATTATTTTTAAGTTCCATATTTAAAATTCTTATAGCAATAAGATAAAGTGCTGCGTCATAAACTTTTAACCCGTTAAGGGTTTTTTTAATTGATATCAATACTTTTTTTAAGTTAATAATAAAAAGAGAAAAGAAAAAAAATTAAAGACTAATGATAATAACTCATAATCGTGATTTCCAGTCACCTTTAATTCCCCCTTCCCGTCAAAAAAGCATACCTCATACTTCAATTGTAAAGAGTGCTGTGCTATTTGAATTTTTTAAAGAACTTTTTAATAAGATATGGAAGTAATATCAAAATGGGAGGGAGGGTTAATGGTTTGTTTCACAGATATAGAAAACTTTGTTAAAATTTACTATGTAAAAAATTTACTTTCTTAAGAAAAATATCGAGAAATATCACTCTTTAAACCTTTTTATTTAAAATACAATATCATTATAAGCACAGGAGAACAACGAAGGTAGGCTTTTCATCACAAAACTTGACCCCGAAAGTAGTAATCTGTTCGTGTCGCTAGTGCTCCCAGACTGCGGATCACGTAATGGGTTAAATGCAGTTTCAATTTTCGATTATAGATGGCAGCATCAAGTGCCATTGAGTATTTTATTATTTTCTTTTTGAGTCTCAAAAAATTGTACCAGAATTACAATAAATATGAATGAAAATAAGAAAAAGAGCCGGTTGTTAAAGATGAAGGTTTTGTTTATTTCTTTTTTAATTTAAGTTCATAGCAATAAACATAAATTTCTATCAAAATAGGCATATTTTTGAGTAAGATTTAATCATAAAATTTGTGCATTAAAAAAAGTTTTTCTCACTAAAAGTAAAAAAAAAAAAAAAATAATAATAATAATAATGCATGATTTTATGATTTTTTAATTTTGTTAATTAAAATAGGCATTATCATTTGATTTTTTTCAGGGCTACAACAAAAAGATTATGTAAACTACAATTTAAAATAATATTTAAAATACAGAAATTTGAACTGAAAATGCCTTTTTGAAAAATATTAGAATTGCATCCCAAATTTTAAATATTTCAGAATGGAACAGGAAAAGATGAAAGTTGCATTGCATTTGTAACAATAAACATATATATTATAGGCTAATTCTATAAAAATTATTAAAAAATATTTTTACATACTCATACTACTGAATAGAAGACAATTTGACAAGAAGACTTACAAATTATTTTGCTAGTCAGAAAATAATTTTGAATTATTATGGAACACATTAAACAGCAAATGTTTAATGATTTTAATCTGCATCATTTCTCTAAACGGAAAAGAAGTATCTAGTCTAAGGTATGATATTTTCAACAAGTGTAAAAAATAAATATGACAGTTAGTTAATAACCTTAATAAATAATTGGAACAATTTCAAGAGATTCTTTTTTTTAAATAAAATTTTTTATACTCCTTAATGTAGGAAAAGTAATTTCTGCAGATTTTTTAGTACACACACACACACCTTCCTGGAGAAAAATTTCTGAATTTAATAATTATTTGGAAAGTATTTTAGTTTTTTTTTTTAATCTTTTAGCAGTTCTTTTTTCTTTTTTATTACCCGACTGAAAAGAAGGATTATATGTTTCACGCGTATCTGTGTATGTGGATTTCTTTATACCCTCGAAACATCCCAACGGCTGGATGGATTTTTATGAATGAGGTCTCTATCGAATCGTCTTAATCTTCCGATGGTTATAGGATATGGAGGATGGTTATAGGATTCAAAAGTGCGGCAAAAAAAGCAGTACAAAATGGCGGTAGAGACGAAAAGAAAAATTACGCACCATATTGAGTGGCATATCATTGGATAGGTCTTTCAAAATGAAGACGATGTTTCATTGACCATTTTGTAGTCAGAAGCTCCGTTTAAATATTACACAACCTGGAAGTTGTATACTTTGGATCGCTAGCTTTTCTGTAACTCTAACCTTCATAATAGACATCTATAGGCCTCATGAAAAGAGTGTTTGTAGATAGGAACTAATAATTAAACACAACTTAAAAGTCATCAATACAAGTAAATAAAATAAAAGGTAAGTAATATAAAAAAATAGTTTCATATTGATGAGACATAATTAATTAGTTCTCTTTTTACGCTTTCGAGTTATTTCATTTTGTAAATTTAATATTAAAAGAAATTAGAATTAAGCATTAAAAAAAACTCATTTACTTATACAATTATCTGGCGTATCTGTATTTTTATAAGTAATTTTTGCCGCGGAACTGCAACACGGGACCTGTTCAGCCCGTGATAAAAAATGTATGCACCATATTGAGTGGCATATCATTGGATAGGTGTTTCAAAATTAAGACGATGTTTCATTGACCATTTTACAGTCAGAAGTTCCGTTTAAATATTACACAACCTGAAAGTTGTGTATGTAAGATTTCTAGCTTTACTGCAACTCTAATCTTCAAGGACAAATATAGGCTTCATCAAAACAGTTTTTATAGATAGGAACCAATAATTAAACACAACTTAAAAGTAATCAATACAAGTAATTAAAAAAATAAGTAAGCAATATAAAAAATAGTTTCAAATTGATGAGAAATAATTAATTAGTTGGCTTTTATTCGGTTTTTTTTATTTTTTAAATTTAATTACTCGTCTTTATAAAATACATACATCAGACAAGAAAAGACTGTATTTATTTATATATACATGATTAAATGCGAAAGTACTTTCTGAAACAGTTAATCTGAGATTTTTAATTTTTATGTGCAGATAACATACAAAGTTACAAAATATTTGAAATACATAGAACAAAATTCATTACTTAAATTTAGATAAAGATTTTTTAACTCAATTACATTTACGAGTTAATAAAGTTAATGTAGTAGATATATTTGCTGCGAGATAGTAATACTCTCAAAATATCTAAAGGATTATGAAATAATATTGAATAATATTTTCCAATTATCGTTATTTGAAAATGTTAAATGCATATATCGGTATTCGATATGAAATGTTAGAGTTTAGGTTTCTATGCAAAATATAGATGGCGCCACATTTACCAGCTGTAGGAAATGGCAAATTTTATTACTGAAATTTGTTTAAAATGAAGTTTTATTTCATTTAGCATAGTTATAACTGTAATTTAATTTTGTTTAACTTAATAACAATTAAAAAGGTATTAAAATTTTATTAAATTATCCAATTTGCAATAAAGAATTACAAAGGAGCTACAAGAATCAAACAAAGGAATTACAAGATCAAAAGGTGCACGTGAAAAAAAAAGCATAATTTCTGATTGAAGCCGAGATTTCGCCTATGTGGACAGTGCTCTTAACCGCTCGGCCATTATTTTGATAGCTAGCTTACCCCAAATGTGAATAAAAAGAAAGCATGCGCAGGAATACATTAGTAACATGTTGCGCATTTGCGGTAAATTCTGATAGAATGGTGAAAAATTATAGTCCCATTTTTCATACCGATTATATAACAAGCAACAGTTTTCCTGCAAATTAGTAATATCTTATTCTTTTCATCTAAAACAGATTCATATTATATATTAAATTTTAATAAAATCGCGCCGGTCATTTTCGAGAAAATAAATGCGAATTATATAAAAAAAAGAGTTTTCCCGAAAACAAGCGTTATCCAATTCCCTTCATATAAACCAGATTCATATTATATATCAATTTAAAGAAAATCGCCCAGGCCGTTTTCCAGAAATAGAAATTAGGAATTTGTACCGCCGAATTTACTTTAAAAATGGATCTCGAGATCTCAAAATATACTGCACATAGAAATGTGAAAATTTCAGAATAGGATTAGATTACTGATATAAGACTGTTTTTAAAAAATCAGAACAATATGAGCACCATTTCCTGAGTTAAGAAATGGTGGCTTTTCGCGTTTCCTTTGATCTTGAGTTAGGTGTATATATGAGTTCCGCCATTCTTACGATTTTAGGTTTGAGGCTGGAGTACTATCGTCTTCCATGATAGATTTTTGAAAATATTCCTCTGAAATTTATTAGAGCTGTTCTCAAATCCAAGGGAGTTACTTTCTGACAAATTTTTGAATACATTTTTCTTCGGAAATGCATAAAATTGGCAAGAGTCTTATTCAAAAACTATGATTTTGAGTTGCATTTTTCGTTTTTTCGTACAGGCAAAAGATATTTCAGAAAAAACTGTCAAAAATGGCCTTATGAATCGAATTTTCTGGCGCGACAGCACAGGAAAGATGAAAACCTTCCGGCAATTGACAAGAATCGAGTATAATAACAAGTAATTTACCAAAAAAAAAATAGAAATTGCTGTTTGATTCCTAATCGCTTCAATACTCAGGTCTGTCAATTTTATGACTTTACAGTTAAAAATGAGTCAGAAAAATTCAGTTCTGGCTGGTCTGAACTACGCAGAGAAAAAAATGTAAGCCTGATTCCGGCCTGGCTGAAATCTGTTGAAAAAATTAAGATCTGTCTCAGACACGATGTAACTGTACGATGCCGATCTCTACGATGGACATGTAATATTTCTGTATTGACGTCATAAAACAAGCATCGGGCTGATGCAGCACATTATGCTTACTACCCCGAAAGTCCCATCCCTTGAAAATGGTTCATGTTTATTTTATCTGCTTCGCTTAAATTTTGTAATGGGCCGATAGGTTCGCTTAATTTTTTATTGGGGAGAAGGGCCCATTATTTTTTCTCTATTTTATTTTATGTTTTTTTTTTTTTTTTTTTTTTTTTTTTTGTCTGCTAGGAACGATTTGTTAAAAAAAATTGTCGTAATTCTGCCGTCTCGGCTCGTCCAGTTTGAAAGTTTGCCTTCATATTGCCGAGCCTGGTACGGGCCTCTGGCCTAGGCCGGGCCAGTGAAGATCTCTAACATGATGGCAGAACACCGATATTCGTGTAAATAAAAAGAAACTTGATTACAGAAGAATCTGCTTGTTGCATTACAAATAGTCGTTAAAATAATAGTGACCATTTTGTCAAAATCATCAGGACCACCACATACGTTAACGTTAACATTAAGTAACACTCAACGTAACATTCAGTTCATACGCCTGTCCAGATTGGTGCTGCTGTCTGTGCTAAATTATAACAATAGTTATAGGCTGAATATATAATCTACAAATAATCTATTCTCTTGTCGAGCGTACACAGCTTGCGTTGACTATTTTATTCACAAAGCATTTTACCTTTTATAAACATTTTTACGCATAAATTTTATTATGAAAATTTTTATGTTTTTGCTTTACTCACGAAAAAATTAATAATAAATATTTAGGCTTTTTTTCGGGTGCGAGACCCTGTGTGGCCGCACCTGTCGCACACTCCTAAGGACGGCTCTGGCGGTTTGAGGTAAAGGAGAATGCAATAACTATGAAACGAAAAATGTTCGTAGATTCACTGAGAAACAAAATACCAATATGTAAGTATACATTTTTTTTTTTTACAAAAAAGAAGAAAAAGACGAGGTTTGTACTATAAATTTGGGACCCCCTCGATTTCCGCGCCCGGGGCGACTGCCCCCTTCACAGCCCTGCTGAGACATACGTAAATCTGATGGCATAGCAAATTGGATTAAATTGTCAACCGGGTCAAGTTATGCTAATATATTATCATGGTGCAAGAAGTTCACCCAAGCCAAGACTGACAAAACTTCTGTGTATTAGGAATAACCAAATGTAAATAAGGAAATGTGTCTTCTATGGCTTGCATTATGACAAAAAATTACGTTTTACAATACAATAAAGTAATTAAAAGTTCTTGATACTAAATAGCTATTATTTAAGTATAAAGATCAGAATTAAATATTCGTTAAACATATTTTAAAGACTGAAATCAGTTCTGAGACTGAAGATCTTGCACCCATGTATATCATTTAAATTTTTCCAAATTGTACCTTCAATGCAAAACTCTGACAAGTGGCAATATTTTGATTTTATTGGACATTTTATCGACAATCGTTGTTAATTTTAACTTTGACCATATTTCTTAATATAGCCTATCTGGTAACATTTAGTTAAATAAGATTGCTGAAACATTTAAACAGATTAAATATTTAAACATTGAAACATTTAAACACATCTGAAACATTTAAAAGCAACTATGATCCAATAAAAGTCACAAAAAGATATTTCCCTTATTTTCTTCTTTGATTAAATTCATCAACAGTTAATATATATATTTTAAATGTATTAGAGATTATCAATAGATTTTGAGCGTTAATTATCTCCTGGCTAATTGTCAATTCAAAATAACATGCCGTGAAATCAGCATGAGAACTAATTTTTCATCCGCGATACTATAGTATTTTTAAATATGAAAAGTATAGGTGAAAAGACGGCGCATATATTTTATTTTCTTTCGGAACAATAATTTATTGCAAACTGGTAAGGAAACGACGAATTTAAACACTAAATCCATCATTATGGCGAATTTTTGCTCTCTATGAAGTAAACAAACAAACGTGGATTATGTACTATTGAAACCCACAGCACTTCGCACTCATTGTTCAGATGGATCGCACCTACTCCCACTTACGATGTGCCGTCAAACCTACTCACTAATCACAGACGAGAAAAGTACCAGAGAGATAGAGTTCTTCTGAATGCGAATTGAATATTTCCAACTGAGCGAAAAAATGCCCAGGCTGGGAATCGAACCTAGATCCTTGGCTTACAAGGCCAATGCTTTTTTTTCTGTTTAAGCTAACCGGGCCGATAACCAGCCAGCATATTTCGCTCAGATCACCTTATTGGTAGTAACATCTGGTCTGTCATGTAGACAGCTCAACAGAGCTCAACTTTACCTGCGGTTTATTCTGTTGAGCTGTCTACATGACAGACCAGATGTTACTACCAATAAGGTGATCTGAGCGAAATATGCTGGCTGGTTATCGGCCCGGTTAGCTTAAACAGAAAAAAAAGCATTGGCCTTGTAAGCCAAGGATCTAGGTTCGATTCCCAGCCTGGGCATTTTTTCGCTCAGTTGGAAATATTCAATTCGTATGATAACTTTACCAATCTGATTGTGTTAAAATAATAGTTCATCTACGTATCCATCGTTTATATGGAGTTCCTTTACCTGCGGTTTATTCTGTTGAGCTGTCTACATGACAGACCAGATGTTACTACCAATAAGGTGATCTGAGCGAAATATGCTGGCTGGTTATTGGCCCGGTTAGCTTAAACAGAAAAAAAAGCATTGGCCTTGTAAGCCAAGGATCTAGGTTCGATTCCCAGCCTGGGCATTTTTTCGCTCAGTTGGAAATATTCAATTCGTATGATAACTTTACCAATCTGATTGTGTTAAAATAATAGTTCATCTACGTATCCATCGTTTATATGGAGTTCCTTTACCTGCGGTTTATTCTGTTGAGCTGTCTACATGACAGACCAGATGTTACTACCAATAAGGTGATCTGAGCGAAATATGCTGGCTGGTTATCGGCCCGGATAGCTTAAACAGAAAAAAAAGCATTGGCCTTGTAAGCCAAGGATCTAGGTTCGATTCCCAGCCTGGGCATTTTTTCGCTCAGTTGGAAATATTCAATTCGTATGATAACTTTACCAATCTGATTGTGTTAAAATAATAGTTCTTCTGAATGGTTGACTGGTTTCGTTTTACGCATTAACGGGTAACGAAAATGACAGAATTATCAAATAATAAAACGAGTTTTCCTAGAAAAAAGGAAAGTGTTATTCACCTCATCTCAAAAAGATTCATAATATATATCAATTTAAAGAAAATCGCGCAGGCCATTTTCGAGAAATCGAAATAAGGAATTTGTACAATCGCTTTTACTTTAAAAATGGGTATATCTCAAAATATGCTGCACGTAGAAATGTAAAAATTTCAGAATAGGATTAGACTGCAAATATAAGACTGTTTAAAAAAAAATCAGAATATTAAGAGCTATATTTGCTGAGTTATTGAAAGGCGGCTTTTCGCGTTTTCTTTGAAGTCAAGTTAGCTGTATATATGAGTTCCGCCATCTACAAATTCAACGATACGATACGATACGATACGATTCAATTTTAGGATTAAGGCTGCGTCACTTGGAATGCTATCGTCTTCCATGATATGGTATGCAATAAGTCATTTATAGGGAGATGGAAAAGATTTCGGTTACACCATCGTCTATTAACAATAATTGCTGTAATAACAAGTGCGTTTTCAGCTGTGGTAAACATTTTTAGTTTCCCTACTATATAATGTATATAAATTCTATAGTTCATATACAAGATAGCGCAAAAGAATTTCAATTAAATATCATTTAATTGACGGAAATTGCTGAAGTGAAATTTTGAACTGTGCTATGTCTTTCCTTATTGAACTAAGATTCAGCATACTGTGCATAGTATATACAGTGTGATTCATAAATATCGAAACAATAGGTTAAACAATAGGTCCTTAAATATTGCCCCTAAGCACATACTTCCAGTTGCAAAGTTTCATTAAAAAAGTGCAAAATTTGATGAGATAAGTTGCAACTTCAAGGGGGGGGCTATTTGAGAAAATACAAAATTAAATTTTTATACAGTCCCCGTAGGATAAAAATTTCCAATTAGGAAAATTTTCCTTATCCATTCCTGAACTAAAAAAAATTCATCTTGAAATCTGCAAAATTCGCAGAGATATTAAAATCCAAAATTCATGACTTACACCACTTAAGCATACCTCTGAGCAAGTCAATATCAGTTCATTTAAAATGCAAGTTAGGGGCCGACCATAAATTTACACATTATTAAACGTCGACCTAAAACAATGCCTTAACTTTTAGATACTAAATAACAGCGTATAGATTTATGCATTAAACTGGCTTGATGAATATGCTAGATGTCTGTATGAACCGGAGCTTCGATCCTCGTCCGTAACCGGCACGGCCCGATGATCGGGCCGTCTTTTTATTGTTCTTTGGACGTGTCGAGAAGTTTTGTAAAAATAGTAATACCGATAATGAAACTTCTGTTAACGGAATCAATGGGAATATATTTTAATAAATTTCACAGAAATATTTTTTAACATCTTTTTATTATACAGCTTCAAAAGTTATGATGGACTTAAACCTATTTTTCACTTATTCCAAAGGACATTGTTTTTTAAAAATAAATCTTTATTCAAATCTAATAGTCTAAGAGTATAAACAATCATTAACATTGCTATTGCATATTTTTTTAATAGACGTCAAGCTCCCACTAACCTTCCGTTATAAGTGTGTTTCTTTGACCCAGGGTTAATACGTTCGCACCAGAAACTCATTTAAGAAATTTAATTCAATAAATTTGACTTAAAACCTTAAAAATAAATAAGTCAAAGAGTCATTAAATATTTTTTCTGTTTTTAACGTGGTTAACTGGTTCAAATTAATCTGCATATTACGGAGGATTAGTAAATGTTTTGGCAGGTACGTTTTTGTCATGCGAACACATACTAATCTAAAATATACTGTAAGTTGTTCTTATAAATATGTATGTAGTATTCCTTAAAATAATGTTACTTGTATCTTAAGGAAAATGGGAATTTTTTGTGCAAATTTTGGCCTGTGCAGAAATCTAAAATATGCAGAGACACCTGTCTAGATAATGAATTAAATAAAATTAAGCGCATCGCCAATGAAAATTGTTTTCTTTCGCATCATATTGATGAACCCATGTATAACCTGAAGCATATAGTGCATAAAAGAAATTTATATCTCTAATAAACTTAAGTTTTAACTCAGAAAATTCGAAAAAAAAATATTCACTTTTGAAAATATGATTTGTTTAAAATAAGTTTCATCTCTTTTTTTTTTTATTGATATTTTAAATATTTTTATTTTTTTAATTAATATTTTTAAAAGGCTGAATCAAAATTAAATATTATATTTTTCTGTTTAATTAAAAGAAACAATTAACAATCGACAAATAATTGTTCGACAATTAATATTTCGAGTTATAACAATTTTAAATTACTCTGAATTTTTTGAAAAAAAATCTTTTTTTTTCTGTAAGAAGTTTTATGGTGCGATTCTGTTTTCAAATTATACGTTAACCATCACAAAAAGATTTAAAATTATATCTCTATAAATAAATAAAAAATAAATAAATGTTTCCTTGACATCTTAAAGTACATTGTTTCTTGAATTACACGCATTTCAATTTGTGTCTGATCCCTTGAAACCTCTCGAATGATTAAAACGGACATATCTCTCTGAGTTTTGAAATATCAAGATGGGTTTTTTTGGTTTAATTCAGGAATGAATAGGGAAAAATTTCCTAATTGGGAATTTTATTCTACGGGAACCGTATAAAAATTTAATTTTTGTACTTTATCAAATAGACCTCTCCATGGAGTTGCAATATATCTCATCAAAAATTTCCCCTTTTTATTTTATGAAACTTTGCAATTGGTCACATGTGGGTAGGAATAATATTTAAGGAGATAGCCTATTATTTTGATATTTATGAATCACACAATATATAAATCTATAGGCAACATTATCGCCTGAGAGCACCAGTAGGACATCTAGTAATAATCGAAAATGAGATGTCTTACTTACTGCTGTGAATTGCATCTAGTGGAACAATAGGAATTTTTATAAAAAAAACATCTGTGGTGCATATGTAAAAGATCTGTGAAACATCGTTTAAACATAACTTTGTTTTTCAGAAGTTGTTCCACCAGGTGCAAACACAATTTCTCATAGCAATAAGTCAGATATCTCATTTTTTTTATTATAACTAAATGTCCTACTGTTGCTTTGAGAGGCGACGATATACAGGGCTGTACAAAATAATTCGGATGTTATTCCGACTGTTGATGGTAATTCCTGAAATTTGGTTTCCAAATCTATTATGTGTTTACCAAATTACTTAAACAATATATTTAATAATATTAAGCAGTGAAGTTTTGTTAGAGTATTCTGGAAACATGGGAAACATTTTCAAAATGTATGCTTGATAAATATTTTACGTTTTTGTTTCTTATGAAAACCATTGTAGTAACAAATTTGCAATGAGTTTTAAACAAAATAAATATAATTTAATTTTTGCTTTTTAAAGAAAAATGTTCAAACACTGAATAAGTAAAATAAATACATATGTCTTTCTAATAATCTTACGTTTAAATAATTCTGTTTATACTTATTTCTCTTTTCTATAGAGATTTAAAATATACGAGTAAAACTATATATCTAAGACAAAGAAAATAGCATTGCGTCAAAAATAAATAAAAGTTTTGCATTACAATACACCTAGATTTTGCATAAGAAGCAATTTCGAAACTGTGAAATCCAAGCAAGACTTCTTTACATTTCAAAGAAACAAAATTTGATTCAATCATAGAAGTATATTTCTCGTGTGACATATGAAAGAAACAAAACTTAAACAAAAGAGCTTCGTCGACGTGCTGTGTGAAAGAAATATAATATCTTATACCCGATTCGGAATTTACTTTTTAAAATATAAAATAATTTTTTTTAAATGCTTTTTGAATTTGTCGTTTTGAAAATATGATTTGTTTAAAATAAGTTTCATCTCTTTTTTTTATTGCTATTTTAAATATTTTTATTTTTTTAATTAATATTTTTAAAAGGCTGAATCAAAATTAAATATTATATTTTTCTGTTTAATTAAAAGAAACAATTAACAATCGACAAATAATTGTTCGACAATTAATATTTCGAGTTATAACAATTTTAAATTACTCTGAATTTTTTGAAAAAAAAAATCTTTTTTTTTCTGTAAGAAGTTTTATGATGCGATTCTGTTTTCAAATTATACGTCAACCATCACAAAAAGATTTAAAATTATATCTCTATAAATAAATAAAAAATAAATAAATGTTTCCTTGACATCTTAAAGTACATTGTTTCTTGAATTACACGCATTTCAATTTGTGTCTGATCCCTTGAAACCTCTCGAATGATTAAAACGGACATATCTCTCTGAGTTTTGAAATATCAATATGGATTTTTTTGGTTTAATTCAGGAATGAATAAGGAAAAATTTCCTAATTGGGAATTTTATTCTACGGGAACCGTATAAAAATTTAATTTTTGTACTTTATCAAATAGACCTCTCCATGGAGTTGCAACATATCTCACCAAAATTTTCCCCTTTTTATTTTATGAAACTTTGCAATTGGTCACATGTGGGTAGAAATAATATTTAAGGAGATAGCCTATTATTTTGATATTTATGAATCACACAATATATAAATCTATAAGCAACATTATCGCCTGAGAGCACCAGTAGGACATCTAGTAATAATCGGAAATGAGATGTCTTACTTACTGCTGTGAATTGCATCTAGTGGAACAATAGGAATTTTTATAAAAAAAACATCTGTGGTGCATATGTAAAAGATCTGTGAAACATCGTTTAAACATAACTTTGTTTTTCAGAAGTTGTTCCACCAGGTGCAAACACAATTTCTCATAGCAATAAGTCAGACATCTCATTTTTTTAATTATAACTAAATGTCCTACTGTTGCTTTGAGAGGCGACGATATACAGGGCTGTACAAAATAATTCGGATGTTATTCCGACTGTTGATGGTAATTCCTGAAATTTGGTTTCCAAATCTATTATGTGTTTACCAAATTACTTAAACAATATATTTAATAATATTAAGCAGTGAAGTTTTGTTAGAGTATTCTGGAAACATGGGAAACATTTTCAAAATGTATGCTTGATAAATATTTTACGTTTTTGTTTCTTATGAAAACCATTGTAGTAACAAATTTGCAATGAGTTTTAAACAAAATTAATATAATTTAATTTTTGCTTTTTAAAGAAAAATGTTCAAACACTGAATAAGTAAAATAAATACATATGTCTTTCTAATAATCTTACGTTTAAATAATTCTCTTTATACTTATTTCTCTTGTCTATAGAGATTTAAAATATACGAATAAAACTATATATCTAAGTCAAAGAAAATAGCATTGCGTCAAAAATAAATAAAAGTTTTGCATTACAATACACCTAGATTTTGCATAAGAAGCAATTTCGAAACTGTGAAATCCAAGCAAGACTTCTTTACATTTCAAAGAAACAAAATTTGATTCAATCATAGAAGTATATTTCTCGTGTGACATATGAAAGAAACAAAACTTAAACAAAAGAGCTTCGTCGACGTGCTGTGTGAAAGAAATATAATATCTTATACCCGATTCGGAATTTACTTTTTAAAATATAAAATAATTTTTTTAAATGCTTTTTGAATTTGTCGTTTTGTAAAAAAATTAAAATTCTCAAAGTTATACTTTTTTTTATTTATTTATAGGCTACACATTAAATAATTAAATACGCTGGTGTGAACTGATAAGATAAAAATAATGTCTTAAAAACACCATAAAAATTTTAATGGTGCTTTAAATATTTAGTAAACACCATTAAGTAATTTAAGTAATAGTTAAGTAAGTATCAAGTAGTTTAAGTAATTTAATATAAAAAATTTTATGATGTTTTTATAGACTATTAAAATTTTACCTAATGAAATTAATTCACATCAACTTTATCTTTAGCGGGCTTACAATTTAAGGGTTTAAAGTGTCAAATTCATTCGAATGGACCAATATATCAAATTTTATTTTATTCACTATAGTCCAGGCAAAAGGGGATTTTACCTGGCAAAATTAATGGTAGTTCTGGAAATCGACTTACTTTATGTTTTTTTGGGTCGCTGAATCCGAATTTGTAACTTCCCACGAAAATTTCCCTCGGCAATCCCCCCAAATTTTGGTAAAATGCCCCCAAGAAAGGTTCTTATTAAAAAAATCGATTTTTTTGTTGTTTTATGGAAAAAGTATCTATAAATTCAGAAAATAGACAAAATTTGCAACAAATAAGATATATGATCTTATGACGTAGGATGCATGGGGAGGGGGATCTGCCTTGGAACATGCGGCCGCGGTGCGGCGTGGACTCAGTTGCGCAATTCCACTTAATCACTCATATCATGTGCATTCGCCCCCTGTCTCCCCTCCGAACTTTCCCTATAAGGTTTACTTTAAGTTTTTTGGGTCGCTGAATCCGAATTTTTAACTTACCCCCAAAATTCCTTCTCCCGCAACCCCCCAAAATAGCTGTTTTTAAATTAAATTTGTTATTGCTTTAGGGGGGAAATATGTAGAAATTCAGAAAGTAGACAAAATTTTCAAAAAATAGGATATATGAAATTATCACGTAGGATAAACGGGGAAAGGGGGGGGGGGGCTGCCTCGGAACATTCCCCGCGCGCTGTTCTCAAAAACCAAATTTTCTCAAAAAATCAATTTTTTGGGGGGTTGCCGGGAGAAGTTTTGGTGGGAAGTTACAAATTCGGATTCAGCGACCCAAAAAACATAAAGTGAGTCGAAATCCAGAACTAACATTAATTTTTCCAAGTAAAATCCCCTATTGCCTGACTTGCATCACTTAGTGCACTTAGCGCCGCAGTGCATGTTCAGAGGTTCCAAACCACTCCAATATAGATCGGGAGGCGACAGCATAGACAATCACCTCATCGAGTTCATGGCTGAAATTCCAAAATGTGTTAAAACTCGATTCGCACATTAATACGCAATCGGTCTGCCAAGTCATATCTTGGTGAAAAACACCTGAAAAACCGATTTTAGCGGTTGACTCGTATTGTTTATCATTGTGTTTTCCTACACCCAAAGATATGAAAACATGGAGGATTGGAAGCACGAAAACATATGGTAAACCCGCGAGCGAACCAATAAAATCAGGTTTTAGGTGCTTTGTACCAAGATATGCCTTGACAGACAGATTACGTTTTAATATGCGTATTCAGTTTTAAGTAATTCTTGAATTTCAGTCGTGAACTTCGTGAGGTAATTGTCTATGCTTCCGCCTCCCGGTCTAATAAGCAAACAACGACTGATTGTTGGCTAAAAATTCTCACTATAGTCATATTTTCACTAGAACTGATTTTTTAAACTATTTAAGTATTAAGATTAGAATGAACCGAAACTTGTATTTCAGGAAAGAAAAGTTTGGAACTTACAATCAAATCGTTCCAGTACTAAACTAGTCGGATGTGGCAATCCCAGAACTTTTTTCTATCTCATGCATGTTAATACTTCCTGAAAAATGCAGTATAGCAGCGCCACCGGTTACCTCATTCACACCAAAATCTAGTCAGCAACACTTATGTAAACTTCTAACTGAATCTGAAGTTAGATGAAAATCCGTGCATTAGTTTTTGAGATTGAGCTACTGCGGAAATCGTAAAAAAATCTGCATAGCAGTGCCACCTGTTGGGCGATTTAAATTAAAAACTAATCAAGACCACTTTCTATCAGGGACTAAGTGAATCTAAAGTTTGATTTAAATTTATGCGTTAGTTCTTGAGATACAGCTACTGCGGTGATCGTGAAAAATGCAGCATAGCAGCGCCACCTGTTGGAAGATTTACACAAAAAACTCAAAAGCACAAATTTATATCAGGAACTAACTGCATCTGAATTTTGGTGAAAATTCGTCCATTTGTTCTTTAGATATAGCTATTGCGGAAATCGTGAATGATGCAGCATAGCAGCGTCCCTTTATGGGCGAGTTACACCAAAACGTAGTCAGAAGCACCTTATATCAAGGACTAATTTAATCTGAATTTGATAAAAATCCGTAGATTATTTCTTTAGATATAGCTATCGCGGAAATCGTGAATAATGCTGTATAGCTGTGCCACCTGTTGGGAGATTTACACCAAAAATTAATCAGCACCAATTTATATCAGGGACAGAAAGTTCCGAACATTAGTTCTTGAGATAGAGTGCACACAAAATTTGTGTCACATTCAGAAAGACAGACTCAGAGACAGACATTTTATAAAAACATGTTTTTAGGGATCTCTGGTCCCCAAAACGTGTAAATCTGTCGAAAATCGAAATTCGAAAATTTTCACGAATCCAATACTTTCTTCTTGTAAAGATGGAAGAAAGTAAAAATGTTTCAAACTTTACATTAGAGAGGTAACTGTAAAATCAAGCAAAATTTTACACAAACAAAGCATCGAATGGACAACATTTTTATTAATAGTATGTAGGTTATTAACCCATATTGGACCGCTGTCCTATAAATAGGACAGATAATAAAACATCATTTAAAATAAAATTGGTAAGGATTTTTTTGGATGCATTTTGTTATGACGTTTTTAAAAAACATAAAAGTGTAACATATAAACAAAAAAAAACAAAAAAAAAACAAGTAACCAATTAAAATGTAATTGAAAAAAATCTATTTAAAAAATTCTTTAAAAATTGTGATCTTATAATCTAGAATTTTACCATTATTGTTGTCTTTTTATTGGAGAAATCATAGAGTATTTTTGCACAACATGAACAGTATTTTTAAAGTAAAATAAAATATTTGCTCATAAATTTAGTTTATGTATGCATTTTGTATGTCCTTACTATGTGTCCTACTAATATGTCTTGTTTATAGGACAACAAGTTACTTAAGGAATTAAAAACTTTTTTTCAAAATTTTGCTAGTACCTACTTAATTACACCATATTAATGATAGAATTGAAGTTTTAAAAATTTTCAAAAATTTTTAATTGGCGTGGTCCAATATGGGTTCATACTCTGTATAAATGTTGCAGCTGGTACTAATAAAATAATTCTCGAAAGCTGTAAAGTTGGTGCATAAAACACTTTTGCCTGAAAGTCGTTTGGCGCCATACATTCTGAACGTTAATCTTCTACTTAATTAATCGCAAAATTTGTATTTAATAAGATATTTTTTTCTATTCTAAAATAATGGTAGTTTGGTAGCTCGTGGGACACAGGCTGATGACCTATTTTGTAATATAACGGTTGTAAGTATTTAATTAATTACTTTTATTATTTTTAAGTATATTTAAAAATAGTTTACATACATTAATTTTATTGAAGATAGTTGAAGAAAACGAATAATTGAATACAAATCTTATATTGCATGAAAAAAAAATAATTTTTCATCCTCATGAAAAATATGTTCTAGCTAAGAACATTGAATAATTTTTGAATAAGTTATTTAAAAAAATGGTTAAAATTATTGATGTAAGATCATCACGTTTAAATAAATAGTGCTTTTAAGCACAGAAATAGTTGTTGGAAGTGTAGTGATTTGACAAAGCAGTCCTTTTTAATAAGGATAATTTGTTATAGAAAAAGCAAATTCAAATGAAATAAGAACGAAAAATCATGCATCCGGCATAGATTATGAAACACTTTCCAACACATTTATACTACTATAACAAAACTTAACAGTTTATTAAAGTGAAAGATAGTGTCTAAATAAACAAATTAAAAACCCCATCATGCATTTGAAAAACCATTTTCAGCTGTTATCATCAACAGACGGAGAAATATCTCATTTTTTTAGTAGCACTGTATATGATATATAGAACTGTATGTTTACTACACAGTATGGTAAAAAAATGTTCAGTTAAGCGAATAGCACAGTTGAAAATTTCCATTCAGCTATTTTCGTGAGTAAACGGAAATGTCCTTAAAAACTTTTGTGTGGTCCGGTATATTATCAATAGAATTTATAAATACCAGGTAAAGAAAAAAAATCAATTTAAAAATGCGTTCCACATCTGAAAACTCACTTACTTCTAGCAGTTATTGTTTATAAGCTTAAAAAGTTTATTTATAGTTCAGTTTCTGCTGTAGACAAATTCTTTAGTGTGTCCCAGTAAATGTGCGATAAATTCTATGTAAACCATATTCTAGAGTAATCACCATGTGGTACACCTCCGTGATATATATAGTAGAACGGGATAAAATGATCAGCGCAAGTAAAATGCCCTTGCTTAATAATTATTAAATGAAGCAAGAAATCGCGCCTTTTTCAGTATAGGAATTCGCAGAATGGTATATTTGATGCTGCGCAGTCATTCACACGATCACCTGTTATTTATTATAGGAAACATGCCTTTGTTTATTTTCAAGCAGTTGGAAAAAAATTGGCGTTAATTTAACCTATTATTATGGACTTATAAGTAAGTATATATTTAGGTTTTTGTTTGTTTGTTTGTTTGTTTTTTGCAAAATAATGTGATTGTAACAAAATGGTGGAAAAATGGTAAAATGCCGTACCAAAGTAAGGGTAAAAAGACAAAGTGGACGTTTCACCCTAACACTTTTTAGGTGCGTTCGTAATTATGTAAATACATAGCACCTATAGTCGTCGTTCAGTCCGTCTGTCTATCTGTCTGCCGTCTGTCCGTCCGTCTGTCCGTCTGTCCGTCTGCATAAACAGAGCAAAAACTACACAACTGAATGGTCTGAAATTTTAAATATATTATTGCTGCAAAATTTTGTAGAGTCATTTCAAATTTCATGAAAATCGGATGTATAGTTTAATTACAGGGACAGTCAAAATTTTTCCGTTACATTTCGGCCAATGGGAAAAAAATTATTGCAAGTGCATTTTAATGATGTTACGGCCTTCCGAATGGTCTGAAATTTTAAATATATAATTGTTGCAAAATTTTGACGACTCATTTCAAATTTCATGAAAATCGGATGTATAGTTTAATTACAGGGACAGTCAAAATTTTTCCTTTACATTTCGGCCAATGGGAAAAAAAATATTGCAAGTGCATTTTAATGATGTTACAGCCTTTCGAATTAAATGGAATGAATGGATATGCAGTTATGAAGTGCACTAAAATACACATTCAGTACAATATGCGGTAGAAAAAAAATTATTATAAAACTAGTTATAGTACGAACGCACCTCATTTGCCACGTTTGACGAGCAATTTCCAACTTGTTTAATTGAATAAGTGTGCTGTAAAATATTTGTCTTATGCATTTTTTTCCACGAATTTCATTTTCTACATTTTAATCAATTATTGAAATAAAATGTATACTAATTGTGATGCAAGTGTTAAATTAACATATTTTTAATTATGTGCTTTAAATAACTAATTTAATTTAAATAATTTCAAGAACTATGCCCAGGGCTCGCAGTGGTCCTAAACTTTTCTCGCTTTGCTACCAGTATTTTAAATCAAAAATTTTCTTGGTAGATTCCTTTAACATCTACAATAGAATTCTACAATAAAGTGTGAAAATTTTAGGAACGCTGCGAGCCTGTATGCTTTTCATCTCAGAGTAAAATTGTATCACAATTTGCCCTCGTTCTCTCAAAAAATAAATATTTCTAAAATATGCATATGCATAAAATTCGCAATAAATACATCATGTTTTACTTTTATAAAGATTGTGTAGCATGAAACAGTAGCTCATACTGAATGGTTTTTTTACGAATAACGAATAACTTTTACTTTATTAACAACGACTACGAAACACTTAAAATTCCTGTTTCAGACAATGTGCTACAATAATGATCAGGCCAAGCGAAGAGGCCTACCAAAGGGCTTTAGCTCTTCAGGCCTCGCCCAGAATGTGCTTGGATAATGTTCAATTGGATAATGTGCTTATTTTTTTTCTTTATTACAACTTGTATGACCTCATTACTATAATCATTGATGCCTATTGTAAAAGCAAACAATTACGCTTTACAAATCTAAGGAAAAGCGCCAGATTGCTTTAATAGTACTTTGATTAAAAACTGCGACAGCTTGGCACTACTAAGACATACAGAATTGAAAAAAAAAATCTCTTCTACATATAGGTAATTTTTTTGCTTGTTTTCCATGAAATGTTTTAAAATAATGACAGATTCTCTTCTGCATTGGGCGATTTATTATGATCTGCTATATATATATATGAATTTATTTATGTTTAAAGTAGTCTAAAATCATTAAAATACACCACAAACGATTTTTCCCCTTAGACGGTAATGTAACCGGATTCTTTTGAGAGTTCTTGTAAATGAACCGTAAACGCTACACATTTCATTTTCAATGCTGAACATGTCATAGTAGGGTCATTCCATACAAAATGAGCAAATTAGCTGTGGCTGACTTGCTACAGATTTTAATGAAAATCAGTATATAAGTAGATCATATCTATTTATGAGTAAATGTAAAATAATAGATTTAAAGATTGTTTATTCAAGTATTAAAATTTACATTAAAAGTTGAAGCAAAATCCAGGTTCTATCTACATGCTTGAAATTTCAATTTTGATTATTAGCCTTAGGAATGAAAAGAATATTTTAAAAATTAATTATAATTAAGGATAAAAAATAAGTAACAGATTTACGTAAGTTAGTAATCGTATTTTTATTCCGTAATGAGAAAAAAAATATTTTTGAAAATTTTTGAGAGGAAAAATGCAATAATTCTATTGCTAAAAGTATATATTTTCAATGTCGAAACTTTCATTCTTGATTTTTTATTCCTTAATGAGAAAACAATAAATAGTAAAAAATGTAGAGGGAAAATGCAATATTTCTATCACTTGTTTGAACGTGAAGGAAAAGCTCTGAAAACTTTCAAATTACTTGATATTATAGATAAAAGGGTATATTTTAAAAATAGAAACTTTTACTCTTGCTTTCCGTTTATTTTTGCCTCGAGAATATTTTTAATTAAAGTAGAAAAAATGATTCAGTTGAGCAAAGAATTATATATTAATTCAAAATACAAATACAAAAAATACATGGCAGCACTAATTTTTTTCCTTGAAATCGTGCAATAGCTTAAGAAACGCGCGCGAATTCAAAGAGAAATAGCCATGGAATGTAACAAATATTACCTTTTTGAACCCATTTTTATTATATAGGAATCAAACATAGGAATTTATTACATAGGAATCAAAATGCAATTATGAATTTGTCTGCTCATATCATAAACTTATTGATATTTGTGCCTCTGCAATATTGATAATGTCGAACCTTTCCTTTATTTATTTATTTATATTTATTTTATTTATTTATTTATTTATTTATTTTTTTTTGCTCATACATAGGACGAAAAATTTTGATTTTGTAATTTTTATTTTAAAAAGTTTCTAAGATTTTTTTTTAAGATGAAGGAAATAAATGGCAACCTTCAAGCTTGGGGAATATGATCTGCACATGTAATACTACACCAGGCATCAATTTCAATGATGTTTTTTAATTCCTTCGATTTTTATCATGTTTATAATTTTCTTAAAATTCGCAAATTTTCAATTTTTGCAACCAATTTAAGATTAATCATGGAGTTACCAGATTATTATCTATACTACTATTATGAAGAGGTAAAAATTGTTTATTTGTAGGAGGTAAGCTCTGGAACTACCAAACCGATTCCAAAAGTAATGGTCTCAAAATTATGGTGTTTGTCCAACTTAGAACTTAGGCTATATCTTATGTCCGTGCCACTGGCCAAAAAGGGGTGCAGGAGCAAAAAACGTTCTATAAATGCAATTTTCTGTTACTGAAGGGCCTGGAAACATGAAATTTGGAATGGTAGTTACTTATAAGATACTAATAATCTCTAAGGACATTTCTTATAAAGTTCGAAATTTAAAAGTGGTGAAAATGAGCGAAAAGCCTTCTAAAAAACGTTCTAATTGGCGATTTTTACGCAATCTCAAGAAGCACCAAACCGATTTAAAAAATAATGGTGTCAAAATGATGGTGACAACCCTTGCTCCAACATAGGCTACATTTTATGTCAATGCCACAACCCCTAAAGAGGGTGCAGGAGCAAAATAAACGTTCAAATTTGCGATTTTTGTGTTAATAAAGGGTCCAGATATATGGAATTTGGCATGGTGGTTGCTTATTAGATATAAATGATCTCTAAGAACATTTCTTAAAAAATTCGAAATTTAAAAGGGGTGAAAATGCGCAAAAGGGCTTTCTAAAAAACGTTCTAAATGGCGATTTTTATGCAGTCTCAAGAAGTACCAAACCGATTTAAAAAATAATGGTTTCGAAATAATGGTGATAACACTTGCTCCAACATAGGCTACATTTTATGTCGGTGCCACTACCCCTAAAGGGGGTGCAGGAGCAAAATAACGTTCGAAATTGCGATTTTTGTATTACTGAAGGGTCCAGATATATGGAATTTGGCATAGTAGTTACTTATTAGACATAAATGATCGCTAAGAACATTTCTTAAAAAATTCGATATTTAAAAGTGGTTAAAATGCGCAAAAAGCGTTCTAAAAAACGTTCGAAATGCCGATTTTTTCGCAATCTCAGGAAGTGCCAAACGGATTTAAAAAATAATGGTGTTAAAATGATGGTGACAACCCTTGACAAACATAGGCTACATTTTATGTCGGTGCCATTACCTCCAAAGGGGGTGCAGGAGCAAAAAAAGTTCGAAAATGCAATTTTCGTGTTACTGAAGGGCCTAGAAATATGAAATTTAGAATGGTAGTTACTGATAAGATATAAATGATCCCCAAGAACATTTCTTAAAATATTCGAAATTTAAGAGAGGTGAAAATGTGCGAAATGTGTTCTAAAAAACGTTCTAAATGGCGATTTCTACGCAATTCCAGGAAATATAAACCGATTTCAGAAGTAATGGTTTCAAATTGATAGTGACAGTTTCCGCTCCAACATAGTCTATATTTTACGTTGATGTCACTACCACCAGGTGGTTACAGGAGCAAAAAAAGTTTTAAATTGCGTTTTTTGTGTTAAGAGGGGGTAACAACATTTTAAATTTGGAATGGTAATTACTTCAAAGATGCAAATGCTTTCTAAGAATTGTCGAAAGAAAATTCCAAATTTAAAAGGATGAAGTGAGCGAAAGGCGTTCTATAAGAGTTCTAAATTACGATTGTTATGCAATCGTATGAAATACGAAACCGATTTCAAACATAATGGTTCAAATTGATGGTGATAGAACCTGCTCAAACATTTAAGCTGTATTTTATGTCGGTGCCACAACCCCTAGAGAGTTGCAGGAGCAAAAAAAAAAATTCTAAATTGTGATTTCTGCGGCAGTAAAGAGGCTAGAAACTTTACATATAGCACGGTAGTTACTTATAAAATATGAATGTCCTCTAAGGAAAGTCGTATATAAATTCTAAATTAAAAAGGGCTGAAGCGAAGGGAAGGAGCGAAAAGCATTCTAAAAGAGTCCTAAATTATGATTTCTATGGAATCTCAGGAAATAATAAACCGATTACAGAAGTTATTGGTTGCGAATCAAGAGTGATAGTCCCTGATCCTATACGGGCTATATTTTATGCCGGTGTCAGTACCACCTGGTTGGCAGGAACAACAAGAAAGCCTTTAAAAACATCTAAGTTCCGTTTTCTATAGAATATTAGGAAATACTAACTGATGTCAAGGTTAATGTTGGCAAATTAATGGTGAAAGTCTCTGTTTCAACATTTTTAGAGACATTCTATTTCAACTCTGTTTCGGCATTTTATGTTGGTGCCATTAACACCAGAGCGATGGTAGACTGTTAGACAAGAAAATTGGAATTTGACATGATGGTTAATTTTAAGATGTAAATGTGTTAAGATGGTTTCTAAAAAATTCAAAACTTCAAATAAATATTACTGAAATGAGCATAAAAGTCTCAACACACTTTCTAAATTATCATTTATTTGGAATTAATTTTAGTTCTTCTTATTAATTAAAATCTCATTTCTGCCTGTCGCACTTTTATAATGAAGTTTAGTCAAACTGTGGCTTAATTTGTAATATTTTAATTATTCCAAAAAGTGTTGTTCTAATAAACAAGTAATATAAAAAATTTGTTTTTAAAGTCAATTCCTACTTAGGTCATCAAAGAAAAATTTAATATAATCCGTTAAGCTAATATTAGTATTTCGTGCATTAAAATATCTCAATTTGTTGATTTTCTATAAGCAAGTAGGCTTACAATGGAACTCTATGGGATTTAGCGAAATATTAGAGATATCGCCAAGTTTGCGACAAACTTGGCGGTATCTGGCGACATAACAGGGTCCCCCCTACGGGAACCCTCCTTATAAATATGAAGATGCATTAAATGCTTCAATAACCAATGGCCGCCGTTTTGCCTCCCATGTAAAACAAAAATTAATTAATTAAAATTTAATTAATGAATTAATATTTGAAAAAACTGTATTGACATCAATTGTCATCCAGTACAAGTTTAAAAAAATTTATTTCAACTTGATAGGATGAATAATAAGCATTTTATTAACGATTGAAAATTTGAACAAGATATATATATAATTAAATAAATAAATAAATATAAGGAGAGTGTGAACTAATACTAGGAATTGAAAAATAGTTATGCAAATATCACTTGGCATATTTCAACTATCACGCGAGCAAAGCCGCGGGGTTTGCTAGTTACTCAATAAATGAGAAGATAAATTTTCAGAGGTTACAATATTATAAAAAAAATCGTTTATGTTTAATAGTTTTCAAGATACAGAACTTCAAACTTGCAACTTTCGAAGATTGCATACATGCTATTCTATACCACAAGTTTTTAAATGTCCAAAACTGCTAAAATGATTTATTTTTTGTGAAGATATTTTGCAGAGATCTATTTGAATATGAATTGAACCCGTGTGGGAAATTTTATTAACATCGGTTACTACGTGGTCAAGTTTTTTTTTTTTTTTAATTTTTGCTCATTTTACGTTGAATGACACCGTAATAAACAATAACATATTTGCGTTTCAATAGCTCTGATCCAAATGTACTCAAAATTGAGAAACACGTGTACTCATTTTTGGTTCCATAGATGTGGTCAAATATGAATCGTTATTTACTCATTTTCGACCTTATGTATGTATTCAAATATGAAGTGTTTCTGTAGTCATTTTTGATCCCACGTATATATTCAAATAAGAACTTGAAAGTAATTGTTTTCTGTTAAATATTCAATATTCTATACATTTTTTTCTCATTTTATGCATTAAGCTGTACCTTCAGTAAGTATTACATTAATGCAAATATTAAATTGTGCACAGTATTTTAAAAGTGTCTGAAAACAACGCTTCTGTTATAAAAACTAGGGGATCGTACCCGGGCTTCCCGGGTTAAAGAATATAGGTGATTTTTTTTTTTTAATTGAAAACTAATAATTTTTTTATATGCAATAAATTTTTTAGATTGCCCACTTACATTAAAAAAGTATTTTTCATATGGAAAATACGAATTATACAATTAAATAATTTTTTGAAATTTATCAAAAGCTATATTTTCTTATTAGCCGCATGCTAAGAGTTATTTGACCAAGATTTTGTTACTTATGGCATCCTTTTATATTCTGATAATTTCAGATCTTATATATGTCTGTTAAATTGGTGTTTTATTTATATTATTTTATTTATGTATTCATAGGGAAGTTTTTTTAAAATGAACATTTGCCGTAAGAAAATGATGAACTCTTTATTTTGTTTTAAGGGCAAACGGATTAATCTTTCGTAATCGAGCTCCTAACGATATAGATAAATTAAAAAAATATTTCATGCTTTAAAATTCTTTTCAAAACCATAGACAATCAGTAAACTGAGATGAACTTTGCAAATAAATTCAATCTGAAAAAAAAATCCTATTTGGTGATCTAAAAATTTTAACTGTACGACTACAAATATGTTAGATTTGTGTTTTTACAATATTATTCTTTTATTTGTTTATAAAAGAAGTATTAATTTCGTTAATTTGCCTTTCACAAATATGTTAGATTGGCGGTTTTTAATATTATTCTTTTATTTGTGTATAAAGGAAGTATTAATTTCGTTGTGCAAAAATAGTCAGAAACAAATGCTAAAAAATATTTGTTATGTATTGAAACCAGCACGTGATAAGATAAAAAAAAAAAATCATGTTTAAAAAATATTTTAGAAAATATAATACATCAGTCAATTAAGATACAGTTTTTAAACAAATTGAATTTGAAAGTAAAATTTTTCCCTATGCGAGGAAAATTGAAAATGTACGATGGTCAGAAGATTAAAAAATTGCAGTAGCGAAAATTTCAAGACCGAAATTTGATCGTGAAGTGTTTCCATTCGCAAAATGACGTCAGCGTTACGCACAGATACGTTTGTTCTTTATAATATAGATACTTAATTAGTAAAATATAATAAAGATCAGTTATTAGGACGTGGTTATCAATTGAGGCTCTTATGCTTGGTATTCCGGAATGAAAAACAGCAATTTTCACCTTCTCAAAATTTGCATATGCACTTCTGATATCCATATTCATCATTTAAAAAAAAATTGTATTTTGTTTGATCATTTAAAAACCCTTTTAACTTAAAACTTGAAGTCACGATTGTCAGCAACATCTTTTGTGTAAACAGACGCACTCTTTACTTGAGATTCTAATCTCAATTCCGGAGAGTAAAAATTTCCGTAATTTATGTTTTTAGACGCATTTGTGTTAAAATGTTTAGTTTTATCTAAGAAAATGATTGTTTTCTTTTAAATATGACTTCATTTTCACTTAAATAAGCATTTCGCCTAGCGTCTGAAACTTAGTACACATGCAGAAGGAAAAACAACATAGAAAATTTATGAGAAAAAAATCCGTGTTTTCAAAAGCAACATGTCATTTTCCGTTATTATGCCCCTAATATAACATTCTGCTCCTAATGAGATTTTGCGACACTAATACAACAATTTTTATCATAAATTTTGAATTTTTATCAGAAAATGGCATGAATAAAGATAAAAATACCTCATTATTTCTCTCTTGTCTGCAATAATAAAAGCTTTCTAATTCTCACCATTTTGAAGAAATTTCATAAAATGCTTTTAAAATTAAAATTTAAAAGTGGGGATATATATATATATATATATATATATATATATATATATATATATATATATATATATATATATAAACCATAGTGCAATAACATCTACAAATGGAGAGCTTTCAGCTTAAAAAAAAATATTAGTAAAATTGGTTCAGCAGAAAGATTAGGGGAGATGACTAAAAAGCACACTTGTGTTTTAAATATATAGATTATATAAAATTAGGTAAAATTAAATTAAGCAAATTATGTTATTTTTATAAAATCATAGTAGAATGTCCTAAAGAATAGCATTGAAATTTTATTATTCGAGAGAATTTTGAACAAACACTTCAGGAACATGATATTATTTTAAATCACGAATTATTTGTTTGCTTGTCTAACTCGGCGAAGCAAATCCATCCAGGCGAGAATCATCAATTTCTGTAATATAAATCGCTATTATTTGCAAGTCACCTCTCTTCTATAAAGACACTCTAAATTTTTGTAAAACATTGCGTTTTATCAGTGTGTGATTTCGATTACATTATTTTCAAAAGTGAACCACTTTCACCTGTGAAGAATTTTAAAGCAGTTAGGCCTGTGAAAATGACGCACTTCTACAAAACATAATTCAGGTTTAAGAATTAAAATACACGATTTTTTATAAATGACGTCATTTGCATCCGCTAAATCAATTCACTTTTACAATCCACTCTTAAACTTCATCTATAGAAAAGTATGCATATGACGTCATTATCACGGAATAACAGATAATATTCTTGACATAGCCCCTATATTAATTTCAACTTTTTTTTCAGGTTTTATGAGAAAATGGCAAAAGATACAGTATCTCCTATTTTCGACTATTTTCCGTTTACTTTCAATGACTTTCAATAGAAATGGGGTACTTTTGTTGCCACAATAAGAAAAATGGTATTAAAAACTGCAAAAAAATTAATATCTCAAAAATAAATTGAGATACAGCTTTCAAACAAACTGTATTTAAAAGAGCAATTTTTTTCTTATACGACGGTGTAAAAATTTTAAATGTGCGATGTTTAGAAGTTTAAAAATTTGCAGTAGAGAAAACTGCAAAACCAAAATTTTATTTCAAATTTCAAAGTGTTGCCATTCGCAAAATGACGTATGTGTTACGCACAGATATGTTTGTCCTTTATAATATAGATATGAAGTTAAACAAGATGCCGTCCAAGATGGCCGATTAGTAACACGTGCGAAGTCAAAATAAGATACCGGGCTAAAATACACACAATTTATAAAATACTTTAAAAACTAAAATAAGTTAAATGGAAAAAAAATAATTTTCTCGTCAAAGGGACTCCCTCACCCCCCTCCCAAAACACTTTACTACAGATTAAAGTAAAAATGTTCTGACATTTATTTCCCGCTAAAAATTATTAACAAGAAATATTTAATTACTAGCAAACCCCGCGGCTTTGCGCGCGTAATATTTGAAATATGCCAAGTGATATTTATATGTCTAATTTTTATCAAAAGGTACTAACTAAATTTTTATTTTATTAAAAGGTAATATTTTATTTTATTAAAAGGTACTTATTACTTTTAGGAATAATTCAAAAATTACTATTTAAAACACAGTTTGACTAAACATTATTACACTGTATTAGGCAGAAATGAGACTTAAATTAATAAAATGAAATAAAACTAAATAAATGATAATTTAGAAAATATTTTGAAACTTTTATGCTCAATTAATACGCTCATTTCAGTATTCATTTGAAGTTTTGAATTTTTTAGAAACCATCTTCTTACATTTTAAAATTAACCATCATGTCGAATTCCAAGTCCTACCACTTCTCTTAACATAAAGGGCTATGTTGAAACAGGAACTGTCACCATTAATTTGCCAACATTAATTTTGAAATCGGTTTGTTATTTCCTAATATTCCAAAGAAACGTAATTTAAAAAGCTTTTAAAGCCCTTTTTTAGAACGTTTGTTGTTCCTGTGAACCCCAGGTGGTAGAATCACCGGCATAAAATATAGCCTGTGTAGGATCAGAGACTTTTACCACTAATTCGCAACTATTACTTTTATAATCGGTTTATATTCCCTGAAATTGCATAGAATCGTAATTTAGAACTTTTTTAGAATGCTTTTCGCACCTCTCCATCGCTTCACCCCTTTTTAATTCGAATTTATTTTCGACGTTCCTTCGAGGGCATTTATATTTTATAAGTAACTACCATCTCATATTTAAAGTTTCTAGCCTTTTCAGTATCACAGAAATCGCAATTTAGAAAGTTTTTAGCTCCTGCAACCCTCTGGTGGTAGTGGAACAGACATAAAATATAGCTTATGTTTGAGCAGGTTCTATCACCAAAATTTGTCATCATTATTTTTTTAATCGGTTTGGTAATTTATAAGTTTGCTTAAAAATTGTAATTTATAACGCTTTTCACTCACTTCATTTTTTTAAAATTTGGAATTTTCTTTCGACTGTTCTTAGAAAGCAGGTGCATCTTGTAAGTAAATATTATGCCATACTTCAAAGTGTTAGACCCCTCAGTTGTGCAAAAAATGCAAATTGGAAAATGTTTTGCTTTTGCAACCCTCAGATGGTAGTGACAGCAACATAAAATATAACCTATGTTATAGCAGGGACTGTCACCATTTATTTGCAACCATTACTTTTGAAATAGCTTTGGTATTTCCTTAGATTGAGTAGAAATCGCAATTTAGAACGTTTTTAGGACGCTTTTCGGGCATTTTCACCGCTTTTTAAATTTCCATTTTTTTTAAACTGTTCTTAAAGATCATTCATAGCTAATAAATATGTACCTTGCCTAATTTTAATTTGCTAGCCACTACCGATCACAAAAATCGAAATTTAGAACGCTATTTTGCTCCTGCAACGTCTTGGTATAAGTGATACCGACATAAAATAACGTCTATGTTAGAGCAGAGGCTGTCAGCATCAATTTCCTACCATTACGTTTGAAATCAGATTCATTCTTCCTGAGATATTGCCGACAAATCGGCATCTAGAACGTTTTTAGAACGCTTTTCGCGCATTTTGCTCCTGCATCTCCTCTGGGGTAGTGGAAACAGATATAAAATATAGCCTATCTTGGAGATCTGTCACCATCATTTTTACACCATTATATGTGAAATCGGTTCAGTACTTCCTGAGATTGTATAGAAATCGCAATTTAGAAAGTTTTTTATAGCACTTTTTGCGCATTTTGACCCCCTTTTAAATTTCGATTTTTTTAGGAAATGTCCTTAGAGATCATTGATATCTTATAACTAACTGCCATTCGAAATTTCACGATTCTAGGCCCTTCCGTAACGCAAAAGCCGCAATTTAGAACGTTTTTTGCTCCTGCACCCCCTTTGGGGTAGTGGCACCGACATAAAACATCACCTATGTTGGAGCAAGGGTTTTCACCATCATTTTGACGCCATTATTTTGTAGATCGGTTTAATATTTCCTGAGATTGTGTAGAAGCCACCATTAGAACGTCTTTTAGAACGCTTTTCGCGCATTTTCACTCCTTTTAAATATAAGTAGCTAATATTTCAAATTTCATATTTCTAGGCCCTTCGGTAACGCAAAAATTGGATTTTTAGAACGTTTTTTGCTCCTGCACCACCTTTGGGGTAGTGGCACCGACATAAAACATAGCCTATGTTGGAGCAAGGGTTGTCACCGTCATTTTGACACCCTTATTTTGACACCATTATTTTTTAAATCGGTTTGGTATTTCCTGAGATTGTTTAGAAACCACCATTTAGAACGTTTTTTAGAACGATTTTCGCGCATTTTCACTCCTTTCAAATTTCGAATTGCTTAAGAACTGTTCTTAGAAATCCTTTATATCTAATAAGTAGCTAATATTTCAAATTTCATATTTCTAGGCCCTTCAGTAATACATAAATCGCATTTTTAGAACGTTTTTTGCTCCTGCACCCCTTTTTGGGGTAGTGACACCGACATAAAACATAGCCTATCTTGGAGCAAGCGTTGTCACCATCATTTTGACATCAATATTTTTTAAATCGGTTTATATTTCCTGATATTGTGTAGAAACTACCATTTAGAACGTTTTTTAGAACGCTTTTTGTGCATTTTCACCCCTTTTAAATTTCGAATTGTTTAAGAACTGACTGTTCTTAGATATCATTTATATCTTATATGTAACTAACATTCAAAATTTCATATTTCTAGGCCCTTCAGTAACGCTAAAATCGCATTTTTAGAACGTTTTTTGCTCCTACACCCCCCTTTGGGGTAGTGGCACCGACGTAAAACATAGCCTATCTTGGAGCAAGCGTTGTCACCGTCCTTTTGACACCAATACTTTTTAAATCGGTTTGGTATTTCCTGAGATTGTGTAGAAACTACCATTTAGAACGTTTTTTAGAACACTTTTTGTGCATTTTCAACCCTTTTAAATTTCGAATTATTTAAGAACTGTTCTTAGACATCATTTATATCTTATATGTTACTAATATTCAAAATTTCATATTTCTAAGCCCTTCAGTAACGCTGAAATCGCATTTTTAGAACGTTTTTTGTTCCTACACCCCCTTTGGGGTAGTGGCACCGACATAAGATATAGCCTATGTTCTAAGTTGGACTAACACCATCATTTTGATACCATTACTTTTGGAATCGGTTCGGTAGTTCCAGAGCTTATCTACGACAAATAAACAATTTTTTCCTCTTTATAATAGGAAGTATAGATTTACTGAGAAAAAATAGCAAAATTATTATCAAGATACGCTAAACAATTACTTTCATGACATAAGCATTGTTTCCAAGCAATTTTAAATCATTAAAATATTGTGCATAATTTAATATTTACATTAATATAGTATTTACAAAAGATACAGCTGGTTACATTAAACAAGAAAAAATGTATTGAATATTTAACAGAGAGCACTTACTTTCAAAGTAGTTAGCGAAATATTGATAATCCCATTTTTTTAATTATTGTTTACACGAACAAATCCATCTCACTTACCACACAAATCAACCGAATTTACGAAGCACTGATAAACAACAACAACAACACAATGTACCCTTACGCGTTATAGGAGACATGGAAGATATAGTTCCTTTAGAGGAATAAAAATGTAGTATTATACCTCTGATTTTCACGGTATATTACTTTCTTTTCCGATTAAAGAACATCTTTTAAGCTGCCATGAATGAAATAAACCACTACAAAGCGCAGAATTATGGTGTCGTTTGGGTTTGATAACATGTGATGGATCAAAATTGAGAAAGGATGGGTTCATTTTCGATCCAAACATACTCAATTCGATATGTGTACATCGATTTACTCATTTTTGAGTACTTCATTTTTTTCAGTGTGACAATCCGAATTCATAAACACTTTTCAACTTTGTTGGAAAGTGTTACAAATTAAAAATAGAGAAAACATAAAGATTTATTGATATCCTTTTCTTGTTGAATGTGATAGCTGATATCAGAAAAAAAAATGTGTATCCCAGCTTATTTTGTGTATTCCAAAAAATAAAGTCACCTTACAGAAGCCAGCCGTAAAACAAAGCGGTGCGATTAAATACCCTATAGCAATATTTTTAACTTCTAAGCATCGCACATTTTCAACTTTTATACCGTCGTATTGAAAAAAACAGTTGTTTTAAATGCATTTTGTTTGAAAACTGTATCTCCATTTATTTTTGAAATATTAATTGTTTTGTAGTTTTTAGAGCCATTTGCTTAATATTGGCAACGGAAGTACTCCATTTCTGTAGAAAGTAAAGGGAAAATAGTTCTAATATACTAATTATATATTTTTGTTGCCATTTTCTCATAACAACCGAAAGAAAATGTAATTAAAATACGTGCTGTTTTGAAAAAAAAAATATATAAACGAATGATTTCTGGTAAACAATGGAGCTGTTACAAACTATATTTAATTTTAAGTATCTATGAATCATTAGACAGCCCTTTTTTGTCGATTTTCTTGAATGACGTTCACTTTTTGCTGCATTTGTGCATTATTTCGCGATAGTGATGTGCTATGCATGCTTTACTGTAGTTGTTTAAGAGTTAATCGTAAATGTGGAATTATTAAGCGGACGCGAATGACGTCATTTTACATAAAATAAAACGTTTTCTTTAAGTCTTAAAATTGAAATATATTTTGTACTGCAGTAGAGTCCCGCTTAAAAAAAAAAAAAAAAAAAAAAAAAAAAAAAAAAAAAAAATATGGCCATTTTTTTCCATTCTGAACAGAAAATCAGAGTTCTATCTTATTATGACTGCTCTTTCATCTTCACATAACGCTTCATTTAAAATGGCAATAGAAGCCACCAGTCCATCAGAAGAAAATGAAGTAATGGAAATGATGGGGGCGACACTAAATTCTGAAAAAGCAGAACTCTTGTTCTCTAGTTATTATTCTTAATTTTTTCTATTAACTAGTAGTGACAGAAATAATATAATTCAGTCAATATACGTCTACGCGGATCCTGCGTAATGACAGGCAGTCGATATATCTTCTCAAAAGAACCAGATGTTTTGTTACACGACAGACAATGTATCTTTCATTTTTAATGAAGTCTTAAATGCATTTATGGTGAAATGTTCTCTGTAATGTTTCTCATAAATATGTCTTGCACGTGTGAATCGATTTTTGTTAAATAAATGGTAATTGATTTTTATGCAGAATAATGCAAATATTTTCTTAGCAAAATTCTACAAAAAATTTAAACAACCAAATCATAAGAATACGCTTTTATTTACTTCATGAATTTTTAAATACAGTCAAACTCGGTTAACTCTTTATTCCCCGATGGTACTTAGAAGTACAATTAAAATAACTTGTTATAAAATTCATTTAATACATCGATTAGTAGTAATGCAATTTAGAATGAGTATTAAATACTTTACTTTATCTTGTTACAAAAGCATTATTGGTTGCACAAAACAAAAATATTTTTAAAAGGATGATTTCTTTTTCATTTGCATCTTTTCAGCTTTCGTGACGTTGAAAGATAGAGGGGGGGGGGGGAATTCAGGTCGGAAATATTTCTATATTTCTATTGTAAGAGCATTTTATTTGTATATTTGCTATTTTTTTAAATAATAAAAAACAATTTAAATATAAAATTTCAGTGGAGTTATAAATATTGCACAAAATTCCTATAAATTCCAATTTAAATAATTAATTTTAATCGGCAAAATTCTTCTAAAATTTATTAAATGATTATGTAAATCTTCTAGTGTAGTTTCAAAAATTCAGGAAAAATGCTTTAAAAGATGACATTTTCATGAATTCATAATTTGGGACATAAAGGGTTAACAGGCATTTCAAGGGAGTGGATAAAAGTCTCGTATTTAAGCGCGATCTCGTATCAAACGTAATTTGTATAACTTTGCAGGAATTGGCTTATTTACACACCTACTCATATAAATGAAATTCAAAGATATCATTTATATGTTTATGGTCAAAAATTGTATCTTTCACGTATATTAACCCTTTGCACACGAGGGCTCCGCTGCAGAGACATAATCTTTCTTTGCAAAATTTATTTTTGACACCAGTAATAAAGGAAAATAAAATTTACCTTATTTAATCAGAGCATTTTTGAAATTGTGTACTTGAACGAAACTTATTTTTAAAAAGTGGTGCCGATCGAATAAAATTTGTGTAAGAGACGACGAGCACAAAGGGTTAAGATTAAAATTTCACTGAGAAAAAAATATATACCGCCTTCACCTAGAATGAATAGGTAGTCATTTTATGAATCCCTAAACTAGAAATACAGATTTCCGAACTATGCAAATAGGGTAAACAACTAAGCTGAATAGACGAAATGATCTAGAATTTCTAGTCTCTTCTTTTCTAGATGACGAAATGATAAGGAATCGCTTCAGTATCTAGAAATTATCGTTTGATTTCTGAAATGGTTTCATCAACTAAAATTATATTTACTAAAACTTACCTCTTGTGTTCTCATTTATTTGCAGCGATTTTTAAATAAGTTTGACCACGAGAATATAAGAAAACGCTCTTGAATTCTAGTAGGAGACTCTGGACCTCTCTAAGAAAGGGAACTAGAATTTATAAGGATGACATGGAACTATTTTTTCTAGAGCCTCAATTTAGATTCTAGATACAGAACCATTATTTTTTTCTCAGTGTTAAATGCGTTCAACTTTTAACTCATTGTTTCTTTTATACACTGTCAAACATTTATGTAACATTACTTCATAAAGTTTGTGGTAGCCTTCCTGTCTTCATTTTATTAATTTAACCGATATAACTGGTGTTACGTTACACAAATGTGTAATATTACGTCATTTTAAACAGTTTAAATTACTCCATAAAATTCGAGGCAGCATGTTGCACCAATTTTATGGAGTAACGTTACATATATTTTGTACAGTGTAGGACCAAATGGAATGATAATGAGAAATATATATAGATGACATTATTGTCGACTAATACGTTGCAATCCAAAATAAAACAACAAGAATAATTTTCCAACTAGACTATTTTTTTTACCCGACAGCCAGGAAGGGTTATGTGTTTCACGCGTATCTGGGTATGTGGATTTCTTTATACACTCGAAACATCCCAACGGCTGGATGGATTTTAATGAATGAGGTCTCTAACGATTCGTCTTAACCGTTCGATTGTTATTGGCTAGGTTTTGTTCTTATAAATTTCAAAATGGCGGTAGAGACGAAAAAGTTATTTTACGCACCATATTGAATGCCATATCATTAGATAGGTCTTTCAAAATGAAGCCGATGTTTCATTGACTATTTTAAAGTCAGAAGCTCCGTTTAAACATTACACAACCTGGAAGTTGTGTAGGAAGGATCTATAGCTTTACTACCACTCTAACCTTCATAGCCATCTATAGACCTCATCAAAACAGTGTTTATAGATAGGAACTAACAATTAAACACAACTTAAAAGTCATAAATACAAATAAATAAAAAAATAGGTAAGTAATATAAAAAATAGTTTCACATTGATGAGAAATAAATAATTAGTTCGCTTTTTATGAGATCGGGTTTTTGGATTTTTTGAAATTTAATTTTTACTTGTTATTGGAAAGAAAAGAATTGTTAAATCTTTGAAACACAATCCAGTTTTTAAAATCATATTTAGTACTTGTACATAGTCAGCACTTGAGTACCATTATAGTAATTCTGTTTAACATAAGAAAAAGCTATCCTTAATAATCCTTTTGTAAAACATATTGTTAACGTAGCAAAGAGTAAAGAAAACATACAAAACATAAAAGAATTATCCAACCGCAGTCGTATTTGTTTAATCTTTACAAGTTTCGTCTTTTGTTGCTCATAATATGCATTATAAAACATAATAATGATATAACTTACATTTAAAACCTCACAAACAATAGGTATGATCATGTCTAATTATAATATTTTTATGATGTATCTGAGTAACCTGAATTCGTCTATATATCTCTACTACAGTAAAAACATGCATGAAGCGATAGACAAAGAATGATAGGTGGCTGGATCAAAGAAGAATAGCAGTTTTTCTAATTTAGACGGTTTTTATTTTATTCAAATATCTGCCACTATTTCCGAATAATGATTTATATCTCAAATAATCTATTATTAAATAAAGAAAATACAGTATAACTTAAAAAATCCGGCATCATCGGGACTAAGTCGTTGCCGGATTTTTGAAGGAATATCCAAAGTAGTAACTAGGAACATCAAAATTAGTTGTAATTTCTTAATGTTGCTATTAGCCATAATTTAATTCATTATTAAATTATAATTATGGAAGAAAAAGAGAAAATTAAATATTAAAACAAAACTTAATTTATGTGATATTTTTTTATGTTACAGAAAAAAAAATCTAATAAAGAGTGAAATTATTTCTTTTCTTGTAATTTCGGAAACATCGATGTAAACTTTGATTGCTTCTATTCTTTTGGCCGTTCTTTAACAAGTTTATATATATATATACATATATATATATATATATATACAAATGAAGAACGTCTATTTCAGAATACAGCCTTGTTTCTCTAAAGCCTATATTAATACTCCAGACAAATTTATGCATTTTTCTAGTGACACCTTTTCATCTGTCTGTTGTTCAGCCTCGTCTTCTGATCTGCTACTAGCGTTATCGTCGGTTCTGTTTAGCACAGTGTCAGTGATCTCGCTATAGGTTAAATTGTTCGTTGTTGATGCATTTTCATCAATTGCTTAGCCAATCATCTATATCCTTTTATTCGACACTTAATGCATTTTTAGATTTTGCGTGTTCAATCAGCTCATAAATTGTAATCTTTTCACTGCCAGAAAATTCGTTCTGATCATTGATGTTGCCGTTGCCGAAAATTCGTTCAGGCCATATATTGTGCCATGCATTCGCCAAATTGTCTCCAATGTTGTTCCCGTTGCTAAGCAACAGTGCAGCTCCCAGAACGTTTGTTCAGAAAATAATAGCCTCTCACAAATAAAAAAAAATCAAATATTCTTTTTTGCATTTTTTTTTTCGATCTTGAAGTTTTTAATTTATAAAGAATTTATATTTTTCATCTACATTAATTGAAATTGCAAATGAAAAAGCAAGTGGAAAGATGGTTTTGATGCCGGATTTTTGAAGTTATACTGTAATACTATCCCAAAACAATGTATTTTATTTGAATAAAAAAGTCTGCTAAATTGGGAACACTCCGGGAGAGAGAAGGGATTCATGTCTTAAGCGTGATTTTTTTCCTATAAGGACCGGAAATTTATCGCGTATTAACCCTTTATCTATTGTATTATGATCTAGTGAAATTTTTTGATGCAATTTTTTTTCAGTTACTACAATTAAAATTAAAGGATATACAGTGTAACCCTGAACAACGGTTACCCGTGGGACCGGTGAAAAGTGACCGCCCTTCAGAGGTGATTGTTATTCGGAGGTTTTATGCAACAAAAATCAAAATTACATAAATTTAAATAGAAATACACAGTCATTTTAATTAATCCTCATTTTTTTAATACATTAAAACAATCAGTAATTTGCAGTTGCTTTGTTTTTTTTTGTTGCTAATATCCCTCTCCAAGGAAATGAAATGCCAAAGTGAGTTGTTAACTCATCATCATTATTATCTAATACAGAATTTTAGATTTCGAAGGTTCGTCAAATCTTCGGTATGTGTGTTAATACTGGAAATTTTGGGTGATTCTATAATCTCTTCGGTTTCCTCTTCCTCATCACTTTTACCTTCCTCCCTCCTATATTCCACCATTTGCTGTATGGAATTAAACGTGGCAGTCACAGCGAAATCTTTGTCTGGGAATACAAATTCGCTAGCCTTCATGTTAGTTATGCCTACTGTTCTAAGAATGTTATCTACCTGTGCCCTGCCACATCATTATTATTTACTAAAAAATATAAAAGTATCTTATAAATCTAGAACTTTCTCACCTGAGTCGTGAATTCTACGCCTTTATTGTGGCTGATCTCGTTAAGGTATTTACTTCGAAGAATATAAACACTGCTGTACGAAACAAAACATTTAATAGACAAAAACTAACACTAAAAACGGTACATATACTATCTTTAAACATCTTCAATTTTTAAATTCGTACATCTCGTCTGCAGTAAATTCATGGAACAACAAATGAAAAAAATTAAATCGTAAACAAAAAAAAAAAAAAAAAAAAAAATGGGTCATTTTAGTTCACACAGCTTGCTTTTTTATTTCGCACCAAAGAGTTTGGAATTTGAGTCAGAAAATACAACATCCTCCGGCCCAGAAAGATAAGTTATTCTTTATCATAGTCAAGTTCCAATGGATATAGGTGTTGGACTGCTCGCCGAATGAAATTGCCCGTTGCCAGTCTTAAAGTACATGCACGAACCTTTCCGTCTCTACCAGGATGAATATCTGTGACAATGCCTAATTTCCATAAAAGCCTTGCCTGATTGTCTTCTTTAATTTGAACAACGGCTCCTTTTTTTACTTGTATGCCTTTGGAGTGATCTGTATAATGGACAGATTTTAAATCCATTAGGTAAAATTGTTTCCACTTCAACCAAAATTTTTCTACTAAGTTTAATCTGTATCTATATCTGCGAGTTACTTCACTTTTGGTAGAAGGAATGTTCCTTATCTTTTCCGGTGGCAAAGCTGTCAGTCTTTTCCCTACCAGGAAATGTGCTGGGCACAAGGGGTTGGCTCATCTACATCACTCGATACAAAGGTTAATGGGCGGGAATTCAAAACATCTTCCACTTCCTGTAAAGTGGTTTCAAATTCTTTGTAGTCTAATGAAGATCTTCCAAGGATTTTCTTAAGGCATATCTTCGTTGAAAGTACCAAACTTTCGTAGAATCCTCCCCACCACGCTGCTCTCTCTACGATGAATTTCCATTCAATTCTTTTTTCTCTAAAATAATTTTGCACGTCAGGATTCTTTATCAAATTCCATATCTGCTGCAAATCCCTGTCCGCTTTCTTGAAGGTTTTAGCATTATCGGTGTAAATAATCTTGCAAATACCACGACGTGAGATGAATCTTCGAAAGGCCATTAAAAATTCGGTCGTTGTTAAATTCATAACAATTTCTAGATGCACTGCTCTTACTACTGCGCATGTAAATAAAACAACGTAAATCTTGGTACTGTTTTTGAGGTATAAAGGACATAGGAAATCTGTTCCTGTCACTTCGAAAAGTGATGCTTCTTTAATTCTATCTGGAGGAAGGGGTGCAATGTCTTGGCAGTACGGTTTAGTGCTGAATTTTTTACAGATGATACATCGCCTTAGTATACGTTTTACTTGTTGCCTACCCTTCATAATCCATAAACTTTCTCTTAATTGGGCGAGTGTTTCAGCAACTCCAGCATGAGTTACTTCTTCATGAGCTCTTCTGATTTGAAGATCTGTAAAATGACTTTTGCTAGGAAGGATAATTGGATGTGCTTCTGAATAACTTAAATTTGAATTCTGGAGTCTTCCTTTTAATCGCATGATTCCATCTTCGTCTAAGAACGCATTTAAATTTAAATTTTTTGATTTTCTTGGGATTAATTTCTTCTTAAACAATGCTTCTCTTTCTTCTGGAAAGCATTTCTCTTGCGTCTGTTTTATCCAATATTTCTCGGCTTTCAACATTTCTTCAGCACTCAAAGGTCCTGAAAGTTTACTTACACGTATCTTTGTATTGTTCGCAAATCTGAATATCCAACAGGTGATGCGAAATACTCTAGTCAATGTACTGCAATTTTCAATTTAAAAAATTGTATTTTCTTCTTGTGTCACACAGCTAGCTTGGAGAATTTTTGTTTTCATTGATGATCTTTTCTCTACTTCGACACCTTTAATATCAATTTCTTTCGTTTCTTGAGGCCAAAATGTTTCATTTTCTTTCAGCCACTTGTGACCGTTAAACCATGCTTCATTTTTCAAAAATGATTCTGCTTTTTCACCTCTGGTTAACAGGTCGGCTGGATTTTCTGAGCCAGGGCAATGCGACCACAAGTTTGGATTTGTTTTTTGCTGTATTTCTCGAATTCTATTCTGAACAAATGGCTTCCATTCTTCAACATTGCCTCTGATCCAATGCAGAACAATCATTGAATCTGTCCAGAAATGTAGACTGATTTTCATTTCTTTGAAAAGACGTTGATTAACATAGGTTGTTAGTCTAGTCCCTACTAGTGCGCTCATTAGTTTCAATCTTGGCAGAGATAATTTCTTGACTGGAGCAACTCTGACTTTGGAAATGACAAAACTAGTAAATATTTGTTCATTAACACGATATCTTAGATAAACAACAGATCCATAAGCTTTGGAACTTGCGTCGTTAAAACAGTGCAATTATAGATCTTGAATCGCATCTTTTGAATAGTCACCAAAATAATATCTTGCAATCTTTGCAGCTTCAACAGAACTTAGTTGCTTGCACCACTTAATCCATTTATTGTGCATATCTTCATTCAATTTATCTTCCCAATTCAGACCTTCTTTCCAAATTTCTTGCATAAGAATTCTTGCAGTTACCGTAAAAGTGTTCAAAATTCCTATGGGATCATATATTCTTCTTGTCATCTTTAAAACTTCTCTTTTGGTTACACCGTTATTCTTATCGTCAAATTTCAAAAGATTCTGTAATTCGACTTTCAAATAATCTTCTTGGGTATTCCATTTATAACCTAGAACCTTTGTATAAGCAGAATTTTTATGGACAGTTTCTTCTTTTAAGTCAAATTGCGATTGAAGACTTTCGGAATTTGTAGTCCACTTGCGCATATTGAAATTAGCCTCTTTCAAAATGGTCATAACCTCAGCATATACCTTCAAACCTTGTGAATCTTCATTTACACCAGCGAGTAAATCATCAACGTACAGACAATCATTAAGCAGATCAAACGTATCTGGAAATGTGGATTTGTATTTCTTGATATGATGTTTTATAGTTGCAGATAACAGAAATGAACTAGGCTTCGCTCCGAATAAAACTCTGGTCATTCGTAATGTTTTCAACTTCAAATTTGACCCTGGATTAGGAGAATTTTCAATCCATAAAAATCTAACAGCATCTCTATCTGCAGGATCTAAACTAATTTGCAAATATGCCTGTTCAATAGAAGACACAGCACTGAAGAAAAATTGGAGGGATAACGTAAGAATACAAGCAATGGCAGACTATTTCATTTTAAAATTCAGAGCAAAAACGAAAGCAAAGCTAGTCAAATTAGCAAACAAATTTAATTAAAGTATTTCACGAATGGATCATAGCTAACAATCTAACGCTTAACTGGGATAAAACAGAACTACTGTATATAAAGAGAACACATACAGGAAACCTCTCAACAGAGGACACATACAAAATAGAGGGTATAGAATTTAACAACAGGGAACTCGGAGAGAAATACCTAGGTATAATAATTCATAAAAATCTCAACTGGCTAACACACTACCAAACACAATCAGCAAAAGTTAGGAACACATTCAACATGATGAACGCTATGGTCGCACGGGGACGGGGGGTGGGGGTCTCAAATCAGACTTATTGAAAATTTGGTGTAGAACAGTAGTCGAGAAAACACTGACTTATGCAGCCCAAATTTGGGAACAAAACCTTAACTCAAGAAGCAAGGAAGAACTAACAACTTGTCAAAGACACTTCCTGCTGGCCATAGTCAAGAAATATAAAACAGCCCAACCGCGGCCCTTCAGGTTCTAGCAGGCCTGGTTCCAATTTATCTACAAGTCAAATTCAAAGCAGCATACGGTACATTCTCAAGGCTAAGGGAAACAGTAAACTTATACGGAACAATACTTAATCATACGAACTATGTTAAAAAAAAATAAACATGTGGCACACGGAAACGATAGGATCGACCATAGGATACAACTTTAAACATATCACAATTTACACAGATGGGTCAAAATTGGAATCGGGAGCTACAGGTTCGGCATTTATAGCATACGAAAACGAAAAGAGCAACCACCACTAAGGAAGTTTAATAGCGTTTTCCAAGCCGAACTACTGGCTATACTCAAGGCAGCAGAATGGGGGAACACAACAGGAGAAGAATACAGTATTCGCTCGGACTGCATGTCAGCCATTCAAACACTTACTAAACCTTTCAATGTTACACAACTAATAGATTCAATACACGAAGCAATAAAAAAAATCAGGTAAAAAGTTCAAAATAAGCTGGGTTAAGGCGCATGTAGGCGTACAAGGCAACGAAGACGCCAACAAAATAGCAAAACAAGCAACACAAAATCAGTTGATTAATATACCATATAACTTAGAAAGGCCAATATCTAACTTTAAAATAACAATCCCAGAGCTTATAATAAAACAATGGCAATTCGAGTGGGATTATGGAGACACGGGCAGGACTACATATGAATAATTCTCAACAGTTAACACAAGCAGACTATTAAGTCAAATTTACACGGGTCATGGGGCATTCCCTGACTACCTACACAGATTTAAACGGAAAAACACACCAAACTGCGCATGTGGAGAAATTGGAACCCATAAATACTATCTTACATTCTGCCAGCTAACAAAACAACACCATCTGGTCCAAATAATAACAAATAGCGAGCAACTTTGGCGCAGCCAACTAGCAAACTACAAAGACGTACAGAACAAGGGTAAATCAGTGGCCAGAAGGCTAATTGAAAACATAGACATAATATCACAGTAGAAAAAAAAACCACACACACCGATTTTCAGCGGGACACCCCACCCCATACTAACAATCTGTCTGCTTCAGGTTATAAATATTGAAAAAAATGCCCACGTTGAATTATCATTATGGTACGTATTTCGGTGCAGCATATAAAGGAACCTCTTCATGCTCGCAAAAAAAATTTGTTAAATAACGTTATGTCTTTTTTTTTGTTATTTATCATCTTTTTATTTATTTATTATTTTTTTGTCTTTTTTTTCAACGCCTCTCTTTATATATGCGCTTTCTGCATGAGCTACCGGACCCAATCCAATGTCAAAGCCCAGGGAGGCAGTTTTTACCCGATGGGGTACGGTAGGAAGGCGAAGTCTCATCCCCTTTGCAACGTTAAGTTTGCCCAACAATTTAGCTAAAAAAATTAACACACGGTGCAATTTGTCTATCTGCGGAGCCCGATTCATTATTTTCTTTACCCCCCTCCCACCCATACGAAAATCATCAATTTCATTTGAAAAGTATGCATCAACAATTAGGCTTCAAAATTTCCAAGCTATCCCATTTAGATCGGGCAGCGGTGGCCAAGCTGGTAGAGCATAATACTCGTAGCCGTTGGTTGTAGGACCCAGGCTAACTGCCGGCTAAAATTCCGTCATGTACGCTAATGGCGTCTGGTGCATGTAAAATCCGTCGTGGGTGCTAAGTCCTCTATGTTACCTGTGAATTATACCTCTGGAGGTGCCTTGCCAGGTCAAGGTCTCGTCATCTGATCAAGGTTCTAAATTACGAGACCAACTTGAGTAGCAATGTGCAGGTGCCAAACAACAGGATATAATGTCAAGTACCCGGCAAAACAAAGTATACACAAACGAGCAGGGGGCACTGCAGATAGGATGACGATCGAGGCAATGATTAGGTTCAGGTTTATTGTCGCTTCGCGGCGATTAGGCGGTCACCAGGCCCGATGCCAGGTACTAAACCCGTTAAGCTGGGGTCACCCGGCAGGTAGGCGCCTGTTCATCGGTTAGAAAGAAAGAAAGAAATGGTCTTAGGACTTGTAAAATTGGAAAAAATCAAGAAAATATGACGATTTTCAACATTTAATATCTTAAAATATAGAGGCGAGTAGCCGAATATAGACCAATTCACATATTTTCAGGTGTAACTCTGTTTATTTTTGTAATTTATGGAAAATATCACTACACATGTACAATCTATTCGTCTAATAAATAAATAATCATTAGAACAATTACTTTTTCAAAATCGTAAGTTTTATTTTAGTTTGAAAATTTGTCAAAAGTGGCCCAAATTCAGCGACTGTTCACCTAAGTTGGACCCCCAGTCTTCCAAATTAGACCAAGCAATATTAGGACGTTAACGAGTGGCGAATATAACTAATTTCATTAAAAACAAAGTTTGCTATTAATGAATAAAACAAAACAGCAGCAATGAAATATAATGAAATCAAATGCCTGAAAATAAGAGTAATTGTTTAAAATCAGAAAGTGTTCGAAATGTAAATCAAAGTTATAAGTATTGAAGAATAGAAATTATGTAACTGATTACCAGTTACTTTAATATCATGTAAGGAATGATTCAAGGGTTACAACGAATTTCTCTTGCTCATTTTTATTCCAGCGCACACAACATGAAGCCATATTTGACAATCTGAGCACTGAGTCATTTCTGCAATTTTATTTTTCTTACAAATTAGACAAAACTAATCATCTTGATTTTTCTTTTTAGATTACTTTCTTCCATCATTTTCTTTCCAATTGAATTACGCCTATTTTTTTTAAATGATGTTTTTCTTCTATACTGTTTGTCTGTGTCGTTTTCAGCATTTTTTTTTTTACTCTCTTTGTTTTAGTAGGTTTCATGATTACTGACTCTATTTCCAAGATATTTTTTAAATTTATATAGGTCTAAACTATATAAAGAAATTGATTAAGATATATAGTAAAGTGAGGACAGACGCCACGGTGGGACAGATGCCGCAGAGATTGTGGGGGCGTCACTAGCCCTCTCTAGGCCAAATTAAGAATTTCGTTGTGTGCCTAAATGCTGTCTGCTGTGTTGTATGTGTTTCCACTGTTTAATTGTTAGTATTTACATATTTATTCCGGTTTTTATGGTTTGAATCTGCATAGTGAGTTGCTAAAATTATTCTACTAAAGTTTTATTGCATATTTTAAGCTAAACAAACAGAGATTTCATCCCCAAACCGATTGCAAGTGTAGACTAGATCCCCGTAGAATACAATCATGTGCTTGCATTTCTCTCGCGTCTCTCACTTGACACAAAATGGCGGCGCGGCATCTTACCAGTCACTATGGGATAGATGTCGCACAGAGGTTGAAGGACAGATGCTGCAAAATATACTTTTGTTTTTCGGTTTAATAAATTCATCACTGCCATTTAAGTATAATTTACATTTAAATGAACGCATATTAGCGCATTCTGCTACGTATCAAAATGCTTTCAGCAACAATGTTGGTTCACCATATGTGAATAAGAAAACCGTAGACCGTTTACAATTCTCACCGTCTAAACTGTTAAACAAAATATCTCCTATCTCAATGGTCAAAAGACCTATAGAGACAAGTAAGAGAAAGCAAATGGATGCAAATATTACAAGTTCAGAGTTTATAAACAAGAAAAAAGAAAACGAAAATAAAAAGCAAAAGAAACTAGAAAGCGTCAAAGAACGATAGCTTGGCTGAAGTAAAATGTGCAAAAAAAGGAAGGGAAAGATGAACTTGAAAACACCTTACTTGAAGAAGAAACTAAAATATGATTCATCTTCTGACAATGAGTAAATAGTTCCTCTTATGGATTCTGATGGCAGTATTGGATTGGAATTTGATGACTCTGAATGTGCTGAGTGTCTGGAGTCATAGCAAGAAACAAAGTCTAAAGCGGTCTGGATTCAGTGCATAACATGCAATCGGTGGCTGCATGAAGCATGCTCACTTTACTCTTGGAACGGAAAGTGTGGTGATTGTGGGCGAATAGAAATACGAAATACAATAATGAAAAGAAAAACCAAAAATAAAAAGACTACGGCCTAAAATGAATGGAACTAGTACTTAAGAGCAAACCACAATGGTCGCCTGGATATAAACAAGTGGTTTATATCTTTTTTGTAATTATGCTGTCTACTGTTTCCAGTAATTATGCTTCATGTGTCCATTCATGTAAATTCAAATGTTTTTCTTTTCATTTTTATTTTTTGTCTAAAGCTTTATTTTTTGAGCTTACACTTTTGCATTTTCGTTAAACTTTTCACAATTTAGTGATATATATAATTTTTGTAAGTTTACTGTTATTTATTTTCATTTTAACAAGTTTGAGATAATAAATGTGTGATTTGCTTAAAAAAAATAAAGAGCTTAGCTTTTTTTCCAATGCGGCATCTGTCCAACACCCCATGCGTCATCTTACCCAGCACATAAAAAATGATGCAAAAAAAAGACGTTTGGGAAAATAATTATGCCTACTTTATTCAAAAGGGTTTTAACTTGTTTAACATAGAAATTAGATTCTAAAGGGTTTGATTAATGATTTTTGGTATTTAGTTTGTAGTTTTTTGCTTTATTGTACATTTTATAAGAACAAAAGTAAAACTGCGGCATCTATTCCCACTTTAATATATACAAAAAAAAATATTCAAAAACTTTTATGATGATAGTAATCCATTATTAAAAAAAAATAGTGTCCAAAGCATACAATTTTCGAAATTCATTAGTTACTTTTCAAATTTATAAACCTGGTCCAAATTAAGCAGCTCAAATGGGTCCAATTAAAGTAACTGAGCCTCTTTTTTACTTTCTTCTATCTTCAATAGAAGAAAGTATTGTAATCGAAATTTTTTTCAACTTCCGGTTTTCGACGGATTTGCATGTTTTAGGGGTCAGAGATTCCAAAAAATATGTTTATAGAAAATGTCTGTCTGTCTGTGTATCCGTCTGTCCGTCCGTCCGTCTGTCCGTCTGTGCGTCTGTCCGTCTGTCTGTCGCCATTGTGCCATCAAAAAGTGTATGAAGTTATGTATAGAATTAAACCAAAATTTTATTATAAGTTTTTGGCTATGGCAAGCAGGTCCTCCCTGAATTTGGAAAAAATTCGCCATTAGGGGGCGCTGTAAATGCGTTTTTTGTGCGATTTTGAATATTGTACCATCGAAAAGCGTATGAAGTTATGCATAGAATTGAACCAAATTTCTATTTTAAGTTTTTGGCTATGGCAAGCAGGTCCTCCCTGAATTTGGAAAAAATTCGCCGGTAGGGGGCGCTGTAATAGCGATTTTTGTGCGATTTTGAATATTGTACCGTCCAAAAGTGTATGAAGTTATGCATAGAATTAAACCAAATTTTTATTTTAAGTTTTTGGCTATGGCAAGCAGGTCCTCCCTGAATTTGGAAAAAATTCGCCGGTAGGAGGCGCTGTAATAGCGATTTTTGTGCGATTTTAATATTGTACCGTCCAAAAGTGTATGAAGTTATGCATAGAATTAAACCAAATTTTTATTTTAAAGTTTTTGGATATGGCAAGCAGGTCTTCCATGAATTTGCAAAATATTCGCCGTTAGGGGGCGCTGTAATAGCGATTTTTGTGCGATTTTGAATATTGTACCATCGAAAAGTGTATGAAGTTATGCATAGAATTGAACCAAAAAAAAAAAAAAATAAGTTCTTGGCTATGGCAAGGAGGTCCTCCCTTAATTTGTAAAAAAATCGCTCGTAGAGGGCGCTGTAATAGCGATTTTTGTACAATTTTTGTGTCATTTTGAATATTGTACCGCCGAAAAGTGTATGAAGTTATGCATAGAATTGAACCAAATTTTACGTGTTTATTTTTGGTCATGTCACGAAGGTCCTCCCTGAATTTGGAAAAATTCTGCCGGAAGGGGGCACTATAATTGCGATGTCTGTACCATTTTCATTATTGTACCATCGAAAAGTGTATGAAGTTATCCATATAATTGAACCAAATTTTTTGTGCATGTTTCTGGCTATGGCAAACAAGTCCTCCCTGAACTTGAAAAAATTCCGAAAGAAGGGGGCGCTATAATTCCGATCTCTGTGCCATTTTCATTATTGTATTATCGAACAGCGTATAAAATTATGCATACAATTGAACCAAAATGTTTGTGCTTGTTTTTGGCTTTGGCCAACAGGTTCTCCTTGAATTTGGAAATATTGCGCGGTAAAGGGGCTCCGTGCTAGCGATTTTTGTATACTTTTCTTGATTTTTCGTAGTTCTATTGTGCATCGGCGGCTCATGCAGCGGCCGGAACTAGCTTCCTGCTATGCCCGCTATTCGCAAACAGCTGATAACGACAGAATAAGGAAAAATTAATAATTTTAACATATATCATGATATAGATTAACTCGTTTTTAGTCCGTTTAATTGACTTGAGCAGAAATTTAAGATGAAAATCAAAGTTGGTATAGTATTGAACTAATAATATTGAAGTATTAACATGTGTAACTAGGTTTTGAAATATTAAGGTGTATAAGATAGAAGAAAGTTTTGGGATTGGCACATCCAACTAGTTTAAACAGATAATCTCAAGACTAAGGGCAAAAACGAAAGGAAACATATGCGCAATAAACACACGAATTTAGATATGTATATGAAAACATAACAACTTACCTTAGTTTTAAAGTATTTTCTTACATTTATTAGTGAAAAATTAGATTAAAACAGCAAATTTTAGGTTTTCTAAAACTATCTGAAACAGCACGTGGAATGCGGGTGCTTCTTCTAATCATAAATGACATCATTATGATGAGTAGGATATCAGTGGTAAATGGTGTCTCTTTCTGTAATTAATGGCAGAATTGGAGCCATCCATTTAAAGCGACGGTACTAATATGGCTACTGTCTCCTATATGATTTTGAAACACAATTTTCAAAGAGATGATATGTATAAGCATGTTCTTTCATTTCATTTATTTAAAAAAACTACCAGATTGAAATTTCTTTTTTACAGGGTACTTTAATTTGTTGAGCGTAAAATTATGACAGATTACCAGCAGGATTACAAAATACATTTTGCATCTAGAATAAAATTTTGGTGCCTGATTATACCCCAGATTACAATAATTGCCATGACACTAAAAAAATTTTTATTTAATGCCTTTTTATTTTTTTAATACAAAATTTTGACTATTTCTACAATATAACCACCTAAAAAAATATTTTTTCTGAACATTGAAAAGAAAATTTTAGGTTCTGTTTATGCAGACTAACATGAAACATGTCTTTTGAAATTTCTTGAAGAAATATTAATACGTTTTAGTGATATCCTGCGCGTTGCGCCCAAAAACATCATTTTGAGAAAAATGTCCTTAAAGGTTCGGAAACACCGTTTTATATCTGTGTGGGTATAATTCTAAAAGCCATATATTTTGTTGTAAGATGAATTTAAAGGAAGCATTTATATCGAAATGTTCAGAAAAGATAGGAGTTTAACTTATCCAAAAATTAAAAAAAAATAAAAAATTTAAAGGTTTAATATGTTTACTGCTATGAGCATCACCGGTGGGTCTCAAGTTTTTTTTTTATTCTGTGCCGTGAGCATCACCCGTGTGTCTCAGGTAGCTTTTCATATGATATTAAACAAAAATCGCTCAGAATCCGTGATCATTCTCACCAGAAAATTTGTATTGTAAATTTTGCTTTATTTAATCCGAACATGTTTCCCGATTCAATAATGTAAAAATTTCTGTTTTCAAAAACCGGTGATAAAAAATTAAAATTATGTAAAAGACGCTCCTCCGGAAGGGGTTAAAAAAACTTTAATTACTCTTTTTAAGTTTGGGACCCTGGTGGTTACTTGGGTATTCCGATGGGGACGGTGAACGTGTTAAGAATTCTACGACCTCTTAAAGAAGATGGGAGTAAATTAAGAAATTCCTCTCCATACAAACGTACACAGCAAAAGACTGTATTTATTGAAAAAGACTTTCTCAGTGAAGAACTTCGTATTATAAGTACAAGGTAGGGTATCTCCAGGAGAGTCCGCGCATCCGGGATAGATGCGCAATGAGATTATTTTAACAAGTGTAAATCGTGAATCCCATTTCGATGTTTACTTGTTGAAGTAAAATCCTTATTTTCACGTAAGTGCATGATTTCACTATCCAGAATTTTAGGCACGTTATTCTTAAATACTTTTCATACACTAATTACTAAATGCACCATGATTTCGATGTCAAAACTAAGTGTAGCGTTTGTATAGAGTACTTTGTGTATGGTTACTCCATTCGCCTTAGCGATGGAAGGTAACTGTAATGGCCAATGCATAATGGGATACATGCCGCACTGCAATTCCGGTATACATGCCGCAGTTTCTTTAGTACGGGATAATTAAGTATTATTAACTTTTCCTTTTCTTTTTGCACAGACTAACTACGTTAGCTATGTTATCAAGTTTACTAAAACCAAAGGAGAAAAAGGGAAAAATAAAAAGTAAGAAGAGCCAGAAAGATGCAAGTCAAGATGATAATAATGAAAAAATGGATCATGCGTAACGCAGACATACTTTGCAAGGAATGTTTAGAAAACTACTCCAAGAAGAAAGAAAGTATAATTGGCTGTGTTGTATCATGTGTCAAAAAATGTTGATTAAAAGATTGTACTTTTTCGACACTTTTTGTGTAGATTGTTGTCAAAAAAACAGGTCAATTAATCCACTCGGGACCATAGGTGCATATAAGCACCTTCATACAGGGCATACAAAATTTGTTTCTCTCACCAGTAAAAAAGAAAAGTAATATTATCTTTCTTTAATTAGAGCATTTTCATGATTATTTAAGCAAAGGTAATTTTTTTTAAGTGATGCCAACCGAATAAAATTAGTGTAAAAACCGCCGGTCCCGAAAAGGTTAACAAATAAATTATGTAAACAAAATATTTCTTTTTTTTTATTTACCTTCTGTAATACATTGATGTTACGTTTTTGCTGAAATAACAATTAAATTTTAATGTAAAAAAATAAGTCGATAATTTTAATAATGAAAGTGGGCAAACAATTATTAATTTGAATCAACTAATACGTTTCATTGTACTTATGTAGTTTCATTTTGTTATTACATCGTTAATTATAGTCCAGATAGGAATACTTTTTATAAATATTTTTATTTATAATTTCATTTTGTTCTTATTACAAGAGCGGCATAACTACCGCACAATTGCGGCGTCTCAGCCTGAATGTGCCGGTGACGCGCTGCAGTGTAATGCTTTAAAAAAATGTTTAAAAAATATTAATTATTTGTTTTGAATTTCTTTGTCGCAGTACACGCGTTGTATATTTAATATTAAATAGCAGAGCAGGATTTTTTTTATTTTATGTCCACCATGGGTCTTTATACACAACTTAAAAAAATATGTGACATAAATCCCGAAATTACCCTACAAGTCGAGAATACAACTGGAGATTCATTTAAATATTATAGCTTCTTACCTGTCAAACTAATACATTATATAGATATAAAATTATTATTGTATTTAAAAAAATAAATTAAAAAGTAGCCACTAAAAACATAAATTTAAAAGTATTATAAAAATACTAAAACAATTTGCATTGTATTTTTTGCCCTTTTTCGAGTTCCGTTGGAGCTTTGGAGTGAGGAGGTCGTAGACGTGAAGCTCTGATATTTAGTTACTTTGCGAGATACAGCGCGGCGGAGGAGTAAAGTTCTTATTAGAATAGTTTTTTTCGTGATGTTGTTCTATAAAGCGAGTGGTGGTGATTTTTTCAAAATGGCGTCTGAGGCTAGTACCCAGACAATTAATGATATTATCCAGAGTATAGTAGATCATACTGCTGATCCGAACTTTTCTAAGGAATTCTAAGTATTGAGAGCCCATTATGAAGACAACGTTAAACAATGTATGGTTGAATTCTTCGCCTATCTCGATGACTACATCCACTCAACCAGGAGTAACACGGATTACGCAACATCGTCTTCTGACCATCAGGAGTTGAGTGTTGTTTGCCAAGAGGCTTTTTAATTAGGGAGCCTATCTCATACAGCAACTTACTTAATTCAACTTATTTTGGTATTTTTTGCTTTTCAAAGTATAGTTGTTCGTCAAATAAAATTCTAACTGGATTTGGTCTTAACGACTTTACTCTTGCAAAAAAAGGTACAAAACGTATCCGTGACGACGGAAACTCTGAAATTCCCCTAAATAACAAGTATTCAAATCTAGATAAGGATACCTTAGATACCCAAACGATAGAAAATGATCCGTCGACCACTGACGTCGCGATAACGCGTCGGGAAGTTCCAAAACCAGGATAAATCCGTTCTATATTGAATTGAAAGATAATTGGACTATTTTGGCAAAGAAATAGCTGATTTAAATCAGGAAAAATCTAACATTGTACTTAATGGTGAGCGCCTGATGGTGCTTTGTAAAAATGATAATGACTTCCGGAAAACCCAAAGATTTATCAACCAAAACGCCAAAAAATATACAACCGACCAGCGTCCAAAGAAAATTTTTATTAGAGGTTTACCGTGTTATACCCAAAATAGTGTTATTGTAGACAGTCTTAAGGTTACTAGGGCTGCCATGCTCAAAAACAGAAAAACGGGTAATCCTATGCCGCTATATATGGTTAATGTACTCCCAACTAAAAACTTTGAAGAAATTTATAAGATTAAAGAAATTTCGTACACATCAGTTACTATTGAGGCTTTTAAGAGTCATAATCAGGTAAAACAATGCTATCGCTGTCAGGGCTATGGACACGCCAGCGAGGTATGTTGGTTTACTGAAAAAGCTGCAAATGCGGCGAACATCATCTTACACCTAACTGTACTTACAAAGGACTCATAACGCCTAATTGTGCGAACTGCGGGCTGGCGCATCCAGCCACGTACCGCGGTTGCATTAAATCCCCCTATAGGGGAAAAGTAACAATCAGAACAATAAAAATAAAAGCAACTCAGCTAGATATACTGATAGAAATGTTTCTCAGCAAACCCAACTACTGGAAGAAGTCTTCAAATATTTTAATTATACTAAACCCAAATCTCAGGATAAAACTAATTCTGAATCAAATGATTCTGCTTCTAATAATGTTGAATCCCCAGTTGAGGATGCCTCTTCTTCACAATCTTCTGAAAATATTAACTCTGCTAATTCCAAAAAAAAAACTATAAATACTCCATCCCAGTCAACCAAAATTCCTCCCAGCTACAATAATGATATACAGGAAATATTTAGTACTTTCCAAGACATAAAAGAAATTCTGAAAATATCCAAATTCATTAACCCCTTGGGGACGAGCGACACGTATACGTGCCGCATGAAGCGCTCAGAATCCTTGTTTTTCCTCACCAGTAAAATTTTACTGTAAAATTTGCCTTATTTAATCAGCGCATTTTCTCGATTCAAGAAGACACAAATTTCTGTTTTTAAAAAACGGTGACAAAAGATTAAAATTTTCGTAAAAGGCTCCCGTCCCGAAGGGGTTAAATGTATAAAAAATATTTCTACTCTAACAAAAAAAAATAAAAATAAAAATAAAAATCCCATGGAAAAAATTATTGTTATTATTCAAGAGTTCGACAAATTAGCTAATGATTTCTCTTCCCCCAACCATGTCTAGTCTTCATCTTAAATCTCTTATTGTGTTATCCTGGAACTGCTCTACTTTAAATAATAAAATTGACGAACTTTGTGCTTTTGTCTCTAATCACCCTAATATTGATATAATTCTTCATAAAGAGGTGCACAAACCTAATAAAAATATCAAAATTTCTGGTTATAAGCTCTACCATACTCCCCGTCCTGGGTCCGTTCAGGGCGGAACTGCCATATACATCAAACACCACATGCTTATATATTAATGCTCAAAAACAAGCTACTTATCAATATACTAAAAATAATAACTTTTTTACCCTGCCAAACTATATCCATAATATATGTAAGCAACGTAATGACATCCGACGGCTGTATCAAAATACTAGAGATCCTACTTTAAAGCCCATGATTAATCGGCTTAATAATAAAATTAAAGTTCTCATCTCTAAAGAAAAGCAAAAAAGCTGGAGCAATTTTCTTAACTCCCTCTCCCCTCAAGATTCTCTCTGGAAAACAAAGAAAAAACTTAATAATAATTATTCTACAATCACCCCCTTAACTGCCTTTAATACCACGACATACACGGACAAAGACAAGGCGGAAATTCTAGCCAGGTCCTATGCTGAGCAGTTTTCCTCTAACCCTTACCTTGCCAGCCCTAATCATTAATTGAAGTTAATGAAACTGTTCAAAATTTCTTACCTACCCCTCCCACGGACCCACTCCCGGAAATTCAACCAATTGTTATTTCTAATATCATCAAAAATCTTAAAAATAGAAATGCCCCTGGATACGATAATATAACTAATTATGCTCTTAAAAATCTTCGTTGCAACTGTATTATTTATCTTACTAAACTTACTAATGCTATTCTTCAATTCTATTACTTCCCTAAAGCTTGGAAGACATCTATTATTGTACCTATTCCTAAATCTCAGTGTAATCTTCAAGACCCGGCTAACTATCGTCCCATCTCTCTTTTACCTTCTATCAGCAAACTTCGTGTTTTAGTGTTCATGAGTGAGAAACTAAACACGAATACACCAGCTGCGGCTGTCTTTCTTGATGTCGCTAAGGCATTTGATAAGGTCTGGCATATTGGCCTTACATACAAATTAATTAAGCTTGGTACTAATGCTAGACTTACCTTCCTCATACATTCTTACCTTAGCGACCGCACCATTCGCGACCGCCTTAATAACATACTTTTCACTCTATACCTTATTCTCTCTGGTATTTTACAAGGGTCGGTAATCGGCCCTACGTTATTCAACATTTTTTTCAACGTTATCCCAAGAACACTGAGGACTTATCTTGCTCTGTACGCGTACGACACAGCAATGTACGCCTCTGCACAACACCCATTCACATTATATAAAATTCTCCAAAAACACATAGATAAAATCCTAAGCTGGTGTACTCTGTGGCGTGTTAAGCTCAACGAGCAGAAAACAGCTGCTGTCTATTTGTCTAGAAAATTAACATTTCCCAATCGTATTACTATTAACAACACTACTATTCCTTGGACTAATGACAGTAAGTATCTGGGGGTTACCCTTGATAGAAGACTTACTTGGAAAAAGCACTTTACTAATATTCGAGGCAAAGTTGCTGGTATCTCCCAAGCCCTCTCTCCTGTTCTCAAAAGTAATATTCTCTATTCATAATAAACTAATCTTGTATAGTGCATGTATTAGATCAATTTTAACTTATGCTTGCCCGATCTGGGGATTCGCTTGCAAAACTAATATGGAGTATCTTTACGGTGCTCATAACAAAAACCTACGTTATATTCGCAATGGTCATCATTTTCTTCGTAACACCACTATCCGCAGGGATCTGAAAACTACCTCCTTAAAACAGCGAATAAATAAACTTGCTAAAAATTTTTATAAATCTCTCTACAATCTCCCTAACCAAATTATAGCGGAACTACCCGACTACGAGGCATCCGACCCCACTAATAGAAAACGCCCTAAATACTCGCTTTTGCTTAACGATGAAGACTGAGTTTCCCTCACCTTCTGCTCTACTTAACCTTTCTGTTTGTTCTGTCCTGTTTATAGTATATATATATATATATATATATATATATATATATATATATATATATATTGCTTTTCTGCTATATTTTTAGCATTCTATTATTTATACTAATGTATGGTCTCTGAAAAGAGTCTTTTTTTATGGGGCACCCCCCCCCCCTCCGCCCGGTAGCATTTTCGCCTTTTGCTTCTTTTTTGGAACTAATGGATTTTTTTCTTTATTATCTAAATTTTTTCTTTTTCTTTTTTGTTTTTAATTTTAAAATCATATTATACTAGTACTTATGTACTTTTTATTTTTCTGTTAATCGTTTCTTATTATTATAAGTAATATTTATAAGTATTTTTTCATTTTGTGGCTACTAGCCACGTCTAAACGTTATTTTTTTAAGGCTCCCTAATGCCCTTGCAAGACAGTCACCTTTCCACTGGATGTAAAGTTGCAACGCAACTAGGTAGTTCATACAGCTGATCACATTGTTCCATTGTTCCATTGAATTGTATTTGTAAGGTTTTGTATAATTCTTTAATTTTTTACTTAAAAAAGGAGAAAATATATAATCTAGTACTTAATACATTACGACTGTACTTATTGACATAGTAAAATATCATATATTCTGTTTCCAGATAGCATTTGAAGTTCTGACTTTTGTAAAATTTCCTTAAATGTTACTTTTTATGTTTTTCTGGTATTAATCATTAATACTATATAAGGTGTCCCAAAAGTAGATGTTAAAATAAATAAAAAGGCAGACATAAAGACGTGGATCGAAGTGAGTATATTTGATATTAACAAGAACAATTACACAAACATACTGAAAGAAAACAGAAAATTTACAGGTATTTATAGATTTTGCAAGGCCCATGGCAGAGAATTGGCGGCCGTGAAAGAAAGCTACATTAAACAACCAATCACAATAAACATAGTTGTACAAAAAGAAATTAATAAGAATTTAATGTAATGCTGTGATTATTTTCAACACCCGCCCATAATCTAGCATTACATCAGAAAACAAAGAAATTTCTTGAAATCAATCATTAATAATAATATGACACAATTTAAACATTACTTGTACAAACAACAAAGAAATAATAGTTCATAAAATTTAACTTTAGGTAATGCCTTTGTAAATAAATCAGCAATTTGCATATTCGTAGGAACATATTCAATTTTGATGTTATTTTCTTTTATAATATTGCGAACAAATTTCAATTTAATATCAATGTGTTTCATTCTACCATAATTACTCTCATTACTGATACATTTTATACATGATTGATTATCCTCAAAAATTACTAAATCCTTAATATTTACAATTTCACTAGCAATATTTTTAAACCATAACAAGTCTTGCAAACATTTAGTTAAAGCAATGACTTCAGCTTCAGTTGACGATAAAGCAACTGATTTTTGTTTATTACAACACCACAGAACAGGCATGTTACAAAACATTAAAATATAACCTGTTACTGATTTGCGGTCATTTGTGTTAGCCCCCCCAATCAGCACCAACATACATGGATAATTTAGGATCAGAATTTTGCTTTTTATACACAAGTTTTAAAGACAATGTTTCTTTTAAATATCTTAAGATTTTCTTAAGTGCTTTCCAAGCAATTTCAGTAGGATTTTCTTGCAATTGACTTAAACAGTTAATAGCATACAAAATATCAGGTCGAGAAATATAAGCTAAATATAATAAACAACCTACAAGTTCACGATATGGGCCATTAAAAGGTTTACCATTTTTGAAATCAGATGGGGTGGACTTAGGAGAAATAGGAATGTCACTGGGTTTACAATCTAGCATATTAAACTTACTTAACAATTTAATTATGTAAGACTCTTGTTCCATTATTAAACTATCAGAATTGAATTTCATTTTAATACCTAGAAATTCTGAAACACTTTGCGATTTTGACATGTGAAACTCGTTATGTAATAGGGAAATAACTACATTAGTTTCATTTACATCTGAACCTGCAATTAACATATCATCTACATACAAAGCAATAATTATTTTATGATCATTATTATACCGAATAAAAATACAAGGTTCATTATCACAAGATTTAAAATTTAACTTTGAAATAAATTCATGAAACCTTTCAAACCATTGTCGTGGGGCTTGTTTTAAACCATATAAACTCCTTTTAAGTTTACACTTTCGCCCACTTTTATCATCATAGCCTTGCGGCTGATCCATAAAAACAAGTTCATTTAACTTACCATTCAGGAACGCTGTTTTAACATCTAACACAGATGCATATAAGTCTTCATTTAAAATCAAAATAAGAACCAAACGTAAAGCTGGCATACTTATTATAGGGGAAAAGGTTTCACTATAGTCTAGCCCTTCTTTTTGCATAAATCCACGAGCTACGAGTCTCGCCTTATGTCGACCATCTGTTTTGATGGTAAATACGCATTTGCAGGAAATAGGTCGTTTGTCAGGTGGTAATTTTTCAAGATCCCAGACATCGTTGATTTTCATACTTTCAATCTCCGCGTCCATAGCTTCTTTCCACAAGCGTTGTTCATCACTAGGGAGGGATTTGATATCATCAAACGTTAATGTTTCTTGTTGGCAAAGTAATGCTTCGTAAACTTCAGGATCTGGATACCGTACAGGTTGCTTTTTAAATCTTTCAGATTTTCTTGTTTTGTCTTCTTTCTCTTCAGGATCATCTAATTCATCACTCGTATTTTCTAGAACATCTGGATCAATTTCATTATCGACTGGTTCTGAATTTTCTAGAATGTATTGTTTCGACTGAACATTTTCCTTTTTCTCTTCGTCGAATTTCACATTTCTTGATACAGTTATGCGTTTCGTTTCAGGATCTAGTAATCTATATCCCATTGAAGAATAACCAATGAAGATCATTTGTTTAGACCTATCGTCAAGCTTCTTTCGATGAACGGAAGGAATTAATATGTAAGCACTGCATCCAAAAACACGTATGTGCTTGAAATCGGCTTCTTCTCCATATTTCAGGAAGTACGGAGTTTTGTTCTCAATAGTGCTGCTTGGCATTCGGTTTTTCAAGTAAGCTGCTGAAAGGATAGCTTGACCCCAAAAGGTCTTTGGTAAATTTGATTCAGCAATCAAAGCACGTCCTATATTCAGAAGCGACCTATTGCAGCGTTCAGCTACTCCATTCAAAGATTGCGTATATGGAGGAGCGGAATCTATCACTATACCAAGATCTCTAGTAAAATTCACTAAATCATTAGAAAAATATTCCTTCCCGTTATCACATCTAATTTTCTTCACTGTAGGGTTGGATTTTAAGAACATTTTTAATTCTTCTGAGACTTCACTTTTATGTTTCAGTAAACGTACTTCAGTAAAACGAGAAAAATCATCGATAAGAGTCATAAAATAGCACTCGCCAGAAAAGGTTGTCGGAAAAATAGGTCCACAAATGTCACTATGAATCAAAGTCATTGGCTTGGTTTCTCTTTTTCTTGGTCCTCTTCCCATTGGTGTTGCACTCTGTTTTGCCCGAGCACAAATATCACAAAAAGAATCAGGTACAGGAAGCTTCATATCTTTCAATACTTTGTCACTCGGATGACCAAGTCTGCGATGCCAGATATCACAATGATTTTTCTTTGAAGTAAGAACGGTTTCGTAAACAGGGACAAAGTCACTTACGTATTGTCCATTCAAATCCCGTTCACCGAAGTAAAAACGGTTTCTTCCTTTTTCGATAAATACTTTTTGGTTCTTGAAAATAACTGTATAATTTGCACTTTCAATTTTCCTAACGGAAATGAGTTGCCCGTTTAAGTCTGGGACATAAAGGACATCCTTTAAAGTAATTTCCATTCCATTTGACAGTTTTCCATTAATATTTCCAATACCTTTGATTTCTAGATTCGTTGTTTTTGATGCGCATTTAATAGTTCCTGAAGAAGGTACTAAGGATGCGAAATAATTCTCATTAGAACACATATGGGAAGTTGCTCCGGAATCTACTATAAATTCATTCCTTTTCCTGGAAGCATTTCCAGCAACGAAAGAAACAGCTGAAGAGGCAAATTTTTCTTCGTTTGAATTTTTAACAGCTTTACAGTTACGTTTTATGTGTCCGAATTTTCCACAAGAATGGCAAGTAATTTTCTTTCTACAATATTTCGCTGTATGCCCTTTAGAGTTGCAAATTTTGCAAAAGAATTCTTTGCGAGTCGACACAAATGCAGTATTATCATGAGCAGCCTTAGTATATACTTTTTCTTTCTTTGAATCCAAAAGAAGTGCTTCAGCATCTAATAATCTTTGTGTCACGAAATCTAATGTCAAAACAGAATTCGGTTGGTTTTCTAAAGCAATCTTAACATTTTCAAATTCCTGAGGCAATGACATCAAAATATAAACAATAGTATCCGTTTCATTAACTTCTGCCCCAGACAGCTTAAGATCCGAAATTAATTTATTTATTTCATCAATGTGATTTCTCATAGAAACTGTACGATCTTTCTTAATCGTTGCCAATCTCTTCCGAATTAAAATTTGATTCACTGCACGCTTTGTATCATAAGTGCGTTCTAATTTAATCCATATTTTATGAGCTGTATTTTCATCTTGAAGTGACGCAAGAACATTATCACTTAATAATGATAATAATAAAGCGTAAGCCTTTTTTGCTTTCACGACATCGGCGGCATTGTCTAGAGCTGCTTCATTTTCCAGGAATTTTTCCAATTCTTTAGCAGCAAAAATTGCCGTTACTCTTCGTTTCCATACCGAAAAAACTTTTCCATCACCTTCAAAAAGAGAGATGCCGTAAACATCCTTTGAAGAATCCATTCTGCTCGATAAAATATATAAAAAGTAAGATAAAATGATTTTCACTCAAAATCCCAGCAGAAATGAAAAACAGAAAGATAACGGCGTCAGTATGTCTCGCAGCTCATTTCAACACCTGCTAGAACCAACGCTCTGCTGTTAAAATAAATAAAAAGGCAGACATAAAGACGTGGATCGAAGTGAGTATATTTGATATTAACAAGAACAATTACACAAACATACTGAAAGAAAACAGAAAATTTACAGGTATTTATAGATTTTGCAAGGCCCATGGCAGAGAATTGGCGGCCGTGAAAGAAAGCTACATTAAACAACCAATCACAATAAACATAGTTGTACAAAAAGAAATTAATAAGAATTTAATGTAATGCTGTGATTATTTTCAACAGTAGATAATACAGCTGGAGGTCAGCAATTAAGCAAAGCATTCTATTGAGACATAAGGTGTCCAACTTCAAGAAGAAACAGAATACTGTACATAAATTAATCACTAATGAAGATATCTTCGTAGTATAGTAATAGATATTTACATAATTTTTTTATGTGATGACACTATGCTAAATATGGTCATCATTCGCATCTCAAAAATTCGAATTATCTAGACGCTCTATACTTCTTACCGTAGTTGATAGTATATATGATGACTAATAAAAAACAAATAACTTTGTCTTAGACTGCCGAAGATCTTCCAAATGAGATAACAAGAATGACAAAAGACCTACACATTTCACTCAAACAACATTTTGACAATAGCATAAACGAAAAGCTATGTTTTTATCCTTTAATATGGAGTTCCATAACCTGTGACATATTCTGTGGATTTGTCTACATGACCGACCAGCTGCCATTTGAAGAAGTTTGTCTGAGAGAAGCGTGTCGGTAGGTTTGTTACCGTTACTGCCTGAGAGGGACAGGTTAGACTAGGAAACCAAGTCTGTAGAACATAGATGTCCCTCCCAGTCTCCTATATTGAAATTTAAAAAAAAAAATTAGCCGAAGCTGAGCTTGCCGTTAAGAACGACAGAGGGCAGGTGGGGAACAGAAGATAAATGTGTTATTAATCTAGAAGAACTGCATTTTACATGCTGTGATTGTGGTACATAACCAGACTGCCGAAAAACCCAAAATACAGCTGAAGTAATAAGCTGAAAATAATGGATGCGATGGGGAAAAATGCAAAAGTTTCACAATTTACAACTTAACAAAATATTCACTATTTCGCATAGCCTACTAGACAGTAACATACTGTACGATTATAGAAATTGTTTAACACTTTGATATATTTAGACATTCAAGTGTAATTCTATACGGTGTAAATAAATTTCCAGAGAAGTAAGATGAAAACAAATATGAGGAATTTAAATAATAAAGGGGCTGTTTAATAAAAGAACAATGTGCATCACCGATAAATAACTAATAACTGCAAATGCACTACCTAGATTTTTCTGTTAATAGACGAATATTCGTTTCATTTTTTTCTCCATTACAGGAGGTAAAATGTAACTCAATTGAAGAACATTGCGAGAAAATAAAAATTACTGACCTTGCGATCGAAACAGCTACCTTAGTGTTACGAAACCATTACTAAAACCTCTCGGCAAAAGTTGTTCAGAAGTGAAATAGTTTGAAGTGTATATGCTTGCCTCAGATGAGTATGGCTTGATTAATTTCTTTAACACATTCACTACCATGAGCATCACCGGTGGGTTTCAAAAATTTTTCATTCTGTGCCGTGAGCATTACCCATGGGTCACAGGTAGCATTCCATATAATATTAGATAAAAATCGCTCAGAATCCGTGATTATTCTCACCACTATCATAATGTAAATTTTAGTTTATTTAATCCGAGCATCTTCTCATGCAACTAGAGCTATACCTTAACATAATTATTCTTTACTTAGTTTTATAAACTTAACTTTAATTTTTTTATCTCTTAGAAGTAAGTTCTTAATTTTAGCTTTTAAATTTAAACTTTTTCTTTTAATTATCAAGTAGTTTTTATAAAACTACACTTTCTTCTTTTCCCAATGACTCATTAAATATAAGACATTAAAACAACAAACTGGGTGTTAAGCTGATCGCAGCTAGGTAACCCCTTAATACTGCTCTACTGTTACGCACTGTTCAGCCCGATTCAATTAGTCGAAAATTTCTGTTTTAAAAAACCGGTGATAAAAGATTAAAAATTCTGTAAAAGACTCTCTTCCCGAAGCGATTAAAAACACTTTAATTAGTCTGTTTAAATTTGCCACTTTAAATTCCTATGGGGGCGGTTAACATGTTAAAAAGCTTTGAATTTTGAATTTAATCTCGGGGAGATTTCGTCTTTAATGAGATTGTGGTTTGGGTTTTAATACTTTAATACTAAACTAGGTTTTAATACTTTAGTATTAAAATATGATAAAAATATGAATTATAAATATTTTTGATCGATGTAATCAGATTGCTCGATGTAAAATAGGATTATTATATTTTTACGCTAGAATTTTTTTCTTTTGAGTAAAATTGATTTTTTTTAATTTAATATTTGAACAAAAATATCTATTTTAATTGTGTTCATTTAAAATACATTTAAAATATTTTTTTTTATAACTTTAAAAAATAAATTCTGAATGCTTTTAAATAAATGAGAAAATTAAATGGTATTGATTTTTAATATAAAAAACTTTTCTTTTCTTTGTTGTAGGTTTACTTTTTTTAAGTAAATTAAAAATCTTAATTTATAGAATTTTTGGTTTTTCGTTTGTAAAATGAAATCGGATTTTAGTAATAATAGAGCCAATACGCATTCGTGCTAGGAACGAACGGAATTTCTCCTTCTTTTTCAGATTCTTGGGAGTAATTCGTGAATAAAGCATGTTTTCTTGGCGTACGGAAATTATTTGTCAAAAGATGAGGAATAATTTAGTGTATAACGACGGGTTTTTCCGACAGTGTAGCTCAATCGGAAAAGTGTTGGCAATTTATGCCAAGCGTTCTAGATTCGATTCTCTCTCTGGAAATTTTTTTTCACTCAATAATAACAAGTTGGAAATTGCTTGTCAAACGTGGCAAATGAGGTGCGTTCGTATTATAACTAGTTTTATAATTATTTTTTGCACCCCATATTGTACTGAATGTATATTTTTTTGCACTTCATAAGTACATACTCTGTAACATCATTAAAATGCACTTGCATTAATTTTTTTCCCATTCCCTGTAATGTAACGGAAAACTTTTGACTCTCCCTGTAATTAAACTATACATCGGATTTTCATAAAATTTGAAATGGCTCGACAAAATTTTGCAACAATTATATATTTAAAATTTCAAAATTTGAAATGGCTCGACAAAATTTTGCAACAATTATATATTTAAAATTTCAGGCCATTCAGAAGGCACATCATTAAAATGCACTTGCAATAATTTTTCCTATTGGCCGTAATGTAAAGAAACACTTTTGACTGTCCCTGTAATTAAACTATACATCCAATTTTCATAAAATTTGAAATGGCTCGATAAAATTTTGCAACAGTTACATATTTAAAATTTCAGGCCATTCGGAAGGTTGTAACATCATTAAAATGCACTTGCAATAATTTTCCCCATTCCTCGTAATGTAACGGAAAACTTTTGACTGTCCCTGTAATTAAACTATACATCCGATTTTCATAAAATTTGACATGTCTCGACAAAATTGTTTAACAATTATATATTTAAAATTTCAGGTCATTCGGAAGGCTGTAACATCATTAAAATGCACTGCAATAATTTTTCCTATTGGCCGTAATGTAAAGAAAAAATTTGACTGTCCCTGTAATTAAACCATACATCCGAGTTTCATAAAATTTGAAATAGCTCGACAAAATTTTGCAACAATTATATATTTAAAATTTCGGGCCATTCGGAAGGTTGTAACATCATTAAAATGCACTTGCAATAATTTTTCCCATTAGACGTAATGTAAAGAAAAACTTTTGACTAACCTTGTAATTAAACTATACATCCGATTTTCATAAAATTTGAAATGGCTCGACAAAAATTTGCAACAATCATATATTTAAAATTTCAGAATATTCGGTTGGGTAGTTGTTGCTCAGTTATATGCGGACAGACGGACGGACGGACGGACAGACGGACAGACCGACAGACGGACTGAACGACGACTATAGGAGCTACGTATTTATATAATTACAAACGCACCTAAAAAGGGTACAGAAGAGGATGTCAAAAAAAGTTTTACATTTTCAACTGAGTGGTTACGTACCCAAAGTTCAAATTTTAGAAAAAATATTTAATAAATATTAATGACATATACCATAATAAAAGAAAGGTGAAATTTTAGTGCAAAATTCACCTTGAGTAAATAATTAAAATTGATATAAAAAAGCAGAAATAAATATACTAAAATTACTTGCAGGTGCATACATAAAATATAAAATTATTCAAAATACATTAGAAATATCATAAAAATACATAAAAAACCATTTAAAATAAAAAAAAAGTTTGCAGCCAGCACACGGCCGTCACCAGTGGTCATTTAAATGTTGTTATTATTTTCTTTGTGCTTATTCTAAAATCGTCTAGATAAATCGATCCTTCTTATCTGACGTACAATCTTTAACCCTTTGCACTCAAGGGCTCCGCTGCGGAGACACAATCTTTCTTTGCAAAAATTGTCTTTGGTACCAGTAATGAAGGAAAATAAAATGTACCTTATTTAATCAGAGCATTTTTGAAATTGTGTACTTGAACGAAACTTCTTTTAAAAAAGTGATGCCGATCGAATAAAATTTGTGTAAGAGACGACGAGCGCAAAGGGTTAAGTTACAAAGATCTCACTTCTGGACGATTCTACACTGTAAAAAATCTGCAATTCTACAGGTGTGAAGTTACAGAAATCTGCATGCTTACTGAAACTGTATCAGCACACTATACAAAAAATGATATAAATCTACAAAACAAGTTTTTTTAAAGCTACATAAATCGGTAGCTTTACAGAAGAATCTACTAAAATTACAGTAATCTTACTAAAATTTTATCTGTAACCCGGGTTGCAGTTACATAAAATGTTCTAGGTATCCCAGTTATTAAAATTTCTTACTAACCTTATAGATGATTTGATTTATGGTGCATAAGTGTATCTGTTACATGAATTTTTGTTGTTGCCATTATAGAAAAATTTCTAGAAATCACAGTTTCCTAAAAATATCTTAGTAACCTTATAGATTTTTTGATTTACGGTGTAGAATAAGTGCAAAAAAAATTAATAACAACATTTAAATACACACTAATGACGTCCATGTGATGGCTGAAAACGATTTGGATTTAAAAAAATATGTATTTTTAAGATATTTCTAATGTAATCTAAATATTTCTTTTATTATATGTATGCACTTGTAAATAATTTCAGCACATTTATTTGTGATTTTTTGTATGGACATACATTATTTTCTAGTAAAATCCAAACAAATTTCGATTCTATATTTTCTAATAAATGTTACATTTTTCAAATAATTCTTTAAAATTTATTTTAAGTGCAAATTATACTTTTAAGCCATTTAAAAATAAACCGTGCCAAATAAAAAGGAAGTCAACGAGAATAATAAATTTTGCGAAACAATTGTTAAAATGATTACTATAAACTCTATATTTTACTTCGCAGAACAAAACAGCTTACATTCACTGCTCTAAAGTACGTTCTTACTTAATCTATTTAATAAAATTGTCATGTTTATTTTGTATTTGCTTTAACGAGAAATTTATTTCTTCTTCTAAAATGGCATTTTTTATTTCAACTAGTGTAATATCTCAATGCGATGCCCTACAACTATAAATTTACAGAATAAAGCAATGAGCTTTGTTGAAAATTTAGCCTGTACTAGTAAATGTATTTTAAAAGAAATTCAAAATATCTCTTTATTTTATTTTCGCTAGTTTGTTTTTCGCATTTAAATGTTTTTAACAAAACTTTCCGAAGGTAAACGCCCAAGTAAATGCTAAAGATTTCCATTTAAAAGATTCATGATACGTTTCCTACATTTTATACATAAAATCTTATTTGCATAAATATCTTAGGGAGAATTTTTAGATTAAAACACAAGATAAGAATATAGAAAATATCTCCTTCGTTTGAGAAAGCTTTTAAATTCTTTCGTACATTCTAAATTGAAGCGACGCTTTCCCTTTTGTATTCATGTAAAATTAAAATTCACTGAGAAATATTTTTTTGTAAGTTAAAGTTAATCTCATATTGTAACTTTTGGATCCTTAAATAGTTTTTAGCGAAATATAGTTTTAAAAGCAGATGAAATGGTCTTCAAAATCTTAAACGTAAAATTACATAGTTTTTAAATTTCTGTATTTTTAATTATATAATGTAAAAGCACAACTTCTGTATTTACTTTCTGTGTATAACTTTCTGCATTTAAAAATATCCTAAATATATTATTTCACTTAAAAAGAAATTAACTCAGGCAAGTCAAACATTCCCTGCCGGATCGGCCTACAGGGACACGTAGATTTTGAAATTAAGTACTAATTTCACCAACAAAAGCTAAATAAAGTTTAGAAAAAACCCAGTTTAACAATTTTATCTCGCCGCTTTTGACGAGTTTTAATTTAATTTTTCTGTAACAGTTTGTTTTATCAGAATCTTTTTATTACGATTACTTCTTCTTCAACCCCTATTTTTTAGAACTTGGGAATATCTTTAGTAATATCATCCATTAGTAGAGATTATCTTATCAAAATCTTGTTACTACAAAAGTTATAGATAATATTAAGAAAATTTATATAATAAATTTAAACAGTTTGGAAATTCTTTCATTAAATGAACCACACATTTATATTTTAAATTATGATCTTTTTTTTTTATTATTATTGAAATACGCGCGCATTTAATAATGCAACCCTATATACAGCATCTCTGACTGTTGTCAAAAACTTTCAGCATGTCAATGATACTTATTTATCGATTCACAAGTGGATTAAAGGAGATGTGATTTTTTTTTGTTTTACACCCCCCCCCCCTCATTTTTTAACATTTTTTTTTTCTGCTGTAAGATTTGTTCCTATTAAAAATTTGTCAATTAAAATTTTGTAGATAATATTAAGATTATAATAAATTTAAGCGGATTTCAGATCTTGTGAATCGACGAAGTTAAGAATTTTTTTTCTTCTTCAACACGCACACCCTTTTTTAATTTATTATTTTTATTTATTTTTTTTATTTTTTGTTGTTGCTGTAACAGTTGGTCCTATCAAAAACTTGGCAGTATAAAAAATGTAGATAATATTACGGAGATTTATAACAATGTTTATAATAAATTTAAATGGATTTGATATCTCGTGAATTGACGAAGTTATGATTTTTTTCTTCTTAACCTTCTCACCGCCGCGAACTGATATATCCATTCACTAAGCCGCAGGTTTCACTGCAATGGAAGCATTATTTAAATTAATGTAATTATACAGATATAATCCAGTTTTAAAAAATAAGGTTATGACCGATACTGTCAAATACCTATTTTTTTCGCCCCTTGAGTACATTTTTAATTATATCAAAAATCTGTCATACATAAGTTTTTCGCCCTTTTCCTATAAGTAATAATAACTTTAAGCTGATTTGATATGTATCATAATTAAGAAATTATGGTTTTTTACCTTTTTTCACAAAATCCCTCCCCTTTTCCATCCCCTACGTCCGCTTTTGCACATTAACGGACTTGATGGAGATTTTCGGACCCTTGATTTTACGTATCAGTTTGAAAGCGATTTGTGCAGAATTATGGAAGTTTTCGTGTCAATAAAAAAACTGATATATATATGTGTGTGTATACATATATATATATATAAAGTTTTGAACTGGGGCTGGTTTTGGATTCTAGAGGTTATTATGATCTGCGTAGATCTGTAAAAAAAAGTTTAAGAAATGACAACGTACTGGAGAATGTAATAGATAGCATTTCTTACGAAATCTACCTAACAGATATGCTGGATACTCCATAGGCGTAACCAGCCTTTTGAACGGGGGGGTGCCCAGACTTTTTAACCTGAATATGTTGGATACAAACAATATCTTATATAGTAAAACCCCATGTAGCAGTAAGTGCGCGACGCATATTTATTTTGGACCTTGCAGATAAATTTGCCAACTTGGGAAAAAAAAAAAAAAAAAAAAAAAAAAAAACGAAAATTCTGACAAAAAGTATCGCGAATTCGACAAATGGTCGCCGAAAAATAACAATTTCGATAATCTTTCGCATAAAAAATCGGTAATTTATAGCCAAAGGATCGCTATAAAAACGCGAATTTCGTCAAAATAGCCGGAAAAAACATGAATTTCGTCTCAAGGTTGTGGGGGAAAATGCAAATTTCTGTTACAGAATCGCGGAAAAAACATAAATTTCATCAAAGGATCGCGGAAAGAATGCGAATTTATTAAAAGGTTCGCGGAAAGAACGCGAATTTAGTCAAACGATTGTGGAAAAAACGCAAATTTATGTCAAAGGATTGCGGAAAGAAAGCGGAATTTCGTCAAAAGATCTCGAAAAACGTAAATTTCTGCCAAAAGATCGCTGTACAAACTTCAATTTTATCCAAAAATCCCGAAAAAAAAACGTAAATTTCGTTCCAGGGGCGCGAGAAAAAAGCAAATTTCTGCCACAAAATCACGGAATAAAATTGAATTTCATCAAAGGATCGAGGAAAAAACACGAATTTACTCAGACAATCGCGGAAAAAATGCAAATTTCTGTAAAACCATTGCGAAAAAACACAAATTTCTGTAAAACAATCGCGAAAAAACGCAAATTTTTGTCAAAGGATCGCAAAAAACGCAGATTACTGTCAAAGGATCACGAAAAAAAGAAATTTTATGTCAAAAGATCGGAATTAAATTTGCGGAATCTTGTGAAAGATCGCAAAAAACGCAAATTTCTGCCAAAGGATCGATGTAAAAACGCGAATTTCGTTTAAAGATCCCGGGAAAAACGTGAATTTCGTCCAGGGACGCCGAAAAAACGCAAATTTCTGTCACAGAATCGCGGAAAAAACATGAAGATCGTCAAAAAATCGAAGAAAAAACGCAAATTTCGTCAAAAGATCGCAAAAAACGAGAAATTTCCTATAAGATCGCGAAAAAACAGCAGATTTCGTCAAAAGACCTCGAAAAAACGGCAGATTTCGTGAAAAGATCGCGAAAAAACACAAATTTAATAAAAAGCGCGTGAAGAAAAACACATAATTAGTGCCGGTAGTGGATTTTCGCTCCCTGTCTCCCCCCTTCTGTTGTAACCTTTCGGAAAATTTGCTGTGAATTTCAGAATTTTTTTTTTTTTTTTACTCAGAATCATCCCTGGTATTAATCAGTATGAACACTGTTTATTTTAACACTCATAATGTTTGTACATAAGAAAATGTAACATGCTACTCCCGCAGACAATTTTCATCCCACTAAACTGCTGTCGCAGACACAACCATAACTTTCTGCTACCGGGGTAAAACCTGCTAAAACGGAACCCATGAAACCGGTCGAATTTCCGTTTTAGACAGGTTTTCCTCTTAGAATTTATAATTGTATAGTATTTCTTTTTAAAAGGGTTCAAATGTGATTTTGTTTGCGTGAGAAAGGGTTCAAAACATCAAAACTAAATCTAATGGTAAAAAAAAAGATATGTAAATCTCCTTGCAGCAGTGAAATAAGACAGTGACTAAGTGTGGTCACAAGTGTAAAACCTTTTGCAACTCTAACTTCTTATAAAGATTTAAAAAGGCCTTTAATTATGCTAGAAACTTCTATAGGCACAGGGGCATTGCATGAGACCTAACATTATCTAGGTCAAAGTCTTGTAGATGAAATTTTGCCGGATGATAAATCTCAGATAATACATGCTGTACATTAGTACATACTCACGGAAGTTTTTCAGAATGTGACTCCATGACTTCTTAGGGATCACCGGGAGTGGGGGGACCCAAGAAATTTTGGAGGAAAGTGCATATAAATAATTATTATAATATTGTGAATAATTACAATATTCGTTAATAATTCATCTTTTTACCTCAGAATGTGTCCAATGTATTAAGTAAAGCAGATCATGATAATACAGTAGACGCTCGATTTTACGAGCTCGAGTGGATTCATACAATGCGTTCGTAAAATCGAAAGTTCGTAAATGGGAATAACAGTTCAATAGGATGCTGGTCGAGACCAGTACATCAGTTCGTAAAAACAAAGAATTCGTAAAAAAGAGGTTCGCAAAATCGAACGTCTACTGTATACACTAAATTTTTGTCAAGGTGGTAAAACTTATATTATCATGATGCGACTGTAATAATAAAGATAGGTGCTTGTCTGTCACTGGGTGTGTGTGTGTGTACGCGCGTGCGCTGAACTCTGAAAAAACAATGCAGTCTTCACAGCCGCAAGATTTGACAGGAAAGTATCTGTTTGCCTGAAATCATGCATATCGAAGGCAATTTCTGGATTTTTTTCAATTAATTTTTTATGCGAATTTTTTCAGATTAGTTAAAAACAATCCGATTTATATATTTTATCCAGTAAACCTTGTCTTCTTTTCAATAAAGTTTTTTCGAGATTCTTACAGCGATTTTTCAATTTGTAACAATTTTTTAATGTTATTTTTAGAGGGTTTTTTTCGCGTTCCTAAAAGGAATCAGGTTTAAATATTTTACCCAATTAGTTAATTTCGTTCCCTGCTGTTTTTTAATCTTTTCCGAATTTATAATGCGATTTTTAGCGGGGTTTTTTGCACTTTGAGGCGATTATGAGACTTTCTTTTTAAACAGAAAACGAACTCCGGTAATTTTTGCAATTGCCGTGATTAAATTCGAAATGGAAGAATGTCAAATCAGTTCTTATAAGAAAGCTCAAAATTTAATTTGGCTCGAAACAACAACAACAACAAAAAAAAATCGCGATAATTCAGGATTCGTTTGTTTCGAGACGGAAGTGATCGTAGCTTGGTCGAGGGTACGTTGCCGAAGGCTGTCTCCCCCCTCTTCAAATCCTAGATTTCTTTAATTCTATGTTCGTTTAAAAAAATCAACCAGCGAAACGCCACTAGTAATGAAGTTTTCTTTGACGGGCAGGTTTTGAAATAGCGTGCGAGATCGCGCTCTTTGTGCACAGAAAAGAAAAAGTCTCGCATAATAAAAAATGCTGAGCAGTAAATACGCCCTCAAAATTCTTTCACAGATTTGTGATTCTTCAGTGAGTATTTAAAAATTTTTTTTGAAGTCCGCTATTTTTATTTCTTTTGTGGAACTTCTCAAAATCAATTCGTGACTCGGTCCCGGAAAAAATTTGGAAATTTCTTCAAACGATCGTGAAAAATATCGTGAATTTAGATAAAATAGTGCAAAAAGAAATCTCAAATTTTGTCAAAGATAGCGCAAAAAAATCACGAATTACGATAAATGATTGACTAGTAAACGTTGCAAATTTCGTCAAAAAGTCGCGGAAAAGTGTAGAAGATTTTGATAAATGGTACGGAAAGATATCGAGAATTTTCCCGATCGGTCGCGCAAAACTATCGGGAATTTCGACAAATGATCCCTGTAAAAAAATAAGTTTCGAGAATAGGTCGCCAAAAACAATTCGTCAAAGGATCCTGGTGAAAACGAGAATTTCGTCAAAGGATCGCAGAAAGAAAATGCGAATTTCGTCAAAAGATCGTGTAAAGAAAATACGAATTCCATCAAAGGATCGTGCTAAAGAAATCCCAATTTCGTCAAAATATCGCGGTAAAAAATGCGAATTTCACCAAAGGATCGCGGGGAAAAACACGAATTTTGTCAAATGTTAGTGGTGAAAAGTGCGCTTTTCGACAAAAGACCGCGTAGAAAGACGTGAATTTCGTCAAATGATTTTGGGAAAAATCGTAAATATCATGAAATGATCGCAGAATAAAATCGCGAATTTTGTCAAAATTTACTGCACTGGGCTAAAAGATTAAAACCGGGTCCTTTTCCTAGTTTCAAAAGAACTCCGCAAAACGAGAAGAAACTTCAAAAATCGCATAAAAATTTTCAGAGGAAAAAAATTACTATATTGACTTGAAAGATTGCAACCATATTCCTTTTACGAATGTCAAAATATGGTCGCGAAACACGAAATTCAACCAACCAACCAACTCCAGGTTAATTTTAATTTTCTGTGCTATTATTTCTCATTTTCAAATGAGGCAGGGTCTGTGCACCCCCACCTTTCCCCCGGCTAATCGCATTTTGCAACTACTGTTTCACATCTGCATTCCCTTTCAAATTTTTTTGCTTCTTTCTAGACTTCAGACTGCGCAATCAAAGAGACAAATAATTTATGTTTCTATCCTCGTCAAGAACTTGCTTTAATTTCTCATGAAATTGCAAAAACATGCAATAGAAAGAACGGTGTTAAAAAAAAAAAAAAAGACGTCAAAGTGGTATTATAAAACCTCCTTTTTGACTTAATATGACTAATACAGATTGTTGTAAATATTCTAGTTTTAAAAAAAATAAAGAACATAATTAAAAAAAAAGAACGTGGAATTCTTTTTTTTTTTTTTTTTTTTTTTTTTTTTTTTTTATCACAGTTCAAAACTTAGGCTGTTAGTTTTCTGAATTAAACTAATTTGTTAAACTAACTGAACTCTGCTTTCACTTCTTTTTTCTTTTGTAGATATCGATTTTTTAAAAATAATTGTGCTTGAGTCTGCGCAAGCGGGGGGGTGCCCGGGCACCCAGGGCACCCCCCCCCCTGGTTACGCCTATGTACTCAGTTGAATATGTGTAGAAATTCTGAGGGATGATAATACATTTCAAAATAAATAAATATTAACGTGTAATGAGGATGCAATTCATTTGATCAGGCTATCTGAAATCATTACGGTTTCCATTAAAATCTATAACAAATGTGATGATATTGCATCGAAAATTATAAGAAACATGGGTTTCTTTGTAAGAAATCTGATAAAATCAAGACAAGTGTTAGAAATTTCTATTATTCGTGCCAAATAGCACAAGCTCAACATTCTAGATTTTGAAATGTGTTTCATGTGCAAATAATATCGTTGTTTTATAAAATCGATTGAATTAATGCGCTTTTCCAGCACATCTTGTTATGTTAGCACTTTTGAAACAATATAATGTATCTGCAGTTCTGCGTTAAAATGTCTCTGTTTTCATAGTAGACCAGGAAATTCTGAATTTTTGACTAAATAAATTGACAGCGTTCTCAGGCACTTTTTTTTTCTTAAAGCAGACTATCTTGGTTATGAGGATTGCTACTATATTTACTACTGCTTCACGCACCCAGCCATTGCCAGGGACCGTCATAATATTCTTAAATGAACCTAAAATTTGTTTCATTTTATATCTATAACTGGACCCTGTCTAAAATAGCTGTGGCGACCGATTTTGGTTCAGTGGATTTCTTAAATTAACTAACACTATCTTAAAAATAAATCAATTGGCACTTACTCAATTAATTCCACGGGATATCAAATTTTCTCTTCTTTTAATTGGAAGACACATATTTACATCTATTATACACTATAATACATTTTATTTACAAAAGCGAAACGCGTTCTTAAAAACAGAATATTCTTTCAACAACACCATCTCGAAGAAAACAGAGAGAGCGCCCGCGATGAGCCCAGGAGGGGTTACCTTACGTAAACAATAGATCCATTGCTGTCCCGTTATCGCCCATTTGGCGTCAAAACATATAATTCTCCACACACTCCCCACCTGGACTCATGAGAGTACATAATGATAAATCAACATAAACATTCTTATAATAAACTTGACCTTAAATGACAACTCAAATGATAAAATAGAAAATTTTCAATCTACAGGCGTTGAAGTATAAAGAATTAAACATAAAATAATAAAGTCATGATCAATATAAATAAATAAAAAAAAATGATGCTCTTATAACATGTAGCTACATGAACATATCTGGCCAGATATTTTACCTGAATAAGATTAACTGAATATATATATATATACATAATATAAACAAATTAAATACCATTATTAATTCAATTATCTTTTCAATTTGAAATAAAGTACAATTATGCATAAATGAAAGATTTTTACTAAATAAACAACAAATTGCAAAACACACCCCAAAAAAAAAATTTCCAAACATGAATTTATAAAACAAACACACTTTGATATTCAAACACTAGTAGAAAAAATAAATTTCAAATCAAGTACTGAAATCACTTATCATTCAGATATCTAGTTCAAAAGGATACAAAAGTTGTATTGGTTTTCTCAGCAGTCCTTTAGCAGTTTTTATTATGCAAGCACGAATAAGTTTATCTCTGCCAATAATGACTTCCTTAACTATTCCTAAGTCCCACAACAGTTTAGATTTAGCAGTACCATCTACTAAAACAACATCGCCAATTTTTAAGTTTTTGTGTCTTTCAGGAGTTTTAAATTCATGAACTGAACTTAAATTCAATAAGTATTGTTCCTTCCACTTAATCCAGAGCTGTTTCAACAACTTACTTTGATATCGTTTTCTCCTTAACAAAGTTTCTTTAGTAGAAATTTTATTTTCTAATTCGGCAAAATGTAGAGGAAAACTGATGTTCTCTCTTCCTAGCTGAAGGAAATGGGCCGGGGTAAGTGGCTCTGGCTCGCCGAAATCACTTGTTGTGTAGGTTAGCGGTCTCATATTTATTATGGCTTCTATTTCTGTCAAGATTGTTGCCAATTCTTCAAATGTGATGAGAGCTCTTCCCAAAATTTTTCTTAAAGGTTCTTTTACACTTTTTACGAGCCTTTCGTAAAACCCTCCCCACCATGGGGCACGCTCGACGATAAATTTCCATGTCATACCTTTATTCGATATAAAATCCTGGAGTTCTTGATCTTTAATGATTTTCTCAAATTGTTGTAATTCTTTATCAGCAGCCTTAAAACTCTTTGCATTATCCGAAAAAATCATTTTACAGTTTCCGCGTCTTGAAATAAATCGACGAAAACACAAAAGGAAAGATTTTGTAGTCATATCCCTGGCTGCTTCCAGATGTATTGCTCTTGTTGTGGCACAGGTGAACAGTACAATATATGACTTTGACGTCTCTTTATTCTCTGTTCTTACGATTATCGGTCCTGCAAAATCCAATCCTATAACGGTAAACGCAGGAGATTCTGATATTCTTTCCTTCGGAAGTTGGCCAGTTAGTTGGTCAGCTGCTTTCGCATTGTATTTTTTACAAATTAAACATTTCCTGACACTTTTCCTAATTAATTGTCTTCCTTGAGGAATCCAAAATTTTTTTCGGATTTGTGCAAGTGTCAAAGAAACTCCACTATGCAACAATTTCTGTGTTCTTGCATAATCAGCAACTCGGTAAATTTCTCATTCTTTGGCAATATGACTGGATTGCTTTCATTTAAACTAAATGAGCCTTCATTAAGTCTGCTTCTGATTCGTAAAATTTTATTTTTATCCAAATAGGGACATAACGAATAAATTCTTGAGGTCTTCTTAATGGGATTTCCTTCTTCTAATGACTCAATTTCTTCCTTATAATTTTTCATTTGTACTTCTTTAATTAATAATTCTTCAGCTTCTGTCAATTCTTCAGCAGATAATACACCTTTATGTTTAATTGGACTTCTTAGATTGAAGACAAATCTTTTAATTCTTGCCACTGTTCTAATTGCCTTCAATAAAGAACTAAAACGCTCAATCTCTATAAGTGGTTTCTGTTGTTCTGATGAACAAAGGTTTTGGGAAATTACTTTTCCTTTAGCTTCTAGTTGCTTCATATCTTCATCCACTTCTCTGTCTTCCTTGGACCATAAATTTGAATCTTTAATTAACCATGGAAGCCCTGACCACCATAGATCATCGCTCTCGAGGTCGAGAAGTGAGAGTCCTCTCGTAAATCGGTCAGCAGGATTTGAGCTACCGGGACAATGTCGCCAGTTCATCGGATTTGTTAAAGTTTGTTTGTCCGTTTCAATAACAGGGTGATGGGGTAAGTAGCATGCCAAATTATCATTGGTCGAATTTATTTCCTGGGGTTCAACAATTTCTACTACTCCCAAAGTCTTATATTCATTAATATCTTTGCATTTGTTCGTATTATTGTCTTGAATCCGCAACCCTTCTACAGTTTCAAGCTGAACTGACATTTTATCATCCTTGTTATTATCCCAAATAGATATGTACATTGCACACACTAAATTATCTACATTAACTTCTTCTGAGAATTTGCCGTGAAGTGTCCAACCTAATTTCGTTTCATTCAGAACAAGAGTTGGTAAAATGCGTTTATATTTTCCTGTCATAATTGACCAATAGTAATCGCTCCCAATCAACAAATCTATTTCATTATCACCATCATCTAAATCATTAGAAACGTCTGATAACTCTATACCCATATTTTTAATTTTTTTATATAACTCAGAACTTGGTGCTCGTATTATATCGGAACAGATTCTCTCCGTTTCTAACGCTTCCAGACATATTATATTGTACGAATTATTGTCTTTTAGGAAAATCTTTACTCTATTATGATTATCAACAATAGGTTTCTTTCCAGCAAAGGTATGAATTTTTAATGATTCCTGCCCTGTCACCTCTAAATTTAAACGATTAGATAAATTCTTCCCAATAAATGTTCGCTGCGAAGCGCTATCTAATAATATTCGAACATTAATATTTTGATTCTTTCCAATCATAATTCCTTTCAATGTTTGAAAATAAATATATTCATCTGGATTACAACAAAGTGATGAAACTGTTATTTTTTCATATTTCTTATTTTCCTTTCCCCCCGGTTCACGCTCAGTCGAAAGGAGGTCAATTTCATTTTCATTCGATGATCTTTCTTTTTCTTTTTTGTTACAAAGAGAATTTTGATGCGTTCTCGAAAAACAAATTGTGCAACGAATTTCAGTATTTCTGCAATATTGCTTCTTATGGAATTTCCGGTAGCATTTAAAACATTTTGCTTGTTTTAATAAAGATTCTTTTCGTTGTTCCAAATTTAAATTACATGAATTTGCTTCGTGATTTTGAGAACAAAAGGGGCACAGGTTTTCTGCAATTGTATTTAATGTAAGTGCTGAAGGATTTTTAATTTTTTCTTGGTGAAAGTGTTCGGGAGAATTTTGTCTAAATTTATTTTCACGGGATTTAGTATTTTCAAAACTAATAGAAGTAACATTAATAGTTTTTTCTCGCGCTACTATTTCTCGTTTCAGGAATAACAATAAATCATTAACACAAACATCCTTTTTATCGTATTGTTCTCTGTGAAACTGTAATACGAGATCATTCGGTATACATTTATAAATAATGGGTAATAATAAGCAACCATACTGGTCTGGCTTCACATCAAGCGCTTCGAGACATCGTATTTGTATAGTTATCTCATCAAATAATTTTCTCAAAGAATGTATGTCATCTGATCTTCGTACTGCTTCTAAGTTTAATAATTCGTTAGTGTGCTCGGAAATTAAAACATCTCTTTTCCCAAAACGGTCCTTTAATATATTTATTGCCGTTACATAATTTTCACTTGTTAATGGAAGCCCATTAATAGCGGCAGCTGCTGAATTAGAAATTAAAGATTTTAAGTAAGTAAACTTTTCAATTTGCTGAAGAGCTTCATTTTCGTGAATAGCAACTTTAAACTGAGGCCAAAATTCTTGAAATTCGCAAATGTCGCCTGTAAATTTATTTAAAGAAATTCGCGGCAATTTCGTATTCGACTTTAATTGACTGTCTGATATGGAGGGCGTAGTTACTTTTGGTTCACTCGTGATAGTTGAATTTATGTTTAAATTTTTCAAATATCTACTGGCTCTAGATTTGCAAGTCACAATAGCTTCCTTATATTCTATCGAAGTTTCTATATCTGTTTCTAAATTATCGGTTTCAATTTCCGATTCAATTGACTCATCCAATTTTTCTAATGATAATTTGTGTTCAAGTAATGCTTCTAAAGAGTCCTCAACTATTTCCGGCTTGGAATCACTTTCTTTTTTAATTTCACTATCAATCTTTTTTATCAATTTCGTTACTGTGGTTCTAATTGATCCGCGTTTTGCTATGTTTCGTTTTAAAACTTCACTTTGATTCATCTTTATATTCACTCATTCAAAGAATTATGTCTTCCAATATATCGTAAATTTAAGAGAAATTTTAAATAATTTACCCGTTTAATGAAATGCCAGTAGCGTAGTTATCAATTTATATTCCCGGCCTTATGCACCAGTGTGGCGACCGATTTTGGTTCAGTGGATTTCTTAAATTAACTAACACTATCTTAAAAATAAATCAATTGGCACTTACTCAATTAATTCCACGGGATATCAAATTTTCTCTTCTTTTAATTGGAAGACACATATTTACATCTATTATACACTATAATACATTTTATTTACAAAAGCGAAACGCGTTCTTAAAAACAGAATATTCTTTCAACAACACCATCTCGAAGAAAACAGAGAGAGCGCGCGCGATGAGCCCAGGAGGGGTTACCTTACGTAAACAATAGATCCATTGCTGTCCCGTTATCGCCCATTTGGCGTCAAAACATATAATTCTCCACAATAGCTGCCCGCTGACTGTGTAATTAATCAGTAAAAAAAAAAAAAAGATATTTAGCTTTAATTGTTCGAGAAATAACTGCGACAAAAAACGGGGCGGGAGGGCGATATGTTTTTGATGGCTTCGTAATTTTCGTGATAAAATATTGACATTTTATAAAACTAATTTTATTAAAACTCACATAAAACTTAAAATATTTTTTTTATTAAAATGTTTATTTATTTTTTGTTTTTCCACATCAAAGTCCTGATTGAATATTTTTGATCTGTCAAATTGATAATTTTACCCTCAAATCCGATTAACTCTGATCCAAATAGATAGTCATTCATTAGTTAAAAGGTTAGTATATAGTATTAAATTTTCAGAGCTATTGTATAAAATAAAGTATATTTTTTTAATTCAAATATGTGTAATGTTTATCCTGCTGCAAAATGCGCGATAAAAACGAAAAGTGACTTCGGGGAATGAATTTTGAATCAAATGGTACTTTGCCCTTACTGACCTCTTCACCCGTCCTTCCCCTTTACTTCTTTTAAGTAGAGATTTAATTAGTATAGTCCTACTTAAGAGCCTATATTTGGAAGTGTACGAAATTCGTGTGTTAAATCAATACAATCGTTCATTACAAATTTCTCGTTTGCATTTCACACACACACACACACACATATATATATATATATATATATATATTACTTTATATATTTCACTTTTTGCGTAGTATATGTGAGCTCGAAACCTCTCCTTATAGTGTAGAAATCAAATTCAGAAATTTTGATTTCCGAATTTCGCATAGATTTTATAAGTCGGAAAAGATAATACAGTGATCCACGTCGTTTCCTTAATTGAATGTATCAAAATGAGACAGCAAAAGATATTAAAAATTTATAAAGAACTGTTCTTTGCATGCACCTCAGATATCCTGTGTAAAAACAAATTATTTAAAACTAAGATGTTTTCACCCTGCCCTCTGTACTTACTTCCCAGTGCACATAACACTTTAATATATATAAATATATATATATATATATATATATATATATATATATATATATATTAATGTCCACCAACTACAATGAAAAACAGTTTTACATGAAATGTATTAGTTATTACACAAATAACAAAGTTTTGAAATGTTTTTAAAATACGAATCTACAGAGCGGCCTGTCGCGTAAACTCGTTTATAGTACAGGGTGGACCAAAAGTCTTGCCGTGATTATAATACATTACAATTTAACCGTTTGTATAATAATGAATGCTGTTGTGTCATTGGATAACTCAGTTTTAGTAGCTTTTTTGTGAAATATAACGAAACTTTTCCGGATCGGTCAATTAGAAGGGATGGACCAATACCCCAGCCTCCGCACTCTCCAGATATTAATCCTCTGGATTTTCTCATTAGGATTTTCTGGATTTTCTTTGGTGTTTATCAAGAACAGAGTCTTTGCCGCACTAATTGCTGACGTCGAAGAAATGAAGATTAGGATACAAGCTGCTGTGTGTACTGTAACAGAAGACATGTTAAAGAACACTAGCAGGGATCTAGAATACCGCTTAGACATTCTCCAAGCTACCAAGGGGAGACACGTTGAAATTTACTGAGGTGCGTGGTCTTATAAAAAAAAATTATAACAGTACTTACAATGTATCCAAACAAACATATGTCTAATTATAATAGTTTGAGAACAATAAATATTTATAATCAGGGCAAGACATTTGGTTCACCCTATATATCTATATACGAACTTATGAAAGAAATTTTTACTTTGTGAATACTTAGTATAAGCAATATATTGTAATCATAATCTGTATATGTGTGTGGGAGTGATCACGCCAACTCCTAGACTATAATTCAGATTGAGCTCTCATTAGGCGAATAAGTTATAGGCCTCTGTCGCAAGAATGGAATAAATTTTCGTAAAGATCCGACCGATTATTTATTTAATCCCTTTTTAAAACAGTTTCACACTATTTTGTGACCGATTCTTCATCTACATGGAAAATCACACAGAAAATGCGACAGAGAATAACTGATAAATATTGTGGGTATGTAATGAAGTAGTAAAGAAGAGGTAACGTCCCTAGTTTCAAAACTGGTCCCTTGTTCGATACCATTAGATTCGATTGTGTTAGAATTAGTTTCATGGAAGAACAACACTTATAATAATGGGAAAACGTTTATGTTATTATTTAAAACGTTAACAAAGAAAAAGATAATCAATATCCACTTAATCCATACATCTTTTGAGCAATCACATATGAACAAAACATGCCAAATAGTTTATGAAAAATTCTTAAAACGTATCTTCCAATAAAACAGAACATAACTCATACTAATAAAAAACTATAAATATTAAATATATACGTACCCCAAACATATCAAACGCAAACAATAGGGAATATAATAACAGAATTAGATAAGGCAACTAGATTCGATAGGATTGGAAGTAGGCGTATTAAAATATTTATACAAATTTCTATAATATACAACACTTACTTTTCCTTCAATGCCTAAATTTAGAGTACTTTTTGAAACAATGAAAAATAGATCGTCAGATGTTTTCGAAAACAAAATATATTTCCAAAAGATCCCAAAGCTTATCGACCAACTTACCTTCTAACAATGTTCGGAATAATTTATGAACGAGTATTAAAAAATTCACTTTCATAAAATTTAGAATGAAATAATCTCTATGGATACGGATTTAAAATGAAAGATGAACCACGATACTTATGAATACAATTAAAAATAAAATAAAACATTTCTTACAAGATGTCAAATATTATTATTTATCATTTGATATGGTGGGTACATTTATTAATATATCATATAATACATTCTGCGAGAAGAAATCATCAAGTTTAATATTATAGGTGCAGATTCCCAAAATTTTTAAGGAACCAGTTGCTCCTAAACGCAATAAATCCAGTCACCACATTGTGAAAAAAACTGCATAAAAGCAATAACGTTTAAATGGGAAAAAAACTCAGGAATTCAAAATGAAAAATAATTTGTTTAATGTATGCACATATACAACAAAACATAGACAGTTTATCAAATATGTACATTTAATTTAATCACAAAATTATTTTAATTTGGGTATAAATTAAGAGCAATATGAATTTGAAAGTATATACAGTTCAGAATATAAAGTTGGGTAAGATGCAGGTAAAATAAAAATATGCAAAAGCTAAACAATCACGGTAGTGGAGAATATTAGGTAAACAATATTTCTTATTTTCATTTTGTCCTACAACAGTACATATTAAAAATTTTGAGGATGAGTGAGTATTATTATTTTGTACTATAAAAATCAAAATACAATTCAAACAGTTGTTTTTGAAGAACATACAAGACAAATTATGTTTAAAAAAATCGTATCACAGATCTCATTACAGATCTTTCAGGAAAATCTTAAAACGGGGGTGATTCCGTGCCGAATTTTCTGAAAATTACAGGTTCTGAATTACAGGTTCAGCATTCGGTTCTGAAAATTCAGACATAAAAAATATAAATCAATTAGTAATTATCAATTAGTATTATCAATTATATAAATTAATCAGTGGTCTTTAAAACTCACAACATTTGACAAATAGATATTTTGAGCAATGCAGACACAAACGAAAGAGGATTTAAAAGTACAAAGTGATACAAAATGAATGGGACAAACTACATTAGCAGCCCCATCCAGTTTGTATCACCCTGTATATTTAAAATTGTAACATAAAATTAAATTATATTTTTCATAATAATCTAGGTGAAGCACTCAAGAAAGCCATCTTTTTATTATTGTCTTTCAAAGTGAATTTTATTTTAGTACATTATTCATTCTGTTTTCATGTATTAGTAAAATTTATGAAAAAATAAATAATTATATACGTACAAATTATATCGAAATTGATAAAGTGAGATCCGTGCAGATCAGATCATAAATATATTTCCCAAAACTATAATTATATCATCTTATTACACTCAAGTATTTTTTAAGTTAAAAAAATATACGTATTATATAATATTTTATTCTGATTTATCCATGATTTTTTTATTTAAAAACCACGTATTTTTACTTCGTTATAATTTTATTTGATAGACAGTAATTGTTGCAATTAAAAACCAATAATGTTACTTAAGAGAAATTAAGAATCCAAATTTATTAAATGGGTAATTAAAATGCCATATTTATGTAAGGTATTTTCCACAAAGTAACGCATTATTATACAATATTACTTATACAATATTTTGCAATCTTTTCAAAAACAGAAATTAATTTCATCCGCATTCCTTCAGAATTAACACTGAGTAGCTTTAAAGTTTTCTATAGAAAATGTCAAACCATCTGCTGTATTTATTGCCATTATTATATTTTTTTGCGTGATATACTTTTTTGCCTTATTTAATTCAGTAAACCTATATTACAACAGTGTCATTGTCAGTAATATTAGATTGTTATCGTAGGCTAGATGATAATATTTCTTATTTCTCGAGTAGTTCGATTATTTTAATTTATTTAGAAACTTTATTGAATCAGATTAATGAATAATCTGTACAAGTTTATTTTAAAAGTATTTCACATTTTTGAGAGCTTAAAAATGCACGTTTCTATAGATTCTATTAGGAGAACAATCGTAACTTAAAACTTGCATAAATTCCAGTCGAACTGAATAATACGAGAATGAAGGGAATTATTAAAAAAAAAAATTCGTATTAATCGTTACTCCTAATACTCCTGAAAATATTAAAAATCAAAAAATTAAACTAAAAGTCCGGGAGTCGTTGACATCGGAAGCCCCGGGATCGGGAAATTGGATTTTTTTTTTAAATGTAAATTGACAGTAATATGTAATATGAATAAAATGAGCAAGGTATGACTCGGTTTGAAAAGCCGGAAATATGTTTAATGAAATTATTATTAAAAAGCTATAGTGTTTTACAACTGTCGCGGATAATCCTCGCTTTTAGAGCAGTTTATAGAAAAGTTTGTGCTCTTTCAGGAAAACTTGGTATGACAAACTTTATAAAAACAACTCCGGAATTGGTGGAGCAGGCGGCCGCGCTTGCGTCAAACGTCTTTATACGCGTTTGCAGACACTTGACCAGCGTCCGGACACGAAATAAAGCCACCACCGGTAAAAATTCATAGCAAAATAACAGTGAAATTTTATCAACGCTCTCATCCTTAAATTAGGTATGACAGATTTTCTGGCTGAATGAAGTTTATCATACCAAGTTGTTCTGAAAGAACGCACAATTTTCTATGAAATGTTCTAAGAAGGATCAATATCCGTGATAATGGTAAAACATTATACCTTTTTAATAGTAATTAAATTAAACATATTTTCGTCTGCCAAACCTACCCATGCATAGCTCTTTTCATTCGTATGACTTTTTTTTTTTTTTTTTTTTTTTTTATCTATTTGCATAAAACATTTCAATTACACGGCTTTCGATGTCAGTCTCTTCTAACCTACAACTAGTATTATTAACTATTCCAATTATCCCAAAGACAATAATAATGTTTCCAGGAAAAATCAGCTAGCATTATAATAGCCACTTCGATTTTTAAGATATTGCTTTCACATATTCTTTTAGTTTTAATAGTGCAACGAGACAAGCAAAGGCTGGTTAATATGACCCAGATTCCGAATTTAAAGAAGAAAACAAATGAGGTTTTTTTGTAAACTGATACTGAAGGGTGGTACAGATGTCCTTATGTCTGCATTCGTTTTTTCGTTCTGACAAAACCTCATGAAATTCCTTCCATCAGGGTTTCGTTCATCTGACAAAACCCTATTCGTCTCGCTCCTCTGTCTGTCTGTAAGTCTGTCGTCACAGAGCCCGTTCTCAGAAACTATATATATTGGAGACTTGAAATTTTGCATACCTATAGCTGAACACCTCACATCAAACGACAAATCCTAAAATTTTGAAAAAGTCTTATATTTAACCCTCTGGCCTACAGCTTGTGTATTTTAATCTTTTTGTTCTAACTGAGCCCCTAATTAAGTTTAAGACTTGAAATTTTGCATACTTATAGCTGAACACCTTACATCAAACGACAAATCCTAAAATTTTGAAAAATTCTTATATTTAACCCTCTGGGCTCTAACTTGTGTATTTTAAGCTTTATTTTTTCTAACTGAGCCCTTAATTAAGTTTAAGACTTGAAATTTTGCATACTAATAGTTGAACATCTCATATCAAACGACAAATCATAAAATTTTGAAAAAGTCTTATATTTAACCCTCTGGGCTCTAAATTGCGTATTTTAATCTTTTTGTTCTAACTGAGTCCCTAATTAAGTTTAAGACTTAAAATTTTGCATACGTATAGCAGGACACTTGCGATCACACAAAAAATCATAAAATTTTCAAAAAGTCTTATATTATTTACCCACCGGGCTCTAACTTGTGTATTTTAAGCAATTTCTATAACCTCCTCCCCATTGCACCCGGTGGGTACTTTTCTAACTTTTGCCGACACCACTTTGACCACTCTTTCATATTATGCTCATAGCCTTACATATTTCAGTTCGACTTTTTACCGCAAGGGGCACCTACCTATCTCGGGTGCTATAGACCCGATCCCCTCATCTAATATACCTACGGATAGGTTGTAAAACGGAGTTTCGTTCGGATAGAGGTTTCTGTAGAATACAGTGCGCCCCCTGGTTGCGAAATGTGGAACTAACAGATTTCGCAAAAGGATAAAGTGTTTTGAAAGGAATATTAAACGAAACCCTCTGTGCGATCTGTGGTCACACTTACCCACTTGTTTTTTTTTATGTGTGCGTATTAGTCTCTTTAAAAGATTGGCATTCCCTCTGAAAAATAGATAAATCACTATATATTTTCCGACAATTGTGATCTTTAAATATTATCGTCGAGAAAGAAGTCTTCGCTGAGAAGATCTTAATCAAACTTTATCATCATCGATACGAAATGATTTCATGCTGAATTCTGCCCTGCTTTATGCCGAAAATCACATTAAAATGGACAAATATTTTGCTTGTATAAGCCGTGATCCTGCTTTTCTGGCTTGTACAAAGCATGAAAATCTCAATATAGTTTACACGATGAACCATTCTTAACATGCAAAGCCCTTGTTTTAATCAAATCCATGTTTAGGCTTACTCTTAAAAAACAAACTTCATTGTATTTGTGATATTCTTGATTTGGCAACAAATGGAAGTTATATTTCAACTTGTAGAAATAGATCTTCCGTTTAATTCATGCACTTTGTTTAGTGATTTTACACTTATAAATTCACAGTAAATATTCCTCAAGTTTCAATTAATCTGATGAGATAGAAACATGTAGTAGTAAATAACATTTTAAAAACAGATAAAAAAGAATTTAGTAATATATATATATATATATATATCAGTGGCGTGGCGTCCGGTCATCGCTGGATGCGGCGATGACCAAGCAATATTTTAAAACTCTTAATAAGCTTTTAAAACTCTACGATCCAGTTTTAGCAGAACGTTTGGAGTTCATGTATAAGTGATGGTAAGATTTAAAGTTTCTTTTTTGAACATTCAACCATTGAATTTTAGAGTTAATAATTTTTCACCACAAACTTAAATAATTGCGATGACCACCGATAATTTTCACGCCACGCCACTGATATATATATATATATATATATATATATATAATATATAACATTTTTCTAAAATTCAGCGTTACCTTTGATAAAAAGAATACCTCTTTTTTCGATTTCAAAACGTCAATAATGGTGAAATGGTATTTTGTTATTCAAATACATAAGGGAAAAAGAAAGTACATTCTAAAACCGCCATGAGCAATATTTTGAGGTTAGAATATTTTTCCGAATGATTGCATTTAAAAATGTTTTTGTATGTTATTGTGTGGAAACATGTAGTTAAAAACTCGGTGAGTTTTTGAAATGGCTTAAATAGAAAGAAATATTTCGTTTAATTCTAACTTATAAAAGTTTACTTAAATTTTATATCCTGAATTATGAATTCATGAAAATTTCATCTTCTAAAGCCTTTGAGTTAATTTTTGAAATTACATTAGAAGATTTACATAATCATTTAATAAATTTTAGAAGGATTTTAGAAGGATTGAAGGATTTAGAAGAATTAATTAAATTTGAATTTATAGGAATTTTGTGCAATATTTATAACTCCAGTCAAATCTCTTACTAAAAATATTATTTTTAATATTTTTTAGAATTAGGAAATGTACAAATATAAAGTTCTTACAGTAGAAATATAGACATATTTCTGAAATCCCCCCCACCCACCCCCCCCAATCCTTTAACTTCAAGGAAGCTGAAAAATGCAACGGCAAAAGAAATTATCCTTTTAAAAATTTTGCTTTGTGTATCCATTAATACTTTTGGAATAAGATAAAGTTATGTATTTATAACTCAGTCTGAACTGTATTACTACTAATCGATGTAGTAAATGAATTTTATAAAAAGTTAGTTTAATGTTACTTTAAAGTACTACCAGGATATAAATGATAAAGCAAAAAAGTGTATTTTCTTTCCTCGAATCCAACATGTCAATCATTATGAAATGATATTGTGCTTTCAAATACATAGGGAGTGGAGAATGGTGAAAACGCATGGTTAGGTGGAACAGTTTCAAATCAATTTTAGCTGCATTCTATAGGTTAGCAGTTGAAATACTGGGTGATCCAGAAGTTCCGGGAGTTTTGAAATGTTAATAAATAGAAAACTATGTACAATAGACAGGTGCGGTTTTCGCATATATGCTCAGAAACGTGTGGGATTTTTGTTTGTAATGAATTTTTTTAAATAAATTGTTTAAATTTGTAGCAACAGTTGGCGCTGCTGTAGAACATCGAAAGTATCTGTACCATGCGTTATATAAGCAGATGAGTACATTGCGCAACATCTTTCCTAAGATATGCAAAGATTTTGCTTCAAGGGTCGTTTATGTTCAAACGTTTTTCTGAATAAAGGTCAACTCTCACTTGCAAGAGAGAAAAGCGCTCCATTCCGTGACATTCATGCAGAATGGAGCGACTCCCCACATCGCTTCTCCTATCCAAAGTTGGGGACTACATTTAGAGATGCCCGTATCTTGAGCCGCTATTTTCGGCGCGAATATCCTCCAAGGTATCCAGATCTTTCTCCTTGTGACGTTTGGTTATGGTTCTAATTCAAGTCACATGTGTAGAGAGATCGATCTATGTCGTTGCCCAGTTGAAAGATGCTATACACCATCAGTTTTAGAGATACCTCCTTCAATGCTGTGCACGCTGTTTTACTTCGTCTCACGGCTTATAAGAAATGGGCGTCATACTGAAAAGTTGTAACCGTTGGACACTGATTTCTTCTTTTCAGTGAGCTGTATTATACCACATCAAATCTATATTATCAATTTCAGCGCCAACTGTTGCCAAAAAAGACAACGAAAAAAACATTTGTTTTTTCATTAAAAGAAAAAAAAAAACAAATCCCAAATGTTTCTAAGAATTTCTGTGAAAACTACATCTTGCTATTGCATATAGTTTACTAATTATTAACATTTCAAAACTCCCGGAACTTCTGGATCAACCGTACTTAGCTTTAGACAATAAGAAGAAGCGCTATCTGCATTTACAGCATTTGTGTAATTTCCGTGTTTGAAAATTTGATTTATCAGTTTTCTGTGAATGTTTGCTGTTATTCAAAATTCTTAAATAGAAAAATATTTAAATGTAGTGTAATTTTTTTTTATTATTTGTGTAGCATATATTCAATATGAATAAATTTCACACAATGAAACTGCTGCTAGAATATAGAGGTACATAATTTACGGCTTGCTTTCCGTATCTCGTTCGCTTGGGGTAAAGCCGGATATTGGTAAACAATGCTTAAAGATTTGGTAGACAAAGCACTAAGGAAATGTGTAAAGCTACATAGGCAACAGATATTGCAAATTTTCTACAAGTGATAGGGAGATTAACTTTTTTCCTATACATTTTTAAAGTGTAATAAAATAATTATTCTTTTAATTGAATATACAGGGAAACTTCCATTTAACGAAGTCTCATCGTTACACTCAAACACTTCGTTATGAAGAAAATTCATTAAATAGAAATCAACTCAAATTCATGTAATTTGTATAATGAAATACACATGCATGAAATGAAAAATACACATAAAATGGAAATATTGGAAAAATGTGTCACCAACTTTTTTTTTATACAAACACTAGATATAGGGTAATTCTAGGATAGATGGCTATAGAGGAGAGATAGCCAGTCTAAATATTTCAAAAACTATACCACATATTGCAGCAGAAACTTTTTCGTAAGAAATAGTTCAACGTGTTCATTCATTGCGACGTGCAGCTGTGTTTTTCAATTATAAAAAAAAGTGTAATTTTAATGTTTATTTAATATTTGATTGAATATTTTTGTTGAGTGAAGTATCTGAATGTTTTGCATTACGTACGTTACAATTTTTTTTTTTTTTTTTTTTTTTTTTTTTTTTTTTACTATAAGGACTTTTAAGGCACATATATAATCCCATCTTTACTTTTAAGTCTAAAACAAACACGTACAATGGCGTAGTGGCACTTTAAATTGGGTGGCAATCTGTCGATCAATTTTAGGATAGATGGCCACATCAAATCGAGGAGAGATGGTCACCTATAATCAATCTTTTAAAATTATACGTAGTGAGTATTTTAACTGAATATAATTATTTTTTAAATAATTACATAATTTTTATGCTTATAATTATATTAATTGATATAATTATTTAAATTTTATCTAATATAAATATTTCAATAACATTAATATAATATGGCCTAACGATTTACTTTTGTTTCAGAAAATATTGTAAAACTTCGGAAACGTGCATCCCAGATACTGATAATGTTTATAAATAAACTTAAAACCGTGAAAAAGTCTAAAATAAATGCTAGAAAAAACAAAAACAAGACACTTCCAGCAGTGAAGAAGATGAAATGTAAATGAAATTATTAGATTCTACAGATTCTGAGGGATAGAATTGGATGAGGATCACTGTGTTGGTTGTGGAGAAGAATATAATGTCACAACCGAACGGGAATCCTGGATGCAATGCATAAGGTGCCAGAAGTAGTTTCATGAAACGTGTACAAACTATCAAGAACATTGCTGAAAATCTGGTAAAATTTTACGAAAAGTAAAGGATTGAAATTATTCTTCAAATTTTGATTATTCAAATTTTATTCACTGATTTTCCATGATATAATTGCATCTTTACAAATTTCTATATTTTTTTCATCATTAGCTACATGAAATATCTTATTTCTTGCTGTTTTAATCTCATTTATTCTTTCTTGAATTGGATGGCCATCTCTCCTCGGGTTGAAGGAGAGATGGCCATCAGCCATTTTTATTTCAATTTTGTTTCCCGCTTTTTGTTCTCAATATTTAATTATGTTTTAACCAAAATATGATGAGTATATGTATAAGGATTTCAAATATGCGTGAACATTTCTTGTATTTGCATTATAAGAATTTTTATTTCAATCTTTAACAAGTTGGAAATTGCTCGTCAAACGTGGCAAATGAGGTGCGTTCGTACTATAACTAGTTTTATAATTATTTTTTGCACCCCATATTGTACTGAATGTATATTTTTTTGCGCTTCATAAGTGCATAGTCTGTAACATCATTAAAATGCACTTACAATAATTTTTTCCCCATTCCCCGTAATGTAACGGAAAACTTTTGGGTGTCCCTGTAATTAAACTATACATCCGATTTTCATAAAATTGGAAATGGCTCGACAAAATTTTGCAGCAATTATATATTAAAAATTTCAGACCATTCGGAAGTCTCTAACATCATTAAAATTCACTTGCAATAATTTTTCCCATTGGCCGTAATGTAAAGAAAAACTTTTGACTGTCCCTGTAATTAAACTATACATCTGATTTTCATAAAATTGGAAATGGCTCGACAAAATTTTGCAGAAATTATATATTAAAAATTTCAGATCATTCGGTCGGGTAGTTTTTGCTCTGTTATATGCGGACGGACGACAGACAGACGGACTGAACGACGACTATAGGTGCTACGTATTTATATAATTACGAGCGCACCTAAAAACTATGGCCATCTATCCTAGAGTTACCCTATAGGAAAAACTTAATTGGAATAATGTCTCATTAACACATAATAAAGGGAGGTAAACAAAAACTGAAGAGTAGAGTACCTTTTCTCTTTTTTTCTTAGTACTACTCCAAATCTGTAACATAAAAAAGCCTGTAATGTTACTTTGCACAGGTTTCTTATTAAAAAAAAAATTAAATTGTTCCTAAAAATGTTCGCTCTTTTGTAAGTATCAGAACATTTCATCTGCAATTTTTTTTTTTTTTTTGAAACAGTAATCCGCTTCTTATTATATCGATGGCTTTTAGCATTTCTTCTTTTAAATGCAGATCGTTAAATAAATATATAATTTCATTTCCATACAATCCTCTGAAATAAATTCACACAAACTCGCAACAGCGACATTGAAACTCTCCGTTTCAATGTTGCACACTCACAAAAATGAAAACTTCTTCATATAGAATACATTTTTTGTAATATGGAGATTAATTTACATGTTAATAGTGTTCAAAGTCAAGGTTCAGCAGAAAACATCGTTAAGTAGAAAACATCGTTAAGTAGAAAACATCGTTAAGTAGAAAACTTTGTTAAATAGGGGCTTCGTTAAAGGGAAGCTGCACTGTAATTCATTAACCCTTAACCGGAAACATTAAAATCCCGTGCACAAACGGAAACGTGCCGTCTGTAAGACTGCTAAATTAAAAAAAATTGCTATAAAATTTTAAAATGAAAATAGCTCTTAATAATTTACCAAGTAATGCATTAACAGGACCAATTTTTTAATATTACAGCATAAAAATAAGCTTTGAATGTCGGAGACAGAAAATATTTTGAAATTACACTTTATTGTTTAAAATATAAAATTTTCGCCATAATAATTAAATAAATGCTAATATTTTTAGATATTCCGGTACGATATGAATTAGAAAAAATTATTACGCAGTAAAATTAACAAAACATTTAATAGTAAATATTGCAGCATGTTCTAAATATCTGCATTTTTTATGCATTTTTGACAATATTGAGTCACTTTCGTGTTCAGAATTTATATATTCATCATCTGAAATACGTTCAATATCGCTTATGTCACTTACTACTTCATCAAACAATCTCAAAGCACTTTCTTCAGTCTTTTTTATCAATGTAGCGTACCCGCTTTGACGGCTCCTCCATACCAATACCCCAGAGCAAAAAATTACATAAACGGAAACATGCCGTCCCACAGACGGCGTTGAAAATAAAATATTTTTTCTTTCTATAACTGAAAATGCGCAGGTGTTGCAAATGAGTGGGGGAGGCAGAGGACTAGTATCGTAAGGATTAGATTGTGTGATAAGATTGGGGACGCGATCATTTGTGTGTAAAGGGCAGATATGTAGACGCAACCGTCTCAAAGACGGCACGTTTCCGGTTAAGGGTTAAGGTTATAGTTAAAATTCTCTTGGTTAAGCTTAGTAAAAATTGTACAAAGAAGTATTTTGTTCCTTTTCATGAAATGGTCTAAATACTTTCTTATTCTTTAAGTTTGCGTATTAATGCGCTCTTTCACCATACATGGTATAAGAGCGGTGGTTTTTCTGTTCTTAGGGAAATACTTAATAAAAATGTTATATAAAAATCATATACTAAAATTATTATGCAATGATAAATGAAGAGTATGAACGCAAAGTTTCATTAAATACCTTTTGAAAATAATAATAAAAAAATATTTTGTTTTTAAAATATTCTGTTAAAAGTTACTGTTGAGAAACATTAGTAAAAGTTATTTCAATTAACTTTTCAAAAATTCTGTTTCTTAAAATTCGAAATTGTCCCATGAGCTACACTATTTGCCTAGAAGTCACCGGACATGCGTTTTGTCGATTATCTATAAAAAATACTTGACAAATTCCACTAGAACTTTAAGAATATAAAGAACAGGTTTACATTCATGTTTTTCAGCGAAGATTTGATCACTAGGGCAACTGAGGTATTCAAATATTTAATATACTTGAGAATTTCTATGAGATAATTTTTAACTGCGCATATGCTAAAGGTAACAAAACTATCAAATATATGGCAACTTATATAAAAAAAGCCAGTCACACATCGTAAAATTTCATAATGATATCGCCGAAAAAGTAAGCTGATTTTTTACTGAAGCATTTCTCCGCCTGAATACTATTTATTTCTTTTTCTGAAAAATTCTGTTCTCTAAAAAAAATGACTCTTTGAATGACGTAAAAGAGCATCCCAATAACTATTCTACCATCAAATCAAAAATGTTTTGGAAAGAAAGCTTTGTGCGACTTCTGGACGGATGAAGGTAGTTTTGTGGTTCAGAATGGCACCTATATAATTTAATAAATGCATACTAAAATTTAAATCTTCTGAATTTAAATTTTCCTTCAAAATCAGCATGATCTTTGCGGACAACCCAATACTAAATAATAATGTAAATACCATTAAAGATTAAAAAAAAAAAAAAAAAAAAAAAAAAAAAAAAAAAAAAAAAAAAAAAAAAAAACACGTTTATACCAAACGACATTTTTCAAAAATGCGCCATTTAACTTCGACCCTGATTAAGAAAAATCAGCTAAAAATAACGCACTTCAGCGATAAAATTTACCAACGAAAAAGAAGATTTTCATTTTATGTTCAACACAAAATTAATATCCAGTTAAGTTGAATTGGTTAAAAGATAAGTTGAATAAGAATATGCTTGGTATTGTTTTTTCATATTTAAGTATTGCGCGGCAGAGCAATATTTATTTATTTCCAGTGTCACTTCTCAATGTTAATTTAACATAGAAAAGCCTATGGAGATCATAACTTTTTCATTTTTTCTTCCCACCTTTTTGTCCCTGATGCCTCTCATTTTTTATTCTTTGCTAATTCTAATAATATTATAAATTTAAAGTGTAAAAACATTTACCAGACGTCAGGATCAAAACGGATCATAAATTGCCTTTGCATATAGGTGGATTATAATCTAGAGAGTAACATGGGCTAATTTTTATTTACATTATTCAAATATTTTTCTTAATAACTCCAAATTTTGCTTTTTTTCATTGAGAATCAACGGACATTTTCTAATAAAATTTAACATTTTTCCTTCACAAATGTATGTTGTAAATAATTCAAAAGCCGTAATAATAATTTGCCTATTTTTAGTTGAATGATTTTCACTTGAAACATGAAACTGAAGAAACTGAATTAGTTTTTTTTTTTCTTTTTTATTTTAAGAATTAAAAATAAGATGAATATGACGTCATAGTGGAAAAAAATGACATTTTCAAGCAGATTTTTAGGTAGCTTTCATTACAAAAAGATACCTATTGAAGCCGTTCGGAGGAAAGCGATTTAAAAAAATTTTGGTATATTTTCATCGAATATGACCCCCGAAACCACCCTACGTTCAAATGTTTATATATATATATATATATATATCTGATCTTTGTCACACTGTAACTCTCGTATTTATGAACTGATTTGGATGAAATTTCGTGTATACATAGTACATACCAATGTCTCAAACAAGTTCGTTGGCCAGCTTCAGCCGCCATCTTGTTTCAAAATGGCGGCCATTTAAATTTTTTTTTAATTTAAAATTTGTAATGTGGTACGAAAAAATTGAAAATTAAAAAACAACTTTTTTCTTATGTCTTTGACCTTGATACAAAGATTTCGGAGCAGCTTTTGTTTCGTTTTTAATCTTAAAAAATGGCTGAGTTATAGAACGTTGAATTTCTAGCGTGGCTGGCATTTTGAAATGACCTGATTTTTGTAACGCGATAACAGGCGTGTTTATGAACCGTATTGGATGTACCTTCGTTTATACATAGTACATATCAATGTCTCGACCGACTTCGTTGGCCAGCTTCATCCGCCATCTTGTTTCAAAATGGCGGCCATTTAATTTTTTTGAAAAAAATTAAAATTTGAAATGTTGTACCAAAAAATTGAAAATTGAAAAAATATTTTATTTTTATGTTTTTGACCTTGATAAAAAGATTCAGGAGCAGTTTTTGTTTCGTCTATATCTTAAAAAGTGGCTGAGTTATAGCATTTTGAATTTCTCGCGTGGCTGGCATTTTGAAATGACCTGATTTTTGTCACGCGATAACAGGCGTGTTTATGAACCGATTTGGATGTATCTTGGTTCATAGATACTTGGTACATAGTACATACCAATGTCTCGACCGAGTTCGTTTGACAGCTTTATCCGCCATCTTGTTTCAAAATGGCGCCCATTTAAAAAAATTTTTTAATTTAAAATTTAAAATAGGGTACCAAGAAATTGAAAAATGAAAAAGATTTTTTTCGTATGTGTTTGACCTTAATACAAAGATTCCGGAACAGTTTTTGTTTCGTTTATATCTAGAAAAATGACTGAGTTATAGCATTTTGAATTTATATTGTGGCTGACATTTTGAAACGACCTGATTTTTGTCGCGCAATAACAGGCGTATTTATGAACCGATTTGGATGTAAATTGGTGTGCACATAGTAAATAAGATTGTCTAGACCGAGTTCGTTGGCGAGCTTCATTCGCCATCTTGTTTCAAAAGAGCTGACATTTAAAAAATAATTAAATTTAAAATTTAAAATGAGGTATCAAAAAATTGGAAAATGAAAAAAAGATTTTTTTTATGTATTTGACCTTGATACAAAGATTCAGGAGCATTTTTTGTTTCGTCTATATCTAAAAAAATGGTTGAGTTATAGCGCTTTGAATTTCTAGCATGGCTGACATTTTGAAACGATCAGATATTTGTCACGCGATAACACGTGTATTTATAACCTATTTCGATGTAAGAAGGCATGTGGATAATATATAGCAATGTCTTGCCCAAGTTCGATGGGCAGCTTTATCAGCCATCTTGTTTCAAAATGGCGCCCAGTAAATAAAAAATATATATATTTAAAATAAGGTGCAAAAAAATTAGAAATTGGAAAAGATTTCTTTTTTTAGTATTTGACCTTGATACAAGGATTTCGGAACATTTTTTTGTTTTGTCTTTATATTAAAAAATGGCTCAGATATAGCAGTTTGAATTTCTAATGTGGGTGGCATTTTGAAAAAACCTGAGATTTTGCCTGCGACAGCACTCGTATATATCAACCGATTCCGATGTGAGTGAACATGTGCACAGGAATTACTAAGGTCTCGACCATGTTCACTGGTTAGCCTCATCCACCATGTTGCCTTAAAATGGCAGGCATTTCAAGATATCGCCGAATTTGGCAACCAAATATAAGTTACTTTAAATAAAAGCAGCCTGGATAAAGCTGACTAATTTCGCGAAATTCTCATTCATAATGATTTAGTATTAATAAAAATTAGTATTGAATCTCCTATAATCGGTTTCCACTAAATTGAGCTTTGTGCGTTTGAATAATATAAGCTGGTTTAAAAAAAAAAAAAAAAAAAAAAAAAAAAAAAAAAAAAAGGAATATGAAAGCTACCTCTTTCTCCCGGCACTGGCCGGACGGACTTTTTAAGTTCCGTTTGTAATTTTTTGACCAGACTACAACAAGCTGCATTACTGCACTGGTGAAACATTTTGAATTATACATAGGTAAATTGCATCACAAATTGTGATGCGATATCGCACAAATCAAAGCCTGATGATGACACCCTCCATTAATTTTGAAATGTGTTTGTCTGAATGCAGTATTTATTAAAAAACTTGAGATATTAAACAAAAACCTAATTTGCTGAACAAATTAAAAAAAACAAAGTTTATTTCCTAAATTGTTTAAGCCCGAGAAGGGCAGATATTATGATATTTCATTCAATTCGTTTTACATTTAATGTTAAATTTTTGTAACAAATAAGCTAAAACAATTGAACATTAAAAAATAAAAATGAAATTCATACAATATAATGCTTTAAACACCTACATTCTTAGATTCCGTTCCAATGAAATCGAAATAAATATTAGACTTTTTCCATTTTTAAGTTGTAAATATTTGTACTGCAGATTTTGCATTATGTTTATGACGATTGTACATAATATGATAAGGTACATGCAAAATACAAAACTTTAAAAATGTCTAAGATTTATTTCGATTTCATTTGAACGGAATCTAAGTATATAGGTGTTTAAAGCATTATATTGTATGAATTTCATTTTTATTTTTTAATGTTCTATTGGTTTAGCTTATTTGTTACAAAAATTTAACATTAAATGTAGAACGAATTGAATGAAATATCTTGATATCTGCCCCTTCTCGGGCGTAAACATTTTAGGAAATAAATTTTGTTTTTTTAATTTGTTCTGCAAATTAGGTTTTTGTTTAATATATATATATGTGTGTTTAGTACGTATATTTATAATCAGAAGTCATTCATTTTTAATTTTATATTTGTTTTTTAATTTTTTGTCAAATTTTCTGAGACACTGTGTATTCAGTATCGTCTGTGTTTTCATAATATATAACGAAATTTCATAATTCTTGATATTTGTCTTCATTTATTTACAAGCAGAAATATATTATGTTATTTTCCGCGAGAGGGGTAATTCTAAGGATTAAGCATAATACTGTTTATCTTCAATATTGTTCTGTTGCTTTAAATGTATCAAGACTATTGATATTAACTTACATTTTTCTTTTCACTTAATTTTTTCTTTGCAATTTCTTTTTACATAACAATTACACATTTTTTGAGTGACATTACATATCCTTTTATAGGTGCTTGCTCAATGATAATATAATAGGATGTGAACATTTTTCGAATAATAGAACATCCATCTTCTTGAGGAAACCAGAAGGCGACAATTCATCCATATTAAAGAAAAGAGAAGCTAATTTTAGCTTCTGAGAGCTTTTTTCAGCGAGAAATTTCAGGATAATTATACTGTTAGAACATCTGTTACCAGTTATATATTATCAAAGACCGCATTGTTCTACGATATGTAGTTTCAAATTGTGACATTTCGATAAAGTAAATTTCTCAAGATATCTGTCTAAGAATTGTACTTCAATGTACAACGAAGTGTTTTATTCCATTACATTATCCGCTGTTTTGATTGTCAATCGAACTTGGTTTCGGATACCCCTTGTATACGAAAAGTCTGACAACGATGTCAAAAATCAATATTTTTTTACGATACATCGATATCTTTGATATATCCATAAGTTACAGAAGTATGGATAGATAATTCATTAAAAGAAGAAATGTCTTTAGATTTAAAGACGGAAAGGCCTACGCAATCCAATGTAAAAGAAATATGCAAATACTGAATTATTACTGATCAGTTTCATACAAGATAATTATTCGAGGTAATTGTTAAAGGCCATGTGTACTAATTTTGCCTCTTAGTAAAATTAGTTATATATTTAAGAGTGAAGTGTGCTCGACAAGTTTGGCGAATAAATAGACATTTGTGATAGCCCGCATACTAAATAACATTTTAATTACTTATTCATGCTGTAGAAGAGTGCGTACCTACTTTCTAGAAGGGTACTCTAATAGTGAGTTTTTGTGATTTTGTGGGCGATCGTGGTGTCCTGAAACATAAAGTTTGTGTGCAAATGAGAAATTTGTTTTGTCTCTCTTTAAATTCAGCAAAAACCATATTCTGTCCCGAACATGATTCTGGTGATTATTTTCAAAGATATGTTAATTAGGAGACAGTGGTTGTGTTGCCACTAATTACAGTGAGGTATTCAGAGGATTTGGATGCAGGATATTTGAAACGGATCTCACCTAGCTTTTTTAGGGAAGGTAATCAAGTGCCGTTCGTTGCCGCCGGTGTCGAATCTTCAAATCGAGTGGAACACTGTTAACAGCTTACAGGGAACATTTTTTACACTTTTGTGAATGTCGGCTAAGAAGTTGATTTTCATACAACAAATGAAAAAGTTTTGAGAGTGTTGGAGCTTTTTTAGTTGTTAGTATTTAGTGAGGCTTGCGCCTTTGGGTGAAGACAAATATTTTAGAATAATTGTGGAATTAAGTGCAGTACTTGCAGTTGAATGTTTGGAGAGGTATCTTTTTTGCATATACTATTTAAACTAGTTGTTGCACTGCTGTTCCGACTTTTTAAAAGTAGTTTAATAATCTATTTTTTTATTGTTAAATTGCATCCATGTCCTCAATTCAAGTAAAGAGACAGAAAGAGTATGTCACAAAGTTACTGAAGATGTTGTCTTATATTATGTGGCAAATAAATACTTACTATTATGAAAGGCATTGAATAAATAGTTAAATTGCGGGTTTGAAATTTGTGTAAACGTCCGACAAAAATCGATAATTTAGATTTACGGATTTTAAACTGTCTTTATTTGAAATTACGGTTTTGTCTATGCAATAGCATAAAGACTGCAAATTATGCAACATTAAAAATACAGAGATATATGCCATTAAATATAAATTAAAAGTGCTACTTGAGAAAGTTAGTGTTGATATCGGGGTTACCAATAATAACGGCCATGTTTCATCTTTATAATATAAATTATTATCTAAGCTAATTTAAAGATTGCTAATACATAATTTAATGAAGATAATATTTTTTGTTTATAATATTGTATTCCTTTAAAACATAATCCTTAGAATAAACTCATTTGACTCTTTAGCCTATTGTATACTTTTTTAAATAAAAGGGGAAATTAATTAATATAATAATTAATATCTGTCTTTTACAAAGTGTCTCTTACTTAATTAATATACTTTCAAAGAAAAGCGTTTTATACCGGTTATTAATTATGTTTGCGTAACGTTAATTAATGGAAATCATTATCTAATTAACCAATCAGTACACTTTGCTCCACTCCAAAAGCTAATTACTGAATTCATGTATACACCATTTTAACTGTTATATTATTGGAAAAACACAATGACAAAAGATTTGACACTGGAGTTTCTTTAATAGCATAAATGACAATTAAACAAAAAACATGTTTGTTAATATATCCTGTCAGATATTCAATTAATATACTTTTTTATATATAAACATTCAACGTTTTGCTTTATTAAATGTTAGATAAAACATTTCTCTCTATTATAAATGACATATAACTTTTTGTGCAAAATAAAGCATAAGTAGTAAAAGGCAGTTCTAGAAAAAACAAATATGTATGCAATAAACAGAAAACAATATATAGTGTTAGTTTTATGAAAAAAAGAAAAGTTTTTTAACACGTTCCAGTTTTGTTTTTATCAGTTTTTTTTAATATATATGTATATATATATATATATATATATATATATATATCATGGTAAAAATTATTAGAAATCATTATGAAAACGTTATTGAACTGTACACATTTCACGAAGGTGTTATTATTTTTTTGGTTACATCATGTTATTTTGGTAACTTTTTTTATGTATAATAATTAAATATATGTTAAAGATTTACAATGAAAACAATTAATTAACTATCAGCACTTTTGCATGCATATTTAAACTGCATAGGGGTTTTATTAGAATGCATATTATTTGCAGCATAGCAGAAAGTACATTTTTTCCATTGTTTTGAGATGTCAGCTCACTTGTTTGTTTTTTATGTAAAGCAAACTTTCTATAATATATTCAGTCATACAGTTTTTTTTTTAAAACTAAACAATAATCATTTACCAGTCGCATTTTTTATTACTGTAACAGATTTTTTAGATACTAAATAGATTTTAAATAGCTATTTATATAGTTCCTCCTGAACTTGGAAATGTATTTTGTTAAAATATTCGTATGGTTTAAGAAATATGACACTTTTTCTAAATTTTTGAACATGCATGAAAAAATCCACTGGTAAAGTAAATTTTTAAAGCTAATATTCGGTCGTATGCCTGGCGACCGAAGCTGGTAAGTGTTTAACTCAGAACTTTCCTACTTGTAAATTTCTGCAAATGATGTTTAATGACTACAAGGAATATAATAGTTTTGCAGTCATTTTATTTATTATCGTCTTTTAACCCTTTCAGGAGCAGAGGATTTTTATTCGTAAAATGCTGAAATAATACATTAACACCAGAATTTATAAACGGATTTATTTGAAAATAAGTAAAAGTCTTTTTTTCTTTTTTTGAGTACTGAACCCATTTGGGCGAGCGACCGGTATTCGTGCCGCGTAAGGTGCTCAGAATCGGGGATTATTCTCACCAGTATATTTTTATTGTAAATTTTGCCTTATTTAATCCGAGCATTTTCCCGATTCAATAAGGCAAATTTTTTTGTTTTAAAAAACCGGTGATTAAAGATTAAAAATTCTGTAAAAGACGCTCGTCCCGAAGGGGTTAAACGAAGAAAATTTTAATAAAAAATTCTGATGTAGCATTCAGGAATTAAAAGTTAAGTGGTGCACAAATGCATAACGACCCTTCAAGGGTCTGACATGAGCAATTAATAGGTACAGAATGAGCGTAAAGTCTTTCCTCGATTACACAAATATATTACAGAAAAACCATTATACTTAGATATATGTTAATTTTTGTCAGTTGTTAAAACAGTAGTCGGATTGGTAGTATGGCACTTTAGGTTAGTAAATTTTCCGCTTTTGCAGCTTGCAGAATGTCAATCAATCACACTCACTCTACACCTACCAGTTTTTGAGAGGACATCAGTTCTAACAGTTTCTTTAAACCTCTCATAATACCACTGTATAATCTTGCGCCATCTTCAGGATTGCGTCCAGAAGAACTTCCATGCTCCTGTTGAACAAAGATAGGTGATCAAGTTTCATGGATCGCCGAAGCATTATGCGTTTTATACCTCATAGGAGCCATTTAGTTAAAAAAGAACCACTACTTAAGTTAATGAACTAATTGCCATGCGGCGATAAAAAACACACTTTATGAACAAGACTTGATGTAATTTTCCCTAAATATTTGTTAAAAATATTTCGTAATAACATGTTTTAATCCAGTAATGATTTTGTTCGCCGCCATAAATCCTATTTTACGGGATCACACAAAAGTCGTAGCATATATAAAGTGTATGGACAGTATCTGTTGCAACATTTCTTTGCAATGTTTTAAATTTGAATTTTTAGAACACAAACTTTGGAACATTACACCACTATAAGTCCCCCATATTACACAGAATTTATAATTCTATACACTTCAGCAAAATTAAGTTATATGCATTACTTTTAAGGGCTAGTGTTTGCTATAAGTGTAATAATTATACGTTTTCAATTAAAAAGTATTTGCTTTTTTCTTATTTGAAAATGTGTAGATGTTCAGTATGTCAGCATGCCAGTTGTTATTTGGCAGCATTTAAATCACTTAAAGCAAAAACGGAAGCCAAAAGACAGATGCAGAGCTGCATCATACAGTTGAATTAGCAGTGCATGGCGATATTTAAAGAATAGCGTCAAATGTGATACAAAAATAAATCTCAGAATGTGTGCCGAATGCAAAAATTCACAAATAGGCAATGATCATACTCAAATTCCTCGGTACCGTTTCCCATTATTTTTATTTTTTTCATACACTTAGACTCATCCATAAGTGATGTACAGGTTTTTCGAAAAGAATCTTTACGTGTAGACTCGATGTGTTGCGCGAAATTAATGTTGCGCACATTGAAATCGTGGACTAAAACATTGAATTTTTTTTTTATGGAACATAAATGCGTAAGTGCATTGTTTGTCCATCTTTAATTATTTTTTAAATGTGTAAAGATACATTTCAACGCCATGTATTTTGGAGGAACAAATTGAAAGTTTAAAATATGCAAGACAATATCTCAGAAAATATTAAATGTAACGTAATTAACATTAAGACCACGTAACAAAAAAAAAACTACTAAAAATATTTAAAACTTCAATACGCATGCGGTATATGATTAAGTTATCTGTGAAATTGTCCATTTCATAGCAATTACTCTAACATTTGAGAAAATGCTGGGACAGTCAGTTTTGCCATTCAGGAGCTTACTTTTATTTCGTGCGATACCATTTTTCCGATTATCACTATTATCTTTATTTGATACAGATTAAAACAAGTAAATGTTACTATTCGAGCATTTGCGATATCAATCTGAATAAAGATTCCCAACCCACTCGCAAAATTAGTAACGGGACTAAAATATTTTATTAGGGTAAAAATATAACTCATTTTTTTAAAGTGGTTCGTTATACGCTATATCACTTATACGCTATATATGAGCAATCCTTATAAATCGTATACGCGTTATTCACGATACGATCAGAGTACGCACACAACTAAAATTCCACTTTGGTATTTCACAAAAATTTTTGTTATTGTAGAAAGACCATGTACTTCTGTAAAAAGCACATCGAGGTTCGTTCTTCACTTTAATAAATTAAATTTATTCTAATTTCTTTCCAATTATTTCAATATAAATCTAAACATCTACTATCCAAAAAAAACTTCAATGCGTCATTTTTTTTATTCTTTTGGCAATGTGACAGTAATATTTCTCTTTTCAATACATTCGAATTTCGGAATATCTTATTCTGATCCAGAGTCTTCTAGAAATTACTAGAATCATTTTTCGTGCGTTTTGGGAAACCGTTTTACATCAAAATTCTTATTACACGGTAGAGCTTAAACAGGTTCTCTGATAGGTTTAGAACCATTTACACATGAAGTGGTGCAGCTTGGAGAGCTGTCTTAATATTATCTTATACGAACTCGGAGCGAAGATTTTGTGTGTTTCATCTGTTAAGTATAATTACCGTACATTAAAACAGTTTTGTCGTATAATCGATATGGAATTTAACTAAAAGTTTTTAAACGGTATGCACAAGGGATGTGTTTTTTTTTTTTCAGTTCTAGTTTTCCAACTTTTGGTGATGTATCAGGTAATAGTATGACAGCGAAAGATTGTTCTCCGAGTATGTGAAAAGTAACTGCAAGAATAAACTGTCTTCGTTCAGTTGATTGTGTTGTCAATTATTTCTTAGGTGGGTGATCTTACCAGTACAAGTCCGAAATTTCAATTTTAAACGAAATTGGAAAAACTATCTACGCCTGTTTTTGGTGTAACTTGGTACGGGCTGTTTTGTTTAATATCAATGTATTTAACTGTGAAATGTGTTTTGATAGTGTAAAAGTAATAATTGTTACTGTAAGACTTTGTGTAGTGAGTGCTGTAATATACAAGCATAGCAAACATTTCTTTCTTGTACTGTTATGATCACTACTAAAATAAGTTCGTTAAATTCTACCTTGACTTATATTCGTATACCCACCCATAGATATAATTTGACTATGGAATACGCAAATATACTGACTTGACCCAAAACTGACTTGTATTGTTAAAACCCTCCGTCCATCGAAACTCTTTGGCTCCCGAGTTCGGGCGCAATGCGCCTGAAAGGCGCCTGTTAGAAAATCGACATTAGCAATTGATTGACCCATATCTAACGGTCTTACAGTTATCAGTGACCTTGATTAAGAAGTGCAAAGAGAGAATATTTCCAATTTGAATAATAAAAAAACTCGTTCATTACATTCAAAGTAAACAACCCAGCGCGTTCTAGTGACGATAGGAGAACGGAAATAATTGTGTTGTGCCTGTCAGGTCTATTACGAGAGACGGAGGGTTAAGACCGCTTACCTCAGAAGATTTATTCTGGCTTTATTCCTTGGATATACAGCCAGCGGATTGCTTATCGTTTTTGTCTTGAAAATCCTCGGAATTTTATGTCATGAGCACAATATTGGCCATACCAGTAGTAATTCACATATTTGTTTTCAAATTTGAGTACCGTTTTATTTTAAATAACCGAGTATACTTCGTTGATGTCTTCAACCTTCTTAGTAGAAGTTTTATGAAAAAAATAGTACCTCATCCAAAATGTGGAAAATTATCTTCGACAACAGTGACTTAACAATAAATTGTTACCAAACCCAATATAATATCTCATACATCAATACAGGGTTGTCATATAAAAACTTCTCCGATATATGAACTCCTAGCGGCCTAACCGTTCAACCAATCGAAAAAAAATTAGATATGCTTATTTGAAGGTATGCACTCAAGATCGTGGTGATTTAAAACAATAGAGCTCTCACAATTACGGTTACAGTGAAAAAATTTCGAAATTTTCGAATAACAACACCCATTTTTTTCATGCGCAAATTCATTAGCGCATTGAAAAAACATAAATGGCGTTGGAATGATACACATACGATAAAAATTGCCGGGGTAAAATACTTGCAAAAAAGACCATTGTGAGGAACGAAGAAGTGTCTACAAGACATGTTTTTCAGTAGCCGATTCTTATTTTTTCGCTTGTGAACTGAGTAATGTTGTAAGATTCGCTTTAAAATGTGTTTTTGAGTTGTGTTTGTGTACACATAGTGAAAATTAAAATGTAATAATTTGTTTTTAGAGTGCCATTATATTACACCGGAAATTTTAGTTATACGTGTATTGTTCCAACACCATTTATGGTTTTTCAATGCACTGATGAATTTGCACAGCAAAAAAAAGGGTGTTGCCATTCGAAAATTTCATTTTTTTTCACTGTAGCCGTAACCGTGAGAGTTCTAGTTTTTTTAAATCATCACGATCTTGAGCGCATATCTTTAAATAACTAAATCTGAAATTTCCTTTCGATTGGTTGAGCGGTTAGATCGCTAGGGGTACATATATTGGGGAAGTATTTTTATGATCACCCTGTATATATATACATACACTGGAGATCACCCTTTTTTATTCATTATTAAAATAATAGTGGGAAATTTGACAATTTAAAAAGTTTTTATTTTTTATCTGGTGGGCGTGTTATAACTTAATACTTAATCAGAAAACAAAGTTTATTTTTTGTAAGGTAATGTTTTCGACATGCATATTATTTAATCTTTGTTTGTAAACTCTCTCGAAATCCGTTTTTGTTCAATAAATATTTATAGTACATAAAAAACTTACTTCTCATACAAATAAAATTTGGTTCAGAAATCTGCTTAAGTTGCTTTTTTGATAATATCAAGAAATTCATCTTTAAGAAATATATATATTGCGGTGACATATCTTATTGTAATCATATTTTTCTTCATTAATTAATTAATTTTGCTTTATTTTTTTATACCAAAGAAAAAATTATGTCTCGACGCTGAAGTTCATCATTTAAACAATAGAATTTCTCCCCCAGTTCAAACATATGTATCAGGAACTGATGAAGGAAAATCTTTTCTAAACTTACCAGCATTAAATCTACACAAATGTTCCAAAAAAGTTTGAAACGCGCGTTAATATTTCATTTATTGGAGAAACAGAGATAATATATATTCCAAAAGTGTACACAACAAACTAGGAAATAAGATTATGTTAATGAAATAGTCCTGCCATTATTTTTCAAAAAGTTATAGATTTTTAATTTTTATATGTTTCCTAAATCTTGTGTGTTATATTTAGACAAAACGTGTCCATCCTTTGGCAAGTAAACAGTATTAAAAAACTTTGAATTTTATGAAATCTAGGTGTTTTCCGTCTGTTTGACTATTTAATCAATGTAATCGTAGCCCATATTTTATTTTAAACACGTTTTCTATTTACATCGATTACGTATCTCAAGTAGATAAAAAAATTAAAGCGCGTTTCAGTGTTTTTTGGGATACCCTCTAGTTTTTAAAATATGTTTAGCATGATGTTTATCGCATTTAGATCTTTTCACTGGTTTCAAAATTTCAACAGATGTTTTTCTTTCAATTCATGATAGCAGTAAAAACTCTATGAAGACTTTAATCTTTACTGTAGGTGCGAGAAAGTTTTTAGGACCTCTGATCAGTGTTGGGCAGAATCCGTTTACAAAGTAAAGAAATTACATATTAATATATATTAATTATCATCACAATGTGATTTATTAGCATGCAATGCTTTACAAAAAAAAAAAAAAAATATTACGTTTTAAAAATTATAATCTTTTTCTCGTGTAATGGATTATAAATCAGTTCCCATTTTATCTTTCCTAATATAACTACTAGATTAATCTGTAATCAGGGATGTAGTGGAGGGTATACAGGGGTATACGCCGTGTATCTTCTGGATTTTTTTAAGGAACACCATATACCATCTGTTTCTCAAGAGAGCTATAGTACATACACTCTAGGGTATACGCTATGGCTTGAGCGTATACCCTCTGCTTAGAGAGTATACCCTCTGTGTTTTTTACCCCACTGTTTCTAATGGATTAGAAGGTGATTCTGATTACGTTCTTAATTGTATAAATTAGTTAACATTTAATGAATTATAAATCAATTCTAATTACATATTTTAAAATACATTTTAGATTAATTTGTAATGTATTACAGGTTAATATTAAATACGCCAGTTCAGATAATATAATTTAGTTAAAGTGTATAGGGATAGAGGTTAATTAAAAGTAAATTCTATATAATGTATTTAAAGTAATCTGCAATCGATTACGAGATAAATCTAACTACATTTTTAAAATAGGAAAGAAAATTATCTGTAATTCATTGCAAGTTAGTACTGTTACCTTTTTTAGCATGTGAATAATTACATGTCAACAAAATATTATTTCATAGTGCAACTAAAACTTAATAGGATATCTTGATTGGAATTATATATTTACTATTTATATAGTTTTTTTTTACGTAATTTCTCATTTATGAAACATTTTTCATCAAAATTTTTCAATTCAGACTTGAAAAACACTTCCTTCCGGAGTGTGGTAAACGGATTTTAACTCACTCGTTATCGTGCATGGTCCATAATTTTAAAAAACGATCAGTTTTTTTTTGTTGTTGTTTTACACAAAGAAAAATAAATATATGTCCATTAAGCTATTCTTAAAAGTAGAAAATGAAGGAAAAGAGTTCGTCACACTCCCGTGCTAACAACATAAACGAATTTCTTTTTACTGACATAATAATCAAAGATTTTCTGGTAAAATAGAAGCAGATTCAAGGAATTAAATAATGAATTTAACCATTTATTTACCATAATAAGAAAATAAAAAAAATAGATGTATGAGAAATATGGTGCAGTTTTGTTACTTTTTACACTTTCCATCATAATTGAAAAGTGTTTATGACTTCGCTTTGTCTATCTGTCTGCGTCTGCCATCTATCTATCCGTGGTCTAACTCGCGTAAATATGCTCGGATTTGTATGTAATTGATATACGTTATTGAGGTTTTCCCTAGCATGTTCGTTATTGAAAATTAAGTGTGTAGCATATATAGTTCAATTACAGAGCCACTCAAACTTATCCCGTTCCATTATGGTCTCTGGGCGTAAAAATCATTTGCTGTATATTTTAATAGTGTTACATAATTTCATAAATAATGAAATTTATATACATTATTGAGGTGCATTAGAACATGGTTACTACTGTATACGTTATGTGTACCCCTTACAGTACGTGCACAGGGGAACTCAACAGTATTTCCTTTATTTTATGGTCTATAATGAAAAATCTTTTGGGGCGTATTTTAATAATGTTAGTTACTGTATTAAGAACATAATGAAATTCTATGTGCACTAAAAGAGGCTTTATGTATAATACTAGAAAAAAAACTCGGGCTTCCCGGGTAACAGAAAATAGGTGAAAACCACCATACATATTATTTCTGATATTAATATCCTTTATTCTCTGCACATACTGAAAACACAACGATGAATGAGGTATTTTTCGAAAGCTTCAGCTAGAGGCTTTTGATGTAGTATATTTATGCATTGTTAAAATGCGTTGTTTGATAAAATATAATGTCAGTTAATGAAAGAACCTATCAACAAAAATCCTGATCAGGTTAACACCTCTATAACAATATGCTTAACTATACGTACCGTAATGTACTGATTAACTTTAATATTATATTTTGTAACAACTTACATTAGAAAATATTATAGTTTTAAAAAATGCACAAAATGTGAGACTTTTACCAATGTATCCTTTTAAAGATTACACTTGGAGATATGAAGTTATGAAAAAATCAAAATACAAATTTCTCTTAAAACCGTTCATTTTTGGCGTGTTTGCAAAAATCGCCAACTCATACAGCATGCAGTAAGGCTAAACTTTAAATGTAGACTTGATAATACGTAAGTACCATGTTTATTAGTGAAACAAATGGATGCTTATTTTAACCTAAGTTATATAATGAGAAATTTTAACACAATTATTCATTTTTTTTAATGATTACGAAGCGAATAAATATATTAAGTCTTTTAATTAATGACTGTTTAATGACAGAAAGTAAATGAAAAAGGATACTTATTTTACTAAGTTATGTTTTTGAATGTGGTTTACCATCACGTTTGTCATTTCCCAGCAAACATATTTCTTTCGGCACACGATCGGACCGCAGCCGGCAGTGTCGGTAAAGTGTCGGCATGGGCACAGTGGTTTCGGTGAAGTGTCGGCAGCTTGTCGGCAACTGAAACATAAGAATCTGTTTTTTCGATTGCCGGTTACCTTAGTCGGTCCCCTTATGGTTATATATCGGCAAGCGACTTACACCGGCAAGCGACTTACACCGGCAAGTGACGCAGGACCGATATGTGATTTCTGATAGTGGCCCGACTAGATTTGCCAACATCGGTCTGAATTCGGAATTTTTAGTCTTAGCCGACATTTTTTTTTCTTTTTCTTAATTTTGTTTGAATTTGAGTTTTGATAACCTATGTATATTTCATGTATTTCGTATGAAATGCTAATAGTGATAAACAAAAAAAATTTCAAAAAATAGCTTATATATATTTTTCTTAAGCTATTATTGAATTCATTTTGAAAAAGGCTTACAATTATTTGAATCATCAAAAGAGTTTTTTAAATCGCCTCTTAAAATTATTATTCGTTATAAACTTAATCGTAGAAAAAATAAACTTCATAAATTAATTATTTTCTAATTATATATTCATTTTAAAAGCAATAGCTATGTTTTTTATTTTATTTAATAATCAAATTATTAAAAAAAGTGCTTAAAATTATTTTACAAGCTATAAAAATATAATATATATATATAACTTTTTAGCATTAAAATTTAAAAGAAAGATTCAGAAATCTCCCACTTCTAAAAAATTATTTACAAAAAAAAAAAAAAAACAAAAAAAAAACGGATAATTAAATATTTCTATTTTATTTGATGATTAAAAAATGTTGATAATAAAAGAATCATTTTTGCTACATAATCAGTAAAAATATAGTCTACATTAAATCATCAAATGACAAAAAATGAACTCTTATTCTAATTAAAAGTGACTAATTGCCAACTTATTTTTTTATTAAAATTAGCTTTTCTATGTTACAAATACATATTTCTTGAATTAACGCATTTAATTACATTATAATTCCTAATATAATATAATAATTTATTCATAATTAAAATGAAATGGCGCATCTAATATTTGTCGAGAATTAAATAAGGATGATGCACTCGTGACATCATAATTCACTTTTATGTTTTAACAAAATAATAAGGCTACTATAATTTCTGACTCGTGCCAATATACACGTCAGGCACATTGCCGTTATCAACATCTTTTTACGCGTGAAGATTTTGCTATGGCATTCCATGGTGAAATTTGGTAATTTTTGAAATTCAAAAGACAAATAATTTTCGAGCTATTAAATTTTGCAGTAACTTCAAATTTTTCATTTTTCGAGATTAATATGTGGCAATGATTAGCGAAAAATTCAGTCGTCAGCAACGCGTAGCTTTTTATTAAAGAGGATGACCTTCAAAGCATTTATCATTCATTTACAGGTTCACACGAAAGAGCTCGGTTATATAATGGTCTACGGGTGAAAAAAACTGTTCGCAGCGTATTTTAAATGTGTTGTGCAATTTCAAACATCATGAAATTGATAGAGGGAAAGGTCCAAATATCGGCTACCACTTTTGTTTCCAATCTAGATCATACAATTTTCAAAATTAATAAAATAACAAGTGACAGCAGGGTACCTTGACATGTTTTACACCAGTTTAGAAAAAAGAAATCATTTAAAAAGCGTTTTCTGTTTATAAAAAGCAATATTACGAAAGTCTTCAAATTTTGAGTTTTTAAAATGGGGTCTAAATACCGGCTACCTAAGTTTTTTTTTTTTTTTTTTTTTCCCAAAAGATCATACAAATAGAGCTAATGGCAATTATTAAGCAATAAAAATATTATTTTAATAAATTGTATTGATTAATAAAATTTCTTATGCACAGAAAAAATACGCAATTTTTGATAAATAAGTATTTTTTTCAAATTTCTAAAATTCTTTACGACTATTTCTCACAGTCTTCTTCCCATTATATTTCTAATTTTGTTTTTTAACGTGTAGGAAAAAAAAAAAAAAAAAAAGCTAGCTGACTGAAATGAGAATTATTTTATCCGAAAAAATCAAAAACATAATATCACTCTCTGCATCGGTATAGTCCCTATCAGCTCACATATCGCATTCTTAACATTGAACCCAGAGTCCCCTCCCCCATTCTTGTCCACAGAGAAAGAACCCATGCAGAAGACAAAAATTTATCATCTTCCTCTGTTGGATATTTTCCTTTTTCACTTTTTTAACCCTCTCGCTGCGTAATTGTTTTATCAAAATAGCTTCCAAAATTGCGTATTTAACCCTTTCGTGAAGAACGTCTTTTAAGAATTTTTATTCTTTTGTCGCCGGCTTTTCAAAACAAAAATTTTTGTCTAATTTAACTGGAAAATGCTCCGATTAAATAACGCAAAATTTACAATGTGAGAATAATCAAGCAGGGTTAATTAGATGGAAAAAATGCATCCCCGAGGAAATCTCTAGTTGCGCAAATTTTGCGATACACTTTCAAAACTTTTGATGTACCAGATTACGTAGATTTGACACTTTTGCATTTACTATTTGTAAATGGCACTTCAGCGACGTAGTTTTCGTAACTTTATTCTCTTAATTAAAGTTACAAGCTCTGCCTATCACCGCTAGGCTGAGCTGCGCTCAGCTCTCAGAACACCAGTAGCCGGTATTTGGACCTTCTCCTCTACTCATTACTAAGGTTTACTACAAGATGCTTGCAGTTGAATATGATTTCCATCGCATTTATCTTTCATTTACAGGGACATATAAAAGATTTCGGTTGTAATACTGTATCCGAAGTATTGTCTATTAGGGATGATTGGTGAAAGTGCGTTTTCGGTTATGGTAATGCGGTTTAAAGCTAACTAAATTTTTCCACACTAGGTGGTGTGTATAATTTCTGTAGATCATATACAGGACCACACAAAAAAAATCGTAAGCATTATTGAGAAAGAGCGTGGATTCCTTAAGTTTGTTTTTTAATTTGAATTATGCATTTTGAAGCTCAGCTAAATTTAGTATACTAAGACATATTTATAGCATTTAAATAAAATAATATACAGGGCTATGCAAAAAAAAATGAAAAAAAAGAAAACTGGATATATGGTCGCTTATGCAAAGTAATTCCTGGAGGTATGATTTCAGTAGTTTTAAAAGCGGATTTATAAATGAATTGAATTTAAGCTATAAAAGAATTCAAGTACGTTTCCGCCTATGGATAGAAATTACTAAAGTTAATTTTAAAATGTTTTATGCTTTTTCTAACTAAACTAAATTTTTGCATATTAGGTATAATGTATACGAATATATAGATCATATACAGAGCTGCACAAAATAATTGGAGTACCTTTCCAGCTATATGCAGTCATTATTCAAATCTGGTTTTAAAATATGGTAAACGTTTTCTAAAATATTTACTTAGGTATCTTCTTTACTCTATTAAACGGCGAAGTTTTGTTTGCGTATTCTGGAAGTGTTGGAAAGTGTTTCATAATCTATCATTGACGCATAATTTTTCTTTTCTGTTAGGATTCGATTATATTAAAATTTATTTAACATTAATGCAGTGGATTGTGAAGGACTGAAAATTTGTGCCTCGGAGCACATAATAGCTGAATTCTATGATATTTCGAATGTGTTGGCACCCTGTAAATTTAGTCATAAAATGTGTTTAATTTTTAATGATCAGAAAACGACGAGAATTCGGAAAATTGCAGATTGGTAAAATTTAATGAATGAGTTCCCCCCCCCCCTTCGATTCCAATGTAAATATCGCGCTACCCGGCCCAATGCAGTACTGTATT